>JAUIMM010000756.1:982500-2347500 GCA_031769625.1 Taudactylus pleione | reverse complement strand
CTTTTTACTTGCTCACTTACAAAATGGAATTTAAGATGCAGAAGTTGTAATGTATATGTGATTTACATGTGTTATCTATTATAATTTTGTCATTTTTTGTTACTTTTCACGTAAGACTTCATGTGTCTCATTGGTGTTTCTGTTACTATTTTAGCTGGTATTGTTGTTTATTTTTTTATATTATTATTTTTTTTTTTTTTGATAGAAATTAATCTTTCTTCTAAATAAAATGCACAAGAACCAGTTACCTGCTCTTTTTCATCAGTTTAGAGTTGTTGAGAAAAAGGGAAGTGAAAGACCAAGTGAAATTCAGATGAAATTCAAAACAATTAGCCTGTAGCATCCTTTCTGCGAAAGTAATCAAAAGTGGAATTAAAACCACATCCACTCTTTCCTTCTTCCTTTCCCTGATTTTACAGTGATAGAAATTTGAGGGGCCCCTCTCCTAGGATCTTAATTGACTTCATGTGGTTGAAAACAGCTTCCCCCAGTACTCAGATGAGCTGAACTGCAGTGTTTAAACTGCTCACGGCACAGAGTGGATGGTGGATAACTAAGTCAGTTTAGCTGCTCTGCTTATTTTTCTTTTTTAGTGTTCTTTTCTTTGCTATTTTATTCTTTTTACTTTTATGTTTATTTTAGGTTTAGTGTTTAAGTCTATTTTTTAACCCTTTTCTGATTCAATGTCTATTACATTCTTCAACACATATACATAATCACTTTTTCTCCCCCTTCTTTTCTCACTAACACTGCAAGACTGTGTCTTGGCGTCCTCCCTAGAGCTTTTCCTGCACTGGGGGCCGCCTTAAAGGCATCTTGGTATGCTGCTATTGACGGGAAAGCTGAAATGTTATTGCGAGGCCAGTAACAACTGATAATTAATCACACAAGCCAGTGTCTCTGTACCATGCACATGGTGATACGTAGGCAGCCGGCTGCATCATCTCTTCCTCATCTGGGCTTAAAAATATGAAGCTAACTTTATGCTACGGTCAGGAATAATTATACCATAAAGACTTTTTTCAAAGTACTTTCTATATTAACTTGCTCCGTCAATCTTAAGAGTATCCAGGACAGTTATATGACATCATCAGGATTGTTTACTTAATACTCATTTGGCTGATCACAAGAAAACTTTTTTTTTCATTTTTAATTATCAAGCTACCTATTTTAAAATATTTAAAATTAATTTTCTGTGGCTTTGTAGATGTAATAGGTCACCAGAGATTTTAACCAGGCAAAATTGTTTAAAAAACTTAGAAAATGCACAAACTCTTTACCTCGTAAATACTCTAGAGTTGACTAAAGCATGTTTTTTAACAAGGCATATTTTGGTATCTCCTGTAGAGGGACCCTGATTACTGCTGATAATACAGTAAGCTGATATGAATCTCTAACGAACATGAACCTGAACAGAAAGAGCAATTCTTAAATTTGTCCACAAAACTTGAAGGTAATACATACTCACACTGCAAGAGAAAACAATCAACAAAACCACATAAAAACCACATAAAATAAAATACATTATACTTACATCTGCATAAACTAAATAGCATATGCATTGACGTACAGTAGTGAGACTAGGTTTCCTAAAAAGTGTCATCCATATCTAACCTTTTTTGTGATTTTTTTTAAACCTAGGTATAGCAGATTTGTTTTTTTATATTGTTTGTACTATTTCCATAAACAAACTATATTATTTATATTAAGACAGGAAAGGCTCCAAGCTACTTTAAATATTGTCCGACAATAAGTAATGTTCTTCTATAGATTGTATCAGGGCCCCATTCTAATGGCACAGAGGAGATTGTAATTCTGAAGAAGAGTTAATAGAATGGAATCCAAATAATGATCAATTGATAAATGACTATTGAGCCACAAGGACAGCGTGAACGATTGCCTGTTTGGCATTAAAAATGAGAAATAAATTTCAAACTAAGCAATCTCAGCAATAGTAGAAAATACCTAATGTAAACAAACATATAAATTAAGGATTGTGGCGGAAAAGGAAGCCTTCCTAAATTTGTTCCAGTTTCACAGACTAAAAAGATATGAGAATTGGGACAACTTTTATTATGGACATAATAATTTGCTACTCGTGTTTTTTGGCAGTGTGCAAAGATTTTGTGAATTAATTGTAGACACATGTATAAGAATTTATAGCTTTTTTTTTAAGAGAGAAAAAACTGGCAAAAGAAAAGTTTTTAGAGTAAAGCCACAGGTCTAATGTTTTTAAATAAGAAGCCAATTTAAATATAAACATATTTCTATCTACAGACCATGGTTAAAACATTGGTAAAAATTGCAGTATTTGTTACCTACATAAACATTATTATTAGTTACTTTTTATTTGTGTTGTGAACCTGTCTGAGGCTGATGGAACCTTAAATACTTATCTGCATTCCATCAGGTGTATCCTCCAGAATTCAGATGTCAACTCTACCAAATGAATTGGTTACCAAGGAACAGATTATTTGATTACTTGTCAGGAAAATAAATACAGAGCATAATTCAAAGCTTCCATCTGCTAATTTCTAAAATGTAGTTAAATAATGTCATGTAAAAAATACCAGTTCCATTCCAGGTGTCTGTGTGTTGTAGCATTGTTTTTTTTACTGATCCCTTATTCCACTGCTTGAGGGGAAAATTAGTTTTAAACTTAAAAAAATAAATAAAAAAAATCAGAATTATGATGTTCAAGCTTGTTGTAAAAGGCATATAATATGGTATAAAGTAAATGTTGACACAAAACTGATCTGATTGCCTATGTTACAAATTCCCCAAAAAAGCACATCTGTTTAGCTTTTATGTGGATGACCACTACTACTCCGTGTGTTGCACTTCTTCAGTGATTGTGTGTAACCTTTACTGTAAATGTGGCTTTAAATTCAGCTGGAACCCATTAAGAGTTAATAACTCATTAAATCGCTGATGTCTTCCTCAACAAGTCAATTTTAGGTGTTTGTTTTATATACATTAACAGTCTTAAATATAAATCAGAAGCAAGAGTAGAATTATCTGGGCCTTTCAGTTCTCTTTTATTTGCAAAAGATCTATAAGGTATTTACGTTCATAATTATGCTTGATGCATCACATTTTTTTCCAGTAACAAAATAACTGATAACCTGAAAGGGCATTCTTGTGAGCTGTGTTTGAAGGCAGTTGTCTGGGGTCACTTTGATCGATGACAGGTAGAGAATGACCAGAAACTGTCTGCATGTCCTTCCCTGAATTATGCCTGGTCACCCCAACCTCTCCTGCCTTCATCTGACAGAAATATGCAGGGGCAAATAGCAAAGGATAGATTAAGAAAATCAGGAACCAGACCAGGGGGTGATGGATGAGAATAAGAAAAAATAAAGATAGGAAAAGTTTTCGAATTCATAAGTTTTTTTTTTAACATAATTATAAGCACTGATAAAATATGCTAATTTTACGTGTATTGCTCCTTCATACTGCTATCTTATATACTTGTTTATTAGGGATATATTTAGCACATTTCATAATCATACTAAAATTACTAAAACTATTGCTTCTTAAGCTGTCATACTGTACTAATGTATTTAATTTCAACAATAACATAATAATTAATCATTGTTCATGTTAATTGTAAGTTATAGATTTGCTGAGTAATAGTAGTATATAAATACACGTGAGGTGGTTATCTATTATATTGATTTAATTTTTAAACACATTTACTGTTTATACATTGTGCAGTTAAAATAACCAAAAAGTTGTCATTAGAGAGAAATATCACTTTCCAAATGATAATCAGATAGATATTTACTAAAGCACACAATAATAAAATGTATATGATTATTGAAAAAATTTACAAATTAAAAGTCCCATATTGAAATGGATGTTCTTAATCTACCTTAAATGTAACAAATGTAACACATCTAAACCATCTCATATGTGGTTAAATTAGTGCACTGCATTTCTGGATGGTAACCCAAATTGGTAATCCCTATAAATTTGAATCCATTTAATTAAACTTGATATTTTGCAGTGACCCATTACATGCCACAGCGGATTGGAACCTAGTGTAATATGTTCTGTGGCCTACTTATGACATATGTAATGTGCTTGTAGATCCTTTAATAGCCAGAGACGTTCTGCTGAATGTGCAGGTGCATCCAGCAAAGAGGAGGTTAAAATTGAGGAAACCTTTCTCTGCATACCATACATAAAAAAGTAATATATTTTTTGAATAAAATTAACAGACACAGTTTTTGACAGAATTATTTTTTTTATGAAATATGTTTGTCTAACACCAGACTAATATTATAATTGGCATTAAAAAAAAAATGTCATCATTAAGCAAATGTGTTAGCTATCACTAGAGACATCAGAAAAACTGATGTTTCTTTGTGGATATATGTATCAGAATGAAAACATACACTGTACAGTCTTATAATAAAAGGCAGCATGTTTTTGCATTTGGAACACGGCTGTAACTGTTATAGCTTATGCTCCCCCATACACACATTTTAGTGATTTTTTTATCCTTAATGTTTTATTATTTGCTCCCGCTCTCTTAATTTTAATCACATACTTCATGAACACACGTCAATTTTTGTTACGTTCGAACCTTTACCCATTAGACAAACGTTGATGAAAACGCTTCTACTTTTTTGTGCCGACAAACTAGTAAAAGTACTGTACACAGTAGAAACACATACTCCATTTTTCCTAGTGGCTTTGCAAAGTTTTATTTCTTTTTTTTTTTAAATAATGATGTTTCCTGAAATCTTTATCACATGCCCATTTTAATTAATGTAAAAATCTGAATCTTATGTTCTCTTGACAAGATTGATTTTTTTTTTCTTACTTCCCACACCTTGTGTTTGTTTTATGTTTTTGTAGTTGGTTGAATTTCACACACCACATGGTTTCCAGTACTATTGCATCTTCCTTTTTGAATTCTAGAGAAATTTTAAAATTGTCTTAACACTTTTTACAGTATTTTTTGTATTAGATACTGTAGCTGACTGATATTTCTGCAGTCACTTAGAATATAAAATTAGCGCAGTTAAACATTTAAATTTTCAATTCTATGTTCATTTATGAGCAGTAGTGGAAAAAAAACAAACAGGTGTTGTAAATTTCAGTGACTTACCTATATTTGCTTACATATGCTGTCTGTAAATAGTTCCATATGCACTATATATTGTACAGTAGTATCAGTTATCTATGGGGACTGGGGAGAAATGTAGGTTATCTTATGGAAAAATGTCACAATTACCAAAAGAATACTTGGAATCACTGTCTTTAGCTCCTTCAGGAGAGATGTTACAGCATCTACTGTTTATTATAAAGAACATAAGAATGTTGTTTAATTAACATCTCCTTGGAGAGGAATAGAGGTATGTGCGTGATCTCCCTAGACCCACCATACTTCAATGGCAAGATAAAGTCTTACAGTGGCAGGTTTCAAATATATTTGTAGATTGTTTTGGTTTTTTTTAAGCCCTGTACATTGCATGTTAAATTACTCAGTTGCCACTAGTCCTGGCGTTTCATCTTGTACTGGCTGACAAAAGAAATGACATGAGACAGCTAACTGACAGATCGCTACTATGCTGTTAAATTCCATATGCAAATTTCTCACTATATAATAAATTACATTTTGATTTCATCTTGAAAAGTTTAATATTTTTTTCTTCCTTTATCAAATGATGGTGTCTGACATATTTTAGGTATTTGCACAATCCCCATTAGAAATATACAGTATGATCATTTTGACTAACTCCTTTCTGTACCATTTACTTAAATATACTATAGAATTAAAATGGTGTAAATATAAAGGGGAGTTAAAGACATCTAAAAATGTTTTTGCTAATAAGTGTTTTTATTTGTTTGCATTCTATGTAAGATTTGCCTGCAACGTCAGTACACATCTGCAAGCTGAATGGGGTGTATTAATGTGGTGCCATCATTGACCTACTGTACATCCTATATTCTGGGCATTTTCCTCATAGTGATTGGAGCAGCTAACACAGACTTGTGAATAAGTTCATGTTCTGTGTTCACTATAAGTATTGTTTATAGCTAGCCAAAATGTGCTCATGTACAGAAGCTTAATTCTTGCCCTACAGAGCTGCTAGAAGCATCTGCTCACTGAAATGAAGTGCAAGCATTGCAGGTAGCCCAAATCTCTGCAATCAATAACTTGGATTTTTCTTTATGTTGGGAAGTTGATGTGTTTTTTTCTCCTTTTCTTAATCTATTAGTCCTCAACATGTATAACTTTCATATAATGTATTAATTGCTCCCCATGTCACTGTCATGAAGACTATGCCATGTACCATAAACTGATAACTTCTCAGGTATAGAATCACATTTTATTTTGGTTTAAAATATGTTTGTCTTAAAGCCACTTATTGCGTATCCAAAAATATGTTTCTCATTAGATCAATGTGTCGCAGTATTGTACATGTTTACTCTTACCCAGCCCTTCTTCCTAATGCCATTCTTCTGCATACAATTTCTTCCCATTCCATTCAATTCCATTTTGCTTCCTTTATCTTAATTTTCTCCTTCCCTTCCTCTACATTTTCCTTGGTTTCTCCCAACAGTATTGTTGTTGTTGTTATTATTATAAAGATGATGATGATGATGATGATGATTATTATTATTATTATTTTTATTATTAATAATAATAATAACATTTATTTATATGATAACAACATATCGTGTACTGTATATCAATAATTTACTTAGTTACATTTTGTTGTGATGTTGGTCAATCCTCTGACATTCTGTGTGTTGCTTGTATTACTTTGTGTGGAGCTGTAACCTCCACCACCGATAAGTGACGGCGGAATGATATATTTGATTAACCAATGGTCACACAAAGGTACCAGTAACATGACATTATGATGACACCTTATGATGACAGTAATTCAATAGAAATCTATATATCTGGATATACACATGTTTACCTATTTATATTGGCACAGGAGTTACCATTCTGTTTGTTGATTGCTGCACTGTGGTCATATAAGTGTAATGCGCAAGTGACATGATTATATGTGAAATATCCTGTAACATATATGCTTATATTTGGAGAGTAGTGATGTCACTTGACTCATGACTTATTGTGAAAGTGTTCCTTGATGGAATGCATAGCTGTCAGCAAGGGGTAAACACAGCTGGACACGACCTGAATATGTTTTGTTCCAGATCGAAGCGTTTGTATTGTAAGGAATAATTTATTCCCAACTATAAAATGAAAATTACATTAGAAGCTCCCTTAGATATCTGAAACTTGTATAAAAGTATGTTTATGGTACATATATTATTCTTAAGATATATATGTTCATGTGCGTGCGTGCCTGTGTCTGTGTGTCATGTGTGTGTGTGTGTGTGTGTGTGTGTGTGTCGTGTGTGTGAAAGAAAGACAGACAGAGTGCCTTGGTTAATATTAGGTGGATAACAGATTACAATTATAGTGCATAATTATTGTATCAATTGGCTTATAAACCTTTTTTGCCCACAGCAATATGGAAACTTTAATATTCTGGTCAATCTGCAGATTACTTGCTGCTTAGCATTTGAGGCATCATCTGTTTTGAGGATACAATGACATTTCTTCCTGTAACTTTCTAACTGTGGTACCCAGTGCTTCCATCCCACACAAATATAATTTTAAAGCAACAAGTATCAGAGCTTAACTTTCTTGCCTGGAAATCAATCTGCTCCCCACCGTTGCCTCATAGTGAATATTTAAGATTTATTCATGCAATGTTCCATGTTTTATGTGGGGTCTCAGGAAATGGTATCGGTACATCATAAGAGATGGAACTTGTATACATGGAGAAGAACCAGTGCCGGTTTGACGTAAGGTACGATATAATGGAGTGGCTGCTCTGCAGTTGTCTAATACACATTTAACATTACTCCAGTGCAGAAGTAGCAATTATTTTCCTAGCTATTTAATTATCTGTGAGCTGTTTGTTTGAATGTGTTTTATTACTTTCAAAATTTGATATTAAGAGAAACATGAGAACATATAATTCCACTTGATACCACTTGTTTTCACTGTAATTAGTGAGTTGTTCGCCTTCGCAAGAGCTTTTCTAGCGTTCAGTCTTTAGCAAGAACAAAATATATAGAGCTGTCACTACTTGTGACACCCAGAAAATCAGTGATTACAAACATATTTGCTTTGTGCTTTATAATTAAAAAATCGAGGTACAGAAAACCGGAAAGGAGTACAGCTCTATTATGAAATTATGCCAAATAAGATTTAGTGCCAGGGTTACCATATGGTAATGGGAGGTTGGGGGGAGCAAAAGAAAGAAGAGGAATAAATGTTAGGAGTAAATTAAAGTGACACAATATAACTCAATATGGTTCTTCATATTGATGAGAACAATTACTATTTATACACTGTTGTGACTTAACTGAATTTGTATTTTTTTTCCTTTACCAAATGGTGTTATCCCATCATATATTCGTTGGCACATAGAGACAAACTGATTTCTCAGTGAGCCACAGAGTATGTTCTAATGTTGAACATAAATGTCTTTGGGAATGTAAATCAGAATAAATATATCTAATAAAACCTCTGAGATATAAACCTATGCAAATGAAACTGCAGACAAAAAGAAATAATCTTTTTTTTTAATATCTACATTATTTTATATTGTATGTTAACCTCTTGTATCTCATGAGTTTACATAACAAGCTTCTTGCCAGGAGAGATGCCTACGCTAGGTGTCATTCTGTGTCTGAGACTAAAGGTTAAGGCCACACATATTTTAGTAAACACACTGACTGTCAATATTAGCATGAGGCAATCAACCTTTTTCTTTGCTTCACAAATGTAAGGTATAAACATACTAATCTGCGCTGCTGCCGTTGTGGTTGCTCATTTAGCCCATTTCTATCAACAAAAGAGTTAAGTGCAACATCATACCCAACTGCAGATTTTACCAGAACTTGTCATAAAGGCATTATATTACCTCAGCTTCCTTTCAAACTAAACAAACTATCTCCACCACTCAATTAAACCGCTTTGCACGTGCTGTTTGTTTTCTTCTTGGCTTTTTATGACTTTCTCCTTTTTGACAGGAAGTTTAATCAATTTAGTGTGTCTACAAATTTAGGGTTATCGTTGTTTATGAAGGAAATATTTTCCTAGGTAAAGTACTGCCTCAGAGATCCTTGAACAGTGGGCAAAAATACTTGATGATATTTTAACTATTAAGCAGTGGAAATCAAAACTTACATCACATATGAAAACAGTTTAGAAATCTCTGAATTACAAGTAATTTATGTAGAAAAACATATTTAACTGAAGACAAGCAAGCTAAACCTGGAGTGCTACTGAAATGCCATCCCATTGTTCACAAAATCCAATAGTCATATATTTGCCAACGTGTAAAAACAATTTGTAGGGAGATTGGACACTCCTGGACCAGAACATCAGTCTAAGTAACTAATGAGACAGTGTATACAAACATAGAGCACTACAAGCGCCAAGTAAACCAGACTAGTTCATGTGACCATAACACAGCAAAATGTGTACATTTATTCCATAAATTTCTTAGATTGTTTTTCTAATGGATGAATATTAATAATAAACAAAAGTGGTGGCTGAAAGTAATAATTGGTAAATAGTTTTCAAGAAGGGATAGGGCAAACACATTTCTATATTGGTAATATATAACCAAGAGCAAATATTAAGACCTAGTACACACACACACACACACAAATACTGTACTCACACACACACACACAGCTACACATGCATGTACACACACACTCACACACACTCAAGTGAATGTATATGAGAGCCCTTCTTTATTAATTTGACTAAAGAATGGATTAATATTACTGCACGTTCTTCCACTTATCATGAATGCTGCTTCGCAAGACGTGACAATACAGTAACATTCTGCAGGAGTTAATATACTGTAAAGTTGATGTGAGGAGCTTGGTGCTTTGAGATCCATTACAGAAATCACATAATGGCAAACATATTTGCATGTATTTAAGCAGATAAAAAGAGACGTCCGAACAGATTCATGGTTGCTGTGTATTTATTCAGCACAGCATTTTTTTATCGCCTCTCTCTCGTCTATCTGCTTATGTGCCAAGGAGAACCCTGTATGACTGATAACAAGCCGGCAGGGGAATCTCTTAGTAGTTTACAGGGTGAACTTTTGTGGACTGTAGCAGAGAAAGGACTGCCAGACCCCAAGCGCCAGCAAAAGCTTTTCTCAATTTGCCAGGTCACTGTGACACCATGGGGCTGATTATAGGAGAACAGCTTGTCCGACATGATATAAGTCTGGCGTCAACGGCAGTCCAAGAAATGGCAAGCTACGCGTTAGCCTGTCATGTGCTGAGCTTCATCTTATTTAACTTAACAGAACACATTTGTGCTCTCCCTTATTTCTTTTTGATTTTACTATATGTAAAGAGTTAATTGTTTACTTTTTTCCTTTAAATGTACAGCAGCAAGTGTCCAATAGCCACAATTAAACTGAAGGTTGTTTTTTTTTTTTGCATTATTTAAAAACAACATTGTCACCTTCTGGCTAAGGATGCAGAGCTTAATGAAAAAATCGGCTATTTTTTCTATTACACACATCATCCACAAGCTGTACACATTACCAGAATAGGTGACCACTGCTACATGTTAAAAGACAATTATTTGTCAACTAAACGCGAGCTTTTGCTGACTGGAACAAACATTCACACAGATGGAGTAGAACAGGGCCGTTGCAAGGTTACTCGGCACCCAGCACCGTCCCATGCTCCCCCACCACCCCCTCCCTCATATAATAACGGCAGCGAGTGGGTGGAGGGCGGAGATCTTCTACAGCCGGACCTCGACGCCCCCGTGCGGTAGCATTGCACGGAGCGTGCCTAGAGCCGGCCCAGGAGTAGAATTTATTGCAATGAAGAGCAAACTGTAATGTTGTATTTGGAAGGAGATTCAAGTAACTTAAATGTCCTTAGTTTCATATAATCAGAAAACTGTTAAAGGAGAGCACAGATTCCCCATTTGCTCTCTAGCCATTGACAGCAGCAAGCTCTAATCAATCTTTGTAATGAACTGCACTACTATTTCTTAATACTCATAAAGCATCATAAAGTCTCTGACAAATGTGGTGCAATCACTTTTTCTTAAGTTGGATTATCATGTGAACCCCAATAAATGTGACTTTGATGAGTCTAAAATGTAGTATTTCATCCACCAAGTCCTCATATACGCTGTTCTTAGTCTCTGCAAAACTTACTTTCCTGCTGTTTTTTATCTGACTTCTTATTTTAAAAGACATCAACACTTGTATTTTTTTCACCACAAATTGCTCTTTTTAACAGTTATATATTTGAGTTGCTAACATGCTGCTTTCCGGGGTTTGTCTGTCACATAAGGGAGCATCTCACAACCCTGCAACCAGGGAATACATCACACAGCAGACTGCCACAAAGAGGCAGCCTGCACCAGTGAGGAAGTGACTGCCAAGTGCTCTAATGAATGAGAGTTTGCTGGCAACACTGACTCCTTCCCATGCTGATATTTCCCGGTGCTTCCACATCTGACACCTCCGTAGACTCCAATGCCTTAGCAGCTCTTCTCGTGTTAATGAGCTATGAACAGCCTAAAAACATACTGCAATACATCATGTGATCACAGTATTACACTTTTTACATTTACAGTACTGTATGTTTTTGCTTGATTTCTTTTTATTTTTTACTGTTGTGTTGCTTTACAGTAGATACGTTTGCATTCCTTAACTCCTTTGCTACTGAGAGAGTTTCAATACAACAAATGATATCGCACAGACTAGCATTTTGCTAAACTATAATTTCAAGTAAGCAAATTGCTAATGTCACAATAACTTTTTATTTTCTTCACTGGCCATTACAGTACATTTCTATAGGGTAAAAGGACATAAGGTATTGCAAAATTACAATACATGTTGGATCTTTAGTGATCTGAGAAGCTACAGTGCATCTGTGTTGCTTTTGCCCCTTCGCAATATCACAAAGTGCGGTTAGCAATGTGCTGAAAGATTCTCCAGAAGCTAGGCATGTTACAGGGACGTCTTCACAGAGGAATGGGTATGAAGTCCCGACGCTGGCAGCCCAAAGGAAGTAGATCCCGACCTGGCAGATAAGTACCCCATCCCTACCCCTTTCCCCCCCTAACCCTCCCTTAGTGGTGCCTAACCCTAACCTCCCCCCTAGTGCCTAACCCTAACTCCCCCTTACTGCACCCTAAACCTAACCCTCCCAGGGCGGGTTGCCTAACCCTAACCTCCCCCCGTGGGTGCCTAACCCTAACCTCTCCCCGGGGGTGCCTAATCCAAACCCTTCCCCCTAGGGGTGCCTAACCTTAAACTCCCTCACCAAACCTAACCCTAACCCCGCTACGCTCCCTAAACCTAACCCTCCCTCCAGCAGCTAATGCTAAGGGCGCCCCGGACTTACTTCATCGGGCTGGCGTCCTTCGGCGCTCCGGCATCAAGATTAAGATAGGCATTGGTATCTTAAGTCTTAAGTCCCTTGTCGGGATTCCGATGTCGGTATTGAGACCGCCGGTCTCATAACTACATCCCTTTCATGGATCTTTTACACATTATGCTAGTGCATTATAGTTATTGAAAGTGCAGCCAGGTCTTCCCAAATAACATATCATTAAATGTAGTTAAAATTGTTTCTGTGAATCTGACTGAATTATAGTTAATTTAAACTTTTATTTAATTTAATTACAGCACCATAAGAAACATGTCATTGAATAATAACCATCAGCATTGATGGTAGAAATGTTTAGAGAAGCAACACACTGATATGCATGATTAGTTTGTAAGGTTCATGTGACTAGTGTCTGAGCCCATTATTTATTCCAGCTCATCTAGGATGTCCACAAGTTTTTGCAGTGGGTGGAGACAGAGCATCCATTAACCAATCTGATCATTAGAACGGTCAAAGTTGTAGCATCGTGACGAGCATGCTAATAATGAGGTATTGACCTGTCCACTTGTGTGTTTGTATTCATGATGACAAGGCTACTTGTGACAAGAGCAGTGTGGTGAAGTGAGGGCGATGGAGGTGAGCAGGAACAAGCAGGCTCTGAAATAGATAACAAAATGAACACGGTTCCTAATAGTAGTTTAGAATAGTCATTAGGGGATTCTATGAAAGTGAACTATGGTGACAAATGCATCTCTATATGAAACTAAATGAAATCAAACTTTCTATGTAATTGGAAAATTAAACATGATGCTAAGCTCAGTTGTATGTATACATCACACATTATTATTATTATTATTATTATTATTATTATCGTTTATTTATATGGCGCCACAAGTGTTCCGCAGCGCCTTACAAAGTACATAAACAAATAGATTGATTTACAGTGACTTACAGTACAATACAATACAATACATTACAGGACATGGATAATATACTTTGCTACATTCACGACAATAACACCCAGATAAGCAACAATGCAAAGCAACCAAGTGTTAGGTTCCCTGGTAGAGAGTAAGAAGTAGATGAAGGTATAGTAAGGAGATGCACAAGAGGGTAGAGGGCCCTGCTCATAGGAGCTTACATTCTGAGGGGGAGGGACAGACAAACAGGGGTGAAACAGATGGGGTAGGCAGGGAGGAAGGAGTATGTAGCAGCAAGTTAAGAATAGAGCTGGAATGCTTTGATGAAATAGTGGGTCTTGAGAGCTCGTTTGAAGGATTATAGAGAGGTGGAGAGTCTGATGGGAAGTGGGAGAGAGTTCCAAAGGTGGGGAGCAGCGCAGGCAAAATCTTGGAGGCGGGAGTAGGAGGAAGTAATCAATTGGCATAAGAGGCGACATGCATTTGTTGAACGAAGAGGGCGGACAGGAGAGTGAAGGGAGATGAGATCAGAGATGTAAATGGGAGAGGAATGGCTGAGGGCTTTGTAAGTGAGTGTGAGAACCTTAAATTGGGTTCTAAAGGGGAAGGGGAGCCAGTGGAGGGCTTGTAGGAGAGGGGAGGCAGATGCAGAGCGTTTTGAGAGGAAGGTGAGCAGAGCAGCAGCATTGAGGACAGACTGGAGAGGAGAGAGAAGGGATTTGGGGAGGCCAGATAGGAGAAGGTTACAGTAGTCCAATCTGGAGATGACCAATGAGTGTATGAGGGTTTTAGTGGCATCCTGGGTGAGAAAGGGTCTAATCTTGGAAATATTTTTAAGATGAAAGTGACAGGACTGAGAGATTCTGGATATGTGGTTTGAAGGAGAGGGAGGAGTCCAGGATAACTCCAAGATACCGCACTTTGGGGCTAGAGGAGATAGTTGTGCCATCAATTGATAAAGAAATGGTGGGAAGTGTGGTTATGTAGAGGGGAGGGAAGATGATTAGCTCAGTCTTAGACATATTAAGTTTAAGAAATCGCTGGGACATCCAGGAAGAAATGGCATAGAGACAGTTAGAGACACGAGTGAGGAGAGAGGGAGAGAGGTCAGGGGAGGAAAGGTAGATCTGAGTATCATCAGCATAGAGATGATATTGGAGGTCAAAAGAGCTGATGAGTTCACCTAGTGAGGATGTATAGAGTGAGAAAAGGAGAGGTCCAAGAACAGAACCTTGGGGAACACCCACTGCAAGAGGCTGTGGGGGAGAAGAGGAGTCATGAGAGGAGACAGAGAAGGATCAGTCAGAGAGGTAGAAGGATAGCCAGGAGAGGGCAGTGTCACGCAGACCAAGGGAGTGAAGGATTTGCAGTAGGAGAGGGTGGTCCACAGTGTCAAAAGCAGCAGTGTCAAAAGCAGCATCATACTATAACTATCTTGCACAATGTGCTGATTTTGTGGGCTACAGTAGAAAGTATAAGTGTTTTATTAGGCTGGTGTACACCTAGATATATGCATACAAAGTGTTCAGTATACAGGTTCTGAAATTTTATCTTGTAACTAATTAAAATATATGGTTTGTGACAGGGCGTAACCAGTGGTGTGCGACCAGTGCTGATGTATAGAGTGCAGGGCTCTATGGGTGGCACCGTCGCCAACCCACGACCCTTGCTTCTCGCTAGCAGGGTACCTGGAGCTGCCCCCTGTAGCCAGGATCACTGCTGTGGTGCTGCTGGAGCATCCTTTAGACACTCCATACAGACACCGTGCAGTCTGTGCAGCTGATCGTGGCGTGCTCAGGATGCTCCAAGTCAGTGCTGCTCTTACTGGTGCTATCGGTTCCGCCCCCTCCATGCAACGTAATTACGTCATGCACTCGATTACGGACTGTTCGTATGCAACCCTGGATCAGGCCTTAAAAGATTCATTTAGCCTTGCTGTATAAAAATTCTCCTTTATGTCTGACAATTGCGAAGTAACTGATGTATTCACAAGAACAGGGAAGCATAAGGAAAATATATATGTTTTTTAACTTGAACATGTGCCATGTATATTCATTTGATTGTATATAGGTTTAAGAAGCATGTATTTATTTGCAGAAAAAATAGAAAGGTTCTGGCAATATGCATTCTGACATTTTTTGAAAAGTTGAAAGTTAAGAAAAAACTTGGATCAACTGAAATACACCTGTAGTTTCCATGGCAAAGCCTACCTGTTAATTGAAATGGTAAACTCATTTTATATAAGTCAGAGCAATACAAGAAAGGTCACTCTGTTGTTACATTTATTTTATTTTTGCCTGACTTAACTCTAAAATGACAAGACAGGATTAATGGTTTACAACATGACATATGGAAACCTGCCAACACTGGTGGCCACGGTCTCTAGTACCTACAATAGGTGAATACCTCACAACACCCCCTCCCCCTCCCCTGCAAATCAGGGCAGCAGGACAGCCCCCTGATATTGGGAAATTGTGACAGTTGAGAGGTAGTCCTGTGTGTTCTTGGGCTTTCACTGCTGTATTTTTGAAAAATCAGAAGTAATACCTATTTAATTAATTGCAATAGTTTGAAGAAATATAAGCCCAGCAATATATGGTTTACAGTTTTCTTACTACAGAAAAGTAAGGATAATTTATCAACATGGGTGTATGTACCATAACTCATAGCAACCAATCTGCAATTAGCTTTGATTGATATAGTGAGACTTAAGCTGGGTACACAATAGACAATGTGCAAATGATGCAATATTGTCAACGATTTCCCTTGAACTCCCGGACAAACGATATAGTGCAATCTTACAAATGACGTTAACTATATAATGTTAACATATTGCCTAGTCGTTCGGTAGAGCGTACATACTGCACAATTTAGTAAAAATCGTTAACGACATCCTCAGATTGAGCAGCATGTAAGGCCATCCAAAAGACACGACCGAACGACTCATGGGAGTGCGCAATAGTGCGTACATACTGGACAATTTGAACGATTTGTCATTCCGATCTCTCAGAAATCGTCCAAAATATATTTTTTTTTTATTTAAAAAAGAATAGAAGCTAACAGACCACATACACATTAAAAAAAATTTATATTAGTTGCCAGTCAACTTGGGAAAGTGGGGCCTATTTATCATTACTAAAATGGCCCGTTACACATGTGAAAATGCTAGTTTCCACATATTTAAGGTAAAGTGCCATTCATCATCAGGGGTCCGATACCACCACCTGATATTCAGCAAACTAAAAAAACTTAAAGTTTTCGGAGTTTGCCTGCGACAACTAACGCCATCTACAGATGGCGCTTGTTGTCGGAGCTCCGCTTCTTCCTTTAGGAAGGAGTTCTGCGGAAGCGAATAGGGATCCGAACGAGGACAGGTGAGTAACGCAGCTACTTCGGCAGCAGTGTTACTAATCGTGGGAACAGCTGCTTTTCAGACTAGCTGTCCACGCACCAGAGCAATGCTGAATTACTCCGGTGATAAGTATCCCCCGCGGCGAGGTGGATACTTAATCATACGGTCTCTGATGATGAATAGACCCAGTATCACAAGTCATTTATTAAATACATACATGTAGCAGTCCTGATTTATTCATATAATTAAATACAGGTGGTTTTACTGGATATGGGCATGGCTAGGGTGAATGGGGTATATCTTAATTTGTATGGATTTTCTAATCTGGACTATTTAACAGGTATGAACTTCATGTGTTATTCTAAAAGAAATTAGAGTATAA
Organism: Taudactylus pleione; assembly: GCA_031769625.1. Classification (NCBI taxonomy): domain Eukaryota; kingdom Metazoa; phylum Chordata; class Amphibia; order Anura; family Myobatrachidae; genus Taudactylus; species Taudactylus pleione. The sequence goes on along the minus strand of JAUIMM010000756.1, from coordinate 2,330,408 downwards.
TGTTTTCCTGATTATGGGCTAGATGATAACAATTCTAATACTGTTTACTCATCTTCATATTTACTCTGTCACCCTAACTAACATAATCTAACAACTAAACTGCTAGCTCAACTAACCTATAGGGTTTGCCCTTCCACGACCCTGCTTTATAACAAAATTATACTGGTTTGTGCCCTCAGTGTCATTTGGACTCATATTTACTGTATGCTGTGCTAAGTTTAGCTTCACTCTTGGGGCCCTATGAATCAATATTATTTTATTAAAAAATGTGAAAAAGGATGTTCGCACACCCTTTTCACATTATTTTAGTAATTTATTAAAGGGCTTTCGGAGCAGTTTTCATGAAAAACTACTCCAAGCCCTTCATTTACATATTTTTAGTAATCAGATCGCATTTCTCATACTTATAATGGGAAATGTGATTTCCTTAGATTCACTAAAAATATATTGTGAAAAAATACCGGGGAAAGCCCTGTGATAATAACACCATCTTAACATGTCATTATGCAGCCTTGCCCCTGTTTCCCCGACTCCTGCTCTGCTCTGACACACAAAACAGAGCCAGGAGCCTGCCCCTGTGATCAGCTTTGCGGGGGGGGGGGGTCATGAGAGGAATCGCGGTCGTGGGGGGTTATTAGGTGAGACGGCGGGCGTATGCCCACTCTCTTAATAAGCCCCTGCCTATTTCATTGTGAGTTTTCTTCTTGGGATATGCAACCAAGCACCCTGTACTGACAAATACTGTGAGCTGATGGTGAAGAGGCTCAGTTTATATATGCTACCACATATGTTACTTTACTATGCAAATGTTAGCACGCACAATTTCAAACTCTGAAAGCAAATGCGGAATAGTTTTGATACTAGGCATAGTATATCTGGCACCAGGTATAGCTCCTTCCTCCAGCCTGCACAGCCAGCTGTTTACAGCACAAGAACATACGCAGCCTACTCAAGTTCAGTAAGCATCAAGGCAAGGCAGACTACATGATGCTGTAACGTAAAAAGGAGGTCATTTATATGTGGATTACTATTTTAGTAGCTGCACAGTTTTATTTATGTAATGTTACTGAACATATACTTGCCTCTTTCAAACTACAAATATAGAATGATGTGGCTAGAAAATAAAATGTTTATTTATTTCATGTAAAGTCCTTTCTTATACTGATAGAAATAGCATTAAGGTACTTATTGAAAAGTAAAAGAAGACAAAATGACATAAATCATGCAGTTTGATGCCAGCAATACTTAGGACTGTAGTTGAAAAGAGAAAGATTCAAGCCTGGACCCTAAGCTGTGGAATATTACATAGCAGGCAGTGGGTTAATGCTATTCTCCCCTGTCCTCCTATGCTACATTACAGCGATTGACATAGTTGAAATGCCTCCTGCAGCTGGTGGCATATGACTGTCATTTGGAAGCCGGGATATGAAGAAACATTGTACAATGAGTCTATTCATGAAACCATTCCTATTTGTTTTATTGGCTCAGAGCTGCTAGAACGTCCAGTAGACTGTTACCTTATCTAATGTCAGTTTATCTTTTGAAATGGGAACTTATAAAACCAGTAACATGGTTTTAAAGTAACACAGAGGATGTTTTTGATTTTAAAATGTAGCGAGGAAACGTGAAAATAACACATAAACGGCTCTTGTCTATTTAATGAATTGTAAAGAAAAGAATCATGGTCTGTGGCCCAATGTCATACATGACACTTACAGGACTATCATGTAATACATGAAGCACAAATAGATTATTGTGTGACTGTCTCAAGTTGCGATGCTTCGCACTGTGCATGCCCAAATTTGCACAATACGCATCTTTTTTTCAGTATCAAATGTGACTTTATCCTGCCGGAGACTTGGGTTCTGAGATACGGGTTGGTATAAAATGGGCGTGCAATGGCAGGTAGTGGGCGTGTGTGTGTTAACAGTGGGTGTGCAGTCGCACAGAAAGTACATTAAGGGGCGTGTATTTGCTGAGTGCGACTAAAATAGCCACCAAGTATCTTTAACGCAGCCTCCTGGAGGGTTATGAGTTTTGTGTACACACTCACTTTGCGATCCCTGGGCGTTTCAGGGTGGAGACTGTGAGGTTGATCTAAAGTAATTGCAAAAAGGGGCTTTTTCATGGGTGTGTTATGGGAATGTCACAGGCGTGTCTGGGTATGCTGCAGCTTTCCTAATTGCAACTTCATAGGCCATGTTTAGTTGGATTTGAGGAGAGTAGCTACAGTAGAGTAGACCCTTGACTACCGCAAATTGATGGTGCAACCGATGTTGCATCAATGTTGGTGTGCTTACAATCTCCAACGCAAATGCACAGACCACGCACAAAAGGAAGCTGAGATTAGCATTGGTATATTCCCTCAACCGCTATTGTGAGAACGGCTGTATTACCAACCATCTCTGAATCAGGCCCTTAGTTATAACACCTCCCAGCATCATGTCATTTACAAATGTTGAGTTTCAATATAGTAGCCACCTGATATTGAACACATTTCCATCGCCAGTCCATTTCACATCACTAGGGATTCCCATACTAAAAGCAAGCCTTGTAAATGAAACAAGAATTACGCCTCTCAACGAAGACAGCACTTATAGACCCATACTAAAATGGATCTAATAATGGCTGCTATATTAGTTTACATTGAATCTATTAATGCTGGAAATAGGGAGACCTATTGCAGTCACTTGTTACCGCCAGCCATACAATTCCATCAGGCCTTTAATGAAGCACACATACTTGATATCCCCATACTAAGTACATTAGAAAAATACTTTCTATACTTTGATTACGTTTTAAAAGTAGCTATAACAATATATTTTGCAAAATAAAAATTGTAATGCCCATAATATAATCTATATAAGAATCGGTGGAGGTCTGTCTCGTCTCCGTCATATGCATGAGAGCGAATTCATGAGAAGGGAGATGGTACAGCCATCCAGCAGGAGAGGACAGGTTGGGGGCGAGCTGAAGTATAGCAGGGAACTGAGGGAAGGAACAGGTTGGGGTGAACTGAAGTGGCCTGTCATATGCCAGGTCCATTTTACAAATAGATGCTTCCAACAGAAAGCCCTATGTGTCCTGGAAATACAGTTGAAACAATTTTAGACAAATGGCGCATTAAATGCTAAAATGATTGTTTAATAGATAGAATGCCACTAAGGCAATGCCACTCACATAATCACCTGTGTGAGTGCGGCACGGACCGTAAATCCCAGTACCCTCTGCAATTAGTTTTTTTTTCACTCTTTATTTAAGAGGAATAGGCATAAAATAGTCATTGCTACTGAAACCAGTGCACTGAGGGCCTGATTCAGAGCCGAACGCTCTGACCAGAGCGCTCGCTCTGAATCAGGGCCCTCCTCCATGAAAATGGAGCGGCCTCCTGGCCACTCGCATAGCTGTGGGTGACCACCCACAGCATATGCAAGCGTCCATGATGATGGTCGCGATGGTCTTGACCATCGCAACCATCGGGCTTGCGACGGAGACCCTGCGGTAAGGTCTCGCTGCCACAAGCCCTGGAGTGATTTTGGCTCTATCAGTGATGTCAGTGGGGCCGGCTTCAGAAGGTAGGCGTTCCCATGGGAACGCCTCCGTCTGGCAGGCACGCCCCCGGCATGCCCACCAAAGGGGGGCGTGCTGTCAATCAACATCGACATCACGCCCCCTTTGGTGCGAGACACGGAGCGATGGAGAGCCCGTCGCTCACCGGGTCTCGCGCATGCGCACGACGGAGCTCCTTCCGTCGTGCGCATGCGCAGTGGGGGAACATCGACCTGCTTGCGAGCGTCCTGCGCTCGTGAGCGGGTCTGAATGACCCCCTGAGAGGGAGTAAAAATCTGTTTTCTCATTACAGTGCAAAACACATCAATGTGTGAAGATGTTAATAAAAGAACTATTAAAACAAATGCATAAAAGATGGGTGGGCGATGGGAAAGTACAGAGGATTTGTTTTACTATTTTGGAATCCGGCATATTTCTGCACATCCAAGGCTCACCCTGCCATGTGTACTAGCAAGTCATAAAGTCTTAATAATAATAAGCATAAATGCTCTTAATAAATGATTCTTATATGTTAATGTTTCATTGTGACTGTAGTTTGCTTTTCACAGTATTTTTTTTATTTCTATACATGACTGTTTCCTATTATTTTGAGCTCCTGTTGCCAAAAATAGTTTTATTCCTTCATAAAAAGTATGCATGTGTACATCATTTTAAATTAATCATTATCCCAAAGTGCTGTGCTGTTTCTCTAGAGATCTGTGATATCTGTGGATTTCTTGTACAGTGTATTTCAAAACTTTTCTCAGAACCCTAAGTTTGCCGGACATTCTTTAACAAAGGAAAGTCCACATTACATCTTTGTCTGAGAGCCACAGTTGTAACAACTGTACGGTTAGAAAACCGTTATGGAAAGGTGGAGAAGGGCAGAAACATATGGAAAGCAGTTGGTACTTGTTAGTAGATATGCTATATACAGTAGGACCAAGACCGGATTAAGGCTCAAGGGGGCAACTAAGTTGTGGGGGCCCCCTCCAATAAAATTGACACCCTGCCTCAATATGCACCACAGTGCCCCCCTATATATCACATTGTACCCCCCCTTCAGTGTCCCTGTGTATAGTATTCATTACACCCTCCAGTGTCCCTGAATACTCACCTTCGGCTCTGTGTTCAACTTCTGCATGCACAGTGCTGCTTACAGTAGAGCTCACAGTGGCTCCTGAGTTCTCTTATCAGCGTCACAGACGTGATGTGTCACAAGACGCTGATGAGGGGACTTGGGGGCCGCTATGCATTGCATGCAACACTGACTGTGCATGCAGAACAGCCGTGGCAGACCTTGTCAGGGAACAGCTGCCACTGGGCAATTGCAGAGTCACATGACCATGTATGGGGGCCCCCAGGTCAACCGCTCCTGTCACCGCCCCTTAATCCGACCCTGTATAGAAGCAGCAGAAATTATAATCAAACAGGAACTTTTTAATTCTATATATATATTATACAGGAACCAACACATGCTGCAATCTTAACATGGAAGGAAAGGAAATAAGGAAACACCTTCTATAACAGAGTCTGAATAAACACACCCTCTAGCCAGTGGTGTCACTGGGGCCAATAACACCCAGTGAGGCAAATAGATCCCTAAATATGGGGCATGGCCTTGCATGATAGGGGCGTGGCCTTGTAGCACACCCCCAGTTTAATCATTCTACCCCCAGAGATTCTCCCCTCACATCCGACTCCTCCTCAGTGCCCAGGATTTGGGTGCTGAGTTGGGTGCTGCACAATAAATCACAGCACAGTGCTTGGCTCCTGGTCACTGAGGAGGAGTCGGTATGTTGGTGTCACCCCTTCAGAGAATGACACCCAGTGCGGTCCGCACCCCCCACATCCCCCTAGTGATGTCACTGCCCCTAGCTGCCTTTTTTATCTAACTTTAACAGCAGCTGAAAATTAAAAGGCATGATTTGCAAAAAGGAGTCGGTTGGATGTGAATATTGGTGTCATAGAAATGTAGGCATGGTTGCACATATTAAGAAATACCCACTACGGCCCTAACTGTGTGGAGTTTGTATATTCTCCCTGTGCTTGCGTGGGTTTCCTCCGGGTACTCCGGTTTCCTCCCACACTCCAAAAATATACTGGTAGGTTAATAGGCTCCTAACAAAATTACCCCTAGTGTGTATGTGTGTGTGCATGTGGTAGGGAATATAGATTGTAAGCTCCACTGGGGCAGGGACTGATGTGAATGGCCGAATATTCTCTGTAAAAGCGCTGCGGAATATGTGTGCGCTATATAAATAACTGGTAATAAATAAATAAAATAAATAAGAAAGAGGAATGGATGAAGTAGATGAATTATTTTTCCCTGTATACATACATATTGGAAGGTATGTAGCCTAATTAGATTTCAGCGGGACAGTTCTGCTTTTCGGGGACTTGTCCCGCAGCTGCAGTGTCTTAAGGGGGGATGTTGGGGGGACACTCTGTTACTACTGCTCTGCAGCGTTAAATAGATGCTGTGTGCATGCGCAAATTGTCCATACATGTGCCGTGAGGGGCCGGGGCAGCCCAGCAGCATGTGCACAAAGTCAAGCTGTGGCATATTGAAAGTTATGAGGTGTGTAATAGTGTAATGTGTACTTGAGCAGTCAGTCTTGCGTTGGAGTATATGTGGAACAGTAACGTGCAAGATGAGTTTTTCTAGGATGGAGCAGTATTAGCAGAGTGAACCATTCAGAGTGAACCATTCAGAGTGAACCATTCTGCGATGAGATAAGAAGGAAAGAAAGAGGAGTATAGTCTTCAAGTGTTTGTTTAGTTCTATTTACAGCTGGAGAGGCCATCTGGCAATTTTGGCAAGCGCCAGAAGGACTGAGGCCAGATAAGCCGGTGCAGTGGTCTGAAAGCCTGGCTGAGCAACTCTGCTTTGGCTGTCATGCTTAGTCTCACAACATGCCCCATGACATGTGACCACGCAACACATCATGGGGGTCATTCAGACCCGGTCGTTAGCGCCGATGCACACGGACCGGGTCAATGGCCCCCCACAGAGCATGCGCACGACGGCGTCGGCGTGCGCATGTGTGAGACCCGCTACGACCGACAGCGCTGGTCGTAGCGGGTCTCGATCCAAAGGGGGCGAGCTGTCGATGTTGATTGACAGCTCGCCCCATTTGGAAGGCGGGCCGGGGGGGTGGCAGCCCAAACGGGGGCGTTCCCATGGGAACGCCTACCGTTTGGGGGCGGTCAGTGGAGAGCTTCCGGCTCAGACAGAGCCGAAAGCTCTCCGGGGCTTACGACAAGGGAGACCCTACCCTAGGGTCTCGTCGTAAGCCCCGTCTCAAGACCATCGCGACCATCACCTTAGGCGGTCGTAAGGCTGTGTGTGTTAACCCACAGCCTTACCACCGCAAAGGAGGACGTCTTGAAAATTCAAGACGTCCTCCCCTCATTCAGACCGACCGCACGCTCTGTGCGACCGGCTCTGAATGAGGTCCCATGTGTGGTCACACACCCTTTTTCCATGCGCTTGTACAGAAAGAATGCCAGGGATGAATTTTAGTCTAATGGTGCATACACACGGTCAGATATGATGAACAATTGAGCGATTTTTACAACGATTTGAACAATTTCATCAACGATGAACGATTGAATGATTTCTGACAGTATTAAAATGAATGAAATTATCAAAATCTGACTGCAAACACAGACGATGTCAGAGATCGTTACCTGACATGCGGGAACGCGCATCGTTGGTCGATGCATGCCCTACATGTCAAAGATATTAATGACTGAAAGATTTTTACAATCATTATTGTTCATATCTGATAAGAAATCTGACCGTGTGTATGCACCATTAGTCCTTCCCTGATGTTATTAGTTATGTTAGCGTAATATCACTTCTGCAGTGCTTCATATATTCTCTTTGTGATGCAGGTATGTGAAATTCACATATGTGCGTAATGACAATGGACCTAATTCAGCCATTTTGTGAAAAACAATAGGGAGTGGTGGCAAAAACGCTGGCATGTCGTGACTGTTTTCGTGGCATGTATTTGCCTACATCTGTGACACTATACGCAGAAAATAAGGTACCAGTGTCTCAGTTCCGGCGGCTATTTAATAGAATTATTCATATGGTCAATTATCAAAGCATCTGTGACCACTACTGTGTGTTTGTACGCACTTGTTTGGAACTGCCAAGCCGTCAGTGGGAGACTCCATACAATTCCAGGCGGCTGCATGCGTTAGCATATTCTTGCACAGCAGCTGTGTGCGGGATGGCAGCTGCGAATGCGTTAGTGTACATCTCTGAATCAAGCCTTATGCCTGAAATGCTGGAAGAAAAAAGAAAAAGACTGCAAACTGTTAAAATGAAGGCCACATAAAAACATTGTATTTGCCTCAAAAAGGTGTGTCTTACAAAAGGCAGACATTGCAGTTTAGCAGCACTTCTAACTAATAATAATGCTACTGCATGCCTCCCAACTGTGCCGTTTTTACCGGTGTGTCCCTCTGTCCCACCACCGGGCCGGAGTGTATCATGGTGGTGGGGAAGTTGGTGGGAGCAGCGGGTAAGCATAAGGAGAACAGTGACATAAACGGGAGTTGCAGCGAGGCTCCGCCCTGTTTTCATGAGGCCCCGCCACCTTTCCCCAAAGTCACAGCCCCTTTTCGGACGCACGCGCCTACCGCGCACGAACTGTCCCTCTTCACTGATCCAGCCAGCTTCTTATTTGTATGCAAATGCTGATGTTTACACAGATGCGTATAAGCTGCACTGCACATTCACAGTGATTATATTGCGATTACGTTTGCATAGAGGATTCATTCGCAAAGTGAGTGACAGGTAGCCATTGTTTGGGGGGGTGGTAATAGGGGTGTTGGCTAGAGAAAAGCAGGCGTGTCAGAACCATTAACACACTGTCTTCTGGGAGTGCAAAAAATTAGCCATTAGTGGTCCTGGAAAAGTGCTTCTTCTCTAAAGTGTATAATGAAGGTACAAATCACCCATAAAACTTATAGGACATAACATGAAGTCAACGCCGAAGAAAGTTTAGTAGGAATGTTCCGCAGGTGATTCGCCCAAAGAACTTCACTCTGCTCTTCTGTGAATACCTCTTTTAAGGACCGGCTGTGTTCTTTTCAGAGCAGTGCAGGAGGCATTACTGGTCCCCTAACCAAGTATTTACATCTATTCTGTACCTTGCTATGGACATCCTCATTCTGCCAGACTCTTCCCTTCTGCTCCTGTGGAAATTTAGAAACACTAGTGCTAATTGAGCAGCATATCAGGTCCAAAGAAGATTTTACACTATGCAACAAACGTTTTGCGCTTTTTAAATTACTTCAACAGATTAGCCATAGGTAATACATGATGGATCATATATTTATTTATTTATTTATTTCCTTTCCTTGTTTACATGTCACACACAGATATACTCAGAGCACAACCCTTCCAGAATTACACTTCTTGTTTTACTCTCAGTACTTTTCTGTGTGCTTTGAGAGATATCACAGCCCCACATTGTCATTTAAACCTAAAACTGTTACATTGGAATTAGTACATATTATATATTTATCACTTTTGCATGTATGGATAGATGATTCTTCCGACATGATAGAAGCTCCATCTATAATATCTGGGTGATGTGTATATTTGATTGGATAGCAAAAAAGACCTGCTGATCTGATGGTGAAGTCTCAGTTGTTCTGAATTACAGAAAAGTAGATGCACTTTTATAATGTAGCTTTTCCCCACTTATTGAACAGGACCTGACCTTTAATTTGTGAGGGCACTATAGTACATTTTTTTTTCGCCACAACATTATGGAATTTTCATGCTTTAATAATAATTCTATCTATCTATCTATCTATCTATCTATCTATCTATCTATCTATCTATCTATCTATCTACTGTATCTATCTATCAGTCTGCTTCTTAGTCTGTCTGTATGTGAATACTTTATTATATACACATTTACCCTACGTATAGAACTATATAAGAGTGGTTGGATTTGTGAGCCTATAAAACATGTACAGTAGAGTATAGATTACCCATAGATTCATGCTCATATAAGACTGAGCAAGCATATGGCATTTTCCTCTGATACTACAGTAGTGTAGAACGCTTACATTGTTATCCTGTACCTGAAGTCATTATTTTGTCATAAGGAGTGGTATTTGTTGCCTTAGTCTATCCTAGACATTGTCTTCCCCCTCATTAACCCTCTGCCACACAGCTGTCACTAGCAGTGTGATAATATGAAAAATAGAGCTGGGGGAGACGTAGGGACAGAGGGAGCGCCCTGCTAAAATCGTGTCACGTAGCTCTAATTCATCTGCTCTCATTAGAGTGAGCTAGGGACAGCGGTAATGTCCAAGAGCACAGCTCTACACATGACACACGAACGGTTCGGGGAATAGAAAATTGCTTTCTCAGGAAGCTCAGCCAATTAAGGACTTGACCATATTGAATGTCAAGTGTTAATTTAGGTTTTTCTTCATTTTCCCAGCGGTAATGTGGGTCCTGTGATGAGCAAATACATGCCAAGTAAAAGTTGATTGCATGAAGGACCTGAGTAATATATGTCACCGACAAGTCACAAATGTACTCTAGCCTTTTAACCCCTTAGGTGAGCCGAGGAGGAGAAGGGGAAAGGATTAACTGCACCATAATGATGAATAGAGATACAGTAATTTACAGCGGGCAAAGGGAAGTAAGCAGAGCAGACCTGGATTAATAGAAACTCTGATGTCAGGACACCAGCTATGTTCATTTTATTTATTTTTTGCTTAAAGTAGAAATCTAAATACAAGTACATACTGTATGTTAATACAAACCTGGATGATGAGCTCTAAAGCTTACATTAACTTAAAGACATATCCTGTAAATGAATGTAAGCCATAACAGCTTAAGATACTCCTATCTTCATTCTTCAATTGTAACATTAGTTGACTATTAATCATTCAGCACTCTCATTCTATAGGTGCTAATGAATTGAAAGATAAAATCTGGCCCCACAGCTGTTAAAAAAATAAAGCTATAGGTGATAAAAAACATATGAATTACCTCATAGAATTTTATTTGTTTGATTTTATTTATTATTGCCTTTGGTACAACTGTCATCAGCTTATCAGGCTTTAGTGCATAGGAATCAAATGTTAACTGAAGAAGCATAAATACCCTTTATTGAGTAATGTGTTCAGTTATTAGAGAGTCAATAAAATCCAGACATAAAGAGGAGAGGAATGTAGCCCAGCTGTCAGTAATATTACGCATGATTATGGGTGCAGGTTGACAGCACATTAGATCTTTGTATTTTACATGCATACACCGGCATACCAGTGTTGCGTCTGTAAATAACAAATAAAATAAGAACTTTGGTAACATGACAGTGGAAGGAGCAGGGTTTACTGTACTGTTTGTTGGGCTCTGGCAGGCAGTGCTGGCTATACTATGTCAGTTGAACCCAAAGCAATACAATTGTAGCATTCAGTGGTACGACTGCTCATAGTGCTGTGTGAGCTAATAGCTCACCTGTGCCAGTGAATCCACAGCGTGCTGAGCAGTGCCATAAACCCTGCACCATCTGTATCCAGAAACTGACCCTGTCTCACAGTTCAAATGTAAGTTCAACCTTCTCTTTAGATAGTCAGTCCTAACATTCCTTTAACAATTAATAGTGTACTCAATTATCCAAGAAAGCAGGGCAATTGCATGGCATCTACATATAAGCACAATTCTGCAGCAATTTGTAACCTTGTGAGGCTGTTGATAAGGGGCAGGCTGATGATAGACTTGGCAAAGACTCATTTTTATCAGTGAGAGACCAATCACCTAGTCTTGTTTCAATACTGATACACTCAAGGGAAATTACAAAAATCATCCAGGTCTGCAGTCCAGCTCAGCAGACCAAGGGTTAATGCCAATTCTCATCTTGGATGCTTTCACTGGGACTTTGTTAAGGTACCCAATGTAAATTTCAGTGACAGCAGCTCTTGCTGATTCAACCTTCTCTCTGTCACCTTTGACGGATGGTTCCCAATGCAATCAGCCACACCACCTCAGCAAGTCTTCATTTCAGTAGCTATTGAGTAAAATAGTGAAAAATAAGTTGATTATGATTAAAACTAAGATACGGCCAATTTAGTTCAAGCCGTATAAACGTAAGTGAAAACAAGCGTAGTCACTTTATTATCTATTATTATTTTTTACAAGTCTGTTTCCCACCCGCACCTTTTTACTTTATTTATTTATTTGTTGATAAATTTAAGAAGTCAAACAGCTGACACAGATGGATAATCTGAGTGTACAGGGCGAGGAGTTATAAATTAACACATTATTCGCTCCTAATGTGAAATACTTGAAGATGCATTTTCCCAGTCCCTTGACATCCACCCCAGTGAGGACTCGCATTGTACTTTTTTTTTTCCGAGTGGCATTGATTTGTTAAAGCGCTGAATTAGCATGTCAGGCCAGCTGCCTGTTCCAGGGCTGCGTTACGGAGGCCTATCTTTCTTTTTCCACCAGTTTTACTTCCTGCTGCCTTGGCCACACACGCAGGTCTGCATCTTGCTTAGCCCAGCTTTTCATCAAGAGAGAGTATTTCTCTTCCATCTTTTGCATGCAATACAGGTAATATAAGAAGACACTAAAATTATATGGGAAAATTCTTTTTTTTTATGACATATTCTGGGTCACTTACTGAGCACAGCGCAATGCAGATAATACACCTGTGATTCTAGTAAAGTGCTGTCTATCGGTTTTAGTTATTACTAATTTTAAATGAAACGTAATAAAAGAAAACACAAGAACGTAATACGCACACACACATTTGGCACAAACTGAGACACTTTATTCAATGGCATGTATTACGTAAGTACTTGTAATTTTTAAATTAATTCTATGATTTAATTTATTAAGAATTTGCTTTTAAAACTTCTTTATAATCAGTTATTGCAGGTTACAGATGAGCGTCTTAATGATAGCCCTAACACTGGTTAGTATAACTGATGTAACATGCAGTAATCTTATGCTGGGTACACACTGGCCGATATATTGGCCGATTAATTGACCAATATTTCGTGCCCCCATCGGCCAGTGTGTACAAACGATATGCTGCACAGCCGATGAACAGATATGTCTGCAGACATATCTGTCCATCGGCAAGTGTGTACTGGCAATCAGCCGATCGCCTGTATACAGGGGCGCCAAGAGGGGGGGTGGGGGTAGCCTCGAGGGGGTACTAATTACCCGGGTCCGGCACCACTCCCCTTCCCTCTTATGTCACAGCAGCCCAGCTAGGATGCACTGGGAGACTGTCCGGGGGCTGCTAAAGCTGCAGCCGGAGAGTCTCTATGTCAAAGAGGGGGAGCTGATCACGCCCCCCATTGACTGTGCACAGGGCTGAGGGGCACACAGCGTACCCCACCCCAGCGCGCAATGCCGCGACCCAATTTTTTTTTTCTGGGGTTTTTTCCCAAAAGGGGGCGTGGCCACAAGTTTCACAATTAGGCCCTTCCCCCTACCCGCCCCCATTCCGGCCCAACCCGCTGCAGCATGAAGATGATGGTCGTTCAGTGTGTATGAACGACCACCATCTGCAGATATATCGCTATAGTGTGTACCCCCACCTTAACAATAGTTGATAAACAGTAGCTAAACCATTGCACTGAATATACACTCTAATCAATAAACTTTGTTTTAAAGCGGCAGTTTGAAATGACAGTTTATATCTCTATATAACATTTGTGCTAATAAATGTGAATTATTTGCAAAGAATATAAAATATTGTGTCAGTTTTGCCTCTTACTATATTTATAAAATACATATTTCTGCCATGCTTTCAAGTATACATTTTGAAATGTAGCTTTCCCCTAAGACACACTTACATATTGTACAGTAGATGTTACTGCAGATTAACAGCCCTCATGATTCAAAAGTGATTTGAAATTGGTTTGTTTTTAAGTACAGATCACAAGTGGCTTAGTAGAAATTCAACCTGTGTTATCACTTAGCAGCATACGCAGTGGTGAAAAACCTACAGGAATTTGGGGTACTTTCATACTCATGTTACCATATTTTTCCATATATACCCCAGTTAGTCATCTGCCTTTTCTTAAAAAAATGCTACTGTGCTGAGTGTGATGGCTTCAGCACACTTTTTAGCACCAACCATGGGTGTATATAGTGCCATTCAGTGGTGTGTCCAACATTACAATGGAAATCAATTTGCATCCACTTACATTTTCCAGATCGAAACTTCTAAATTATCACTTTGACCACTGCATATACGTGTATGCGTGCATGTGATGCAGCGCCCCCACAAAAACTTCCTTGCCACCCGTCCCCACTTTCTCTTGCGTCATTACCTGTGAACAATCTCACAACAACCTTCACCCCTCCTTCTCGGTACAGAACCTTGTTTTTTCTCTTGACTTTTCTTACAGAGGGTGGGATGCATCAAGCATCTCTCCCTTTGTAAGAAGGTCGAGAGAAAAGAAAGGTTGGATCCCTCTCAGGGGAGAGTCGCGAATAGAAGTTAATGGGCAACGCCATCTAAAGTACATATGCGGTGAGCAGCCAAACCTCCAAATACGTCATCTTCTTAATTTTTACGTCATTTTCGGAGGTCTGACTGCAAAAAACGCTATAGTGCATCCCTCCCATAGTTTGTCTACCGTGCTTTGCTCCCCCCCCCTTCATTCTTCAATTCAGGAAAAACATCACCTGTCCAGTCAAAAAGGACTAACAATGTTCTTGGAGATCCCCTGAAACTCCAGAAGAGTAGGAAACTATACTATTGAGGGAACAAATAGTCAGTTAAGTGGTTAATACCTGTATTTCGGGTTGGGCATGGGATCCAGCCGTCAGAATCCCAACGCCGGCATCCCGTCAAGGTTACCATCCCAATGGCTCGATGTACGTATACCTAACCTAACTCCTAACCCTACCCTAACCCCCCCAGTGCCTAAACATAACCTCCCCCTAGTGCCTAAACTTAACCCTCCCTCCCAGGATGCCTAAACCTAACCTCCCTCGTTAGTGCCTAACGTAACCCTTCCCCTAGTGCCTAACTCTAACCATCCTACCAAACCCGCTACTTACCTTTGGGATTCCGGCGGTCGGGATGCTGGTATTCCAATAAGTGTCAGGATTCTGGTGTCAGCATCCTGACTGCCAGAATCCCCTGCTGTCGGGATTTTGAACATATCCCAATATATCAAACCACCTTAAGATTTGATTTTGTATCCTTAACTTTAATATTCTGCAAATATTAACCTTTTATCCAACATTACCTACCCATACTGCTGTCCAAAACACTGGCATGTAGGTATTTATAATTTTTCTCTTTATTAAAATTTATATACAGTATATAGCACTAGTATATTCTGTTGTGCATTTCCAATTTTGATCAAAAAAGCAAGAAAACAAATATGAGTAATAACAAAAGACAGGGCTTGATTCAGAGGTGGACGCAATACTGCATGTGACGAGACTTGCAATTTCTGTGATGGGTCAGAGCTGCTGTAATTGTGCGTGACGGGCCGGTTTTCTCCAATGGTACCGATGTATATGCAGGACTGCGCGGTGTTACGGATGTGAGAAAGCAACAGTGGGCGTCTCTATGCTGGCTGAGCGGTGGCAGACATTAGCTTATTTTCACAGCTGCATTGCGTGCGATTACTCTGCTGCGATCGCAATTGCGATCCGTGCTGAATCAGGCCCTGTTAGCATATTTGTTTTATATTGATAAGATGCATACAGAGATAAGTGAAGCCATAGTGAAATTTCATCTCCAGGTTCGCTTTGCAAAACTGGCCATTTTTTACATTTAAATTCATTCTGCTGTGAAGTGTTGTAGGAACTGGAATTTCAGAATGGAACAAATATAAAAGTGGGAATGAGACACAAAACGCAAAATTACACTGGAGAACATGTGAGAGGCACAATGCATAAAGCGGATATATGCCTGGCAATAATTTTTGAACATTTTGCTCATCTCTATTTGCACAATACCACTTCTCTTGTTCTGTATACCGATTGTAATTATAACTACATACAGCCCAATTGGTGTTTGAAATTTTAGCTGAATTCTTAGGGATCAGATATAGGGCCTCATTCAGAGGCGGTCGGAGGATGCAAGCGGTCGCTCAGAAACTGGGCGGCCACTTGCATTCTGACCGGCCGCCTCTGTTGCGGTCGTTAGGCTGTGGGTTGTCACCCACAGCTCTAACGACCGCTCCAGTGATGGTCGTGATGGTCAGAGACCATCGCGACCATCGGGGCTTACGACGAGACCCTAGGGTAGGGTCTCCCTTGTCGTAAGCCCCGGAGAGCTTCTGGCTCTGTCAGAGCCGGAAGCTCTCCACTGACATCACTAGTGATGTCAGTGGGGCCGCCCCCAAACAGTAGGCGTTCTGATGGGAACGCCTCCGTTTGGGCTGCCACCCCCCCGACCCGCTTTCCAAACGGGGCGAGCTGTCAATCAACATCGACAGCTCGCCCCCTTTGGATCGAGACCCGCTACGACCGGCGCTGTCGGTCGTAGCGGGTCTCACGCATGCGCACGACGGCGCTGGTGCCGTCGTGCGCATGCTCTTTGGGGGGCCATCGACCCGGTCCAAGCGCATCGGCCCATATTGTAAGCAGTGGCTTGGATCGTTTACCTGGCAACAAGCAGCCATTGACATCATAGATTTTCCTTTGCGGCTCACAGAGCTGCGCATGAAAATCTGCAATGTTACTGCAACATCATTCTCTCACCCCCTAACAGTACTTAAATCTGGGAACACACCTCTGAGATCACTCTTTTTATGCGATGGCTCGATTGACTTTATTCCCGATCAGAAGTCCCGACCACAGTGCGGATACGTGCGTACACACCTTTACAATCATACTGCCGACTTCGATCCCCGACTGCTAAAAGATAGAAAGAAAATGATTGCACCACCCACAGAGGAGGTGGCGATGCTGCTGGTGTAGAATCGCGAGAATGAGCAAAGGTGCGTACACATTACACTTTTGGTCCGTTCTTGCCCGGTCTAATCGGATGAATATTACACTGTGCATTCAATACGATCCTTCTATTTTACCAGTTGTCTTCCGACAAAACATGATTGGAGGTGCGTACACACTCTTGCAATATCACATGAACGGGTCAAAATCAAAAGAACGGCTCGACGATTGTAGAGGTGTGTACCCAACTTTACTTTATATCAGTGTGACTTACACAAGCAGTCACAGCCCATGGCTGCAATTTCTCTTTTGCATGCAGTATACACGCATGTCCTGTAGCAATGTGCACCTGTAATTGAATTCAAATTTTGGCAAGTATGTTGCTATAGCCCCAATCGAGAGATCCACCTACTAAGCCACTAGGGTGGGTGTATAGCCTGAGATTCAGTGTTATGCGGGCCATACATCTACGGCCCGATTCCTCATTCTGCCGACACCGATCCGTGGACATTGATGATAGGTGATCCATCTGTGGATAAGGGAAATTCAACATATTAAAAATCCCTGATTCGCTGATTCCGAGATTGTCCATCATGTTGGATTTCTACATTAACCCGGCGTCAGCAGAACGGGAAATTGGAGCAATCCATTGCAGATGTATGGGTCCCGTTAGAATGAACTTGCTCTCACAGAAAATTATATTGACCGTTACAAATAATATATTAGTGCATAATGTAAGTGCCACTGTAGAATATTAAACCGGCTACAGGGCTGCATATTGATATTTGCTTATGATGATGGGCAGACCTGGGCTGATTGGGGCGTTTCTTATGGAGGGCTTGATATTTGCAATTATGCGCAGTATTATGCATGCCTCCGCTAAAATTAGATTTGAATAAAAAAAGGGAAAAGGGAAATATTGTACATATTTGAAGATGTCCCTGATGCGATGATGCATAATACATAAATGAGGATTAAAAGAGCATAACAATGGGAGGAAAAAGGAAAAGTCTGAATTAATAAGGGAGGAGGTTCATGTGTGATAGTAAGCAGTCCTTTGACCTGACATTTTAACTTCTGCGAACTTTATGTGTTTGAACCATGAATTTAACAGTGTAAAATCAGCAATCGTTAAATGCCTCACCAGTCCAATGATATCCACTCTTCCCCTGTGTTGCATGTTGTAGTAATGACCATCAGAAACATAAAAACAACACAAAGCTGAAATCATCACACAAAATATCTGCACAGGTCTACCATTAAATAGCTGTTTCAGATAAGAACCTTTTTAGCTTTTCATATGCACTTTTTGTCACTGCTATTATTACCTAGTTATCATCGCCGACATTAACTACATTCAAATAAATCAATTAAGGTACATATCATATCCATTGATTAGTGTTGTTGACATTGTTGACATACATTTGGTCGACACTAATGCTGTAAACAGTCAGTATGTTGACAGCATTCTGCTGACGGGAAAATGCTTACACAGTTGCGATATTAGTTAAAGCATTTTTACAAAGCAACTGTTTCCCCCCAGCTAGTGTTAATGGAGCACTGCCAATGTGTGCATTTGTGTGCCTGGATGGTCTACCCAGTGCACAACATGGTGCATGCCATCCATTCTCAGGAGATGCCTCCACAAGTGTGCTGAACTAGAACTGTGCAAAACTGTATACAACTACCTCTTTCAATAATAGAAACATTTCCATTATTCATCTAAAATACTGCTTGACTTAAACCATACTTGCTGACTTGCGGGGCCGGACTGTAGACATCATTAGGCTCCGCCCCACCACAGGAAAAGACAGCGTTTCGCAGGTCCACGAAGGAGGGGGCATGGCTAAATAGAGCGATTTGCATTATTTTAGCCCCGCCCCTCCCGACGGACCCGTGAATTCTGAGTAAAATATCTTCATCCTGCCCATTTGACTAGGAAATGGGTGGGATGCGGGAGATCTGCCTACACTTTCGCGGGTGTGGGGGGGCAACCTGAAAAATCGGGAGCCTCCAGCGACTTCCGGAGGTGTAGGCAAGTATGACTTAGACTCATGTACAGCTAAAATTCCTTGTGACAATGAGATTACATTAGGACTGCCTTTATAAGCACACATGAGAAACTTTTTCTACTGATGCTGCGGCCCAGTGGCGGAACTTGAGAGTAGTGGGCCCAGGTGCAAAAATTAGTTTTGGGTCCCCGCCTTGCTCTAAGTTCAAAGTGCAGTGGGTGACAGCGAAAGGTAGAGGGTGACAGGGAGAGGCAAGAGGTAGACAAAGGGAGGCAAGAAGGTGACAAGTAGAGGGTGACAGGGAGAGGGAAGAGGCAGTGGGTGACCACACATTATGCCACCTCTAATGCCCACACATTATGGTACACTGTAGTCCCCACACATTATGCCACCTGTAGTGCCCACACATTATGCCATCTCTAGTGAATACACATTATGCTACAATGTAGTCCCCAGACATTATGCCACACTGTATTCCCCACACATTATGCCACCTGTAGTGCCCACACAATGTACTCACCAGCAGCATCCTCAGGCAACCGGCAGAGCAGCGGTCACAGCCTCACAATGAGTCACACCCATGAGGCTGCACTGCTGCTAAACTCCAGGTAAGAGGAGCATATGATGGGCTCCTCCAATCAGAGCTCAGCACATGTTCCTCTGACCCCACTGCAGAAACTACTGGGATTTATTACCCAGTAGTGCACTGCAGTGCTGAGCCTGACTGCACTGTGCCCTGGTCCTCTCGGCGTGTAGCTGCCGGCCGGCTCAGTCACACCCTTGATGACTGCCCGACAAGCAGCTGCACTGCAACCTGCAATTTACAAACATCGCCGGGCAGTGTGGACCCCTATATTTTGCGCCGGTCCCCTATGCAGTGCATCGGCTTCACCGCCGGTAGTTCCGCCCCTGCTCCGGCCGCTGGCAGTGAGCCTTCAGTCTGCTGGCAGCCGCTGGGGAGAGAGGAGGGGGCTCCGGACATGGAATTCACACGGACCCCCTCATCTCTTAATATGCCTATGCCCCATCACTTTTGATTATCGGGGCATCTATAATGCTGCAATGCAGTAATGCATCATGTATTAAATAATATGTGACCTACCATGAGGTGTCATGCTAGGCACACAGTGGCAGATATATTGGGCGATCAATTTATTGGCCAGTATATCGAAGGTGCGTCGGACAGTGTGTACCAGCAATATGTCATTCACAGACATGTTGCGTCGGCTATTCTGCACAGCCGATGGCAGATATATCTGCAGATATATCTACTCATTGTGCTGTGTGTCAGCTTTACCGCCTGTACACTTGCTGCAGAGGCCGCGGGGAGGGGGGCGCGAGGTGACCCCTGGCCAGCGGGACTCGCGGCCAGATGACAGATGATGGTTGTTCAGTGTGTATGAACAACCATCATCGGCAGATTTATCAGTCGGTCTGCAGATATATCTTTTAGGTGTGTACCCAGCTTAAGTATCCAATTTGTTAGCCAGCCATAATCCTTTTATCGAGCATGTTTCAATGGACACTACATCTGAAGCTATATAATATAAATGACATAGATGAAATTACAAAAAAAAACCCCATTTATTTGTGGCAAACAACTTTCTTATAAGACAGAGAAGAGATGCTATCATGTCAGGACTCAGATACGTGCTCTTTTTGAAATGTTTGCAAGGAAGGGCTGATTTGGGTTTAAGATTCCTCATCAGCTGAGTACAAAATGACTGATTATTCATGTTACTGTGCCTGCCCTGCGGAGTAAGCAATGAAGTGACACATGCAGTCACAAGCCTGTCACAATGCTAAGGCAGGTCAGAGGTTGACGCAAAGAGCAGAACTGTTTCTGGACAGAGGTTTAACTTTAGAATGATTTGTTTTTCCTGCAGAACTATTATTTTCCTCATGCTTCGGCACAGCATGGCAGGGACACTATTAGGAGACGCAGGCTGATGCATGAAGCAAGCATTCCTTTCAGGTTAATTTAGGAATATAGTATTGTGTTAAGATTCCAAGTCACATGAATCTTTTATTGCCACCCGAAGGGAAGAGGGAGGTGAGGAGTGTGTATCATTGTGTGTGTGTGTACTATATACACATGCTAGAGGAGGGGTGAGCACACTGAGGGAAGGGAGGGCTTAAGGGCAGTGAGGAGGGAAGGAGGGAGATGACTGAGACACTCAGGAACTATGAGAGAACACCTCCCTTGGAAAAAATGACCATTCAACGTGAGTCTGATCCGCTGTGACAGTCACTTACAAGCATTTTTTCTGTTACGTCTTTTTTTTTGTTCCCTTAAACTTAGGCTGTTTTCTCGCAAGCCCAGACAATTAACAGCTGAAGAAAATATGACAGGACACACGCAAAAGAGGTTGGGAGATAGAGGGAAAGGAATGCACCAGAGTGGAGAAAGCTGAGTTTGCCTCCTTGTTAAAACTGCCAGAGTTTTTTTTGTGTGTGTCCTTAGCCCTCCTTTTTAATGTATTTATTATTTTTTTGCACTGTGCACGAAGGCCAGAAGTGAGATCTGTTAACTGTTCCACACTGACTGAGAGGCCAGAGCAGCTCATGGTACTGTATGTTACCACTAATACTCCCTTCATACCTTCTTGCATATTCTATTAATTTTATGGGAGGGGGAGGGCTGTGGCATGTAGGGGGGAAGGCACAGATTGGTCTCTACAATTTCCTTAACCTTCTTTCTACTTCATTGGCATCTGCAAATCTCCTTCCTCTGTAATGGTGAAAAAGGGTTAACCACATCATTTCCAGATGTTCTGACAGCTTTGAGGAACTTTCTAAGTTCAACAATGACAATGCTAATAACATGTACTAGCAGTATTTTTATTTGTTTAAATCCTTCCCTGACAGGCACAATGCAATTCTTTTACCAAGTACATTATATGAAATTAGCACAATTAGGGATATTTTCTCTGTCTGTGTTACAGAACTGATACATTCTCTTCACTCTTCATTGTGTCAGATTTATTTATTTATTTTTTAATTACTTTATATTACTCATCACACTTTGGAGCAAAAGCCTACATATTTTCTATGGTTTCCAGGGCAATTAATTACTTCAAGTTCTAAGATTTTGTTGCTTGCAGTCACTAAAGTTTGCAAGTTTTCACATTACATTATTTATTGTTTACTGATGTTTTATGTGAAGTTTAAACTTGCATGGCATTATTCTAGCCACCCCTGAATTTCTCAGGATAATCATTATTTGATAATAACACAGTATGTGACAATGGATGGTAATAAGTGTATTCCTGTGGAACTTTAGAAGTAATTGCATGTGATTAAGGAGATTGTATGATGGAAGTAATTTACCTGATGTAACTAGCTCAGTGCAATTGCTGGTTGCTCTTCTGGTATCCAATAGAATATAATCTGGGGTTGGTAAAAGCTATACAATATTTGTATGGGATATCTGATGCTGTAGCATGCACCGCTACAAAATTCTTTAGAGAGGATGCTCCATAGTACTGAATCAAAGTTGGGTATTGCATCTGCTGTTGTAGTGCTTAAATTGACCTATAGAAAAACTTTTCACAGATGATTAATCTAATATTTTTATTTGCAAGTTATACAAATGATATTATTAAGATGGTTATTTTGCTAAATACAATGACAGTTGTTCAGCATCTATCATACAGGAGGTTGCACAGTATGTTCTCCAATAAAAGGAATACTGTCTACTGACTCTGGATTAGAAGGGGCCATACTGAAAAAAAACATTACGGGAACTGCATTTATCCACTTACGGTTATTTATCTGAACTGTATAGAAGTATGGCATATTATGTCCCAAGTAGGATAAAGCCTTTTAAACTGGGTTTATTTTAACTTGTTTTTTTTAAATCCATGTTGGTTAAAAACTATGGTTATGTTTTTTTCTTCAAAGAAAACAATGTCATTTATGTGTTAATATGAGTTGCTGCAGCCCTATTACTTACCTCTACAAAGATAGGAAGGGTCTCTCACACAACACGGTAATCATAAGCACAATACAGGCATATATCAATTTACATATATTTCCCTACTGTCCCAGAATGACCAGGGGATTCCAGAATCTGTTGGATATCTCCAGCACTTCTTAGAGAGGCGCAATGGGCGGGAACACTCCGTGAGCCATATGCTACCTCAGCGAACATTAAGTGGGAGATTATTATTAAAGTATGCTTTGGTGGTTTTATGTCCGGTTTGTAAACTCTAATTACTAAAAGAAAAGCTCAGCATCAAACTGCATTATTTCAAAGCGTCAGTTCCGAAGCCGCTATTCTGATTTTACACTTAGAAGGAACACAAATTATATAATGTATCAAGCTGTGGTTTTGCAGACCGCACATCTGACCGCCACAAAAAAGGCCGGATTTTTAGACATGGTTCTGACAGGAGAAATAACTCAGACCACATGTTGCCTTAGCTATCTGGCCTGTCAGAATAGAAAAAAAGAATATTTATTAGTAAGCCAAAATTAACTTGTTAATCATATGAGTAAGAATAATGTATTAATAAGCCAATATCACTATATTAATTATTATGACAGTATTATATGATTTATAATATGTGCAATAATAATATCTTTACGACGGAGTGACAATCCAAGTGCCAGCATTCACACTTGCTGCTGCGACTTGTTGTTCCACAACAGCTGGACTGCTACAACTTGTTGCCTGTCTCTAGTCTACAGTTTCAACATTACTTCTTAAGAAATGTGTCACTATATTTCCACTAATGTTTATCTGAATTCATGTGATTCACTGCAGTTGTTTCTTCATAATTGTGCTGCCATAGAATATGATCCATTGGTTGCAAAGACGGTCATACTATTTTATCAAGCAATATTGCAATTGTTATATATTCATTAATCAGTACCTTAATGTGTGAATGTGCTTTTTTCTTTTACCACTAATTGACTATAGAAATATATTTAATCAAATACTTAAAAGCTCGCATGTTTTGCAACATGTCATCAAAGCTGTAACTGTCACAGGCAAATGATAGAAATAGTATAAACTCTAATAACTACAATTGTTTTTTAGAGTATTTTAATAAAAATGGTAGCTCAGTGAATGTGGTGGGCAGCTTACTGTATGAGCCACATGTTGATATTGTAATAATACTATTTTCTTCCACTACTATAGAGAAACTGGCAGTGACTCTTCATAGAATAAGAATACTGTCAGTGAAATGATGACTAATTTATTTATAACTATAAAAAGAAGATGGTTTTGTCGGATGAATATAACAGTCTGATTAGTGCCCTGTTTATGACGGTTTGCTTTTCCCCACAGTTATATTGACACGGTTTATGGAAGCTGTAAACTGAATGAGCTATCAGCTCAAGCTGCAAAATAGTGATTTATGGCTAGTTCTAGTAACACACAATCCACAGGCATTCATTAGCATCATCACTGGTTTTCAAAGGACAAAACTGTTTAATCTATTTAACTGGTAGACTGGGCTAAGAAGGAGAGAAATAATTGACCGACCACTGGAAACCAGCAAAACGGAAATTAACCCATATGCTTGAAACAATGCAATGTGGCCTTTAGTTAAATAAGTAATTTGGGTATGCATAAAATGTTTTATTTTTACACTGTCATCTACTAAACCAAAACGAGGCCAGAGGCACTCAAAAGTGGTAAAAATCCCCTTTATCAGCCAAATTTATGGTCAACATTCAACATTTATCTCTGCCAAAAGTAGCTGATCCACAAATCACAGGGGTGTTGTCACTGCTCCCTATGCACTGGGCCATCCACTGTCCTGTTCCACTCCCCCGATATGAACCATTTGAATGCCGCTCACACTATAGTATGTGTGAGCAGCACCCGTTCACCACTGCTCTGTTATGCAGTGCATCTATGAATGGGATATACCTTCTATCTTCAAGCCTAAAGGTGACAAAGCTGGTACTCTCCTGACTAAATTGGGACAGTTACATCTGTAGTTGAAGCCAGAGAAATTGAGCACCAAAAGTGCCATGCCACCACCAGGCCAGTTCATGTTGCAGGGAGAATAGGGGTTTCAATAATGTATGGCACGCAATGACACATAATGTGCTTGCAATTATATACCAAACAATTCAGATATATCATAAAATATAGTACATATTGCCCACTTAAAGGGTTTGTTCACTTTTTTAGAAAGTCTCCTCTTTATAAACTGTCTCCCCCATGAAGCATGTAGCTGTTTAATTTCATTTTACTTTGTTCATATCTATAGATTTGCAATGGCTCATGGCTTCAAATAACATGGAGGATATCCACGAGTGAGGACCCATGGTAAGGTCCTAATTGCTATATAGGGGGCAGATTGCAAAGGGGCAGAACATTTTGAAAAGGTGAATTGGGAACCTTTATAATCATTAGTCATGGAGCACCAATTACAGCTGCAAACTCTTCTCCATCTGTACCTTCTGGCAACACTTATAGATCTTTAGGCTTCAAATCAGTGGCTTATTTATAATGGGTATAGGGTTTGCGGTGCCCACACTTCTCCGGAGTCTCTTGACGGCACTGCAGAAATCACAGGGAAAATGTCGCGGTGGCCATGCTACTGGAGACCTGCGCATGTGCAGTATTTGTGCAAATTTCTGCTGTGTTACCATGAAATTTAAAACTTACTCCCTTGTGGACCTGGTTCAGATGCGCATGCAAATGCAGATGTTTACGCCGACTGAGCATTTGTTAGCCATTGTGCATGCGTGGAAACCGCAATATGCCACCGTTGCAATTTATTTGCGATTACGCTTGCACAGAGGATTCACTTGCAAAGTGATGCTATCAGTAGATGCTACACTGCAGACACGCCAAGTTATGGTTTGTTAAAGCCGTCTATCATGAGTGGCATTGACTGATGCATTTAAAATGGCAATTAAATTAATAGAAATTAATGCTGAACAAGCCTGGTTTAAAATGAATTCCTACTGCCGTTTTAAATCCATCAGTCAATGCCGATGATTAGACACCTTTGACAACCACAAATAAGTTAATATACCCCTAAGCCTTTGAGAAAATGTGACTCTATAAAAAATAACAACTGTTATCTTATTAAACTGAAGATTCTACTTATACAGTATATAAAGATTTTTTTGATATAGAGCTCTTTCTCCAATGACCCTTTTGCTATTTATCAAAGGCAACTGTTGGTGTATCCCTCGCAGCGAGATCATTACTTAAGCATCGGGGGCCATACGGCCTCCGATGATGAATAGGCCCCAGAAAGATATAAGGAAATGTTCAACCAGTTAATTGTGGGAGGAACATAATTTATATTATTTCTGACATCAAAAAAATGCACTTAGATATAACAGTGAAACAATATAAGCAGAATATAGTAAAGTCAGGGGACAATCATAATGAAACCATTAATATAAATTCAGATATACTTGCCATAAATAAAGACACATACGGTATGCAGTAGAAGATGTACTGAATACATTATTAAAATAAATATAATACGTTTTGGTGATTAAAGTAACTGCTACTGCAATTGTAAGGCTACTGATCAATATTAGGACAGTTACATCACTCCTTTCTGCTGAAGATACACAAAACAAGTTGTGAATAGCATTTTCTCACACTGCTTTGATTCCTCTGAGATTTATATATGTGCATTAAACCTTGCAGTCTCTAAAGGAGACACGTTAAAGGCACTTTTTGCTCATATTTTGCTGTTTTTAAGATATTCTTTCTTTTTACTTCTATCTGACTGATGTTACCCAGGTGATAGCTTTATTGTCACTATGTATGTGTACAAAATCCAAGCGTCAGCAGCAAAGGAGAATAATTCTGCTTGGGAGCTACATTACATATTACTGGACAATGGTGTGAAATGGACATGAACAATATTTTCCTAGACAACCATACAACTGTTTAGCTGGGAAATAAGCTTCTTTCGGGTTTACTAATGGCTGGAACTCTCCCAAATGGTAGCAATTTGTGCTATAAAATGTGACTGATAACATTTGGAGTAATTGAATCCACTGCTGAGATTAATTATATGTGATCTTTAGATTACCTATATTCTATAGGATTATTGCTGGTGTTTGCAAAAAGAAAATGTCACCATTGTAGGGACAAGGCCGGCTTTACCATTAGGCAGCTTTAGGCAGCTGCCTAGGGCACTGGGATCTGGGGGGCGCCCCTGAGTTTTCTTATGACAAAATTGAGGATGTCTCAGAGAGGCATCATACTTGTACTTAATACAGGCGGCGGCTGTGGAACTTCTCAGACGCAACCTCTACACTTTCACCTGAGGGCTGGAAAGTAGGTATTGGTGTGTGTGGAAAGGGGAAGGGAGGGGCAGTAGGCTGAAGTTTTGCCTAGGGTGCCAAGAAACCTTGCACTGGCAAGTGACATTAGTAGATTAATTAAATAACTTCACAACAGATGTAGTTAGGCCTTCTACGGATGTTACTTTTATAAGGCAAGTCTGCCTTATAAAAGTAACATCCGTAGAAGGACCTTATGGACCTCTCTTCTGGGAGATCCCAAATGGCAAGGGCGGGAGACATGATGCCGCGATTTCCAGCATAAAGCCACAAGGGGCTAGGCCATTATGATGGTGTTCGCTAAGCATTGTGTCATACAATTCACAAAGGGAGTGGGTTGGATGCGGGAGGACATCCTACTCATCTGGGAGTGTGGGAGGACTCTTTGAAATGCTAGAGAAACTCACTGTTACCATATGTGTTCTATCATGGAACAGTATAACATTTATTAAAATCAGATTGAATGGGAGCAAAAGAAGTTGATGAGTAAGATTATTAGAAAAAAAACATCGTACAAATGAATATCCTTCCATTAGGCAACTAGTAGTACAGCAAAGGCTCCCA
The DNA here is from genome assembly GCA_031769625.1 of Taudactylus pleione. Taxonomy (NCBI): domain Eukaryota; kingdom Metazoa; phylum Chordata; class Amphibia; order Anura; family Myobatrachidae; genus Taudactylus; species Taudactylus pleione. The sequence goes on along the minus strand of JAUIMM010000756.1, from coordinate 2,303,078 downwards.
TATCCATATCAATGTTGTCTCCTGGCTATTATATTGGGTACACACTGGGTGATATATCGTGCGACAAGCGATATATAGTTTAGTGTGTTTGCTTGTATGAACAACGTTTTTCACAGATATATCACATTGGCCAAACTGCACGACAGATGCGGTGTATCTGAAACATATGTTGTTCTCATCTGCTCAAGTGTACACATAACTAAACAACCGACCCATATGATGGTCACAGGAACCAGTGAAAAAGACATCACAACTGGTTCTGGCCAGAATTATCATGCGGCACATTGGTAAATTTGTATGCGCACCAAAATTGGTCACTCTGTCCATCAGTAAGGTCAATCAAGTGTGTACACCATATTAGTCTGTTAATTTAGGGGAATCTTGCAGCAGTGGAAGGGGAAAGTATCTACTGACATAAGTGGGTTAGGGACTTTTGTGGTTCAACTATTTGATGTGTTTGGGAAAAAAACAATTACCCAAATTTAAAAACAAAACAAAAAAACATAACAAAAGTAAAATTAATGAACAACCTTGTTAGTTTTTCTTCAACATTTTTGATATTTCAGGTGGCCTAAATGATGATAACATGGTCCAATGGCAAACGTCAAACTAGATCCCATGTGTGATAACCAAGAAAATGTAATGTAATTGTAGATGAAAACTATATACAAACACAAAAAGGTCAAGGCTCAATGATTATGCAATAAGATCACCATTCTCAGTCTATCAAACCATTGTACTTTATTTTACTAAAAAGTCATGCCAATTTTATGCATTTTAATGGCATTTGAATGGATCATTATTAAAGAAAATATTTGTTCAACTATTTAGTGGACTATATTAATACCTATTCTATACAAATGGTAAAACCTGTGCTCAAGAGAAAATTCCTCCTCCCATATCTACTAAGATAGGTGCGCAGATTCCCCACCTTATAATCCCCTTAGATAGAGATGTGCACCTTGATTGTGTAGATTCCCAGAATGTTTTACTATAGTAGAGGTGTTATCATGCAGAGTAGCAGACGTTTGCATTGGCCAATGGGGAAGAAAATGGGTATGAGGACATTCCTTGACAGGCACATCGGGCAGCTAGTTTAGTGGAGCAATGCAAAATGAGAGTTTCCTTTTGAGGAGGAAAAGTTATTTAAATTAGATAAATTTGTGAAGAGGAACATTTTGGGGGCATCCCGTGTATGAAAGGTTGCACACCCATTTCCACTCTACAACATCCATTTTGTAATTTAGAGGAGATGTTTTCTTTTCTAGTTTCTTAGAATAAAGACAGTGCCAATGCCCCTCAGTCTCATGATTTAGTTAAGATTGCTATACCGGGTGTATTTTAAGAGAATAATTAAAAGACTTATTTAATGAAAAGTGTTAACAAATTGTGTGGAGTTTGTATATTCTCCCTGTGCTTGCGTGGGTTTCCTCTGGGTACTCCGGTTTCCTCCCACACTCCAAAAATACAATATACTGGTAGGTTAATTGGCTCCCAACAAAAATTAACCCTAGTGTGTATATGTTTGTGCATGTGATAGGGAATATAGATTGTAAGCTCCACTGTACAGAGACTGATGTGAATGGCCAAATACTTTCTGTAAAGAGCTGCGGAATATGTGTGTGCTATATAAATAACTGGTCATAAATAAATAAATGAACAACAGGAGCTGATTGTTTTTTTCTACTATTACTGTACATTATTTTTAGATTGAAAAGAGGCTTGGTGAGCACCTGAGGATTAGGACTCCTGGCAAGTTCCCCGTTTGCCTCCTCAAATTTCCTCCCTGCCAGGCTTAGTAAATACATTGCCTGCCCTACTCCTTTATGTTACAGGAAGGCCCCATAGGAGAAAAATTGTATTTGTGGATAAAGGCATTGTTACTTATTTTTGTGACAAGACATGGCACTTACTAGTTGTATAAATGAATAACTACACAAACAGTAGTGGAGCTGTTGAAGAATATTTGACTGAAGACAGCTTACTCAGTTACATTTGTGTGCTCAAACATCATGTACATTTATTTCCTATTAGCGAGTCTGTCTCTCTTGTTATAAGAGAGATCTAAAATCCATTGCCGGACATTTGCATTCTGTCTGCTCTCTAAATTAAGAACAGTTCACTTTTAAAAATACCCAGCCAATACATGAGGCTCATTAACTGGCCTGCACATATTGAAGCCTGAGGAGCAGGCAGCTTTTAATGGGAACATGATACATTCTGCTTCACCCACTTTATAAGGCTGTGACTTCCATTCTTTCACAATTTTAACCCCTTTGCTGACAAAGGGTCCTGTTGTCTAGGCACTTTTTGTGACCACAGTGTCTCACATGGTTTTCTGGAATGTAACAGTGTGTGACATCAAGCCCTTGAGTGTATGTCTGGGTATGCAGGAGTGAGTAGCAGAGGAGGCAGGGCTGTCAAGGTTGAAGGAATGGATTGAATTGGGAAGAGACAAGAAAAATAACTTTTAATGAAAATGTTCCGAACAATAAACTCCACTGAAGTCTGTGAGGATAGTGGTGCTAAATATTTATTATCCTGTGCTTCAGTGTGCGCACAGACACAGAGCAAATTGCATGACAGCAGTTTAAGCAGTTGTATAGCTAGCAGCGTGTATGTGTACTGTAAGTGTGTAAATGAGAACTTCTATGTGTGTGGGCACACTTATCAGTATGTGGTCTTATGTCTATGTATAAGTATAATTGTTGTTACACAGTTTGTGTATACTATTTACATTTGATAAATGCAAGGCTGATTGCCTCCTGTCAATGGCGGCACTCTTGGGGTAACAGAGGCCCTGTGCCATATAGACACAATTTACACTTTTACAGACACAATTTACAGGTCATTTATGACAATGCAAGAAAGCAAGCCAACAGGTAAAATGCAATTTTGTAACATAATATTCTTATTTTTAAATGGATATGTCCAGTTTTACAGGTAAATGCATGGGATTCTCCAAGAGATGCTGGAGAGGAGGTCCAAATGGCAAATGAGGGAGGCATGATGTGGTGATCTATGTCATTGTAACCCCTGCTGCACAGTGCCACAATTCACAGCATCACACAGGTGTGATTTGCTTTGAATTGTGTCATCCTGAATGGTGGCATTTGTGGCAGGGGGAATTGGCAAGTTATAATTGAAAAATAAAACAGACTCAAGCACACACCACAAATACAGTGACAATGAGATCACACAAACTGCTGCTCCTATGATTGGAGTAGCTTAAAAAATAATGGCCCTCATTCAGAGGCGCTCGCAAAATGCGAGCGGTCACTCTGAATGAGGGCGGCTGCATCGGTTTTAAAGTGCAGCCTCCTGGTCGCTAGCTAAGCTGTGGGTTACCACCCACAGCTTTAGCGACCGACCAGGTTGATGGTCACGATGGTCAAGACCATCGCACCCATCGGGGCTTGCGACGAGACCCTAAGGTTGGGTCTCAGCAACCGCAAGCCCCAGGGAGCTTCGTGCTCTGATCGAGCAGGAAGCTCCCCACTTATATCACTGCTGATGTCAGTGCAGCCGCCACAAAACGGCAGGTGTTCCTTAAGGAACACCTCCGTTTGTAAAGCCACTCCCCCACCACGCCTACAAAACGGGGCAAGCTGTTGATCAACATCGACAGCCGCCCCTTTTGTAGTGAGCTCCGGAGCGAGAGAATTTCTTTCTCGATCCGGGGCTTGCGCACGCGCAATGCGGCCGCTGCGCATGCGCAGGGCCTAATCATCGACCTGCTTGCGAGCGCTCAGCGCTTGCGAGCGGGTCTGAATGAGGTCCCATGTCTCTTGCTGGCTAAGCATTTAAATACACCTAGTTATACGCTTACATATACAAATGAGAGTTATCGTTAGCAGACGTGATTATTTAGATGAGGTCTTTGATTAGCAAGGGTCTGCAGAGCATTTCTCTCAGCAAAATAAGCTGATTTCTATACATCTTTGGAGGTGGATACTGGAGCTCATCCCAGATTTTCATTGGGAGCTTTTTGCACCTTCCAGGCATATTTTAGATGGGAATGCACTTTTCTAGGTAGATTTTACAGTATATATTATATTAAAGTTACTCAGCACTCTCATGATTACTTTTAACACATAAATGATGATACAAACAGAGGTAATATAGAGAAAAAATTAGAAAAATTAAATGTAATTATGATAGTTCGAAAGCATTTCAATAGACGTTTCTACTTTTTATACCATTTGTCATTCCAGCCCGTACTTGAGACTTTCCGGGAGGGGGTATCCATGTCAGCACAGCAGGGGGCATGACAGCGGCATAGGTGGGCGGTGCGGGAGGTGGGCAGCGCAATCACCTCATCATGTCTATGCCCCCTGTTATACAGTGGCGAGATCACAGGCATTGTAAAGTGGGGGCGGGTCCATGATGACATGATCCAGCAGGAATCACGTCATAAACCCACCCAGACCACCCACTTTTGCTCGGTAAGTGGGTGACTGCTAGGGTGTGTGAGTGGCTGCCTAGGGTGGCTGCGGGCAGGAGGAGTGCCACCTGATTTTTGGGATCCTCACAGTCGTTCCGGGAGAGTAGGCAATTATGTTAAATCCAAACATGTATGGGCTCCCTGTTATGTGCAAAGTGTTATTAGGATTGTTTGTCCAAATATGAATCTATGGCATGTCTTCATAGTTGGGATAAGCTATAGTGATCCCTGCTGTGCTACAGATATCACTCACACTGGGGTTTATTCATCAAGCAGAGGTTTTAGTTGCTTTCTAAATACACGCATCACCTCCATTGCGAGATATGGGTGCGGCATCACTGAACAAAAATAGAGGGAGAAATCTGTCCTTTTTCCACGACATACCTCTCTAAATTTGGAGAAGTTTAAATAAGCCGTTTTTTGGAAAATGGGCTTACTGTATCTCCACTTGATAAATAAACCTCTTAAATACTTAAAGCAGCAGCCCCACATATAAGATTTAATTATTTTGCCTATAAATAGCAAGTTAAATACTTGTTAAGCATACATGTGATATTAGTTTGTCCTTCTACAAAACATTACCTCCTTTTCAAAATCTCTCTGGTGGTTGCGAATTATGGTTGTAAATTATACAGGTACACCTAACAGTTTTTAGCATGACATTTGGAGGCACAGAGGGGAGAATAAAGATGACTTTACAGTACACAGAGTAGACAGATTTCAGAAGGACATTCCAAAGCCTCTCTGTTCACTACAGAATGGGCCATCTTACTGTAGTTGCCACACCAGTCAATGACACTGTGCAGAACAATCATCATTAACAAACAAAAAAAGGTATATACCAACTTTTTTCTTCTAGCCTGCTTTAAATTATGAAAAGAGACTGAATATCTTTCTTCATTCATTATGTATTAATGAAAGATTCACCCTTTCAATTGTGCAATCAGAAGAATGTATAAGGGTGTAATACAATGTTATGGTTTATTTCAAACATCTGCATGAGAGATAGTACAGAGAAGTAAGCGCGGGCCTGACCTTTGGCTGGTGTTTTGCTGCTTACTCATGCTGTCTTTTTACAGAGGACTTTCCTTTTTTTACCTAACTTAACAGACGTTTCCTGTTGTTACATTTTGCCTCACTGTGATACAAAGGGTTATCAAAGCTTTTGATTTTGGAGTTAGCGCCTTAGGAAGTGATCACTACATGATTGCTCATGTATACTTTCGATCAGGGTGGAATCCCCATATATAAACTTGCATTTATACCACTTACTTTACATATGACAAAGAAGAATGATTGTATTTGTGGCCACACCAACAAACTCATTTTGTTAAATATAGTTAACTGTAAGAAAAAAAAAATCTCAAAAAATGTAAAGACTAAAACCGTTTTTTCAATGATTGTCTATGATTCATCTGTAACAGAAGGAAAATTGTGCAGGTACATGTATCACAAGTATGCTTATTAAATAGGTTTACCCCAGACTTGCCTACCCTCCCGATTTGGTTGGGAGCCTCCCGAATATCGGGTGCTGCTCCCGACCCTCCGGAAAGGCAGGCAAGCCTCCCAGCTCTCGCCTGCCCCCCCCCCCCGACTACAACAAGAAACCCCCCACAACGGAGTGCCCGGTGACGCGATTCACGCTAAATTGCGTCATTATGGCTCCGCCCCCCGCTTCACAATGTCTTTATTTTTGGCAATGTGAAGAGGTGGCGGGGCCACGATGACGTGATCATGCGGTCACGCCCTGGCCCCACCCCCATGCAGAGTCAGTGCCCGGCCACGCCCCCCGCTGTGTGCAGGCATTCAGCTCCCTCCCGAAAGGAGAGAGCTGAATGTCGGCAACTATGGTTTATCCATGCAGGGAGATGGATGCTGTATCAATGTGCCCGCAGTTGAGCAATTTTATGCGCATGCATGAAAAGTCTGGCAATCCCTAATTGAGCATGCATGCACCCAAGTGTCTTTTGTTGTTCACAATAGCATACAGCATCGCTAACACATGAGAAGGGGTATGCGATCCCTGGGCGTTTCAAGGTGAAGACTTTGAGGTGACCTAAAGTGATCCCCAAAAGGGGCAGTTTCATGGGAATGTTATGGGAGTGTCACAGGCATGTCTGGGTACGCTGCTACATTCCCAATCACAATCCAGTGCTTCAGAGGCCATGTTTAGTTGGTATGAGGAGAGTAGCTAGAGTAGAGGCTAGGCTACTGCAAATGCAGATGGTGTGACCGATGTTGCATCGATGTTGGTGTGTTTACAATCTCCATCGCAGTTGCACAGACTACAGAGCCTGGAAGTGGGCGTCTCAGTGCATCGCATCATGGAGCACAAAGGGAAGGCTGAGATTAGAATTTACATATTCCCACAACCACTGTTGAGAGCATGGCAGCGAGCATGACCACATTACTAACCATCTCTGAATCAGGCCCTAAGGAAGCTTTTTCTGAAAAAAGTTAGAGTACTTTTTTGGCGGTGCTGATTAATGTGGCCGATAGTAGTAACCCTTTGATGTGTAGATAAACTAAAAGTAGCCCTGTCACCAGTAGTCTGCAATAGGGCTAAATTAGCTCTTAAATAAAATGGTCCAATACGCAGTAAGGGCTTCCTTGACAAATTTTAGGCCCCAAACCTTTTAGGGGAGTTGACCAAGCATGTGGGAATATGTCCATGCCGCATTGTTATTATCTGCTCTCAGGCCAGAAACCAATAAACTATTGCATTTAAAATGACGATACATAAATTTGACACACTCGATAAAGACTTCACGAGAGTTAGGTAAAAATGAGAGAGTAGAAAGTGCTTCGAAAGATCAAGCACATAACCCAGAATGCATTAAATACAGAAATAGTATACACACAATTATATTGCTTCTTAGGGTATAATCCTAAACAAAAGCAAGATGTGTAACTCTATGTTATACACAACATTTTCATATTTTCATAATACTCTATACACAATACACAAATTGCTTTTAACTGAATACAATTACTGTATATATAGTGCCATCATGTTATTCAAAGCACTATAGACAATGTACATTATACACACACACACATATATATATATATATATATATATACTGTATAGAAATGTATAGTGTGCGTGTATATATATATATATATATATATATATACATATTTAAAATGTATACACCAACACAGGTCATTAGGGTTGTGAGCAGTGATGACAGTTAGGTAGCCATTATTCCACTGAGTGCTATTCTAGGTTAGAAGTTCATTTCATGCTCTATGCAGGTTTCCACATTCCCTCCTCTCTGCAATAGTTATACTGTCGCTTATGGCAGGAAGAAGAAGGACCTATAATTTTAAGAGACCAGAAGCTGCTGGAAAAGGCCACACACGCTAATGGGTAGTTTGCCAAAAAAGGCATTTAAAATGGAATGGCGTTAAGAGAATGGAAGGAACCGTTACATTTGTGGCCTATAACTAAGTGTTAAAGACTGTTAAAGACGGTGTCACTCCCAGACCTTGTTTCTGTTAAGTTGGATGGAAAACTCTCCCCTTGCTCTCTCCCCTCCCTGTCTTCTTGGAACAGTAGAGGAATGACCTTGCTCTCAGACACAGATGCTGCTCACTGTATGCTGGTCTCCATAGACTAGCAGCATTGTGTTAGGGCAACTTTGTCTTTTTCTTGTGCACAGACAGCAGAAAAAGTGTTTTTATAGCTATTGTAGGTACAATAAAATATTTTATTTACTCAGCCCACAATAATAATAATAAAAAAATATATAGTTATCATGTCTAGATTATATGTTATTTTTTTTTTTTTTTCAAAACAAGTATCAAATTAAACGTAGAAAAGTATCTGGCAGGTTGAAGCTAACATTGGGGATAGGGGAGGATTTAGATTTTTTGCCTTAGACCAGAACCACCTATTGTGCTAGGTCATTTAGTCTATTTATCCAAATGTTCAATTATCTGTGTCACCAATTGTTCTACATTATATCAGTGGTTCTCAATCATTTTCCACCTGGGTACCCCCCGATAGCCTATCTGCCTTATTTGTAGCACCAACATTTGCAAAGCAAAACATTTATAATTAATACATTTGCTATGAGATAAAATGCTTAGACGCCTATATACAGTAGAAAATCAATAAATGTGATATAAGTAAGAAAAAATGACACAAATTCAGAGATTAGGGTCGCTGTGCCAGAAATTATCTGAATTTCACTAAGATTTCACTAAATCCAGACAATCTCTTTTGTGCAGGAAATACCAGTGATCACGTCACTGTATATCCCTGCCCTGTTATCAGGGTCATACTGTGATGCATGGGGTAGAGATCCTTAGGACACTTCCAGATGTGAATAATTATCTCATGGATGACCCCTCCTCCTTGCTCCACCATTAAAGAAAGTTATTTGCATACCTTAGAACATCACAGCGGATGCCCCTGGGGGTACTTATACCCTAGGTTGAGAGCCGCTGTTCTGTATAATGGCAAGCAGACTTAGATATGAGTCTGGAAGTTTCATAGTGGAAGTACTTTTATATCCAGTTTTCCTGTATCTCTTCTTTAAGTTTGACCCCAATAAATCCATGAGCTGCACTTACTATGTGGTTTACCACTTGGATATTCCAGCTATAAGCCTCGCAGAGATCCATAATCATCTAGAAAATGTTTGCTCTAATGGCAGTGCAATAAGCATTGGCAGCACAGCCATACACATGCTGTATACAGGACCTAAAAAGAACTGGAGAAAATCCCATCAGAGATTACATGGAACTAGTACGGAAGAGTTTTAGTTTAAATGAATAAATAAATGTACCATAAATTTCATTCATTTTAATAACAGTGCACAGCACTGAGAAGCTTCAGGATGCAGCTGAATTCAGTTATCTAAGAAGGTCCTGATAGCATGTAATTACCATTTGACTTCTTTCATTGGCTTACAGACTTGATCTACCAGAAGAGGGCAACCCATTTTATTGCTGGTCTCACTGACATGCAAAGCGTTAAACGTTGGTCTTTTCTTAATAAATAAATAAAAACCAGCGTAGAGTACTGTAGGTAGCGCAGTTGCTTAAAGTGTGACACAATCTGTTTGCGTGTGACCGCGGAGTGTATGTTGAAGTTTATGAAGATAGGTTAAAGAGAGAGCAGAGAAAGGGGTGTGGAGTTGTGGGTGTAGCAGTCATTGTACCGGAGCAGCACTGGTGTGTGTGACACATGGTTTTTGTCTTTTCATCTTCCTCACAAGCCAGAAAGTTTCCTGCCGCCTCTCTTCCCAGCTCTTGACAAATGATTGCCAGATGTTGAGATCTTTTCAGACCTCTCTCCCTCTCCTTCAGCGAAACTGCAGCGAGGGGATATTCGATTCTCCCTCGCCCATTTCATCTCCTTTTCACATCTGCCAGGGACACACAGGCAACACTTTCCCTACATGAGAGTTTAAAGTTTATTCTGCTCTCCTTTCCTTCTCTCTTTTTCACATTATTATTTTATTTAATTTCTGGCTGCAGTTCCAAATCGCAGAATGAGGCCCTTCTGACTCGGTTTAGTGGTTTGAAGAATATGGGCTGTTTATTTTGGTTCTCCATATGCATCGTGTGGTATAGAACGTTTCTGGCTTCAGAGAAAATATAAAAATACATTACTAGACTCCAAACATAATTTAACCATTAAAGAATCATTATGCTCTAATACTATACAGGCAAGTTCATTTGGTAACATTTACATGCTACAGTATAATACTTTTGTTTAAAGTGTATTAGGAACATCTAAAACTGAAATGGGAAGTACATCTTGCTAAGGGACCTATGTATTAATAATTGTTGCAATGCCGTGATTATTAACAGTCCGTATTGTGAAATACTTTTTCATTTTAAACAAAATGTGTCCTATTTACTAAAGATAACTCGCAGGGACAGAGGTGAGTTAGATCTCAGCCACATCGGAGAAACCCTTCACATTTGTAAAAGACTTCTTCTGTGAATCTGACACTGTGCATGCGCGCAGTGTCAGATTACTGAGACTGCGGGAAAGGGATTGTAAGATCCCCCTCCTGTGAGAATGCCTCCATAGGCCTAAAACAGTTTACACCAATTTAGGATGCTCAACAGGGCCAAACTCCGAAAAACTATGCTTTACGGAGTTTGGTACAGTACATAGGTTTCAGACCATAGTCCCCATTGATAATAATGGGGACTGCTGTCTGCAGCGCTAATTAGCCTTCTGCAGGAGATTTCTGTGAAATATCCTGCCTTAGGCTGTTAGCACATAGCAACAATGCAGAAAATGATGCCGAAACTGTTTTTACATAATTTTATAAAAAAGTTGATTCATAAATAGCCCCCTAAGTCTTGTAGTTCAATAACATCTACAAAACCACTGATGTTCTTTCCCTGATGTAAAATCAGCAATAAATCAAGCTTGAGGGGTATATTTACTAAGCAATGGATTTTAAAAACCAACAATTGTTGCCGATTTGGCCTGCCATATTTAAAAGAGTAATAATAGTAAATGCAAAATCAGAATTCATTTGCATTAAATATTTTTGCCCATTTAAATCTGGCAGGTCATATCTGCAATAATCTAGGGTTTTCAAATCCACAGTTTAGTAAATATACTCCTAAATCTGTCAGCATTAGAGTTGTCTTGTCATTTTCAGCACGCACTATGGGGGTCATTCAGACCCGCTCGCGAGCACAGGACGCTCGCGAGCAGGTCGATGTTCCCCCACTGCGCATGCGCACGACGGAGCGAGCTCCGTCGTGCACATGCGCGAAACCCGGCGAGCGACGGGCTCTCCATCGCTCCGGGTCTCGCACCAAAGGGGGCGTGCTGTCGATGTTGATTGACAGCACGACCCCTTTGGTGGGCGTGCCGGGGGCGTGCCTGCCAGATGGAGGCATTCCCAATGGAACGCCTACCGTCTGAAGCCGGCTCCACTGACATCACTAGTGGAGTGATTTGCTCTGATAGATCCAAAATCACTCCAGGGCTTGCGGCAGCGAGACCCTACCGCAGGGTCTCCATCGCAAGCCCGATGGTCGCTCGCATATGCTGTGGGTGGTCCCCCACAGCTATGCGAGCGGCCAGGAGGCCGCTCCATTTTCATGGAGGAGGGCACTGATTCAGAGCGAGCGCTCTGGTCAGAGCATTCGGCTCTGAATCAGGCCCCATGTCTCATTATATGTGGGGCAATTGTAACATGATATATTAATGTTATCTTTTATATGTATAGCATCAACATATTATGTAACACTGTACAGTTGCAGACTGTTTATTAACTTTTCAACAGTCCCTGGCCCAGTGGAATTTAGCTTCCTTACTACAACTGCACAGAAACAGAAGGGAAAAAAACATGTCCATCTATCAGTATGTGTTTGGATTCTTTGAGGAAACCATTCAAGTGGAGAAAACTATCATAAATGTGGGTAGAACATACAAACTCCACACCAACAGCTAATGCTCATTCCTGTGCACCAGTGCTGTAAAGCATCTTTGCTAAGCACTATGCCACAATGCCGGTCATTATAACTGAATGGGGTAGACAGAGAGAGCGGGGTATATTGTTACAGCTCATTTTTTCAAGAATGTTATGTGTGTTCACAACTGTGCACCCCAGTAGCCTTTTACCAACGCTGTGCTATTGATGTCAGATTTTGAAAACTGCTACACAGTTTATTATTATTAACAGTAACTTATATAGCACCAGCATATTCCATTGCACTGTACAATTGGGAATAAAACGGTAATAAAACAAGACAGGGCAATAACAGACAAAGAGTAAGAGGGCCCTGCTCGAAAGCTTAAGGTCTATATTCACTTTATATAATGACATTTATATTACTAGATGCCTTGACATATTTTTTATCTAGTATACTTCTAACATCAACACAGATGCTGGAATTAGTTTCTGATTGAGAAGTTTCAAAATGCTGAAATAATCTCCTAACTACAAGTTTACTATTTTGTAGCTGTTTATAGAACCAGAATTTCTTGAAATACTTGATACAATCTTGAAAGTCAGTTTTATTACAAAAATGTTCTGTGGGTGACATAGATGATAATCAGCTTTGAACTGTATGTACTAATATATTAATGTGCATTACCTATCATGAATTCCATTATGGAAAAGCTCTGCAACATGGAAACCCTACTATTTTATATTACATGTGTTTGGAGCTTTCTAAGTCACTGCATAGTTACCACCTGTCCTTGTGTACCTTAATAGTTTTGTAGATAGCCAGAACTGTAATTTACAAAGGATACAGGTGTACAACTTGATCACAGTTGTGTTACATAGAAACACACCTCACCCAGATATCACAATAGCAGAATCTGGTGCTGTGAATCCTTCGCGAGATATTTAGCTTCCTGGTGGCTATCTAATGGCTGATTCTCTCGACAGGGGGATTTTTGACACATTGTGATGTGTAAGGCGCCAAGAGCACTGATTGGTCTCTACTCTCTACAAAGGAGAACTTTATTTACAGTAGTTGACGTGTATCAGAAAAATAATCCTCCTGCCAGAATAGACTCACTATTATTATACGTGTCCACTGGTTAGATTAGACATCTCGTTCCAATACTGTATGTAGTCTTCAAATGTACCAACAACAGCTAACAATTAGTAAAATGATGAGTATTAGTAAGAGTGTGAAAATTACATACAAATTAAATTACTTATCTATGCACTCTGTAATAAGTCATACACTGATACAACAACCTGCTTCATTTCATCTGTAACTATGTTATTTATCTAATTACTGTTTGAAATATAAATATTCTACTAATGATCCTCACAGCACAGTTTGATGGAAGATGACAAATAGTGCCTCGTTATTAAAGGACAAACTTCAAAATCTAAATATGTATATATAGAACATGATGGTACAATGTCTCATTACTTTTTATCCCGGCTGTTCACTGCATCTCTTTTAAAAAGTAAAGTTTGAGAATTGACTCTCCCTTCTGTACATTTAGCATAAGGTCTGTTAATGAGGACCAAAAGGCTCAGATGCAAAGAACAGAATTTTAGTTGCCTCTCTTTAAAGTTGTACTGACTGTTATGTCCTTGTATTTAAATGTATCAAGTTACAGAATGCATTTTCATTTTCTACTTAATTGAAAATTAATTACTATAAAGCCTAAGGCTGAAGTCAGCTTTCTGTTTGCCCGTACCTATATATATGGCACCTGAATGTGAAATATGTTAGGTGATGATGCAATGCTAACAGAAGACTTCTACCTTGCTTGTTCCTTATGCCCAGTATCACTCTCCAGAATCTTATAATTGCAGCACATAGACTTATCCACAGTCCACATAGAGCTTTTATAGGTGAAGATACTAGTTTTAGGGCCTGATTCAGAGATGGACGGTATTGCACAGCCACAAGGAGGCAGCTGTGCACAGGGGCGTATTTATAACACCGCACGCCCTGCCCCCATATTTCCGAATACTTACATCTCAGAAGTCCTGCGTCGGGTATTGCAGCCCTGTACAAAACACCAGGAAAATGGCCGCTGCAGCCTTTTTCCCGGCATTTTATGCAAGCGCAGTGGAGAAATGGCCGGAAAAATGTTGCCGTGCCATTTTCCCAGTGACCAGTGCATGCGCAGTAGACACTGGGAACTGACTGGTGCCCAGAGTCTTCTGATGCGGGCGGTGCTGCTCTAGCTGCCGGCTCCCAGAGAGAGAGGAAGGAGCCCTGGACGGAGAATGCACACAGACTCCCTGCTCTCTTAATACTACCCTGGCTGTGCAATACCATCCCAACTAAATGCAAATGCAGCAGGAGGTGTCTGTAGGAAATACACCTCTCCTGCATGCATCTGCGATCCCAGTGCAGCGTCCGTAGACATTGCCTCTGAATACCATTGCAATCACTGCGACCATCTCTGAGTCAGGCCCTTAGTAAATACTGAAGTTTTCTTTAATACTTTCTACCATTTCAGAACATACATTCTGTATACTACTACAGGCTAGCTTTCTGTGACACTGCAATATCTGAAGAAACACCATGGACTAAATTAAATAGATTCTTACTCATGAGACAAAATTATTTTCCTCTGTCAAAAGTCACAGTTGCATATACAAAAGCCCATAAAAGAACAAAAAGGGCCTTTTTCACTGATCACATTTATAAAAGCTTGGTCTGGTTACAATCATCATCTTGTGTGAGGAAACTGACACATATGTTGGAATCACGTTTTTATTTTACTGTGTTCCTGCTTCAAGTTGTATTTTGCATCTCATTTACAGAAAGCTGACAGAGTTATGTCTCTCTGGCTCAATTTCATATACATGTATTCCATGTGGTTGACTGCACAGTATGTTGTGACATTGTGCAATTTAAGACATCTATGTAAAGGATGGTATAAATGTTAGATTTATAATAGAAATACAACCATTGCCTCTTACCTGCAAATAAACATACTGTACAATAGAGGATTGCATATTTCTTCCCCATCCCCTATATGCTAGGTGACTTTATATACAAATAAACTGAATTGGTTGAGGAATTTTTAATTCTCTAGGTCACTTTTTAGAGTTGATCATTTTGTTAAAAATTGTATGTACAATATCAGCATTATTTGCAGACTTATGTTGGCTTATTGCATGCTCCTATACTATTTCATTCTCTGTTTGAGCAAGCAATGAAAAGTAATAGTAAACTGTAATATACAAAAAATTAAACTAAAGCTATTAAAATACAATGTTTCAGGGTTCTCAGTCCCATTCATAGGTGTCAAAAGGAATGGGGATGGTACTGAGCCTCCCTGGAGTCCTGGACTAATCAGTGAAGCATAACCATAAACGAAGATAGTGCAGCCACACCCCCTGGCAATTAATATCATTTCTGCTGAGGACACCCAAGGGGGCATGACCATGACCCCACACTTGGCCACACCCTCTAGTAATGGTTCCTTACCCATCTCTTTGGGATCCTGGTCATAATTAAATATAATTTAAAAAATATACATTGCATGGTAAACATTTGCCTAAAAGTAATTACTTTATATATGTAAGCAGCAGCTAGTAACATTTGGAAATATTTGTTTATTTGTATATTAATCTAGTCATTTGGCCCAATTGTCAGACTGCTGTATGTGTGGGTAATTTGGGCAAAGTGTATGTTGTTTGGAATTGGTACTTTATAATTTGCCGATAGCCCCACACACAGTAGTTAGACTCAATCATATTACTACTCCGCCTGCTCAAATTAAAAAATAAAAAAAGATTTTTGTTTAGGACAATTGTTTGGGAATGGTGGAAACTAGTTGCAATGTGTGGCCAATTTACAAGACAATTCTCACTTAAGCCCAGATTTATCAACAACTGATATTTTTGTTATCACTTGTTACCAATCTTAAATTGTGCTCCAACAAATCAGCTCCTAAAGCTGTGTACACAGTAGATTATATATTGGACAATTTCCGATGAATCGGAGCGACAACTCATCCACATCGTCCAGTGTGTACGCACTATTGTGCACTCCTGCGCATTGTTCGTCACATCTTCAGATCATCCTGCAGTGCAGGCCAATCTGCAGTTTCGAGGAACAACTCCATGCTTCTGGATGTGGTGTGGAAACGACACATCGGGCGGTCGTACACCATATCGTACAGTATGTACAGACCGCCTGATATCATACAGTCTCACCTGCCATCGCTGGGTACACACATAGTCTAGTGTGTGCCCAGCTTATCTGTCATGTGTTTGAAAAATGACAGAGGCTGATTGGTTGGAGCACCATTTAAGATTAGTAACGAGTAATAACAAGAATATCACTCATTAATAAATCTGGGCCCAAGTGATCTGTACATTTGTGGCTAGCAGTGTCTTTTCAAAACTGTACAGTAGACTCCATCAAACTATCAAAAGAGAACACAGGGTCTATAAATGTTTTTGAGCAGTATCTTTCAGTCTTGATACTTTTCTTTATACATACAGTTGTGAATTGTACATATATTTTTTACAATTTGTACGTTTATTAGTTCTTCAAGGACAGATCTTAGTAAAGTACCATGTAACCTACATTCTATAAACACTTCCAGCTCCATTGTGGACTCTCTGGCTTGGAATATACAGTACAGTACAGACTCATTTAGCCTTGTTTGTAATGTCCTCTGTAGTTCCCTTGCCTGCCTGCTCGCCATGGAAACCAAAGGAGGCAGAGTGGGGGCTAGGCACACAAGGTGTCATCCGGCCCTGCTCACCTCGGGAATGTCCTTCAGAGGACAACTTGTCACAAGCCGTCAGAAAAGACAGTGGCTTTGTGGTCTCCGAACATCTGGCAGCACTACACAGGAAGCTGAGGGGGTGTCATTAATTGTGATGAAATAATTTAAACCATCAGGAATAAATGAGGCTGTTAAACTAAGTTCAGATTCCATTTGCTGCACACACATGTGTCTAGCAGTCATTAAAAGAAAAAAAAAATGAACTAACGAGTAACTGAAAACATATAGTAAGCTAAACAAGTTGCAATATTACAGTTTCCCAGTTAAAAATGCACAGTGAAGTCTGAAACAGTAAAGTACTTTATGTAGTATAGTCTGATGATTGTAATAAACTTTTGCTCCAAATGATGTTACTCCCAGAGAATCCCAATGGCTTCCATGCCAGGTGAAAAGTTCACTGCATCTCCCCACGTCCAAAAAAAAAAATTAAATAAAAATGTGCGTTATGTTAAATAACAGGAGCAGTTATACCACATAGGTATAATTTTCATAAGTAAGGTTCATTATTTCCTATAGAGCTTAATACAGTTCAATTGGTTCTGTAGCAAATAGGACATTTATGACTATAGTAAAGGAGATAAGTGCCATTGCCTACTGCAAATCAACCATCTGATCACTGGTGCAATGGGCAACTTCATCTTTTCTTGTATACTCGTACTCCCACTTTGCAATTGCTGTTAGTGTTTTCTGAAACATGAAATGTTTTGAGGCTTTACATATGCTGTATACCAGTATATATATGTATGACAGTAAATGTATGAAAATAGCTTGTTTACTTTGCAAAATTACCAAACTATTTTATTTAGACACAACTACTATGTTTATATCCTTATACGTCCTCTCACAAATTGAAAAGAATTGACAGTACTAGCTTAGGGCAGTTGCACTGCACTACAGTTTTTATTTAATGCAGTAATTGTAAGAATATTGGAGAGTTCTCCCAGATGCTTGAATATAAATTGAATTGGTGAAGAGGCTGTTAACTAATTATATTGCAAAGTAGTTAAATATATCTATAATATAAGCAGAATCTCAATGTAGCCACCAGCAGTGAAGAAGCCATTGTCCCTAAGGAAGGAACAGCTAAGCCACTGAAAAGAGAGAATGGCTTTAGGAGGAATCACCGATTGCTGTAATTGTGTCTGTATTTTAACAACCTCTCACAGCTAGGACAACCGGATTATGCTGTAGGCTCAGACTTTGTTATTCAGGAAGGGCATGTGTGTTTATTTGTGGTGGAGAATAGAATAATAGTAATATGTTGTTACATATCTAGGCAAAATTTACCTTGTTACTGACAGTTACAGGCCAAAAATATTCTCACTACTAAAACAGATTGTATTATTAGTATCACTATTAAGTATTATTTCAAGGTTCACTTATATTGAGAATTCTGAATCCTGACATGACTTCATTTGTTTGGAACAAATTCAGAATAATGTGTAGGGCATCAACTGGTTACCTTATGTTGCAGAAAAAAAATAAATGTAAGGTTTACATTCAAAACGACATTCTAATGGAATCATGTGTTTTTATTTTATTTTATACAGTACCTTTTGTTTATAGTTCCGCAAAGTATGCTGCAGGTGTTCTTAACCTTTTTCATTTGCAGCTTCATTTATGCCTGTGAATCTAGATTGTTTAAATTTGCCTGCAAATTAATAATAGTATTACTAAACGGGTTGGGTATGGGATGCCGGCTGTCAGAATCCCAACACCAACATCCTGACAGGGCTAGCATACCGACACTGTTCGGTATACTAACCCTACCCCTCTCCCTATCCTAACCCTCCCTCATTAGTGCCTAACCCCAACCCTCCCCATGTGTCTAACCCTAACCTCTAAACCTAACCCTCCCCCCATCCCGCTACTTACCTTCGGCATCCCGGTGGATGGGATGCCAGCGTCGGTATTGTGAAAGGCATCGGGATTCCGACACCGGTAATGTCAGTGCCATCATTGCGACTGCCGGGATACTGACTGAAGCCCTTACTAACATACGAGTGCTGATACAGAGTATCACACAATTGATTATGGGTATGTTCCATAAATGTCTTACTAACAAGTGTTGGGGTGAAGTACACAGACTAAAGCTGAGTACGCACTATGCAAGATATTATTCATACAGCCGACAAACGATATATATCGCTAAGTGAATTGGTGGATGTGTACACTCGATATGTCTGTGAACAATGTCATTCTCACAGACTTATCACGTTGGCTGTGCAGCATGCCAGATACCAATATATCGGAACATCTAAATTTTTGTGTACGGACGACCTGCCGACTGACCTATGTGCCGGCTACAGAAACCGCCAACAATGACGTTACTACCAGTTCAACTGGCCAGACATGTTGAGCAGATTGGTAAGTGTGAGTGCACAATTCATTGTGCAGAACACTTACCAAATAGTTTGATTGGTCGGCCCATCGGGCGGCCAGCCAATCCATCGTTCAGGTGTGTACCCAGCATAAGATTTGTGGTCTATCATTTTCAGAATGTTTTGAGTGCACATGAAAATGGTCTTCATCTAAATTTGGTTATTGTAAACAAGCAATGTGCTAATTCATATTTATCAGAATATATCCTGAAGTAGAGGCTCAGAAAACAAATTGATTGTGTGAAGTGAGTCTTTTCCAGCAATGATATTTTAAGTGGAATTAAACCATAGCAATATTAAAATACTAAGTCTGCATCCTGCATGTCTTACCCATACTCAGCTGTCAGAACCATGTCATTTAGAGTCATTTAGAGGTTGCTCACTGTATGTAGTCACAATGTGGCCTACATACATCCCACATTACAAGTCACTGACTTAGATCAGAAAATAAACTGCAGTGCTTGTGTCAGTAACTATAATATTTTGTTTAATTAATTTACATGTTCATATTTCAAACTAGAACTGAGCGGTTAGGATTCCTTGGAATCTGAACACACCCGAACTTTCGGGATCCAAGGCGATCTTGGATCTCCCTGTCTCCCTCAGATCCCTACTTGAGCCAAAACCACAAGATCCCGCTGTCGGCACTCACGGTTTTGACTCGGACGCCAATTTCAAAAGTCCCATTGAAATCAATGGGCTGACCGCTGATTGACTGAGAGTACCGTTTGTCACGGCTCTCAGCCAATCAGCGCTTCCCCATAGACTATAACGGGGTCAAACGGATGCAAGATGGCGACCGGCACCCGTAGGTCGGACACCGCCGGCACCCCCCGCAGTGCCGACACTCCAGCACTGAGGATACCGCTGGCACCCCTGCACTTCCGACACCGTCGGCACTTCCACACTCAGAACACTGCCGGCACTCCTGCCCGGACGTCACGGCCGGCACCCCTGAAACGCTAACACCACCAGTAACCTCAAGCTGTTGATACCATCGGCACTCCAGCATGGCCGGCACCCCCGCACTGTGGACAGCACCGGTACCCTCTGTCACAGTAAGTGCACCACTGGTGTATCCAACCTGCACTGTATTTGACCTGCACTATAACCCACACTGTATCCGACCCGCGCTGTATCCGACCCACACTGTATCCAACCCGCACTTTATCCAACCCACACTGTATCCAACCCGCACTGTATCTGACCCAAACAGTATCCGACCCACTCTGTATCCGACTCGCGCTGTATTCGACCCATGCTGTATGCGACCCGCATTGTATCCGACCCGAACTGTATCTGTCCCGCACTGTATCTAGCCCACACTATCCTGCGCTGTATGCAACCAGGACTGTACGCGACTTTCACTGTATCCCGCACTGTATGCGACCCATGCTGTATCCGAACCACACTGTATCCAACCCACAATGTATCCCACACTGTATCCGACCCACACTGTATCCCGAACTGTATGTGACCCGCACTGTATCCAACCTGCACTGTAACCTCCACTTTATACAACACGTAGGTATGGAATGCTGTTTTTATGTTTGACAAGATTTTGGGGAACTACTCAACAAAAAAACTGATTGAACACATTACTAATTTGCAAAACATTTTTAAACAGAAATAACTGCCATGTATTTGTGCCGCTGCTCTGTTTCTTAGTGCCAGCCTTTGGCCTATATTGGTGAAAAATATTGTAAGCTGGGAGGTGGTCAAAATTAAGTGGATATGACTGGATATTAAAGTCATTGAGGTTAATAATACTCTAGGAACAAAAAGGGCCCAGATTATTTGATTTTAGCTTTTTTTGTAAATTTTGGGAAAAAATCCAAAATCAAAACCAGTCACAGCATTTTGGCAAAACCAAAACCAGATGATGAATTAGAACCCAAACCAGCAAAAAGGGCACGGTGCACATCTCTACTTCAAACATATACATATTTACAGTAGTTTAGGGAAAAACATAATTTAATCATTATCATGTTAACTCATCCCAATCAATAAAACATATTTTAGAATAGTTATACTAGTTCTAATAGTTATACTAGAGCTTAACTGCTGTAGTGTGACTAGGGAAGAGTGTTAAGGCGGGTATCCACTAGGCGATTTTGAGTGGTGATTGTACGATAATGACGTCGTTATCGTGAATTGCCCGCAAATCACCTGCGAATCAGGCATGTAAATGACAAAAATTACCAGTGATGCTCGTGCCCGCTGGTCGTTTTTGCCATCTATCATCGCCCGTACATGCTGCTCAACCTCACGAACACGTCGGGTTCAGCATGTACGGGGATGATGGATGTGCCTGGACTGAACGAGTGAACGTTCAGTCTAGGCACATCACTAGACATACAAACAACAGCACGATTGCAATGTCGTAATCGTGCTCTCGTTTGTATGTATATAAGTGGATACGCGGCTTTAGCTGCTTACACTGACACAGTGTGAGCTCTACAGCTGTTATTAGCACTGCACTTTTTTAGCTGATAAAAAAATACATTAACAAGTACCATTGTTAGGGTGCTCCATGGCATTTGGTATACCCATATAGTCAAGTCTGAGCAGGTCAGCAACTCAAAGTTAACAGAGACTGTAAAGTATGATTAAAATGGCTAGTGAAATTAAATGTTGAAACCATGAAATGTTACTGTATTCAGGCCCCAGATGAGTAAAGCTGGCTCTTTTTGCTATGCAATTTTATTTTTGGCCCAAGCTTGAAGTGGAAGGAATGGTCATTTCACAAGCTCCTCAGATGGGTTAGTGAGTAAAACATGCCAGCAGTGGGACCTTTATTCCATTGAATAGGTCCACATGTTTATTGTTATAGAAAATTAGATTTACTAGTGCAGTAAAGAAGTCAATTTATATGATGCTCATAAAATATTTGCATTATTAGTATTTTTTTTCCGATCCTGGCAACAATGAAATCACAGCGCCAGCCCCTCGTGGGAATTCTTTTTTCTTGTGTTGCTTGGACACTGCTTTGCAGTTTCAAAAGTTAATTGAAACCTTTGTTCTGGTGCATTTTGGGAGTGGAAATACGTGATATTTTAAGGATTAAGGAACATATGGACATTGTGTGCAGCCCACAAATCTGTACACATCAAAAGAGATATTTTCTCTCCTCCGGTGAAAAGGTTTGCATGAATTTGGTTTATCAGCTGTTTACGTTTTCTGTAAATTGCTGTAGAATATAGGTAATTCTGCCTTTTCTCATGGGAAAAAGGTTTTAAAGTTATAAATAGCTTTTTAATTTTTTTGTGGTAAAGAACTGATGTAAAAATACAGTACATTGTGCATACATATACATACATATATCTTAAAGCATGATTCTGAAAATAATATTTAATCACTTCACTTACTGAAACAAATTGTAATCAGAATCTTTATGTGTCACCAGTATTGTTTTTTTCTTGAGGGATTGTAAAATAATTAAATATATAAATTAGCAAAGTTGACTACAAATAAAACAGGCAGCAGTGTGTCGAGTACACAAAAAAACATACAGAGGTGTGCAAATTATTAGACTCAAACAAGGAATTAATTTTTTTTTCTATAAAACTCTTTTATTGACACACTTTTTACAACTATTAATACTTTGTATGACATCATTTTGATACAGCTAGGCATGCTGTTCATGAGAGTGTCACAGTTTCTCTTTATGTCTTCTTGAGTTATTTTGTAACAATTGCCCAAATATTCTCATTGGATTTGCATCTGGCCTGTTACCTGGCCCGGTAAGGACATCTACGTTATTTTCTGCCAAGACTGCCACCTTCAAAAAACAAAATTGTCCTACTAAATTTGTTCAAATAGAGGACCTGGAATCTTGGGTAACACATGAAAATACCTCATTGCATTGCAAAGCAGTTTTACAGTCTAATGGGGCATACCAGGTATGAAACTAGGATTTCTGTCACCCGGGGCAAGACAGTAATTTGGCGACCCCCCCCACCACCAAAAAAAACAACAACATAGAGGACAAAAAGGATGTGTGGTTTTGTGACACAGTAATGCCCCTTACAACACATTATGCCACATTAATGCCCCTTACAACGCATTATGCCACACAGTAATTCCCCTTGCAATAGATTATGCCACAGTAATGTCCTTTTCAACACATTATGCCACAGTAATGACCCATACTACACATGTCACAGTAAGGCCCCTTACACATTATGCCACAGTAATGTCCCCCCGGTGACTGAAGCCCCCCCAGAACTGATAGATGAGAAACACTATTAAAGTTTGACTTTCTCATGGGATCTCCCAGTAAGCCAGCTCCCTCCTTTTACTTGCTGGGGTTGGGTGGTGGGTGAGCTCAGGCGGTGTGGGATAGGACGGAGATGCCACATGCTGGGGATCGGTCAACGCCACTGTAGTTCTGCTGTGGCACCAGTCACAAACCAATTGGAGCTCACAAACTGGCAGATAATGCTGATTAGCTGCTGGTCCGCAAGCTCTGATTGGCTTGCGACTGGCATCAGATTAGACTGATGGCAGCGCTGTGTCTCTCAAGGATGGGCTGCAGAAGCCAGGCAGGTGCCTGCAGGTCCCAACGTGCGACTCTAAAGCCACACGTGCAACTACCTGGGGCCCCCCGCCTTGGCAGCCTCTCCTCGTCACCCCCTCAAGTCTGGCACCCGGGGCACATGCCCCCTTAGCTCTCCCTAGTTGTGGCCCTGGGCATACACACTAGACGATAAAATTAAACGATATGAACGATAACAATATCATTCAATGATCATATTCATAATGTTCATATCGTCCAGTGTGTATCCACCAAACGACCAATGATGCATGCTCCCGCGGGTCGTTAACAATGTTGGCTGTCATGGCCAGTAAGTCAGGAAAACTATGAAATGTAAAAACTGGCATTGAGTCTAATAATTTCAATACCTCTGTACATGGCGCAGTAAAATTAAGTATAATCAAGTGGATATAGTTGGACAATTCCTGCAAACTATGTAACTCGAACATACTGTAGGGTCATATTCAATTGCCGGCAAATTTTTCACCGATGACGTCATTTTCGCCAATCTGGACTTATTCCCGTATTCAGTTCTTCCAACTTTTTGCTGGTGTGGAAAGTCAATGGTTCGAACCCTGCAAAAAAATATCAACTATGAATAGGTGTCGGAAAAATTGCAGAAATGGGGTTTTGGGGTACATACTTCCAGAAACCACCCAGCACCCCTTGGACTGTCCCCCAAAGGTAAACTGTCAATTTTTTTTAAAAGGACACCCCAAAAAAGTACTTTTGTTTTGGGGGTAAAAAAAAACAAAGTTGGGGGACAAACTTCTAAACTAGTGAAATAGACTCAGGGGGGGTCCCCAAGTATGCCCCAGGTGTTATTTTTTATTGCAGGTGGTTGCCGCAGGTGGATTTTTCATGATTTTTAAAAGTTCACATTAGCCACTTTAAAATATGCTTGCGCCCATGTTCATGTACTCCAAATTTGCTACTACTACTAATTTTTCCAAAAAAAACCTTTCTGAATGCTATTCTTCATTACTTTTTCAAAGTAATTGAGCACCTATTGAGGTCATTTAAAGACCCAAAATACCTTCAGCAGGGCTATTCGGGGGTACCCATAGTGAACCCCATATCACAGCATCTTTAGGGGGGTGTCAGGCTGATTTCTCAAAAAATGACAGTACTTTTTGCTCACTTCGTTTTCGCCAAGTCCCGTTTTTGATGATTTGGAATGGAATACGGGGATTTTTGCTTGCACTGTTCTGAGGTGGTGAGCAGAAATCCACGAAAAGTCAGCAGTTTGGGCTACTCAGTACTTTAGACAGATTTATATCAGTGTGAACACTTTGAACATGAAAGATGTCACACAAGCACTTGTGGTCTGTTTCTTGAGCACACACAGATAGACAATTGGCTCAGTCAAGCTTAATATGTTTTTCTTATCAGTAGAAAAACACATCTAAAAAAATAAGAGCATAATACTGGGATGAACGAAACTAGCTAGTATACTTGTATGTGATTATAAAACACAGATGTTCCCATTTTCTCTGACAAGCAGACATCATGCATCAGTATACAACTGTCACCTGACAAAACTAGAACTGGTTGGCAATCACTAACACCAAATGGCACAATTTGTTTGCTCTATCTGCCAAAAACATTGTTACTGTTGCTAAATTAATTAAGTAGCAGGTAAAAAAAATAAATCTGAACAACATATAATTTTCTGCTATTGTGTATCACTGGGCTTTGCAATATAACTGCCCTAAGAAAATACATAGATATTGTTTTGCATGTATTGACTTCCTATTTTGCATTTTGTAGTATATTTAACCTGCAGGTGTCACTGTTCCTTGCTAGCAATGTACTGTAAATGTTAAACCTGTGTCTACAATGTTTCCACAGATGATGAGTATAAGAGCAAAACAGAAATGTATGGCAGTTTTTTGTAATGAAAAGTATTTCAAAGCTCAATTATATTTTATTTTCCACAGTATTTTAAACTATATATATCTTTTGAAATGCATCAACTAAAATGACATTTACAGTACAGGCAGAATCAGTTAGATGCCTGTTAGATTCAGTTTCTGCTTGTAGCCAATGGAGGTGCGAGCAGAAATCAGCTACAATAAGTCTTGTGCTTAATGTCATATTAATATTACTTAAAGCTGCAATCCTGAGACAAAAATATGTATACTTTATACATAAATCGCACTGATTTACTGTAACCAGATTCATGATGGTCCATATTTTGGGAAGCTGTTATCGATATGTGTCACAAATGTCATGTGATATAATGTAATGAGCAGAACCTTGGAACGCAATCCTTTGCTACATGCTCATTTACAGTGCAACTCCCTGAACTTTTCATTTGCCATAATGAACCTAGTGAGAGAGCTCTGACTCACAGACCAGATGATTTGCTCCTTGGTAATGAGCTTGAGTGCTGTAAAACATATATATATATATTTCAGCTGGGAGACTGTCTAGTTATTCAACTCTCCTTCACAAAGAGTTTACATGAGGGAGGCTATTACCAGAGGACATTCACAAAAATGATAGATCCATGTTAACTTAAGCTGGGTACACACTACATGATGGGGCGACCCAGCGATGCAATGTAATGTAATGAATGGAAGTTGAGTACTGTATGTTATTTACTATTTACTACATACTCACTGAATGTTCTTTATGGAAACAACATTTCATGATCCGTTCATTTTCTTTTCTGTGCTAGTTGAACCTGAATGTCCTTTGTGCATAATAGAAATCACTAAGTCATATCTGCCAAAAAGATTTTAATAAGAGTCAATAAAGTTTTATCTGTATATATCTGTTCCAACTAATGTCTGCCATAGATTTCCAGCAAATTGGATGCTAGTCATGTACCTGGGACTGGTGACACTATACTACAATGGTGAGCTGTAGGTTACTGTACAAAAAAACAATTGTGGAAGGAAAAGTTATCATATTACAAAATAAATATACACTTACCATTCAATTTATTTGTTTGTTTTATGAATGTGTATCAGTAAGGGACAATATTTTTTTAAATTTCGCTTATATAGTCCCGTCATACAGTATTAGACACCACTTTACAGAGAATTATTCATTTCAGTTACATTGTTTTGTAAAGTATGTTTCTATACATTTTCTGTATCAGCTTGTTTTATGTTCTTTACTGTATGATACTGTATGTGCAAGGTGGGTGGCTCTAGGGCACTTTGCTTGCAGGCTATGTACTAAATATTCACTGAACCGTAGCAACAAAATATTTGCTTTAATAATAATAATAATAATAATGTTATTGATATAGCACTTTTCTCCTAATAGGACTCAAAACACAAAATAGAACATAAGCTTAACAGCAAAGAGAGACATGAGTGAAGGGACATTAGTGAAATGCTTGAGTAAACAGGTGAGTCTTGAGTCTGTATTTGAAGGACTCTAGAGTAGAGGCCTCTCGAACAGTGTGGGTAAGCGAGTTCCGTAAAGTCAGAGCCGCAAAGCTAAAAGCTCGACTTACTGTGTGCATACCGAAGTACTTAATATAGCATATTATTGTTGCTGATTTCTAAGGGGAAAGTAAGGATTCCATTTGTTTCCCCCCCCTTGTAAATTCTGTATTTTCCCCTGACGGGATAGCTGTGGCAGACTTGGGACACTAGGTAAGCTGCTGGTTGCTGTGCATGAAAATAAGAAAATCCAACAATTGTTCGGACATCAAAACTACACATTTTTCATGTAAAATTTTTTGCAGTTGTTCAGTTCTCATGTACAGCTGCTTAGCACAGACAGCGGTTCTGAAAAACGTTGTAAGCTCGGTTATCTTCAAACCAAAACCTTCTCCGAATACCAGACCTTGTTATGACACCCATCTGCTGTAGCTTTAGTTCTCTGGCTGGGTGAGGTTCCAATTCAGCTTCTTTCATTCCTTTTAACTCACTGTTTGTTTTAACAGCTACACTATCTGGCAGGGATTATCATCCAGGCTGTTACACTGCCATGTATGCATTGCCTTTTTTTGTAATTGCAGATCTGTTGGCTTCGGTATGTTATGTGTTCAACCTCCGAGGCAAACTTTGTGTGTGTTTTATTGCAATAAAACAATGTTTAGATTTTATAAATCATAACAATTTCTGGTCCGGAGTTGTTCTCATTCTGTGGATTCATTGTGCAGTTTTTCTGTTAATTTCCTGTAACTCTGTAAGCCTCACATTTTGTGTACTGTAACATTTTTTTTCTTGCCCCAAAATCAGTTATTTTTCCAAGCTCTGTTTAATGGGAAAGCAGATCATAGTTTTTATATTTTAGACATTAGTTAACGCAAAAGTACAACTGTTATAGAGTATATTATTATTTAAGTGCTACACAATGATACATTTAAATATGTGAACAGTTGTGAACAGTTGTTTAGCTTTCCAACTAGCAGTAAATAGCTTTTATTTTCCCAGTGTAAATATTCTCATAAGTGCATGAAACTGGCTTTATTTGTATTTAATGTGTGAGAAGCACACACACTTTTCTACACACACTTACAGACATATAGTAGGATGGTATACTAAAAGGCTTCCACATTGGGTTCTGTCCAGTGATTCCTATACTTATGCTACACAACAGTGTTTTCTTGTGCCAATCGCTATGCCCACAAGAACAGTATGCAGGTCCTAGCTCACTCCTGGCTGCACCTCCTACATCCACTAACACAGGTAGAGAGGTGCAGCTGCTATGCCCTTTCTTATCAATGTCCCATATGAGTATGGGCGTCTTTACCATGAAGCAGAACATGTGGGCCCATACAAAACTTGCTGTAGGACCCAGAAATGTCTAATTTACCTCTGACCCAAGCCCTGCTTGCTGATAAACAGACCGGTGCTGTTTGTGATCATCTCTCATAGGGGTACATTAATCATGATAAAATTATCCCCCGTGTAATTTGGAACTCGCTGTGATAAACAGTGAGTGTCCTTTAAATACTGGAGCCATTTATCACCCGGCAGCTATATTTACATCCCTTTCGAAGAGCTGCTTATTTTGTGGAGACAGCTTTTCGGAATTGTGTTAAACATCACTAGCCTCTCCGCGTCCTCCTCTCTACGGAACCCGGCACTGAAGCAGCTTCCGTGTAACATCTGCAGCCACAAGAAGATTGCTACTGGTACTGTTTTTAACTTTTATTTCAAATTCAGTTAATTACTTGTACAGGTTGAGTCTCCCATATCTAAATATTCAGAAATACGGAATATTCCGAAATACAGATTTTTTTAGCATGACTGACATAGTGAAACCTTTGCTTTTTGATGGTTCAATGTACACAAACTTTGTTTGAGCCACAGAATTATTGGAAATATTGTATAAAATTACCTGCAGGCTGTGTGTATAAGGTGTATATAAAACATAAATGCAGTCTGTGCTTGGATTTGTGATTTGGATATGGGAGACTCAACCTGTATATATATATATATATATATATATATATAATATATACACATACCAGGGGGTAAAAGAATCGAGTCTGATCAAGTTTTTCTATCAACTCGATTAGCATCGCCGAAACTCGGGTGATTTGAGGCTCCTGAAACTCACCAATTTTCAAAGAAGTGAGTTTAGCTGAGAGTGAGATGGCCGATGGTGAAGCAGATCGAGATATCTCCCCCGGGTAGCAAGTTTTGAAGGAGATTACTCACACGAGTTTGTAGTGTTTTCTCTCTGCAAAACTCTCCTGAACAAGTAGCCTGTACATATCAGTGAGATATATGAAGGCTGCTTGTGTGTTGTAGCTGTAAAAAACGGGTTAAATGTAAAAAAAAAAAATTACGTAGGGTCCACCCCCAAAAGCATAACTAAAATTACGGGGGGAAAAATGTGTAGGGTTCCACCGTAATTTAGGAACCAGCACCTGGCTGCAGGACCAGCACTGGCCCTGCAGCCAGGTGCTGGTTCCTAAATTACAGGGGAACCCTACTAATTTTGTTCCCTGTAATTTTAGGAACCAGGACTAGCTGAGCAGTCCGGGGCTGGATATGCTTTTGGGGGGTGGACCTACGGCATTTTCAAAAAAAAAAATGTAACCCTTTTTTTACTATTTACAAGCAGAAACATACATGGATCACACTGATCTGTGTATGTTTCTGCCAAACTCGCAGCTCACGGGCAGGTGAATTGATTTCACAAATTTTTACAGGAGTGTTGTCCATTCTCATGAGAGTTTATAAACTCTCCTCTTGGTAAATTCCTGAATCCTATCTTCACTAGTGAAAAGTTACTCAAGTTTAGCCGATGGTGAAGTGAAGAGAGTTTGCTAACTCTCCAGTATTTTCCCGTATCAAAGGGGATTTCTCTCCCAAGTTTGTCATTAGTCAATTTGCGAGTGGAAAAAAATGCCCAAACTCTCCAGAGATGGCTAACTCGACCAAGCTCTAATCTTAGTAAATTTACCCCCAATAATTAATTTCATTTTAGTAGCCACTGGTTATATGATGTGTTATTAAGGTGGAGATGTATCAAATCTTGGAGAGAGATAAAGTGGAAAGAGATAAAGTACCAAACAATGTTTGAAAAATTACAATTAGGAGATGATTGGTTAATCATGCCCCCTGCGGCTTTATGCCAGTCTGGGGAGTTCACAGCGCCTCCCCCCCTAGCGCAAAGTCTTTTTTTTGTAAACAACTCCTAAGGGCCACGCCCCCTCCTTTCACCTGGGCCCGGCTGGCCTCTCTACGCACCTGGCTGTGAGTGGGTCTGGAGGCTTGTAAATTCAATTGTGTCACCGTGGCGCCCACCCACAAGATTATCGGCATTGTTGAGTGCAGAGAAAGCCACTATGGTGTGATTTGCGTCATCGGCTGGCCTGTGCCGCCCACAAATGGATATTTCTTCCAAAGGATAATTTAGGTACTGATATATGTGCCTTTTTTGTACTTTAGTAGAACAATGTCAGTTCACTTTTTAGAATGAGATTATGATGAGCAAACAGAGGTGGGAAAGCGTCCCTTGTTTACAAGTAGACAATCTTTCCCTATTCTTAAATGTTCTCGTTTGTCAGTCAGCTCTGGGGCATTTATAATTCTTCCATATGGGCAGCTTGTCTCCTATAAGCAGCTGGTGTATTATTAATGATTATAATTAATACAAGAACACTCTTTTTAAATTACGTGAGGAATGGTATCTTGAAATAAATGTGTTTAGATTTTACACCTATTACAGCACAGATAGCTAATAATTCCAAGTGATGCTCATCTATAAAAACAGCCACATATTTAATGTCATTTTTTGTTTTCTGTAAGTGGAATTAACATAAACAAATGACGATTGACAACTATCGCTAAATACCCTGAAACAATATACTCAACAACACGTATGTATGTAGAGCATAAATATGTATAGGCTTAGTCTTGCCCTGCTGTGATAATTGTCTCTCCAAGGAAAGCTCTCAACATTCTGCAAACAGAGGCTCCCCTTCCTGTGGGTCACTTCAGATGACGAACACTCACTCGTTCTTCATTCCACTTGCCTGCACAAAACAAACCTTCTCTTGTTAAGATATCAGGTCACTGTATACTTGTCCTCGTGGGTCTTGCCTTGTGTACGCCAAATTGTATAAACTTAAAGCATAAATATAGAAAATACTGGTTTAGTTCCCCAAAAGCATATCAGGCTGCTGCAAACATAGTTGCTGCTATTCAGGCTCACGGTCAATTACTTGAACCCTTTGGCTGCTCAGGGAATTACTTGTTAACGCTCAACAAATATATTAATGTTTAAAGTTTGCTGCAAAGCCTCTTTCCTAACAAGTAAAATATCAGTAAATCTGAAGCATGTGAATTTTAGCTACTTCTCCGTATTTTTGGTTAAGCCATTGAATTCAAATAATTGTGCCATATTATTATTAGACAGTAACATAGTTTTTTTTTAATTCAGATCCTGGTAGGACCTTTACTCATGAGCGGCTAGGGACTTAGGGACTGATTCTGAGTTTGGAGCAAAGAAGGAGCAAGTAACTGTGCACCTTGGTAAAACCATGCTGCACTGCAGGTGGGGCAGATGTAAAATGTGCAGAGAGAGTTAGATTTGGGAGGGGCACGTCCTAGAGAAATCTACATTGCAGTGTAAAGATAAAGCTGTCCAGCATTTGTGGGCTACATCCAAAAGCATCCAGTATTTACCCTGCATGCAAAACAAAATGTATGTATTTGTAGCCCTTGCATTGCTGCATGGTTTGTCCAGGTAAACAATTACTTTCTCTGCTTTAGTCCCAACTCAGAATCAGGCCCTGAGATAGAATTGGGGAGAGTGCAGCAAGTCTTCTAAAAGTTCAGACTTCACTTCATTACATTGGGTTATACTGAATAGAAATAATACTAGGCAGCCCCACACAATAAGTCATCCATAAGTTCCAGGAGGTGTAAGTAGAGTTTTTATTTTCAGTTAACGGAATCTATTGAGCAGCAGAACCATTCAGAACCTTTCTGGAGAACACATTACTTTATTTGTTTATTAAGTATATTACAATTATTAGTACATTTGTTTCTCCAGAAATCGTAATAACCAATGCAACTGATAAACAGGAGGGGGTCTAGTCTTTTATCACTATTATACTGTGGGAGTCTGCAGAGCCACATATACTATACAGTACCTGCTACTATACTGAGGATAACACCTCTTTGCTCTGTCTTTTGGCATTGAACATTTTCAAGTGTCTAATCAGTGCCTAATTAAATTCCCTTTGATTGGGCTAAAAGTACAACAGCGGAGGGGGTGATGGGAGACAGACAAGAATCAAAAGTATTTGAGGCAGACAAAAGCTGTCCTCTGCTTTATTTCACGCCAACTTGGCTAATGGCACACGCTCTGGAAAATAATTTAGTGAAAACAACAGACCTACTGCAAAATGATTTCCAAAGCAAATAAAGCCACATGATATATGCTAAAGGGTTTTATGCAAGGGATGTTTCTATAAAGTGATGCTGTCAGACAAAACAAAGACATTCTGCCTAAATCCATTGCTTCAAAACTGTTGGAATAATTACGCTAGTAACATAATTAAAGGAGGATTGTCACAACTTTACTTTATCCAAACAAGATGTAGAGTTATGAGGAGAGAGGGAAAAACTGTCAGAGCCAGATATATGTGAATAAAACATGACAACGATAGACTGATAATAAATTTATGATGAAGCATTTACAGTCGGAGTATACTGCATGTTACAGACCTCACTAATAGATTCTAAATGAAAATGAGCAAGATTCTAGGTAGATAAATACAAGATATGCTGGAAGAGATGTCCCTTTTATCATTTAGAAAGATATTCCTGTTTAGAATATGCATATGTTTCACAACAGATGCTGATATTGTATGCCAATGAAAAGGTATTGAATTAAAAGAAAATGCTAAAGGCATGATGGGTGACTTAGACCATGTTAGTAAATGTTATAAAGATGACAGTGAAACTAAAGCAGCACCGTAGCAGGATGGCAGTGTGCTCTGTGCTGCACTGCCGCCCCTCTCGCTCCCCCCCGCCCCTTCCTCCCCGTAAGCGCATATCTTTTCACCCGCCCGATGGGTGGATGGCGGGGATTTCTTTAGCGTTGCTCTGTGAAGGCCTCGTAGCACTCCAGGAGGTCTCTTTCTGCAGACCTCTGGAGCCGGGCAGGTAGTGGCCGGTGTTCGGTGACCTTGCAGGATACCGCCCTGTGCGGAGGCACCGGCCGCACCACCCTCCCTACGCCCTGACTATATGTGTTTTATAATGCATGCTACTTATCTACAAATATTTACCGATCTGTGTAAGTTATGACCGTCACTGGTACATCATTCTAACTGCCAGACACCAGGAGAGTTAGGCCAACAACCTTTAGGCACGTTTTACTCAGCATAGAGATTCTGATTTTCCAGCAAATTTTGCATGCATTACATAAATAGAAGCATGTATATATAGTACTGTATTCCTAGCTTACATAAAGCATACCTCCCAACATGCCGAAGGTACTGGTTCGTGAAGAGGGGGCGTGGCCTGGTGCTCACCAAGCCATTCTCCCTGTGGGTGATGTTTTAGGGCCGTGACAGACCCCTGTATCTCGTCACGCTGGGGGCGAGCCCAGTACTCTGGCAGCTGCTGGATTGACCCAGCCTCTTCCCGGCACTAAATGGATGCCACGCGACACTGCGGCCTGCAGGAGACAAAGCGGGACTGTGCCGTTGAAACTGGGACAGTTGGAAGGCACGATAAAGTGAAATATCATTTATAGAAATTAAACAGTCCTGGTCAGTTTATCATTCTAAGACAGAGGATGTTTGCATGTCTTTCCCAAGCAATAATTACATTCTTCACATACAGAAACAATTTCAGAATACTTTTGCTTTAAGATCTGTTACATTGTTTATTGTGCTTTATACATTTTATTATTATTTATTTATTACCAGTTATTTATATAGCGCACACATATTCCGCAGCGCTTTACAGAGAATAGTTGGCCATTCACATCAGTTCCTGCCCCAGTGGAGCTTACAATCTATATTCCCTATCACATGCACACACACACACACACACACTAGGGTTAATTTTTATGTTTTTTTTTTTTTTGAGCCAATTAACCTACCAGTATATTTTTGGAGTGTGGGAGGAAACCGGAGTACCCGGAGGAAACCCACGCAAGCACAGGGAGAATATACAAACTCCACACAGCTAGGGCCGTGGTGGGAATCGAACCCAGGACCTCAGTGCTGTGAGGCAGTAACGCTAACCATTATACCGTCTGTGCTGCCCTACATTAAGATGCATCTTGATCAGAGCAGTGTTTTAGTATAGTATCCAAATACACCAGCACATGATACAGTATATTTTACTGTTTCTCTGCAGTTACATGTACTGTTTTCTTTGTATGCGAGGTTTCTGTCCATTTGCGTGGCAATCGGTGTATCTGTGTCTATGTAATGCACTGCTACATAAATTGATATTATGTGTGCGTGCTTATGAAATATAAAAGGGTAAAAAACTAACATCTTTTTATTCTTTGCTACTTGGAAAGTGATAGCAGCATATTTATCAAAAAATATTTCATGTTTTTGGGGGCCACCCACAAATATTAAGCATTATATTGATGAATGTATGGAGACACCATTTAAGACCACAAAATCAAACTCCATAGGTTTCTATGGGGGCTGCAAAAATGTTAATTACTAAGCTGCAGAATGTGTAGTATTGCAGAACTCACATATTATTCTTCTAGATCACAGTTGACCACTCTCTTCTCATACAAACAGAACAATCCCTAGGTCTCCAGTACACAGTCCTATCCTGGTTCTCATTCTACTTATCTAATTGCTCTTTCAATGTTCGTTTCTCTGAGTCCACCTCCTTTTCGCTACATCTATCAGTTGGAGTACCACAAGGCTCAGTCTTAGGGCTCCAGCTCTGCTCTATCTATAGAACATTGGCAGACTTACAGCTCTATTGAATTCAGTATCATCTGTATGATCCCCAGATTTGTCACCATCTGTGCTGGTCCGTGTCTCTGAATGTCTCTCTGCCATTTCATCTTGGATGTCATCTCACCACCTCAAACTTAATCTTTCCAAAACAGAATTAATAATATTCCACCCGCCAATAGTATTTAACAACCCTACCGCACAAGCTCGCTGCCTAGGTGCCATCCTTGACTCTGAACTGTTCTTTGTTCCCCACATTCAATCTGTTTCCAAATCATGTTATATACATCTAAAAAACATATCCAGAATATGACAATATCTTACACAGAATACTGCAAAACTCTAATCCATGTACTCATTATCTTCTGAATTAATTATTGCAATAGTTTCCTTACTGGTCTTCCCCTAAACAGACTCTAACTTCTACAATCCATTTTGGATGCAGCTATGAGGCTGATCATCCTCGCTAATTGTTCTTTGTCTGCTGCTCCGCTGTCAGTTCCTCCATTGGTTACCTGTATTATACCAAATTCAATATAAAATACTTTTACTTTCACATAAGGCTATTAACCAAACTACGCCAACATCTATTATCTCAAAATATATCCCAACCCGACCTCTCCGCTCTGCACATGAACTGCGTCTCTCATCCACATGCATCACCTGCTCCCATTCATGGTTGCAGGACTTTTTTTGGGCTGCACCTACTCTGTGTAATGCCCTCCCATGCATAATAAGACTTTCCTCTAGTCTCCAAACCTTCAAGCGTTCTCTGAAAACTCATCTCTTATCAAATCTCAGAACCACCCACATAACCTCCATGCTATCCTGCCCAATTACATCCTAACTATATAGTCGACACATCACTCTACATATTGTCTCTTTTCTTCACTTTCACATCCCATATGCAATAGGTAACACCTATCCTTATGTATCAATATCTATTTTCCTACAGAATATAAGCTTGTGAGCAGGGCCCTTTTGCCGCTATGTCTGTCTGTTATTACCCAGTTTTGTTTTATTACTGTTTGTTCCAAAATTGTAAAGAACAACAGACGATGCTGGTGCTATATAAGTAACTGTTAATAAATTAATTAATAAACTAGGCCCCGGCAGCTAATGCTATTGTAGTCTATGGGCTGCAGTTTGCAAAAGTTTCCAGGTGAGGGATCTGTAGGATCCTTCCCTGGCACTCTCTGCGTGCACATGCGTGTCTGAAAGCTGTGCATACGCAGTAGTCCAGCCTGGTCCTGAAGCAGGAAGCAAAGTGATTGCATTAGCGATCACTTTACTTCAAACACATTGCAGGTCCTTTCCCTGGATGTACTTTTTGTTACATCACAGCAATGCTAAATTTCTTATTGCTGCTATAAGTGGTAATAAGAAATTGTCAGGATTAATTCCCGAAAATTAAACAATATGCCTGTTATGCCGTATACATACTAGACGATAAAAGTGAACGATATGAACGATAACAATATCGTTCAACAATATATCGTACACATCATCTAATGTGTATGTTCCGAACAATGCACGCTCCCGCGGGTCATTAATGATATCCCCAGTCAGCTGTACATGCAGCTCAATCTGGGGATATCGTTAACGATGCCAGCATGACCCTCCCGCTCCCTCTTCATTCGTCGTTGCCGGCATCGGCAAGTGTGTATGCGCTTGCTGATACTGGCACCCCCGCCGGGTCCGTCGCTGACGAGGTTGACTCATACGCACATTGTCTGTGTGTATGAGGTTTTAGAGACACTTTCTGCAGAGTCAATACCTGAATGCAATAGTTTGGTTAGAATTACCAGGATATCGTCTGTACTGTAGAATCTATGACCAAGTACTGTATGTGCCTCTAGCTCTGATAGGTGTGATTTATTGAGTGACATTTTGCTTCAAGCCACAGCACATGCCTCTCTCTATCTGAGCAAAGTATCATAGACATCACAGGGCTAAGGGATATGGGATGGAGAGTGGTTTAAAAGGCAAGAAACGCAAAAAAAAACCAGCCTAGCAGTTTCTGGATACAGATCAGAAACGTGCCCCTGCCACCGAGAACCTAGAAACATGTCAGGCGCTGCATGTTTGTTGTTCTACACAGAGGGCACTGCCGCAGTCCACAAGTATTGATTCTTTTTCATTGTATGGAGACAGAAACTGTCAAGCTCCAGCAGGCCAGCCTCGGTGAGGCTCAGACATCTATTCCCTGCACTGCCTACCAGATGAGCCCCCATAGGAGACATCCAAGCAAGACATGCCAATGTCCGTCTCATGTGCAAGTAGCCCCGGTGCATTCCCCTGGAACAAGAGAACGATATTTAATATTATTCAGTACTTTATCAGAGGGAAAGACTCTTGAGGAATGCAGATTTCACATTGTAATTCAGATGAGACACGCATGCTGTTTCATGTTGTTCACTTTACAATAAAAAATATAGTATGTTTACTAAGAAGATGATATTCTGGAGAATATGAGTAAAACAACACTGCAAAATATAGATAATACAACCGACTGTCAGTCACATTACAAGTACTTAGTGTACCTGGTATCTACATTGTAAGCAAGATATAAATAAACAATAAGTAAAACAAGACAAATTGCTGCTTCGGCATGTGTTTTAAAAAAAAAAAAAACAGAGATACTTGTGTATTTCCCTGAATTGTGTGAATAACATGTGAAGAAGGCTGGGATTAGCCAGTCACTGTGTCAGACTGACGCTTTATATTTTGTACAGCTCATACTATGGATTCTAAACTCACACAGTGCCTCTCTTGGATTTAAATGTCCTTTTCTCCCTTCCATACAAATAATCATATATTTAAAGTTAAGCCTCATATACTTAATTTCTACAACAGCAGGTGACATTTTCACCTTCCTTTGTAGAAATAAAGGGATAATAAATACACCCCTAAGCCTATTATGAGTGTTTACCGGGTCCCAAACTACTAGCTGTACAGCAAACTTTTACTGTATGTTGGGACCCACGGAAGTAGCATGTTGTACTCTCATGAATCCATTTGTTAGAAATTTTCCAGAGAGTTTGTCTCATATACTATTATCAAGAAATATGCAGTTACAGTACTTCGAAATAGTGCCTTTGTCTGAGCAGTGTAAACGGACATGTCCGCATTAGATTTGGTAAATTTTGAGGACATTCATCATTTTAGCATGTTCATAATGTTAACATTGACCATGTCGACATGCAGAAGTCAGCATTGATGGAATGTCGACATGGTGAGAATGTCGATAGTGTGTTTTTAATGTCATTGTATCGATAACAGTAAATCTAATGCAAATGTTGACATTTTGTCAATGTAAACATTTCATATGTCTCCATTCTGTCCATGTCGACATTCTCCACCTGGTGACATTTTAACATTTCACCATTTTTCTGTCAATGTCAGCCTCCTGGTGTCGACATCCGATCTGCACCTTGCCGATCTAATTATGGACTACTGAGGCATGTTGTACAAAAAGTTATCACATAGAAATGCATTGTAGCAGCTATTTTGAAAAGGGGAATCAATGTTTACAGCAATTCTTGGTATTAAAGTATGGTTCTTCTGATGGGATTTACTTCTAGGTATGAGGATGTTAGACATTGGGGTCAATCCAATTAGCCATGAATCCATTGCAGGTGCGAGACAGCAGTCTAACATTGCTCAAAACTGCTTTCAGCCCCATAGGGCGAATTCAGCCTGAGAGATGACCACATGGTGTGCGAGATGCAGTGCCGTTGCCGGCATTTTATCACTGTGGCAACGGCAACTCACACTCTTCGTGACTAATTAGATTGGCAAATTGTGTTACATTTACTGGGTATGGGTATACCAGCATATCTCCCATTTTTTCTGCATATGGCTAGTGACTACTTTATTGGTACCCATCACATATGGACAAACTAGCGATCTGTAGCTGCAAAGCTTTATTGTATGATGTTGTGGGAATCTACAGTAAGCTAAATTCTCTTTATCACCTGTTCCTTTATCACCTGTTCATACCATGTTAGACTTCTAGATATTATTATAGAACAGACTATTAAAAATGACAATGGGCCTGATTCAGAGCCGCTCGTAAGCGGCCGCTCGTTCGCTCCGAGCGATGTTCGCACAACTGCGCATGCTTATGGGTTGTGATACGCATGCGCGAACCAGTCTTTGTGGTCGGAAATTGGGTGCTCGCAAAATAGCGAATGCCTGCTAATTTGAGTGACAGAATGAGGCGTTTGTGGGTGGTAACAGGGGAAGGTGCTTGAAACGGGGAGTGGAGATCCGAGCGCAGGCGTGCCAAACGGTCAAAACGTGCGTTTTAAGGGTGTGCATAATTAACAAAGCAGCGTCATCGACCACGTCACTTGGTTGTTTCTTAGCCTGAACTGTTCGCATGATTGCGGTAGGAAAATCCAACCACAAGCACTGCGAGCAGTTCACACGCCTTTCGATGTTCCCGATTAATCTAATAAATAGCGGAGATGATGTAGGATGCGAGCGGCAAGGGGGCGTCTTTACAAAATAGCGAGCGCATATTTTCGCTCGCTCAGACATAGTGGCGTCAACAGACCGCAAAGAGCGAGCGCTCAATTTAAATAGCCGGCCCCTTTTTCTGAACGAGCGAGCGCAAATAGCGTCCGGCTCTGAATCAGGCCCTATGTTCTTTAGGAGTTTATGTATGTGTGAATGTGTTTATTGATCTTTCAAATAAAAAGCCAAACAAACTAAAACAAAACCTATGTATCTGTACAGAGAAAACATTAAGGCGTCCATTCATTTATTGTGAAAAACATTAAACACCATCTTATTCTAAGCTTAACTCTAAAATAACGAGACTGACAACAACTGCTTGGTGCGAATCAAATTAATGTATTTATTAATTGCATGAATTTATTTTAATAAAGGGTGGCAAAAGAAGGCGCTACCACAACCCTGCTCTAGCCAAATACTTCTCACCAAAAAATGGTGATGATTAAGATGCCCCCCTTTCAATATGCATAACCTGCGCTGTGAAGGTCTCACCACCCCTTACTATGACACAGTCCGGATGCTTCTGCAAAGAAAGCGCCCAATTGTCCACTCTGCCTAGGCGCCCAATTGTCCACTCGCCGTCCTTAAAAGGGGCAAGTGCCCCACAGCGACCACTTATGCCACATGTGGCCGCTGGTTAGTAGCGCCTTTCCGCCTACTGCTTTAAAATTGTTTAGTAAAGGACAAAACAAACCACAGACAAACACACGGTTTTGGGTAGGGAGGAAGGGGCTTCCAATTGAAAAAGAGGCTGAACCTATTCAAATTTAGCCTTAAATAGAAAACCTCATTATGCACGCCAGTAGCACATGCAGGGGGGGGGTTTCTTGGTACTCAGAAACCCCCCTGATAGACTGGAGTGCAGGCACCATGTTCTTAGGCCCCACCCCCTCACGGCAAATTGCCGCGATTCGTGGGTCAATATGATGGAGGCGGAGCAAATATGACACGATTTCATTCGAATCTAGTCATTTGGCCCTGCCCCTCTCCTGACTGACCCGCTAATTGCGCATTTTGCCATGAGGGGGAGGGGCCTAATTAAATTATGCCAGCCTGCTCATTCCTATACCGATCTGATCTGCTGCAAGGTAAGTTTGTTTGTAATATATATGTTACGTGTGTGCGTGTAAGGTATGTGTGACATATGTAATATATGAGTGTGTATCTATATGCGTGTTTATATATGTATGTGTATACA
The DNA here is from genome assembly GCA_031769625.1 of Taudactylus pleione. NCBI lineage: Eukaryota > Metazoa > Chordata > Amphibia > Anura > Myobatrachidae > Taudactylus > Taudactylus pleione. The sequence goes on along the minus strand of JAUIMM010000756.1, from coordinate 2,262,403 downwards.
CACATACATACATTATATATATATATATATATTTACATTTATTTCGAGCCCCCCCTCCCATAAAAATCCTGTGTTTGCCCTTGCAGGCCCCTTGAAACTCTAATTGGCTAATTGTCAACTAATGAAAAATGCCTCACAAAGGAGAAAACTGCCTAGCAACACATTCCCTAATACTGACCAATCACAAAAAACTGAGGACTCTTATATAGCCTCATGCCTATGCAGCCCTCAGCTAGTCTTGTATCATCTAGATTCAATATAAGATTGAAGTGCACATAAAATGATGTTTCTGAATATTATTTTGCTCTGTGGAACCCACAAGTGTAACATTTAAAAGCATTGCCATGGTCAAATGCTTCAGAATGACAAAATAGCATTTATGTACTACCTTTCAGTATTATATGTGTGCTTTTCACTTGTGTTTGACTTTAAAAATAAAAACTACTATTGTGTTTTTTTATGAAGTATTTCAATTTAAGTGAATGTTAACTACATAAGGCCTGATGCTGAGTAGGGAGCAAAGGCAAAAAAAGGAAATAAATTTGTACCTGGAACAAACCATGTTGTAACACAAGGGGTGTAAATGCATTTATTTTTGTTGCATGTACAGTAAATATTGGCTGCTTTTGCATGAAGCCCACCTACACTGGAAAGCTTTATGACACAGTAATTTAGATTTCACTACTGCATGAAAATTCCTCTCTTCAATATAAATTTCTGCGTATTTGAAATCTGTCCTGCCTGCAGTGCACCATGGATTTGCAAGGTGCAAAGTTACTTGCTCTTTTTTGCTTTGCTCTCTACTCAGTTTCAGCCCCATAATGTTGATTAAATAGTAGTACAAGGTGGTTATATGGGGGGTAGTGTTGACAATTGTGTTTTGTTCCTATGGACTGTGCGATACAAACCATAATATTAAAGGGTTTCAGCACGAGTTCTGCCAACAAATTGGATATGAACTGGTGACTGATAACCAGCAAAGAATACTCAGTTGTGGTAGATTTCATATGACAACATATACACTGCCAAAGATCTAGTAATACATTTTGCATGGCACAGCTGCAAGCAGACCTACCTCACATATGTGCAGGATGAATACATTACATCCTAGTCTCCTTCACTGGATTACGATGACAGTTCTCCCTTGAGTATGATGGGGACAGCATCTTTCATGTGTCCTTTAGCTGCTGAGACAGCGACATCCCACACTGCAGTTTGTCCAAGGAAATCAAGCACACGGGTAGGTGACAGCTAAGTGTACCTCTTATTAGTACAGCATGCCATTGACCTGTTGATTGACTGTAGGATATGTCTTCTATTGACATTTCTATCAGTGTAGAATAGGCTGTACACAAAGTACAGTATACATAGTGATAATACAGGAGATAGTATGTTAGTGAAAAACCACAGTTGATATAATATATTTTTTCTTAGTCCCTTTGATGAAAAGTATCCAACTATGTACCTGACCTTTTACATTGCACTGACGTACAGTACACAGAAGCAACATGGAGTTAAAAATCAAGGATAAGTTGCCACAAGCTCAGGCCTTTGATGCATACATTATTTATCCCACTACTTCCTAGGGAGATGGCAGCCCATCACAGCCCCCCTAACTATATTGGTTTAGCCTCTGGGCTAAGTTCATAAACAGAATTAGCTTCTTTTCATTATTTCCACTTGTGTGCAATAATCTGAAGTCATGTCCAACACAACTAGAAAGAGAGATTATAATTGGCCTTTGTAGATCGGTCTCTCTGTAAACTTCAAGGATTTTTTTTTCTTTTTTTAACAAGTTTGGGTCACTTGGGCAAGTCAGGGGCGGGCATCTCTGTCTAAATGAACATAATAATTCCTTGGTTGGAACCGTGTGTGCATGCACTGTACACTGCAGCCTCTCATATCCCAAGTCACTCATCCTTCATTTCAATCAACACAAACTGAAAATAGAAATGAAGGCAGGGACACACATAAACAGTAGTACTAGAAATGAAAGGCAGGGACGTACACAAACAGTAGTACTAGAAATGAAGGCAGGGACACACATAAACAGTAGAACTAGAAATGAAATGCAGGGACATACACAAACAGTAGTACTAGAAATGAAGGCAGGGACATACACAAACAGTAGTACTAGAAATGAAGGCAGGGACATACACAAACAGTAGTACTAGAAATGAAAGGCAGGGACATACACAAACAGTAGTACTTGAAATGAAAGGCAGGGACATACACAAACAGTAGTACTAGAAATGAAAGGCAGGGACATACACAAACAGTAGTACTAGAAATGAAGGCAGGGACATACACAAACAGTAGTACTAGAAATTAAGGCAGGGACATACACAAACAGTAGTACTAGAAATGAAAGGCAGGGACATACACAGACAGTAGTACCTAGAAATGAAATGCAGGGACGTACACAAACAGTAGTACTAGAAATGAAAGGCAGGGACATACACAAACAGTAGTACTAGAAATGAAGGCAGGGACATACACAAACAGTAGTACCTAGAAATGAACGGCAGGGACGTACACAAACAGTAGTACTAGAAATGAACGGCAGGGACGTACACAAACAGTAGTACTAGAAATGAAGGCAGGGACATACACAAACAGTAGTACTAGAAATGAACGGCAGGGACATACACAAACAGTAGTACTAGAAATTAAAGGCAGGGACATACACAAACAGTAGTACTAGAAATGAACGGCAGGGACGTACACAAACAGTAGTACTAGAAATGAACGGCAGGGACGTACACAAACAGTAGTACTAGAAATTAAAGGCAGGGACATACACAAACAGTAGTACTAGAAATGAACGGCAGGGACGTACACAAACAGTAGTAATAGAAATGAAGGCAGGGACGTACACAAACAGTAGTACTAGAAATGAAGGCAGGGACGTACACAGACAGTAGTACCTAGAAATGAAAGGCAGGGACATACACAAACAGTAGTACTAGAAATGAAGGCAGGAACATACACAAACAGTAGTACTAGAAATGAAGGCAGGGACATACACAAACAGTAGTACTAGAAATTAAGGCAGGGACATACACAAACAGTAGTACTAGAAATGAAAGGCTGGGACGTACACACACAGTAGTACTAGAAATGAAAGGCAGGGACATACACAGACAGTAGTACCTAGAAATGAAATGCAGGGACGTACACAAACAGTAGTACTAGAAGTGAACGGCAGGGACATACACAAACAGTAGTACTAGAAATTAAAGGCAGGGGCATACACAAACAGTAGTACTAGAAATGAACGGCAGGGACGTATACAAACAGTAGTACTAGAAATGAAGGCAGGGACATACACAAACAGTAGTACTAGAAATGAAAGGCAGGGACGTACACAGACAGTAGTACCTAGAAATTAAAGGCAGGGACATACACAAACAGTAGTACTAGAAATGAAGGCAGGGACATACACAAACAGTAGTACTAGAAATTAAAGGCAGGGACATACACAAACAGTAGTACTAGAAATGAAGGCAGGGACATACACAAACAGTAGTACTAGAAATGAAAGGCAGGGACATACACAAACAGTAGTACCTAGAAATGAAAGGCAGGGACATACACAAACAGTAGTACCTAGAAATGAAAGGCAGGGACGTACACAAACAGTATTACCTAGAAATGAAAGGCAGGGACGTACACAAACAGTAGTACTAGAAATGAAAGGCAGGGACATACACAAACAGTAGTACTAGAAATTAAAGGCAGGGACATACACAAACAGTAGTACTAGATATGAAAGGCAGGGACATACACAAACAGTAGTACTAGAAATTAAGGCGGGGACATACACAAACAGTAGTACTAGAAATGAAGGCAGGGACATACACAAACAGTAGTACTAGAAATGAAAGCAGGGACATACACAAACAGTAGTACTAGAAATGAAAGGTAGGGACGTACACAAACAGTAGTGCTAGAAATGAAAGGCAGGGACATACACAAACAGTAGTACTAGAAATGAAGGCAGGGACATACACAAACAGTAGTACTAGAAATGAAAGGCAGTGTCATACACAAACAGTAGTACTAGAAATGAAGGCAGGGACATACACAAACAGTAGTACCTAGAAATGAAAGGCAGGGACATACACAAACAGTAGTACTAGAAATTAAAGGCAGGGACATACACAAACAGTAGTACTAGAAATTAAAGGCAGGGACATACACAAACAGTAGTACTAGAAATGAAAGGCAGGGACATACACAAACAGTAGTACTAGAAATGAAAGGCAGGGACACACACAAACAGTAGTACTAGAAATGAAAGGCAGGGACATACACAAACAGTAGTACTAGAAATGAATGGCAGGGACACACACAAACAGTAGTACTAGAAATGAAAGGCTGGGACGTACACAAACAGTTTTACTAGAAATGAAAGGCAGGGACATACACAAACAGTAGTACTAGAAATGAAAGGCAGGGACATACACAAACAGTAGTACCTAGAAATGAAAGGCAGGGACATACACAAACAGTAGTACCTAGAAATGAAAGGCAGGGACGTACACAAACAGTAGTACCTAGAAATGAAAGGCAGGGACGTACACAAACAGTAGTACTAGAAATGAAAGGCAGGGACATACACAAACAGTAGTACTAGAAATTAAAGGCAGGGACATACACAAACAGTAGTACTAGATATGAAAGGCAGGGACATACACAAACAGTAGTACTAGAAATTAAGGCGGGGACATACACAAACAGTAGTACTAGAAATTAAGGCAGGGACATACACAAACAGTAGTACTAGAAATGAAAGCAGGGACATACACAAACAGTAGTACTAGAAATGAAAGGTAGGGACGTACACAAACAGTAGTACTAGAAATGAAGGCAGGGGCATACACAAACAGTAGTACTTGAAAGGCAGGGACATACACAAACAGTTGTACTAGAAATGAAAGGCAGGGACATACACAAACAGTAGTACTAGAAATGAAGGCAGGGACATACACAAACAGTAGTACTAGAAATGAAAGGTAGGGACATACACAAACCGTAGTACTAGAATTGAAGGCAGGGACATACACAAACAGTAGTACTAGAAATGAAAGGCAGGGACTTACACAAACAGTAGTACTAGAAATGAAAGGCAGGGACATACACAAACAGTAGTACCTAGAAATGAAAGGCAGGGACATACACAGACAGTAGTACTAGAAATGAAAGGCAGGGACATACACAAACAGTAGTACCTAGAAATGAAAGGCAGGGACATACACAAACAGTAGTACTAGAAATGAAGGCAGGGACATACACAAACAGTAGTACCTAGAAATGAAAGGCAGGGACATACACAAACAGTAGTACTAGAAATGAAAGGCAGGGACATACACAAACAGTAGTACTAGAAATGAAAGGCAGGGACATACACAAACAGTAGTACTAGAAATGAAAGGCAGGGACATACACAAACAGTAGTACTAGAAATGAAAGGCAGGGACATACACAAACAGTAGTACTAGAAATGAAAGGCTGGGACGTACACACACAGTTTTACTAGAAATTAAAGGCAGGGAAGTGCACAATTTTTCTTAATGTAATTAGCAATTACATATATTGTCCTAATAATTACATGTATTAAATAAACTGCTGTAGAAGGAACTTACTGAGCCCATTACACATTTGCAAACTGTCACAAAAATTTACATACTTGTATTTTCTGTGATCTGCACTCTGATTCTAATACTGTAGTGACATATATTTTACTGCATATTGCTGCATTGCACAAGGCAAACTACTGATTGATGCTCTGGTAAAATAGGCAAAACTTATGAAAACCAGCAATTTAGACGCATGTTCATGATGAATTTTGCATGTATTGTCCACATGTTATATTTTGAAAGTATAGTCTGTTTAGCTATTAGTGCACATTACCGCTTAACAAATAGGTGATTCTATACATTTTAAATAAACATTACTTTTTTTGTGATGTAAACAAGACGAGAAGAAGACATTCATGCTATTTTTATTTAGAGATGAGTGGTTCGATTCTACTCTGTTATGTTCGGATTTGAAAAATGGCATCTTATTTGCTCTCTAGCTCTCACGTGTTCTGGATAGCCAAAAAGATAAATCCGAACTTGCGCTAATTTGGAACCGCTTATCTCTATTTTTAATAGTGATTTCAGGCTATTGCAGCTGAAAAGTGAATATATACAGACAGGGAGTGTGAATGAGGCCTCACTGTATAGCAGTATTTTGCATGGAACTCCTATCTATTTGCTGAGATTTGTATAAAAAAACCACAAACATCCAAGCACTTGAGAGACACAAGGGTTATGAAGGTGTATATCTGCGTCTTCACTGAGGACCTGATCACTACGGATCGCTATTGCGATCACAGCTGCGATTACACACGGAGGTCTGCTGCGAAAATATGCTAATTAATGCAATCGCAAAGCCGTCGCACAGCCAGCATAGAGACGCCCCTACCACTATCTCACATCCGTAACACCATGCAGCCAGGCGTATACATTTCTGAACATTGAGTAACATCGGCCCCTCACACATTTACAGCAGGTCTGACCTCATGGCACGCAGTGAGTACTCAAGCTGCGTATGCCGTCCCAGTGGCTAATTTATGCATGCCCATGCAACGGCATTCAAATGGACAGTCTCGCCTGCATTTCACTGACCACTCCCACGTCACCACCCCCAAACGGTGACCCCCTGTCGCTCACTCTGCAATGGCTTTCTTTCTGCTTGAGTGATCACAGAGCGATCGTAATGCTAACTCACGCACGCGCACTGCAATGCAAACGCATGCGCAGTACTCATAATCAACCTATCTGTGTACACTGTTGCAGTTGCGATCCGCGATGAATCAGGCCCTGTTTACCAAAAGTCATTATGTGGTATCGTAATGGCCACTGTAAATTTGCAAATTGCAACTGAAAAAGAAAAATGGAAAAGTATCTAAGGCATGAGGGTGTGAAGTGAACAATAATGTAGACTGCTGTCACCATCAATGGCATTCTGAAGCCTTGAGCATTCGTCTCCTGGCCGCCCAAACCATCACCCATTCACCGGCCCTCAGAAGCCCCACCAACCCTTGAGGCCGCACAAAGCTCCACCCACAGGCATCTAAAACTTCGCCCCCTGTCCGTCTGAAACTGCACCTTGAGTCGTGCTAAACTCTGCACCCAAAGTCATGTCAAGCTCCGTCCCCTGGTCTGTTCAAAGCTAGGTTGCCCAAAGTACTGCCCCTTGGGTCATCAGAAGCCTCATTAGGGGTGCATTCCATACACCAATGGACCACTAGGTGACCTTCATAATGGGTACTCACTATACTACATTTTCCACTTTGCACATCCAGACGGTATAGAAAGTGAATGAGGTAACAGAGCCACAGCATGTAATACTCTGTTTTAGCTCTATAATGTCAGTGATTACAAGTGAGACTCATTTAGCTCTGATGGGGACAAAACGCATGTAGGTCACTAGCTCCTGTACGAGGACGCGTAGGACCAACAAACCCCTCTAAAATTCTAAAAATAAAATTGAGTCATATATTGATGATCTGATTCTAATTTTATTATGGGAAAATTATTGTAAACCATGCATAATGTTATGCTATTTTGTAATACCTTTTTTTGGTGCCTTGCTTGTATTATTGTATTTTTGTCAGCTTTGACCATATGTTTTCAATGCTTTAATATTCTGTTTTTTCACCCGGATAATAATTTTTTTCTGCATTGTGACTTTAAAAGATACCTTCTTTAGTCATTGTATGTAACTTGTGTGGTGCTGCTAATTTCAATATAAATTGTATTACATTTTGACAAACGATTACATATACAAAGTGCCCTTAATAAAATAACCTTATTAAAAGGGTGTCTCTGGCACATTTGTTATGCTTGTACTGAAATCCAGGACTAAAGGCTTGCCAAGAAATAACATGATTAAAAGACACAGCTACGACATGAAAGTGAAAAATCTTCTGAAATCTGAACATTGCAATCTGACCACAAAGTTAGCTTATGCCTTCTGTGCCTCAATAACATATGAAAGCTTTAACCCAATCCTTACAGGGAGCATTAAATTCCAATGATCTATGAGTATAGACTCTACAAAGAAAAGCAAAACTGCTTCCAAGAGCCAAAAACAGTCCTGGAGGTTTGAAAGCAGAATTCCTGCGTTGACCATATGAAAGTAACATTTATATCGTCGGATGAATCCATGTAAATCTAAGATTAAGGGTTCACGAATGTTACATTGGGGTACATAACTGCCTATGCATACTAAGGGCTTTGTTTACAAAGTGACAGCTTTTTTTAAGCCACTGCTTCCTGGCAGGTTTGGAGGTAAAAATGTTAAATATAAAATGGCACTAGCGGTTAATGTAAAACCAGCAATACATTACACTGTCCGCAAATGCCGGTTTCAATTTTCTAATTATTCACCTCCAACCCGCCGGGATGCGACATCTTAAAAAAGCTGCCACTTAGTAAATAAAGCTCTAAGTGAAACTACAGTTTTCAAACACCATTTTAAATCTGCATGCGATATATGATGTCCACATTTGGTATACCTTTGTACGCATGAAGCTGAGCAAGTAAACATAAATTGCACTTGTATGCATCAAACCCTGTGCATTACTTTGTCAAATAGCATATATGAAATACTTGAAATATTTACGTTATAATTAGTTAAATACAAATATGTAACTTATTTCTTTGTTGAAAGCTTAATTCAGTGCAATTTGGGCATATATTTTATATCTTGAATCACTGTGGAATGGGGAAGGAATGTTAAGTAAGGAATGTAAGTGTCATAGTTTTGAGAGATTTACTTGCAGTCTCATAGGTAACATAAATGTACTGTGGGTTTAACTTTTTGTTAGCTAGTCGAGATTTATTGGTGGGTGATGAGTTAGAATATTACATTTTAAAGAGTTGTACAGTGAAAACTGAAGTACAATCTACCTCCATGTTTCATGAAAAAGCATTTTCTTTGTATGAGTTTAGTTGACCATATTGCCAAACACCATGTTATACAAATGCTATTTATTTAATTTAAAAATGGACGCAATAGTTGGATACATTTATTTGTATACATTCACTTGACTTTATTCTGCCATATAAATTTCATGAACTTATAAAATAGCCACATATGTTAATTTGAAGTTGTAGAATCTTTGATGCCAGCGGGATTTCATGTAATTTCTGGCACTAAATCAGAGCAGTTGTCATTTGATGACAGTTGTGTTAAACAGCCGGTCTTCTTGATTTTAGACTAATAGGGAATTAAATTCGAAATATATATATATATTAAAAAAAAAAGTATAATCATTATTATTAGAGTCAAATTTGTTTCACTGCTATAGAAAAGTATACTTAAGAAAACTGAACATGTACTAATGATAATTATGCTTTAAGTGCATGGTATTCAAATTAGGTTTGCATGCTTATCTGCACTAAACGAGGTGAGCTGTACCACCAATTTTAATATTTGCAATAGTCTGCATGTTATTTGGCAATGAAGATCTGGTCAGCGACTACAATGTTATCATAGAAACTGCAACCTCTAAGTGAGCAATTTGGAAATTACAATGTGTTGCACTGATCAGCTGATTTCCACTTTTCTCAATGCATTTGTTTCTTTATTTATTTTCAAATTGCTCAGTTTACAGGTAACATTGTCTGCAACCCCTAACTATATTTCAACTGTAATATATTTTTTAACTAAATATTTCCAGGCAATGAAAACCATTTAAAATACAATAGCATTTAATAACAGGTAACTTCTGTAATACTATCGCATCAGTGATTATTCTGAAATAGTATTGCAGAAGTTACCTGTTATTAAATGCAATTGTAACAGGTAACTTCACTATTTTAATATTTGGGACTGATATGTAATAGACGGGTTTTAGAAGATTCACATATGTTTTATTAACTTTGATAGAACTTTAATAGTTTATTTGTTTGTTATACGTGTGCAATGTTTGTAATATACCTTGTTTTATGAATTTTACTATATAAGAATTATATTTAAAAAAAATCTAATAAAAAAATACAGATTCTTAACTTGAAAAACATAAGTGACGTGTACAGGCTGCTTAGCTTATGTGTTTTCCATTAAAGTGAGCAGGTCCTTTACCCCTTTATTGTGTCTTCAACACACTAAAGGGATTATCAACGGCCTAAATGCCTTCTGTCTGCAGTTCTGTTGGCTGCTTTGCTCTATGTGTTTATTCTGATCTCAATTCCTACAATTATCCATGGCTTGATTTCCTTCCTGCTACACAGTAATTCGTAGTTCAGCGCAGGCATTACAAGCAAGTTAATACTCCAATACTTCAGGACTAATCAATGCTCTCCAACTAAGAACCTGTGAAAACGCAACAATGAGAGGCCAGCCTCTGTTTATCTTGGCTAATGGAAGGTTATGATAAGTACAGGCAGTGATGAGCAGCTTTAGGCTGAATGATAAATGTTTCTCAGTAACTTTGCAGTGGTTGTCTCACTTGCTGAGATAGTTTGTGGACTGGAAGCCAGCAGAAGAAATAGATAGGGGGATTTATTTTGTTTTAGGTTGTGCACACACTGTGATAATAGGGTTGATCTGCTATTGACACCATGCTGCTTATCACCTTCTGTGCCAGGGGCCTCAGCCAAGAACATTATCACAACCTGATTTATATGGATGTATATTTTGTTCTTTGTTAGCACCACACAGTACATGCTGCGTCTCTGCAGAAGACAACTATTTTAAAAAGAAGTTGGGAGCTTAAGACTCAGAGGTATACTGGGAGGATCACCCCTATCCCGCTGAGCTAACCATCTATGCAAACTACATAGTTGAGAATGTCAGGAATGTTGGCTGTATTCTTGTTCATAAAAAGAGACTCATCAGGCACCACTTTATGAATTGTTAGTAATGCTTCTTTTATTTGTATTGACAAAATATGTCTAATATTTTTTAGGAAGCATGGAGTTTGTTTGTGTGTGTGTGTGTGTGTGTGTGTGTGTGTGTGTGTGTGTTTCTCTTAAAGTGAAGAATAACTCTTTAGTTGCCTAAAGTATTTTGCTTTGTGTCTTTCAAGACCGGTGAGCTGACATATTTAATTAGACTCTCACAGAGCTGTCAGGATTGGGTGGGCACCTTGACTTGCATGACATGGCATTGCCGGCAACAGAAAGCAAAAATGCAACAGGGGCACAACGAGAGCACATGGAATGCAGAGCAATAATAGGTATAATACTGGGAGTGAGACTGCAGGGGTTTATAATCAGGATAGACACAGCAGCCAGAAGGCAGGGCTTCGTCATTACTAGGTTTTCATTACTCTCTGTAATTTGTGACCTGTTGCTTTATTATCAGTGTAAATCAATTATGTAGGTAAACACTCACCAAGCAGATTTGTTAACACTATGCATTGTGTCCTTTTTGTTTTATACACTAGTTAGTATATATCTTTTTCATTGTAGATAATTAAATACATTCCAGCAACATATCCATCAGTCAATATCCACAAAAATATCTAAAACTGAGATTACTATTATAATACAGTGATACATTCGTACAATCTACTAATAGAACTGTTTCTAAAGACTATAGTATGAATGTGTTAGTGTACCCTAAATGTAGTTGCTATTTATAGTCACAGAGCATCAGGTAACATTGACATTTCTGCAAAGTGGACACTTGTTGTAAAGTGTCTACAGGTCCATTTTCTTTCATTGTGTTGTTAGATTAAGGAACATTTAGCAGGCATTAAGAACATGTGAAGAATGACTGATTTCAACACCTCTTGTGTAAGATCCTTTAGTTAAAGTGAAGTACAATGATATGATACAGGGTGTGTCACTCGCTATTGGCCCCAAAGTTTTTTTTACAACTTTTAAAGTAATTGACGTGTATTTCAAATATAAATATATTCAATAAATTGTCTTTGTCATACCTTTATCGACTCAGTTTTCCAGTACATCTGGACAATAAATACGTGTTGTTCACTTGGGTACTTGATCATATTGGCACGTAACACACAGACACAATGAATGTGGACCCCTTAGTACACATTACCACTGTCAGAATCAGGAATACCTACTGACTAGCAGTGGCGGCTACAGCACAGTCCAAAATTTAAATAGGGGAACCACACCAACTGCCATCCTCACTCACAGTTGGACTGCGCTAATGACTAGGGTGGGGAACAGCTGGCCCTCAGTTTGCGCATGCATGAACAGCTGGCCTTGATGCTAGTGGTGAACACTTGTTGCGACTTCCTCATGTTTCTAATAGACCAAGGTGTGTCTGTGTCACATTTAAAAAAATTACAGTAAGTCAATTACTTTAAAAGTTATAAAAAAAACTTTGGGGCCAATAGCGAGTGAAACACCCTGTACATACAGTAGGATTGATTAGCTTCAGCTACAGAACAGCTCATGGCTGTTTATACTATTATGCACAATCTTGCAATAAATGTGAATACATTCTTATGGTGCATACACATGGGACGATCGTCAGCGAAAACGATATCGTAGAACGATCTCCCGCCCACCACCAGCCCACCAACGATGGCCAACGAGCCACGATCGCGGGTCCCTATAGTAACCTGGTCGATATCGACCAGGTTGGCATGCATGCACGGGCGATGGACGATATCGTTATCGTCCACATGTGCCCACGCATCACAGGTCGTTGGTGGGTTGGAAGCATCGAAAAATGCACGATATGAATGATAACAATATGATCGTTATCGTTCATATCGTGCATTGTAATCGTACTGTGTGAACGCACCTTAACCATAAGTATTACTTGAGGAACTTGCTTTGTATAGTTTTTGCACCAGAAAATAAAAGTTACGTTTCCCTAGATTTAGTACTGATACACATTTGAAAGCAAACCAAAGAACAGATTTGAAGCTGGAACTGGAAATGGATTTGAAGCATAATTGAAACTAGAATGACATGCTGTCTATACCCTAAAAGTCTCTACCACACTGTGATTAGCTTTAGAAGCATGAAAACATTGTTTATTTTTCACAATTGTAATTATAATTTGAAATACATTTTTTTTATAATATATATTATTGTATATAATTAATAAGAAAAAATGAAAAGTTCAGTACTAGTTTAATTTATTTTACTTCAGATATACAGTATCATGGATAGTTAATTTGAGATCTGTGCTACATAAAAATATAAAGGGGAAATAAGTATTCATTCATTTACTTTTTCAAACTGTTTATATTTCAGGCACTCTGATCCTGTCTAACGAACTAATAAAGAGACTCCAGAGATTTTACTGGATGTTGAGTTGAATTTACGCTGGTTTGCTAATATGAAATACAGCAAATCATTCTGCATATGCTCACAAAGGAGGCAGGACGAATATGTGCTGATGCAGATTTGCGTAAATCAAACACTAGCGCATACTTCTGCCTCCACAGATGGGACAGGGGAGCGAAGGGTGAGACTAATGTAGGGCGAGTACAGTAAGGGTATATACACACTGATGATGACAGGTACCATCACTACCTAACCGCTTTTGAGTGGCTGATTTAAAATTTATTTCTGCATATATTTTTTGTTTGTCTGCGTGTTTTAGCAAATGTTTATTTTTTTTGTGTGTACATGACATGGAGCTTGCTGATTTATAGATGTTTTTTAAGCTTTATAGAAAACTAATAATGAATGCATTAACCACATGGATGTTAGGATATGTGCTGTATGCCTGATTTAAACCAGGCATATAGGTTACTGCATGCATATTGGCATTTTTTTGCAACTTACTAATATGTGCAAGCATCTTTGATGAACAAATGTTACATCTGAGAACTTGGCATGCTAATCTTCCTTGGCATTACGATTGCACTGTTTAGGCAAAGTTCTAGTTATCGCCTACCGAGTGCATTTCCAGGTGTAACACCCATTTCCCATTCCTGAAAATGTACATGGTGGAGGCTTGTCCCCTAAAATGCTGTTTGGTTTAATGTCATGTATTAAATGAATCTCAACACATGTGGACTGTCTTTAGTACATTTGTGTTACTATATTGTTGTGTTTAGATGGTTTTAGTACATTGGATAATATTTGCCTAGAAATGTGGTTTTCATTAAAAAGAGCAACTGGAAGGTGCAAAAGAAGTACAAATATTGAGGTAGCGCATATTTGTTTATTTGTATTGTCATTCTTAACCTGAACAAAGGAATTTTAAGTTTGTAACAGAATAACTTGCTTTACCAAAAGTAAGGCTGGCATTACTATTCAAGTATGGATGGTCTAGGGATCTTCTTCCAATGACTGATGACATAATAATCACTGCAAAATACTATCATACTGGATAAGAAATCTAATGTGAATATGGATGATAGTGCAGATTTACTCTCCTCTGTCATGGGGTATTGGGCTAAAGAGTGATGGGTGTGTGGATTGTGCATTTGCATGTATAGCAATGTAGGAGCAGGGCTGCAATAAATGCATTTGAACATGACAGTAAATGTGACTGTATTCTTTATAGGTTCTCAAATGTTTCCTCTATGTAGACAACTTCAGCGTCTGTGATTCATTGTGCAGTATAAAGGCCTAGTTTTGGCCATTAATATATTTAGACAGGGGCAATATGTATTTTAAAGGTGCTTGTCTGATCCTACAAATCTGGAGGATGGATATAGATAGAGAGAGCAACCATAAAGTCAGAAAGTGCCTGAAGTGAGTTGTCACACCTGAGTACAGATTTTCCCTGACTATTAAAAGTTTAACTTATGCTGGGCATACACGGCCAGATAAAATGTCTGTCAGACCGACAGACATTTTATCTGGCAGCCTGCCAGCCGCAGTTGTCGCCGGCATATACTGTGAGAGAAATCTCACAGTGTATCACCCTGACATCAACGCTCTGCACCAGGGGAGAAGACATTTCCCTGTTCCTTCCCCCGACACCTGCGCTCCGCCCCCGGGGGAGGAGACATTTCCCTGTTCCTTCCGTAGGAAGGAACACAGGAAATGTCTGTCTGTTGGCCGTGGCTGGGCATACACTGCCCGATGCGGCCGACAGTTTACTGGGTAAATATCGCATCGGACGGGCATGCTGGACAATCCTGCATGCCCGACCGAGCAATATTTAACCCTCGGTTACCCCCCGCCCACGCTACAATTATCAGGGCGATCCGCCGATATCAGGTGGATCACTCCGATAATTGTAGCGTGTATGGCCAGCATTAGACCTGGCATTTCATTTTTTTAAATGCAGCTTATAGCACAGATGGCAAGCATATCACCCTTTATACAACATCCACATGTTTGACTTCAGTCATCAATTTGTGAGCTTAGGATAAGGCTCTCAAGGTGAGAGTTTGGGAACTTTACTATTTGACCTGTCAAGGAATGCTGTCTACTTGTATGGGTAGTGGCATTCAAAGTACAGAACCTTGATTTCAGTAATCTTAATGTTTACAGTCTTATTTTGTTAATAGCGCATTATGTTTTCTGTATTTTGTTGCTTTGTAGCTTTCAGATGAGTGGAAACCTCCACTAAGAAGCACTTGCAAAGTAAGACAAAATAGCAGCTACTGTAATTGTGACTTAACTACCCATAATGGCTAATGTATGCGTGCTTAAACTTTATTCATTCTAAATATAAATAAATTACACATACAGTATATGCAGAGTTAATGTGATTTGGTCAAAATCATCACATCATATCACATATGTATTCAAATGGTTTACGCTAGACAATATCAAGGCAGACTACCGTGGAGTAGGAGTGTAATGAGTGCACTTAACAAAGACATACTGGGCAAAAAAACATCTTAATAATCAGTACACAGCAAGTTGGACGTTTAGAAATACTGCATTACGCCACTGAAAGTTTCTCCTATTGCTTCACATATTGTAGTATTTAATAGGAAATTACTTTTTGGTGACATATTTCGGCTTACAGATGTATCATCTTGCATGACACCTTTGATGAAGGACACACACTAAACACATGAGTCAATGTAAAAAATGTATGAGACAATAGGTGTCCGGTGTATGAGGCAGCCTTGACACTAGCAAAGTTCAGTGAATCATTATTTTGCAATGAAGTTCTTTTGGGATATGAAATGATGCTGTTGTGGGCTGCCCCTTTAAGCATCTTGTGGTTTTTTAGCACAGCTGGTTTCAGATGCGTCTGCCTTATTCTGCTTGGGTTCCCTTGCCAAAGCAGGGCTGTCACAGCTGGTAGTACTTACGATATTTGCTGGGAAGTATGTGATTCATTAGTTGGGGCCGTATGTTTTTCACCAGTTCTGGTCATGTTTTTGTTAGGATGTGGTAAAAAAGCATAAGCAAGGGGTAAGGGACAATGGAAATATGTGACTTGTTAAATATTGGCCTCGATCACTTATTAGCTTACACTGAACACTGTAAAAAGTACAAAAAAAAAGTCTGTGTTAACTCATACACCGAATCACCTAGTTCTGTCCTTTAGAACATAGGCTGTGTAGTTATATGGAACACACAGTACATTCTGTTTTGTGACAAGTTCTCTTCTCTTTTTAGAGGAATAAGTATTAAAAACATCAGTAGCTTTGTGGTGACTGAGGAGGACATTTATTATTAATTGCGGTCATCTTGGTACCAGATACCATAGGACACAATCAGAGATCTTACGGAGTCCATGCCCCAGCGGGTCAGAGCTGCTTTGGTGGGGGAACCTAGACAATATTAGGCAAGTGGTTTATGTGTGTGTGTAGATATATATATATATATATATATATATGACTACTCGATAATGCATTGAGCATTATGAGACATGTTCATGAATACTCACAGGGATAGAGGTGATAGGATGGTGCTTAAAGCATGCATGAAATGTGCTTCTTTACTGACAGCTACCACAAGCCTGTAATTTGGTAAATAATGAGAAACTCCTAATACACTAGGGCTGATTATGCCCATACAGCAAGTCTATTCATTAAAAGTTTTATAGCGACGGTTCTACTCTTACTCCTGTCGCAACAAGTCCCTCCTGTATCTATTAGAATGACCTGTGGCATTGAATTTTTACCTGCTCGCATCTAGATTGTACTGGTGCCCTATGTCAGTGTGATAAAGAGTAAATCGGCTTCTTGTGTGCTTGTCATATTTCCTAGTTTATTTCTAAGTGTATTGAATGGCAATGAAGCAGTGGACGCAAGGGAATTCATAAACCTGTTCTCACTTAAATTAGGATTCTAGAGCCTTGACTGGTTGAGTTTTCTATTCCCTGCCAAAGAGTGCTATTCTGAATGATAGGCTTTCTGTTCCTAACAATTGCTATTTCAGTATCTCAAATAAGACAGTGAAGCCTACCTGGGAACTCTTAGGATCTGATGCTAACAGGCAGGATTTTTGTTACATTTCAGGGTCACAGGGCTTCTAAACAAACTTTTAGCATCTCTCAGCTGCTAGTGGCAATATTTTACAGTTAATTGGAATTTGCATGTTCTCCCCATTTTTACATGGGTTTCCTCCGAGTACTCGTTTCCTCCCACAAAGTTCAAAAATATATTGGTATTGGCTTCAAAAATAGAACCTAGTGTGTGTTTGTCTCAAATATAATTTAGAGTGTAAGCTCCATTGGTGCAGAGACTGATGTGAATGGATACTTGTAATAGCAACTGTGTTTACTTCACAGTCTGCTGGACTCTTGAATTTTGGAGAGTACATCCAGTACCCTCCCGTGCCCCGCCCACTTGAAATGGGCAGGTGGTGGTGTGATGATGTGATTCCCACAAAACGAGTTATAATCCCTCTGACCCTGAAGCATGGCGAGACTAATGGTGAACACTGCACAGCGGGGCAATGATGACACAAATAATTTCACCATGCCCCCCACACTTGCCTATGGGATAGGCCTGATGGGAGATCAAATATGTATGATTAACATGACATGTCATAAGGCATATGAAAGATGTATTGGGAACAAGCATCATGGGCTTCATTAAGGATATAGGCACAATCTATTTAGCTTACTCAGAACTCTTCTGAAATTGTAGTTTATACATTTGAATAAGTAAATAAAGACTATATATACATCTCTTTTGCTTTTGACCCATCAATATATTCTTTCCTGTGGACTGTGTTGTGGGGAACAAGAGGTGAAAGGTTTAGGTTGGTGCAAGCTGCTGTAATACCTGTGTTTGATCGAGTTGATGTTTGATTCGGACTAGTGGGACTTACTTAGCATACACTGTACTTTATATCTCCATCCTGTACTTAATGAAAACCAGCTGCCTAATTTTAACTAATTGAACTTTTGTGCAAGGGCTGAGAGGAATGCTGCTGCCTTCCTACGCTGTTGGGGCTGAAAATATTGAGCCTTTAGGGCTGTACATCCAGATTGATTGAGATTGATGACACACTTATCTCACGCATTTAGATTGTGACATTTACATCACACGTGCGATGGATCTGTTAATATTTTGGTAGGAGTTTGTCACTGTCTGCAATGGGTGTGCATGTCATAAAACTTATTCGAAAGACTAACTGCATCTATAACAGATATAACTATTTAAACACACAAGCAACAAAATAACAATTGTGCTGACTGTGCAAAGGTCTCACATGTGACAACTAAGACAAGAGACAGATAATCTACAGGCGTTATGTATCTGTCAGTGGTGCAAGTAGAACGGACATGGCCACGCATCATGAGGGGCGTGGTCACTTCAAATGGGGGCGTGCCTCCTGTATGCCCTCCAACTTCCTGCCCCTTGTGTCTCTCCAGCCTGTTGTCTTTCCAGCTTCCTGTAGTGGACAGCATCTTGCACCATTAATCCAGCCTCTTGTCTTTACAGCCTCCTACTCCCTGTCTCCTGCTTTCTGCCCCATCACTCCAGCCTCCTGAATTCCATCCTCTGCCCCCTTTGTCTCTCAGCCTCAACCCCTTCCCCTGTGTCCCTCAGCATCCCCCTGTGTCTCTCAGCCTCCCTCTCTGTGTCTCTCAGCCTCCCCCTTTGTGGCAATCAACCTTCCCTCTCTGTATCTCTCAGCCTCCCCCTCACCCTGTATCTCTCAGCCTCCCCCTCACCCTGTGTCTCTCAGCCTCCCCCTTTGTATCAAACAACCTTCCCACTCTTCATCTC
This sequence comes from Taudactylus pleione, assembly GCA_031769625.1. Classification (NCBI taxonomy): domain Eukaryota; kingdom Metazoa; phylum Chordata; class Amphibia; order Anura; family Myobatrachidae; genus Taudactylus; species Taudactylus pleione. The sequence goes on along the minus strand of JAUIMM010000756.1, from coordinate 2,243,304 downwards.
TCAGCCTCTCCCCTGCATCTCTCAGCCTGCACCTCTCAGCATACCCCTGCCTCTCTCAGCCGCCCTGTGTCACTCAGCCTCCCCCTGCATCTGTCATCCTCCTCCTCTGCATCTCTCAGACTCCCCCTGTGTCTCTTATCCTCCCCACTGCTTCTCTCAGCCTCCCCGAGCCCAGCCCAGTGCAGCCCACATTACTTCCTCCTGCTGATACTGCTGCTCTGTCTTCAAGCTGGCGGCTCAGCTCATCTCTTCAGTGTCCACCTACGTGACATCATGATGTGACGCTGCTGGACAAGTAACCACCTTCAAATGGAAGAAATTAGGTTGTGTAAGCAGGAGGACAAATCACAGGCAGCAATCTCATTTCCCCTCACCAAAACGTCACCAATGCCAGAAGTTTAAAATGCAAGGAGAACTCTCTGAAGAAATTTTACTTTAGGAATGAACCCCAAACTACCTAGCAAATTGATTCAGGAAACAACTGACCTTCTGCAAATGACTTCCATGCTATTTTGGAACCACAAGTTCTAGCTTGACCACTGGCAAGACTTGTCATGTTTTGTATTTTACCAACACTGAAGAGCCAGAGGCACTGTTGAAATTAAAATGACTGATCTCCTACCTTGAAGTTTGAATTAAGGCCAGTCTGCTTCTCCTCTGTAGTATATCCCAAACAGTTCAAAGCAGCACAGTCCATCCAAGTGTATTGCTAACTATACAAGGTAAATATACTAAATTGCCTGATATTTTGAGGTCTCTCCATGTAAAAAAAAAATGCATTTAAAAAAAGTCTATTGTGTATTTCTGTTTTAATTGCTGCATAATTTTGATAATGCTACTCCAAGCTAGTGGTCAGGGAACTTGATAATTTATATTTCTCAAAAAAGTATCTTAAGTATTTTAAAAGTATCAACTATGCAGTTTAAAGATATAGTGGCCCTTCTTCTGTGCTCAAATTACATAACTGCGTTATATCTGTCCCGGGCCAGGTTGGCATGGTGACAAGCAAAGAAATTGTTAGACAGAATTAAAAAAAGTGGCCCACAGGACCGGCCCAAGACAGGACTGGGCAGGGGTCACATGCCCCCCTTTCGCCCGGGAACAACCTGCCTCCCAAAGTCTCCAGGACATACAGATGTAGATTGTTAATTAAGCTAGTTGACAACTCATGTTGATAAACTATTTCTCCAGTGGGTGAGAGTAGAAGAGGATCATGGTACTTTAGGTACCAGCAGTATCAGGTTTCTCCTGAACTCTTATGGTGCGTACACACGGGATGATTTTCTCCCCGAACGAAATCGTCCTGTGTATCCCCGGCACGGGTGAGCTCAGTGTTGTTGTTGATACTGAGCGCAAACACTGAACGAAAACAAGAACGATTTCGTTCAGTGCCGGTCTCCCTCCCTCATCCCCGAACATGTTCAACCTGACAATATCATCAGGTTGGACAGGAGGTTTGGGCGATGAACGGCAACTACCAACTACAAATGGGAGCGCGCATTAGTAGTTACCGTTCATTGTTTTGGGTCTGAAACTGGAAGATTTTTTGGACGACTGAATGATAACGACATCGTTATCGTTCAGTCGTCCAAAAAATCGACAAGTGTGTATGCACCTCTGGTGCTCACTAGTTGGGCTGCAGGCATTCAATTGTCCACATAATGTTCAAATTTATTTCCTAAAGTATTACTATTAGTTTGACTTTGCCACAGATCGGTGTCTGGTGTAGCTATTCTCTGTAAAGCGCTGCAGAATATGCGTGCAGTGTATAAATAATTAGTAATAAATAAAAGAATAAAATAATCACATAGCAATGTTACGGCTTTGCCTCATTTTTCTTAATATTCTAATTTATACAGTTGTAGGCCAGTTCAGGAGATAATACATATGCACTTTTATGACCAGTTTCTCATCTTCCTGTTATGAACTCTTCCACCCAAGAGCTATTTGTCTGTTTTCTATATTGTGGCCTCTCCTTCTTATCAGAATTCCTCCTCCCCCGTCCTCTCTCTCCTTCCCTCTAGAGAGATGCCTGCAAACGGTAATAAGGCAAAGAAAAAGCTGAGGTTTGTTAGAGAAAAATTAAGGCTAATGATCGGCGGCTCATTTTCATATTGTGTGGGTGTGGATGGAGGAGTTAATCAGTGCAGGTGGCCCCATCCCGCTGGGAGATCTTCTTTTGTCATCATAAAAAGGAGGGGAGCATAGCGATTGAATTACCACAGCTATGCAAGGACTAAACATATTTCAGCTCCCAATGGGCATCTAGTCTGAGGACTGAGAGCCGACATTAATTCTACTCCGAGGCAGCGCTGCAATATGTATTTATAATTAGACCGACTGCAAGGAGCAGGAGCAGAGAGTCTTGTTCAAATTTAATTTCTGGTGTAATCTTGCTAATGATGGCCTAGAATGCAAATGGCCTTTGATTCAGTTTGACAGCTTGTGTATCTGGGCTCAAACAAGGAACCAGCCACTTACTGCTTAACCCTTTCCAAGTGCAGTGTTAAAGTTCAAAAATACAGTGTAAAACTTTTGGTTTCTTGTTTGTTTTTCCAGTTTTTTTTTTGTTGTTGTTGTTGTTTATTTCAAAATGAGTTAATTTCTATACTGTAGCTGTCATATCTGCATCTTTGGTAATGTTTATTCTTTTAATGGAGAAAAAAAAACACTTTTAATAATGCCCCTTGTTTAATTGTTCAGTTTGAGGCTTGTGTTTTGTGCAATGAGCTCTAAGTGGATTCTCATATATGAGCTACAGTATATTGCATGTGTGACTCTTGTTGCCCTTGGTATAGACAGTATTTAGTTTCCATGTTGGTGTGATTCCGTACAGTGAGAGCAGTAACTCTACCATCACCTCATTGTTTGTTGTGGAATCTCCACTATAACAAAAACCGTAACCTCTAACTAGTTTTCTCCAGAGTCTCCCTGATCTGCTGTTACTTGCACAATCTGCTTTTACAGAAAAACAACAACCATCCGTTTTCATTCCTCCCTTGAAATAATTTATTTGTAAAACATATTATTGACACATGTAAAACAGTTGTTTTTTTTCCTAGAAATTGTAGCCTATCCTCAAATTGCGCTCTATAGCCCCTATTGGAACGTGATGGAAAAATGCAAAATGTGTCCCATTGCTCATTATTTTGCTGAATTTGTGTCTGTTTCGCACTGCTAATGCAACAAAAACACAAAGTACGAGCACCCTGAACACTACTAGCGTTTTTGTGTGACACAGCAGTATGTGTCACAGAATCTAATCTGAGAAAAAGGTAAGAGAGCGGGAGCAAAGTCACACAGCATCACACTCAGGGCCTGATTCAGCAACGATCGCTATTCTGCTAATACGCACGCTGCGCAGTTGCTAATATCAGAGGTGATATGCAAATAATTGCATTCGCATTGCGATCACAGCCTAACATAAGGACGCCCAATTCCCCTTACACACATCCGTATACTTTGGCCAGGGCCGTAGCTAGGGTAGTGCGGCCGGTGCCATCGCACAGGGCACCACAGGGCAGGGGGCGCTGTTTGGTCCTGTCATATTTCTGTTTATTATAATTCTTGCTTGTAGCTTCCTCTTATTTCATCCCCAGCATCTCCTGGCCTCTCCTATGTCTTCCCTGACCCTTCCTCATGAACCATGGCCCTTTTTTGGGTGCACTATGTCCCTTTGAAAAATGAGGTGGGCGCCAATGCTCTTTCTGGCACAGGGCACCAAAAAGTCTAGTTACGGCTTTGACTTGGGCAACACAGAGAAATAATTGGTAACATTGAGTAACATCGGACCCATATGCACAGTTAAGGCAGGTCAGACCTCACTCAGGAATTACTAACTTCAGTGCACACTATGAGACCTCAGGCTGCATCTAGTATCGCAGTGTATAATTTATGCATGCCTCTGCAACGCTGTCCCAACGCACTGGCACGCCTGCGTTCACCCGACCACCCCCTGTCACCACTCACAAATGGCACTTCCTGTCATTCACTCTGCTCTGGGTCTGCGTAGCCTTTGCAGACGCAGTTCCCATTGCAATTGCTAGTTCACACATGCGCACTGCGAGCAAACGCATGCGCAGTGTGCATTAATTGACCGATTGCGTGCGTATTAGCAACTGCGTTCCTTGCTGAATCAGGCACTCACTGTGTGACTTTACACTTTCACAATAGTGACAAAAGTACAAATCCTAAGCCTAAGCACCCAGTACACTACAATCGTGTTTATATGCAGCCAGAGCCAGCTTTAAGAGAGGAGGGGTCCCATATGCAGCCTCCGTGCAGGCCCCCTCCTCTCTGGCAGCACAGTAGACTCTGAGGTGCAAAAAAGATGCTATGCTGTGCGAGATTTACATAAAGGTGCAAAAGTCCCAAAAATGCTAACCATGGCGAAGCATCTAAGTTGCTCCATGTATCTCACACCATATGGTGCAAAAATGATAGGTAAATGAAGACACATCTGTATTTTACTACACCCACAACCCTTTCATATAACACATTTATAACTTTACCTAATTGCTTTTATCCCTCTTTATTCTGTGTTCTGTATTTCCTTCTTCTAGCCTACATTGCTATCTTCGCACAAAGGGCGATATCGAAATAGCCGGAACATTGTTCGAGCGCTAATGGATCCCCCGGGGCTATCCAATTAGCCTCGAAGTCCGGTCCAACGCCAGCAGTTATTGAGGATTTTTTTTCAACACCTGATGTGTCCCGAAAAGTTATCCCTGAAAAGTGCAGTTTTTTCGCCATCGCAATGGCGAAAACACATAGGTCACGGATCCTATGTGTTTTCATGCAAATTATCCCTCCCTGAAACAAATAGGGTAGAGCATCTTTTGGGGGGTGTCAGGTTGATTTCCCCAAATCTGAGAGTACTTTCCGTTTGTTTAAGTTTTCACGTACTTTCAAATTGAATACGGGGATACGCGGGCACGCGCATGATACTTTTCCGCCGGCAATATACGCGATGCAGGCGAAAAATCCGGGAGGCGGAAAAAATATCGCAGGTCTGCTCAAATTGAATACGGCTCTTAGAATCATTTCCCTGAACACTAGTGTGGAGAACGATACATAGAAGAACAGAAACTTACTGTTTTTGTTTCACTTCTCAATTTCACTTACCTATCTGGAGATGGCGAAATGAGCTGAAGCCTACCTCATTGGGTGGAGAGGAGGAGTGACGTTCACTGCTCCTGCTCCCTCTCTTTCGCTCCGCCTCCATGTGTCCAGCGTCAGCCCTGTGATGAGGACACTGCCGGTGCATGCACAGTAGGAAGAAGACTTACCGAACTCCCGATATTTCAGTCTTTGCACTGCTTGCCAAGATTGCAGAGGGGCTGTTTATCAGAGAACGTCACCGGACAGGTACGTTTTCCTGAATGGCTACAAAACATTACTATATATCACACTGATGCAATGTAATATATAGTGATATACAGTGATATTTTCTGGTAGCCATTTCATTATGTACATGAATAGAGTCTCTAGAATGTGCCCAGGGTCATGAAAATAAAATTTTATTTGTTTGTTGCACAAGACAAATGTAAGGATTTAATTTCAGGAATATGTATATTTTATGCCTTTATGAATAGGATATCTTTCATAAACTTGGTTGCTTTAACGTTCTCATACACACATATTTTCATTTTATAAACACATTTAATATACAATAATGTTACACAATATATATTACTTACCAGGGCCGCAACACAGCACAAATGCACCCTGTGCCGGATCCGCCCCCTGAGTGCGTGACATCATGATGTTATCTGCATGACGTCATGCAAAAGGGACTGAGCCGGCAGCACCAATAAGTGCGGCCCTGACAGGGCTGCACAGACTGCAGTGTGCCCATCTACAGTGTCCATAGGTCGCTCTGGACGGCACTGCACAAGCAATCCTGACTGCAGGGTGTTGTTCCAGGCACCTAGCTAGACAGAAGCAAGCACCATGAGGCGGTGACGGTGCTGCCCACAGCGCCCTTACACTCTGTGCGACGCACACCCCAAGTTATAGCCCTGTTACTTATCAATGTTCATCTGAGCTGAGCAACCTGGAAATGATAGAATCAAATGCTTGAACTAATGAGAACTCTCCCCTGAAGTACTGCTGTTCAGTGAAACTCTGCAAAATTGATATTTGTCATAGAGAGTTCAGTTTATAACGCCAACATTTTCAGATCACTCAATCAGAACCCCTATGTGCACGCATGACAAACCTGCTCGGACATGGGCTTTCACTTTCCACTGGGGCAGGGACTGATGTGAATGGCCAAATATTCTCTGTAAAGCGCTGCGGAATATTCTATAAAAAACTTTAAAAAAATTTAGAAAATAATTTTTGTTTTTTAAAAATAAATTTATTTAATGAAGCAAAAATGCTGCATTTTTGTAATAAAGCATATTTTCCTTTACCGTCATGCTATAATGATTACAAGATAGCAGTAGTACTTGTGCCACCGCTGTCCTTTTTAAATAGGTGGTAGCTAGCCTCCCCTCGACCATAGCCACTGATAGCAGTATTCTTTGATAAATAGCAAAACTACTGGAGTTAGGGATTTTCTGGGCTTTATAAGTAGACACCCAAGGGCTTACAAACAGTTCATGGATCCAATCCATTCTATCACATACATTGAGAAATTATAGTAGAGATATGTTAAATGCAGTTAGTGTTTCAAATGAATTCTAATGACATCACTAAGGACCGTTTATACAGTTACTATTCATGGCAATGCATATGTATATAATACATAAGTGATGTTAATAATATGTATAAACTCCTGTAAACATTATCTGTTTAAACAGTGAGCTCTAATGTCATTACATAAGTGTTCTTTTGGAAAAGAGGAGTATTTTAAGGAGTAATGCAATCTCTACTGTAAATTATTATATTAAGTCACCTTGGATTTCTGTGATCTATACTTAGCCTATGTAGCCTACAGTATATATTATTAATGCTATTGTTATCCTTTATATTAGAATAAAAAATGTGTCAGTAAAAGCTAAATGTATACTCTGTACTCATCTGGGACTTATTTCCGTGTATATATTTCCAAAAAACAAAACAAATATGACAAAATATCCATTGTCTGCACTTTTATTTCACAGTCTAATTCTCTGCTTGCATGTACACCACCTTTCAAAAGGACATACTGTACAGTGCACATAAACCGTTATCATAAGCGAGACTAGGAAAGGATGTAAGGGATTTAGTGGAGGAAGTGCCTGCTGACCTTGAAAATAAAAATGGGACTACTAAGTCTCCAAATACCTTTACATTGAACTATTTTAGACTGCTTTGTGAAATATAAAGGGGGAAATCAGCTAAAGGAAAACAGGTTTGGAATAATCCAGACAAACAAACTATGTCAGGACTTAAATTTCAACGTGGACCACCCTGTTTAAATGCTTAGAGGTTTTTCTGTGGTTTCTGAATAAAAAAAAATCCTTTTAACCCACAGTTCAGGACATTAAACTACCTGTTTAATGTAAACAGTGAATATGAGTAGATATCGACTTACTAGGGCAAATAAAATATGTTCGCCATGTCCCGTGTGTATAAAAGACATACTAAATACGTTTACCTTGTAATTAAATAATAATCATGGATTTTAAGCATATAAAAATAAGTAATGAGAAGTTTTGAAAATACATTGCACTACAAATTGCAATTAGGAATTTAAGAACACATAAACCCCTGAGGTTCTGCCAAAGTATTCCTGTGCCCATGTGCCATTTCCTCAAATCCGGGCTCGGGAAAAGAATCAGGAAGGTTTAATTTTTCTCCCTTTGGAATGGCAGCCACACCTACAAAGGTAATCTCCATTTCAGTCATTGTACAGAAGTCAAACATCGGGCCTGATTCAGATATGTACACATGCCGATATTTACGCTGCTGATCGATTATTGGCTGACTGTGCATTCATCCTAGCTGCAATGCGTGGAATCGGTATGGAATCCCGGCTGCCGCATGGCCGGCAGTTCGATTCCTGGCAGCGGCAGCCCGACAGATCAGCAGAGCCCGGCAGCGGAAGCCCGACAGCGCTGGAAATCCCGATCGTACCTAAGGTAAATATAAACTAACCTAACCCCCTAACCCTAACCCTCCTTAGGGGTGCTTAAACCTAACCTCCCCTCAAAGTGCCTAACCCTAATCCCCCCTCTAAGTGCCTAACCCTAACCCCCCCTTCCCCGCTGCCTAGACCTAAGTCCCCCGGGTGGGTGCCTAACCCTCCCCTCCCCCAAGGGGGGGCCTAACCCTAACCCCCCCTTCCCCTAGTCTAACTCTAAGTCCCCCCCGGGTGCCCTAAACCTAACCCTCCCTCCCCGCAGCTGTCCGCTCGCGGCGCCTGGCATCCCTTCAAACGGGATGCCGGGCGCCGGTCTCCCAGCGTCAGGTGAATGACAGGCGTCTAGATATAGACGCCGGTCATTTATCCCATGCCGGGATAAAGCAACCGGGAAGCCGGCTGTCGGTATTAAGGCAGCCAGTTTCCCGTCTGCATACTGCAATGCGCATGCGCAGCAATTGAATTGTGATCAAATGTGACTACGGTTGGAGTGAGGATTTATTCACAAGTGATTGACAGACAGAGGCCATTCTGTGGGAAGTGGCGGAAAAAACGAGGGCGCATTGTGAACATTTTTGGGGCGTATATCTGCCTACACCTGCGATTCTGTATGCAGAAAATATGGCGCCAGAGTCTCAGTTCCTGCAGCCATTCGGATGTCTCAAATGGTCAATTACCGAAGGACCTGCAACCACTGCTGCGTGTTTGTACGCACTTGCTTGGATCTGCAAAGGCGCCGGTGGGCGTCTCAATTAATTCCCAGACGGCTGCATGCATTAGCATATTTTGGCACAGGATCACCAGCTGCAATTACATTAGCGTATATATCTGAATCAGGCCCATGATCTGTAACATTGATTCTAGTATACAGCATTTATGTGTAAGCTGCTAAAAATATTTTCTGACTTTGTAAAAATGGATCTATTATTTGTAAATACTGTCTTTTGGTATAAACTTGTCATTTGCAGTAAAACTTCACTTGAATAAATTATAATACTTCGTAATAGACTCTTCTTATCAGACAGTAAAACAGCATTTTGTTATACATGTCAAACAGGAATATATATAAACTGAATTATTATTGAAAAAATAACAGAAAATGGGACACATTTAAAAGATTCTATTCACATAAAACGCGAGGCATCACATTAGTTGCAATGTAGTCCTTTAAAACATATAGGCATATTCTCATAAGGAGGTCATGGCTATCTGCCCAGTACAAATCAGATTTTCTAGGAATTAATAAATCAATGGCAGCAAGCGTGTATGCCCAGATATGGTAGCAAGGGCAAGTCTATTGTCATGTTGATAAGCTTCTCCAATGCAATATGCAAAATTGACATCATTCGAGTATAAAAAAAATTTCTTTACATGATTTTTTCATATTAGTTCTCTAGAACAGTTCTGCTACCTTGCGGTATGGCTGTTTCACTTATTCACAAGCAGAATTGGTGAGCACATCCCTTTCTCCAAACTTCCCCATGGGTTAGTGTGAAACCACTGCCGGAAATGATGCACAGCCATTGTTGTATTTGCTGTAATTGGAGCCAGGTATCTATTGCATTAATATATTATATACAATATTACAATGATTGTAGGTATGATATAAACTCTTATTTAAAATCTCACAAATAAAACAGCCTGACTAGTATAATGAGTGCAGCACAGTGACCAGCTTTATGCAGCCCAAATGATTTCATTGTTTGTTAGCACCGTATCCTTCACATCCATACACCCTGGAGGAATGAAAACTTCTTGGATGAAGAAATAAGATGTTTAAGTTGCCATACTGTTCAAGGTTTTAATAGGTCACCAAGGTATAGCAGTGAAACCTGTATAATTATACATGGATATACACATTGTTAGCCTGAATGTGCTATGGCTTACAGAGTTATTCAATAGCTGGCATTGTAAGTACTTTATACTGTAAATCATTTACAACAGGTGTGGTCTTCAATTATTCCAGGATAAAACAACACTTACAGTTCTGCTCATTTTTGGCATATATAGGTTGTGTGAGCAGATTAGAACATTTTTGGAAGAATTGTATTACACAGAAAATGCTGCAAACGTCTACTTAGTGTGGGCTTGAAAATGTGACATGACTTCCTAAACTATTGTGATAGTTCGTAGTTGCAAGACCGGTATAATTTTATCAAGATTTGGCTGCACTATGTATTTTTCACATTCTAGTTATATATTAGACAAAGGTGATGAATTAGTCTGTTATTTATAATGCACTAGTAAAAATAAATAGGGAGCTAATGTTTACATTGTTTATATTAAATCAGCTTTAATATAGTCAGTGATCCCAGAAATGGCTACAACAATCAGCATCTTTAATATCATTATACGACTTTGTTTATATATACAATATATGCAGGGAATAGGACTGTACTTAAGGCTTTTTCTGCCCTAGGTAGTATGAGGGGATGCAATCAGGAAATCGGCTGACGTGATCCCGACAGCCGGCTTCCCGACTGCTTTATCCCGGCATGGGTTAAATGACAGGCGTCTAAATCTAGACGCCTGTCATTTTCCCGACGCCGGGAGACAGGCGCCCGGCATCCCGATCGAAGGGATGTCGGGCGCCGCGAGCGGATAGCCACGTGGGGGGGTTAGGTTTAGGTCAACTTGGGGGGACTTAGGGTTAGGCACCCCCCAGAGAGGGTTAGAGTTAGGCTAGGGGGAGGAAGGGTTAGGGTTAGGCACCCCCGGGGGAAATCTTAGGGTTAGGCACCCCCCCAGGGGACTTAGGTTTAGGCAGCGGGGAAGGGGAGGGTTAGGGTTAGGCACTTAGAGGGGGGATTATGGTTAAGCACTTGGGGGGGAGGTTAGGGTTAGGCACCCCTAAGGAGGGTTAGGGTTAGGTTAGGTTAGTATATACTTACCTGAGTACAATCGGGATTTCCAGTGCTGTCGGGCTGCCGCTGCCGGGATCTGTCCTTCTGTCGGGCTGCCTCTGCCGGGAATCGAACCGCTGGCCATGCGGCCGGTGGTATTTCATACCGATTCCAGTATGAGAGAATATGTCTCACATATGGACCCAAGCTCATAATTTTCTATCCAACACTCCATCCTTTATTATTTTTACTTAAATAGATTGCTAAAAAGACCAAGCATAATAAAAAAAAGACATTACAAGGGAAAAACTGATAAACTGACCATGCAACAAGTTCTACACTGCCCTATGCAAGTGTCTAGTCGGAATCAGTATGAATGACCACCGGATGTCAGCCCGGCGATTCAAATCCCGACGCGGGCAGTCCGATGGGTGAAAATCCCTACCCTTCTCCCCCACTAACCCTTACCCTCCTTTAGGGGTGCCTAACCCTAACCTCCCCCCCATTAGTGCCTAAACCTAACCCCCCTCCCCTCCTAACCTAACCCTCCCTAAACTAACCCTCCCGGGGGGGTGCCTAACCCTGACCTCCCCTCTAGTGCCTAAACCTAACCCCCCCTTCCCCTAGTCTAACCCTAACCTTCCCCAGGGGGGGTACCTAACCCTAAGTCCCCCCTGACATCACTGAACCAAATCCCTCCATCCCCGACTAAGTGTATACTCACCCCCAGCAAAGGACGATCGGTCCGGCGCCCTTCGGCATCCGGGGTCGGGATTAGAATAGGCGTCGGTATTTTGACGCCTATGTTAAATCCCTTGCCGGGATGACAGTGTCGGTATTCTCCTAACTACATCCCGTCTAGTCTGCCTATATGAAATATTCAGCCTTGCCTGGGATTGAAAATTATACTGTTGCAACAATTGACAACCTGATACACTTACGGAACGCTCATCTTAAAAAGGGCCATGTATTTTCTAAAATAGAAAGATCCGCAATGATCAAAGCACTCCCACATTAGACAGTATAACAAAATTCCCTCATGTGCCCTCAAACAATCCATATGACATGTCAACAACTCCTCCCATTTGCCCCTACATGCTTCATATACATCTACGACTATCCACATGTCCTTTGTCCCCCAACATGCCATCTCTCTACCCTAAGAGAGAGTACCACTGACCACTGAATTACTAATTTAGCACTGTTGATTGTTGTTGTTGTTTATTAATGATTAGAGTATTATTCATGGCCAAACTGAGGAAGGAATGAGAGCTAGTGGTGCAAATGTGCTGAACAATTTCCCCGTCTGATGCAGTAGCCTGGTGGTTCAGTCTTATGCTCTGCATTGTACGCCACTGAGATGATTAACCAATGTCCATGGATGAAATTCTGTGGTGCATAAAGCAGAGAATACAAAATGGAAGAGCTGGGGCCGATAGAGGAAGGAGTTTTGGGTGAAAGCTTGGCAAGATTCCTGTTGCCCATAACTGCACTAGTGAAAGCCAAAGAACACTCTACAGTCACTGAATGTGCAGGCAGGGACCTTTGTCATTGCACTTCGGATTGCCTTGCTTTTACTAAGGTTAATAAAAATATAACATATGTTATTTTACAACGTAAGTAGGAAGCAGAATATACTTGCTAAACTGTGTACTGAGGCAGTATGACACTTAATCACTCGTATTTTATTACTTAGACATCTTATGCAAACATTGCTTTCATTTTCTTCATGAATGTTCCACATGACAAAAAGTGTTAATATCTTCAAGCCCAGGCAGCAGTAATCCTTTTACTTGAGCGAATCATGTGCTAATCTGCCGGCCGAGTCATTGGCGTATTAGATCATTAGGAATTCATTCTGTGAGGCAGTCCGAGACCAATGTCAGGGGACTGGGGAGGCATTGAGAAAAATGTTGCCTTACAAGAAACCCTTCTCTTTCTCTACATTACTGCCACATTATGTGTTTAACAAGCATATATTAATTATCTATATTCTCAAATCTCCAGCTAACATTTATATGTGCATTATATTGTTTTTGAATTGAACATTGCCTTAAGTATCCATTTGCTACTAAATAAATAGTATTGACTGTTCTTGCTTACGGCTAATTATTTTGATGCATAAAAGATAGTCATTTGTAACCTAGGGAGATGACCTTACATTTAGGGATATAGGCCTTGTTTATAAAGATGCCTTACTAACAGTCACAGAAGTGTATGTATAATAGCCAATCTGCAATCACTACTAAAACCGAAAAAAATATACACGCAGCGCAAATGCTGATATTTTTTATTGTGTATTTGAGTTAAAGCACCTTTTCTGTAATCCCTCTTTCGGTCCTACTTGTGTGTGTGCTCCTAGCTTTTAACTGGACGGTGATATATGTGCGGTCAATCAGATCATCAGAATATGCTCAGCAGTAGAGGACTAAGGTGTCTATGTACTAAACTTTGCGGAGAGATAAAGTGGATGGAGATAAAGTACCAAACAGCCTGTAAAGTGTCAGTTAGGAGCTGATTGGTTGGTACTTTAATTCACTTTATCTCTCTCCAAGGAGGTACATTGACCTCAAAATTTGAACTTAAGTTTTGCTTAGCAGTTGCCTGACCATTCGTGTGATTAATGAAAATATGACAGGGATTAGGAGGGGAGGGTGCCATGGTCTGAGGAGGTGAATGGATGCAATAAGCAAACCACAGACTGAGAGTTTGACAGTCGAAGGAGTTTGGTATCCAATAGCACAGAAAAGTAATGGAAGGCTACTGTCACATAGAAGAAGAAAACTGGTGGTGCTGACTGATACAGGAATACATGGGTTAGAACATCAAGAAGGATGCATGTAAATGCTGGAGAAAATAAATCTTGCTCTTTTTGATGGGATGAGATAACTGTACATGGGTGGATCCAGAGGAGCCACAGTAATGTTCATAATTCAGAACAAGATTATTCTCAGCAGAATTAAATGAATCTGCCCACAGAGCCTTTTTGAACAAGCAAACCAACATTTTTTTCCCCTAATTTAAGTACTTTTAGTAGGATGCCTTTTTTTGTCATGTTGGCATATTTTATATATATATACATATATATATATATATATATATATACATATCTAAAATCACGTACAGCCCATCTCCCATAGGAACCCCCAAACTCTGGCTGAAAGCATAGGCAGTATAGAGAGTTCTTCAGTCAGCCTGGTGGACTCTGTGACGCGCGTCCTCCACTCCATAGTGACTCCGTGCCTTGATCCTTGTCACCAGTTACAGCAGGGGTGGGCTGAGGGTGGTGAAGAACCATGGCAGGGCAGTGAGTGGGCTTATGGGATTCGGAATACGTGCTGCTGCAGAATTGGGTAGCCAGGATGGGTGACTGGGGCGTGCTCGAGGTGGAGCGGAATGGCAGCCAAATAATTCCCAGACACCACCACTCAGGATGAACAGGCAGCAAGACTCCAGACAGTCTTTGTTATTACTGGACTGTCCGGAGCATTTTATGCTTTATACTAAGGGCTCTATTTATCACGTGATCTACCAAGGGTTTACCATATTCTTAGTGTATTTGTTTTCCAAGTGGAGCTAAAAGCCCATATCTGGGTTTTCAGTTTGACTGCACATGTATGAACTGGCTAGCCAGTCCATGCACGCGTATATCCTATCTCCCGGGACTTGGCAGGCTTCTTACTCTGAGCCAGTATCACCAACTGCTAAGTATTGCTAAACTTGCCCATCTAGATTTTATTGATAAGTTTTGGGGATAGGTGCTTACATCGCATACGGTATGCTTAATCATTTAGTTGCAGGACTTCACTTAAGGAGATCCTTCTGCCCAGCAGTATTTTGTATAATTCTGTCAACACTCTCCACCGTCATCTGTTAATTCTCTAATATTCTTGTTCTTTTGGTTGGTTTAATTGTTGTGCAGAATTCCTGTCTTCTCTAAACAGGCAGTTATAATTATTTGTTAGTTTTATGTTATTGTTGATTTTTTAATACATATTTTTTATACTTTTAACTACAAGGTAATGGTTCAATTTGCTGTTGCTGTGTGATCATCAATGAAAATTGTATATTAAAATAACTGATTAAATTGTCTCAAGTTAGCCTGCGATTTGGTTTAGTCTGGGGTAATCTTTTTCTTCCAGGTCACTGTTAATGTAGAGGATATTCTCATTTGTCTAATTATACATTATAACATAATGTATTTCAGACTGCATGAGCATGTGTGCTACAAAGACGAAACCAGCCGTCTGTGGCCAACCACTCCTATAAACTAGTGATAAACTAAGAATGATGTGTATTAAATTAAAGATAGACTGATAAATGCTATGCAGGAGATAGCACACGAGGATGCCAGATGCAGTACAGACAGCTTGTCCACTAGTGTTTCATTTAGATTTATTTGGCTGTTCTAACCCAAATGAAATGAAGGTGATATTAATCCATTTTTGCTAGGCTTTTTTTTGCTCATTTATATCTAGATGTATCACTTATGTGTATTTGAATGTATGTGTGTTTGCTACATATATGGATTCCAATAAAAATGTTTAATTGTTATCAACACATCAACAAGAGAATGGTGTATTTATTAATTAATTATTGTATTTATAGTGCACTGTTTAAAAGTTTATATCCTAACACAGTACTTATAGCATAGATGTGCTGTAACTGATAAGGACCAGACTTTTTTATTTTCCATTTCTTTCATTAGTTCAAATTTAATCTAATGGTAAAACTAAATGCTTGGTTATTTGTTGTAAGATATAGCTCAATACCTGTAATATAATATACATGTGATGCTAGTATGTACAAACTCCTGCAGATAGTGAGCCTGATGCTGATGCTGAGTTGAATAGACTGTAGACGCTCCTGCATTGCGTACAGGGAAGCGCTTATGCAGAATTGGAAGCATCTTTGTGGTGGACCCACTCCGTATCCGTACATCTGGTTGATAATCATCATCTTTAGGGCATGCTTGCACCAGTATTATTTTGTGTAAATAATATGCGAGAGAACAGGCTCATTTATGCTTTTAGACAGAATGTTGTAAGCGCAATAAGAGTCAGATTCAGTAAGAAGTTTATTGTAACAATGTTACATTGTTACATACAATTCTGTGCAGGATTTTATCTATTCAATCCGGAATGTATGCAAGGATTATCCAGAGCTATATCATGTCTTATAAGGGGTAATTCTGAATACAGGAGACATGTTTGAATCCACATAATTGATTCTGTGTTTTAACTCCTATATTTTTAGTGTATTGGAATAAGAATCTTCTTTTTACATTGTGAATTTGTGCTTGCTGATAGTATAATCTCACCAGATGATTTGATTACTGAAACTGTTCTATGGTTATATATATATTACTCATTTTATTACTTAGTTCAGTGGTTCTCAAATTCAGTCCTCAGGACCCCACACAGGTCATGTTTTGCAGGTCACCCAGCAGGTGCACAGGTGTACTCATTACTCTGACACATTTTAAAAGATCCACATGTGGAGTTAATTATTTCACCTGTGAGGAGACCTGGAAAATATGCACTGTTTGGGGTGCTGAGGACCGAGTTTCGAGAACCTGTGACTTAGATCATTTATTAATAAACTACCTACAAATCTTATTGCGCTCCCAAGATTTTGTCTTTTTGGTTTTACACTAGTTAGGGGTTGGCCACCTCTTTTTTGGTGAGCTGCATTTAGATTTTATGCACAATCTGACTCCGAACCACACTGCCCATCTCCTTTTTGCAATTTTCCTTTATGCTTTTGTCCAACTCTGCGTAGTCTTCAGTTGCGTCGATACTCCCTCACAGAACTTCGCCCTTACAGTCCAGCTACACCTCTTCAGTTTGCCAATGGAGATGCGACAGGTATGCCTACGACTCTGCATCGCACGTGTTTGTGTACATTTAGAGTTTGCAAGTGCAGAAAACACGTAAGACACATTCCACAGACAGTCATGCATTCAACTTCTGTTTGTATAAACTGTGAGCTCTGATGCCACTGCTTCTAATTGGTTAGTTGTTTGTCATCACTTCAGTATTCATAGGGATATAACACACTACATCATGTAAATGAGGACAGGTGGAGAAGTTTCCCATAGCAACTAATCAGATTCTAGCTATCATTTTATAGAATGTACTTCATAAATTACAGCTAGAAGCTGATTGGTTGCTAAAAGTAACTTCTCCATTTGTTTTCTTTAGAATGTTTAATATATCTTCCCCATAATGTCCTATAATTTAAAGTAGTACTATAGGTACTATATTAATGGCTGCAGAGTTAACCTGATGTTTTCTACTCCCGTATTCCATCAGTGAATGTTTGTACAGCTTGTATACCTACGTCATTTAGAAAGCTTTGTTAAATTTGTGATTCATAATACTTTGAAAGTTTCTTATAAAATTCTTGCAGCACATGACATCTAAAAGGCAACATGGACTAGCGTTTCTGGTTTGATCAAACATCTTGTCTAAAGGTGATTTCTGTATGAAACAACATAATGATAATTGTTGTTGCTCGCTTTAACAGTCTACGGCAATTTTATAAATAACATGATTATCCAAGGTGGTTACCTTTCAGTTTAATCAAGAAAAATAAGTTATGGAAAATGTTTTTAGCAGAAGGAGAAAATTGTGGCAGGCGTGCACTGGTACAGGAACAGCCACAGAGGTCTCTGGAGGAGTGTGAGATTAATTTGATGTTTAACAGTACAGCAACTGACAGGAGAGTTCAGTTTGGGATGATATGAACTCATGCCTATTCTAAGAGCTTTGGCACAAACCTTCATCTATACAATGTTTCTAATACTCTGGCAAGGTTTTTAGGCATCCTATATCTGCACTAAAATGTGCATGGATGTGTGTGTAATAATGATGAAGCTGCCGGACTAACAACATGTTTCAGTTTCCAAATACGTGTACTGCATTTGCCTTGATAATTGATTTTTTTTTGCATGTCTATCCAAAATCAGCAACCAACTATTATGCTTGCCTGCTTCACCCATGGACGTATCTATAATGGGTGCAGGAGAGCCTATACTGCACACCCTGCACACATAGACTATACTTAAGTCTCTGCCGATGCTCCAAAAATCACTGGGAAAATGGCGCCTATCAGCAGATTGAAAAGGCATATTAATTTGTCCTTTCTTTCATGGAATAAGGGTGGCAGGTAATACAGTGACAAGGGTTTCCATATGATCTTCCAATACGGTGAAGTGATGGCTATAGTACTTGTACAACTAGGCTAAGTACAATTGTACAATAGCCATATGTAATGTCATGCAGAACACTGCAGTAAATGGGAAATAAGTGCAAACATCTAAAGTTTACTATAAGTTAGCAAAGTTATAAGTTAAACATTAAGGTGTAAAATTTTCCATGTCCAACATTACTAATGCTGGGTACACATGTAACGATGTGTACCCACCAAGATCTCATAAGCTGACGGGACCAGCGGGGGTCCTGGCATCGACAAGTGCATACACACTTGCCGATGTCAGGAGCAACATCGTGACGGCAGGGGCCATGCTGCATTCGGAGATGGGCATTGACGCTGATGATACGCAGATGCGTTCATTGTCAGTGACATTGAGTGTACACACTAGATGATGTTGCCGACATGTCGTCCGATCCGGACGACATATCATCTAGTGTGTACCGGCCATCACAGTGTCACCTGCTGGACAACAAAATAGAAATATGGTGGGAAATGGGTTCCAGTCCTAAGAAGGAAGAGACAAGTCCCTGTTCCGCGGTACCTTGAAATTTACTATACGTTGGTTCTAATGCATCAAAAGGGTCAGGTAATGGTTCATAGCTTCCTTATACAGTGCTTTTTGCCTACCAATCATGAAAACCATGTATTACACAGAGCAGAGGAGAACTACAGCAGAAAAAAGTTAGTAAACCAGTCACATAGTGGTGAGAAGCCAAAAACAACAGTGTATCTGCATCCAAAGCTAAAGTGTACCGTCTATGAATAAAATAGTAAATACAAGTGACTTTGTTCTGTGATTATGTAAAACAGTTTCATTCATTGACTGTTTAGTTCTCTGGGAATGTGAAACGAAGTAGTAATAAGAGTCTCTTTCATTATAGCATCGAAAATTAAAGCGATATGAAATGTTAGATAAGCTAGTGCACTTGGCAAGGGAAATGACAGTCCCTTTTTTTGTGTTGTTACACATTGTAATATGTTAAGGTTGTGACCTACTTTATGTATTACACTATAGAAGGGATAGCTATTATGCACTGTTTTATTTTCCAGATTGTACATATATGTTAAAATAATATAAAATGAGGAATATAGGTGACAATAAAAATAGGGCTAAGTTCACAACTAGGGGCTGATTCGTGTGCTGCAGCCACCAATAAGCAAGCTTGGGGATAGTGGGGTTTATGGGCTTGCTTGCCTACTCTCCCAGAATGGCTCCCGAATCTTAGTTGCAGCTCCTGGCCCCTGGCAGAGCATTGAAGTCTCCCGATAATTCATGCTGAATTGTGTTATCATAACCACACCCTGGATTTACAATGCCGATAATCTGGGCATTGTAAAGTGGTGGACGGGACTCATGTCCCCAGCACCGCCCCCTTTGCTGCACCACACCCCCTGCTGTGTAGACCTGGCTGCCCCCTCCTGGAGGGAACTATGTTTATGGGCAATTCTTGTGAAGATTTATTTTTCATTTATTTCTGGTTTTTAAAAAAAAAAAAATTTTAGGGTTATTTTATAGCAGCCCTTCCCCAGCAGGATTTCTGCTGTAATCTCTTGCGTATGTCTTCTGCCTCCCCCTGTTTCCTCCGTGTTGTCTTTGCTCATTTAACAGGTCATTCAGGACCTCAGGGTTAGAAAAGACAGTTTAAAAGGCTCCAATTTTACAGACATGCTGCAGACATCAGCCTGTAAACTTCATAGAAATTTGTGTTTTTGTCACAGCTGACAGTTCCTGCATTTCCATTCAGATTGTCCACATGATCATCATAGTTCAAGCAAAAGAAGTGTGTTTTATTCAGAGCATTTCCCTTTAAATCTAACACGTCAGCCCAATAAGTCGGCCCTTCCTCATAATTAAACACCAGCTCTCTTCATCTTTCTGCAAGCTTGTGGAGTGTGCTAACAGCTTGCTAAACTTCAGTCTGTTAACAACACGTGTTTTCCTTACAAGCATTTGGTGAATGAATAGCAGGATGCCATAATTACAAGTGTGGGTTTAAAAATAAGTAAAGTGAGATACAAGTATCAGCCTGACAGCACCTTTCCTTTGGATATTTTGCAACCTGTTTAGTAAATAAGTCTCCATATAGCGACAAGGAGCAGAGCCCTGCTGAGAACATTGATACGTGGATGTTATTATTAAGCATACTGCACACAAACATAGAATAAATGGCTGGTGGGGGTGTCATCTAAAAGAATTTGTTTTAAAATATTAATTTATATCTATGACACGTTTAAAATTTGTAGGTGATTAATCACATGTTTTCTGGGAGAATTGAACATGAAAAGGAAACAGTTTTTTTACAAAGCTTGTCTTATTTTTGGTACCGTACATAAATAACAAAAAATTAAATGAAATGGCTATGGCTCATTGTACATAGCTAAGGAACAGTATGCGTAAAAGCAAGCCTTATTGTAGACTCTTCATCCGCTTTTTCCTTAACACTCCTATAGTAACCAACATCAAAAGGGCAGGGACAGATCTTCTCTATTACTTTACATACGCATTGTTTTTATAAAAAAAAAAAATGTGTGCGCTGTCTGTAATTACCAGTTTGCAGAACGAATTCCTGCAGGGTTTGTACTCTCCCCATTAGTAAAAGAGATAACTTGAAATGTATTAAAATTTCACTGTACAACTGGGAGTTTGTACTCCCAGAAAATGTATTAATGTTTTTTCATTGGCCTAGTGTTTGTGTTTAAACTTAGTCAGTATGCCCAACAGGGACATTATAGGATACATCTTTGTCTAAAAGGAGAATTCTTAAGAGAACATAATGAATATATATACTATATATACTACAGTATTTAGTGACATGTTATGACTGTCTTTTGACTCTTCAAAAATCTCATCTCTATTACTATATTCACAATGCGTGAGAAGTTGTTGTTCACAAAGAGCAGTTAGGCGCTTCAGTCACAGTGATTAGAAGCAATGCACATATAGAGCAGAGCACATATCATCATGCATAGTATTTACCTCTAGATCAAGGGCATAGGTGCAGGGTTTGCAGCTGATAATTGGTCCCATACCTGAGGGGGGAGAAGGGTGTGAGACCTGTTTTCCATGTCTGTTCCATATTTTCCTGGGGAGTATTTTTTGCTGGTGCATGGGGTCCTTACACATGTTGCTATGGTGCCCACAAATGACTAGTTATGCCCCTGCTTTTGATGCAGTTTACTGGAATGATCTAAAAGACATTCTACTCTTGTTTTACCACCATAAAATAGCGTATTCAAATGTACAGTTGCCTCTTTTAAAGTGTCTCCACCATTTGTAAAAGTATTTTTGGTACCTTCATCTAGCCATAGATTTGGTCCTAAAATGTGCTGTGTTCACCAATAGAAGATTTTTTTCCGGCAGTTAGCCATGGGGTAAAAACACACTAGCTTTACTGTATGTTGTACTTGTTGTGCAGTCACAGAGACAATGTAACAGCAGCTCATCATTCCAACAAATGATCTAGACCATGCACTTGCCTCACAGAAAGGCAAATGTATCATTGCTCTTCTGTAGCTGGTTTGGACTCTGCTCCTCCCTATTAGATTGTCATGGCTTCAAATAGTGTATACTATATATGCGTGCACCACTGGGGGAGAACCAAAGCGATTAACTTCAGTTATATGGCCTAATGCAGAGTTGTACACTAACCTGATGGATTACGCAAATCTCAGCAGTTTGTCAATTTGCGCATTTGCAGGATGTGTACTGCGCATGTGAAGATACATCAGATAGCCAGCGTTACAGAAAACGGGGGGGGGGGGGAATGGACAAGTTTTCTGGGTGTGTCAAGGTCATTGGCTGCTTGGAAGCTTCACTGGCCCCATGACTGATGTTCACGTAGGTAATCCAATGCTACTATACGTCTTTGGATGCAGCAGCAGATCACAAAAGCATGAGACAAAGTATGGCCTTTTATTTATGTGTAATAATGTTCAAAGGATGGACAGGGAAAATATAGAAAAGGGTTATCAGTCCCCATAGTAATGCAGACAGGCTCATAGTCCGACATTTACAGACTAGAGAATAACCTGACTGTGGTACATTATAATAAGTGCCCTACTGTGTTACCACTGTATCTCATATCTAGATTCATCTTCACTAAAACTATTTGAAAAGCTGCTAATAATATACTTAGATTTCTCCATAGCATTCCTGAAATGTGCCCTTTGTGTTCTCGCCTTTTTTTGGGCCGAAAAATGGCATTTATCGTGGATTATTTTTGGGACACATCAGGTCCTGAAAAATAACCCCAGATAAGTGCTGTCGTCAGGCCGACTACGGGGCTAATTGGATAGCCCAAGCGAGCCCCGGGTGAGCTAACTAGCCGCAATAATTTATCGCGGCTAATTGGATATGGCCCTAGGTGTTACAGGTAAGGTGTTTGTGTTTTTTTTTTTTACAAAGTATTAATTATAATAATAATACTAATAATAATAATAACAAAAATATGCAGTGAAATGTTAAAATATATTTAGAAATTAATCTATACTAATATAATAAGAATGTTGTGTCTGTCTGTACCAAGTTGGCGCAAAAACTACTGAACCGGTTTTCATGAAAACTGTATCATTTTGTAGTTGAAGCTCCTAGTATAAACCTGCACTTTGTTTCATCTCAATCCGTCAAGTTAAAGCTGAGCAATAATAAAACAACATTTATTGGCTTCATCAATGTAAGAGATAGGTGTGATACCATGTGCACGGCCGGTAAGGGGTGGGGTGAGAGGTGCTTTGGGCCTGCGTTCACTTGAATAGCATAGGCTACATAGCAGTTTGTGCACAGGGCACACAGTGACATTGGTGTGAGTGGTGGGTGAAGGCGCTGCTGCCACCAATCTGTATAGCGCTGCTGGTCACATGGGCCGCTCCTGCTTCAGGGCTACATATAAAAACAATGTTGGCAGAAGCGATTTCATCCTGGGCGCAGCTGCTGGCAACTGCTAGCAAAGAATAATAATAATAATGCATGGATGGAATTTACAGACTAGCAAGTCAATTAAGAATTAGTTGAAACATTATATTTGGAATATAAGTAGACAGAAAAAGTGAGACTTTTGGAAATTATTGCCCTAGGTAAATGTGCTACAACCTACAGCAACCAGACATTTATACTTTCTTCATGATCGCTAGAAACTAATTGTCAATGTAGATAACAATACCATTTTTGCATAGTTGCATGTGAATCCAGCTTAGTTAATGCCCCTCTTATCGTATAACAGCCTAAACAAATCATTAACCTTAGAAGTGTAGACTCAAGAGCATTCCTGCCTTCTAGGACCCCACCTTATATATTCCTTCTTATACACATGAATCTTTGCCAGCAGCAAACGTGACTTGGTGAGGCTTAGGGATAAAGGGGATATTTACTTAGTTTTACCCAATGGGATATTTCATTTGAAAACGCACTGAATGACTTTTCTGGAATCTACAGAATCCTGTACTTAGCTTAGTGATTCTGCACAGGTCCATGTTTACTCAGCACTGCTGTTACCTAGGACACCGTCTTGCTTCTGAGACATGTAAACAGACCTTCAAAGACGACTGTGTCTATAATTCCACATATACTTGATATTCATCCATTTGTCTTGCTGCAAAAAAGATTATTGTTATTTTATAACATTTTATGTACTATATAAAATTTAGCATATAATATTTGTACTGTCATAGACTTCAACATATTTATCTTCATACAATGCTTGTTGTGCTATATTGCATTTAATTTCCTGAACTTTCCTAAACATAACAGATGTGCTCCTATTTTTCAAAGTATGACTGCTCTGAAGAAGAATATATATACTGTAAGTGTCAAGACTTTCTCAGACATTAGGGTCTATTTATCAAAGAGAGAAGATCCTCAAATCCTGCGAAAAACTGCATCTGGAAGCAGGAGACTGGGCTTTTAGGGGCAGTGCACCTGTGTGACCTGGCAGTGCCAAGTCATGCATGAGGAATAGGATCCCAACTGGCCAGAAATTAGGTTAGTCTTTGATTACTGCTGCCAGCCAATATCATACTGTAGTGGGCATCGCTGTAATGCCCTGGCAATTTTTTTTATGATACATTTATTTTCTATAGCTGCAAAAATAGAAAATAGCACTTTTCATGGCTCTTTGATAAATATAAACCATTGGTTTGGATTGTGTGCCAAATACAATGACTGTTATATTATGTTTATAATGGAAGTACAACTCCCCTGATACTGTTATATATTCAATCACAAATCACATTTCCAACACAAGTTCTGAGTTAGTGTTCACAAGAGCAGTAGCTGATTACTGCATTACTTTTTAATCACAGAAAACAACTGCTTGCCTTAAAATGCATTGAGTAAACTGAGAAAGGGTTAACTTCAGATTGTCCCTTTGTAACTTTCAGTAGTGCAGCAGCGCAATTAATTATAGAGTTCATTAATTAGTGAACATATTAAAGAGAGACACCATTACTGACAAGTGCAGACATGATATATCATCAAGTCAATAAACTATTGAACATGAATCTGGACCTTTCAGCAAGATCTCCTTTCTTCCTCACTGTTAACCTACAGACACATATATTATTCCTGCTTCATCAGCAGATGTCGTTTGTAATATATTTCATATTACTATTTCCGTTAATCAGGAATACATACTTATATAGCTTGGAAAATGAGCAATCGAACAGTTTACATGATGGAGGGGGGGTGCTGTAAGTACCGTGTATGACAGGGTCATTTATTCCATGCAAGAGACTGGTATTAAACATTGGTGTTGCGGATGAGTTATAAACCAGTGCTGGGATGAGAATGTCTTACTGCAGCAACATCAGATCGGTGTGCATCTGGATACAGATAGCAGACCATGGCTAGAAACCAGTGCCAGCGGAGTGTAGGAGATGGGCCAAAGCCATTATCAGCCTGCATCCCAGTATTATTTTGAGTCTAGAGACATTCAGTGCTGCAGACTTGATGGAAATTCTATACATATGGATCGAGCCTGAAATATGGATAATGTTGACATTACCTTAATACTGTAAACTTAGATTGGTCTGGCAACTTCAACTATAATGATTCTGAAGATATTTTCAGTCATTTCCAACTAAGTAGTTGTGTGAAGGGCGACTTTATGGATTTTTTATCCTGTGTTTTGTTTATATTTTGAAAAATTGGGTCTAACTAGCAAACTATATTTAAACCTTTAACATTTGTTCCTAATGCACTTCACGAAGGATTAAAAACATCTCATAGGTGATCTAAATTAGTTCCTACTATCTTTTTGTACTTGGATAATATCAGCAATATCCAGATATGCACTTTGTTGACATTCTTTAAACTAATTTGTTCCTCTGGTGTCACTCAAAACTGGGCAGAATGATCATATGACACTTTTACTGACTGTAATGAAGATCCTATTAATAACCTGCACCTGTAACCAAAATGACTTTGACAAATTCAACTGGCATAATGAAGTATAGCACATAGCATAACATATTTACTTTGATGGAATGTAGACAACAACCCATTGTGATCTAAAACTGCTTACAGCCAGACCTAACCTCTTATAAATCCATGGTCCTTTCAACTTTAGCTGCAGTCATGTGGTGAACACATGGTACAACATAATATTTTGTTAAAAATTGTATACAATTAGAAAAAAGCAAAAAGATGGAGTTAAACAAACATTAATGATGATAAATTAACTTATCCTATAAACATATCACCACTTATACCTCTGGTTACTATGACATTTTTTTCCATAGAGTATACAGAAAATGTACCTCTACTTTCTACTTCCCTCACATTTGTAGAATCTAACCTTATTATATTTATCACGGATCAGTATGGAGAAGTGCTCACATACAGTAGCTTACAACATCGGAATGCCACTGTCGGTCTTTTGACCGCCGCTAAATCATACTGATTTCCAGCAGATCCAGTCAGGATGCCGGCGGACGGAATCCCGGCGCCCGTCAGAATGCTGATGTCGGATTCCCAAAGGGATCAAGATACTGACGTCGGCATTCTGACCTCCGGCATCCCGAAGGTAAGTATGCGGGTTACGGTTGGCATTAGGCCAGGGATGGGGGGGTTAGGTTTAGGGACCTGCCAGGGTTAGCCACCACCGGGGGAGGGTTAGGGTTAGCGGGGGAGAGGGTTAGGCTACTTACCGACCACTGTTGGCCTTCTGACCGCCGGCATCCTGTGTGCTGGCAAATCATACAGACTCCACAGCATTCATAGTTATCACTGAGACAGGCTATGATGCAACAGAATACAGCAGATGGCATTGAGGTGTTTACTTCTCCTTAGGATGTAATGATCCCTGTTCAAATGACATTAATGCTGTGTCAACCATCCAGCTGAAAGCAGGTTAGGCTGAACACAGGCAGATAAAAAGACATGTGAGTGTGCACAGCCTTATAATATAATAGTGCCTGTCTTATTACAAAAATAATTGCTTGGCTTTGCTTTAATTCAGTTTTGCTGCATCCAGGTTTGAGAACATAATTAAGAAATAAGAATTTGGGAACTTGTGTGAGAATTGAATTGAAATCCATGGCTTTGACTATGCTTCATATTAGTTGACAAATGCAACACATGCTGTTTGATGCTCAGCCAATCTCTCTCTCTTTACACATTTGCTTTGAGACTCATTGTATCCATTGTGTGTAAAACTGTTACTATATTATACTGTATGTTTCTGTCCTGGGATGCTTTTTTTTTTTTTTAAAGACATTACATTGTTTTTACTTTATAATTTATAAAGGTTGAAGTTTTTTGCAAACATGCCAGTTTTGCAATTTTGTTATAATGCCATCCTTGTCTAGCTACAGTATAAGGAATACTTTGTGTATGTTGCACTTTATCAGAATTGCGATCTGGCCACCTACTCAATTTATAGTCTAATCCTGGTATTTGCTTGAGACTACGTGCCCCCTGAGTCCCATGTAAGAGCTTCATCCCTTTGGGATGATTATATTATACAGGCATAGTTTAAAAAGCTTGATGAGATATACTTTGGACAAATGATTGGCCCCTAAGCCTATTTGTACATTTAAATGTCTTTCTCAAATACAGGCCATATTTTGGAAAAGTGGATTATAGAATGCAAATGGATAGAGTTCTCCAACTTTTATTGTCCTTACCACTAGCTAAATCACTTTATCAATGATGTTACACTCCAATACGGGATGCGGTCAATATCCTGACCGCGGTGATTCCGACGGTCAGAATGCTGGGGACGGAATCCTGACACCTGTCAGAATCCCGGTGCCGGTGTTCCGACCACCAGCATCCCGAAGGTAGGTAGCGGGGTTAGGGGCTGGGTTAGTGTTAGAGATTAGGGTTAGGCACTAGGGGGAGGGTTAGGGTTAGGTACTAAAGGGGGAGAGTTAGGTTTAGGGTGCAGGGATGGGGAGGTTAGGTTCAGGCATCGGGAAGGGAGGGTTAGGGTTAGGCTAGGGAGAGGGGGAGAGTTAGGATACCGAGCGACAAGTGTCACTATCCTAACCCTGTCAGGATGCTGGCGCTGGTATTCTGGCCGCTGGGATCCCGAGCGCCGGCATCCCGTTCATCCCCTCAAAAAAACAGTATTTCAAAGTAAACTTAAAAAATAATAATCTATTTCCACAAATTGACTTTATTTCTTGACTTAGTGATCGGTTATTGCACAGTATCTTGACAAATAGAAAGTTTGTCATTTTTCAAACTGTCTTTACATACTACCAAGTCTGATCAATGGTATATTCTCAAATGACCTCTGTCTTTTTTATTTGCTTATCAAATGTTTCCATCTTTTGTGCAGCCCCCACCCCCACAAACACCACTAATAGCTGATTGCATTATGCTTTCCATAAGCTGCTACAACAACTCATACATATTGTAGAAGCATAAATTGTCCAATGGGTCACTCGATCGATTCATCTCTCTGTTATTTCTCCTGCAGGCCATCCGATGTACACTTGTAAATTGCACATGCGAATGTTTCCAGCCTGGGAAGATTAACCTGAGAACCTGTGACCAATGTAAACATGGCTGGGTGGCACATGGTAAGAAATTACATTTCACTTCCTTTAATACAACTTTGTGGTCATTCAGTGTAAAAGTTTTAAATGGAGAAACATTAGCTCATTCTCATATGGAATCAGATGATGTATACCAGGGTACTCATCTTAAAAACATATATTCCCAACAAGAAACAAGTAAGACTAATAGCTCAGCTCAATAGCCCTAAATAGAGAATAGATAAATAGAATATTAAAAGAAAAGCATACATTTATTATAGTAACATCAAAGTGATATATAAGAGCAAGGCAGCATGACATACTGTAATCTGTTTATAAAGCAATATTTGCAACTGTAGTGATTCTTAACTAGTCATACATCTATAACAGTGAGAGAAAGATGCTGAAGTTTTTAGAATCTTTATTCCTGCATTCATTACACCTACAATAAATTACCAAAGAGAATCATATTACATAAATGTCCTTTTTCATGTCTTTATTAAAACCATTGATCCATAATTCACTGTCTTTGTTGTAAAAAGCTTTATTCGGTCAGATGTTACAATCAATGAGGTGACACATTTAAGTTTGTGGAGCAGAGTAAACATATGCCAATAAGACTGACCAATCAGTCCCCTTGTAGTCAGGGCCGTAGAGGGCCTGGTCGGGCCCGGGTAAATGAGGGGGTGGCCTGATTGAGGGAGGCGTGACCACGCCCCCTTGAAAAAAAAACTGCACGCCGGGGAGAGGGGCGATGCCCCCAGCCCGGTGCTAAGCAGGGGGGGGGGGCGCGATCAGTGTGATCGCTCCCCCCCACAGCCATAGGAGACTGCTCCGGCTGCTGCAGCAGCCGTGAGCAGTCTCACACTGCAGCCCAGCACAAGCTGTGTGCTGAACTGCTGTGAGGGAGGGGGGGGGGGCCACAGCGGACCCAGGCCCCGCCGGGCCCCTCTAGCAAGCCTGGGCCTGGGTAAACTGTACCCACCCCACCCCCCTCTCAACGCCCATGCTTGTAGTTCGTTAAAATTGGACATGGGCATATCTGCCATTTGCAGAGTTATG
Source organism: Taudactylus pleione (assembly GCA_031769625.1). Lineage (NCBI taxonomy): Eukaryota > Metazoa > Chordata > Amphibia > Anura > Myobatrachidae > Taudactylus > Taudactylus pleione. The sequence goes on along the minus strand of JAUIMM010000756.1, from coordinate 2,214,132 downwards.
CACAGCCTTTTACAGAGCAGCCTTTAAACTAATCATGCCTAATAACTACTCTAAATTGCCCATCATGCAGCCTACATCCATGCTAACAATCAATCCGATCATGTTTGTTTATAAATATGCCTAAACCACTGGTGTGGTATGGAAAGTCAGCATTCAGAATGTCGACACCAGAATCTTCTGGATGTTGAAAGTCAGAATGTGGACATGGACATTAGGCGGACCAACAAAAAATGTTGTCATGTTCATAATGTTGACATCTAATACACCAGAATGTTGACATACAGCTTTTTGCATATTTTAACCTAACTCTAAACTTAACCATAAAAGTAACACAAAAATATACTGTCATCATTCTGGTGTCGACATGTTAAATATTTAACCATGTCGACATTTGTGAATGTTGACATTTTTCTTGTTGACCTTATGTCCATGTGGACATTCTGACAGTTGACATTCAGAACTGGTAGACATTTTGAATGTCAACATGCTGACCGGATACCTAAACCACACCTATAAGGCCAATGCCCTTTTGCAATAAATCTGTGTATTAAAACTACAAGGGACTCTAAGATGGCAAAGTCTGTGTTGTATAAAAAAAAAATGCCAAAGTAAGTTGGGATAAAGAAATGTGATTTCTCTAGAACGTCTGTTATAGCAGCACTGTAGTCAGACGTCTCTGGAAAGCAAAGATACTACCACTAGCTAATTAAAAAGCCTGGAGTATGTAAAGATTTTAAAAATTCCAGTAGTCATTCAAAGAGACATGGGACGCACACACCCGTATGTAGATTTTCTAAACAAATGCTCTTTTCCTAATGACTTGCTACACCTAGCTTGCTAGCAGCATCCTGATACCTGTCAGATTCTTGCATTTGATGGCTCAGCGAGACAAGTCGAGGGAACATTTCATCTGCCATGCAGTACTGATAGGCTTCTAAATGAGTGCCTGAGGACTGCGATATGCCTGCTTTGAGACTCTGACCTCTGCTTCTTTTTTATTAAATACTTTTAAAAAGAAGTTAAAAAACACACACACAGCTTATTAAATCACAACACAATAGCAACTGAATGTTAAAATGCACTCAATCGAATCAGATTATTATTCCGCACCTTTCATTCAACAGAATGGATTTGAAATGGTTCTTTGAATGCAAATAAAAAACTCCCCATTGCAATAATACATTGTTTCCTAGTGCTGTCATTATTTAATTTGTTTTACACTTTAACCTTACTAATGAAAAGTTAATAAAAAGTACAATGATAATGTAGGCAGTGTGGAATTTAACCAAATGAACTGAAATCACAATTTCATTTTTCAGTTAGGGTTTTGGATGTTTGACATCCTGCACATCATATAATCAATGCAGATATAAACAATAATAGGTTGATTATATATGTTGTACATATATATATATATATATATATATATGCATATATTCAGCTTACCCACATACACATACAGTTGGTTATAGCATTTTACTAATGTATCATTCAGCAGGGTTAATAATGAGAGTGCCTTTGTGTTGTGGATGCGAACTAGCACTGCCCTTAGCATTCATTTAATAACATGGTACGGGGGGGGGGGCATCAAATACTACACAGAACTAGAATAGAATAAGGTAAAGCGGGATAAATAGGTCTCATGTAAACAGAGTCTATTTATGACAGGTTGTCAACTTTTCCAATCCAGGAGAAATCAGATCCCTAAATATGTTATCAGTGAGTCTAATAATAACAGGTAACAATAAGATGCAAAAAATTATATATTTTGGGGATTTATTTTGATTAGAAGGAAATAAAAATATGTTATTTTGATATATAAATAGAAGTAAAGCGGTCCTATTTGACCTGAAAATACTGTATACTGTAACTAAAAAAATACAGATATAGAAATACACATTTCCAAGTCCAATAAAATGTACACAGCACATATTGCGTTATCACCTACCATCACAAATTATCTGTTATCTGTATCATGAAGTTCAATATGTTACTTATTCAAGGAATGACATTTAATGAACCTCAGTATAGTGTAAACATTTTATCATGTGCAACATGCATTGCAATAATGTACACATTTTTATATGAGTTTTCATTTATATTCTGTACCTTGCGTAGAGAATAAGCCCAATCCTAGGTCATATTTCACATAACTTATGCAGATATGAGACGTTGTTCATGATGCGGTTTGTAAGACATGTGTAACATATTTATTTTCTACCCCCTAAGGGTTTGTTGCTGCATGCCCTTTGCACGAGAGTGATCTGTATTCTGCCCCTCTGCTCCGTACTCTGCATGCAAACTAAGAGAGGCTAGTACATTCCATAGCTATCAGGGGTTCTCTTGGTCATTTATGTACAGAGACTGAATACAGTTAAATTGTGAATAGCTGTAAGACTGGAATATACACAGAATGGCATCATCCATTAAATAGTGCATAATAGTGAATTTAAAGGCACAACAAAAAAGATTATTATGTAAAGATATTTGTAGCTTTTATACACATTGATTATTGATTCAATTTAAATTATTTTTAAAGTAAAAGTATAACTAAGATGGTTTTACCACAGTATTGTCACTAGACAACTCTGGTATCTACAGTAATGTTGGAGCTAGTTTTCAAGCATACTTGCAACAATTCAATTAAGCATGAAAACCTTGCAATACGTACAATGAGGATAATTACAGGAGAGAAACCTTGCTCATATTTCCTCGCAGCTCTTTGAGGTGCAAGAAAAGTGGAGTGAGGCTAACTTGCTCAGACAAGCAGCATAAGGTTAATTTAGCGGGCCCATATATGATTATTATATAATAAGTAAAATGAAAAATACAACAAAATTACATTACAAAGATGTTTATTAAGCCTGTAATTATGGCGATTCCGGTACACTTGATCTGTACCATACATGACAGTCTCGCATGTACTGTACCTGCCAGCAACAAAGTATTCCAGGAAATTGTTTTCAAATATTGGCAAATACTCTATGTTGGTGCCACCAATGGATTAAAAAGAACCTCCTCTTAAATGATCTATCCAAGTCTGGATACAGAGGATGTGTCCCATAATGTGTCCAAGTCATCATACAGTATCTCATGAGAGATATAATATTTCTGACAAATACAAATGTGAGTTTGCTGTTTAATATCTCATGGAATCTAGTTTATACTTCTTTTGTTCTAAATCAGTGTAATGTTATTTTACACTGTAGCAGCATACTTATTGATTATGATTATCATCATGAGAGAAAATTAGTGGTTATCCATTGTTGCCAAATTTTTATAAATGTTAGTATTTTAAGATATTGTAGGAATAATCATTTGCACTTTTTCAGTTACAATTTGCCTGCCAGCTCTTAATACAGCACAGCATACCTACCAATTCTCCAATAATGTCCAGGAAAGTCACACATTTTGGGGAGTTCTCTCCTGAGAGAGTGGGCCAGTCAGTTGCATGCCACCCACTTCCCAAGTGATTGCGTGGTCCGCAGTTGGATGATGTGATTTGAACAGAAGGGAATGGGACCATAGAGCTATGCACCACCGCACCTCCTGCATGGCTCTCCCTTAAGTTGGCATATATGCACATGGGCAGGAAAGATTTTTAGATAGCAAATGTTGATAATTTTGTCCATTGGTCTAACCTGTTCTACCAATATTCCAGCAGATCACAGTCACATGTAAGTCATATAGAGCAATTCAAGTATGGCTATACCATTTGCTGTCCTTATCAGAATTTGATTGATTTTAGTTGATTGATTTACATTAGAAGCTGTCGGCTGCTGCTCCGCCGATATGTCTGGGGCCAACACTTAGTGTGGGGGTCCCTCAGGGATTTTAAAAACAATAATAACACAATATTGTTTGCCTATTAACTGTGACCAAACATAGAGCTTGGTAATGTACTCCTTTCTGATCACTGGGTTGGTGAAGGCAGCAGTTCATTGCTCTAATTACCCTCATTATCATAACATTGACCTTCAGAACTTCACGCTTGACAAATCTGGTTGCCTCATCTTATGTGACACAGCAGTTTACAAATATCCTTTATTAACTGATATTACCTTGAGTCAAAAGTGGCATATCCCATACACTTTGGATGTACCATAACATAATGATAGGTTTTTTTTCCATGCAGTCTCTCAAGCATAATCAGGTTAGAATGTCATCAATGTGCAAGGTCATCTATGAGCTGATGAACTTGCATAAGAGCAAATATTCTTTAAATTTCTTGTCAATTGTGCAGGAATCTCTGTAGCATTTGTTAAGCATGAGCGCAAAACAGGGTTGCATGTGTTTGCCAGGACCATTAGGCAGTTATAATATCTAAGCTATGCTAGATGTCATGTTTCAAAGTTTTCTTGCTCAAGGTCACTATTTATGCAGCCAGGATTTGCTCTGCCATTTGTAACTGTGTATGTGATGTAAACTGAGTAAATGTCAGGTGACATGGCAACACCTACATTGTGTCTTCATCTAAAGTATGGAATCTACTGGTGATGATATAGTGTTGGTGAAGAACCAATGGTTTAATCTCGTGGTTGGTTTAGACTCTTGCACAAGGGTGTATCTGTAATGGGTGCAGGTTGTGCTATGCACACGGGCCCCTGGGTCCAGGGGAGGCCCACACCGCACACTCTGCACCAATATTTTTTAATACTCACCTCTCCGAAGTCCCACAACACCTGAAAAATGGGTGCCGCAGCCATTTGTCTGGTGTTTTGCGCATGCACAGTGGGTAAATCGGTGTTTTGCGCATGCGCAGTAGACTCTAGACTCTAAGAGGCCCCAGATGGGGATTGCACACAGGACCCTCCTCTCTTAATACGCCCCTGCTCTGGCTGTAGAATTATAGACACGCCCCTGTGCAAGAGTCTAAACCAACCACAAGATTAAACCATTGGTTCCTTATCAACACTATATCATCACCAGTAGATTCCATACTTTAGATGAAGACACAATGTAGGTGTTGCCATGTCACCTGACATTTACTCAGTTTACATCACATACACAGTTACAAATGGCAGAGTAAATCCTGGCTGCATAAATAGTGACTTTGAGCAAGAAAACTTTGAAACATGACATCTAGCATGGCTTAGATATTATAACTGCCTAATGGTCCTGGCAAACACGTGCAACCCTGTTTTGCGCTCATGCTTAACAAATGGTACAGAGATTCCTGCACAATTGACAAGAAATGTAAAGAATATTTGCTCTTATGCTAACTGAGAATTTGGAATTTATACTGTAGAATTGTCTACAATTAATGGAGGAATAAAAGAGACTCTGTTTGGAGTCTTTTTTTCTTTTTCTCCATTAATTCTATTTGCATTATACTGACTCGGGGTGCACCACTGCCGGACCGAACAAAGTATTTTCTGTAAACTGTATTTATATAAGAGAGAATTATCTGGTACATACATTAATTATCGTCATAATTATGCTGACAATTTAATACGGGAGACCCAATACAAAACATCTTTTACATGCTATACATATTAAATAACCTCCTGCTGTGCGGATTATTTCCAAAAAAACACCTTTATTTTAGACTGTAGAATTGGCATCAGGTACAAATTCATACCCTGTTCCCTATCAACAAGAGGAGCAATGCTATTTGCATTATGGTCATATACACCTTTATTATTTGAAGTGAGATCTGGCTTTTCTCCAAAAGGAAACTATGATTTGTGTCAATAGGTTATAACAAGGCCAGTGATCTAAGCTTTGCTCCCTGCTGACCTCAACGACCCTTTGTGCACACACTATACTATTCTGAATAGTGCGACAACAAAGGTCAGTTGAGGTCAGGTGTATCACTTGACTATTGCCATTTTACCCGTGTGACCCCTAAAATATGTCTCTATTGATGATATTTTGATTTGTATTGATGATAACATATGGCTTGCAGTTGTCAGGGAATGGCAAATGCTGCCTTCTTCCTCTAAAAGCTTACACACTTTGGAAGACATCTCGATGCATCTGCGCAAATCGACTGCCGGAAAGTATTTTCTTTCTCACCCTGAATAGTATCTTCTTTCTCACCCTGAATGTTTTGCACTTTAGATAAAAAAATGTATTACTTAATGTAATATTTCTTTGGTTGCCTATTTTGACACTTACAGTATGACTAAACAAGTGGTTTTGAAAAGTCAGCACAATATCAGCAGTGACACCAATCATTGTAATATACTAAACTAAAAGAAATATCTGCTGACAATAGAAATATGACAAAATGTCAAATTCCAAAATAATAAATAATTAACATAGTGTAATTAAGCAGTATGTGAAGATAAGGGCAATTTGTAAAAATGTAAAAAAAAACTCCAAATCTGTTGTAAATTATGATTAATTAGGTAATTAGAATGAAAATTAAAAATAAGTTAATACTGCAGTACTGTTGATCTAATCATGGTTTCAAGTGCATTGAGCAAAATATGATTGAATTAAGTCTAACTTCGAGTGAATTGGTATGAAAAGAATTTCATATATAACTTATGAGCCCTATGTGTGGGATGCACTGAATTTCAGAAATACCCATTAGCAAAACCTTTAATTTAATAATACCTCCCAACTGTCTCAACTTAGATAGGACAGGTCCTGAGGAGAGTGTCCCTACATCCTGGCATTCTGCAAAATTGTCCTGAATGCTGGTTAGCTGGGTGGTATGTACCTCCTCACCCAGGGCCGTAGGGAGGGTGGTGTGCGGCTGGTGCCTCTGCACAGGGCGGAATCCTCCTCGGTCACCGGCCACACACTTCATGGCTCCAGGAAGAGACCTCCTGCAGGGGTGCGCGGCGCACCAAGAACGCCGGCGAAGGTTCCCACCCTCCCTCCACCTCCTGGATGGAAAGGTAAGCACTCAGGGGGAGGAGGGGGGCAGGGGGGAGTGAGAGGGCTGGCAGTGCTGCACAGGGCGCACTGCCGCCCAGATACGGTGCTCTCCTCACCATTATAGCTCACACCACAATTTAAGGGTGTTTTCAGGAAGAAGATTTGGAATTTGCGGCAGCCTTGCGCCATCTTGTTCTGATTCACAGGAGGACAATGGTGTAGGATTAGTAGTCATATGAACTACAATAAATGAATCTGGAGATCTAAATTTTGCATTTACTATATTTTGCGATACACCACTACTGCATTATACAATGGTTCTACAGTATAATACGTCCACGCAAATAAGGCTGGTACACACTAAACGATGTCTAGTGTGGACCAACTTCGTTAGCGTTTTATCCCGGCGGGGTGCTGGCATCGTCAAGTGAATACGGCAGCATAACGATGTTGCTCGTTGGACCTACATGCAGGTCCGATGGGCGATGTCATTGACGATGCGCACATCATCCATGACATTGAGGGTACACATTAAACGATATTGCCAACATGTCATCCGATTTGGCTGGATCGGACAACATATCGTCTAGTGTGTACCCGGCAATACTGTAGACTATTTATTAAGTCTAAACACACTGTGTCATTTGCATTTCAAATGTAACCATGGTTTCAGTATGAGCACAGACAAATCATACCAAATTTACTTCTCTTAGCAAATATCTACCCATTATCAAAGTATAGCTGGGCTTGTCATTTTGTCAGATGTACTTGGTAAGGATATACCGCACAAGTGCCAAGTCATTCTGTACCAGCAACAACAAATACTAATGGGTTTTCAGACTACCATACAGGACCAGTTTCACACACTAGTAAACAAAAAGTTTATATCTATTGGGATAATGTCACGGGGAAGTGAGAAGTTAATGGGATTGCATCATGAATTATCATATTGTTCTTTCAAATGTGGTACATGGCTAATATCAGTCATGTTTGTCTAGCTGGTGGCCCAAGGCTGATGTATGGTGTGCTCCCTCTGTACATACTTATTAATAATAGTGATCTTGCTGTCAGGAGTGTGAGAATAGACATGTGCAGTCCTATTTGTACATTTCCTTGTGACCATGTTCACTATCACTTTCTTTTCTCATTTTACCTCACCCAAAAATCTGTGACCCATTTTTCTAAAAGAAAACCCAATGTTGAACATTTAGCAGCTCTGAATAATCTTGAAACTAATTAGTTGTGAGCCTGTGAGACTCTTGAGGTTGTGAGAAATCCCTGATGTGTACAGAGGGAGTTTTTCTTCAGAAGAGAAGGGAGTCCCCAGGCAGGGTGAGATTAACCCTTATTCTTAATACATGGCGTGGAGTTGCTGCAAGGGAAGCCTATCAAGCGTTTCTGTATATATATCGTGTGTTGGTCTCCAGCAGATTCCTTGTCAGCCATAAACCTTGACAGCACGAAAGCTGTCGTAGGATCACAGAAGACAGGAACAGGTGTCACGTAGGTCGTCAAAACTGAAAAGGGAAAAAAAGATTAGGGGGAAGGTGAGAAAGTCAGACAATTATATTAATGCTGTCGCTTTTATGTTGTAGCTTTACGCTAGTATCTTGAGGTGCTGAGTGCGCAGTTGCCTCAAAGAAAAGTAGACAGTAGACAAGGGGGATCGTTATTAACTGAAGAGGCAGTGTGTCAAAGCTGGAAAGGGTTCAAAGTTTTGTTTAAAAAAAAAAAAAAAAATTCAGACAGCCACGTCTGTGAACAAACTGCGGTTCTGCTGTCGGCTACATAAACAGAGTAGCCGTCTAAAATGTTCTCCTTGGAAACAGATCACAGAGCTAAAAAATAATAATGAAAGATGTCATTGAGACTTTTTCCGCTTTATTTTAATTATATTTAATTTGAATGTACATACATTTTGAAAATATTTTTTTTTCTGACAATATGTACAGACTACTATAATATTACTTTACATGTGTAACACTGGCTACAGTACTCTGAAGTATATCACAGTCACTTCCATTTGTCACTGGCTGCACTGGAAGGAAACTGAAATTGCTGTGTTGATAGCACCAAATTCCAATTAGTTTTTTGGGGTTGGGTATGGGTTCCCGGCAGTCGGGATGGCACCGGTCAGAATATATCGACAAAGGCATCCTGACAGTCAGAATCCTGACACCCGTAGGTAAGTACTCCTAATGCTAACCAGTACCCCTCCCATAACCCTCCCTCCCTGGTGCCTGAATTAAGCTCCCTAGAGCATAAACCTTAACTCCCCGCATCCTAAACCTAACTCTCCCCTTAATGACTAACCCTCCCTCTAGTGCGTAACCCTAACCCCTAACCCTGAACCTAACCCTCCCCTAACCCCCAATACTTACCTTTGGAATGCCGGCAGCCGGGATTCTGGAGCCGGATTCACGATGCTGTCGGGATTCCAGCGCCAGTATTTAGACAATAGGCATCCAGCTTGCCCGGATGCTGGCAACATCCCGTTTTTGCTTCCTATCCCTTTATTAAAGATGTATACTTCAACTTGAATAAACTGTCAGACCACCCCCATATATTAGTGAGGTGTGAATCCCCCATTTTCTCCAAATCCGTTACATTAAAAGACAGCCTAGTTGATGTCTGAAATGTTGAGACATTTTCATATATATAAATGTACATACAGTACTGTAGAAGTAGTGACATCTTTTTGCAGAACAGTCATAGTTCACTTCCGAAAAGCAGTGACCAGCCCTGAGACTGAATAATATGTGGTACACTAATTCCTTGACCCAAAATGCCTATTTATTTAGATATATTTCCATATTTGCTGTGCATTAGCACACAGAAAATCCTTCAGTTTGCATGGCAGTAAATCTGCTTATTAGCTCTTCAGGAAGATTTTACACCATAATTTTGGAAAACTACCCTATACCTGCAGTTTGGATAAGTATTGGGAAAATTAAACAATTCTACATTAGTACTACTAACTTAGTGTAATCAGCTGCTAATACTGTTATGTCACCTTCATATAACTTAATTTATCAATTTGTCCATTTTGACACTACTAGTCAAATCTTTTAAGTCTCACACTGCTAATTTGTAATGGACTAATTACTAGCACATGTAAAATGTCTGTAGTTGGCCTTGAATAAAAGCACAGTTTACATTTAACAGCTAAAATGTAAATGATCCCATTTGATCATAGACTGATTGATTATCGTCACGTTAGCATTATTAGCAGAGTATCGGGGTGACAGCTGGTGTGGTATGACCACATAGCAGAGTCGACTGTCACTATAATGCGCAAGCGGATTGTGCTGGGAGGAGTAGTCCTCCAGGCAGTAAGTAAACCAGGGTATATTGTGCTTGGTAAAGATTCATGTGGTGTTAAGTATGTAACGCAGGTATTGGTGCTGGTGGTGGTTAGTCCACACGTGGTATAGCTTAACCAGTTCTAAGATTTATTGTATCAGATAGAACAACAAAAGGCAAATTACACATATTACACAGGGATATCACAGGTGTAATAGTGGTATCCCGTTTATAAATATAGGCAGCCTGGAGCTCAGGGTGTTGCTGTGCCTTGTAGTGCACCGGGCATGGTAATAACTAATACACCAGCAGATGATGCCCTGTACTATGGTGGTATAGCATATATTCTGTCCAGCTATGTGGCTCTGGGTGGCTCTATACTGTGACAGTCTCCTGGGTCCATACGTCTTTATGGAACGCTAGGGAGTAAAGATGCATGGAGATGCAGTGCAGTAGCGTATGTCAGAGGTTGGGCTTCTCTGACTGAGCATTGGCTGGTCCTAGTGACTACCATCTCAGTCCTACCTGTCAGATGCTGGGGGGAGGCAGCACAGCTTGCTTGCTGATAATCTGTAAAATTGTGTAAATTTATGTTTTAATGTAGGGGCTGTTTGCATAGTGATATGTGCATTCAAAGAAACAATTCATAAAACAACACATACAGTATACCTGCTGCAAATTTCATCTTATATATACATTTAATTTGTTTGTTTCTTTGTTTATTTGTTTGTTTGTCTGTCTTTACGGTTATGCAATCAGATATCCCTGCACTGATTGGGATGAAACCAATGAGAGGTAGTCCAGTTGGATCCTGGCCAGGTTTTAGGGTGGTTAGGGTCCCGGTCAGACCTCCCATTGTTGTACGCTGGGTAGAACTTTGACCCAGGGAGCCTGTTCTGAGCCTTCCACTGGATGGATTTGTACAGAAACTTTACAGAGTGGTAACATTGGATCCCAGAAGACATACTAAGGGGTTGAGGTCTTGGTCGGACCTCCTGTTGGTGTATGCTGGGCAGAACTTTGACCCGGGGATGCTGGTCAGAACTTTGACCCAGGAAGCCTATTCTGGGCCTTCCACTGGATGGATTTGGATGTAAACTTCACAGAGGGGTGACGATTGGTCTGGGATGCCTAATGGAGTGGTTAGGGTCCCGGTTGGATCTCAGGGCAGAGTGCGCCGGGCACGACTTTGAGCCAGGGATCCTGTTCTAGGCCTTCCACTGAATGGATTTGGTTGATATCACATAATTTGGATGAAGACTTCTCAGAGTGGTAACAATGAATTCCAGAAGGCGTTCTAGGGGGTTGAGGTCACGGTTGGACCTCCTGTTGGTATATGCTGGGCAGAACTTTGACCCAGGGAGCCTGTTTTAGGCCTTCCACTCAATGCATTTAGATGACATCACATAATGAAACTTAATAACTTGAAGATTTAAACCCAGGTAACGCTGGGTACTTCAGCTAGTTTGTTATACAATATTGTACTGTTTAATTCAGTGGAATGTTTATGTATATTACACTGGCAACTGATATTACACTTGTATGTGTCTGGTTCAGTAAGGGTCAAGTGGTCACATACTTCATAATGATAAGTTCATAATGGTAAGTTCATAGACAAGCACCCCTGGGGTGCATCCTCAAAAAAACACCCTAAAAAATCTCCCTATTTACAATAGTCCCAGTTGCAAATATAATCCAAAAAGAGAGCACTCACCAGTCTTCTTATTCAGAAAAAAAACATCACATTTTATTGTTACCACATGTAGGTCATCAGTAGGGTGTCAGTGGTAAATGTTTTGGTCCCAATAAAAGGGCCTTTTTCAAAACCTCCCCATTGTCCAGCAGCATGTCAGATAAGAAAAGTGGCATATAACAGTAGAGTATAAATACCCAACTAATGGGTTATCATTTATACCTGCGCATATACAAATCAGTGAAACCAAACACAGAATTAAAATCCCAATAATAACATCTGCATGTATTATAATCATAAACAGCGCACAGAACTAAAATAATAACCATACAATTTAGTGTTCAAACAAATAATAATAGCTTACTTGATTAAAATCACCTGTATAGACATTGTCAAAGATGTGCGTTCCACAGTGCTTCATCTCTGGTGTTACATGATGCACCCACGTTTCACCGTCTGTAACAATATGCTGCAGGTAATGCACACCCTCCTCATGGTGCAGTTCTAGTACACGAGAGACAATCCCATCCTATTGGTTTTGTGAACTTCTGTGAGTTGGTTTGGTACCCAGTGTGAACATTTGTTCCTGTACCCCAGTTGCTCATGAACGATGTTGTGCACAGTACCCACTGAGATGTCCAGTTCGTCAGCAATATCACTAACTCGAATGTGTCCTCCTGAATCAGACCTTCAGTGTGGCACAAATTGTCATCTGTGGTGGATATGGTTGGCCGGCTGGGTCGCTGCTCATCTTGAACGTCTGTCCTGCAGTTATCAAAGGCAGTGCACCAAACCCAAACCTGTTTCTGTGACATGGCGTTATCACCATACACCTTGACAGGTTGTTGATGAATATCAGATTCTGATGTGAATCAGCACACACCTCAATGTTTGACCATGTTTCCGCCATCCCCGCCATCTTACAACTGATATTTGTATACTATGACTGATATGAGGCGCAGTCTAATGGCTATGAAGGAAAGCAATGGTCTACCTGCTCTGGCATGGGGGGAAATTAAAATGATGATACCTTACTTATTAAGCTACCCTCATGTATGTGTGCGTGTGTATATACATATATATATATATGTATATATATACATATATACATTTTATATATATATATATACATATATATAATATATTATATATAAATATTATATATATATATATATATATATAATATATATATATATATATATACTGTATACATATATATTTATATATATATATATATATATATATACTGGATATATTTATTTACACTTGAATTGTACGCTTATGTGTTGCATTACGACAAATGTGTATCTCATTTGGACTAATTGTGTAATGTTTAATAAAGTTAAAAACATTCCCCTTGAGCATATTAATGTGTGTTATAAATTAGAGGGGCAAGGCAGAATAAAAGCTCGGGCTCCAGTGTTACACTTACCGTAAGCTGCCAATTAAAAAGTCATCACTATTAAAGCAAACAATAATAATAAAGTATCCTCAAAGTTTGTAGGAAAATAATATATTACAGTACTTAGCATTTAGCTTAGTCAGTCTGATTTTTGAGGTTTTTTAATATATGGAGAAAACAAATATAGAATGATGCTTTAATCTAAATGATGAAGTAAAATAGGTTATAAATATCTTAAATAACATTCTTCCAAAAGAGAAAACTGATGTGGCCCTTGCTGAATCTTATACAGCTAATGCAACCCTCATTGTCATTTGAGTTTGACATACCTGAATTAAGCTGAGGCCCAAGGCATAAGGCCCCATAAATCCAGCCGTGATTCTCTATGGAAAGCCTGTTAATGTTATCTTGTCCTGAGCCCAAGCATGGATGTTTTCATTAAATTCCTCTCTACAAAGCCCTGCAGTGTTTTTTTTTCCAGAATGTATTCCATTTTCATTCTACCTGATCTCAAGACCTGTGACATGTCTGTGTTCTGTTCCATCTGTTCAACACACTTTTGCTTGATTTAAAGATGTCTAGTAATGCAATGCTGTGTTAACTACAATCCCCTCAGTTCTGCTCAGTGCTTGAGGCAGCAAGATCACAAGAGCCCCTAATGAAACACTTGTCATCTCCTCTAACTAAACCTTACTTAGTCCTGCTGTTCTCAGCTCAGCTGCACACTAGCTCATATAAACCCAGACATTTATATTCAATTTCGTTTTCTAAATCTATTTTTTTTTTCTTTAACAGATTTTCTCTGCTTGTTCTTGAACTATGAAAAACATAACTTTAGCAAAATTAACCTGTTTATTTTCCCACAAAAATTGGCAGCTCTATAGACCAAAGCCCAACTATAAAGTTCTTTGAAAACTCAGATATTTGTAGTTGGGCAGTCAGAGAGAAAATAAACATTTAAAAAATGTATTTTGAACACTTACAAAGTGTTTTTCAGCTGAAATTTCTGTCACACTTTAGCTTACCCTAGGCGGTGTCGATTCTAGCCTGGTCAAGTAAACAATATATCTTCAAACGTGGCAAAAGGAAAAACAGAGGCTTACCATGGTTATGTAAACATTACAAATAATGAATACTTCATGTAAAAACAAATAATTTGGGGTAAGCTGAGACCCATGAACTTCGGTTGTACATCTAAAACTAAAAATACTACTGTATGCACTATATGATTTGGTGGGGCTGTAGTTTGTGAAATAGTAGTACTTACTGTAGTTGTACAAAGTGTCCACTGAAACACCAACTCCTTTCTTACGTCAGCTCCAGCGACTGGAGTGGAAGTAAACCCAGCAATTTGGAATTTCCACTACACTTTGACATCACACTCTTCTACTATTCTCAAAGAGGGGCAGAAGGTCAAATATCTTCAATATGCCAGCCTTAATTTATTAAAGAAACACCTTAACATAACAAGATTATTTTCAATATATGTATGTTAAGGTTAATTAGGTAGTGATAAGCAGCCCTTTTTTTTCTTTCTAGAGACCTCAGCTGAGGTATTTTGTATGATAGTAAAATGAAATAAATGTCTCTTCTGATAAATTTATATTTTTGGATAGACCATAATAATTAGTAGTTAGTAGATTACTTATCACCTTCCTTTACAGAATGTTTTAACTCCAGCAACTATTTTATAAACCAAACCCTACCTGTCTCTATAGAGTATAACCAGAAGCAGACATATGTACATAAATACCAATGAAAACCTCTGGTTCTAGAAAGCCAATATGTTCTTGACGTTCAACCAAAACAAACCGTACAAACTCACTAGTTGAAAAACTATGAAATAAGCACTTTAAATTTAGAATTTGCCGCAGCTGTGTATGTCATTCTTGTGAAACACAAGGACTCTTTTCAGTCTATTTTCTCCAAGATGTCAGCTTCTTTACTCTGCAAAGTATGTGGTTTTAGGATTCATTAAGTCCCCCCTTGCTCAACGTGTAATTGCTCCTTTCTTAGTGACTGCACACATTTAAACTCGGCACTCACTTTTCCTTGGCTAGTAAAAGCGATGTTCACAGTTGGAGTGATTATCAGGTAAACATTCACTTTCACTGGTAACATGAAAGCATTTTACTTTGAAGACATAAAGGAGAAATCTAGGATGTGATAGTGCATGTTTGATTAATTAAATAGTACCATAAATGAAATGATTAATTCGTTATTAATGCTGTGTGTTATGATATATACGAAATATTATTCGAACAATATTTTATTTGATTTTATTTGCTGAGCTTTAAATACTGTGGACTGTATTTATTAATTAATGAAAAGTCCTATCTGTCAAGGTGTTACCACTGCCATAGCACTGATATTGCCGGAGATACCTATTACCAGTGATAAGCTTCACCACAAAAGCATGATGAAGCCTATTTGCCAAGGATCACAGTTGTATAAGGTCAGAGTGGTGACAACAGGACAAAATTAATGAAAAAACATCATTATTATTATTATCTGGAAAAACATTCTTTCAATTGCAATAAGCAGAAATTCAAAATCATTGTTATCACAACTTTATAATAAATATGCTGTACCACCATCATGGTTCTCATAATGCATTCAAGCACACAGTTAGGTCTCAACTACTGTATGTAGAGATTGGTCATAATTTTTAAATGACAGAATTGTAATCAGCCTGTTACCCTAACATTGGAAAATAAATTGCCTACCACCAGAAGTCCATTTCAAATGACTAACCATATGTAATGAATACAGCTACTGATATGACAGGGACCACAGACAGCCACCATCTGCATTCAGTCCTGGCTGAGTGATTCCTTAAAACAGAGTCTGTCCGCAAACTCTGACAGTTTTCTCCTCTACCTCCATTCAAATGCTTTGATTCAGCTACTGTATTCAAGCAATGGTGGATTGCCAGGTGACGAGACCCTCACTAAGGGGTCTATTTACTAAGCAGTGTTAGGAGCCAGAGTGAAAAGTGATAAGGTGCCAGCCAATCAGCTCCCAACTGTCAATTTTTAAACACATCCTGTGAGATGGCAGTTGAGAGCTGACAGGCTGGCACCTTATCACTTTTCACTCTGTCTCCTAACACTGCTTAGTAAATAGACCACTTTATAAAGCTGGGTACACATTAGATGATGTGTGTACCCGGCGGAAGAAACGATACGATGGATGACATGTTGTGCGCTCGTTTGACACCGCATGATCTGGTGAATGACCGAACAATATGTTGTTCACCAGCCGCCTCCGCAAGCATGGGGTCGTTCATCAAATTTACAGATTGAGCTGCATGTAGACTCTATCTGTCGATGTGATGAACGATCCCACAGGAGTATGCAGGGTCATTCATAGTGGGTACACACTGGCCGATTGGGACAATATATCAGCTCTATCCGCTGTATCGGGCGACATATCAGCTAGCATGTACTCACCATAAGGGTCTGCAAAAAAAGGAATCTAGGATAAAGAGGGCAGGGTTGTCTAAATGACAGTTAAACTAGGGTTGCACAAAATACATATTTTAGTATCTGGCAATATACAAAATCAGTTTACCAAAAATTCTGCCGAATACCAAGCTGATTGCAACTGTTATTTTTGCCATAGAAAAGTATAACTCTGTGTGAAACCAATAGTGCAATGCACAAAATCACAGTCAGGGGTATATTTAAGTGTCTTTAATATCAATATCTTACATAAGTGAGTAAAAATGCTTTCACTAGCCCCTTTCTGGGAAACACCATCCACTTCTTTGGGGCATTAATGAAGCAGTATGGAGAGGACTATGAAAATGTAAACTCTATAGTAAACCTTTGTAGAAAGTGAAGGAAGCTAATTCGGTTACTGCTGGTTTTGGAAGTGTGGTGAGAATAGAAAAAATATATTTTAATTTGTATTATTTTACCCTGTATTATAATTATATTAAATAATATATACAATTAATTCAAGCTCTAAGTAATCATATTCCTTTCCATTCAGTTGTAGATTTACAGCCAGTGAACTGTTTATACCTCTCTGTTTTTCGTGACTTCATATTTTGGCTATAAATCTAGAAGATTTTACTAGCCCTCTTAATTGTATGCAAGCATGTAATGCTTTGCTAGACAATTCAATATCCTTAAGGGGCATATTCTCTAAGGTCTTGCAGCTTTGGTACAAAATTCCTCTTGTCGTCAATGCCGCCTTTTCTAAAGCCTGAACATTCCTAATTGAGTTAAAAAAAGACTTAGCGTGACTTAGACATTGTTGCTTGAAAAATCCACTTGCAAGTCCTCACCAGTTTCTGCTGATCTTTTAATGCCAATACCTGTTTTTTTTTTCTTTTGCTCTTCTCTATTGATGCAGCTTTGGACAAGCTCAGCACTCAGCACCTGTACCACCCGACACAAGTGGAGATTGTACAGTCCAACGTGGTGTTCGATATTAGCAGCCTCATGCTGTATGGTACGCAGGCTGTGCCTGTGCGGCTCAAGATCCTGCTAGACCGTCTATTCAGTGTACTCAAACAGGAAGAGGTCCTACACATCTTGCACGGCCTGGGATGGACACTGCGGGATTATGTACGTGGATACATACTTCAGGTGAGAGATTTTATTAAATATATACAAGATAAAACAACAAAAAAGGAGAAACCAAATAGCAATAAATTGCATTCATGGAAACATTTTTTTATTTCCTATTTCCATGCCATTTTTCATGTACAACTCACTTCCTGAGCTTGGTAGTACTTCTGCTAATGCTATGTTGGATAGAAAGCCTCCATTTTCAGCCCGTACATTTCAAAGTACTTATTAGACATAATAACAGTATATTTGTAAATATAAGTAAGCCTAGAAGACTATTTTTTTCTTTTTAACTGGTATATATTACATATTAAGATAGTATATGTAAAGGAATATGTACCTTTTTTAATAGAATATGGGGTTATGTATATTTTATTATCAGATCATCAGGCTGTTGTATTATTAGCTTTGACTAAAGTATTAAAGTTTGCTTTCCTTGTTACATTTTAATTTTCCATGTCTACTGTACCATTTTTTCTGAAAAATCAAAAACTGGTATTACAGTTAGTGTCCCATTTTACATTCAAGTGTGTTGCTTTTTCTCACTGTGGAGATTGCAGTGAAGCAGAGTAAAATGTTTGCCAACATTTCACACAGCATACTGCCATACAGCCAACATCTGAAAATGCTTTTCGGGATTCATACAAAGAATGTACAATATAAATGGCTATACTTTTTACAGTTGAGGAACTTTTTTTATTGGATACAAAGGCAATATAATCAGGTTTGGAATGGTTATTGAAGTTACCACAGGTTCAAGGTGGGCTCCAAGCCCAAGTGGGCCTTTGGCAAACCCAATACATGTAAGAGTACGTGAAAAAATTACTTCACTTTAAACCCCTAATATTATGGAATGGGTATGATATACCACCGGCTGCATGGCCGGCGGTTCGATTCCCGTCAGCGGCAGCCCGACAGGAGCAGAGTGCGAAGCTGCGGAAGCCCGACAGCGCTGGAAATCCCGATCGTGGATAGGTAAGTATGTACTAACCTAACCTAACCCCCCTAACCCTAACCCTCCTTAGAGGTGCCTAACCCTAACTTCCCCCCCAAGTGCCTAACCCTAATCCCCCCTCTAACCCTCTAAGTGCCTAACCCTAACCACCTCCTTCCCCGCTGCCTAAACCTAAGTCCCCCGGGGGTGTGCCTAACCCTAAGTCCCCCCCGGGGGTGCCTAACCCTAACCTTCCTTCCCCCTAGCCTAACCCTAACCCTCCCGGGGGGGTGCCTAACCCTAAGTCCCCCACGGGAGCCCTAAACCTAACCCTCCCCCCCCGTGGCTGTCCGCTCACGGCGCCCGCCATCACTACGATCGTGATGCCAGGCGCCGGTCTCCCGGCATCGGGGAAATGCGGGCGTCTACATCTAGACACCCGGCATTTCACCCATGCCGGGATAAGACAGTCGGGAAGCCGGCTGCCGGTATTTAGGCAGTCGGCTTCCCGATTGCTTCCCAATATTATTGTATCTACATCTCCTTATTATTTGCTAGTGGGTTATAACAGATAAAATGTGTTTGCTGCAATACATTTTAATTCTGAATCAGCAAATACACCTCTGTAACTAGGATTTCCATTGGGCCCATCACACTATTTAACTCTGAAAATGTTCATATTTTTAAAACCAGGCATAGTATACCACAGCCAACTAACAATTTGTTATTCATGAAACATTATTTCAGCAATGTCCAAATGAGAGATAGCCAGTGCTATATTAGTATGAATTATACCCAGCCTTAGAGAACTGTCTATGGATGGAATAGTCTTTTCAAAGGGAGTAATAACAATAGTAGTAAAATGTGATTTCGAGCCCATCTTTATCCCGACGCCGGAACACAGAAGGACGCCAGCCTGAAAGAGGTAAGTCCGGGGCAACCTTAGTGTTAGCCATGGGGGTGGGGGGGGGGGGGAGGGGGGGTTAGGTTTAGGTAGCATAGCAGGGTTAGCTTTAGGTTTTTGGGAGAGGTAGGGTTAGGCACCACTGGCAGTGGTTAGGGTTAGTCACTAAGGGGGGAGGGTTAGGTTTAGGCACAAAAGGGGGAAACTTAGGTTTAGTCACTAACAGGGAGGTTTAGGGTTAGGCTAAAAGAAGGGAGGGTTAGGGGAGAAGGGGGGAGGGTAAGTATACTTGCACGACCCCTGTCGGGATACCATCCATCGGGATGCCGCTGTTGGTATTTGACAGGAGGCATCCCGACAGCCGGCATTACATACCCATTCCGTCTAAATGTCATGACTTGAAACAAAATGAACGCACAAGAAGTGTAAAAACGATATATAAATAGATTGCCTTTACTTTTATAAATGTGACATATTTAAGTAAATGAAATAGTGATAAGCTTTAACATATCAATACATTTACTGGCTTGTTCCCTTTAGTCTACTGGCTGATCAACTGTCATTCTTGGACCAATTAGGGCAAGGTACAGCAACTTGCCAACTCTCCGTGATTGTCAGGGATACTCCATGAAATAGTCGCAATCTCCCTGACTCCCTGAAGAGTCTAGCAATCTCCCTGATTGCACCCCCATTATGTATTTGTTATATACTTGAAAATATTGAGATATACACATTCAAATCCTATAATTAGTGCCATTTCCTTGCATTTGTTATAAGGCACAATGATCCCTATGGCTACATGTATTTTCATGAAAAAAGGTTTCTCGTGGCCACTTATGGAACCACTTGTAAAACACAATACATGTAATTCTAACTAACTGCTTTGGGGCTCATTTACATTTGGATGTAAGTAAAGTTTATGGCACGTCCAATTTACCGCTGTGCTCATAGGTGTTGCTTTCACAATCTCCCTGAAATGCTTTTTCAAAAGTAGGCAAGCATGAGGTACAGTAAGCTTTATATGTTCTTGTTCTTGTCAAGTACAGGCCTGGACAATTTGTGGCTTTCCAGGTGTTCTGAAACTACAAGTCACAATATTCCCTGCCAGAGATCAACTATAT
This sequence comes from Taudactylus pleione, assembly GCA_031769625.1. NCBI lineage: Eukaryota > Metazoa > Chordata > Amphibia > Anura > Myobatrachidae > Taudactylus > Taudactylus pleione. The sequence continues at coordinate 2,193,364 of JAUIMM010000756.1, read as the reverse complement.
GCAAAGCATGTTGGTCCTCGTAGTTTCACAGCACCTGGTGAGCCACCGGTTTTTTAGGCCTAGTTTAGTACATGAGGACTTAGATGCATAATTGATTTAGTGTAATATCTACCACCAGCAGTTTAATAAATGGTGATTCATTTTTTTTCTGGCAATGATGTCAGTTACTTCTTTACCATTACTATGTATATCCATGTCCTATGAATTGCAGGCTTTTGTAAATTGTGATGTGAGCAAAATGCCTTTACTGCAGAAAGCCTAGTTTTCTGGAGTTTGAAGTGGAAATTCATTGCACTCGCTTTGTTTTTGCCCCCATGTTTTCTTGATAAGGTGTCTCCAAGCAATTGGTTAAAGCAAGGAAGTTGAATAGATCAGCCAATCTAATGAGCCTGAGAGAAGCCAACTTGTAATGGCAAATGCTCTTTGTAGCAGTAACTACATAAAGTGCCCCTTGACAAATAGAAATGCAAGTTTATTTACAGGAATTTGAAAAATATTTGATATTGAAAGAACACTTTTTATTATAATTCTCTGAGAGCTTTGCATGGCTCAAAATTGCCTTATTTTCACACTGTACATTGCTCGTTAATGTTGCTGGCAACATTTTGTTTATGGATTACATCTTTGTTAGACATCATTAAGAACATGCAAAAACAATCATAAAACTCTGTCTTTACAGACAGAGCTGTGCCGCAGATGCAGGCTGGAAGGGTTTGTGTAAATAGTTGAAAACAGAACGTTTCTTTTTTGGACAACACACATCTATTAATTTTAACCACAAATACACTGTAAATAATGTTAACTTCCATAAAATAAATAGACTGGTGGTTATGCACCATATGTTTTATAATTATCCTGTGGTTTTTGTTTACTGTGGTGTTGCAAATCCCTCAGACAGCTCTGTGAAGCAACGTCTACACAAGACCGAAAGGCTGTCAGCACTTTCTAGCATCCATATTAGGGTAAAAAGAGTTTAAACAAAACCAAGTGTCCCTATCTAGTCTGTGTGACCATATCTATCTATCTATCTATCTATCTATCTATCTATCTATCTATCTATCTATCTATCTATCTTTCTTTCTATCTATCTATCTATCTATCTATCTATCTATCTATCTATCTATCTATCTATCATTGCAGAATTAAAATATGCCTGAAGCTTTTATTCTAAACTGAATCTGCATTATGAGAGGATTAGTTATCTCATAATGAAAACCTAGTAGCTAATTACATAATTTCTTTTATTCTACAAATACTTTGTAAATGTGATCAATTGCAGTACGGCATAAGAGGTCATTGTTCTCAACTCTATATTTCAGGAACTCTTTTTACTGCACTATAATATACTCTATTGGTATTTGAGGTTTGTTATGTAATTTGCTTACATTTGGTAAACCAGTAGGTTTTCTTCCTTTGACAGAAACTAATCATTCCAAGGTGTCATTAAGCACTTTGATTTTTTTTTCTCAATTTGTTTCAAATTTAACCAATCAATGCACATTTATTGTGCATTGAATTAAAACAAATGAACTCTGAAAACAATGTTGAAGTTGGATTTTAATATGGTAGAATTGTCAGTGTTTTCACTTTTGTATTGCTAATGTTAGTATTTGTTTTAAAATGTATAAATAAAAAATATTATAGCAGCTATGTTGTGTATACAGTATATAACGTTAATATATCATACTGCAATTAAAAGGTACAATATAAATAACTAAAATTGATTCCTTATACTATATGTAACGGGTATATTGCAGTTACAGAAGGCTGGGAATGGGGCAGGTAACATGATGGCAATAGATAATTTTGATAGGTTAAGATGTTAATAAAAAAAAAATTCTATAAGTATTAACAAAGAACAAAAAGATCAGTTACAGTTACATAAACATCATGATTATGTTAGAACCAAGAATAATCAGATTTTAGGGCTCATTCTAAAGCTAGGCATCCAAACAAGGAAAATGCCCTCAGTTCCACCCTCTAAAACTTCCTCTGCAGTTATAATGATTTCCCTTTATCCTTAGAGCAAAGTGACTGATTTGAAGAGTTTAACCACCAGGCCACGAGTTATCAGTTTGTCTTGCTTCTGTGACAAATTTGCATTATGAAAGCCCTAAAAAACAATTCATCTATTCCCATTGATACTGACGTAATAGACCTCTAGACACAACTCTTAATTGCTTCTCTCAATATTATTACTATTGTTTCTTCCTTTATATACTATAGTGTTCAAATGTCAAGGGCAAAAACAAAAGAAACATATATGACTATTATGTAGGATCAGACAATGAAACACAAGGAGGAGATGGGTTACACAGAAGTGACACATTGCTCCATGTTGCCTGTATAACAGCAGAAAGAGCAGTGCTCATCTCAGGAATAAACTTCTAACGCTCACAGTTTATATTTCCAGATAAATCCCAAATTTTATTCCGTATAAAAATGTGTTTTTCTTCCAGTGTCTTGGCATCTGTGCCGGACACATTTTACATCTGTTCTGCTAAAAGGCCTGGAGGACAGGGAGGAGAGACAGTGTATAGGGTGCGAGGGGGAGGGGAAGCTGAGGGGGAAAGCTACAAATCTCTTAACTTCATCATTGATGCTCTAGCAATTTGAGAATCATATTTCATGACAGGGCTATCTCTTTCACATCACTGTCTGTCCCTCACTTTGTGATGACAGTGCCGCCTGAGAGCAAAGCACTGTTCCAGAGTCCCCTCATCCCCTCTCCCTCTTGACTTCAATTTGCAAGCGCAGTGCTCGCTCCAGTGACAGGCAGGTCGTTCGTGCTTGAATAACTTGCGCTCTGAGCTGTACAGTTTGTGGCATCCATGTAATGCTTAGCAGTAGGTACAGCTGTTAACCATTCGCTTATAAATAATCTCCCCCTCCCCTCACAACCTGTCTCCCAGGTAGTATACCTGTCACCATTAATAACTCACAGTCTGTGCTCCCAAGTGATCTGGCCCATCGCATGTCATTCACAGCCGACTGGTGCACAGGGCCAACTAGTTCAAGCAGACAGCCTAAGCAATTCACTCACAGCATTAGCTGTGAAATAATTTCATTTTGTCTGAGATACCTGGAGAAAATGACAGACCAGGTTTTCGTTCAGTGTCTCCCTCTATGTTTGGAAGAGGATTGCCGCCTACCTGAACATACATCTAAATAAATAGTCCTGCTTGATAAAAATGTCAAAAACGCCTATTATATGTAATCACAAGCATTTATTAGAGAAGGTCTTCAGAAATAAATGCTTGTTTGTAACAATTCAAATAAATTACAAATAGCCCCGTTGTTAAGTACAAAGCTTGTACTTTATAAGATATAAAAAATAAAAACATCCAGTAGCATTGAAATTTAAAGGCATGAATACATTTTGCAATCATAATTTATTGTGCCTTTTAGGACAAACTAGCCACCAGTGGTACATTACAATCATTTAATTCTCCAAAGATGTGTAAAATCTGTATGTACTGTATATCCATCTGTCTGCCAGTTCAAGTCATATTTTAGCCTTACTTTAAAGATACGTTTCAAACACATTACAGTTTAATTTCATACTATACTATCTATAGAGTTGGTTCTAGATGCTTTTAGTGCAAGGACATTCTGGAAGTCCAGTACAGGTACAGGAAGGTAAGATCTTTGTGTCCGTGTTTATATACCAATACATTTCTGTTGTATGTTCTCCTTATTTATCTGGCTATCTGTTAATGTTCACACAAACTTATATCTTCACTGCACTGACTGCCGATGAGAAAGTATGAAACAAAAAATTACCTTCAGGCCTATTGGCTCTGAAACGCCAGTTTATCAGTTCCCCACCACCTCTCCCCCTGTAAAAATCCATAGTGAAGTGTGAAAAGCAGCAGAAAGCCTTGTTTGTGCCAGTGTAGCTTTTTTACTTGCTTGCCAGCACCTTCATCTTCTCATGTGTTTCTAGCTAAGGACTAACATGGAACACAGAAAAGCAGAAGAAAAAAAAAAAGCCGACAGCAATAGAGACCAGATGCCGGTATTTCTTCTCTGTCACTTGGCTGCCGAGCAGATGGAATTTATATCGCTCGGGCATGCTAGAAGGAAGAGGCCTAGAGCAGCCAACATGTGGAACTAGGCCTGAGTGACATTTTTGCTAATGTTTTGTCCTTGTAGAACATTATGCTTCCTCTTTGCTTATGAGCTGCGGTTTTCCTGACTCAGACAGAGTTTCCAGGCCCAGCTGGAGCAGTACTCCCCCCTCCTTTTCCCTTCCCACCCTTTCTGAAAGGGCCTACGGAGCAGGAATGGACCCTTGTACAATGAAGCTCTTTATTAAAATACCTGACATCTGCGTGCAATGCACACCAAATCATCCTGAGCCGCACTAAGGAATTCGCTAGGCATTACCAGTCACTTCTAGTCTGACTCTCCTTCCTTGCCTGATTTATGTAGGCCCCTGGCAAAAGAGTGCGTTAAGTACTTTATTGGACTAGAGCGATCTTCCAAGAGGTATTGTCCTTCAGATACAAATTAAGTATTTTCTCTTCCCTTGTGATTTCCAGACATCAGGAAAGGAAGAGAGAAACAGAGCGCGATGAGCATTGTTCCACACTAACTCAAAATATATGATGTACCTTTTTTTCCCAAATGAGATATCTAACATATGTCTGTGCCTGAGCGTGTTTTGTTCAAGAGAGAAATGCTTTGAACGTGAAATCTAAGCCGGTGTGCTGTATACGTATCAAATAATATAGAGCGAACTATAACTCTGTCAGCACCGTCTGAACGTATCATGCTGCTCTGCATTGTTCTGCCTTTGTACTTAGATAATAAAGGTTAAATGAGCAGATATTGGCAGCTTGACTATACCCAGAATCCTTTGCAATTATATTCTTTCTGGTTTCAAATTGCAAACTGAACTCCTTTACACTTCCACCCTTTCAACCAAGGTTTTCTCTGTTTTTTTTTTTTTTTTTTAACATACTTTTGTCTGAGATTCAGATAAATGTTCTCTTCAGTTTTATAGCTAGCTTAAGCTATGTCAGGCAACTTACGCCACGAGTGAGCCGAACTTCCAATGACTTTGCTACTGTAAAGGCAAGAATCAATTTTATTTATATATTTATCTCAGTACTAACTAGTCACTAGCTAGACAAATGTGTCCTTGTGATCTCCTGTTGCCTAAGAGCACACATCCACTAACAGACCTTAAAAAAAACAGCTGCACGATTACGACATTGTAAATGTGCAGTCGTTTGTTAGTCTGTTCTTTGCCTACACTGAACGTTCAGTCGTTCAGTGTAGGCACATCAATCATCTGCTAACATGCTCAACCTGACGTTATCAACAGGTTGTTCAGCATGTTCGGCCGATGACTGATGTCAGAAACGACCAGCGGGAGCGAGCACCGCTAGTCGTTTCCGACATTAATGTGGCCAATTCATGCACGATTAATGAGCGATTGAACAGTAACGATATCGTTATCGTACAATCGCTCATGGAAATCGGCTAGTGGATGTGTGCCCTAAATGTTTTATTATTTAAAAAATATATATAAATATGCGGTCCAGGAGTGTCTGTTTATTATACAAATGTGACTCTACTTTATCTATTTGGACAAGTCATAACTCCCCAAATGTTTATGGCTTCTATTTGGAAACCAATCTTGGACAACTTCACTCATATCGGACATTAGCGTGAATTTGTATATTACCATTTGAGACTAAGGGATATATTTACTAAAGTGAGAGTTTTTCAAAAAGAAGATGTTGCCCATAGCAACCAATCAGATTCTAGCTATTATCTTCTAGAAGGGGTTATATAGGTATAGGTAGAATCTGATTGGTTGCTATGGGCAACATCTCCACTTCTAAAACCTCTCACTTTAGTAAATATACCCCTAATACTAGATACTAATTTGTTTTGTATTATTTTTACTTAAAGTCAAACATTAAACATTTAAATGCTTATTAAATGTTACCGCAAAGTCTTGTTGCTTGATGTGTCACATTCCCTTGGGTGTAATGTATTCAGACTACTGTATACGGCAAACTTTAGCTTGGAACCTCCTACACCTGAAAAACTATTGCTACAATATTTAACCCTATTAACCATCTAGAAATAATTATAATTTCTCCTTCCATAGTGGGAGAACTAGTCTGTAATGATGTAGTTTGGATCCAAATCTCCCTGTACCGCTATATTTCCAAATGGTCTTTCTTCTGGTTCTGATCTATCGATGTATATATTGATCCACACCTTGTCTTCATTATCTTTTGTCAGTTCTTAGCTGATATCATAGGAATAGTTTCCTCACATACACATCCTTGGCATTGAATACGTGGAGAGATGAGGGCTGGGAGAGTTGGAGAGCTTTGGCTTTTGGTCTTATGTCTGCTCAGATATATGCAGTTGAGCCATCTGCACACAGAGATGCATTTTAGCTATGAAAAAATCTTGATCTTGGTGTATGTTCCAGGAGCCAGACAGCAATGTGGAGTGAGGTAGCTTAGTGACAGTGCTGGTGTACGTCATTTATCCTGCTGGTGTGGCTGCTGCATATAGGGCCTGATTAATCACTGATCGCAATTGCAACAGCGTACGCAGATCGGCCGATGCACCACAGTGCGCGTGTGCAGGCCAGTATTGCGATCGCACTGCAATCACGTACGCAGATACAAAGCCATCGCAGAATGGGTGACAGGACGTCAACGTTTAAGGGTGGTGACGGGGGAGTGACTGACAAGTAAATCAGATACCTTCTGTGTTTTCCCATCACCTGCATTATTTTTTATCAACAGTAGTCAAACCTTAAATTAGTAGCATTCATCAGTTTGAATTAAATTCTTCATGATGTGTGACTGGGATGTTCATCTGGGCACATCGCAGTAGAATTCAGAACCCTAACATCACCAATTTTCTATTGCATTTTTTGGGGTGCGAGACAAAATTGTCAATGTTGGTGGTTGTGAAGTTTTGCTGTTCCGTCTATTCCATCGCTACTCATATATTGCTCATTAAGATTATTATCAGCTACAAACGTATTTCTACGTAGACATGGACACTCTGGGCCTGATTCAGAGCCGCTCGTAAGCGGCCGTTCATTCGCTCCGAGTGATGTTCACACAACTGCGCATGCGTATGGGTTGTAATACGCATGCGCGAACCAGTCATTGCGGTCGGAAATTGTGTGCTCGCAAAATAGCGAATGCCTGCTAATTTGAGTGACAGAATGAGGCGTTTGTGGGTGGTAACAGGGGAAGGTGCTTGAAAACGGGGAGTGGAGATCCGAACGCAGGCGTGCCAAACGGTCAAAACGGGCATTTTAAGGGTGTGCATAATTAACAAAGCAGCACCATCGACCACGTCACTTGGTTGTCTTTTAGCCTGAACTGCTCGCATGATTGCGGTAGGAAAATCCTACCACAAGCACTGTGAGCAGTTCATACGTGTTTCGATGTACTCGATTAATCTAATAAATAGCGGAGATGACGTAGGATGCGAGCGGCCAGGGGGCGTTTTTTAAAAAATAGCGAGCGCATGTTTCGTTTGCTCGTTCAGACATAGAGGCGTCAATAGGCCGCAAAGAGCGAGCGCTCTATTTAAATATCCGGACCCTTTTTCTGAGCGAGCGAGCGCAAATAGCGTCCAGCTCTGAATCAGGCCCTGTTTTACTAAAACACAATCACCATTGCCTTAAAATTACAAATCTGTTTTGTGTTTAACTCTCAGTCCAGCACAATCTGATAATGATTAGGGCGCTTGGACCTAATCTAGAAATACGTGTCCTAATTCAAGGACTAAAACAGCACCAAGGGAGAAGTACTGGTCTCAGCCTCTGCATTCCTTTCCTGACCTTGTGTAAAGAACTCTGTACAGGGAGGTGGGACCCAGTGCACAGCACAACGGTCTGCTTCTCAGGCAATAGTTTTTCCGTCCTGTGCTGTAGAAATCAATCAGAAATATCAGCCTTATCGGTGTCTTTTTGGGAAGATAAATATGGAATCTTGTTCAGCATGATTATTGTTGTAGGTTATAAAACATTTGCAGATTGTTACTGGCATATTTGCACTTGTCAGTTAATATTCTCCATTTACACATTAGGGTAAAGGAAACATTAATATAATGGGGTGTTTTCATCACCACTTAATTTCTACAATTAACATTTTCACCTACTTTGTATAAAAGAAGTATTGAGGCTATTCATTATAAAGGTAATGTAGGAGATATTACTGATGTCTCCTACATGATGTTTCAGCCCCAATCTGTCCCGCTGTCCCCATACACTAGTATGGGGACCTAACTTTATAAAGCTATGAAAATACAATATTTTTGGAACTTGACTGCGGGAGCATTGGCCATCAGATGGTGTTTGCTCCTGCACCCCTTTGGGAAGGAGCCCCAGGTTGCTTAGAGGGATCCTTTCAGGTCCCTCTGCCCGAGTCTGGTTCCTGCCGCTGGACACCGTGGTTTTATGCGCATGCCTGAAGCCCAGTTCATGCAGGCGCACTAACACTGCCAAGTCAGATTCAGCAGTGCTATGTCTCACTGCTACAGAAGTGTCAGTGAGGGGTATCGCAGAGACAGCTGATTTTCGCATTGTTGAATTGCTCCGGTGAATATGTATCCACCGCTGCTACTCGCAGCTAGTTGGATACTTAATTATCAGTGACTTCCCGGCCTCCGATAATTAACATAATGAACAGGCCCCTTAGTAACCTAATATGCAGGAAATACTTTTGCCTAAGAGCAATGATGGTTTGTGTTTTGAAATCAAGATCTCTGTACTGTATATTTTGATCTGCAGTACAGCCAAAATATCTAGTACTCCTTTTACTCTCTTTATTTGTAGTATCCTGCAATTAGTATGATTTAAACATAAATAAGCACATGCAAAAAAAATGTATGTTGGCCATATTTATATATTTTTTTTTAATTTAGTTAACAGAGATCTCTTTAGCCTGGTTTCATGAATGTTGCTCATTCTTGTGATGTGCTTACATTGCACTGATCTCCATTCTCCAGCAACCAGTTTACTGAAGTTTAGTGATCTCTGACTGGCTGCTGGAGTTCACTGCAACCCGGGCATCCAATGACAATTCAGTATGGCTGCAACTTGCATGTGTGGCCCGTGTGAGTGAGAGAAGGTGCTGGCTTGGAGGTGATTACTGAAAGGTCACAGTGGGCTATGCACTGTGGGCCTGATTCAGAGGTGGATCCAGTATCGGTTTTGGTTGCAAGCGGGCATGCGTCCTGATGGCTACCGCTGGGAGCGCAGAATGAATTTGGATGAAAAGAGAGGCAGTTGGTGTTCCTGGGTGGTAACAGGGCGGTGGCTAGCTAGATGCGGGCATCTCATGGCCAACGACTGCGTCTTTTTTTTTCAAATTGCACAGGCACCAGCGGCGGCCAGTTTTCTACAGACATTCTGAGCAACCATAGTGCTGCTCTTATGTCTGATGGTGAATTTTAAACAATTAAACCATTCCTCAAATGGGGATCTCTTTTGTATTCTGGATTCCAGGTCTGACTCTGCACTGTATATTGGTCACAAGATGGCACTCTGCATTGTACACTAGTCATCAGATGGAGCCCTGTGTTTTATTCTTGTCATGAAATGGAATTTTTTTCTCTGAAATTCGGGCAAATCATGTTCTTTATGTAATTTCACAAGTATCACTATCTGCCATGTCACTTTATGTATTCTCAAAAACGTTATCAACCACTTTACAATACCCAGTCAGTTTAACATAATATGCAATAGTTATCTCCCCAGTAGTCTGCATACAACTAATTAATTGCATTAAAATTAAATTAACCATTGGCAAAAAAAAATCACTTTTAAATGTCACAGAATAATTTGTAATTAATAAATCCCAGCTATTGTACCTGGTATTGCGAATTGCAAAGCATTCACATAAATTATAATGCAAATATGTTAGACTAAGTAATTATATGTCAGGTTGTTAATGGATACTCCTCAAGGATGGAAGGTTCACCCGTATATATTTGGGTTGAGCACTTTTATATGTGTATGGTAAACTGGCTACAGTACTCCCATAGGGGATGCGGTTAGAATCCCGACCACTGAGATTCCAGCGGTCGGGATGCCGACGCTGGAATCTCGACACTTAGAATACCAGCCCAGCATCCTGAAGGTAAGTACTGGGGTTAGGGGGAGGTTTAGTGTTCGGCTAAGGGGTTAGGCACTAGGGGGAGGGTTAGGGTTGGCTGCAGAGGGGGGTTAGGTTTGGGAAGTGGGGAGGAAGGCTTAGGTTTAGGCACTAGTGGAGGAGGTTTGTTTAGGCACTTGGGAGGGAGGGGTAGGACTAGGGGTTAGGTTAGGAGTACTTACCTTTAGGCGTAGGCATTGTAACCTGGTCAGGATGTCAGCATCAGGATTCTGACCTCCGGGATCCGGAGCGCCGTCATCCTGTACCTAACCCCTCCCATAGAGCCATTTAGTTCAATTGTTCTGTGCATTTTCCTTACATACTTACTCCTACATAGACATTCATTGTTTTAAACCTGTTTTGCGTTATCATAGTCAGATGCTTCTGCAAATTTCTCAGAACAAAATGTTGTGCTATTTTTTTTCTTAGCGAAACGGCTCAGCCATATGGTTATAATTTGGAATTGTCAAGCTGAACTGATTTTTTCTGTTTTTTGTGAAAAAAAAATCTGCACCTTTTTCTTTGGCCAAGACGCTTGTTACAGACACATCAAAGAGTGTGTGCATTGGATCAAGGTGATTTTTTTTCTGGTCACATCTCTGCCAGCTGTGGTGTTTATGATTAGAGTCAGTGTTTTCCAGACACCTCAGAGTCCTCTCAAAGATGCAGATCTTTAACAGGATCCATCACTGTGGAGTGACATTAAACAGACAGCCTAAGGGGTGCTTGGTTCCAACAAGGCAGACCCAGTCATCTCACAGAGTGGGTTTATAAGGCACATACTTTTTTTTTAATTAAAACATCTTGTCAATCTCATTTCTTATTTTACATCCACCTTCACAATCCTTGTTTGTCCATTTTTGAAACAATTACTTTGGCCATATTAAGGTTTTCTTTTTCAAACTAGAATCTCTCTCCAGATTATATTATAATATTTGAGGTACGTTTGCACTGTGTATATTATCTAATGGTAACTCCTCCTGTCAGTGAGCTGTATTGTAGACCCTCCACAGTGGTACATTAGTTCTTTCTTTGCCCCCACATATTTATATGATCCCAGTACCTATAGGCTGTGTAATTCCTGACATATTAGCACACACCACCTGGGACTGATACATGCAGGCACACAAATACTACTATACAGTACCACTTTCCTTAGGCAGTGTATCATAAAGCAGCTAAACACAGGCTAAGTTTTTGAGCTTTGCCCTGTATTTTCATAGAAAGGTTTTTCAATTGGAGCAAAAAAAAATTATGTCAAAATGAACATTGGGAATATATGAATGAACATTGTTGGAATATAGGGGTCTATTTACTAAGCTGTGTTAGGAGATAAAGTGAACAGTGATAAGGTACCAGCCGAACAGCTCCTAAAAGTCATTTTTCAAACACAGCCTGTGAGATGGCAGTTAGGAGCTGATTGGCTGGTACCTTACCTCCGTTTACTTTATCTCCTAACACAGCTTAGTAAATAGACCCTATAATCTCAAACTGTTCACTGCTATAAAACACAGATATTTACATCCTATTACTACAGTATGTTTACTCCACACCTATATTTAGGACTGAACCTTCCATGCATTGTGATGTCATAGGGAGGAGGCGTGATGCTGAGGGCATCCTCACATTGCACACAGAACAGATGTTTATCTGTTGCTCTGATTGTCTGCATATTATAGGCCTTATTCACTTCGTCATTTGGTGCATCACGAGTGTGTCTTTATGCCGCAGTCGATGGACTTCGTACCTGAGGCGCTCACTGGATGCGGCGCAAATGTGCCTCTGTGTGCATTAAGACGCACCATCGGTCGCATCATCGAAGACTGCACAGCACTATGGAGGCACAGATCAGTGTCTGAACATGGCCGCCGGTGTCAGTGCAACTGCTGAAAAAGACAATCGCTGAAGTAGCTTGCTACTTCCCTATTACCAGCCAGAAACGCTAACTGAAATTGCCTCTCTCTGCGTCCAACTTCGTTCTGCGTCTCCTGGCGGTAACCATCGGGACGCATGCACAGTGCAGCTTGGATACATGCTCAGACTCAAAACTTTGGCTGCTTGCATGCAGCATCGACACTGCGTCCATCTCTGAATCAGGCCTCTTGGGTGTTCTGAACAGGAGCAGAGCAATAGGTCCAAGTATAAAATGAAGTTAATTGCCCCCCAGTTTGGAGCTCCTTGCATAGCATTGTTCTTTTGGTGGTCCATAGATAAAATAACACATGAGCATATTTAGGTCTTTCTGAATCTCTGCATTGTGACAAAGCTGCAAATCCAACTGTGCGAGCAATTAGCATAGAAACATTACTATGTGTTTCTGTAATATATACTGTATTCCCTATGTACAGTATTGTATTGACTTCAGTGAAGTCTAGATCATGCATTTACATACAGTATACAGTAATTCATTAGAGAATTTGAAAACACGTCGGCACAATTTATGTGTATTATCTACAGAATTGAAGACAGCAGTTTTTATATGATTTTTTAATGGTAGTATAGGCAAGTGCTATGATGTTTCTATGAAATGTTTTCTATAAATGTTTGATTATTACAATTAGAAGAAAAAAAATCCCAGCAACACTGGACCCAAAAGCTACAGGCACCCATGCAGATTACATTTTTTATGCATTTTGCATGTACATGATCTGGCGAATGACGGGTCCAAAATACCACTTTCCTATAATATATGGTGACATCTGTGTTTCATTATTATTCTTATACAGGAGATTTATTTGAGTTTAATGTTTGTAAACAACTAGAATGCTGTATTTCTATCAGTATACATTGACGTTTGGAATTGTTCCATGTTCAGAGTTCCATATTGTGGTCACTTGGTAATTATACTCCTCTTCTACTCCCGGTGTTGTTTATATATTCCAACACAAGTATTACAGTACTTTACATGTTTTATAACTAGATTTTATTTGAATGCCAAAATATTTATTTATGACCTATCACTCATTACATTGAATGGGTTTATGTACAAATTATATATATTCATAGTTTGGTTTATTTTTAATTTAATGATCCTGCTCGGATTGGACATCAAAATGCTGGGTTAATAGTGTTTGTGTAACAGAAGAGATGATGATTTGTAAACAGGCCCTGTGTGTATGAGGCCTAGGGCTGTTGCACTTTTTGACCTCTTCTAAAAGTGTCACTGGAAATGAAAGGAGCTGTTGGAACACTCCAGACAAGCTTAGCACAAGCTCTCCTAATGCTGGGCTTCAGGCTGCCCAGAGGCCTAGTGGTCTTATGTGTTTCAGTAGAGCTTTCATTAGCAGTGCGGGGAGGGAGTAGCTGAGAGCCCAGCATAAGCTATCATTGATCCACTCTCACAAAGTGCAAAGATGTGCAGCTTTCTAGTCACAGGCCATTCAGCTCCCGAGCAGCTTCATTTGACACTGCTGACAGCCCCATACTACAGAAGTGGCCACAAAAAGAAAAAAAAATCTCTTTGCTATCAGATTCCCTGCTAACGACATAGAATTCCCCTTGGAGGTGGCTTGACTGGAAACATTAGCACTTGTTCTCAGGTCTTGTTGACATGAAATTCTTTCAATAGATAACAGGGCTGGGAGAATGCTATCACCCAAGCATGGCGATATTATCTTTACCGGCTTGTTGAGCGAAAATGTGATTTATTGACAAACAAATGCTGCTGTGCTTTTCAAGCTGCGTGTAATTAGTCACCATTTCTAATGTACTGTGCTCCTGCAGCAAAGCATGCCAGTCAGTAATAGAACTACTTGCCTCGGATGGCATTGATCCGACAGCTTGCATTTTGATCTATAACCACAATTTCCCGTAATTGAGCCGGTAAGGCTGTGTGACGGGTTAGATTGCTATCCAGCTGCACCTTGGGGTGATTCAGGAACCTACCACTACTATGTCAGTAAGTAGTTATTGAAGTGCTGCTTTTAGTAAATCATTTAGCAATTGGCGGAATGCTGGTGATTAAAATAAAAAAAAGATCTAAATAAGTAAATAGTGTATATTAATAATGATGCAGCAATATCTTTACTTTTGAAATGTGTTTTTTACGTAATTGAGCAGACGTAAAGGGAAGATTTCTAAGAGATTTGTTGAGATATAAAGATAATTATATAATTTATTTGCAGCCTACTGGCATAGCGATATAATTATAATAAATGTATTTGAAAACAAATATCAGTATAATTGTGAATTGATAGACACAGCACCTGATACAAAAGTCTAATAAGAAATTCGATATAGACAAAATGCAGTATATGAATGTAGTTTTCTGAAGATAAATCATGATAATAGGGATAACCTACAATGCACTGGCGTAAGTTCATCCCAGAGGCCCGGAGGTAAGTTATAGTTTCGTGCCCTCCACCTAAAAAAATGGAAAATAAATATGGTGCATATCTATCTATCTATCTATCTATCTATCTATCTATCTATCTATCTATTACTATTATTATTATTATCCTTTATATGGTGCAGCAAAGTGTCCGTAGCGACGATCACAGAAACAATTACAATGAAAAAACAACCACAGTATAATAAGTGCAAAAAAATGTATAAGGGGATAAACTAAACTGTGCTATAAGACAATTAAACAGTCGTGCTTAATGACGCTACCTTGAATAGGAAGCCACTGGGGACACAAATAGTGCAGGGGGGAGGGACCAGCTCATAGAGTTTACAGACTAAGCGAATTGAGGTATAACTGGGAGGTGAACTGGGAAGAATGAGGCTATGGGTAATACAAATGAAAGCTAAGAGGGTGAGGAGAGTTTATAGACTTTGAAGAACAGGTGATTTTTAAGGGGGCACTTGAAGCAATGCAGTAGTCTGTCTGATGGGGGAGGGGCTGAGTCTCAAAGGAGGGGAGCAGAGTGGGTGAATTCTTGTATGCAGTCATGTGAGGATGTAATCAATGAGGAGACAATCAGAGGAAGAACAGATAGAGCGAGTGGGAGAGTGGATTGGGATGAGTTCAGAGATTTTGGAAGGAGATGATTGATGAAGTGCATTGAAGGTTTGGGTGAGGAGCTTAAACTGGATTCTGTAATTTGAAGGGGAGCTGGTAAAGGTGTTGAAGGAGAGGTGAGGTCAACTCACTGAGTGTAGATGTAAGAGATAAAAGTTGGGACAGAGAGACAGTAGGAGGTAACAATGAGCCAAGCAAGAGAAGACAAGAGCATAAATAAAAGATTTAGTAGTCTCACAGGTGAGGAAGGGACAAATTCTAGAGATGTTGCACAGGTAGAACCAGCAGGTTTGGTAGACAAAATGAATGAATTAGCAAAGTGTGCCCTGACAAAGTGACCAGGGAATGGGGTCTGTAACTTGTGCTTGAACCTAAATATATAACAAAAACAGGGGGCTTATTTGTCATATATGGCAGGATTGGGAATTACTGCAAATTATTATTATTGCCGCAATTAATTAATAATATCTCACAGAGGCAGCTGAACGATACTGGCTCAGAGCACAGCGAGTTGACTTAACTTCGCTAGGCCATCCCAGGGGATCTGTGCATAAGCTTGCTTCTGGGAGTTCATGTCAAACATATCCAGTGGGTTTTTTTACTCAGTAACTAAAGTGATAGATCAGGGTGGATCAGTGGATATACAAATGAGATATTCCAACCCATGCTGGCTTTTCATGTGATGAAATGAGTTGTTGCTACAACTGTATGTGTCTGCTAATCAACTGGGAGAGATAACTACTTAAAATAGTTAAAAACAAGTAGGATTAATATGTTTAAAATGAGATATAGTTTAATATACAAATATATACTATATCAGATGTGATATATGCATATTTAAAAACAATGGGTTAAATGTATGTCTATTTGCGGAGTGAATCAAGTGTGCAAGCAGCTCAGTTATGTTATCAAAGTATTGATCCGATTCCTGCCGTTGATTGAAAGATGGCAATAGGGGATCTCTAATTTTATAATTATGTTGTGGACTTCTTGGATTTACTGTAATTTACATCGCTATTAACTGATCTCAGCATTAGTGCTGATGATGTGGTGGGAAATAAATATGGAGAGCTTGGATCCTTCTTGGTGGTCAGGGTCCCATGCAATTGCCCTATATGTCCTCCTAAACAGCAGCAGAAATAATAATGCATTTAACTCATGCAGCCATTTATGAGAGGTATATGAGAGATATATGATGTGCATTAACACCCTTCACCATTAGTCTGTCACCACTTTGTAGAAAAGAACAGCTCTTCAGTATCACTTCCATAAAAGTGACAGATGCTGTAAGGAAACACTTGTCTTTGAGGATAGGGTGCATGGAAAACAGGCAGAGAACCAGCTGGAGCTCTACAGATGCAAGTGGTGGTGGTATGAGAAATGCCACCTTGGGTAGCATACTTCTGTGGACCACAGATGGTATGATGTACAAGCTTTCCTGATAAGTATTTTACAAACATTACAATTGTATAAGTTTAATTTCAGATGGTCATGTTGGCAGGGCTAGTGTGAGTGAATTACAACCTACCTTATAGCAGTGTCACCAGAAAGTGAATGTTGGCACCATACTGCACTCAGTTTTCTGTGATTGCATTCAGGGGATAGTCATGGCACAATTAGGTCATGTCTGGGAGGAACTGGGTGTCTGGCAAAATTTTTCCCTATTGTAATTTAGGGGTGTTGGGAAAGATGCTGAATAGGATCCTATAGTTTCTGTAAAAAAGGATAATTTGGCCATGCCAGGAGACCGCAGTGACAGCAGGAGCTTCAATATTTCACATACAATGTAAAGTGGTTGTCAAAGGGAAATGTCTTCTTTATTTGAAAAACACATTTTACTATTTTTATGTACTTACTTGTTTATTTTAAGTTATTTAGCTGAGTTTTGCAGGTGTTTGCTGGTACAGTATAATAGCCCAAGCATACCTTTGCTTAAGGAAATTAATATGCATAAGATAACTTTATAAATCATTCAAAACACAGTAACCAGGTTTACATCTATGGCTTGTATCCTTGCAGTTCAGTAAACATCTACATGCATACATTATACAAGGGAAATGACAGAATTGAGATAAGATGCAGTTTACATGTATCAATGTATAAATGACATGTCATTATTGATACCCTCTTTAAACTCTTTGCATCAGCTGTTTTTGCTTCTGACTTCTTCAGTCATGTAGAGACAGCAGTAGGCAGTAAAAGGAAGATAATTATGCTAATAAGCATAGAAATGTAAGGAACACACACTTGTCATTTTGAATTTCCTGCTAAAGAAAGCAGGTGTCCAGATGTTTACTTTCTATTACAAAATGTAATTACCCTAATTAGCATCAGTGTCACTTACTCTTCAAAAATGCATTGATTAGGCTAATAATTTGTAAGAGTGAAATAAAGTTGAAGAACATCTTGACTTTATAGCTCTGCATAGATATTTATTTAGAATATTACAATAGCTACCAGTAGTCCATAGAAACATGCTTATTATATTTATTTAGAACATTACAATAGCTACAGTACAAGTAGCACAGGCAAATGCAAGGGGGGGGGGGTTCCGTCTGCCTGGAAACCCTTCTCCCCAGCCCACACCATGACCACAATTGAAACGGTAATATAATAGATTGCTACTAGTGCTGCATGTTTTTCTCAGTATCACAAATGAAATACTTGGCACCACCTGTGGATATTTTAACATGTATCAGCCAGTAATAAATAACCTGTGCACCAACTAGAAGATCTGGAAAACATCCACTATTAGAGATGCACTGCTATAGAGCCCAATATATACATATATGTCCAGGGCAGTCCTAGGTTCTTCTGCTGCTCCTCCAGGCTCCCGGACTTGCTCCAATAGTCTGGAATGGTGCCCACATCTAAAATAAATACGTTCAGCTCAGGCAGGATGGCCCTACTGCTGCATCTAATGGCTTACTGTGATCACTGGTTCTGTATATGCTGGAATTAATACACACAATACACTTTGTATGACGCTTATTAAAGTTGGTTAAGTACTAATTCTGCCCTCTTCATTGACAGGCCACACTCGCTCTAAAATTGAGCATTTGGAAACCCCCCTCTGGAAATCCTGAGTTTGCCCCTGAGTAGTATATAGAAACAAGCTTATAGGCACTTCCCACACTACTTTACTTCAAGGTAAAATAGCATTATCTCCCTAATAAACTGAGAAGTGTGTAATGATCAGATATGGTCATTATTTGCTTTCCTTTTATTTTGACAATTGTCAGCTAATCATAATCTTTAGCATGTCTAGAACTGCGCACTTAATTCTGGGTGACCTGATACTAGGGATGGCCATTGAAGGGTTAACCATTGATGGTACCATCAGGGCTTAACGGAATTAAAACATTGACGGAAAACCATGAATGGTTTTTCCCATCGATGGACACCTCTGCATCTGCTACACATGGCTGGCAGGCCAATCAGAAAAAGGGGCATTTTAGCAGCACATGGGGGTGAGCTAAGCTCAGCACCCCCTACGGCAGCTAAAAAATAAACTCAACGATGCATCTCTTCCGACGATGGCTAACCATCGATGGTCGCTGTGCATCCCTATCTGATATACTGTATGCTCTCATGTCATGGTCCAGCATTCACCTCTGTTATCACACACTGGGCCTGATTCAGACGTGGATGCAGTGTCAGTGGTGCATATGACTGATAGTTTATACCTGTATATGTGCTAAATCGCACAACGCATGGTTCCTGATTGTCTGTGCACAGAGATGTGGCACAGAAATGGGCGCACAGTCTGAGAATTTTAGTGGGTGTTCCAGGGGTGGCGATACCGATGTGGGAGTGTCACAGGCATGTTGCTGAAAGCGGTTGTGTTCAAAGACGCACAGCCCTCACGTAGGAGGTCATACAGATGGAGAAACTGCTCCTGTCATAGGGCTAGTGACTGAGGGTGCATCTAAAAACACTCCGGACGAATATGCACTGTCTTAAGCAAGTGGGTTTCTCAGTACTTTAATAATTGGAAGTGGCATTAGCATAAAGATGCAACTGCTTTAAAAGATGCAACCACTGTCAACTGCATCCATCCCTGGAGCAGGCCCACTATCTACAAATGCTCAGGCTTGCCATTACTTGACACCCATGTTTAGATTCTGTATGCAGGCATTAGTGATATTGGCCAGCTTGACAACTTTTCCAGCATGTCTGTGTGACGGGATGTAGTCAATCTATCGATGCCCAGGATGCCGGTCGACATCAAAAGCCCATTTCGGGATTAAAGATAGGCGTCGAAATCCTGACACCTATCTTTAGCCTGACGCCTCATTTTACATATTAAATGTCCCAACTGCAAAGTGCAACGGAATACGCTAACGCTATATAAATAAATGTTAATGTTAATAAATGACAAAATATGCCACACCCACAAAATGTAATTCCAGATCAATTCATGCCACGCCAGGTAAGGCAGTAATACAGGGTAGTAGAGTGGTAAAATCATTCCTCCCAACATTTGATATACCTCAACCAGGAAAGATGATGTGGCCAAGACACAATAGGGGCATAATCGATTTGTGGTGATTGCTTGTCCCTAGCCACCTCGCCTGAAAATACCCATTCATTTCTGTGTGCACCAGTAGCAGTATATTTTACTGCACAAGGCACCTGTTCTCCACTTCTCTCATTTTCCATATACATGTCCACAGGCAGGAGAAAGTCCTTCGTTCAGGACTCTACTGCCAAAATTGAGACAGTTGGTAGGTATGATTAAATACATTGGGATTTACACCAAGAAGCTCCCTCTGCTAGCTCCTTGTGGCTTGGACACATTTTTTGTTTAATTGTAGTGATTGCAACAGACAAGTGCAGTGAGTTTGTGCTTTTGTGACATAATTGCTTATGCTTTTTTTTTGTGCTCCAAAATGATGTCTATGCACTTAGATGTTATAAGAATCCAGCCTATTTTTCTTTGGAAAATGCTCTGAGCACCCAATCATGAAGGGAATAGGCACCCTCCACATATCCCTTTTGCCTTTGTTACCTGGGTCTAATACAGGTATAGAATTTAGAACCTGGAATGCAGGAGGGTTTTTTATCATTTTAAGCACTATGTCTAAAATAAAATTGCAAAAAAATAAAATAAATAAATAAATACCCCAATCTTTCTCCACACTGACCCTGCATTCCTTTCCCCATAAAATGATTTAGCAGTGCTCCTCCTAGTAACTATAGGTGAAAATGATACATTAATATTATAACCAAAACATGTATAACTGTACTTTGTCTCTCTCTGGAGTTTATAACTTTAGGATATAGGGTTTCCAGATAAGAGATCTACTAATGCCTGCAATGAAATGAGTGTCAATGAAGCAGTTAACATGTTACAGCTACTGTTTCAAATGGAAGCCTTAATACTTAACCCTTTCATGACTGCAGGTGATTTGCACTTTAATGAGAAACACTCATTTACTGAACCAAATGTTATATAATTTTTTTGGTACAGTACAGACATTCATTTAGCAGCTTCTTGCAATTAAAGTACAATATATATAATATATTTAAATATATTTATAGGCAATAGAAAAGATAAAATGTGCAAAAAATATACAGTTTTCCTTAATTCTGACTGCAGTTACTTTTGTATACTTAGTTTAACCCCAGAAAATGACTTCAACATTTTGTGCCCTCATTCTCTCGAAAATATAGAGATATGAAATAAATAATTTATTCTCAGTATGGTTTAGGTATAACTAAGTATATATATTTTCCATGTCTTCTTTTTTTTTTCTTTTACAAAGAGACAGTGGAGACTCAAATGGAATTTCACTATTTTCATTAAATAATATATTGCAATGTGGATCATGCAGTGGCTGATACAGCAGTTTCTGTTACATTTCATCCTTGTCACTGCAATGATGCGCAGCCATTTATGTAATGCTATAGGCTCTGTCTTGTCTACTGTATGTATGCAGTGGGGAGATGTACTGTAAATAAGAATATTTAAATTGATGACTAACAAATCTGCTGACAAATTACAGAAAAATTTGCAATAAAAATACTGATTAAAAAAATGTATGTATCATTTGTAATACAGCAACATTTAGTGAATATATTTTTTTTTAAATATTTGTTACATACTACTTCAGTTAGGAAGTTATGCTTTTGTGTCAGTGCATCAGATGATCCCAAAACTGAACTGGGTTCTACTGTATATGTAACTAATCTTGTTTTGTTATAGCTACTCAGCAGCTAATGTTTCATTATTTTGTGTATTACTTGATTGACAATCTGTATGTTTATCACTTTACATTGCACGATTCGCAAATCACAATCACCTTGTGACATGCCTTAATACTGTATGTCTGAAACACAGCAATGATACAAGCATTACATGGCGGTAAACTAGGTAGGTTGAGTGTATTATTTTATTTTCAGAATCAATGCATCTATAGACACAGTTCTGTTAGCATAGAAGCACTATGTAAATATATCTGTCCTGCTGAAATGACTGGAATTGCTTAGCTTGACTTGATTGAATTACATGGATGCTTTGCGGCATTGTACAGGTTTCTGATTTATTTGTCCAATTGACTGGAAAAAGAATTCTCCTTTGACTGTGAAATGTGGAACTTCACTAATTACAGTGGTGGTCATCCATCTTTTACCCTGTTCCTTCCTGTTATTAGTCATAAACAGTGGTGTCACTTCTCATCAATCCCATGACATCCCTCCTGTGAGCTCCAGTCTGAGAGGTCAATTCTCCAATTGCTATCCAACAGTTAACTATAAACATTGACCTCTGCCTTCACAATAAATGGCTGCCACTAAACAGTCAAGAAGCTCTGTAATTTGTAATGGCTAATGCTGCTCAGTGACACTAGAGAGTTGGATACCTCTGGCATTGATATACAGCTCTATTAGGTAGATAGACAATGCAAATATTAGACTGCAATGACTGTGCTGAGCCACAGGGTCCGTCTACTATAGAAAGTCAACTCTTTGTTTACACCCAGCAATTACTGTGCTACAAATACCTGCAGTTTGATAGCATTGAAGTTACAACAGTAACAATAATGAAGATGGCAATAATTTTGGGATCATCTCAAATTCCAGGACATTCCTGGAGTTATTGTGACCACAGATGGCAACCAGTTATGGGCACAGTGCTGATATGAAAAAGGACCCCTATGACATATGAGACTGGGTCTGGACCTAATTTAGTTGAACATGTAAATCTGCTTATTCTACTAGTTTGAACTTGTGAAGTGATTGTTGGCAGGTAATGGAATTAACTTGAGGACACACGCAACTGGTATGCTTCTGTACACAATGAATGCAACACAAAGTTATAGCTATGTTTTATTCTAAGCAAGTGCTGGTGTCAGCACTGACTTATACACATATGCTCATTATGTTAGTGTATACGTTGGTAGCTAGGATTATGGTAGCTATAAATGGTGGCTATAAATGCTCTGTTACAGCATATGTGGCCAGTTTGATGGGCCCCATTATCACATTCATATGATCATCAGATGCAGTCATCATCTGGCTGAATTTATAGCAATTACTGAATGACATCTGATGGCGGTTTAAGATTTTAATTGGGACTGGTAGTCCTTTTTGTGTTATATGACATCTAATTTGTGGTAAATTGTCTTCAATTTGGCCAATGCAAGAATCCGGGGGGGATAATCAGGACGATTGCCTCCCTATAATATACACACCTTCTCCTTTGGAAGGCGTTGACCTCCCTCAGAGGTGAAGTCGGCTGAGAGCTCAGCCCCGGGAGGAGAGGCTGCCTTAAGGAGAAGGTCTGACACTGAATTGCACCTAGTTGGTCGCCATAATTTCCCCTTGTATGCGCATGTTTCAAATACAAAAACCAGGTTGTTGGTGGCATGTTGCGGGGAGATACAGTACCAGGGGCGTAACTAGAACTTTTTGGGCCCCATAGCAAAATTTTTAAGGGCCCCCCCTAACTTAGGTCTTACACAATAACCACAGTAGTTCCCCATAAACATTAAATGCCCACTGTAATGGTGCCCCTTATGCAATGCCCACTGTAATGGTGCCCCTTACGCAGTGCCCCCAGTAGTGAGCCCCCTGTAGTTGCCCCCAGTAATGAGCCCCCTGTAATGCCCCCAGTAGTGAGCCCCCTGTAATGCCCCCAGTAGAGAGCCCCTTGTAATTGCCCCCAGTAGTGAGCCCACTGTAATGCCCCCAATAGTGAGCCCCTTGTAGCTGCCCCCAGTAGTGAGCCCCCTGTAGTGATCCCCTGTAGCTGCGCCCAGTAGTGACCTCCTGTAGCTGCCCCCAGTAGTGAGCCCCCAGTAGTGACCCCCTGTAGCTGCCCCCAGTAGTGAGCCCCCAGTAGCTGCCCCCAGTAACTGCCCCAGTAGTGAGCCCCCTGTAGTGACCCCCTGTAGCTGCCCCCAGTAGTGACTCCCTGTAGCTGCCCCCAGTAGTGAGCCCCCAGTAGTGACCCCCTGTAGCTGCCCCCAGTAGTGAGCCCCCAGTAGCTGCCCCCAGTAGTGAGACCCCAGTAACTGCCCCAGTAGTGAGCCCCCTGTAGTGACCCCCTGTAGATGCCCCCAGTAGTGACCCCCTGTAGCTTCCCCCAGTAGTGAGCCCCCTGTAGCTGCCCCCAGTAACTGCCCCAGTAGTGAGCCCCCTGTAGTGACCCCCTGTAGCTGCCCCCAGTAGTGACCCCCTGTAGCTGCCCCCAGTAGTGAGCCCCCAGTAGTGACCCCCTGTAGCTGCCCCCAGTAGTGAGCCCCCAGTAGCTGCCCCCAGTAGTGAGACCCCAGTAACTGCCCCAGTAGTGAGCCCCCTGTAGTGACCCCCTGTAGCTGCCCCCAGTAGTGACCCCCTGTAGCTTCCCCCAGTAGTGAGCCCCCTGTAGTTGCCCCAGTAGTGAGCCCCCTGTAATGCCCCCAGTAGTGAGCCCCTGTAGCTGCCCCAGTAGTGAGCCCCCAGTAGCGACCCCCTGTAGCTGCCCCCAGTAGTGAGACCCCAGTAGTGACCCCCTGTAGCTTCCCCCAATAGTGAGCCCCCTGTAGTAAGCCCCCTGTAATGCCCCCAGTAGTGAGCCCCCAGTAGTGAGCCCCCAGTAGCGAGCCCCTGTAGCTGCCCCCTGTAATGCCCCCAGTAGTGAGATCCCAGTAACTTCCCCCCCACGCGCGCGGGCGCGTGCGCACACACAAATCAAACAAAAAAAAAACTTACCTTATCCCCGCTCCTGTGAAGCCGCCGACCGCCCTGTCGCCCGCTCCTCGGCACTATGAGAGTGACGTCATGACATCACTCCCATAGTGCACTGCGGGACCCGGAAGACGGAGCTCATTCCTGAGCTCCGTCCCCGGCGTCCGCTCCTCGGCACTATGGGAGTGACGTCATGACGTCACTCCCATAGTGCATTGCGGGACCCGGAAGACGGAGTGAGCTCCGTCCTCCGGCTGCCGCCGGGGGTTTGAGTGGGAGTCGGGCGTCCGCTGGTAACACAATCTCAGCGGGCGCCCGGCATATGGAAAGTGCAGGGGGTGCGATCGCTGGGCCGGCGGGCCCCTTAAGCCGCCGGGCCCCATAGCAACCGCACCCCCTGCACCCTCCATAGTTACGCCACTGTACAGTACTATAGAAATTACGAAAGTCTTTGGTAACTTTCATATATCATAAGAAAATAATTCCTCCATAACTTTTAATAACTTACTGTCCAGACTTCAAACATGGTATTATTATTGTGTGTGTTTTCTCTCAGATTGTTATTGAAGTTATAAAATGTATTACATTAAAAATATTGTTATTTATGTACATATTTTTGAAAGAGTACACAATCTCCCTCGCTCTCTCTCTCTCTCTCTTTCTTTCTCGCTCAGGATTGGACTGGCCCACAGGGGTACAGAGGAAATCCCCGGTGGGCCACACTGCTTGAGGGCCCACCCTCTCCTCTGAATTATACATTGTTACTCTATTACTCAGTCAGTTACCTGGAGGACCAGGACCATTGATCAACATGGTGCTTGGTTACCAAACTACACCAAGATTTGTCTAATTATTAGCCTAACATCTGTGATGGCTGGCCACACCTCCTCTGGTGGATGACCACATTCCTTAAGTAAGGGCCCTTATCACACAATCTCCCAGTGTGCCCTTCATGCCCCAGTCCGACACTGCTCTCGCTCTAAAATATTTTTTTGGTTTGCTACTTACTGTACTTGTAAAATGTTTACTTTTTCTTTTATTAGTTCAAACTGTAGTATCAGTCCAGTCCATCAAGAATCTGCGTTTCAGAGGCTATAAACAAAAATGCACTGGGCAGGGGCAATGCACATTGTCTTCTATGTGTTTGTGATATAATTTATTAAAGTGAGGAATGAAATTTGTGAAGCATCGTCTAGGCACAGTCTTGAAAGACTGCAGAGGTCATTTTACCAGATGTGAATATAGCAGACTTCCAAAAAAAATCATAGTATTGATATACAAGGCTGTGTAGAGAGAAAACAGCAACTCGGTGTTCCTGGGGTGATTATGACTTCAGCATCCTTTAATTAAGCGGAGCACAGAATAGGACAAGTTCTTTATATGCTAAGTGTTATAAAAGGCAGCACATTTGTTCAATTGGATTTGCAGAATAAAAGGGGTTACAGCTTGCAGGCATTTGCACAAAAGTGAGAGTGACTCTGTTTCTGCGTGTGATATGTTTCTCCTTGATAGACTGCCAGCTCTGCTGCTGGTACAAGGCTCTCACTCATAACGTAGCCATCAGCACTGCTTATTGGAACACGCTGTGTTTGGATAATTTACTTTCGCAATAAACAAAAGATTAGAGGGAAAATTTCAACAACGTGGTCCATGTGGCACTGGGATAAGTAGAGAAACATGTTGATTATAGACATGGTGCCTTACAAAGAAGTAGGCTGGTCGAATGTGGTATTAAGGAGACATTTGGATCAGTTTCCTGCAAATATGCACACGGGCATGAGCTGTACAGTAAGTAATAATTACACAGACTAGGTCGTTCTGAACTGTAATGCCTGGGCACATTACTTTGGAGTTTATAAGCATGTTAGGTGTAATTTTAGGTGTTAGTGTTAATATTATGCTGCGTCGCTCATAGATTTTTTTCATTTTTTTTCTATGAATACTGATAATGGTTCTTTTTTCTAGAACAAGTATTCCTTTTCTTGTTGCCTGGTAAGTGACACATCAGGAAATCACCCTTTTCTGTTTGAAAAAAATAGCCAAACAAATCTTCCACACCTACAACCTAAATTCCATCAATGCTAGGAACCTTCAACTACAGCACTTGTACAACAGTTTGCCAGAGTTGTGAATTAAGTTGGGTACACACTATATGATCTATCGTTCTATATATCGTTCAGATCAGAATGATATATCTTACACATTGTATAGTTTGTATGACCAATCAGTCATTCACTGCCATTGTTAATTGAATCATCCCATCTGCTGTGCTGCACATCAGATGGGACAATTCTGCGGTCGACACGGTATTGTTACATGCAGTATGTAATGATACATCATGCCATTGTACGCTGGATCGTGTAGTGAAGTATGGTGGCATGATGTATCGCCAGGTCCAGGGACAGATTGGTCATAGACTTCACCAGGTACTTTACTGGTGGGCTGCTGTCTGCAGATTTTATATTTTTACATACATGTATTAAAAGTTTTTCCCTCATCGGGGCCAGCCCCGGCTTACTAATCACTTCCTGGTGGCTGGCTCCTCCCCAGGGACCCCTCACTTACTCTGCTACCTCATCACTGCTAATCCCCCCATAACCCCCTCACTCTCTCTGATCCCCAATTATTCCTAACCCCCTTTAACCCCCTCACTCACTCTGCTCCCCATTCATTCCTAACCCCCCTATAACTCCCACACTAAATCTGCTCCCCTAACACTCATAAATCACCTATAACCCCCTCACTCACTCTGCTCCCCAATCACTCCAAACCCCCCTGTAACCCTGTGACTCACTCTGTATATATAATTTACTTATTTATTTATTACCAGTTATTTATATAGCGCACACATATTCTGCAGCACTTTACAGAGAATATTCACCATCACTTTGCATTGTGAGGTCCCTGTATTGGGTTGTGCTTGCTGGATGCTGTCTATACTTTATGGTGTCCCGCAGGGCCCGGTACTAATAAAATAGGCAGGGCCCCCAAGGGGGAGAGCATAGGGCAGGGAAGGCTGAACCTTATTGGGGGGGGGTTCAGGGTAGGAAAGGCTGGAGTAGAGGGGAGGCACAGGGGAGGGAGGGCTGTTAGGAGTAGGGGAGAGGCACAGGGCAGGGGAGGCTGTCTGGACTTGGAGGGGGGGGCGTGCGCAGTGAAAGGCTGGCTGCATTAGGAGGACCTATGTACTTACCTATGCACTTACTTCAGCTGGTCTAGAGAGAGTTATGCACCAGCAGCAAGCTAGAAAGTGTCGTGGCACTTCAAATATGGCACTGGCCGCGAGCCAATCACAGCTTGTGGACCAGCAGGCAATCAGGAGCGGCCACTGCTGATTGGTTGTCGTTCTGCAAGCAGCCAATCAGGAGCGGCCGCTCCTGATTAGCTGCCGTTCCGCGAGCTGTAATTGGCTCACGGCTGGCAACTTATTTGGAATGCTGCCTGCGCCGAGTCTTCTTCCTGGCTGCCGATATAATAATGCCCAACCCATTACTGCTGACATCCGGGCCCCCTCTCTATACAGGCACGGCAGTCCCCCCCTGATGGCAGCCCTGGTGCCCCGTGGGTTGCTGCTTTAATATAAGTTATAGAATATAAAGAAAGTTCTCATGGTATTATAATTTACAGTAGGTATTAATTATCTCACATATATGATTATAATATAACTAAATGTATTATAATGCATGCATTGTAATTTTTTTTAATAACTGGTGAATAATCTCTGTTATCATCCCATTATTTCAAATATTAATGGAGCCACAGTTTGAAACTATAAGTTTGTGCCTGTCTGACAGAATATGTACATATGAACAGAAGCATTCAGTACAAGCAGAACATCAGTCAGAGCTCGAAGGAACGAGAGTGTTGGAATTTGCATTGTCATGTAGATTATCCATTCACGTGTACATTAGCTTTGCAAGGATCATAAAAGGGGCCATTGCACTTATCTATAATATTATGTTCAATAATCTGGTTTCAAAAATTCCTACTTCAGTGAAACATCCATGGAAACTCAAAAATCGTGGATATTTTTTTTTATAAAGGGACAAAACAATTTTGCTCTTGTATGCATCTAATTACCCTACCAAAGACGTGAAATAATTAAAATTAATTTTCAAAGTGAGCTAAAAAACTTGAATGTGATGCTGATATGCAGGGCCATAACTAAAGCTGCCCACACACATAGCGATATTTTACCCGATCTGGCCGATTCCGACACATTGGAACGACAGATCGTGTAAAATACGGCCAAATCGTGAGTAAATTGTGAGTCCCCACTCACGATCACGATGCGATGCGCATCCCCGCTGGTCGCACATCACATCGTCAGATCTGCCGTGCAGTAGGGCAGATCTGACAATCTAGGACGCGATGCCCTGTGTAAGTCTGGATGCAGGAGAGATCGTATGAAGATTGGACACCAAATTGTGTGCAGATCGTGTGCAGAGCTGCCGGGGAGAGTTTCAAGGGAAATCGTACACATCGGCTGATCGTGAGCACATTGCTATGTCTATGGGCACCTTAAGGGCCGGCAAGTGGTGCTGCCAGGGTTCTGTGGGCGGCACCATCGCTGCCCCACGGTACCTGCATGAGGCATGAAGGGTGCCTGCAGTCCAAGGGGCGCTCCAGACAGGCACCCAGTAGTTTGTGGAGCTGCCTGGAGCGTCCTCTACTGCCGATGCCCCCTAGGCGTGACATCAAGATATTCACGTGTTTAGGGAGTGGGGTCGGCATAGGGCATAAACTAAAGTCTTTTATACTGTTATGTGTACAGTCATTGTTCATTTTGTAACCCATATAAATAGTATAATTTGTATATGCATTATGTTAACGATATTTATCTACACATGAACATAATTATAAGGCACAGCAAATGGGGCGTAGCTTGGCTAACTAAAGACACCATTTTTGGCAAATATAATGTTGCATATAACTCCAATGTCCTTATCTATATTAATATAAATATATCAATATTGTTAGAAAAGTTCAAATGGAAAATATTTATTTACTAATATTGCATTTTAGTGCAAATTCAGCACTGAATCAGCGCTGTGACAGCAATGCTTACCATTGTGCCATTGTGCAAATTAGCTTGGTGACATACAGTATCTTATACTGGATTATTAAATGGATTATCATAAATACAGTAACTGAAAATTATTTCTTTCTTGTTAACAGTTCAAAAATAAGATGTAATTTCCACACAGTACTTCATGGGTTATTCCTCACTTCTGTAACACATGCTGTACTTGGATGTGATTTAGTGCTTATTTAAAATGGTATTTTTTTATCAGTCACACACAATAATATTACACTATTAATACCATTCCGCTTAAGCGGATTACAATAAAGATTTAATGTCCCACTTTCAGCTTAGAGAATGATGCTCAGTGTGAATTGCTCATAAAATGATACCCAATGAGCCAGCCCTGAGTTACTGCTCTCTTTGGCTTTCACGTCCCTCATACATTTTTATAAAACATATGTCAGGATATCTAACTTGATTAAGAAAAAAAGGTTTGCAGATTCTGTTCTTACATACCAGAAAGCCCATGGTTTGCATATAAAGCATATTTTCTTGGTAGAGCATAGATTATTATGTTTAACATGTTACACATAATTACTGTCATTAAAATTATTCAATCAGCAACTAGCACTAGAAATCCTATTATCTTCCTTCCTTCCTTCCTTCCTTCCTTCCTTCCTTCCTTCCTTCCTTCCTTCCTTCCTTCCTTCCTTCCTTCCTTCCTTCCTTCCTTCCTTCCTTTATTAAATCCAAAGGGTCTATTATGAAACTGTGATAAGTCCTTTGTTCCCATATTCACCAGAAATAGGGCTGACTGTATATCAGCTTCTCACAATGTATCAAGAAGGAAATAATTAATATCTGCTGTGGTACCTCTCTTTCTGCCACTTACCATTATCCCCATGGAATTTTATGGGGATGGCAGCATAGTTTTTCACCACTATCTGAGGAAGGCACTAACTATACCTTCAATGGTGACCAGTGAAGCTGGTGAAGTTTAGCTAGAACTCCTGGTCAAAATCGCAATATGCATCCATGGATTTCAGCTACACATGCAGGGCCATCGAGAGCAGTGATGGGCCCAGGTACTGGGAGCGTAGCCAAATCAGGGAAACGTGGCCATGTCTTCTACAAAACAAATGAAAAGTGGTGCCACATAGTGCAAGGAAGCCCCAGGGACAGACCCAGGGGGTAGGGGATCAATGTGATTGCCCCCTATCCCCCTGCACATTATGCAGAGCTCTCCCCATCCAAGTCAGTCAGTCCTCTCCCTGCCCGATGTGCTTTTGCCTGTTACGGGGGGATGGATCCCTCCAACAAGACTGGGTAAACAGTACCCTACCACCCTCTCGCATCCCCCATAGCTAGCAGAATAGTACCATGTCAGGACTACAATAGTCCTGGAATGGTACAACACTATGGGGCTATTTTTGAGTCAAACGCTGCCATGCTTGTGTCTTCTGCTGCAGTTATATCTACGACTTTTATGATAATGCCGCTACAAAGGCCTTCCCTGGTGTACATCCATGCATCCAAATGTGCAAGGCCTAAGATGCCCACTTCCAGCGTCTATAGACCCTGCATTATCATCTGGTGCATCTTTAGACACACCATTGGTCATATCATCGAAACGTGCACCAGGACTATGGCAGATGCACTGTCTCCATCTGAGTATGACCTCTTATGTGGCTGTGCATTTCTGTACACAACCGTTTTCAGCGTCACAACCTGGAAATGATGAAGACAAGTTGAAAGTGTGAAAGAATGTTCTGAGGGGTGAACAGAAAAGCTTCCGTTTCCTGGAAGATGCTCATCACAATATCATTTTCGATATGTTTTTTTCTGCAGAAGCTGGAGTAATGGTGCATACACACGATCAGATTTTTTCTTCAGATATGGACGATAACGATTTAAAAATCGTTCAGTCGTTCATATCTGATGGAAAATCGTTCATATCTGACATGCCTGAACGATGGACGATCAACGATGCGTGTTCCCGTTTGTCAGATAACGATATCTGACATCTGATGGGTTTGCAGTCAGACTTGGACGATTCCATTCATTTTAATGCAGTCAAAAATCGTTCAATCGTTCAAATCGTTTAATCGTTCAGTCGTTCATCTGACAAATCTGACAAGTCTAACAAATCTGACCGTGTGTACGCTCCATAAGAAAACAAAAATAACGGTGTTAGTGATATTGTTTATAATTACTCTCATAGCTAACACATGATAGCAAGACTAATAGGTCAACTTCAAGGCCAGCCATGTTCAGAATTAGAAGCAAAACTGCCTTGAATCAAACTCGCATTTTGCAGGACCTATGGAGGTTTAGGTCCACATACTACAATATACTGTGTCAATGGTTCTTACTAAAAGTTCTGTAAGGTCCTTGTACAGACAGACAGGTTGAGTTAGTACTGAACAGATGTACAGCATGTGGGTACAATACTAAGTCTTGCATAACATACAGAGCCCGTAGTGCTGGATAGTTTAATCTTTATATATGCTTAAATCACAAAGCCAAGTATATTGCATAAAGTCATTGTTTTAGAGAAACCACCACTAATCGTTTACTGAGTGTCATGTTTTATTACAACAAGTGATCTAGGGAAACTTCATTCCCCACTAACCACTTAACTGGTGTTGACACATTAAATGCGACCGCACCACCCCGCTGCATCCCCTACTTTATAAAGAGGAGATCCATTCTGCACATGTGCAGGACGGATCTCCTCTGCCTCCTCGGACTCCCAGGCAGTGATGCAGCAGTGACCGCCAGCATCACTGTCAGAATCGTGCTTCAAAATACAGAGCAGTCCTAAGTGCGAGGAGGGGAACTTCATTGTGTCCCCCCAGCACTATTTGGCTGATCTCAAATAAAATAATTTGATGCTGGAGGGGGTGGGGGGTAAAATAATTTAAAAAAAGGTGACGGTCATGGGAGGGAGGCAGTGCAAAAACAGGGGCTTTTTACAGAGGGTGGGGGGTTATAAAATAGTGCCTCTTTTACTAATATAACAGAGTGCGGGGGTACTGGGATCACTGTGGGGTCTACTGCCAATAGGGATGGGGTGGAAGGTAAGTTTACAATTAAGGCCTTTGGACATGACGAAGTATAAGATACCCCCTAAGCATTTTTTTTCCAATAAAATATTTAAACATTTTTTAAAAATACTATGTAAACTTTATTGAATAAAAAAAATACAACAATTTTTGACTGGTTTTAGGGGAAACAATCCATCAGTTAAGTGGTTAAGGCAGCATGAGCAATGTTTTCAGGATGTATATCAGTACTGTAGCTGTGGAACATGTGAGACTTCACACCTGCATAATGCTTCTCACTTATGTTATAGCAGCCTCTGTTGATCTCAGCTTATATTACAGTTGTTTGCAATCTGGAACAATTAATATGTATTGCAAAGTGGGGGCAAAGCCACATCAGAAATTAGAAAGGTATTTCTACAAACATAATACAGTCAGGAAATCATCTTATTCATAAAACTCTGGTAATCATGTTTGCTATGCTAAGACCCAGCTTCCTACAGTCAGTCTAGGGAAATGCCCAGGGCTGAACCTGTTGCTGAGGCATATTACACGAGTGGAGACAGCTTTTTGCCATCCTCCTCTTTATTGCCTATCACATTACTAAATGTGAGCCAAAAAGGGAGGCATGGATACAGCAGATTTCACTATGCCTTTAGTAGAGAACATACTTAACATATGAATTTCCTGTAGGAGTATACATTATAGACAATCCAGTTCATGCCTTCCCATGGGCGATTCATTGGAGCATGGGGTTCTATTTCATGCTTCCTCCACGGGCTAACATTTTCCAGCAGCACCTTGATGTTTCACATTTTAAACGTGTTGTTGTCTGCGCCAGTTCCATAAGTAATGTACAGATTTTGCCATCGACTTTTGGGTTGATACACCCAAACCAACCAAACTAAACTTCGAAGGGGATGTGAAGATGAGACTATACCTGCCTACCCTGCGGGAGACTCCTGGATCAAGGCACAGTCTCCCAATGCCCCGGAAAAGTAATTAAAACCCCCGCATTCCTCTACTGTCGAGAATTACCTGCTGTAGAGCACCTTCTCTAACTGCAGTTGCTGCCGGCAGCCACCAGGGGGAGGGCATATGAAAGAAAGGTATCGGGAATTATAGAGCTTCGGCAACACTGCAGTGAGGGCAGTAATTACCCTCTCCTCTAGTTATCCATACTCTCTGCTGCTGCTCTACACAGGGCTATGACAGATACTGTGTGGCTGTGCTACAGGTATAGAATAGTAAAATATTACTGTACTGTTGTGTGTCTGGCACTGTGGGTGTGGGAGGTGCATGGTGGTACTGTATGGGTATGGGGGCTGTATGGTGGGCACTGTGAGTTTGTCAGTATAGGGGGTGTACGTTGATCACTGTATAGGGGTGTATGATGGGCACTGTGTCAGTGTGTGCATGAGTTGTGCATGCTGGGCACTGTATGGGTATGGGTTGTACATGCTGGGCACTTTATGGGTGTGTATGCTGGACACTGTATGGTATATGCGGGGGTATATACTGGGCATTGTGTTGGTTTGGGGTTTGTATGCTGGGCACTGTGTGAATGTATGGGTATGGAGGGCACTGTGTTGGTATGGGAGGGTGCATGCTGATAACTGTATGGGTATGGGGGGTGTATGCTGGGCAGTGTGTAAGTATGGGGGTGTATACTGAACATTATGGGTATGGGAGTGTTTGCTAAGCACTGCTGGGAATGGGGGTTGTGCATCTTCTGAGCACTATGTGGGTAAGAGGGAGTGTATGCTAGACACTGTGTGGGTAAGGGGCATACTTGCCTATCCTCCAGCATCTCGCAGGAGTCTCCTGGTTTAGTGCACAATAGATATGCCCACAGGTGGAGTTAGACACGCCCTTTTAGCAGAGCATGACACATCCCATTAACAGGGTTCCACGTTCCGCATTATATTACCAACTATAATCTCTCTGAAACTAGTTTTCAAAAGTAGGCAAGTATGGATAAAACAGATATAATGTTGCAGACTAATCATTGCCTAGTACAATGCTTAGGTCCCATCATTAAAATTGATTTAGCATTGGCTGTGTTACCAGATGCAGTATTTTGGTTACCAATACCATAAATAAGTTTTTGACAAATTATGACTGCCCAGATTCATTACAGCCACAGCATTCTCATA
This sequence comes from Taudactylus pleione, assembly GCA_031769625.1. Taxonomy (NCBI): domain Eukaryota; kingdom Metazoa; phylum Chordata; class Amphibia; order Anura; family Myobatrachidae; genus Taudactylus; species Taudactylus pleione. Next base: position 2,158,850 of record JAUIMM010000756.1, on the reverse strand, counting down.
TGTGGATCGTAAATGAATTGTAAAATGTTAAATTACATTTCAAGCAAGCTCTGACAGGCATATGGAGTGTTATAGGTTGTTTGCAACAGGATTAAAACACAAAAAAGGTTAATTCATTAGTCAAAGGTGCAATGCCACTGACTTTGGCCCTCATTCAGAGCCGTACGCTCTGAGCAGAGCGCATGCTCTGAATGAGGGCCGCCCTCCATAATTATGGAGCGTCCTCCTGGATGCTCGTATAGCTGTGGGTCACCACCCACAGCCTATACGAGCGTGCAGTTTGATGGCCGCGATGGTCTTGACCATCGCGACCATCGCCACTGCGAGCCGGAGCCTGCGGTTGAGGTTTTCAACCGCAAGGCCCGGAGTGATTTTGGCTCTATCAGAGCCAAATTCACTCCCACTGACATCACTAGTGATGTCAGTGGGCCGGCTTCTGACGGTAGGCGTTCCATTGGGAACACCCCCGTCAGGGAGGCACGCCCCCGGCACGCCCACCAAAGGGGGCGTGCTGTCAATCAACATCGACAGCACGCCCCCTTTGATCAGACACAACGAGCGAAGGAAAGTCCTTCGCTCATCGCGTCTGGCGCATGCGCACGACGGAGCTCCCGCCGTCGTGCGCATGCTCAGTGCAGACCATCGACCCACTTGCGAGCGGACAGCCGCTCGCGAGTGGGTCTGAATCAGGCCCTTTTTTTGTACCTTTTAATATCAAGCTGAAGCTGATAATCATTTTTCCAGGAGTTTCTCCTATAACGCAGTGTTCCCATTTATATGGCGGCCAATGCAAAGAAAGTGTCTCCTGGTAACATTTGATATCTGCTTGTCTAGTGTGCAACCTGATGCTAATTGCAGTGGGAAGATGGTGGGGTGGTAAAACCTCAAACTCTTATATCATACAGTATATCACGTACCTAAGGTTGACATGGTAATTGCATGACACTTAGAAAATTGTAAATTGATACCAGAAACTTGAATCAAACCTCTAAGGATAAATGAGCAAGATATTATGTCTTACATGGCCTGATTCAGAGGTGGACGGATTGAGAACATCGATGTTTTAAATCTGCGCATGCATCTAGGACATATTACCGTCGGTGGACAGAATTGCATGGAGATCCTTGGCAGCTTCTTTGCATCGACTGGGGTGGTGGCTTTCAACAGCGGGCGTGTCTGCGGGCTTCTCGGGGGTGTGCCGGTGTGAGGTACTGCATCGAAAGATAAAGTTCCACTGGCACCAGCAGCCATGTACCATCGGACATTCTGAGCAACCATAGGGTTGCTCTAATGTCCGATGGTGCAACTTTTGACTTTTAACGCACCGCAGCCAGTGGGCATCTCAATAGGAAGTCCATTGGCTGCAGCATTAGCATAAATTCTCAGTAGTGGCTGCAACAAAAGTCGTAACTGCTTCTGCACCTCCGTCCAAAACTGAAGAAGGCCCACAGGCCTTTTGCCTCCACAAAAGACTTGATTTTTGAATTACGTTTGAAGATTTCATCTTGAACCTTCCAATTTCACTTCTTCAGGAAATGCATTTCCAGGCCCACTTTGGCCCAAAAAAAAACATGGAGAAGTGACTCATAGGGGCTTATTCAATAAGCATCGATGTGCGGTTATAATGTGCATCTGGGCATTTCACTAATTACGGTAAGTCAATATCGCAACTCCTCTATGGGTTGTGTCTGAAAAATCTGTGATATTAGTGGCCTCAATGTGCTGGAAGGAAAGGTTGGAATGCCAACGCCTTGATTGCGTTAGGCAATAGTGTCACCCATGTGCTCATAAGTACTGGCGATCTGCCTTTTTTTGCATTTTGTAAATAATAACCTGTTATGAATGAGAGAGCAATTTTCCCCCGATATTCCTTCTCCTATTACAATAAGATCATGGCTAAAGAATAATAGAGATTAGCTTTAGATGACATTGGTAACGCTATCCACCACTTAATAGTGCCACCCTTACAGCAGTTGATGTAGCCTCTCATTTGCATTAAGAAACATAATAAGCTCCCCCAAAGCGTGTTAGCTTTTACAGTAAGAGTGAAAATGCGCTGAGGAGGAAGCTTGTCAAAGTCTTTGGGGAAATGCTGAGTGCTTGTGGGAATGATTTATTTGTAGCTGGATTAGCTTCAGGAAAGATTCAATTATTCCAGGAGACAGTAGAGAAGTATCACTGCTAAAGGAGACTCTTGATTCACTTCTGCACTAGCTGGACTTTCACATACTTTTATCAAGCAAAAGTTAACAGTGTAGTCATATTTAGGCATAGAAGGCCGTTTTCTTTAAAGGGCGAGTAAAGGAACTATTTGGCTTTAATATATATATTATAGGCTTTGTGTATAATGGAGCTGACCCATATTACAAAAAAAAATCTGGGGGGTTTATGCTTAACTAAATATATGCATCATCTTCTCTTTCACTCCTCTGCAGCAAGTGACTCTGATGGGTGGGAAGTACCTTTCTACCTAAACAGGTAGACAGTGACTGACAGCTCGGCACACTTGCTTTGCAGCGATATATTGTATGGATAGGCTGATTGCTGCACACAGGTAGGGCCATTGGTACCACAGTTACTCAGTCCTTGCAGTCTGTGCCATATATCATCAAGGCATTGGAAAAATGTGGGAGGAGCTTCAGCTGCCAGTAATGGAGTTGGACAGTAATACATTGTTGCAATGAAATATCCGGTTACCAATGAACCATGTATTTTACTTTCATGGTTCATATCTGGAAAATGAAATGTTGGAATGTAGTGATCTGACAACTATATTCTGCGCACACTTAAATATATTTAAAATCTGAAAACTATCAAACTGACAAGATTTACAAGTTATTATTATTATAAGAATTAATTTAGACTATCAGGTCTGAGTCTGGCCATAAACTATATATATATATATATATATATATAATTATAGTTATATAATATATATAATTATATTGTGATTTACTAAAACAGCAATTTATCCTTGCTGCTACACTTTTAAATGTAAAGCTTATCTTTATACGTCATTACTGCTGCTTTTTTCTGGTGATGTAACCCATTTCAGCATAAGAATTAACACTAGCTACATCAGTGTAATTTATTAGTATAACAAAACAAGGTTTGTATTCCCAGGGCCTAATTCAGATTTAGTAATAGAGTGAGATATAACAAGTGACTGTGGGCCTAATTCAGAAGAGCACGCAAGTGCATTGCTGATCTCAGATTCCCGATTATCGGGAATTTGCGAATGCGCAGGACCCATTCTGCGAGTGTGCAGAATAGGTCCTGCGTAGTCACACGCAGACCCTTCTATGCCTCTGCCTGATTGACAGACAGAGGCATTTAAGGGGTGGGGTGGGGGCTCCCAGAGTTCCCAGGAAACGGGGGCGTGTCCGCTCCATTTTCCGGGTGTGGCAAGCCCAGAGACTGCATCGACAGACGCAGTGTCCTGGGCTCGTAAGCCGGCCAGCCTGAGTAAGCTGAGGCTTACTCAGCTGGCTGGCGACCTGGCACCATCCACCATTGCAGCCATCGACCAGCGATGGTCGTGATGGTGATCCCAGCCTGCAACCGCTGTTGCATACCTGGGATCGCAAATGCAGCAGGGGGTGTTATACAGCTCCTGCTGCATTTGCATAATAGCAAGGACATAATTGCAAAGCTTGCTGAACGCAGCTTTGCAATTGTGATCTTTGCTGAATCACCCCCTGTGTACCTGGACAAACCATGTTGCAATACAAGAGGGGCAAATACATACATATTACATTTTGTTTTGCATGTGGGGTAAATACTGGCTGCTTTTGCATGTAACCCACAAATGCTGGACAGCTTTATTTTTACACTGCAATTTAGATGTCAGTTTGGAGTTTGGACACCTCCCTCTCAAATCTAACTCTCTCTGCACGTTACATCTGCCCCACCTGCAGTGCAGCATGATTTTACCAAGATGCAGTTACTTGCTCTTTCTTACTCTATTCCCAAATCTGAATCATGCCCAAAGTTTGCAGTGCATTCAAAATGTGGAATTCAATTACATATGTTGACATGGTGAGTGTTTTTGTACTTTTCTGTCTTGTGGCTCTGCCAAAAAAATTCCATAATATAGAAAGCCAATTCTATGTCAGCTGCTATAAAAGGGTTAATAATACCAAACCGGGGTGCAGTACCCATATATTTAATCTCCTACAACTGCTAAGTGAATCAATGTGACGTTTACTGGTAATGCAACAGCTTTTTTTTGACTGCAGAAAGAATGCATCGGCTCTTCCAAAGTTCTCATGATTACATCTGAGTTGTAAAGCTGTTTATAGAAAATGAGATGTTGCCAATTTTCGAAATCTGTTGTAAATACTAGAGATGAGCGGTTCGGATTCTGTGGAATCCGAACCGCTCCGAACATTGGGCATCCGAGTCCACCCGAACCCTGTTCGGGTGTTCACCGCCTGACTCGGATCCCCGTTCGGGGCCGAACGGCGGCCGCCTGATGTCGGATTCTCACTAGAGAATCCAACATCAGGTCTCCTCGCGTGTAGGGCAGAGCGCAGTGATAGCGCTCTGCCCTACACAGACACAGACACACAGCCGCCAGCGGCAGCTGTGTGTTTGTTACAGCAGCCAATGAGAGTCACAGACTCTCATTGGCTGCTGCACGGAGGGAGCCGGCTGGAGCTCACACATGAGCTCCGTCTTCCGGCTCCCTCCTCAGCGTGTGACAGAGCGGACGGCGCGGGAGCGGGGAATCAGGTAAGTTTTATTTTTTTTATTTTTTTACTTGTCAAAGGTCCGGGGGCGCTACTGGGGGGGGGGTCTGCACTACTGGGGGGGTCTGCTACTGGGGGGGTTATACTACTGGGGGGGCCATACTACAGAGGGGCCTGCTACTGGGGGGGGCTATACTACTGGGGGGGGTCTGCACTACTGGGGGGGGGCAATACTACTGGGGGGGCCATACTACAGAGGGGCCTGCTACTGGGGGGGGATATACTACTGGGGGGGGGTCTGCTACTGGGGGGACCATACTACTGGGGGGGATCTGCACTATTGGGGGGCCATACTACAGAGGGGCCTGCTACTGGGGGGGGGCTATACTACTGGGGGGGTCTGCACTACTGGGGGGGGTCTGCTACTGGGCGGGGCTATACTACTGGGGGGGCCATACTACAGAGGGGCCTGCTACTGGGGGGGCTATACTACTGGGGGGGTCTGCTACTGGGGGGGCCATGCTACTGAGGTGCCTGCTACTGGGGGGGCCATACTACTGGGGGGGCTTACTACTACTGGGGGGGGCTGCTACTGGGGCAGCCTACTACAGGGGGGGCCATACTACAGGGGGGGCCCATACTACAGGGGGGGCTACTACTGGGGCAGCCTACTACTGGGGGGGCCTGCTACTGGGGCAGCCTACTACTGGGGGAGCCATACTACTGGGGGGGCATACTACTGGGTGGCATGCTAATGGGGGGCATACTACTGGGGGGGCCTGCTAATGGGGGCATACTACTGGGGGGGGGCCTGCTAATGGGGGGCATACTACTGGGGGGCATTCTACTGGGGGCACTGCATAGTGGACCCTACTACTAAGGGGACTGCATAGGGGGCACCACTGCTGGGGGACATTGTGTAAGGGACACCGCTACTGTGGGCATTGTGTAAAAGGGTCACTACTGTGGGCATTGTGTAAAAGGGGCACTACTGTGTGTCGTAACATAAATAAGAGACACTACTTTATGGTGTAATGTGAATCAGGCCCTATGTGCGGTGTAATGCTAATAAGATTGTGCACTGTGACTCCTAGGGCCGTAGCCCACTTTGTAAACAAGTACTGTGACTCTGCTGGCCGTACCCCACTGGGTGGGTGCACTACTTTTCATTTCTGCCACTGCTGTGTGGAAATGTGTCATAGATGTGCTTTATACTGTGGTGTCTGTGTCGTTGTGCCGCTGCTTTGTCGCTTAATAACCAGTCAGCTCACTGCAACCTTTGGCCAATAATGTTGAAAACAATATTATAAGCTGTGATATGGTCTAAATTGACTGGAAATTAATGTTATTGAGGTTAATAATACTCTAGGAAGAAAAAAAAGACCAATTTATGTGATTTTAGCTTTTTTTGTCAATTTTTGTAAAAAAATCCAAATCCAAATCCAAATCCAAAGCCAGTCACCGCAGTTTGGCAAATCCAAATCCAAATCCAAAGCCGGACGACGAATTAGAACCAAATCCAAATCCAAATCCGGCAAAAATGGTCCGGCGCACATCCCTAGTAAATACCTTTATGAGTATATGTCTTAGGCCTTGTCCACACGGGGAATGGATACAGACATTCAGTGCACATTATTAAAGACCACAAACGCATATTAGCATTTATCGTCCAAACAATTGTGTAAGTACATTAACCTGTACAAAGACACTAAATTGACAAGCATTCACATAACATAGCTATATACATCAATTTCAGCGTTGCCGTATTTGGAGCATTGGGACTATTTTAGCAAGGGAAATCACAGCAGATTTCAGAGATATCTGCTGGATTCCCCCTATGAAGGATCACAAAATAGTTTCCATAGCCTACTATGGGAACTGCATAAAAAACAAATCTCCAATTATCAAGGTCTGAAAGGCTTTTGGAGCTTGGCCCTGATAGCTAACACCATCTTTATATGTCATTAGCCATTTTAGTCTATGGGCTACATCTTGCACAGTTCTACTTGGAGCGGGATCCCTTTGGCAGTTATCGATTGCACATGCACAGTAGATCAGCTTACTTGGTGTGCATGTGAAGTTACCGCACCTCGGAGGGGGGTGCCTCATCCTCCCCCTAGTGGTGCCTAACCCTAATCTCCCCCCCAAACCTAACCCTATCCCTGCTATGCTCCTTAAACCTAACCCTACCGCTCGCGGTTAACGCTAAGGGTGCCCCGAACTTACCTCATTCGGGCAGGCATCCTTCGGCATTCAGGCGTCGGTATTTCGACACCTATCTTAACTCTCTTATTGGGATTCTGATGTTGGTATCATAACTACATCCCTTTACGGTGGTTTATACAGGGTGAAATTCTAGTTGAAGTTACATATGGTTTTCCATATACAATCCTGAAAAGGTTATACAAGAATACAGGAGTCTGAAGGCAGAGTTGAAATTTGTTCTCAGGTAAGATTAAGATACTGTAAGTCAAAATAATTTCTGTGTAGTTTTTAAGACAGGTTAATTTATATTAGGTGCTGCACATATTTAAATTTGCTTTGGCTCTACAGACATAGCCCAATGAAAAACATTTTATTATTATTGCTGTCATCGATCATGATGTGGGAACATGTTTCATGGCTAAAGGCTTCAATATCCCCAGCCTGCCAACAGGGGCGTATCTACCCATTGGCCAGGATGGCACTCGCCAGGGGCGCCGACCAAAGGGGAGGCGCCATCCGGCAGTGCCACCAGCAGCCAAGGGGTGGACAAGTCCCCTGGCCCCACAAGTGTAGGGCAGACCGCAGTGATAGCGGTCTGCCCTACACAGTTTACAAACGCACGGCCGCCAGCGGCGGCTGTGTGTTTGTAATAGCATGCCAGCTAATGAGAGTCAGACACTCAGACACACAGACTCTCATTTGCTGCTGCATCGTCCGCGGAGGGAGCTGGCTGGAGCTCACTAATGAGATCCGTCTTCCGGCTCCCCCCGCAGCATGTGATGGGAGAGACGTCATGATGTCTCTCCCATGCAGGAGAAGAGCGGGCCGGGACTCAGAGCGGACAGCGGCGGTCGCGTCAGGAGCGGGGATCAGGTAAGTTGTATTTTTTTGTCTTTGTGTGTGTGTCTAAGCCTGGCACTGCAAGGGGGGGGCACTGAAATAGGGGGTGGCACTGGGGGCACTTTATGGGGGGGTGCCCACTACTAGGGGCACAGAATAGGGGTGGCCACTACTGGGGGCAATTTAGGGGGGTGGCCACTACTGCGGGCACTGTATAGGGGTAGCCACTACTGGGGGCAATTTAGGGGTGGTGGCCACTACTGGTGGCACTGTATAGGGGGGAATACTACTGGGGGCACTGTATAGGGGGGACTATTACTGGGGACTATTACTGGGGGCACTGTATAGGGGGGACTATTACTGGGGGCACTGTATAGGGGGACTACTACTGGGGTCAATGCAGCATATGGGGGATTAGTACAGGGGGCACTGTATAGGGGGCTACAACTGGGGTCTACTACTGGGGGCACTGTATAGCGGGACTATTACTGGGGGCAGTGCAGCATAGGGGAGATTGCTACTTGGGGATTACTACTGGGGGCACTGCATAGAGGGGGTTAGGGGGGGCACCAGTCCATTACATTGCCAGGGGCGCTTGGATCCCTAGAACACCCCTGCCTGCCAACTTCACAGTGGTGGGATGCAGGAGGGATTGGAAACCTTTCTTGGAGCTGGGAGAACTCCACCAAATTTGGGAGTCTACTGGAAATTCTGGGAAAGTGGGCAGGTATAATTTTTAGTCCATCCAGACATTTCCTCTTCAATAATATCCTTTGCAATCCATTTCTCAGAGGCCCTTAATCCCTGATAAGAAAAACAGCATGTCTCTCTAATAGTCATTATTGCACAGAGCTAAAATAAAAGTATTAGCACTATAAAATCTATTCTTACCTACATTCCCAGATTTCCTGGACCCACAAGAGTGTAGACCATCCACTCAAGTGATGCAGTTTTTGATGAATTGCATCATCATGGCCCCAGAATCACCTCATCATCATCCCACCTCCCACCATGACACAAATTGTGGCAGTGGGAAGTATGGACGTAACTGCAATGACATAATTCATGTGGCCATGTTCCCCAACCCCTATCCCCCCCAATGCTCCCACATGGTCCTCCCCTCTGGGTCTTCCACAGAAGAGGAATGCATGGTCAGCACAAATTATCTTATCACTACAGATAACTCAGTTAGATCTGTAAGTGTAAGGGGAAAAGACTAATGCTGGCAATACACCTGCACGATTTAGGGCCGATTGCCCAATTTTCGATGAGTCATATGATGGATCTTGTGAAAATTGTGTATTTTTTAAGTAAGATAAGATCCGATGCGCGCTCCAACAGCTCCTATAAACGGATCTTATGATCAGATGTGCAACCCATATGTTCCATCGTATCGTGTGCAGATCGTACCGTTTATTTTGTTCATGCGATACATCGTGCAGCAATTCAAGTCATTTCAATGACTGTTTCTCTAATGAGCACGTGAGACACCAGGATCGATCATACGACAGAACCTGTGCTAAGAAAAACAACAAACATGTTGCCAGGACGGCCAGGGAGCTCCAGGGAGTCGGATGTTGAATCGGAACGTATGCTGGTCATGCAGGTGTATGGCCAGCTTATGGCCCATATGTAATAGGCTACAAGTTGCGGGAACTGGTGCAATTCCAGCAATTTAGCCTATTTTAAAGTGGCAATAATTTGGAAGGTAGAGCCAGGTGAGTTTTGCCTTTAAATTATTGCCACTTAAAATCTATGGGCTAAATCGCCAGGATCATACCAGTTCCGATAACTCGCAAGCTATTACATATGGTCCAGATCAGTAATGTAATATGTTTACAAGTGAGATTTATAAAAACAAAGTGTGTCAGTGCATTAATATGTCTGAGTGAGCATGGCTTTAGTTTGCTATGTGTATTTAAAGATTTAAAGACCTGCTTCTTTGGATTTAGCCACTCTTTCATCACACAAATCATATCTCTGAAACATACGTTGAGTAATCACGAGAAAAAAATAAGATGCTATGTGACATCCAGAGTTGTGTTGGGAAACACAGAGTTTAAATATTTTACTCATAACAACTCTGTCACGCTGGCAGCAAACAATAGTGTCTGACTGAAGTCAGCATATGAACACTGCTTGCTGTGACATCTGGAGGCCTGTTGTATCTGTAAGCACAGTTGTAGACAAATGAAAGAAGGCAGATGTAAGGCTAGGGTGGCATCTTTGCCTCCAGCACTCTCAGGCTGTACATTTTCCAGCGTGTCAAAAGCAGGGAGCTTTTCAGTTAGAGTAAAAACATTCTGTCACATCTGTGCATAAGCTGCTTTTGCCTCCTCTCCGCTCCGAGGCTAAAGGCAGCAGAGACTTGTTCATGTTTAACACAGAGACAGAGCCAAAGTACCAGCGCAGCATGATCAGAAGGCTCCGGAGAAATACCCGATAGAAGCCACAAGTTAGAGCATACGTACAGTGTGCATTCTTAGGCATTGCTACACATTGGCAGCTTAACTCCTTTCATGCCTTATTGTAGTGAACCAATTCGGAACTGTACGTACATTATTATTACATTGTTATATTAGGCCCTTCACTCCTCAACCCATATATTGGGAGCAGGCCGTAACTAGGGTAGTGTGACCTGTGTCACCGCACAGGGCACCGCAGGGCAGGGGGCGCCTTTCGAGCCTTTCAATTTTGTGTTTATTATCATTCTCTCTTGTAGCTTCCTCTTATTTTATTCCCAGAATCTCCTGGTCTCCTCTCTCTCTTCTCTGGCCCTTCCCCATGAGGCCATGCCCCTTTTTCGGGTGCGTTTTGTCCCCATTTGAAAACTAGGGGGGGCGCCAATGCTCTTTCTGGCACAGGGCACCAAAAAGTCTAGTTACGGCTCTGATTGGGAGCCTGTATACAGCCAGTAGACCTATGCTTGGCAAACTTCTCATTCTGTACAGTACATCATATACAATGTAGCTATCATTGGGTACTTCTAAAAACAGACTAGCAAAATGAAGAAATTGATTTATATGTTGATTAGTTTCATTTAGTAAATTTGCTACACCTGTTTCCAAAAAAACCCCTCAACGTTAATTCAGGTGCAGAGAGCCTGAAATGTTCCAGCAATGGAGTTTTTCAACCAAATACCGTAGCTGTATCATGGTAAATTACTGTAACCTGAAATCTTTAGAACCTTGCAAAGAATTCAGCTTGAATAGATCAGCCAACATGGGTCATGTTCATTATACAGACATGTTTTGTATATTTTAAAAAAGCTGGAAATCAAAAAATTAGTTACAATTGTAATGTAATCTGAAATAACTTAAAAGCAAGTATGATATTTTTAATATACTTTATTATAGTTTTCTTTATTTCAAACATAAGCATTTTTCCATGTGATATGTGGTGGTATTAGTGGATACATTTAAGAAAAGTGGGCAATGAACAGAACTGTCATTTATTAATTAAACTGACCTTTGGGCCTGATTCAGACCCGCTCGCGAGCGCTGAGCGCTCGCAAGCGGGTCGATGTTGGGCCAGTGCGCATGCGCACAATGGACCCGGCTCCGTCGTGCGCATGCGCGAGACCCGGATAGTGACGGGCAAGCCATCGCTATGGGTCTCGCTACAAAGGGGGCGTGCTATCGATGGTGAGTGACAGCACGCCCCCTTTGGTGGGCGTGCCAGGGGCGTGGCTGGCCAGATGGAGGCGTTCCCATGGGAACGCCTACCGTGTGGGGCCGGCCCCACTGACATCATGTGATGTCAGTGGGAGTGCTTTTGGCTCTGATAGAGCCAAAAGCACTCCAGGGCTTGCTGCAGATGAGACTCTACCACAAGGGTCTCGTCGCAAGCCCGATGGTCGCGATGGTCTTGACCATCGCGACCATCTTTTTGGTCACCCACAGCTATGCGAGCAGCCAGGGGGCCGCTCTAAAATCAGGAAGGACGGCCCTGATTCAGAGCGAGCGCTCTGTCAGAGCGTCCGGTTCTGAATCAGGGCCTTTGTCCCTAAGTCCAAATTAAATATTTTAGGTATCAAGTATAGTTCACACTGAATTGTTTAAGAAGTTAAGGCGCACATCCACATGGCGATATTAATGAGCGATTGCACGATTACGACTTCGCTGGTCATTTCCTACATCAATCATCGTCGCGAACATGCCGGTCAATCTGCCGATAACATCAGATTGGCCATGTTCGGGGATGAGGGAGGGTGCCTACACTGAACGACTAATCGTGTTGGCACTGCAAGGGATGGGGAACGATGGTACGATTACAATGTTGTAATCATACTGTCGTTACCCCATCACCTAGTGGATTTGCAGCTTTATCCATACTATAGTGATAGCCCAGAAATCTTCAGTTATAGCAGATAATAGAATCAATGCCTCCCAAGGAAATGAACAGTAATTAAGGGTACACTGACACTTGTACAAATCCTATTAAATTAACAACAATCCACCAAGCATCCATCCTCTCATGTCTATTCGTTGTACATTTACATCACCAGTAAATGACTTTTGCAACAGCATTTCTCCCAACAGTCCCGCTTTTGGTGGGACAGTGCAGATTTTAGACGACTATCAAGCAGTTCAACAATCAGAAATGTTGGGGCTTGGGAAGTGTTGAGCTGCCACATACTGTGGAGGAAGGTGTTTGTGTGGGGGGGGCAAACTTCGCTAATTAAATCTCCACCCGCGGGTAATTAGCTGTAGGGTTTAATTGGCTTCCCCTCTTCAGTAGACCAATTTGGGTGTGACCTCAAAATTTGTATGGTGTATTGACTCTGGAACATATAACCTCAGATATAAGAAGGGAAGGTTATACACTATCATGCCTCCCTAAACTCACCAGAATGAATCCATTAAATATGTAGATAGTCTTGAAAGCAACATATTCTCAGAAACTTACAAAGCAATATTGTGACATTCAAGGTGACAGCTGTATTATGACAAAAAGGAGTCACACTCTTACAGAAAGAAAAAATACTGATGAATTGTACCACTTAAAGTGCAAAAAAGCTATGAACAATGCCTAATGGGACCAGCAAATTAACTGCATCCATACATGGCACCAATGTCTCTTGCCATAGAAACCCCAAATAATAAAGCAAGGTGGGAGCAACTCGCTAATCATTCTTGATGACTTTTATGCTGCCCCCTCCAGTAGGTCAGTGTGAGGGTGTGACATCTTGATCACATCATTGTGGCCTTGTCCTCACAATACAATGCAATTACCATATTGTAAAGCGGGAGGAGGTGCCCTTCTGCTCCACGGGAGATTTCTGTCCTCCCTGAGCTCGCCTTCAGCGCAAATCACAGCATCAAGACATCTGGGCCACCCATTTCACTCAGCAAGGGGATGGCACCAGTTGAGAAGGGGTGACCTCAAGGAGACTTGCCTAATTTCTAATGCTGGGCATACACTATACAATTATCTTTCAGATATCTGTCCAATCTGGCTGGTTGGAACGAAAACCTGTTAATGTATGGGAGCAAATGACAGTTGATCATATGGTCAACACTGGAAAATGGACAAAAAACAATTGTTCAAATTGGTTAAATTCATGTGTTTTAAACAATTTGTCTAAATAACCTTTTTTGTATTTTTCCAGTGTTTGTGAGCAAGTGGTCGATTGTCATTTGCTCCCATACATTACCAGCCAGATTGGACAGATATCTGACAGATAATTGTATAGTGTATGCCCAGCTTATGTCTCTGCAAGAGCCATATTGATCAGTGCAGCCAGATGATGAAGTACTGTAGACTAGCTGCTTGAAATAAATAAATGATACATTTAAATACATTTGTTCCAAAAAACCCTGTGAGCTGCATTAGAGCTGAACAGCCTCTGGATATGAATATGATACACGCAATTTAAAAAAAAAGGCATCACTTCATTACTGTACTAATAAAGTAGGAGAAAAAAAATGCCTGGGTTTAGATGATGGTAGAGTGTGTGGGTGATAGTTTTTTTTTTTAATAAGTATTTTGTAATGGTGTCAGTGTTTTTATTTCACAGTATTTTTTGCCTGATGCACTACTGACGACAACAAGTAATAAAATGTCTTGGGCATGCTGGTGCTTGTAGTTCTATATTGTATGTGTCAGTTTTATTTGTGGGGATCCTATTATATATTTTAATTTTGGAGCCCCCACCTCCCAATCTGAAATCCAGCACTTGCCCTTGCTATGAGCACCTTGAAGCCTATGTAAGCAGTTGCGTGCAGCCTTCAGATGCTTGTGTAAGAAACAAGATGTACCAAATTGGTTGAAATAAACGCATAATGGTTTTTTTTTCCTCTAAGCAACGACAAGACAAATTTTTTATCACAATGATCCATTTATTTTCTTTAAAAGTATGGAACGCATATTTTAACATGTCTAAAAAATGTAACACAAGAAGATTTTTGTAGCCCCTGAAGCCTGAAAAGAAAATAAATATTCAGCAAAAAGAGCATACCAAGCCTCTGTCAATCACCAGCTGGAAAAGTGTTTAGTGGCAAATGCCCGGTTACACTACGGAGCAGTTTTCTGCTGTGCTGTTGGTTTGGCATCAGAAACATTTCCCCTCTGCCTGGCTTATCACATTGGCTTCTTTTATTTTTCACATACATAATAATGTTGCTATAACTTAAAAAAAAAAACATCAAAAGCTTCCCAAAAATATGTTGTTCCTACTCTTCGTTTACATGTCATATTTTTGGTTCAAGCATAATGTTTACATATAAGTATGTCTATTTAACAGTTTCCATCTTGTGTACTATATATTATGTGCACTGGGACCCGCTGTGTTCCTTTAGACACGCATATATTAACAAATGACAACATTTAGCTGGAGTGCTGGTGTTTGTCACTTAGTTTGGGAAGGTCATGACTGGTCTGCCTATCACAGAACAATAATGTAATTAACCCTGCAGACTAACTAGCAATTTGAGAACCATATTGCAAAGATCTTATTTTCCTACACACCTGCACTTCCAGATTTCCCACTGTCCTAATACATGCACCGATGGGGGGGGGGGGGTGGGGGGGGTGGTGACTGATATCCTGCTTTTCGGTTCTGAACATGTTCTTCATTGTTTAAAATGATTGTGTGGTCCTGCAACCTATGATGTAGAACTTCCATGATGCTCTTGTTCAGCTCTCACCCACGTGGACAACCCTACCCCCTTCTACCTCTACCCTTCTTTCTCTCTTTTCACCTCCCTCCTTATTTAAATGACATTCAATTGTTGTATGGGAGAACATTTATTGGGATTGTTCAAAGGTTAGCGGTTGACTGCAGACCCTCCTTTTCCATGTTCATATGTGGTACAGATAGTACCAATGTCCAGTAACTCCAGAGTCAGATTAATATCCCATGGGGCCATAGGCAAGATATATTTTCAAGGCTGCCCCGTAAATACATTCTACTGGATGTATATTACAACTACTTACCACTGCTTGCCTCTGCTCCAATCCACCAATCTCTTCTGGACAGTTGGTTCCCTGAGTCTTCACATCTGTAAAGGTTGATGGCTGGTGGTCTATAGTGTCTGTATACCTAATTGTTAATTATACAGGTACCTCTGTTAAAACAAGTTCCAAGTACTGTGTATGTATGTGTATGCATGCTTTGGCCCCTTTATGGCTAGGGCTGATCTCGATATTTAGATAAACAACTAAAAGGCCTTGACAATTTGCCTCTGTCCAACAGTGGGTGTCCACACCTTAGATGGCAGCTCAGAATCAACTCAGGGCCATAACTAGGGGTGTATGAGTGGTGTCCTCACACAGGGCGCAGAGCCCTGCAGAACCGCCAATGCCCTACGGCACCTGCTTCTAGCTAGCAGGGTGTTTGGAACGGCACCCTGCAGCCAGTATAATTCTTTGGATGCTCTAGGCACGCACCCTGCAGCCTGTACAGCTTCTCACAACATCCTCAGGATGCTCTGGGCAGTACCGTACTTCCCGGTACTGGAAGTATTGCTCCCTCAGCTTAACGTTATGTGCTCTGGGGGCAGGGGTGGCAAAGGGCGCACTGCCACCTTGTTACGATTCTGATGATACCTAATGGATGATCTCCTCCTGGTTCATTTTGATAATTTATGTATAATATAATTGAGGCTGGAACTAACAGTAACATGGATGAAGGGAGTACTCTTTGAGTGCTAGTTGGCTGCACCTTGAAGTTGGCATTATTACACTTTCTACAATGCGCATATTCATGTATACATGTATACACCTGAAATCCTGCAAGAACAAATGCATTGGCATAATTGTTGATGAATGACTGTTGTGCTTAGGTTGTGTTTATGTCTGAACTTTTATTTTAAGTAAAATGTAAATGGTAAATCCTGATGTACTAAACACCATTATAAACATCAAATATGGCATGTACTATTTTATTTGAAGGTAATGTGCAAAAAAAAGACAATGTAAACAAAATTAAGTGCATACTTTTATGTTGACTTGGCATTACCTTGCTGCTGCACAGTGGCTTTTTGTAACAGAGACTGTGCAATACTTTTGTTTGGAAAACAGAACCATTATGCCATTAACCTAAGAAACACTGCACTGTCCATTTCCTGCTCTGTCCCAGCCACACCGCCATCAATCCACTAAGAGTGCTTTGTATTCAGAGCCCTAGGGTCCAGAGTAAGTGCCTGTGTGTATACAAAATGGCACTTTTTTGTTTTACATGCTGTTAGCACGGAGGCAGAGGAAGCGAGAGTGTAATTGCATAATGTACAGCAAATGGCCATTTGTACCTGCAAGGAGCAAAGTGGCCCACTCAGATAAACTTTAATACCACTTGAGCGAGCTGATAGGCAAGGCAGAGACGTACCTGCTACACCAGAGACCCGAGGGCTTCTGTACCTGTGCATGACTTTTCACTTAAAAACCAGCACTGTGCTTCAGTGACTCCATTTGTGCTTCCTGGCTCACATGGGCATACAAGCTCATCCTGAGAGTGCCGGATCTAAAATTTTAATGTGGTACTGCCAGGCCCCATGGCAATCTTTTTGTGTGTCAGAGAGGATTGAAATGGAAGAAAACATAAAAGGAGGTTTTGGCCAGTTTGTATGTAGGACATACTGCTATAAGTAGTTAGTCACACATTAAAACTATTTTATTATCAAAAAACAAACAAGTTGTAGTGACCTGTATTATCTGTAGTTTATCAACAATGATAGAAACATATTTAGGATGAGCTGATCATATATTTTCTCCTCCATCGTAGTTTAAGCATAAAATAAATTAACTTCTATTTAGTTAACACTTAAAGGACAGTTATCACAAAACTGAAAAAAGTTATAAGATCCTCCTTACACTATAGTGTAATAGGGTGTGTACCTCGCAAAGCTGTCCCGAGTGGAAGGGGAGGACATAGCCCTCAAGTCGGTACGGTCCCACCAAATTCAGAACAGTTGGGAGGTATGCTTATTCATTGGAACATGAAAGGTGAACTTCTGTAGTAGTAAACCTCCTCCGCTCCCTCCCCCCTGAGCTTAAATATATCCTATAGCGCTGGGAGGGAGGAAACAGTAGCGCTGCGGGCGACGGACTGGCTTGCCCGTGCCTGGAGCCACTACTGTGTGTATATATATATATATATATATATATATTTATATATATATATAGCGGCATATTTATCAATTATCGGATTTTAGACACAATAATTGTAATTTCTTATTGTCGCTATTTGTGGCAATAAGAAATTAAGTTTTGCCCAAATGTACTAGTATAAACAGGTAGGTACAGTGACTCCGAAAGGAGAATTTTGCTGCGATGTGTAAGAAGGGAAATATCACTTCTCTTTCAGGACTCCTGCACATGATTGGTCTGCTGACCACACATGTGCGACCCCAATTTGTATGAAGTGTAGCCCATAGGTTATAGCAGCCAAGCTGATGATGGTATTAGCTGCCAGGGCCAAGCTCCAAATCTGTCAGAAATTGAGGGACCATACCAGATATGATGATATCAGCTGCGGTCTCTCCATTGTACATTTGGGAGATTCTTAATATTTGCAGATACTGATCTTAAACATTAAGCAGATATACACATGAGTATATGTTATTTAGGAATATGAAACAAAATTGGATTGAAATACCAGCGGCTCAACAGCCGCCAGTTCAAATCCCGACAGTGCGACAGATCAAGATCCTGACTGGCGTTGGTAAGTACCCTAACCCTCCCCCCCCTAACCCTAACTCTCCCTTAGGGGTGCCTAACCCTAACCTCCCCTCCTAGTGCCTAACCCTAACCTCCCCCCGGGGGTGCCTAAACCTAACCCCCCCTCCCTGCACCCTAAACATAACAATCCCAGGGGGTGCCTAACCTCCCCCCTAGTGCCTAACTCTAACCCCTCTTCCCCTAGCATTACCCTAACCTTCCCTGGGGGGTGCATAACCCTAAATCCCACCGGGGGACCCTAAACCTACCCCCCCCGCCCCCAAGTGTTATATTTACCCGTCAGAGGACAATCGGGATGGCGGGGATTGCTCTTCTGGCATTGGGATTAAGATAGGCATCAGCATTTCCACACCTATGTTAAGTTCCTTGTCGGGCAGGTAGTGTCGGGATTTAGACCGACGGCATTGCGTCCGCCAGTCTATTAACTACATCCCATATGAAACACTGAGGCATTTTAACTAACAAAATTGCAAATGTACAACTGCTGACAATTATAAACAAGTATTGACTACATCTAGCATATCACTGTCACTGGGGCTTATATGTTACAGAAACACTACCTTTGGCAAATCATTTACAGCATAGCAGCAAGATAACAATTCTAAACATTATATACAGTATAGAGAGAGAGGAAAGAGCAGAACATTCCCACGCCGTCCTCCATATGTGCCTGGCATGGCCCTACATCTTGAGGGGATCACCCTATGGGTATACATTTAATTTAATATTGTAAGAATTACTTATATTTTTTTACCAACACTTAAAAAGAGTTTAACCAAAAAAAAAACATGATTTTGACCTCATCTCAGGGCAAATGCAGGATTCCAGGAGTAGCAAATATTCTGCATGCTCCAAAACCACACTACATAAATATGCTGCTTTATTTCTACCGTTGAATTGATCCCAAGCATTCATTATAAAATATACAAAAGGGACCAAATTAAAAAAATTAAAAAATCAGTCTCTGATTTTTTATTGTAGAACTGCCTATGTTTCCTGCCTTTTTAATTTGAGCTGTATATAGAGCTTTGGAAGCTTTTAATTATACATTTTGTGTAATGTGACTCAAAATGAAGGGGAATAAAATAAAAATTGTGAGTCAAATAGTAAACCTGGGGAAATGCAGAAGTGAGCTGTAGTGTAATGCTAATGGTTTTGTGTCTTCCTGGCATAATGTCAGTAATAGCTCTAATGACATTAAATATAGTCCATTAGTGTATTCTCTTCAGTACCGTGCACTATAGCAACATTTTCTACACCCTCAAAACAACTTTCATTTAATTAAATTTTTTTTCTTTTCACCCAAATGCACTACCATATAGAAAAAATAAAACAAATAAATTGACATTTATAAAAGATACTAACAAATGTGTAATAAAGTGAAAACAAAGAAAATGTCACACCATGGACAAATGTCTAAAAATGATGCATCATTCTATGAATTGGACAGATTCACATCTATGCAACTCCCCTGTGTCTATTAATGTGTTACTATACTGTACACCAGTGGTTCACAAACTTTTTCAAATAACCGCACCCTTGAGTATCAGCATTTTTTCCACGGCACCCCTGTGCCAAAAGTTTCTTATTGAGAATTTCAGCAAAAATTCAATTAAGTAAATTGTGCTTATATGTCACCCTTAGGTTCACTTATGTGGTGGCTGACAGGGCTGTGCTTCTTTTTCTCCAAATATTTTTTGATTGGCAGCCATTACCACTGGATTTGCTTATCACATTGACTAAAAATAATTTTATTTGGTACTGGACCACCAACCTAAGGCATGGCAAGTGCCATGAGGCATACCAGGGCACCCAGTCTAGGACCACTGCTGTACACTAAGAAATATTACTCATGTAAAATTTTGTTTTTATTTTACTACAATTTGTAAGAATAAGTCTATGGGGCCTATTCATCATCACTTAAGTTTCACAAAAGCAGCTGAAAGTGCACATTTTCACTTGCAATTGTGAAAATGAAGTTATCGGGCCATTCATCAAGATAGTAAACCAGGATATATCACAGATATCTCCTACTTACCTTCCTCTCACGGAATGGCCCGCTGTCCCCATACACTAGTATGGGGACAGTATTCATCAAGCTCCAAAAATATATTTTCGGAGCTTAACTGCGGGAGCATTCGCCGTCTTCAGATGGCAAATGCTCCTGCTCCGGCATCACAACCCACTTCTTCCCTATGGGAAGAAGGTCCGGGTTGCGAAGAGAGATTCTTTAGGATCCCTCCGCCCCTGTCCGGCTCCTTCCGCCGGACGGTGAGAGGATTCACTGCTCCGAAAAGGAGCAGTGAAGCCGCTCACGGGGACGGCTGATTTCGCATCAGCTGTCACTGCGCCGGAGCAATGCAACCGCGGCTAGTTAGGATGTTAATTATCTGGGTCCGTTCGACCCCGATAATTAACATGATGAATAGGCCCCTTAAGCTGGCCATACACTGCACAATATTCATGAAAACCAGCCGACTAGTTTGAATGATTATCGTTCAATGTATGGTAGTGAATGATAAAAATTAATCGCTTTTTTCCACATTTGTAATCAAGCCCTCAATATTATATTATTATATTGTACAATAATGTTGTTGGCTTTGCCACTTCCACAACATCAGTTTGCAGTTGACATGTTTTAGGATATGTACAAGGGTTGTATGTGTAAGGAACACATCAAACTGTGGAAAAAAAGGAATGCATTTAGCGATTGATTTGATCTTGATTTGATCCTGCCTACAGTCATGTGTATTAGGTGCGTGATTATTAAACTAAAACAAAAATGTTTTTAAATTTTCATAAGAAACTCCCTAGTAATAGATTTAAGTAATCTCTGGGAAACACTATTTAAATGACTCGGAGTGGGGTATTTATTAACAAGCGGCAATAAGGCTGCATTTTAATAGCTGCTCTTTGCGTTAATAAAAAAATTACCTATAGCCATTATATATATATATATATATATATATAGATTATTTTTTTTTTATTGCTTTTGACTTAAATTGCCACAATCCTTGTTATATGGGTTCTCTCATGCTTTGCAAGGGGGAAAATTATCTCTGGTGAAACTCAGCATCTATTGCAGTGCAATCTCCTTGATGTATAGGGTTGAGTAATATCACCAGCAAAAATAGGTAAATATATCCTTACAGCCTATGCTTAATGATTTGTTAATAAGAGCGTGATATGGGTCAGTGCTGAGATTACATCCTACCTACAAGCAAACCACTTATTTGATCATTTAAAATATGTTGACTTGCTCCCAATACTACCCTGAACGTTTCAAATGCCAGGTTCATCAGAAAACCACAGGGTACATTTTTCACCTTATAAATCAATGTATTGTGGCAGTACATGTATATACTTGTTCTGTTACTGCCATCTCAGGATGGTGATTATAGAAGAAATGGAATGAAAAAAAATGCTGTTTTATTTAAATAATGCATTTTTTTTAATCTTTAAAAATTTTAAAATATCCCCTATCTGGAAAGGCAGGCCTGGTAAAGGGTAAGTTAGCACTCAGATACCTCAGCAAGATTGTATTGCTAAATTGCAGCAACAAGACTACACCAAAAGTTATTTCAGTGTTTTGATA
Source organism: Taudactylus pleione (assembly GCA_031769625.1). Taxonomy (NCBI): domain Eukaryota; kingdom Metazoa; phylum Chordata; class Amphibia; order Anura; family Myobatrachidae; genus Taudactylus; species Taudactylus pleione. The sequence continues at coordinate 2,137,340 of JAUIMM010000756.1, read as the reverse complement.
AATATACATCTATATTATACATCTATATCTATATTATAATATATATTACAATCTGATATTCCATTCGTCAATAGTTTTTATAGTCATTGAAAGCGACATTCTGTGAACATTTTGTTCTTTAACTCTTGATTGACAGAGGATCTTTAAAGGCCTTGCAAAGCAGCTAATTTCTGTCTTTTCTAGCAGCAGAACAGTTATGCACACCAGTGTCTGTACATATTTATAATCTCTCATGTGAGACAGTGGTGTTCCAGTAACTCTGTTACAGACTGAATACATTGTTATATGCTGAAAGCACCTACAGTCTCACACCTCAATGTATTCCCAAGGAGGCTCAGAGCCGCTGGCATAGTCAGTACACAAAACGCATGTAGCTGACATCAAGGGCTGTTGCACTTTCGGAGTTTTGTTGGTTCAGTAGAGCGTGCAGTCTCATGTGAATGGAAAGTGTCACTAGAATCTCCATTTCAGACAAAGCTGCTCCTGCTGTGGCTTTGGGGACAGCTTCCTTGCTGCCGCTCACTGATGTAAGAGAAACATAGAGAGGGGATCAGAGACATCAAAATCTCTTTTAATTCTTTTTGGCAATGGGTTACTTTTTACCAACACACTAATATTGTTAGGTACAAAGATGAAAAAAAATATATATATATACATTCTAAAAAAAGAGTACAGTTCTAGTTTTGCAAATAACAATAAATAACTGAAAAGGAATTAAGAAGCAAGTAAGGGCAGTGGTGGATTTTAATATAGATTAGTGTTAACTCAGATATATTTGTACAGAGTGATATCTGTGATGTCTTTTGACAAAGGGCATATTTTCTAGATTATGCATCACGCTGGCATAGAACGGCTTTCTCATTGCCCTTCTGTGAGTAACAGATATGTACGGATTGCAGGTTGTTAGATTTATGCACAAGGGCATTCCCATTGGTATTGTCACAACAAACATAGCTAACAAAGCTGTACTGTCTTCTAACAACTCCTCTTTAACAATGTTGTAGCAGCATGGCTTATGGTAAACATTGGAGTAATCTACTCTTCAATAAACATGCAGTATATTCCCTCTGGTTACTTCTAATGTTAGCAACAATTTAGCAACATTTAGCTCAGACTCTTACAGCAAGAAATGTAAATGAATTGCCTAGGTTTTGCAGCACCCACAACCTGGTACTCAGATACTGTAGTTGCCACAGTTGTCTTGCTAGAGCACACCCTGACCATCGCCTTTCTTTATCTTGCACTCTCTGTGCAGTGTGAGAAATCCATGTAACAAACTTTCATCACCTTTAAGTAAGTTGTTTGTCTATAAAAAAAAAAAATCAGCTCAACCAAAACCTAATAATAATCCTAATCTTTATATAACCAAAATATTAGCCAACGTTTTCAGTATACAGTAAACTAACCATAATGTTTAACCCTAGAATTAATATTAGTCCAAATTCATATCCAAGGTTTTCTCATAATAAGTTGACACCCTAATAAAACAATTCATTTGATATATTTCTTATGTTATTGGCACACAGTAGCAAAAGGAGGCACCCACTAATGTGTCATTTTTCCCTGGTCTACTTATGTCTTAAAGCAGTCCTGGGTAACTGAAGAGATGATCGGAAACGGCAGGTAACGTCTTTGACTTCAACTGGTATTTCTGCCTGTTTAAAACTGTATGTAGGAGTCAGTAGTAGTCCCACAAAAATGCTCAGCTGCTGTGTGCGTTTTGTGTGCTGCAGGCTTGCTATAATCTTCTCCTGACTGTTGCATTTACCTGTACGTACGGTTTTCTATGCTTCTTCCTTAGCACAGGAAAGCAGCCTTTTTTCTGAAACAGTAAATTAGATGTCTGGCCCCTTCATTTTTTCCATGGTATTTCACTTTATGCTGTACTTTTGTGTCTATCACCATCTTTTGCGTGGGCCCAACTTGATCGCTGTCTCCTGGGGTAGATAGGGCACAGAATCGAGAAATCCAGAGTCTGTAATATCTACTAAACTGTCTGCCCTGGTGCTCTTGCATGCCTCAGGAGGCCCTGGCTCAGGTTTTGCTATGACATGGTCTTCTGTCATTTTGCTCTGAAAACATTTCAAAGTTTAATTAGGACTCATTGTTATACGGTAACACTAAGCCCGTGATTATTATTAACATTTATTATAATTCATTTATATAGTGCCAGCATATCCTGTTGCACTTTACAATTGGGATTAGGGATTATTAGTGGCGGAAGGTTTATGCATCCAGGATTCATCACATCCAGTGGTGAATTAAGCTTCCCCCCCTCCAGTAAAATCCACCACTACCCCCAGTAAGCCCCAGGTAACGCTGGAATAATAGAAGCATTAGTGGCTTCCCATTGGAGCACGACGTGCATTTGTGAGTGGAACGCGGGGGCGGGAAGACACAATTGCGTCATTTTGGCCCCGCCCCCGCTACACAATGCCGATAGTACAGGCATTGTGAAGCAGGGGGCGAAGCCAAAATGATGCAATTCAGCGTGAATCACGTCACCGGACCACCCTGCTGCGGGGGTTTCTAAGGTAAATGCAGGGGAGATAGGAGGGGTGGACGGCAGCCGGGAGGATTGCCTGCCTTCCCGGGAGGTCGGGAGCGGCACCCGATATTCGGGAGGCTCCCGACCAAATCGGGAGAGTAGGCAAGTATGTATATTTAATGCTCCAGTTTAAATTACCCCACTTGCACTTCCAGCTTGGTACTACGGTGCAGTCGACAAAGCAACTAGATAATTATATTGAGTACTAATGACTCTGTATATATTCTGAGCATTCCTTGGGTGGATGTATAACTATGAGTATATACTCTTAATTAAACTGTGAGTTTATTCTTTTTAGCTATGTTTTGCATCTAATCTGTCTCTCAAAAATGTTATTAAGATACTTCTATGTGATGGTTCTATTATATCAGGAGGAGTTTTAAGTGAAGCCATGTTAATTTGCTAATTTCCCTGTCAGTGTAATATACAAGGCAAGCCAGCAGGTATAAATTTAAATGCATTTACAGTGGCACAATGGCAGATACACAGACCAGAACCCTGCCTATGAGATAAAGTGGACTGAGTGACTTATGCAGTAATTAGGGCATAATTGTCATTAACCTCACAAACAGTAGTTTACCCATATTGTTTCAAAGGCTCCAGGATGCATAATGACAAGGTAATCTGTCAAAGCGCTAGGGGGAAATATTAATGAGATTTGTGCAAGCCTGTATTGAAAATATGCAGAAAGCGGCCACATTAAGCTAATTGGTGGATGAATATACACTTGTAAAAGTGCTTCTAATGGCACGTTTGCTTCTCTCCAAATGACTGCTGTTAATGTGGAGAAGTGGGCTGCTCGGAAAGTCAGGACTGCTGGGACAAGGAACGTATTAATATGTACAGACATAGTTATTAGTACTGTACATTGTTCACTGCAGGACTGCAATATTATCTTTATTTTATTTATTGAGCATTTGTAATATATCCTGATCATGGAAGTGCATTCACCTTGATTTGCTTCAGGTGCTTACAGTTAGTGATGATGCTGAGAATGCATGCTTTAGTAAGGGCCCATTAATGATAACATCATACTGAATTGCTAATATAACTGTAGCAGGATAGATTTAAACGTAAATGCTAGAAACACAGATAACTTTTTTCACTAACCTTCAGTTATAAATAAGGATCAGGAAGAGGACATTTAACATGCAAAACAATATGGCATGATAGGGATTGCAATGTACAGAGACTATAGTGTGATGTGCTTAGGTGCACAGGCTCCACTACAAAGTGTCCCAGGATATTACTATAAAATAATGGCAGCCAATATCCTAGAAATTTCAGGTCATGCAACATCAATTTGGTCATATCTTATAATGTAGAGAACATGAAACAAGAAGAAAATGTCTTCACAGACAATCGTTTGGAAAACTTCTTTCCCCAATATTCAATAATGCTATATCATATATACAGTACATATATATTTATACAAGGGGAGGTGCACCCAGGAATAAATTGAGCAGATACCAGAACAAGAAAACAGTATTCCTATAAGGGGCACCCCTGGACTGACAGTACTTTTTTATCAATACTCTAATGACCCTTAAAAATTTTTTCAAATATAGACTTTAATATTATCCTTAAAATTAGGGGCCTGATTCAGAGCCGCTCGTAAGCAGCCGCTCGTTCGTTCTGAGCGATGTTTGCCCAACTGCGTATGCATACGGATCGTAATACGCATGCGCGAACCAGTCAGTGCGGCCAAAAATCGTTTGTTCGCTAAATAGCGAATGCCTGCTATTTTGAGTGAAAGGAGGAGGCGTATGTGGGTGGTAACGGGAAGGTGCTTGAAAACGGGGAGTGGAGATCCGAACACAGGCGTGCTTAAAGGTCAAAACGCCGTTTTATGGGTGTGCATAATTACTACAGCAGCGTCATTGACCACGTCACTGGGTTATTTTATAGTCAGAACTGCTCGCAAGATTGTGGTAGGAAAAACCAACCACAAGAATAGCGAGCAGTTCATACGCTGGTCGATGTACTCGATTAATCTAATAAATAGCGGACATGACGTAGGATGCGAGCAGCCAGGGGGCGTATTTTTCAAATAAACGTCTGCATGTTTTGTTTGCTCATTCAGACATGGAGGCGTCAACAGACCGCAAAGAGCGAACGGTTCATTTGAATAGCCACCCCCTTTTTCTGAACGAGCGAGCGCTAATTGCGTCCGGCTCTTGTGAAGCAAGTGCAAGTGAATAAAGTGTTCACTATCTGTAGTGTAGATACAGTAGATGTGCTTAATTAGTGGCACTGCTATGGTATGTTCCAGTACAAGCCATACAGAATATATCTCATGCAAAACTGTGATGAGCTGTAGAAGCTTCATGTGCTTTCAGTGACCCAGACATTCACTTCACATCTTCACATCATACCAGTGTATTTATTCACCGCAAAACAATTTTCTGGAATGAAATAGAAAAATTGTCACATTCCTTTAGCTAAACAGAATCCTCAGGATAAATCTGATAAGCTGCCTCCCAACCACTGTGTAGCACAGTATATACTGTACTGCGATACCCCTTGTGCTGTGTATTAGATCAAGCTTTATATTCTAGGAAACAAAATAATAAAATATTCCAGCCAAAGCCTCTGCTTTATGTTGCTCTCAAAGCTTTATACATACATCTTTATTATATATTGGGGCTTATTCAGAGGTGGACGCAGAAGTGGCTGTTCCTATTTCCGTCTCCTATCTGCAACTTTATGCAAATGCCACTAGTCCTTCCCTTGTGTACATCTATGCATCAAATGTGCAAGGACAGAGACATCCACTGTCAGCATCCATAGATGCTGAAATACCGATCGGTGCGTGTGTAGGCGCACCATCGATTGCACCAGCAAAACTTACACCAGCCATGAGGCAGGTGCAGTTTCTCTGGCTGAGTATGGACGAGAATGTGATCAGGTTGAGCATCTGTGTATACAAGCAGGCTCACCGATATGCCTACAACACTCCCATATCACAGCCATAAGACGCTCCATCTACGTGCATGCGCTAAGACACCTCTCGGTAACTGCGCAGGAATACCTATCACTTTTCCAATACATTTATGATACCATGGGTATTGATTGCAATAGCGCCTTTGTGTGTACACTCTGTGTAATCCATGTGCCGTAGGAGTTTTAAGGGATTTTCGTGCACGCGCAGTAGCAACTAATCGCTTAACTACGTGAACATCAGCATTCTGCGTGGCTCTGAATCAGGCCCATTATCTTTTATATACATAGCTAAAGCGTTTTCCACAGCACCATGTTACATTTCCATTCACGTTTTTTCGGGTGTTTGCTAGTATGCATATTTTTAAATATTATACATTCACTGACCTAAAAATTTAATAATGGACATTATTATGCTTTCTTTGTATTATGGCTAGCTATTTAGCAGTGCTGCAAATCTATATGCCTAGAAAGAACCAAAATGATATGTTTTAGAGCATATTACAAAACTGACCTTGGAGTCTGGGGCAGGCCTAGAGTTTCCAAAATGGCTGCTGTACTGTTTCTGAGAATAAATAGGCTGATCTTGGCATCACATCCTTAAATAATATAAGAAAGAGAGGTCTCAAATCATTAATACAACTCAAAATAAAGATGGCTATTGCTCTTTGAGGGATAGCAAACATCGGGTTTGGCACCAATGTTGTTATGCCAACAATGGTGGAGATCTGATATTTTTCCACCATGGATGTCAGTGAGGCAGCAATATTTTTTTTTATTCCCCCAACACAGTGATCATTGCACTTAACCCCGACCCCATTGCATGCTTCACCCCCACCCTTTTCCCTGATTGGCTCACCGTCTGCCATGTCGCACATGCAGGGATGTCCATTGATGCTATCATTCCATTGATGCTAAGCAAATCTGAAATCCTATGACCACATAGTCTTGTTACCTCCTATTAATCTGCACAATAGCCTTGGCACCTCATATGCAACTGGGAATTGGTATGAAATACCGCCGGCCGCCAGATGAGCAGAGCCTGGCAGCGGAAGACCGACAGCGCTGGAAATCCTGATCGTCGCTAAGGTAAGTATATACTAACCTAACCCCCTAACCCTAACCCTCCTTAGGGGTGCCTAACCCTAACCTCCCTCCCAAGTGCCTAACCCTAACCTCCCCCCTCTAAGTGCCTAACCCTAACCCCCCCTTCCCCGCTACCTAAACCTAAGTCCCCGGGGGGGTGCCTAATCCTAACCCTCCCCCCCGCGGCTGTCCGCTCACGGCGCCTGGCATCCCTTCGATCAGGATGCTGGACGCCAGTCTCCCGGCGTCGGGGAAATGTCAGGCGTCTACATCTAGACGCCCGACATTTCACCCTCGTCGGGATATGACAGTCGGGAAGCCGGCTGCCGGTATTAAGGCAGCCGGTTTCTCGATTGTATACCAGTGCCGTAACAGGGTGGCAGTGCATCCTGTGCTGGCCCTGCCCCCTCACGATGTCGCACAGAGGGGGTGTAGCCACCAGCATCGGGAAGTGCAGCACTGCCCAGAGCATAATAAGGATTCTCCGAGCAGCCACACAAACATCATGGTGCGCGCCTGAAGCAATAGTGGCTGCGGTGTGCCGTCCCAGGTGCTGGCAGTGGGTGACTTTTTACATAAGACGCGTCCTGCGACTTTTTCATAATTTTGCAGAGCCACTGCATACAAAGATGCAGCAGCTGTGTGAAAAGCGTACATCTCTGAAACAGGCCCATTGGTCTTGGCATTACATTTTATTAAGGAGTAGTTTTGCAAATATTGACAACTCCTTTAGATTTGTATGTTCTGCCTTTCTGCTTAGCTTTTATTATTATTATCAATAATAATAATAATAATAATAATAATTATAATGATAATAATAATAATATATACTAGAACTATTTAGTCAGTATTCTCTTTATTTAGCCCCCACTGCTGAACTGAGACAGTGATGGCACTGGTAGGCTGATACAATGGTACTGGAGAAGAAATTGTAGCATGATAAATACTGTGAGGCGAATAATGAACGCAAATATCTCTAACAGACAGTGATGATTTCACTGTCTACAGTGCAGACTTCCTAACTTGCAAAGTTGCAGATAGTTAATGCATCCCCTAATGGGCAAGGAACAGTTGAAGTATGTATATATATATATACATTACATACATACTTAAACCATGTGTTCGGTGCTTTATTTTCAAGTCCGTATAAGTGCTGCTGTTTTCTGCTGTATATATATATATATATATATATATATATATATATATATATTGTGTTTATTTTTACAAAATGATGGAAAACAGTCAATGTACCTTTAATATGGCCTACTTTCTTTCACCCTTATAAGTATCTCAGTGAACTTTGTGTTTGACTCCTTGTGCAAGATATTAAACTGACAGCTTGCATCTTCAAAGCTAATCATCTTACACTCATCCCTTGCTTTAGACGTGAGTCAGATGTCAGGACAAAGTATGTCCTTATGTCTGGGTCACATCCTCACACATTTTATCCTAGCCTGCAGGTCAGCTGCAATCATATCAGTAGTTCATGGTAGGAGAGGCCTGCATGCTGCATAGTCTTCATAATACATTTTCCCTGTGCTGTGCGCGATTATAGGTCTGGTCCATAACGGATGCTTTTAAGATTTTGTAACACAGTGTAACACACAGTGGGATTGAAATGCCACTAGAAAAACTGCTGAACTATGGGCATGATTCAGAGACTGACGAAATATTGCACATGCGCGAACGTAGCACTGCGCACTTGCAGCAATCACATTGCGATTATATTTGCAGAGGAACCACTCGCAAAGTGATAGACAGATATTCATCATTTGGGGGGGTAACGGGGGGGTGCATAGGCAAACAAGGGGGAGTTTCCTCTTGCCTAAAAAAAAATCCTACCCAGCCCACACCATAACCATAACCACTATCGAGTGCATTATGAGACTAATATGTACATATATGTCCAGGGCAGTGCTAGGTTCCTCTGCTGCTCCCCCAGACTCCCGGACTTGCTCCCATGCCCTGGAATGGTGCTCACATCTGAAATAAAAACATTCAACTCAGGCAGGATGACCCTACTGCCGCATTTAATGACACACTGTGATCACTGGTCCTGTATATGCTGGAAATATGACACACAATACACTTTGTATGATGCATATTAAAGCTGGATAAGTGCTAATTAAGCCCTTTTCATTAACTGGTCACACTCGCTCTAAACTAAGCATTTGGAAACGCCCCTGCGCTTGCCACTGGGGTGGTTAAAAGATGCAGGGTAATCTGACCGTTTAAATGTTGTTTAGAAGGTGTGCATAAATTAACTATTGCGTTCTTCTGTGCAGCATGAGAGCTCTCTTCGTATCAGGAGAGCCACAGTGTTTGAGGCATGTCAAACTTGACTTACATGTTGCGTGACTGCACGATGTGCGTCGATAGTACTGATGTTTAAGCCTATGCTTGGGTATGATTTGGAAGGCATTAGCATATTTTAGCAATTGCAGTCCGTGAGAGTATGCAGTTGCGATTGCATGAGCATAACACTATGAATCAGGCCCTATATTTGATTGCAAAGACCATTTTTATCTCCGACAAAGATCACAATGACATATACAATATATGACTATTAGAACATGGTATTATGCAGTTACTTTACAACACTGCATGTTTTAAACTTTGTAATTCACAAGATAAACATGGAAACTGTGAGCCAGTCATGAACAATCTGTGGCCCATTTTTGTGCTGGCCTCACCTAATGCTTATTAGGTCCTGCCACTTTCCCTTTTTATTGCCACTTTAATTTTCCACTTTAAAGCCCAATCTGCCCCGGCTGATATTACTATATTGGACATACTGTAGATGTGATGTTTTCCTATTTAGCATAGAATCCTTCATAAATATTTTTATAATTTGAAGGTATGCATGCTAAATGTCACTTACACAGGTGTGGGTATGGGATCCCGTCAGTCAGAATCCCGACACCATCAGGTAAGTACCCTAATGCTAACCCTTAACCATAACCCTCCTTGGTGCCTGAAACTAACCTCCCTCCCTAGTACCTAATGCTAACCTCCCCCTCCCCACACCCTAAACCTAACCCTCCCCCTTAGTGCCTAACCCTCCTCTTAGTGCCTAACGCTAACCCTCCTCCTAACCCCAGATACTTGCCTTCGGGATGCCGGCGGTCGGGATACTGGAGCCGGGATCCCAATGCTGTCGGGACCCCAATGCTGTCGGGACATACTTGCCTACCCTTCTGTTTCGGCCACAAGCCTCCTGAAAATAGGGTGCCACTCCCGGCCCCCCGGAAAGGCAGGCAAGCCTCCAGGCGGCCACCGACCCATCCAGCTGTTACAATAAAAAAAGCCGGAGCAGGGGGGCTGGTGACACATTTCGCACTGAAGCATGTCATCGTGGCCCCGTCCCCTGCTTCACAATGCCAAAAATCTCAGCAATGTGTAGTGGGGGTGGGACCATAATGACGCGATTCCATGTCCACGACCCCCCACTCCGCCCCCACTGCAGTGTAGTATCCCCGGCCATGCCCCCCTCTGCCGTGCTATGCCCCCCTGCTTGTCTGGCCTGGCTGCCCCCTCTCGGAAGGGGCAGCCAGATTGTCGGGAAGCCTGTGTCAGGATTCCGACACCAGTATTTTGACCGTCGGCATCCCGCATGCCGGGATGCTGACTACCTCCCCTTACACACCCTGCCATTATACTAATAGGTATTACATGCCTGGTAATGTGTTCACTGATTCATTTGTATTATTGATTGCGATTCGGTATCCTAACAAATAAAAACTTGCACTTTATCACCAGACAGAGAACCTGATTCAGACCTGCTCGCTAGGGTGCGATCGCTCGCTCTGAGCGATTTTCGGCCATCTGCGCATGCGTATAATTTGCAGTGTGCGTGCACAAGCCATTTGTTGCGATCTGATTTTGGTTGCTCGTAAGCCACTATCAGGTTGCCGCTTTGAGTGACAGACAGTGCCGTTTGTGGGAGGTAACGGGAAGGTGAACGGGGGAGTGGATGTGCGAACACAGGCATGTCAGGCTGCCAAAACGCAGTTTAAATGGCGCGCATAATTAGCAAAGTAGTGTCATTGTACACGTCACCTGCATGTATTTCAGCCAGCACTGATCGCTGTGCTTGCAGCTGGTTAAGGCAACCCCAAGGGCTGCGAGCAGCTCTGATGGCTCACGATGGTCCCGATTAATCCTTCATTTCCCGGAGATGACGTGTGTTGAGAGTGGCAAGGGGGCGTCTTTAAACACTTGCGAGCGCACTTTGCCGTAGCTCGCTAAAACATAGTGGCCATCCTTACGCGACGCAGTGCGAGTGCTTAATTTACATATCCGGCCCCTTTTTGCCAGCGAGCGATTGCATCGTGCGAGCGGGTCTGAATGAGCTCCAGAGTCAGTGCAAGTTTGAGGCCCTCATGTATTTTGAGAGGAAAAGTATAATAACCATATTCTCTTCTCTGGACAGCTATGACTAGTCTAACTTTTCCTTAGGTCTTCTATTAAAGTAACCAATGAAATTCTATGATTTAATTTGCTACCTTAACAACTGACACACTAAATGATCCACCGTCCTTTGCTGCAGTCTGCAGGGTTTATAATATATGACCGGATGGCACAACACTAATGAGCACGAAAGCCTTTTCTACTCTGAATCTGGGCGTTTTTCTTTTTGTGTGCGGCCTCCTGGCCGCTCGCAGAGCTGTAGGTGACCACCCACAGCTATAGCGAGCGGCCATGATGATGGTCGCGATAGTCAAGACCATCACGACTATCGTGTTTGCGACGAGACCCTACCACAAGGGTCTAACAGACCCGGAAGCTCTCCACTGTTCCACTATTCCTCGGGAACGCCCCAGTTTGGGCAGTCACCCCCCGGCATCGACAGCTCGTCCCCTTTGGTGTGAGACCCGGAGCGATGGATTGCCCATCGCTAGCCGGGTCTCGCGAATGCACACGACGGAGCCGGCTCCGTCGTGTGCATGTGCTGTGGGCCACCATCCACCCGGTTGCGAGCGCTCAGCGCTTGCGTCCGGGTCTGAATCAGGCCCCCTGTCTACTACATTGGCCATATCTTTGATAACATCTTTTGCAAAGGGGCAATGTATTTTTCTGAATGACAAGTGGATCAAGGGGTTGCTTACACATAATGATTTAATCACAATTAAGTGGCAGAATCATAAAAAATGTTAAGGATTTTTTCCCCTGGAGAATCCCATGCAAAGGGAAAGTGCGCAACCAAAGAATAATACATTCACAAAGGACAATTTCATTGCATGTCATGACAATGCCCAAGTGAACATTAAAGAGCACCATAGTCAAGGACTTAACTATCGTAGCTGCAGGGTAGGGGTGTGCACCGGCCACTTTTCGTGTTTTGTGTTTTGGTTTTGGATCTGGATCTTTCTTCGTGTTTTGGATCTGGATTGGTTTTGCCAAAACCACCCTTCCGTGTTTTGGGTTCTGGGTTTTGTGTTTTGGATCTGTATTTTTTTGAAAAAAAGCATAAAAACAGCTAAAATCACAGAATTTGTAGGTTTTTCTGCTCCTATGCTATTATTAACCTCAATAACCTTAATTTCCACTCATTTCCAGTCTATTCTGAACACCTCACACCTCACAATAGTGTTTTTATGTCCAAAAGGTTGCACCGAGGTAGCTGGATGACTATGCTAAGCGACACGAGTGGGCGGCACAAACACGTGACCCATCTAGGAGTGACACTGCAGTGGCAGGCAGGATGGCAGTTAGAAAAACTAGGCCCCAAACTGTACATAATGCAAAGAAAAAAAGAGGTGCAAGATGGAATTGTCCTTGGGCCCTCCCACCCACCCTTATGTTGTATAAACAGGACATGCACACTTTAACAAATCAATCATTTCAGCGCCAGGGTCTGCCACACAACTGTGGCTGAAATGATTGGTTCGTTTGGGCCCCCACAAAACAAGCTGGCAATTAATGTGTCCCTGCACAAACTGGCTCTACGGAGGCAAGATGTCATCCTCATCCTCCTCATCCACCGATTCCTCACCCTCTTCAGTGTGTACATCCTCATCCTCACAAAGTATTAACTCGTCCCCACTTGAATCCACCACCACAGGTCCCTCTGTACCTTCTGGAGGCTGGTCTCCCTGGAAGAGCTGATAATTCATTTTGATGAACATCATCTTCTCCACATTCTGTGGAAGCAACCTCCTACGCCTTTCGCTGACAAGGTTCCCGGCTGCACTAAACACTCTTTCGGAGTACACACTGGAGGGGGGGCAACTCAGGTAAAATAGAGCCAGTTTGTACAGGGGCCTCCAAATTGCCTCTTTTTCCTGCCAGTACAGGTATGGACTGTCTGACATGCCTACTTGGATGCTGTCACCGATGTAATCCTCCACCATTCTGTCAATGGTGACAGTATCATATGCAGTGACAGTAGACATGTCAGAAATTGTTGCCAGGTCCTTCAGTCCGGACCAGATGTCCAAACTTGGTCCTGCCTGCCCTGCATCACCGCCAGCGGGTTGCTTAGGATACCTAAGTTTTTTCCTGGCAGCCCCAGTTGCGGGAGAAAATGAAGAAGGAGCCGTTGACGTGTCACGTTCCGCTTCAGCTGACAGTGTGTTCACCAGCAGGTCTTTGCACCTCTGCAGGCTTGTGTCGGCCGGAAAGAGAGACACCACATAGGCTTTAAACCTAGGATCGAGCACGGTGGCCAAAATGTAGTGGTCTGATTTCAACAGATTGACCACCCTGGAATCCTGGCAAAGCGAATGAAGGGCTTCATCCACAAGTCCCACATGCCGAGCGGAATCGCTCCGTCTTAGCTCCTCCTTCACTTTCTCCAGCTGCTTCTGCAAAAGCCTGATGAGGGGAATGACCTGACTCAAGCTGGCAGTGTCTGAACTGACTTCACGTGTGGCAAGTTCGAAGGGCTGAAGAACCTTGCACAACACGGAAATCATTCTCCACTGCGCTTGAGTCAGGTGCATACCCCCTCCTTTGCCTATGTCATAGGTGGATGTATAGGCTTGTATGGCCTTTTGCTGCTCCTCCATCCTCTGAAGCATATAGAGGGTTGAGTTCCACCGCGTCACAACCTCTTGCTTCAGGTGATGGCGGGGCAGGTTCAAGAGTGTTTGCTGGCGCTCCAGTCTTCGGCACGCAGTCGCTGAATGGCGAAAGTGGCCAGAAATTTTTCGGCCCACCCAAAGCGTCTCCTGCACGCCCCTGTCGCTTTTCAGAAAATTCTGCACCACCAAGTTTATTGTGTGAGCAAAACATGGGACGTGCTGGAATTTGCCCAGATGTAATGCCCGCACAATATTGGTGGCGTTGTCAGATATCACAAATCCCCAGGAGAGTCTAAGTGGGGTAAGCCACTGGGCGATGATTTCCCTCAGTTTCTCTAAGAGGTTGTCGGCGGTGTGCCTCTTACTGAAACCGGTGATACACAGCGTAGCCTGCCTTGTAACGAGCTGGCGTTTCTGAGATGCTGCTACTGGTGACGCTGCTGCTGTTGCTGCGTAAGGTGATACATCTACCCAGTGGGCTGTCACAGTCATATAGTCCTTAGTCTGCCCTGTTCCACTTGTCCACATGTCCGTGGTTAAGTGGACATTGTGTACAACGGCATTTTTCAGGACACTGAGGACACTTTTTCTGACGTTTCTGTACAGTCTCGGTATCGCCTGCCTAGTGAAGTGGAATCTAGACGGGATTTGGAACCGGGGACACACTACCTCCATCAATTGTCTAAATCCCACTGCACTAATGGCGGATACCGGACGCACGTCTAACACCAACATAGCAGTCAAGGCCTCAGTTATACGTTTTGCTTCAGGATGACTGCTGTCGTACTTCATCCTCCTCGCTAAGGACTGTTGGAGGGTCAATTGTTTAGTAAAAGTAGTGGTGTTCCTACTTCCTCTCTGGGATGATGAACGACTCCCAGCAGCAGCAGCAACAGCAGCAGCGGCAGCAGTAGGCGTAGCAATGCAGGATCCTCCGGAGGAATCCCGGATAGGAGAGTCAGTCATGCCAGTGATATGGCCTGCAGGACTACTTCCGATCCTGACTAAGGAGGAAATTGACGAGGAGGGAGTTGACGGTGTGGTTTGCAGGCGCTTGGATACAACAGGACAACGGGATTTAGGTGTCCCTGGACTGCTTACGGTCTGAGCCAAAGTTTCTGAACTTGACAGTAACTTTTTATGAACGCGCTGCAGGTGCCGTATAAGGGAGGATGTTCCTAGGTGGTTGACGTCCCTACCCCTACTTATTTCACCTTTACATATGGTACATATGGCAAGACAGTTGTTGTCCGGATTTGGATAGAAATATTGCCAGACCAAAGAGGTGGAATGTTTGGTCTTCTGCCCAGGCATGACCGTGATGGGCTTTTTCATCCCACGGACAACAACTGTCTCCCCCGGAGCCTGATTTAAACAAACCACATCACCATCAGAATCCTCCTCGCCAACTTCCTCCTCAGCGCCAGCTACACCAGTATCCTCATCCTGTTGTACTTCAACAGTGACATCTTCAATTTGCATATCAGCAAGTGGACTGTGGGTGCTCCTTTCAGCACTTGCAGGGGGCGTGCAAATGGTGGAAAGAGCCACCTCTTCCCGTCCAGTGCTGGGAAGGTCAGGCATCGCAACCACCACCACACTTGGACTCTCTTTGGGGATTTGTGATATCTTCTTAGAAAGCACAGTTCTTCGCTGTGCTTTTGCCAGCTTAACTCTTTTGATTTTTTTAGTGGGAGGAGTGCTTCCATCGTCATGTGAAGCTGAACCACTAGTCATGAACATACTAGGGATCGACCTTAGCCGTTCCTTGCCACTCCGTGTCGTAAATGGCATATTGGCAAGTTTACGTTTCTCTTCAGCTGATTTAAATGTCTTTTTCAAGGTCATTTTCCTGAACTTTGCCATTTGGGATTGTATGTGCCCTCTACTATGACATTGGGCATCGGCCTTGGCAGACGACGTTGATGGCATGTTATCGTCTATGTCATGACTAGTGGCAGCAGCTTCAGCACTAGGAGGAAGTGGTTCTTGATCTTTCTCTATTTTATTTTTATCGGAGAAAGTTTGGTCCTCCATTTATGTTATATCGATTTGATATATACGTGCGGCTAAACACAGAAAATAAATTTTTTTTTGGTTCGGACTGGAGTGTACTTTGTGGGTTACAGCACCCTTTAACGGTCAAGCCAGCCGGCCCTTTACTTATGACACAGGCGCACTCTTGGCACTACTTTGTTGATGCACGTGCGGCTACTGCGCACACAATTCACAAACACAGAAAATAATTTTTTTTTGGTTTGGACTGGAGTGTACTTTGGGGGTTACAGCACCCTTTAACGGTCAAGCCAGCCGGCCCTTTACTTATGACACAGGCGCACGCTTGGCACTACTTTGTTGATGCACGTGCGGCTACTGCGCACACAATTCACAAACACAGAAAATAATTTTTTTTTTGGTTTGGACTGGAGTGTACTTTCGGGGGTTACAGCACCCTTAACGGTCAAGCCAGCCGGCCCTTTACTTATGACACAGGCGCACGCTTGGCACTACTTTGTTGATGCACGTGCGGCTACTGCGCACACAATTCACAAACACAGAAAATAATTTTTTTTTTGGTTTGGACTGGAGTGTACTTTCGGGGGTTACAGCACCCTTAACGGTCAAGCCAGCCGGCCCTTTACTTATGACACAGGCGCACGCTTGGCACTACTTTGTTGATGCACGTGCGGCTACTGCGCACACAATTCACAAACACAGAAAATATATTATTTTTTTAGCACTTGGGGGGAGCACCCCTGATGGACAGAGCACCCCCTGGACAACACTACAGCACCCCTTTAGGACTGGGACACTGCACAGGACTTTGGAGTGGACACAGCCCCTATGGAGAACTGACTGCACAACACAGTCCAGCCAGCCCCTATGGACTTTGAAGTAGTGGACACAGCCCCTATTAACAACAGCAGCACAGCACAACACAGCCAGCCCCTATGGACTTTGAAGTAGTGGACAACAGCAGCACTACACTACACTACACTACACAGCACTAACTCCCACCCTCCCTCTTCACTGTCCACAGCCGAGTGAGAAAATGGCGCCGACGCGGGTACCTTATATAGGATCCAAAACCCGCGAGACTCGGAAGGCGGGATGATGACGTTTTGCCTCGATGTCAGATCCGAGTCAGGCGGGAAAAGTCGAGCCTGACTCGGATCGGACTCGGATCGGGGGGGCTCGGGGGGGTTCGGATTTCAGAAATCCGAACCCGCTCACCCCTACTGCAGGGGGTAGAGATACTTTAGGGTCCCAGCCAAGGGGGCATGCTTTCTATGTATATGTCACGCCTGAGATTAGGTTTTGGTCGGAACAGGCATGGGAGGCTGAAGAGGAGTAATATGAACTGTAGAGGATTATGGGCCCGAAGGCAAGAACAGTAAAGTAAATGTCTTTATCGAACAGCAGGTTGGAATGGAAACTGGATATACAGTATAATACTGAAGCAATGGGCAGAATTGGATTGGGGCCGTTGATGCTGGATTGAGAGATGGATCGATTTGAGACAGGTTTTAATGAATCGAAGAACTTGATCAGTTTGAGACCGATGTTGATGTATTGAAGAACTTGATTGGTTTGAGACCGATATTAATAAATTGAAGAACTTGATCGGTTGAGACCAATATTGATGAATTGCAGTACTGGATTGGTTTGGGACCGATGATGATGAATTGCAGTACTGGGTCAGTTTGGATCCAATGATGATGAATTGCAGTACTGGATCGGTTTGGGACCGATGGTGATGAATTGCGGTACTGGATCGGATTGGGAGCAATGATGATGCATTGCAGTACTGGGTTGGTTTGGAACCGATGATGGAAGTATTGGATGGGACCTATGGTTGGAGGTATCGGCTGGAACCGATATAGGTTGTTAACAAGTCTCTGTGGTAAAACCAGACTGGAATGTTAGATGGAATAGGAGAATTGATAACCAGACTTGGAACTGGAACTGGACTGGAACCATTCAGATACAGAGTACCTGGGAGCTCAGCACAGAGCTGTAACTTCAGCAGAAGCGATGTTGTACTGGTAACAGAGGCCAGTCAGGAAATTAAATTTATAGGGGAGGATCCCCAGGGATTGGATGTTGTGATCAGCTGGTCTGGGAGCAGCCTTCTGTGTGGAGGAAGAGCGTGACAGGGTCCAGCATGGCTGCGCCCATTCTGTGGTTTTTGAGGGAACCCTGGCATGCAGCTTGCATCATATATGCTGACTTTCTGCCAGCCCCTTCCAGGAGGGGGCTGCCAGGTCGGTGGGCAGGGACGGTGGGGGCAGCTGAAGTGGGCGGAGCAGGGGCGTATCCACAAGATTCTTTCATCACGGCCCCGCCCTCCGCTTTATAATGCCAATATTACTGGCATTACAAAGCAGGGGGCAGGGCTACAATGACGCGATTCAGCGCAAATTGTGCCATCGCTCCTTCAAACCACCCACTTTCACGTGTGGTAGCGGGGGGCCGGTGGACGATGTGGGGGACTTGCCTCCTCTTGCGGGGTGTCGGGAGCAGCACCTGATTTTCTGGAGGCTCCCGACAGAGTCGGGAGAGTAGGCAAGTATGGCTTGCATGTCATCATGCTGGAAAGACATACTGTGAGCAAGGGGCTGCGGAGAGCCATCTCCATGCTCAGTGACAGAACACTGAGTGGATGGAGCAGGAGCAGGACAGATAGACATCAGCACCACCCGAGAGCGATGTGCAGTGTGAGCAGACCTCTGTGCTAGTCTAGGCAGACACTGGAGAGGTGTCACGATTCGCTACAAAGAGTTCCTCTGTGGAGGACAGAGAGCCAGGAAGTTCAGATGGCTAGAAGGCATCTAGGAAAGTGACAGTCCTAGTTCCCTCAATAAAGGTCAAACCCAGGTGTTGGCTAGACCTAGCCAGAGGCACAGAGTCTAACCCCCTCAGTGGTCTTCACCAGTGACCCCCTCCAATTGGGATGTGAGTTTCGCCACACCGAGTGAGCAGGTTGTGACCCCATGGCTAGGTACCTGGGAGAGATGAGGAGACTAGAGAATGCCCCTGTAATACTTGAACACAGGAGATAAGCATGTGAGCTGAATACAGGAGATGAACTGTATACTTGAACACAGGAGATGAACTGAATGCTTGAGCACAGGAGATTAACTGAATACTTGAACACAGGAGATGAACTGAATGCTTGAGCACAGGAGATGAACTGAATACTTGAACACAGGAGATGAAATTAATACTTGTACACAGGAGACCAGGAGGTGGGCTGAATACTTGAACACAGGGGATGAACTGAATAATTGAGCACAGGAGATGAACTGAATACTTGAACACAGGAGACCAGCGTATGAACTGTATACTTGAACACAGGAGATCAGCATGTGAGCTGAATACTTGATCACAGGAGATGAACTGAATACTTGAACACAGGAAATGAATTGAATACTTGAACACGGGAGGCAAACTGAATAATAGAACACAGGAGATGAACTGAATACTTGAACACAGGATATGAACTGAATATTTGAACACAGGATATGAACTAAATACTTGAACACAGTAGATGAACTGAATACTTGAACACAGGAGACAAACTGAATACTTGAACACAGGAGACGAACTGAATACTTGAACACAGGAGTGCACTAGAGAATGTAGAGATCCTAGTCGCAGGCTTGCTTGGAGAACACAGGATAATGTACTGGGAATTACTAGAGATCCAGCTGAGAGCTAACTAGTAATTAGCTTGAAAGCGGACACCACAGTAACACAGGGAGGCTGCAAGAAAGCTAAGCAGAACTCTAACAGACAACACAGGAATTGTAATATGAATACTGGAGTTTTGAGAGATAGCTAAAGTAACATACTGAAAATTAGCATGGAAGCTAATACAGTTAACACTGGAGAACAGCGAGTAGGTTGAAGCAACTCTCTGATGGAAATAACACAGAGAAACACTGGTGAGTGTCACAGTCACTGGAACAGTGAAGTTGAACAGCAGTTTCCTGTTCCTGGAGTCAGACTTAAATACCCCTAGGTAGCTGGTCATTGGATCAGAGAATCAGCTGAGTGACCACAGGACTACCATTGGAAGATACTAGTCATGTGATATGGACCAACATGGCTGCGCCCATGCCCAGCACACCGGAAACCAGGATGCATGCATGGAAGCCCTAGCAGACCCCGGAGAGAATACTCAGACACCACTCACCTCCACTCCCAGCAACTGAACACCTAAGCCCAAGGACGCCAGCGCGGAGGTGAGTAGCGGCCAATCCCAGGCGGCATCCTGACAATAGGTAAGAAAGTGGTTATTAGGGCCAGAGCGTGACAATATAAAAATACAGAGGGTTCTATTCTTCATTACATTATTATCACTTATGATAATTATGTTTTAACCTTGCTGCAAGTTAAAGAACTGTTAGGAGGCATTCATCATGCCTCATTGCCTAAAGTATCACTTCCGAAAAGCTGCTCTTTTTGCAGAGTCAGCTTTTCAGAAAAGTGATACTTTTACCCCTACACCTGCAGTGTTCCTATGTATTTCCATGCCGTTGACCCGTCCCTCGCTGCTAACCCTGCTGCTGTGTATAACCCCCCCATTCTTTCCCTGGTATCTGCTCTGTCTCCCCCCATATCCTCTCTCCTCCCCCTGCTGCTGTCTCCCGTCCCCCGCATACTTTCCCAGTTGCGGTGTCCGCTCTGTCCTCTCTCCTCCCCCTGCTGCTGTCTCCCATCCCCTGCATACTTTCCTCGGTGCAGTGTCCGCTCTGTTCCTCCACCCCATCACCAGTGTCCTCTCCCGCCCCATCCCCCCGATGTCTTATCTCCTCCCCCGCCCCCCCCTTCTTTCCTTCTTGTCACCTGTCTCTTCCACCGTGGAGTGGCACCATGGAGCCTGGATGGTCTTCTTCCAGTGAGTTGGAGTAGAAGGTAGTGAAGGTAGTGTAGGCTGCACACAGGGCTGCAGTGCCCAAGAGCTCTCCGGTTCCGGAGCTCTGCAGTGCATATACAGCAGGTAGGGATCTGAATAGATCCCTCTGCTGGCTGCAGCGGCTGCCGTGTAAATCTTCTCAGGCTGTTGTGTAAATGACAGCCTGTGAAGATTATTGGGGGCTGACTGCCATCTCGGTGGAGTAACACCACCAAGTTCCCAACTAGATGCTTTTTTGGAACTTGATGAATAGCCCTGACACTTAATTTATACAGAAGTAGGTGAAAATGTTAATTTCACCTGCTTTTGTATAAATTAAGTGATGATAAATAGATCCCCAAGTGAATATGTTTTTGCCACCATTGGCAGTATATAGGGGCCATCACAAAATTGCTATGGGGTCCATAAATAGCTACATACATATCTGACTATAGTCATATGCATTATACTGTACTAAATAGATTTCTGGAAGCCACACAAGTTGCAATTCAGATCCACTGCCTTTCCTGATTACAAATGCAGACATTATATAATCCGCTAATACTTATGTATCATTATGGGATGCAGTTTTGTTGCCTTACCTTACAGTGCAGAATTTTAAGTCCTACCTTGAGGCAAATTTTATACTTACAAAAATGAAAGTGTGAAATGCTTTTTAATGTATATTTAACAGCAGACCGTCTTTTGATTACTCAGAGAATTCTCTGTAGAATTTCTCCTGCTTTTCCAGAAAGAAATGTTAAGACATGTTTGTACATTCCTAACCTATCAGAAGGAAAGCAGCAGCGCGGTCATTTCCATGACTACCTTCTCAGGGTGTTGTCGTTTTTCCCCCACATTTTTGTTTATTTTAAATTTTCTCTATACTTAATGCATATTATTGTAATTCTGAAATGACGTTTGTTATGATTCATGAGACATTTTAAAAAAATGATCTACATGGAAATAGAAACATATACGTTTTCTAAAATATACGGTCTGAGTTCATTAGGTGCACATATACTCGCGCAGTCTGTAGCTATGCATATTGTGGGTGATTGTGGCAGGAAACCTGGAGTTCAGGGTTTGCTGCATATTAATTCTTGCTAATTATAATAATAATAATAATGTATTAATGTATTTATTAACAGTTTCTTATACAGCGCAGCATATTCCATTGCGCTTTACAATTGTAAACTACATAAATAGAACAACACTGGGTAGTAACAGACAAACATTAAGGTAAGAGGGCCCTGCTCGGAAGCTTACAATCTATAGGGAAATAGGTGTTGATACACAAGGATAGGTGCTACAAATTGCAAATTGGTCCAGCCACATTGCTGAGGTTATTAGTGGGCTGTATGATCCAGTCACACAGGAAAGTTGGCCTAGGGTTAGAAGGATATGAAAGTGAAGAAATAGAAAATATATGAGATTAAGGGCCGTATTCAATTAGTTTCGCACCCGTGATACTTTTTCGCATGCCTGACTTTGCGCCTACTTTGCGTGTTTTGTATTTGAAAACTTTTCGTGCGTGCCCCCGCTATTCGCCGTATTCAATTCCAAAGGACGTGAAAATGCGTCCCGGCGAAACTCAAATAGGCGAACAGTGCTGTCAAAGATGGGGAAATCAGCCTAACACCCCCCAAAACATGCACTAACATTGGGGATCAGTATAGATGTCCCTGAATAGCCCCCCTGAAGCTATTTGGGGTACTTAAGTGCTTTCAATTGCCTCTATATAGCGTCTTTGAACAAGTGGTGAAGAATAGCATTAAGCAGTATTTTTTCGTCAAAATAAGTAGTCCTGTCAAATTTGGAGTACTTGAAAATGGGTGCAAGCATGATTAAAAACCTACCCCCACACTTGCAGACTCCCCAAAAGTCTATTTCGCTACTTTTTATGTGTGAACCACCGCTTTGTAGTTTTTTGCCCCCTTTTCCAAAGTAATTTTTTGCGGTGTTCCTCTTTTTTTTTTTTTTTTTAATGCAGTTATCCTTTTGGGGGATGTCCAAGAGTGGTTTCCACACCTTTGCACCCCAAAACCGCGATTCTGCACTTTTTTCCGCTGCTATTCACAGGCAAAACTTTTTCGCCTATTACACTGCATTGACTTTACGAATACGCGAAAAGTCTTTGCAATTGAATACGGCGAAAATGACATCATCTGCGATACTTTATCGCAGATTACGGCTTTTTGCCGCCATTTGAATATGGCCCTATGTGTGAATAATAATAATAATAATAATAATAATAAATACTATCCTATTTATAAAACACCAATGCATTACTGTAATTTAGGAGGGCACATTTCATTTACATTTATATTAGGAAGGAACTTGAGAGCTGGGAGGGACCTTCTGGTTTAAGTACACATTCTATGTATTTGCTTATTATTGTCTTATCTCACCACAATTTTTATTTGATTAATGTATAAAAGCCTAAAGCATGTAGCACAATTTGTTATACCTAACTAAACTAAGCCACGTTTTCACATAGTATATTTGTGATCATACATAGAAGGGTATAGAATTTTAACTATAATGTTAAGAGCACACGCTACTATCTCATAAAGTGTGGCATTTACTTTACATGCTCATAGAAGCATTATTAAAAGCTGTAAAAATATTTTTAGGCCTACCAAAATGTTGGATGACTTTAAATCAGAATTCCTGGCTGGTAACATGCTTTATTTTTACAATAACCACAGGCTTACTTTCCAAAATGCTACATTTTTTTTATTCATGTTTAATTTCTTATCCAGACTGTGTTGTTGCTTAGGAACCTTTTGGATTACAGAGTGTACTGATATTGTTTGGCACTAGCCTGCTTCATACCTCCTTTGTCAGTATGTCGCTCTTTCTGGAGACATGGCTGGTTTTTGGCAGTGCAAGATAACAGATATGCCTCTGTAAATTTATTACAGTGACTTTAAGAAGAGATGCCTGTGAATACTTACCATAGGTCCGTATTTCATACTCACCTACTCTCCAGGTGTGCTTCTTGGAGATTCACGTAATTCAGGCAGTCCACAAGAACTCCCAAAATAGTGGGTCACCCACCCACTTCTGGCGAGACTGTGGTGCATACTTGCCTACTCTCCCGATTCGGGAGCCTGCTTTTCCAGGGGGGCTCCTGGCCTCCCTGGATAAGTAGACAAGCCTCCCGGGCGCCCCCTCCCGCAATACCCAGACAAACCCCTGCAGCTGAATCATGTCATCATGACCCCGACCCCAGCTTCACAATGCTGGTAATCTCGGCATTGTGTAGAAGAGGTGGGGCCAAAATTAAGTGATTGTGTGGCCACGCCTCCGCTCCGCCACTATAGCCGGGTAATATCTCCGTCCGCGCCCCACTATGCTGCACCACGCCCCCTGCTTGGCCGACCTGGCTGCCAGAATGTCTGCAAGCCTGCTGTGGTCTGATTACGCCATTTTCTGCGAAGTATGCCGTAGCTATTTGTACTGTATTTCTTAGAAAGCAAGTGACAGTGTTACAATTAATAAAAGTATGATTTAGGTGAAACAGTCTAAAATTCAGAGCGTTGTCATGACGTCCCTATTAGAACATCTCTGTCCTGCAGGTGGGAAGTCGGTGGTTACTCCAATTCACTGCTGCTCTGCATACTGCGACTGGTGTGCTCAGTTGTAACCTGGTGATTCCCCCAGTATGATGCTGCCACACCCACAATATGACCTAGCCATGCCCCCTGTCCCAATTCACAAATCGAAAATGTTGGGAGGTAATGTACACATGTCAAATTTCAAGTGTTAGTTTTAATTGAGGGCCACTTATGACAAAGTTGCACAGAACATAGATGTCTCATTCTACTAATTTTGGTTCACTTTCACACAAATACACAACTAGGTGCATACAGTACCTCCAATGTAAATAAAATGTTTTTTTGCCCAGATTGTTGCCCCTTGTACCATGTGTCTTATGATTCCCCTCTGTAAAGCTAGGTCAAAGAACCAATTCATTTTTTTCTTACCCTTCTTTAAATTGTACTATTTAGTTATTGAACTTGTCATATGATGCTCGTGAAGCTATTAAGTTGGAAATCACAGTCGGTGTAAGAGAGGAGGGTGCCCATCATTTTTGTGGTCAGAAAGGAAATGTTCTGTTGCTGCTTGTCAGGTCTCTATAAAGCAACTTTCAACACAAATTATGCTTTACATACTTGTTAGCAAACAAGAAACACAAAATAACAAGCACCTACTGTATACCCCTCTCAGGGCACTATCTCACTTCTTGAACCCTGCCAGCAGTGTGCTGCTAGTCTACTTAGGAGCCTCCTTTAGGACTGTTGTGTCAGTATCTCTCCTCAGCTCCTAGCTGAGTCTTTTCTCCTGACTGCTGTTTCTCAGTCTCTCTGTCATGTCGCATTTTGATGTGATGATTCAATGGCTGAAGCCCGTTCACCAGTTGATTTCTTGATTATAAATCTGCATCATATGTGTATATATCTTACTGAAGTAAAAAAATATATTGATTTCCCTGATAAAAAGTATATATTATTATTATTATTATTATTATTATTATTATTATTATGAATAAAATACTGTAGGAAAATAGATGACAAGTTCTTTAAAGTTACTTGATAGGTTACATTGACATAGTTCTCCTTCTTATTATTGTTAAAGATTATTTGCGTAGTTACAGCCTGAGCATAACATGCTATATTGTTCCTCTTTGTTTAGTAATTTCACTTACATGCACAGTAAGAGATCACATCTTATACTAATATATGCTTAACAGTTGCACAGTAGATAGATCACACTGTTAAAATAGCACGGTTAGAAGCAGTTTGGATCACAGAGCTCCAGTGGTCTACATTGTGTTTGTTTTGACATTAGTTAATTCAGTCTGCTTTGCTGTGACTGTAATTACCAAATTTACGTGGCAGAAAAAGTTTCCTATCTGACTATGCATTGTAACTTGCTCATTTCTATTCATGAAACAAGGAAAGCTAAACTCTGTCATTATATGCAAAATAAATAAGATTTTTGTATTTGTTTCTTTTGTTTTTATGTGATTTTTAGGATGTTGCTGGCAAAGTCCTGGACCGTTGGGCCATTATGTCTCGAGAGGAAGAGATCATCACTCTACAGCAGTTTTTAAGGTTTGGAGAGACCAAATCCATTGTGGAGCTCATGGCCATTCAAGAGAAAGAAGGTCAGGCAGTGGCCGTGCCTTCCTCGAAAGCTGACTCAGACATAAGGACTTTTATTGAAACCAACAATCGCACCAGAAGCCCAAGTGTGCTCTCACACTTGGAAAACAGTAATCCTTCCAGCATTCACCACTTTGAGAACATGCCCAATAGCCTTGCATTCCTCCTTCCATTCCAGTATATCAACCCAGTCTCTGCTCCTATGCTTGGATTACCTCCTAATGGGCTCATGTTAGAGCACCCTGGACTAAGGTTGCATGAACCTAGCAATTCTAATCAGAATGAATGTGAAGATACCAGTGAGTCTGAGGTCTCCCCTATGCCTTACAATAGGAATGAGCAAACATCCAATAGAAACGCCTTGAGTAGCATCACAAATGTAGAGCCAAAAACAGAGCCAAACAATGCCTCACCCACTCAATCGTCTACACCAGTTAATGACATAAGTAAATCTGAGCATATCAAAAGTTCCTTTAAGATTCACAGGATGAGGAGGATGGCAGCATCATCACGGAAAGGCAGGGTGTTTTGCAATGCATGTGGCAAAACGTTTTATGATAAAGGAACTCTAAAAATCCACTACAATGCTGTACATCTTAAGATAAAACACAGGTGTACTATTGACGGCTGTAACATGGTTTTCAGTTCTCTTAGAAGTAGAAATCGTCACAGTGCAAATCCCAACCCCCGGCTTCACATGCCAATGCTAAGGAACAATAGAGATAAAGATTTAATCCGTGCAACATCTGGTGCTGCTACCCCTGTCATAGCAAGTACAAAATCTAGCCTTTCATTAACCAGTCCTTGTCGCCCTCCAATGGGCTTTTCAACACCACCTCTGGACCCTATTTTGCAAAATTCACTTTCCAGCCAACTGGTATTTCCAGCTTTAAAAACTGTGCAGCCAGTTCCTCCTTTTTACAGAAGTTTATTACATTCAGGTGATATGGTGAGTCCTCCAACATCACTACCTACTAGTCCAATATTGCCAGCATCTCTGGGGGTGGAACAGCCTCTTCCTCCTCTGCCTCAAGAGCTGCCAGCATCTGTGATTAACATGACTCCACAGGACTCTAATACAGATCTTGCCCCTAAGAAAAAACCACGGAAATCAAGTATGCCTGTTAAAATTGAGAAGGAAATAATTGATACTGCTGATGAATTTGATGATGAAGAAGAAGAAGAAAACATTGACCATGGCCCTCTAACAAATGATGTTGGACATGATAGTCATTCTCAAGGTGAGGTGAGTCCTGGATTGTCGGTAAACAGTTACTCAAAAATAAGTGGCAGCAGGTGCATTCTGAGGACAGACACCCGAGCGAACAGTATAACTTCCGAGGATCAAGAACATGAGAGAGATTTTGAAAATGAATCAGAGTCTTCTGAGCCAAAGTTTTGTGATGAACCAATGGAAGATGATCATCTTTCCCTTCACAAAGAAAGCAGTGTCAGGATAGACAACAATAGGTCCTTTCAAAACCATATTGATTGTCATCAACAGGCTGTAATAAAAGTCAAGGAAGAGTTTACAGACCCAACATATGATATGTTTTACATGAGCCACTATGGACTTTACAATGGGGGTAGTGCTGGCATGGCAGCACTTCATGAAAGCTTAGCTTCATCATTGAGCTATGGAAGCCCTCAAAAATTCTCTCCAGAGAGTGACCTATGTTCAAGCCCAGATCCTAAAATTTGCTATGTGTGCAAAAAGAGTTTCAAAAGCTCATACAGTGTGAAGCTGCATTACAGGAACGTTCATTTGAAAGAGATGCATGTCTGCACAGTGGCCGGTTGCAATGCTGCTTTCCCTTCGCGACGGAGTAGAGACAGGTTAGTACTTCCTAACACATGGCTGTTATTGGTTTTGTGTTTGTATTCTGTGCCACTGTTCAGCTTTCCATATCTTCCATAAAGATTACACCTTCTCAGTCCTCCCAGTATATGGATGTTCCAGGACTGACCTTATCAAATTGGCATACTATTACCTACCTAGCCTAAATTGCCCTTTTAGAACATCATAATGTGTCAGCATCAAACTTCAGTATCAGGCAATATTGTGATAATTTGATAAGTGAGGACTCAGCATAAGAATTGATGTATGTTGAAAGATACTTGCTAAGTAAGTATGAGAAATGATGTGTGATTAGCAAGCATTAGCAATGTGACTTTTGATAACGCTTTGTTATTTCATTATTCTTTTTAAACCTTATCATATTTCAATCATGTAATGAAGAAATGTCACAACATCATGCTTCACTCATCACTTTGTTTTAAAAATGAATGAATTGTACCATAACAATATCCCTTGTTGGCATGTAAATTGCCATTTTAATAGCAAAGTGACAACAAAAAAAGGTATCATCACATGTCATTTTTCATACTCATTGTGTGTCAGTTCTCATACTCACACATCACCTTTCAGGCTCACTTGTCACACACATCACTTCTAATACTCAACGATCACTTAACAATATAGAAATATAGTCTGATGTTTGGCATTGACATATGATAATGTCTAAAATGGATACTGTGCTAATTAGGTGTAGAAAAAAAAATTCTGTTTTATAAGTCAGTTAGGGGGAGATGTATTAAGACTTCTAAAGGGTGGAGAAGTTGCTCATAGCAACCAATCAGCTTCTGCCTATAACTTTGTAGAATGTACTTGATAAATACTACTTTGAAGTTGATTGGTTGCTATGGACAACTTTCAAATTTTCCCCTACACTACTCTTTAGACTGCCTTCATATGTCTTCCCCTCAGTCACAATGTCAGTTTGGGTATGCTGGAATGTGGCACACTTGTATATTTGCAATACAGCTAGAGTTTAGGTAGAGTGTTATATTCTCTATAGTTTTATGTTTGTTCAATGTATCATTCATACGTTCTCAATTCAGAAATTGTGTTGAATATGAGTTCATCAAGCACTGGTCACCAAAATATTTAACCCAAAAATGCCTATAATACACGTTTGATACATGGAACAACATTTTATGGATTTTAGTTTAAATGGACTTTATGAGAAACCTTAAATGTTTGTGTACTATATTTGGCCATCTGTTGTGGTGGCTTACTCATTAGTAGCTGCAGTATGGGGCATGTTATTGAGTGCAGTTATTAGTGTTTTGATGACACAACTGTTATATGATTGAATCACTTGAACTAGTCAATATTTTGCTCAAAGCAGACCTTGAAAATGGCTTCCACCACACACCCTTCAAAAGATCAAAATAGAAAAATAACAAACTTTACAATGAGGTCTAATAACCCTACATACAGTATTTTCTACTGAAAATCTCAACAAGAAACATATATAATATAGTACAGACTAGTGCAGTTTAATGAAAAATAATTATTGGGAACTCTGCAAGTGTGTAAGGGGAAATGGCGAGGTGATAGATTTATGTTTAATAAATAAGAGCTGCACCTCAAAGAAGCTCTGTGCCCCCTAGCCAGTGGTAATTATGCTAATACAGCAACCCTCTACTAGTTTAAGTACAACATATATCAACCTTCAACTTGAGTTTAATTGCAGACTTTGTGGATCACAGTACAGAGGCTTAAACCAAACACTACATTTTATTTAATTCATACTCTATCAGAAACAGGAGTTTTCAGTGGTTAGCTCTGCATAAGAATATTAGTACAATTTTGCACTGTCTATATGAGGTCTTGTAGTTTACAAATGTTTCCTACAATATATACTGAAGTAGCATACAATGATGAACTGCAATCTACATACAATTATTAGCTTTATATTCAGAATAAACAGAGACCATAGATGGCAACATTTGTATATAGCTTTGAATATATTTTTGCCTTGCAAACATTTCTCATTGTTCCTCTTTTATATAAATTTGGTCCCTGGAAACCAATTCAATATACATCTAGATTCCTGAGCATGTAACCAAACTCTAGGTGCCTCGCCTTGTGCTCTGTTGTGCCCTATGTTAAGGATGTAGTAACCAGAGAACAAACCTGGTTAATCAATTTTCACAAGTGTCCTATGTCTTACAATGTTATCTGTGTCTTATAACAATAAACACAGCATTCCAGTCCCTCATGATTTCTCCCATGATTTAGTGGAACTACTGCCTCGACTGATAAGTATCCTAATAAATATTCAAGGGATACATTTTTGCTTTGGAAGCTGAATTCCACTTCTTCCCAGAGATACTGTAACTGTTTTGTATTAATACCTGTCTAGTGAATGGTTTATAGCAAAATATGTCCCTTTTAATGTAGTGGTTCACTATTCTAGAACTTCTCCACTTTAAATCATACACACAATATATCAGAGGCTGGCATACCTGATCATGTAGTGTGCTTGCAGTGTGAGGAGAGGGGGTCCGAAGCATTATATTGAGTGCCTTGAAAGGGGATTAAAGGACTCCATCAACAAGCATTACAGGCACACTGCTGATCAGCAGCATCCTGTTCTTCTAGCTTCAGGTAACGCAGCAGGGATCGGGGTGGAAGTTTGATTATGGACTAAATATCTTATTGTATTTCATCTCCCACTTGTTCACAATTACCAAATTGTACTAGCCAATCAGAACCCCTGAATGTTCATAGGAGCTCGTAGTTTTAGGAGACGAGTATGTTGAGATTGTGCGAGGCAGTGACCTATACATTTATTTCACTGTGTGAGATTACCCGCATTTTAGGGCTTCCTGGCAATCCAGAAATTCAATGACACCAAGCAATGTGTAGGTATCTAACTCACTAGACATAATAATGTGCAGACACAGATTGTGCTGTCTCTTGGAAAACGGAGTAATGATATGAGGACATGAACAGAGGCAAAGGGGTAAATTTACTAAAGTGAGAGTTTTTAGAAATGAGTTGTAGAAGATATGTTGCCCATAGCAACCAATCAGATTCTAGCTATTATCTTCAATAAGGTGCTAGTTAAATGTTAAGTAGAATCTGATTGGTTGCTACGGGCAACATCTCTTCTAAAACTCACTTCTAAAAACTCTCTCTTTAGTAAATTTACCCCAAAGAGTCAGGTAACGGAACAAAAAAAGTCCCCTAATGACACAAACTAGTGATATGAGATTCCTGTCCAACTGAAGTAGGAAGATTGTGGTGTCTAATGTCCATTTTTTTTAAACAAAGTTCATATATCTAACCTATTATAAATATCTATTTAAAGGAGGCAATTCAATCATCTACAAAGCTGCCAATGGAACGGCGTGGGATCGCTTGTAACTGGCACATTGCAACAGCAGCATTGCTCATTTTACATCGCATTCCCATAGATATGTATAGTAAAATAAGAGAAGCTACTCTTCCATAAATATACATAATGTGAGCAGACGCACATCACGACCGTAAATTGCACATAATTGAATTGCCCTCAATGAGTGATTGTAGTTTTAATGGATGCTCTTTTGATCATTCACTGTACGTTGGGCATATCATTGAGCAAACAGAACTGTACAGTGCTGTAATGCTGTGTCATCTGATCGTCATTGTGCCTGCATTTTCAGTCTACTTACATTTCATCTGAACAGCAGATAGACACAAATTGTCTGTAGGCTAATTTAGGCAGGTGCATTTTCTGAGAATAAACCATAATAACAAAATGTATTTCCAAATTGGCTATTTAAATGCTCAGATGAGGTGTCTAGGTATAGTTGGAGGTGTCCAATTTATAATAGGCACAGCTTTTTCAGGGCAAAAAAGAGGCTGAATTTGTATACCTCCAACAATGTGGTGTTTTACATTTATTTCACACCAACCAACAGTTAGACCCATTCAATTGTGACAAAATAAACCCTTTATCTACCCCAAAACACCCACGTTTGAATTAAACTCCGCTCATAGAGTATGGACTGTCCCACCAAAATCTGGAGAGTTGGAATTTTCATTCTGAATGTGGAGAAAAATAACCGCATTATATTGGGATAATTACAGAAAAACTACAAGTGCTCAGATTTCCACACATGAGAGCAACAGAACTTAGATATTAATATATTTACAGGCGTTATCCACTGGTAACACACAGGAGCATATTTTTTAAGTCTATTTTTTCTGACAAAAACAGCCTTTTAGGAGTTTTACCCTATCACAGGTTTTAAGAAACCGCTGTTTTCCTTTGTTGTCATTTCAGCAGGGCCGCAACTAGGGGGGGGCTAGAGGTGCACGTGCACCGGGTGGGGATTGCGGGGGGGTGAAAAATCTGACTCGGCCATCTGAAAATGGCCGCCGCCAAAGAGGAGACAATTGCTAGAGGTCCCTACTGGACCTCTAGTGTCTGTCTCCTCCTTAGCGGTGGCCATTTTTGGATGGCCGTTTTCTGCAGATTCCATGCGGACTAGCCGTCCGCATGGACTCTGCTGAAAACGGCCATCCAAAAATGGCCACCGCCAAGGAATAGACAGATGCTAGAGGTCCTACTGGACCTCTAGTGTCTGTTAGCAGAGCGCATTGCACACAGCGTTCCCGGAAGTGCCGGGAATGCTGGCGCTGCAGGGAGAGGATGCTGAGAGCTGCATCTTCTCCCTTCAAACCCCCCTGGAAACGAGCATAAACCCCATGGCAACGAGCATGTAACTCCAGGCAACGAGCATGGAACCCCTGGTAACAAGCATGAAACCCCCTGACAACAAGCATGAAACCCCCTGGCAACGAGCATAAACCCCATGGCAACGAGCATGTAACTCCTGGCAACAAGCATGAAACCCCTGGCAACGAGCATGGAACCCCTGGTAACGAGCATAAATACCCTGACAACAAGCATGAAACCCCCTGGCAACAACCATGTAACCCCTGGCAACGGGCATGAAACCCCATGGCAACGAGCATGAAACCCCATGGCAACGAGCATGTAACCCCTGGCAATGAGCATAAACCCCCTGGCAATGAGCAGGCAATTTTAAAGTAATTAGAAGCATTACTGTGGGGCACAAAATGGTGTCGGGCAAATATGTAAGTGGCACTTTGGTAATAGGCATTACAGTGTGTGGCATCATGTGTAATGGGCATTATGGTGTGTGGAATAATGTAAGTCACTATACCAG
Organism: Taudactylus pleione; assembly: GCA_031769625.1. Classification (NCBI taxonomy): domain Eukaryota; kingdom Metazoa; phylum Chordata; class Amphibia; order Anura; family Myobatrachidae; genus Taudactylus; species Taudactylus pleione. Next base: position 2,104,634 of record JAUIMM010000756.1, on the reverse strand, counting down.
GGACGTCTGAGTAGTGCACTGCCTTATTGAGGAGCAAGGACAAAATCCAGGTATATGAAGGGAGGGGGCGCAAAATTGCTGCCTTGCTTCGGGTGACAGATATCCTAGTTTCGGCCCTGATTTCAGGATGGTGATGACAGGGGCAGGGCACAAGATAAAAGCTTTATCATTTAAATAAATCATGTTTTAATTATTATTTATTTTTTCTACTATTTACTTATTTTATTTTTTAATACTTTTTTCTATTTTTAATGAAAGTCAGGCTTCCAAATCTACTATGCATGTGGTATCTGGCAATGCAAATTCAATCAGAGCACAATACAGAAAAACCTTTGCAATTTTTATGCATTTTGTGGACATACACCAGAAAGGAACCTTACAGTATGTTACACATTACGCCTTTGGTGTGATAATTTGCTTTGCTATTACTAAGTTGTGTTTGTCTTACTTGCTCAAAGCATTTTCAGTTCACAAAAAATGCTGTTATAATGGAAAAAATACACTGCAAAGCAAATAAAACAAAAATAATATCTAATTACAATATTAACGAGGAAATATATACAAATATTTTAATATGTTGTAGTGGCAATTGTTCACCTGATATTTACACCATAGACCCAGGTATACCACTGTCTACTTTTTAAGAGATATGTCCAGACAAAAGTACATATACTACCAGTGATACACCAGAGCTCTTCACAACAAGCAGAAGGCAAAGTGCAAAATGTTTGTAAGACAGACGCTGATGGCACAGTGCTCTGGTTCCATCTTTAGCACCTGTGCTATAAGGAGACAGTGCACTGTTTTCATTAATATTGACATTTGGAAAGGACTCTGAATAATGCTGGTCTTTGGGATCTTTTCTCCCAAGCTACTGGTATTGTCATTAGTACCTCTCTTGTTGGAAAATAGAGGTGTTGACTAAAATTGGACTTTTAACTTGACAATTTTTTAAGTACAGCACTGCTTTCTAGTAATACATATTCATGCATATAGGCAGTACTGCAGGCTACCAAAGACTTGAATCTACTTAGTCAACTAGAGAAACAGAACTGACTCTGGGGCAATCTGCAAAGTAGCTAAGCCTAACATTACCCACTCCTTGGGGTGAAAGACTCTGACATGGTCTGCATCATACAATATTATTGCTCGCTTCAACATAGAATAGCCATTATGAAATAAATGATAAGGGGCATATGCTGTTGTACACAAGTCCAGATATTGCAATTATAAGTAACAGCACATGCACCAGAGCCATGCGCACGCATTTACGCACAATTCAAAGTCTTATGCATTTCAGTAACAGCTCACTTGTGGCACAATGGGGATAACTGGGTGGTAATGGGGCATTTCCAAGTTTGATAAGTTCACTGAGGACATATTGTGAGTGTGTAGGCACCATTGCTATGCAGTTGTGCATACGCTGAGATCCCTCTGATTTCGGATGGATCTCTTGCATTGATGCTCGGGTCTGCCTATGGGTAAGTATCCGCATTTATTCCCATGCATGCAATGTGGCCGACTTGTGTGCAGCTCTGAATTGGCCCCTAAGTACTGTAGTTAATTCAGGCGGTGTTTCTCTAAAAAGGCAGCTATATATATATATATATATATATATATATGTCTGTTATGAATATAGAAAAGGAAACTTGTTTGATATTGATTTAAAAGTTTATTTAATTTGGACATTTTTTTACTGATTTTTTTTATGTTGGTCAAATGATTTCCTGTACTTTCTGTCATTCATTATATTTAAAAACAACTATCATATTTTAAGCCATGGATACTTTTTTTTATAATTATTATTTGTATTTAGAATTTAACTCTACTTTTCCTAGTATTTGTATTAGCATATAATGAGCATATACTGAGAATTCGTACTGGGCTGGATTCGGGATGGATAGATAGATAGATAGATAGATAGATAGATAGATAGATAGATAGATAGATAGATAGATAGATAGATAGATAGATAGGAGTTTAACAGATCCTTATGGGATTAATTTGTTTTACAGCATATATGTGCTGTATATACTGTACTGTAGATATACACATTGGACCCTGGTTTGATGTTTGTGTTGTTAACTTTATTTTGGCATCTCAAATGAAGTAAAACCAATATTTACCTTGGAAAGACATATAAATAATTATGAGACCATAACAGATGCCAACTGAGTTACAGCATTGAGATTGTTAGCACAACCAACTTAGACTGGGAAGGAAAACAATTTGATAGCACCTAAAATTTGCATCCGCTTTATGAAGACCTCCTGAGGTCTCAAGAGTGTATCGGTGGCATCCACAACACCCTTCTCCTGCCAGGTGACCTGACTGCTGTATACAACAGGTGTGCTAGAATAAATTAGCATGATATCGCGGATGAGCCACTGCATAATATTAGCAGCACAGGAGCTGGTGTGAAAAGAATATTACCTGCCTCTTGTTAGCACTTATTGGCCTCTTCTGCTTTTTAAAACAACTTTACTCAAATTTACTTAATTACTATCAAACACAATGTAATGCTTTAATTTAAAATTATCCACAATTCTGTAAAGATGTATCAAACATAGCCTTGGTATAATTAATGGAATATGTTAGAATTTCAGAATACAGTCGAAGATGTTGCCCATTACACAATAACCTACAACATTGTATTTGGATACAGCACAACAATTTCTTTAAAAAATAAATAAATAAATAAATATAAATATATATATATATATATATATATATAGACATATTTAAAGTTTCCCTTTTTAGGGAATAATCAGCAATGTGTACCTTTGCTATAATCCTTAGGAATGTGTACCTTTCATATAATCAGTGGCAATGTGTACCTTTACTATAACCAGTAGCAATGTGTACCTTTGCTATAATCAGTAGCAATGTGTACCTTTGCTATAACCAGTAGCAATGTGTACCATTGCTATAATCAGTAGCAATGTGTACCTTTACCATAATCAGTAGCAATGTGTACCTTTGCTATAATCCTTAGGAATGTGTACCTTTCATATAATCAGTAGCAATGTGTACCTTTACTATAATCAGTAGCAATGTGTACCTTTGCTATAATCAGTAGCAATGTGTACCTTTGCTATAACCAGTAGCAATGTGTACCTTTGCTATAATCAGTAGCAATGTGTACCTTTACTATAATCAGTAGCAATGTGTACCTTTGCAATAATCAGTAGCAATGTGTACCTTTACTATAATCAGTAGCAATGTGTACCTTTGCTATAATCAGTAGCAATGTGTACCTTTGCTATAACCAGTAGCAATGTGTACCTTTGCTATAATCAGTAGCAATGTGTACCTTTACTATAATCAGTAGCAATGTGTACCTTTGCAATAATCAGTAGCAATGTGTACCTTTACTATAACCAGTAGCAATGTGTACCTTTACTATAATCAGTAGCAATGTGTACCTTTGCAATAATCAGTAGCAATGTGTACCTTTACTATAATCAGTAGCAATGTGTACCTTTGCTATAATCAGTAGCAATGTGTACCTTTACTATAATCAGTAGCAATGTGTGCCTTTGCTATAATCAGTAGCAATGTGTACCTTTGCTATAATCAGTAGCAATGTGTACCTTTACTATAATCAGTAGCAATGTGTACCTTTGCAATAATCAGTAGCAATGTGTACCTTTACTATAATCAGTAGCAATGTGTACCATTGCTATAATCAGTAGCAATGTGTACCTTTACTATAATCAGTAGCAATGTGTACCATTGCTATAATCAGTAGCAATGTGTACCTTTGCTATAACCAGTAGCAATGTGTACCTTTGCTATAATCAGTAGCAATGTGTATCTTTGCTATAATCAGTAGCAATGTGTACCTTTACTATAATCAGTAGCAATGTGTACCTTTACTATAATCAGTAGCAATGTGTACCTTTGCTATAATCCTTAGGAATGTGTACCTTTCATATAATCAGTAGCAATGTGTACCTTTGCTATAATCAGTAGCAATGTGTACCTTTACCATAATCAGTAGCAATGTGTACCTTTGCTATAATCCTTAGGAATGTGTACCTTTACTATAATCAGTAGCAATGTGTACCTTTGCTATAATCAGTAGCAATGTGTACCTTTCATATAATCAGTAGCAATGTGTACCTTTACTATAATCAGTAGCAATGTGTACCTTTGCTATAATCAGTAGCAATGTGTACCTTTACCATAATCTGTAGCAATGTGTACCTTTTCTATAATTAGTAGCAATGTGTACCTTTGCTATAATCAGTAGCAATGTGTACCTTTGCTATAACCAGTAGCAATGTGTACCTTTACTATAATCAGTAGCAATGTGTGCCTTTGCTATAATCAGTAGCAATGTGTACCTTTGCTATAATCAGTAGCAATGTGTACCTTTGCTATAATCCTTAGGAATGTGTACCTTTGCTATAATCAGTAGCAATGTGTACCTTTCATATAATCAGTAGCAATGTGTACCTTTACTATAATCAGTAGCAATGTGTACCTTTGCTATAATCAGTAGCAATGTGTACATTTACCATAATCAGTAGCAATGTGTACCTTTTCTATAATCAGTAGCAATGTGTACCTTTTCTATAATCAGTAGCAATGTGTACCTTTGCTATAATCAGTAGCAATGTGTACCTTTCATATAATCAGTAGCAATGTGTACCTTTACTATAATCAGTAGCAATGTGTACCTTTGCTATAATCAGTAGCAATGTGTACCTTTACCATAATCAGTAGCAATGTGTACCTTTTCTATAATCAGTAGCAATGTGTACCTTTGCTATAATCAGTAGCAATGTGTACCTTTGCTATAACCAGTAGCAATGTGTACCTTTACTATAATCAGTAGCAATGTGTGCCTTTGCTATAATCAGTAGCAATGTGTACCTTTGCTATAATCAGTAGCAATGTGTACCTTTGCTATAATCCTTAGGAATGTGTACCTTTGCTATAATCAGTAGCAATGTGTACCTTTCATATAATCAGTAGCAATGTGTACCTTTACTATAATCAGTAGCAATGTGTACCTTTGCTATAATCAGTAGCAATGTGTACCTTTACCATAATCAGTAGCAATGTGTACCTTTGCTATAATCAGTAGCAATGTGTACCTTTTCTATAATCAGTAGCAATGTGTGCCTTTGCTATAATCAGTAACAATGTGTACCTTTGCTATAATCAGTAGCAATGTGTACCTTTGCTATAATCCTTAGGAATGTGTACTTTCATATAATCAGTAGCAATGTGTACCTTTGCAATAATCAGTAGCAATGTGTACCTTTACTATAATCAGTAGCAATGTGTACCATTGCTATAATCAGTAGCAATGTGTACCTTTACTATAATCAGTAGCAATGTGTACCATTGCTATAATCAGTAGCAATGTGTACCTTTGCTATAACCAGTAGCAATGTGTACCTTTGCTATAATCAGTAGCAATGTGTATCTTTTCTATAATCAGTAGCAATGTGTACCTTTACTATAATCAGTAGCAATGTGTACCTTTACTATAATCAGTAGCAATGTGTACCTTTGCTATAATTCTTAGGAATGTGTACTTTCATATAATCAGTAGCAATGTGTACATTTACTATAATCAGTAGCAATGTGTACCTTTGCTATAATCCTTAGGAATGTGTACCTTTCATATAATCAGTAGCAATGTGTACCTTTACTATAATCAGTAGCAATGTGTACCTTTGCTATAATCAGTAGCAATGTGTACCTTTACTATAATCAGTAGCAATGTGTACCTTTGCAATAATCAGTAGCAATGTGTACCTTTACTATAATCAGTTGCAATGTGTACCTTTGCTATAATCAGTAGCAATGTGTACCTTTGCTATAACCAGTAGCAATGTGTACCTTTGCTATAATCAGTAGCAATGTGTACCTTTACTATAATCAGTAGCAATGTGTACCTTTGCAATAATCAGTAACAATGTGTACTTTTACTATAACCAGTAGCAATGTGTACCTTTACTATAATCAGTAGCAATGTGTACCTTTGCAATAATCAGTAGCAATGTGTACCTTTACTATAATCAGTAGCAATGTGTACCTTTGCTATAATCAGTAGCAATGTGTACCTTTACTATAATCAGTAGCAATGTGTGCCTTTGCTATAATCAGTAGCAATGTGTACCTTTGCTATAATCAGTAGCAATGTGTACCTTTACTATAATCAGTAGCAATGTGTACCTTTGCAATAATCAGTAGCAATGTGTACCTTTACTATAATCAGTAGCAATGTGTACCATTGCTATAATCAGTAGCAATGTGTACCTTTACTATAATCAGTAACAATGTGTACCATTGCTATAATCAGTAGCAATGTGTACCTTTGCTATAACCAGTAGCAATGTGTACCTTTGCTATAATCAGTAGCAATGTGTATCTTTGCTATAATCAGTAGCAATGTGTACCTTTACTATAATCAGTAGCAATGTGTACCTTTACTATAATCAGTAGCAATGTGTACCTTTGCTATAATCCTTAGGAATGTGTACCTTTCATATAATCAGTAGCAATGTGTACCTTTGCTATAATCAGTAGCAATGTGTACCTTTACCATAATCAGTAGCAATGTGTACCTTTGCTATAATCCTTAGGAATGTGTACCTTTACTATAATCAGTAGCAATGTGTACCTTTGCTATAATCAGTAGCAATGTGTACCTTTCATATAATCAGTAGCAATGTGTACCTTTACTATAATCAGTAGCAATGTGTACCTTTGCTATAATCAGTAGCAATGTGTACCTTTACCATAATCTGTAGCAATGTGTACCTTTTCTATAATCAGTAGCAATGTGTACCTTTACTATAATCAGTAGCAATGTGTACCTTTGCTATAATCAGTAGCAATGTGTACCTTTACTATAATCAGTAGCAATGTGTGCCTTTGCTATAATCAGTAGCAATGTGTACCTTTGCTATAATCAGTAGCAATGTGTACCTTTACTATAATCAGTAGCAATGTGTACCTTTGCAATAATCAGTAGCAATGTGTACCTTTACTATAATCAGTAGCAATGTGTACCATTGCTATAATCAGTAGCAATGTGTACCTTTACTATAATCAGTAGCAATGTGTACCATTGCTATAATCAGTAGCAATGTGTACCTTTGCTATAACCAGTAGCAATGTGTACCTTTGCTATAATCAGTAGCAATGTGTATCTTTGCTATAATCAGTAGCAATGTGTACCTTTACTATAATCAGTAGCAATGTGTACCTTTACTATAATCAGTAGCAATGTGTACCTTTGCTATAATCCTTAGGAATGTGTACCTTTCATATAATCAGTAGCAATGTGTACCTTTGCTATAATCAGTAGCAATGTGTACCTTTACCATAATCAGTAGCAATGTGTACCTTTGCTATAATCCTTAGGAATGTGTACCTTTACTATAATCAGTAGCAATGTGTACCTTTGCTATAATCAGTAGCAATGTGTACCTTTCATATAATCAGTAGCAATGTGTACCTTTACTATAATCAGTAGCAATGTGTACCTTTGCTATAATCAGTAGCAATGTGTACCTTTACCATAATCTGTAGCAATGTGTACCTTTTCTATAATCAGTAGCAATGTGTACCTTTGCTATAATCAGTAGCAATGTGTACCTTTGCTATAACCAGTAGCAATGTGTACCTTTACTATAATCAGTAGCAATGTGTGCCTTTGCTATAATCAGTAGCAATGTGTACCTTTGCTATAATCAGTAGCAATGTGTACCTTTGCTATAATCCTTAGGAATGTGTACCTTTGCTATAATCAGTAGCAATGTGTACCTTTCATATAATCAGTAGCAATGTGTACCTTTACTATAATCAGTAGCAATGTGTACCTTTGCTATAATCAGTAGCAATGTGTACCTTTACCATAATCAGTAGCAATGTGTACCTTTTCTATAATCAGTAGCAATGTGTACCTTTTCTATAATCAGTAGCAATGTGTACCTTTGCTATAATCAGTAGCAATGTGTACCTTTCATATAATCAGTAGCAATGTGTACCTTTACTATAATCAGTAGCAATGTGTACCTTTGCTATAATCAGTAGCAATGTGTACCTTTACCATAATCAGTAGCAATGTGTACCTTTTCTATAATCAGTAGCAATGTGTACCTTTGCTATAATCAGTAGCAATGTGTACCTTTGCTATAACCAGTAGCAATGTGTACCTTTACTATAATCAGTAGCAATGTGTGCCTTTGCTATAATCAGTAGCAATGTGTACCTTTGCTATAATCAGTAGCAATGTGTACCGTTGCTATAATCCTTAGGAATGTGTACCTTTGCTATAATCAGTAGCAATGTGTACCTTTCATATAATCAGTAGCAATGTGTACCTTTACTATAATCAGTAGCAATGTGTACCTTTGCTATAATCAGTAGCAATGTGTACCTTTACCATAATCAGTAGCAATGTGTACCTTTGCTATAATCAGTAGCAATGTGTACCTTTTCTATAATCAGTAGCAATGTGTGCCTTTGCTATAATCAGTAGCAATGTGTACCTTTGCTATAATCAGTAGCAATGTGTACCTTTGCTATAATCCTTAGGAATGTGTACTTTCATATAATCAGTAGCAATGTGTACCTTTGCAATAATCAGTAGCAATGTGTACCTTTACTATAATCAGTAGCAATGTGTACCATTGCTATAATCAGTAGCAATGTGTACCTTTACTATAATCAGTAGCAATGTGTACCATTGCTATAATCAGTAGCAATGTGTACCTTTGCTATAACCAGTAGCAATGTGTACCTTTGCTATAATCAGTAGCAATGTGTATCTTTTCTATAATCAGTAGCAATGTGTACCTTTACTATAATCAGTAGCAATGTGTACCTTTACTATAATCAGTAGCAATGTGTACCTTTGCTATAATCCTTAGGAATGTGTACTTTCATATAATCAGTAGCAATGTGTACATTTACTATAATCAGTAGCAATGTGTACCTTTGCTATAATCCTTAGGAATGTGTACCTTTCATATAATCAGTAGCAATGTGTACCTTTACTATAATCAGTAGCAATGTGTACCTTTGCTATAATCAGTAGCATATGTACCTTTACCATAATCAGTAGCAATGTGTACCTTTGCTATAATCCTTAGGAATGTGTACCTTTGCTATAATCAGTAGCAATGTGTACCTTTCATATAATCAGTAGCAATGTGTACCTTTACTATAATCAGTAGCAATGTGTACCTTTGCTATAATCAGTAGCAATGTGTACCTTTACCATAATCAGTAGCAATGTGTACCTTTTCTATAATCAGTAGCAATGTGTACCTTTGCTATAATCAGTAGCAATGTGTACCTTTGCTATAACCAGTAGCAATGTGTACCTTTACTATAATCAGTAGCAATGTGTGCCTTTGCTATAATCAGTAGCAATGTGTACCTTTGCTATAATCAGTAGCAATGTGTACCTTTGCTATAATCCTTAGGAATGTGTACCTTTGCTATAATCAGTAGCAATGTGTACCTTTCATATAATCAGTAGCAATGTGTACCTTTACTATAATCAGTAGCAATGTGTACCTTTGCTATAATCAGTAGCAATGTGTACCTTTACCATAATCAGTAGCAATGTGTACCTTTGCTATAATCAGTAGCAATGTGTACCTTTTCTATAATCAGTAGCAATGTGTGCCTTTGCTATAATCAGTAGCAATGTGTACCTTTGCTATAATCAGTAGCAATGTGTACCTTTGCTATAATCCTTAGGAATGTGTACTTTCATATAATCAGTAGCAATGTGTACCTTTACTATAATCAGTAGCAATGTGTACCTTTACTATAATCAGTAGCAATGTGTACCTTTGCAATAATCAGTAGCAATGTGTACCATTGCTATAATCAGTAGCAATGTGTACCTTTACTATAATCAGTAGCAATGTGTACCATTGCTATAATCAGTAGCAATGTGTACCTTTGCTATAACCAGTAGCAATGTGTACCTTTGCTATAACCAGTAGCAATGTGTACCTTTGCTATAACCAGTAGCAATGTGTACCATTGCTATAATCAGTAGCAATGTGTACCTTTGCTATAATCAGTAGCAATGTGTATCTTTGCTATAAACAGTAGCAATGTGTACCTTTACTATAATCAGTAGCAATGTGTACCTTTACTATAATCAGTAGCAATGTGTACCTTTGCAATAATACTTAGGAACGTGTACTTTCATATAATCAGTAGCAATGTGTACCTTTACTATAATCAGTAGCAATGTGTACCTTTGCAATAATCAGTAGCAATGTGTACCTTTGCTATAATCCTTAGGAATGTGTACCTTTGCTATAATCAGTAGCAATGTGTACCTTTCATATAATCAGTAGCAATGTGTACCTTTACTATAATCAGTAGCAATGTGTACCTTTGCTATAATCAGTAGCAATGTGTACCTTTGCTATAATCCTTAGGAATGTGTACCTTTGCTATAATCAGTAGCAATGTGTACCTTTCATATAATCAGTAGCAATGTGTACCTTTACTATAATCAGTAGCAATGTGTACCTTTGCTATAATCAGTAGCAATGTGTACCTTTACCATAATCAGTAGCAATGTGTACCTTTGCTATAATCAGTAGCAATGTGTACCTTTTCTATAATCAGTAGCAATGTGTGCCTTTGCTATAATCAGTAGCAATGTGTACCTTTGCTATAATCAGTAGCAATGTGTACCTTTGCTATAATCCTTAGGAATGTGTACTTTCATATAATCAGTAGCAATGTGTACCTTTGCAATAATCAGTAGCAATGTGTACCTTTACTATAATCAGTAGCAATGTGTACCATTGCTATAATCAGTAGCAATGTGTACCTTTACTATAATCAGTAGCAATGTGTACCATTGCTATAATCAGTAGCAATGTGTACCTTTGCTATAACCAGTAGCAATGTGTACCTTTGCTATAATCAGTAGCAATGTGTATCTTTTCTATAATCAGTAGCAATGTGTACCTTTACTATAATCAGTAGCAATGTGTACCTTTACTATAATCAGTAGCAATGTGTACCTTTGCTATAATCCTTAGGAATGTGTACTTTCATATAATCAGTAGCAATGTGTACATTTACTATAATCAGTAGCAATGTGTACCTTTGCTATAATCCTTAGGAATGTGTACCTTTCATATAATCAGTAGCAATGTGTACCTTTACTATAATCAGTAGCAATGTGTACCTTTCATATAATCAGTAGCAATGTGTACCTTTGCTATAATCAGTAGCAATGTGTACCTTTACCATAATCAGTAGCAATGTGTACCTTTGCTATAATCCTTAGGAATGTGTACCTTTGCTATAATCAGTAGCAATGTGTACCTTTCATATAATCAGTAGCAATGTGTACCTTTACTATAATCAGTAGCAATGTGTACCTTTGCTATAATCAGTAGCAATGTGTACCTTTACCAGAATCAGTAGCAATGTGTACCTTTTCTATAATCAGTAGCAATGTGTACCTTTGCTATAATCAGTAGCAATGTGTACCTTTGCTATAACCAGTAGCAATGTGTACCTTTACTATAATCAGTAGCAATGTGTGCCTTTGCTATAATCAGTAGCAATGTGTACCTTTGCTATAATCAGTAGCAATGTGTACCTTTGCTATAATCCTTAGGAATGTGTACCTTTGCTATAATCAGTAGCAATGTGTACCTTTCATATAATCAGTAGCAATGTGTACCTTTACTATAATCAGTAGCAATGTGTACCTTTGCTATAATCAGTAGCAATGTGTACCTTTACCATAATCAGTAGCAATGTGTACCTTTGCTATAATCAGTAGCAATGTGTACCTTTTCTATAATCAGTAGCAATGTGTGCCTTTGCTATAATCAGTAGCAATGTGTACCTTTGCTATAATCAGTAGCAATGTGTACCTTTGCTATAATCCTTAGGAATGTGTACTTTCATATAATCAGTAGCAATGTGTACCTTTCATATAATCAGTAGCAATGTGTACCATTACTATAATCAGTAGCAATGTGTACCTTTGCAATAATCAGTAGCAATGTGTACCATTGCTATAATCAGTAGCAATGTGTACCTTTACTATAATCAGTAGCAATGTGTACCATTGCTATAATCAGTAGCAATGTGTACCTTTGCTATAACCAGTAGCAATGTGTACCTTTGCTATAACCAGTAGCAATGTGTACCTTTGCTATAACCAGTAGCAATGTGTACCATTGCTATAATCAGTAGCAATGTGTACCTTTGCTATAATCAGTAGCAATGTGTATCTTTGCTATAATCAGTAGCAATGTGTACCTTTACTATAATCAGTAGCAATGTGTACCTTTGCAATAATACTTAGGAACGTGTACTTTCATATAATCAGTAGCAATGTGTACCATTACTATAATCAGTAGCAATGTGTACCTTTGCAATAATCAGTAGCAATGTGTACCATTGCTATAATCAGTAGCAATGTGTACCTTTACTATAATCAGTAGCAATGTGTACCATTGCTATAATCAGTAGCAATGTGTACCTTTGCGATAACCAGTAGCAATGTGTACCTTTGCTATAACCAGTAGCAATGTGTACCTTTGCTATTACCAGTAGCAATGTGTACCTTTGCTATAATCAGTAGCAATGTGTACCTTTGCTATAACCAGTAGCAATGTGTACCTTTGCTATTACCAGTAGCAATGTGTATCTTTGCTATAATCAGTAGCAATGTGTACCTTTGCTATAATCAGTAGCAATGTGTACCTTTGCTATAATCAGTAGCAATGTGTACCTTTGCTATAATCAGTAGCAATGTGTACCTTTGCTATAATCAGTAGCAATGTGTACCTTTGCTATAATCAGTAGCAATGTGTACCTTTGCTATAATCAGTAGCAATGTGTACCTTTGCAATAATCGGTAGTAATCAGAAGCAATGTGTACCTTTGCTATAACCAGTAGCAATGTGTACCTTTGCTATAATCAGTAGCAATGTGTACCTTTGCTATAATCAGTAGCAATGTGTACCTTTGCTATAATCCTTAGGAATGTGTACTTTCATATAATCAGTAGCAATGTGTACATTTACTATAATCAGTAGCAATGTGTACCATTGCTATAATCAGTAGCAATGTGTACATTTACTATAATCAGTAGCAATGTGTACCATTGCTATAATCAGTAGCAATGTGTACCTTTACTATAATCAGTAGCAATGTGTACCATTGCTATAATCAGTAGCAATGTGTACCTTTACTATAACCAGTAGCAATGTGTACCTTTGCTATAATCCTTAGGAATGTGTACCTTTGCTATAACCAGTAGCAATGTGTACCTTTGCTATAATCAGTAGCAATGTGTATCTTTGCTATAATCAGTAGCAATATGTACCTTTGCTATAATCAGTAGCAATGTGTACCTTTGATATAATCAGTAGCAATGTGTACCTTTGCTATAATCAGTAGCAATGTGTACCTTTGCTATAATCAGTAGCAATGTGTACCTTTGCAATAATCGGTAGTAATCAGAAGCAATGTGTACCTTTGCTATAACCAGTAGCAATGTGTACCTTTGCTATAATCAGTAGCAATGTGTACCTTTGCTATAATCAGTAGCAATGTGTACCTTTCATATAATCAGTAGCAATGTGTACCATTGCTATAATCAGTAGCAATGTGTACCTTTACTATAATCAGTAGCAATGTGTTCCTTAGCAATAATCAGTAGCAATGTGTACCTTTACTATAATCAGTAGCAATGTGTACCATTGCTATAATCAGTAGCAATGTGTACCTTTACCATAATCAGTAGCAATGTGTACCTTTGCTATAATCCTTAGGAATGTGTACCTTTCATATAATCAGTAGCAATGTGTACATTTACTATAATCAGTAGCAATGTGTACCATTGCTATAATCAGTAGCAATGTGTACCTTTGCTATAATCCTTAGGAATGTGTACCTTTGCTATAACCAGTAGCAATGTGTACCTTTGCTATAATCATTAGCAATGTGTACCTTTGCTATAATCAGTAGCAATGTGTACCTTTGCTATAATCAGTAGCAATGTGTACCTTTGCTATAACCAGTAGCAATGTGTACCTTTGATATAATCAGTAGCAATGTGTACCTTTGCTATAATCAGTAGCAATGTGTACCTTTGCTATAACCAATAGCAATGTGTACCTTTGCTATAATCAGTAGCAATGTGTACCTTTGCTATAATCAGTAGTAATCAGAAGCAATGTGTACCTTTGCTATAACCAGTAGCAATGTGTACCTTTGCTATAATCAGTAGCAATGTGTACCGTTGCTATAATCAGTAGCAATGTGTACCTTTGCTATAATCAGTAGCAATGTGTACCTTTACTATAATCAGTAGCAATGAGTACCTTTGCTATACTCCTTAGGAATGTGTACCTTTCATATAATCAGTAGCAATGTGTACCTTTACTATAATCAGTAGCAATGTGTACCATTGCTATAATCAGTAGCAATGTGTACCTTTACTATAATCAGTAGCAATGTGTACCTTTGCTATAATCAGTAGCAATGTGTACCTTTACTATAATCAGTAGCAATGTGTACCATTGCTATAATCAGTAGCAATGTGTACCTTTACTATAATCAGTAGCAATGTGTACCATTGCTATAATCAGTAGCAATGTGTACCTTTACTATAACCAGTAGCAATGTGTACCTTTGCTATAACCCGTAGCATTGTGTACCTTTGCTATAATCAGTAGCAATGTGTACCTTTGCTATAACCAGTAGCATTGTGTACCTTTGCTATAATCAGTAGCAATGTGTACCTTTGCTATAATCAGTAGCAATGTGTACCTTTCATATAATCAGTAGCAATGTGTACCTTTACTATAATCAGTAGCAATGTGTACCTTTGCTATAATCAGTAGCAATGTGTACCTTTACCATAATCAGTAGCAATGTGTACCTTTGCTATAATCAGTAGCAATGTGTACCTTTTCTATAATCAGTAGCAATGTGTGCCTTTGCTATAATCAGTAGCAATGTGTACCTTTGCTATAATCAGTAGCAATGTGTACCTTTGCTATAATCCTTAGGAATGTGTACTTTCATATAATCAGTAGCAATGTGTACCTTTGCAATAATCAGTAGCAATGTGTACCTTTACTATAATCAGTAGCAATGTGTACCATTGCTATAATCAGTAGCAATGTGTACCTTTACTATAATCAGTAGCAATGTGTACCATTGCTATAATCAGTAGCAATGTGTACCTTTGCTATAACCAGTAGCAATGTGTACCTTTGCTATATTCAGTAGCAATGTGTATCTTTTCTATAATCAGTAGCAATGTGTACCTTTACTATAATCAGTAGCAATGTGTACCTTTACTATAATCAGTAGCAATGTGTACCTTTGCTATAATCCTTAGGAATGTGTACTTTCATATAATCAGTAGCAATGTGTACATTTACTATAATCAGTAGCAATGTGTACCTTTGCTATAATCCTTAGGAATGTGTACCTTTCATATAATCAGTAGCAATGTGTACCTTTACTATAATCAGTAGCAATGTGTACCTTTGCTATAATCAGTAGCATATGTACCTTTACCATAATCAGTAGCAATGTGTACCTTTGCTATAATCCTTAGGAATGTGTACCTTTGCTATAATCAGTAGCAATGTGTACCTTTCATATAATCAGTAGCAATGTGTACCTTTACTATAATCAGTAGCAATGTGTACCTTTGCTATAATCAGTAGCAATGTGTACCTTTACCATAATCAGTAGCAATGTGTACCTTTTCTATAATCAGTAGCAATGTGTACCTTTGCTATAATCAGTAGCAATGTGTACCTTTGCTATAACCAGTAGCAATGTGTACCTTTACTATAATCAGTAGCAATGTGTGCCTTTGCTATAATCAGTAGCAATGTGTACCTTTGCTATAATCAGTAGCAATGTGTACCTTTGCTATAATCCTTAGGAATGTGTACCTTTGCTATAATCAGTAGCAATGTGTACCTTTCATATAATCAGTAGCAATGTGTACCTTTACTATAATCAGTAGCAATGTGTACCTTTGCTATAATCAGTAGCAATGTGTACCTTTACCATAATCAGTAGCAATGTGTACCTTTGCTATAATCAGTAGCAATGTGTACCTTTTCTATAATCAGTAGCAATGTGTGCCTTTGCTATAATCAGTAGCAATGTGTACCTTTGCTATAATCAGTAGCAATGTGTACCTTTGCTATAATCCTTAGGAATGTGTACTTTCATATAATCAGTAGCAATGTGTACCTTTACTATAATCAGTAGCAATGTGTACCTTTACTATAATCAGTAGCAATGTGTACCTTTGCAATAATCAGTAGCAATGTGTACCATTGCTATAATCAGTAGCAATGTGTACCTTTACTATAATCAGTAGCAATGTGTACCATTGCTATAATCAGTAGCAATGTGTACCTTTGCTATAACCAGTAGCAATGTGTACCTTTGCTATAACCAGTAGCAATGTGTACCTTTGCTATAACCAGTAGCAATGTGTACCATTGCTATAATCAGTAGCAATGTGTACCTTTGCTATAATCAGTAGCAATGTGTATCTTTGCTATAATCAGTAGCAATGTGTACCTTTACTATAATCAGTAGCAATGTGTACCTTTACTATAATCAGTAGCAATGTGTACCTTTGCAATAATACTTAGGAACGTGTACTTTCATATAATCAGTAGCAATGTGTACCTTTACTATAATCAGTAGCAATGTGTACCTTTGCAATAATCAGTAGCAATGTGTACCTTTGCTATAATCCTTAGGAATGTGTACCTTTGCTATAATCAGTAGCAATGTGTACCTTTCATATAATCAGTAGCAATGTGTACCTTTACTATAATCAGTAGCAATGTGTACCTTTGCTATAATCAGTAGCAATGTGTACCTTTGCTATAATCCTTAGGAATGTGTACCTTTGCTATAATCAGTAGCAATGTGTACCTTTCATATAATCAGTAGCAATGTGTACCTTTACTATAATCAGTAGCAATGTGTACCTTTGCTATAATCAGTAGCAATGTGTACCTTTACCATAATCAGTAGCAATGTGTACCTTTGCTATAATCAGTAGCAATGTGTACCTTTTCTATAATCAGTAGCAATGTGTGCCTTTGCTATAATCAGTAGCAATGTGTACCTTTGCTATAATCAGTAGCAATGTGTACCTTTGCTATAATCCTTAGGAATGTGTACTTTCATATAATCAGTAGCAATGTGTACCTTTGCAATAATCAGTAGCAATGTGTACCTTTACTATAATCAGTAGCAATGTGTACCATTGCTATAATCAGTAGCAATGTGTACCTTTACTATAATCAGTAGCAATGTGTACCATTGCTATAATCAGTAGCAATGTGTACCTTTGCTATAACCAGTAGCAATGTGTACCTTTGCTATAATCAGTAGCAATGTGTATCTTTTCTATAATCAGTAGCAATGTGTACCTTTACTATAATCAGTAGCAATGTGTACCTTTACTATAATCAGTAGCAATGTGTACCTTTGCTATAATCCTTAGGAATGTGTACTTTCATATAATCAGTAGCAATGTGTACATTTACTATAATCAGTAGCAATGTGTACCTTTGCTATAATCCTTAGGAATGTGTACCTTTCATATAATCAGTAGCAATGTGTACCTTTACTATAATCAGTAGCAATGTGTACCTTTCATATAATCAGTAGCAATGTGTACCTTTGCTATAATCAGTAGCAATGTGTACCTTTACCATAATCAGTAGCAATGTGTACCTTTGCTATAATCCTTAGGAATGTGTACCTTTGCTATAATCAGTAGCAATGTGTACCTTTCATATAATCAGTAGCAATGTGTACCTTTACTATAATCAGTAGCAATGTGTACCTTTGCTATAATCAGTAGCAATGTGTACCTTTGCCATAATCAGTAGCAATGTGTACCTTTTCTATAATCAGTAGCAATGTGTACCTTTGCTATAATCAGTAGCAATGTGTACCTTTGCTATAACCAGTAGCAATGTGTACCTTTACTATAATCAGTAGCAATGTGTGCCTTTGCTATAATCAGTAGCAATGTGTACCTTTGCTATAATCAGTAGCAATGTGTACCTTTGCTATAATCCTTAGGAATGTGTACCTTTGCTATAATCAGTAGCAATGTGTACCTTTCATATAATCAGTAGCAATGTGTACCTTTACTATAATCAGTAGCAATGTGTACCTTTGCTATAATCAGTAGCAATGTGTACCTTTACCATAATCAGTAGCAATGTGTACCTTTGCTATAATCAGTAGCAATGTGTACCTTTTCTATAATCAGTAGCAATGTGTGCCTTTGCTATAATCAGTAGCAATGTGTACCTTTGCTATAATCAGTAGCAATGTGTACCTTTGCTATAATCCTTAGGAATGTGTACTTTCATATAATCAGTAGCAATGTGTACCTTTACTATAATCAGTAGCAATGTGTACCTTTACTATAATCAGTAGCAATGTGTACCTTTGCAATAATCAGTAGCAATGTGTACCATTGCTATAATCAGTAGCAATGTGTACCTTTACTATAATCAGTAGCAATGTGTACCATTGCTATAATCAGTAGCAATGTGTACCTTTGCTATAACCAGTAGCAATGTGTACCTTTGCTATAACCAGTAGCAATGTGTACCTTTGCTATAACCAGTAGCAATGTGTACCATTGCTATAATCAGTAGCAATGTGTACCTTTGCTATAATCAGTAGCAATGTGTATCTTTGCTATAATCAGTAGCAATGTGTACCTTTACTATAATCAGTAGCAATGTGTACCTTTGCAATAATACTTAGGAACGTGTACTTTCATATAATCAGTAGCAATGTGTACCATTACTATAATCAGTAGCAATGTGTACCTTTGCAATAATCAGTAGCAATGTGTACCATTGCTATAATCAGTAGCAATGTGTACCTTTACTATAATCAGTAGCAATGTGTACCATTGCTATAATCAGTAGCAATGTGTACCTTTGCGATAACCAGTAGCAATGTGTACCTTTGCTATAACCAGTAGCAATGTGTACCTTTGCTATTACCAGTAGCAATGTGTACCTTTGCTATAATCAGTAGCAATGTGTACCTTTGCTATAACCAGTAGCAATGTGTACCTTTGCTATTACCAGTAGCAATGTGTATCTTTGCTATAATCAGTAGCAATGTGTACCTTTGCTATAATCAGTAGCAATGTGTACCTTTGCTATAATCAGTAGCAATGTGTACCTTTGCTATAATCAGTAGCAATGTGTACCTTTGCTATAATCAGTAGCAATGTGTACCTTTGCTATAATCAGTAGCAATGTGTACCTTTGCTATAATCAGTAGCAATGTGTACCTTTGCAATAATCGGTAGTAATCAGAAGCAATGTGTACCTTTGCTATAACCAGTAGCAATGTGTACCTTTGCTATAATCAGTAGCAATGTGTACCTTTGCTATAATCAGTAGCAATGTGTACCTTTGCTATAATCCTTAGGAATGTGTACTTTCATATAATCAGTAGCAATGTGTACATTTACTATAATCAGTAGCAATGTGTACCATTGCTATAATCAGTAGCAATGTGTACCTTTACTATAATCAGTAGCAATGTGTACCATTGCTATAATCAGTAGCAATGTGTACCTTTACTATAACCAGTAGCAATGTGTACCTTTGCTATAATCCTTAGGAATGTGTACCTTTGCTACAACCAGTAGCAATGTGTACCTTTGCTATAATCAGTAGCAATGTGTATCTTTGCTATAATCAGTAGCAATATGTACCTTTGCTATAATCAGTAGCAATGTGTACCTTTGATATAATCAGTAGCAATGTGTACCTTTGCTATAATCAGTAGCAATGTGTACCTTTGCTATAATCAGTAGCAATGTGTACCTTTGCAATAATCGGTAGTAATCAGAAGCAATGTGTACCTTTGCTATAACCAGTAGCAATGTGTACCTTTGCTATAATCAGTAGCAATGTGTACCTTTGCTATAATCAGTAGCAATGTGTACCTTTCATATAATCAGTAGCAATGTGTACCATTGCTATAATCAGTAGCAATGTGTACCTTTACTATAATCAGTAGCAATGTGTTCCTTAGCAATAATCAGTAGCAATGTGTACCTTTACTATAATCAGTAGCAATGTGTACCATTGCTATAATCAGTAGCAATGTGTACCTTTACCATAATCAGTAGCAATGTGTACCTTTGCTATAATCCTTAGGAATGTGTACCTTTCATATAATCAGTAGCAATGTGTACATTTACTATAATCAGTAGCAATGTTTACCATTGCTATAATCAGTAGCAATGTGTACCTTTGCTATAATCCTTAGGAATGTGTACCTTTGCTATAACCAGTAGCAATGTGTACCTTTGCTATAATCAGTAGCAATGTGTACCTTTGCTATAATCAGTAGCAATGTGTACCTTTGCTATAATCAGTAGCAATGTGTACCTTTGCTATAACCAGTAGCAATGTGTACCTTTGATATAATCAGTAGCAATGTGTACCTTTGCTATAATCAGTAGCAATGTGTACCTTTGCTATAACCAATAGCAATGTGTACCTTTGCTATAATCAGTAGCAATGTGTACCTTTGCTATAATCAGTAGCAATGTGTACCGTTGCTATAATCAGTAGCAATGTGTACCTTTGCTATAATCAGTAGCAATGTGTACCTTTACTATAATCAGTAGCAATGAGTACCTTTGCTATACTCCTTAGGAATGTGTACCTTTCATATAATCAGTAGCAATGTGTACCTTTTACTATAATCAGTAGCAATGTGTACCATTGCTATAATCAGTAGCAATGTGTACCTTTACTATAATCAGTAGCAATGTGTACCTTTGCTATAATCAGTAGCAATGTGTACCTTTACTATAATCAGTAGCAATGTGTACCATTGCTATAATCAGTAGCAATGTGTACCTTTACTATAATCAGTAGCAATGTGTACCATTGCTATAATCAGTAGCAATGTGTACCTTTACTATAACCCGTAGCAATGTGTACCTTTGCTATAACCCGTAGCATTGTGTACCTTTGCTATAATCAGTAGCAATGTGTACCTTTGCTATAACCAGTAGCATTGTGTACCTTTGCTATAATCAGTAGCAATGTGTACCTTTGCTATAATCAGTAGCAATGTGTACCTTTGCTATAACCAGTAGCAATGTGTACCTTTGCTATAATCAGTAGCAATGTGTACCTTTGCTATAACCAGTAGCAATGTGTACCTTTGCTATAACCAGTAGCAATGTGTACCTTTGCTATTACCAGTAGCAATGTGTACCTTTGCTATAATCAGTAGCAATGTGTACCTTTGCTATAACCAGTAGCAATGTGTACCTTTGCTATTACCAGTAGCAATGTGTATCTTTGCTATAATCAGTAGCAATGTGTACCTTTGCTATAATCAGTAGCAATGTGTACCTTTGATATAATCAGTAGCAATGTGTACCTTTGCTATAATCAGTAGCAATGTGTACCTTTGCTATAATCAGTAGCAATGTGTACCTTTGCTATAATCAGTAGCAATGTGTACCTTTGCTATAATCAGTAGCAATGTGTACCTTTGCAATAATCGGTAGTAATCAGAAGCAATGTGTACCTTTGCTATAACCAGTAGCAATGTGTACCTTTGCTATAATCAGTAGCAATGTGTACCTTTGCTATAATCAGTAGCAATGTGTACCTTTGCTATAATCCTTAGGAATGTGTACTTTCATATAATCAGTAGCAATGTGTACATTTACTATAATCAGTAGCAATGTGTACCATTGCTATAATCAGTAGCACTGTGTACCTTTACTATAATCAGTAGCAATGTGTACCATTGCTATAATCAGTAGCAATGTGTACCTTTACTATAACCAGTAGCAATGTGTACCTTTGCTATAATCCTTTGGAATGTGTACCTTTGCTATAACCAGTAGCAATGTGTACCTTTGCTATAATCAGTAGCAATGTGTATCTTTGCTATAATCAGTAGCAATATGTACCTTTGCTATAATCAGTAGCAATGTGTACCTTTGATATAATCAGTAGCAATGTGTACCTTTGCTATAATCAGTAGCAATGTGTACCTTTGCTATAATCAGTAGCAATGTGTACCTTTGCTATAATCAGTAGCAATGTGTACCTTTGCAATAATCGGTAGTGATCAGAAGCAATGTGTACCTTTGCTATAACCAGTAGCAATGTGTACCTTTGCTATAATCAGTAGCAATGTGTACCTTTGCTATAATCAGTAGCAATGTGTACCTTTACTATAATCAGTAGCAATGTGTACCATTGCTATAATCAGTAGCAATGTGTACCTTTACTATAATCAGTAGCAATGTGTACCTTTGCTATAATCCTTAGGAATGTGTACCTTTCATATAATCAGTAGCAATGTGTACCTTTACTATAATCAGTAGCAATATGTACCTTTGCTATAATCCTAAGGAATGTGTACCTTTCATATAATCAGTAGCAATGTGTACATTTACTATAATCAGTAGCAATGTGTACCATTGCTATAATCAGTAGCAATGTGTACCTTTGCTATAATCCTTAGGAATGTGTACCTTTGCTATAACCAGTAGCAATGTGTACCTTTGCTATAATCAGTAGCAATGTGTACCTATGCTATAATCAGTAGCAATGTGTACCTTTGCTATAATCAGTAGCAATGTGTACCTTTGCTATAACCAGTAGCAATGTGTACCTTTGATATAATCAGTAGCAATGTGTACCTTTGCTATAATCAGTAGCAATGTGTACCTTTGCTATAACCAGTAGCAATGTGTACCTTTGCTATAATCAGTAGTAATCAGAAGCAATGTGTACCTTTGCTATAACCAGTAGCAATGTGTACCTTTGCTATAATCAGTAGCAATGTGTACCGTTGCTATAATCAGTAGCAATGTGTACCTTTGCTATAATCAGTAGCAATGTGTACCTTTACTATAATCAGTAGCAATGAGTACCTTTGCTATACTCCTTAGGAATGTGTACCTTTCATATAATCAGTAGCAATGTGTACCTTTACTATAATCAGTAGCAATGTGTACCATTGCTATAATCAGTAGCAATGTGTACCTTTACTATAATCACTAGCAATGTGTACCTTTGCTATAATCAGTAGCAATGTGTACCTTTACTATAATCAGTAGCAATGTGTACCATTGCTATAATCAGTAGCAATGTGTACCTTTACTATAATCAGTAGCAATGTGTACCATTGCTATAATCAGTAGCAATGTGTACCTTTACTATAACCAGTAGCAATGTGTACCTTTGCTATAACCCGTAGCATTGTGTACCTTTGCTATAATCAGTAGCAATGTGTACCTTTGCTATAACCAGTAGCATTGTGTACCTTTGCTATAATCAGTAGTAATGTGTACCTTTGCTATAATCAGTAGCAATGTGTACCTTTGCTATAACCAGTAGCAATGTGTACCTTTGCTATAATCAGTAGCAATGTGTACCTTTGCTATAACCAGTAGCAATGTGTACCTTTGCTATAACCAGTAGCAATGTGTACCTTTGCTATAATCAGTAGCAATGTGTACCTTTGCTATAACCAGTAGCAATGTGTACCTTTGCTATAATCAGTAGCAATGTGTACCTTTGCTATAATCAGTAGCAATGTGTACCTTTGCTATAATCAGTAGCAATGTGTACCTTTGCTATAACCAGTAGCAATGTGTACCTTTGCTATAATCAGTAGCAATGTGTACCTTTGATATTATCAGTAGCAATGTGTACCTTTGCTATAACCAGTAGCAATGTGTACCTTTGCTATAATCAGTAGCAATGTGTACCTTTGCTATAATCAGTAGCAATGTGTACCGTTGCTATAATCAGTAGCAATGTGTACCTTTGCTATAATCAGTAGCAATGTGTACCTTTACTATAATCAGTAGCAATGAGTACCTTTGCTATACTCCTTAGGAATGTGTACCTTTCATATAATCAGTAGCAATGTGTACCTTTACTATAATCAGTAGCAATGTGTACCATTGCTATAATCAGTAGCAATGTGTACCTTTACTATAATCAGTAGCAATGTGTACCTTTGCTATAATCAGTAGCAATGTGTACCTTTACTATAATCAGTAGCAATGTGTACCATTGCTATAATCAGTAGCAATGTGTACCTTTACTATAATCAGTAGCAATGTGTACCATTGCTATAATCAGTAGCAATGTGTACCTTTACTATAACCAGTAGCAATGTGTACCTTTGCTATAACCCGTAGCATTGTGTACCTTTGCTATAATCAGTAGCAATGTGTACCTTTGCTATAACCAGTAGCATTGTGTACCTTTGCTATAATCAGTAGCAATGTGTACCTTTGCTATAATCAGTAGCAATGTGTACCTTTGCTATAACCAGTAGCAATGTGTACCTTTGCTATAATCAGTAGCAATGTGTACCTTTGCTATAACCAGTAGCAATGTGTACCTTTGCTATAACCAGTAGCAATGTGTATCTTTGCTATAACCAGTAGCAATGTGTACCTTTGCTATAACCAGTAGCAATGTGTACCTTTGCTATAATCAGTAGCAATGTGTACCTTTGCTATAATCAGTAGCAATGTGTACCTTTGATATAACCAGTAGCAATGTGTACCTTTGCTATAACCAGTAGCAATGTGTACCTTTGCTATAATCAGTAGCAATGTGTACCTTTGCTATAATCAGTAGCAATGTGTACCTTTGCTATAACCAGTAGCAATGTGTACCTTTGCTATAATCAGTAGCAATGTGTACCTTTGCTATAATCAGTAGCAATGTGTACCTTTGCTATAACCAGTAGCAATGTGTACCTTTGATATAATCAGTAGCAATGTGTACCTTTGCTATAATCAGTAGCAATGTGTACCTTTGCTATAATCAGTAGCAATGTGTACCTTTGCTATAATCAGTAGCAATGTGTACCTTTGCTATAACCAGTAGCAATGTGTACCTTTGCTATAATCAGTAGCAATGTGTACCTTTGCTATAACCAGTAGCAATGTGTATTTTTGCTATAATCAGTAGCAATGTGTACCTTTGCTATAATCAGTAGCAATGTGTATCTTTGCTATAATCAGTAGCAATGTGTATCTTTGCTATAATCAGTAGCAATATGTACCTTTGCTATAATCAGTAGCAATGTGTACCTTTGATATAATCAGTAGCAATGTGTACCTTGCTATAATCAGTAGCAATGTGTACCTTTGCTATAATCAGTAGCAATGTGTACCTTTGCTATAATCAGTAGCAATGTGTACCTTTGCTATAATCAGTAGCAATGTGTACCTTTGCAATAATCGGTAGTAATCAGAAGCAATGTGTACCTTTGCTATAACCAGTAGCAATGTGTACCTTTGCTATAATCAGTAGCAATGTGTACCTTTACTATAATCAGTAGCAATGTGTACCTTTGCTATAATC
Organism: Taudactylus pleione; assembly: GCA_031769625.1. Classification (NCBI taxonomy): domain Eukaryota; kingdom Metazoa; phylum Chordata; class Amphibia; order Anura; family Myobatrachidae; genus Taudactylus; species Taudactylus pleione. The sequence goes on along the minus strand of JAUIMM010000756.1, from coordinate 2,079,177 downwards.
AGTAGCAATGTGTACCTTTACTATAATCAGTAGCAATGTGTACCTTTACTATAATCAGTAGCAATGTGTACCTTTGCTATAATCAGTAGCAATGTGTACCTTGACTATAATCAGTAGCAATGTGTACCTTTACTATAATCAGTAGCAATGTGTACCTTTGCTATAATCAGTAGCAATGTGTACCTTTGCTATAATCCTTAGGAATGTGTACCTTTCATATAATCAGTAGCAATGTGTACCTTTACTATAATCAGTAGCAATATGTACCTTTGCTATAATCCTTAGGAATGTGTACCTTTCATATAATTAGTAGCAATGTGTACCTTTACTATAATCAGTAGCAATGTGTACCATTGCTATAATCAGTAGCAATGTGTACCTTTACCATAATCAGTAGCAATGTGTACCTTTGCTATAATCATTAGCAATGTGTACCTTGACTATAATCAGTAGCAATGTGTACCTTTGCTATAATCCTTAGGAATGTGTACCTTTCATATAATCAGTAGCAATGTGTACCTTTACTATAATCAGTAGCAATATGTACCTTTGCTATAATCCTTAGGAATGTGTACCTTTCATATAATTAGTAGCAATGTGTACCTTTACTATAATCAGTAGCAATGTGTACCATTGCTATAATCAGTAGCAATGTGTACCTTTACCATAATCAGTAGCAATGTGTACCTTTGCTATAATCCTTAGGAATGTGTACCTTTCATATAATCAGTAGCAATGTGTACCTTTACTATAATCAGTAGCAATGTGTACCTTTGCTATAATCAGTAGCAATGTGTACCTTTGCTATAACCAGTAGCAATGTGTGCCTTTGCTATAATCAGTAGCAATGTGTACCTTTGCTATAATCAGTAGCAATGTGTACCTGTACTATAATCAGTAGCAATGTGTACCTTTGCTATAATCAGTAGCAATGTGTACTTTCATAAAATCAGTAGCAATGTGTACATTTACTATAATCAGTAGCAATGTGTACCTTTGCTATAATCAGTAGCAATGTGTACCTTTGCTATAATCAGTAGCAATGTGTACCTTTGCTATAATCAGTAGCAATGTGTACTTTTGCAATAATCGGTAGTAATCAGAAGCAATGTGTACCTTTGCTATAACCAGTAGCAATGTGTACCTTTTCTATAATCAGTAGCAATGTGTACCTTTGCTATAATCAGTAGCAATGTGTACCTTTGCTATAATCAGTAGCAATGTGTACCTTTGCTATAATCAGTAGCAATGTGTACCTGTACTATAATCAGTAGCAATGTGTACCTTTGCTATACTCAGTAGCAATGTGTACTTTCATAAAATCAGTAGCAATGTGTACATTTACTATAATCAGTAGCAATGTGTACCTTTGCTATAATCAGTAGCAATGTGTACCTTTGCTATAATCAGTAGCAATGTGTACCTTTGCTAAAATCAGTAGCAATGTGTACTTTTGCAATAATCGGTAGTAATCAGAAGCAATGTGTACCTTTGCTATAACCAGTAGCAATGTGTACCTTTGCTATAATCAGTAGCAATGTGTACCTTTGCTATAATCAGTAGCAATGTGTACCTTTGCTATAATCCTTAGGAATGTGTACTTTCATATAATCAGTAGCAATGTGTACATTTACTATAATCAGTAGCAATGTGTACCATTGCTATAGTCAGTAGCAATGTGTACCTTTGCTATAATCCTTAGGAATGTGTACCTTTGCTATAACCAGTAGCAATGTGTACCTTTGCTATAATCAGTAGCAATGTGTACCTTTGCTATAATCAGTAGCAATGTGTACCTTTGCTATAATCAGTAGCAATGTGTACCTTTGCTATAACCAGTAGCAATGTGTACCTTTGCTATAACCAGTAGCAATGTGTACCTTTGATATAATCAGTAGCAATGTGTACCTTTGCTATAATCAGTAGCAATGTGTACCTTTGCTATAATCAGTAGCAATGTGTACCTTTGATATAACTAGTAGCAATGTGTACCTTTGCTATAATCAGTAGCAATGTGTACCTTTGCTATAATCAGTAGTAATCAGAAGCAATGTGTACCTTTGCTATAACCAGTAGCAATGTGTACCTTTGCTATAATCAGTAGCAATGTGTACCGTTGCTATAATCAGTAGCAATGTGTACCTTTGCTATAATCAGTAGCAATGTGTACCTTTGCTATAATCAGTAGTAATCAGAAGCAATGTGTACCTTTGCTATAACCAGTAGCAATGTGTACCTTTGCTATACTCAGTAGCAATGTGTACCGTTGCTATAATCAGTAGCAATGTGTACCTTTACTATAATCAGTAGCAATGAGTACCTTTGCTATACTCCTTAGGAATGTGTACCTTTCATATAATCAGTAGCAATGTGTACCTTTACTATAATCAGTAGCAATGTGTACCATTGCTATAATCAGTAGCAATGTGTACCTTTACTATAATCAGTAGCAATGTGTACCTTTGCTATAATCAGTAGCAATGTGTACCTTTACTATAATCAGTAGCAATGTGTACCATTGCTATAATCAGTAGCAATGTGTACCTTTACTATAACCAGTAGCAATGTGTACCTTTGCTATAACCCGTAGCATTGTGTACCTTTGCTATAATCAGTAGCAATGTGTACCTTTGCTATAACCAGTAGCATTGTGTACCTTTGCTATAATCAGTAGCAATGTGTACCTTTGCTATAATCAGTAGCAATGTGTACCTTTGCTATAACCAGTAGCAATGTGTACCTTTGCTATAATCAGTAGCAATGTGTACCTTTGCTATAACCAGTAGCAATGTGTACCTTTGCTATAACCTGTAGCAATGTGTACCTTTGCTATAATCAGTAGCAATGTGTACCTTTGCTATAACCAGTAGGAATGTGTACCTTTGCTATAATCAGTAGCAATGTGTACCTTTGCTATAATCAGTAGCAATGTGTACCTTTGCTATAATCAGTTGCAATGTGTACCTTTGCTATAATCAGTAGCAATGAGTACCTTTGCTATACTCCTTAGGAATGTGTACCTTTCATATAATCAGTAGCAATGTGTACCTTTTCTATAATCAGTAGCAATGTGTATTTTTGCTATAATTAGTAGCAATGTGTACCTTTGCTATAATCAGTAGCAATGTGTACCTTTGCTATAATCAGTAGCAATGTGTACCTTTGCTATAATCAGTAGCAATGTGTACCTTTACTATAATCAGTAGCAATGTGTACCTTTACTATAATCAGTAGCAATGTGTTCCTTAGCAATAATCAGTAGCAATGTGTACCTTTGCTATAATCAGTAGCAATGTGTACCTTTACTATAATCAGTAGCAATGTGTACCATTGCTATAATCAGTAGCAATGTGTACCTTTACCATAATCAGTAGCAATGTGTACCTTTGCTATAATCCTTAGGAATGTGTACCTTTCATATAATCAGTAGCAATGTGTACCTTTACTATAATCAGTAGCAATGTGTACCTTTGCTATAATCAGTAGCAATGTTTACCTTTGCTATAACCAGTAGCAATGTGTACCATTGCTATAATCAGTAGCAATGTGTACCTTTGCTATTATCAGTAGCAATGTGTACCTTTGCTATAATCAGTAGCAATGTGTACCTTTGCTATAATCAGTAGCAATGTGTACCTTTGCTATAATCAGTAGCAATGTGTACCTTTGCTATAATCAGTAGCAATGTGTACCTTTGCTATTATCAGTAGCAATGTGTACCTTTGCTATAATCAGTAGCAATGTGTACCTTTGCTATAATCAGTAGCAATGTGTACCTTTACTATAATCAGTAGCAATGTGTACCTTTGCTATAATCAGTAGCAATGTGTACCTTTGCTATAATCAGTAGCAATGTGTACCATTGCTATAATCAGTAGCAATGTGTACCTTTACTATAACCAGTAGCAATGTGTACCTTTGCTATAACCCGTAGCATTGTGTACCTTTGCTATAATCAGTAGCAATGTGTACCTTTGCTATAACCAGTAGCATTGTGTACCTTTGCTATAATCAGTAGCAATGTGTACCTTTGCTATAATCAGTAGCAATGTGTACCTTTGCTATAACCAGTAGCAATGTGTACCTTTGCTATAATCAGTAGCAATGTGTACCTTTGCTATAACCAGTAGCAATGTGTACCTTTGCTATAACCTGTAGCAATGTGTACCTTTGCTATAATCAGTAGCAATGTGTATCTTTGCTATAACCAGTAGGAATGTGTACCTTTGCTATAATCAGTAGCAATGTGTACCTTTGCTATAATCAGTAGCAATGTGTACCTTTGCTATAATCAGTAGCAATGTGTACCTTTGCTATAATCAGTAGCAATGAGTACCTTTGCTATACTCCTTAGGAATGTGTACCTTTCATATAATCAGTAGCAATGTGTACCTTTGCTATAATCAGTAGCAATGTGTATTTTTGCTATAATTAGTAGCAATGTGTACCTTTGCTATAATCAGTAGCAATGTGTACCTTTGCTATAATCAGTAGCAATGTGTACCTTTGCTATAATCAGTAGCAATGTGTACCTTTACTATAATCAGTAGCAATGTGTACCTTTACTATAATCAGTAGCAATGTGTTCCTTAGCAATAATCAGTAGCAATGTGTACCTTTGCTATAATCAGTAGCAATGTGTACCTTTACTATAATCAGTAGCAATGTGTACCATTGCTATAATCAGTAGCAATGTGTACCTTTACCATAATCAGTAGCAATGTGTACCTTTGCTATAATCCTTAGGAATGTGTACCTTTCATATAATCAGTAGCAATGTGTACCTTTACTATAATCAGTAGCAATGTGTACCTTTGCTATAATCAGTAGCAATGTTTACCTTTGCTATAACCAGTAGCAATGTGTACCATTGCTATAATCAGTAGCAATGTGTACCTTTGCTATTATCAGTAGCAATGTGTACCTTTGCTATAATCAGTAGCAATGTGTACCTTTGCTATAATCAGTAGCAATGTGTACCTTTGCTATAATCAGTAGCAATGTGTACCTTTGCTATAATCAGTAGCAATGTGTACCTTTGCTATTATCAGTAGCAATGTGTACCTTTGCTATAATCAGTAGCAATGTGTACCTTTGCTATAATCAGTAGCAATGTGTACCTTTACTATAATCAGTAGCAATGTGTACCTTTGCTATAATCAGTAGCAATGTGTACCTTTGCTGTAATCAGTAGCAATGTGTACCTTTGCTATAATCAGTAGCAATGTTTACCTTTGCTATAATCAGTAGCAATGTGTACCTTTGCTATAATCAGTAGCAATGTGTACCTTTGCAATAATCAGTAGCAATGTGTACCTTTGCTATAACCAGTAGCAATGTGTACCTTTTCTATAATCAGTAGCAATGTGTACCTTTGCTATAACCAGTAGCAATGTGTACCTTTGCTATAATCAGTAGCAATGTGTACCTTTACTATAATCAGTAACAATGTGTACCTTTGCTATAATCAGTAACAATGTGTACCTTTGCTATAATCAGTAACAATGTGTACCTTTGCTATAATCAGTAACAATGTGTACCTTTGCTATAATCAGTAACAATGTGTACCTTTGCTATAATCAGTAGCAATGTGTACCTTTGCTATAATCAGTAACAATGTGTACCTTTGCTATAATCAGTAGCAATGTGTACCTTTGCTATAATCAGTAGCAATGTGTACCTTTGCTATAATCAGTAGCAATGTGTACCTTTGAGTGACACTGACAGTAGTATCAGAATGTTTCTTGAGAAGTGTTGGTAACAACTATAAATATGGTTGTTATCTATAAATACTAATATTACTACAAATAAATTAAACTTATACATAATTTGACATCCTTTAAGAATACTTTTCTGTTATATTTCACTATAATTTTTTTAAAGGTATTACACTAATCCAGAATCTATTGGTTCTTTGCATTCTACCACCATACAGTACAGATGAAATATCTTATTAGAACTATAGTCTGTAAATAGAATTTGCTATGGCAATGACTGTAAAGTTGCATATAGGCTCACAAAATGTTCTGGTAAAGAAGACATCCTGTATAATGTGTTGCTTTCTCAAATTTCCACTGTTAAATGCCAAAAATATAGGTGATATAGGCCTCACTTTACATTTGTATCATAATGGTAACACACACTATGGAGTATAATCATTAAAGACACCAGGGCCTCTGAGAGGGGAAGGGGATGCAGGTACTAATTACCCAGGCCCAGGCATGATGGAGAGGCCCAGCGGGAGGCCCGGGACTGCTGCTGCTTCCCTGATCCGCATATAGTAATTTCCATTATACTTTTCTGTAGGGGGCAAAGCCATGCCTCAGTACCTGCGCCCCGTGGCTGTATAATTGCCCTGAAAGCCACCACTTAGCGGTACTGGCAGTGAGGACACTTTATTACAGTACATTCAAGACCAGAAGGGTCTATAAAACACATATTTTTTATAATATAGTGATGGTAATAGAGATAATATGGCTTAACATCAGGAGCGTATCTATAATGGGTGCAGGTAGTGCGGTGCACACAGGCCCCTGGGTCCAGGGGGGCCCACACCACACACCCTGCACTCATTAACTCTTTATACTTACCTGTCCATTGTCTCTAGCAGAGCAGTAAAAGTCACTGGTGACTTGCGCATGCACAGTAGATTCTGGAACTAAGCCAGAAACTGCTGCCGCACCACCCGCCACTGCACAGCAAGAGAGATGGGGGGCCCGCACTCAGTCTGCACACGGGCCCCCTCCTCTCTTAAAACGCCCTTGCATAACATTATTAGTATCATTAATGTAGTAATCCATTTATGCAGAGTAATGTATTGCAACTTTTATAAACTACTTCTATGCTGCACTAAATATAGCTGTTAAAACAATGTCACACAGTAGGGTTAGACATGAACTTACCCTATTTTTTCACTGCATAAACATCTGTAAAAAGAGAGATCCTTCAACTAAAATAAGCATGCCTTTAGTATATGCTCTTTTCCAAACTCTTCATTAAACAAATATATTAATGTCTACTCAATGTATTTTGAGTGTATTTGGTGCTTAGTAAATAGATTTTTCATACTCCTGTAGTATAGAACATTTACCATGACTAAAATCTAAAAAATTGTCTTGGTTGATATCACTGCTATTCTTTGGACTATACAATTTTATCTTGCAAAAGCTAATGTATAATTTTAATTAATCTATAAAGAGCTTTTATTTTGGACAGTCACAAAATATTACCAAATCCAACCAGCTTTCCTGTTTTAAAAAAATAATATAGCAAAAAATATTTTTTATTACCTATTAGGCATGTGTGAATAATAACTAATCAAGGCTCTCCTATTAGGCATCAATAGCTGTGTATTTAAGTGATTTTATGTCATTTATAATGTCCCTAACAAAAACCCTTCAAAATTGTGCAGAGAAGAAAAAACTCAGGGAAACATGGACTAGTCTCGCTTTTCTTAATTTTTTACTTGGTATTATTTCAATCAGCAGTCTGTCTTTTTTATTGCAAGGACTTGACATTAGCTATATTAGCATCCATTTCAGCAGTTCAGTAATGGTATTAAAAAAACACTTAACTTCAACGGTGAATGGTTGTATGACAGGATCATAAAAATCTACATTAAAAAATGTATGTATTTGTCCTGGCAAATAATTCTTTTTTTTTTTTTTTACTTCTTTGAAAACCTAATAAATGGGATGAGTTATTGGACATAAAATGCCTAAATATAAAGACATTTCACATACACTTTCAAACCAAAAAACATGCAGAAATCATTGTAGCGAAAGTTAATAATGAGCGATTTTTTCACTGAAATTCCCTATCTAAAAGTCAGAATTAAAAGCCACAATTTAGATAATCTGTTACAACACATTAATTATTGAGGGGTTATCTAACATCTTTCAATTGTTAGCTGGTTCATGCCTTCCTGCAACTTTTATATTTCTTTATCATTCCCTTGTGCCTTTCAGTCGTATTTTTCTCATCAGTGAAAATTATTATTATTCCCCCCTCCATAAACATATTATAAGATTTCAGTATTAAAATACATAAATAAGAATTAGAATGACAATATTTTTTTTTTTTTAACAATGTAACTTTTGGGCCTGAAGCTATAAAATGGTGCACATAAAAATAGCCTATTTATCCCCATCTGCTAAGGCATACGCATTGCAAGATGGGTGCGGCTTGACACCAGTAGAATGAAGCTGCGGTTTAGCCAGGCATATGTCACGTACACATATGTCCATATTTTTAACTATTTGTTTTTCTTGCAAAGTATACATATATTATTAGGCATCAATAAAACTTCTTAAACTTTCTACAATACACACATAAACCAATAATATATAATAGCAGAGCAGCCTAACAGCGTGGTGTGCATTGGAATGATGCTGGGTATAAATGTTGTTGAGCCAATTTACAAACCAGGAAGAATTCACTATTATCACAGTCGTGCCAAACAGCCCTTCTCAGCGCACCAGGTCCTGTGCGACTCGGCTTGTGGCAAGCTTCTTTTTCACTGGAATGTGCATCGTAGACACACAAATTATACAATTGGATGTACCAAAACTGCTTAAAGATGTTGCACTGATTAAACTGATATGCGACACTTGTGTATATGTATGCAAATGAGTCTGAATCTGTATATGAAGTGCTATGATGCAGCGGAAGGGCCTTTTTCCATGCCAAATTCTGTTGTGCTTCATCTGTGACTTTGTACATATTTACAATTAATTTCTGTGAAGCTAAAGTCACAGCATGACATCTCTGGTGCGTTTCAGTGGTGTTTTCCTGCATCCGTGGGGCAAATTTAAAGAAAAAGTTTGCTACTCCTAGCCGCTCAGCATGGCTCACTGGCACCGGACATCTTGCGTTGCATAACATATTGAGGCTAAGTGTATGAGGACACATCTGTATGTGTTAAGTCTGTTTTGCAGTTTATATGATGCTGGTGGCAGATAGTTCACACGTGGTCCTGCATACCATCTTGCCATCTGCTCTGTCTTGGAGGTGAAATAAAGATTCTGCTATGTGGAATTGTGTGCTGTGTTATCCTCTTTTCTGAGGTCATTTGCAAGGTAACCTTAATACCTTCAAATTTCATAAAAAGGTGGAATTAATATTTTTGCCCCTGATATATGAAACACATTAACTAAAGCATCCTTTATCTGCTCCCTGACAGTGATGTTAGGCAGCAATGTTGATAGCCTTTTCCAAACTAGACTACTTGTTTTTGATTTTTGGACCTATGGCACACTTTCACTCTTGCCAATCACAACTTGGTTTAGTACAATGAAATGTCTGAGGCACACAGCAAACAAGTCCAGCAAACTCCTCAATATGCTTTCTTGGAGGTTTCCCCTTGTTGCTCCTCATGAAGCTCCTGTTCCACAAGTGGTCATCAACATTTCTTGGCTCACTTTCTGACACATTTTCACATTTGTAGGCATATATAGTATCACAAGTCTCTGTGGCTGTACATTACTCTAGTTGTTCTTAACGGAAGTAATCACATCAAACAGAATATTCCTTGATAGTATGAGTTTTATGTTGTTAGAGTCCCATAGACGGTAACCTTTGCTCTGTACAAAGTATTCTAGCATGATGCACACAATGGATTTAGGATCAAGTTTGTGTCTTCTCTCTTTAGGTACATTAGCATAAGCTCTTCTTCAAAATAAATGTAAATTAATTCTGTTTGGTCTCTTACCAGTCCACGCATCCAATGTTATCTTATCTGGCCACTGTAGATGATCGATTTTTAAGGTAAATAGCTGTTTGCACTTCTTTGGTCCAAAATATTTTGTCAATACATCATCCAGCATAGATTGAGTTCTTTCAGCTATTGTCCTATTTTGCACTTTCACTTATGCCATTTTGCTCTGGTGTATAGATGATAGTTAGCTGATGCTGAATGCGATTTATCTGAGATATATCTTTATCTCATATTCTCTGCCATTGACAGAACTTATGTTCCCAATGTTCGAGAATATGCGCAGGCACCAGCCGAGCCCGCACGTAAACTGGCAGCAGACTGTCAGTGTCTGACAGTCTGCTGCCATTTGGGGGTGGGGAGGGGGTGGCAATGGCCTCCATTTCCTGAAACGGAGGCGTGCCACCACAGTTAGGGGGGAGGGAAGAGGCCAGGATTTACGTCGGCTGATGGAGATTTCCTGCCCTCTTACTCTAACCTGCGGCGGCCGGTTGCAGTATCCCATGGGTCCCGCAGCTGGCCAATGGTCCGCAGAGTACATGATGCTGCGTTGGACAACACAGCTCAGATACGTAATGCAGCAGGAGGCGTGATGCCTCCTGCTGCATTACCATAATTGCAAGGATCGCAATTGCAAAGCTGCCTGCGTGCATACATCATATATCTATAGCCTATGTGCAGCTTTGCAATTGCTATCCTTGCTGAATCAGGCCCTTAGTATCTTTAGTTTCAGACCTGTTTAGTTTTTTAAATTTTTCAGTTTGTAAATGGTTATATTACGACAGATCATATAACTACAATTTGCACTGCAGACAGACATAAGTCTGCTTCCTGGGCATCTTTCACACAAGGGGTTCCTGCGAGACCTTCTCACAGCGAACTCGCACTGCGAAATACATTTGCAGTTAATTTCCAAACTCGCATTGATTTTCAGAAGAAATTCCAATATTTTTTTGTGCGCAAAAGTTAGGAAAATCTTTATTTTAAAGCAACAATGTTAGGTAAAACTGTCAGAACTTCTGGCACACCCCTCCCAATGAATAATCATGCATTTAGAGGGGTTTAAATTGCATAATTTAGCCAATAAAAACCTGTCAGTTTTCAGGTGAATTTCTCTAAAAACCTCAATAAAGGGATAAATGACGTGGGACAGGCATGTGGAGGTTTAAATGATGTAGGACAGGTATGTGGAGGTGTAAATGATGTTGGACAGGTATGTGGAGGTGTAAATGATGTGGGACAGGTATGTGGAGGTGTAAATGATGTTGGACAGGTATGTGGAGGTGTAAATGATGTAGGACAGGTATCTGGAGATGTAAATGAAGTAGGACAGGTACGTGGAGGTGTAAATGATGTGGGACAGGTATGTGAAGGTGTAAATGATGTGGGACAGGTACGTGGAGGTGTAAATGATGTGGGACAGGTATGTGGAGGTGTAAATGATGTGGACAGGTATGTGGAGGTGTAAACAATGTGGAGTAGGTATGTGGAGGTGTAAATTATGTGAGGCAGATACCACCCCAATTGTTGGGTGGTGTGTAGAGGTGTAAATGATGTGGGACAGGTATGTGGAGGTGTAAATGATGTAGGACAGTATGTGGAGGTTTAAATGATGTGATAAAGGTATCTGGAGGTGTAAATGATGAGGGACAGGTATGTGGAGGTGTAAATGATATGGGGCAGGTATGTGGAGGTGTAAATGATGTGGGACAGGTATGTGTAGGTGTAAACAATGTGGAGTAGGTATGTGGAGGTGTCAATTATGTGAGGCAGATATGTGGATGTGTAAACAATGTAGGACAGGTATGTGGAGGTGTAAATGATGTAGGACAGGTATGTGGAGGTGTAAATGATGTGGGACAGGTATGTGGATGTATAAACGATGTGGAGTAGGTATGTGGAGGTGTAAATTATGTGAGGTAGATATGTGGATGTGTAAACAATGTAGGACAGGTATGTGGAGGTGTAAATGATGTAGTACAGGTATGTGGTGGTGTAAATGATGTGGGACAGGTATGTGGATGTGTAAACAATGTAGGACAGGTATATGGAGGTGTAAATGATATGGACAGGTATGTGGAGGTGTAAATGATGTGGGACAGGTATGTGGAGGTGTAAACAATGTGGAGTAGGTATGTGGAGGTGTAAATGATGTGAGGTAGATATGTGGATGTGTAAACAATGTAGGACAGGTATATGGAGGTGTAAATGATATGGACAGGTATGTGGAGGTGTAAACAATGTGGAGTAGGTATGTGGAGGTGTAAATGATGTGAGGCAGATATGTGGATGTGTAAACAATGTTGGACTGGTATGTGGAGGTGTAAACAATGTAGTACAGGTATGTGGTGGTGTAAATGATGTGGGACAGGTATGTGGAGGTGTAAATGATGTAGGACAGGGATGTGGAGGTGTAAATGATGTGGGACAGGTATGTGGATGTGTAAATGATGTGGGACAGGTATGTGGAGGTGTAAATGATGTGGGACAGGTATGTGGAGGTGTAAATGATGTGGGACAGGTATGTGGAGGTGTAAATGATGTGGGGCAGGTATGTGGAGGTGTAAACGATGTATGACGGGTATGTGGAGGTGTAAATGATGTGGGACAGGTACATGGAGGTGTAAATGATGTGTGACAGGTATGTGGAGATGTAAATGATGTTGGACAGGTATGAGGAGGTGTAAATGATGTGGGACAGGTATGTGGATGTGTAAATGATGTGGGACAGGTATGAGGAGGTGTGAATGATGTGGGACAAGTATGTGGAGGTGTAAATGATGTGGGACAGGTATGTGGAGGTGTAAATGATGGGGGACAGGTATGAGGAGGTGTAAATGATGTGGGATAGGTATGTGGAGGTGTAAATGATGTGGGACAGGTATGTGGAGGTGTAAATGATGGGGGATAGGTATGTGGAGGTGTAGATGATGTGGGACAGGTATGTGGAGGTGTAAATGATGTAGGACAGGTATGTGGAGGTGTAGATGATGTGGGACAGGTATGTGGAGGTGCAAACGATGTGGGACAAGTATGTGGAAGTGTAAATGATGTGGGACAGGTATGCGGAGGTGTTGTATTGATCGGAAAGGGATTTTTAGAACTTACAGATGAGAGGTTTTACAAACTTGTATAAAGACTGAAAAAAACGCTGGCTCTAATTTTTCATACATTAATACAAAATGCAAAAATCAGGCATTTGACACCATTTAAGAACCTCCAGTACTTTCCTTATGGCCACTAACAGCTTCCTATATGGTCCTGCTATCTCAGCTGTAACTTTTTATGGGGTCCAGAATGGTCTCCGCACTTTTTCATGCACTTCTTCCAAGTTGTTTTTGTAGAACACTTGCTCAACCTTGCCGCAAGGACCGCAAATTGCCATTTCTAATTGAATCTTGCATTTCTTGGGTGTGCAAACTCACGCGATGTATGCGAGTAGCGCGAAATACACGCAAACTCGCTCCTAACTGAATTGAGCCCAGAATATATAACACACACTCATGTAGTACTCACTCTGCATCAGACTCTTAATACTTTAAAAAAAAAAAAAAATTATTTAATTCAGGGGCAAAACTGTTCAACTTTTGATGCTACTAATATAGATATAAAGAGTATTACTCTAGCTGCATAAACATAATTCATCTTATTTTTATTTTCACTGTATTGCAGCCAAAATAAGGGTTAATAGCACCCCGTGGCTTTGGAATCAGATATGCTGCTGCAATTGTTTGCAACCACGTTTCTTTCACTAAGTGCTTTGGCAGTTTGCAGTCTCCACACGAGAGACACTGGAGCTTGGTTCTAAATTTTGATTAAACACAATGCCATTAATCAACAGAAAGACACTGAGCAGTTGGCAAGGTCCAGAGCTGCAAAATGTTTAAGACATAAAACATTACCAAGTAATTAGAAAGCGTTCCTTTCGGAGGAACAGTGCCTTCAATAAAGAGGTAAATGATAGCATGTTTATTGTGGATGTAGGCAGGCAGTGCAATATGATAAACTACAGGAGATGCACATATCAGTAATCATCCACATTATTAGTGCCATTAATCATAATTCCGCAAATATAAGGTCCGACAACATTTATTTGACCAAAGTTGCCCTTAGCCAGCCTCTTCTTGACCATTATAAATTCCCTTGTAGACTATTATATCCCTGTCTCAACATGAATCACAGATCACATATTGATACTGACTCAGACACCCGATGGCCAATTAAATTTGAGCAATTAGCTCACTCTCTCTATGGAAAAAGTTTAACACTACTTTTTCTAAAATGTATGGCCTTTAAACCTACTGTGCAAATAAATCTATCTGTAATGAAAAATTTTCATTTTTGGTTGGGCACAATTGATTTTTCTAAATATGGTGGAAGCAGTGGGCCGGAAACTAGAATGTCATTATGAAAAACATTTAATGGAGTATATTTAGGCAACACTCTGCAGCATGTCTGGAAATCCCAGTGTGTCCTGCCAGCCATGGTTTGCCACCTACATGTGCCATACAGAACATGCCATGTTTCATACTGCTGATAAAGCAAATTTGAATGAAGCCAATCATCTTTTTGATATATAATTCTTACATTTAAATATGTGATTTTATAGTATATTTTTTAAAATATACTCAGTTACATGCATTTCTTTAAGTAACCACTAGGATGTCTATTTAAAAGTACACATGGAATCAATCTCAGGAGCATACAAAGACATTCCGTTCTAGGGAAGAATTTGGGAATCCCATGATACTTTGAGCCTAAAGACAAGTCCATGGATACACTCACAGACTGTCAATCATGACTATAGAGCCAATCAACACACCAAGATTAACATATTTTATCATTTGTAAACTCCCTGTTATGGATTTGATAAAAACTCATTGCACTTAAAGGTAGAAGAGCATTTTATATTGACTTTGCTTGAATAGTTTTCTGTACTGCGCATGCAAAACTATTGTTTTTTTTATAAATATATTATATTGAATACTTTTCATACCAACATTCTATTGTATAAATAATCAACAATAAATAGGATTATTCATCAATGCGTTCAGAACAATTAATATATGGGCAGACTAGTACATAGGAATAAGCATATTTAAAAAATTATATCCAACTATATTTTATATTAAATATCAAAACTTTCTGGCATATTAATTAGTTTCATTTGTTGTTACCTTATAGAGATTCAGCTAAAGTAATGTATATGGAAAATTGATGCTTCAAAATTTTGAATGTTGGAAAACTGTACCCAGTTTCCAAGTAGAGACATTTTTTATGGTTGTTTTACAGATGACAATCTTTTGTATTTTAACAACTAACAATGAATGGCAGTGCCTAGATGTTTTATCCTGAGTCTACACCAGACAAATCATACTTAAAAAAGATGTCCACACCAAATGTTAAATGTAAAAATATTTCCACTTAATAATAAAATAATTTGCAGTTTTTATTGCACTGTGCTGGTGATTTAAGAAGTCAGGTAGTATATTTCACACACAACTCCTTGCCCTATTCACCCCATTGTGCCACATTATTGTAAGTATTTTTCTTATGGGTTTGTTCCCATCATTTCCTTCTATAACACTTACAGATTTTAAAATTTCATTAAGATTGTATGACCTATTTCTCCTGTGTTGTTTTCAAACTCATTTTCACTATAGTAGTTTACAACAATGGTTCTCAAACTCGGTCCCCAAATAGGTCATGTTTTCCAGATCACATAGCCAGTGCACAGATGTATCACCAACTGTGACATTTTAAAGATCCACAGGTGACCTCATAAACATGAACTGTTTGGGGTTCTGAGGACAGAGTTTGAGAACACTGGTTTACATTGCAACATGGTACATGGACAGTTTAACCAGGGTCGCCGACAGCCGTGCTGGGCCCAGGAGACATTGGGCGTTGCCTAATCGAGGGAGGTGAGACCACGCCCCCTTAGAAGAAAAAAACATAATTTTTGCAGCGCCGCTACACGCTGGGGAGGTGGGCGCTGTGTGCCTCTCAGCTTGGCGCACAGCCAATGGGGGGCAAGATCAGCGTGATTGCTCCCCCCCATAGGCATAGGCGACTGCTCCGGCAGCTGCTTTAGCAGTCTCGAGCTGTCTCCCAGTGCAACCCAGCACACAGCAGTGTGTGTTGGGCTGCTGTGACGTAACAGGGAGGGGGAGTGGTGCTGGACCTGGGCCCCCGCCGGGCCCCTCAAACAAGCCCGGGCCCGGGTAGTTAGTACACCCCCCCCCCCTCTTGGCGCCCGTGAGTGTAACATTAAACCTGTAAAGCAAATATTCATTTCTATATGTGTAAACAAGCCATGAATATTGTTTTTCAATAATTGGGCAGAATAAGAGCGCAAAAAAATCTTAGCAAATAATTTTATTATCAATTGGGGAATATGAATTTGGAAAACAAAAAATTAGTGGACATCTCTTTAATGGAGGGTTAGGCACACTTTACAGGAAGACATCATACATTAGTTAATTCTTTAGTCCTTATTTCATTCCATCTATATTTTTAGTTGTTACATTAGTAATTTAAATTATGAATATATTATACATTTGCAGTTTTTAATAAAACCACTGAAAAACACTGTAAGTACTGGCGACCGGGCTGCTAAATAATGTATAATATTTTGCCATTAGGGCTGGTGATATTGAACATTTTAAAAAGTTGTGGGTGGGGGCACATTAATTGAAAGGCCTTAGGGCTACGAACGAAGACTGTCCAGTGTGTATCTTGCAGTCAGAACTACTCATTGCTCTATTGCTTTTATTTTTATTGTTTTTAAATAAATCAACTTATTTAAAGGTACTGTCCAGTTTTGAGGTGGACTTACAAAACCTTCTCTATCTTTAAATAACAGTGATATATTACTGATATGCACCCACTAGCCACAGGTAGGATTTTGAAGGGGTAGTTTTGCCCCCTTCAATCAAGCAATCATGTGGATTTAAGTACAACCTCTCCACAAGGATCAAATTCTTAAGCACAGATTAGTTAACAGGATAACATACAAAACCAAATATTAAAACTGTTGTTTTATTTTGAAACTACTGTACAGTATATGTCATAAAATCCTATACTAAATCAAATTGTATTTCAACTACAGCTTTCATATAATGGAAAATAAAATTAATTGAAAATAAAATAGAAGATCAGTTGTATAATTTAAATTACATTTAAAACTATCAATCAAAAACAATTCCCTCTTGTTAAAAATACCTTTCAGCTCCCTTTGTCAATAGTTTACCTCTACTGTCCTATCACAGTGTGCTGGTTATTGGTGTTAGGTGTTACCTTTATGGGGAAGGACAACTGCCGTTTTCATGTCACTTCACTGACAGACTTTTCCTAGCATGTATGCCAGTACTCCATCAGGGGGTATGGGTAGTACACCTGTAAGGTGCCCTAGCGGGAAAGGGGACCCGGCAGCGCCAATGATCCAGATTTCCAGGTTTAAATATTCTACTGAGGAACTCCCACATTCTGAGAGGGGTTCCAGTATCGCAGTTATAGGGAGAGCTGTGCAGGAGCCAGCACCCAGGTCTGGGAGAGCCATGTGGCCCCGGCATTGCTGTGCTTCAAGTTCACGGATGCTGACTTTCCACTCCCCTGGGGCTAGCCACCAATCAGCAGTTGTCTCCCATCCTCTTTCTACTCCTCACTTCTGCACTGCCTTCCATGTAGCCCACTTTTTATTATGCACACTGTGAAGTATAAATTGTAAGAGCTACAGTAATCCATTAAGGTAGCTGTTTTGTCTTCCTCATTATACTTATTTACACTAACCATGCTTATCAGGGTAGTCTTGTGGCAAGTGGGAGATCTGGGGGACACATCTGTACTTTGGAGAGAGGTTTATAGCACGCATTTGCTTCATGTGTCAGGCTGCACCTCTGTATCCACAGTGGTGGTGCTCTGTGTGTGTTTGTGCAGAGTTGATAATCCGGTGCCTGGCCTGTAACATTTGTACTGGGTCCCACAATTTTTGATGGGACACATTTGTGAGCTAGGGCAGTAGAGGTAGGCTCACTGTGGGGAATTACAGTTTGCTATATTCAAATGACAATATCTTTCTACTTTAGGGATTTTTATAATACCATTTCCTATAGGTAGTAATTAAACTGCAAGATCCTACATAAGTAAAGTGTTATCTCACAAATGTTATATAAATATGTCATCTGGCATAAGTAAGATTTCTGTAAAAGCTACTAGTTGTTATAACAGCTTGAATAATCAGTTACAGTATTCCTCTTTGAAGAACAATAGTTTTAATAAATATATTGTTTTAACTTCCCCCCAAAAATCCTATTGTTTTCAATTTAGGCAGATTTGAAATTGCTACGTAACTAGTTAAATGGGTAGAAGTAAAATGAATTACGTAAGTCAGTATTACTTATTTACAGTATGTTGTACTTGTCCATCTGCCCTCATTTGATTTGCTGTAAAAGTATTTAATCACAGGTACAGATAAGTACCTGGGAATCTTAATTTGGGGCTTATTCTCCTCATCTAACAGCATGGGGTGCAAGAAGATGATTAACATTCCGGTAGTGGACACACTAATATGTTGCTTCCTCATGAAAGTGAAATGCCTTTTTTGAGAATCCCCCTTGTTGACTAGACAAGAAAGTTAATTTTGTTTGCCTGCCACATTAGAAGTTCCCTAGAGGGATAAAAGGACTCATGAAAAAAAGTGTAGGAGAGTAGGCAGCATAATTCATTGTGAATTGAGCAAAGAAGTCTAATCCAGATAAATGGCCAACCCCAATGCATCCTACCTGTTATTACAACAGACTGTACTATCCGTGCAGTAAATTAGTCAAACCCCAATAGGGCTTGGTGGGAGCTTATCTTCAAGTGTATAATTTGAGTGATGAGGGAGCTGCCTCCGTGACTAGACTGAGTGATTTGTTTCATATTGTAAGACAAGTGACTGTGTTCCTACAGCCTCACCTTTTTACTGTTCTACATGCTTATTGTTCTTTAAAGCATAGTTACTATTAAGGTGACAACATAAAACAACAAACTGCATCTGCTTAAGGAATGGTTTGTTTCTTTATGGCTGCTATTCCCAACTCATCGTATACTGAAATGTTTGGGGACAGCTCAGGCATCCAAAATGTTTAACATACAGTACATTCTCTTATAAGTACGTTCAGCTGTTACAACTTAATCTATAACTTAAAACTGAAGATATAGGTAACTAAAAGTCATATTAGTCATATAATAAGAAAGTATCAGTATATTATCTTTGCTGTCTATATATTTTGTACCCAGTTCCCTAATTCTAATAAAATGTGTGGAATTTGTATACTAAACAACACATGTACACACATGAGGAGTAATCTTGCATATTACATTTCTGTATTCTTCTTAAGATGCACACTTATTAAAGGAGTGGGATCACCCCATGCACTAAAAACTCAATTGTGGTATTTAACATGATCAAATTAAAAATACTAAAAACAAATTTAAACAGCAGGGTGTTCCAAGGCAGCTTGTGATTGGATGCAAGCTGGAAAACATTATACAGGATTGGCTCCTATCTTGCTCTCTTAGGGGGCGATTCAATTCAAGCGAAAGTGACCAAAGTTCTGTTAGCGTCGCAATATGTAGAAAAACAGCCGCGCCCCCGGCACATTGGTTGGATTGCCCTTCGCATCCCCAGGGGGGTGCACGAAGAAATCCTTAGTGCACCCAAACAGCGCGGTGTATTGAATAGGTTCGGGAGTCCCTCCCGTCGCTATTCAATAGCGCGTTGAATTGAATTGCCCCCTTAGACCTGGAATGCCGTGCTGTTTTACAATCTGTGATATTGCTCCTGTCTGATTGTGTCAAATACACTATGGGATTTTTAATGTAGGTGGTGGTGCAGCCCCCTAACACTCTATTTTCTTGGCATTAGAAATGGAACAGAATATAGAACACATTAAGCTTTTAGATTAGAATTCATAATGAATTGCACCCTATACATCTATAGACAGAGGATGAAAGTAATTATAAATTTTAATGTATAATATCGGGCAGATTTATTTATTTTATGTCACATGACATTCGTGTGTACAAGGTCACTGTGCCACGCTACTTTATGTCTTTCAGTATGATTTCTGCCTACTTGTATCGAAGTGTGTAAGATTTGGTAAGCATAGCACCATATCAATTGAACTGTTGGTGCAATTTTTTGGTAGAGTAACTGCTTGTTTTTATCAAACAAAAACATTATGCTCCCAAATAATCTCAATTAGCTATTGAAAGTATTCAGAATTCTGTAACCTTCAATACATCTAGGCCTTAAATCTGCCCTCTCTATCAGTACTTTAAGAAGCTAAGGATATGTTTCCAGAGTTATGGGTATGGTTTGTTTCTGTTTGTTTTTAATGCAGACCATCCGGATTGCACCCAGAGGATGAAGGAGCAATTGGGGCAATGGGAAAATTAGAAATGTAACTGGGTAAATATTACTTCTTTAAGACTAATTGCTAACTTGATTGTGCAAAGTTTTTATTTATTATCACTCTGTTTCCATTTTGTGTTCTTGATACATTTTACTATTTGTTTTTGCTATAAAAATAGTTGTACAATACAAGATTCAAATTTTTTTCGTTATGTAGAATTAAGCACACTCTTGTCCCATGAAGATTGTTGAGTTCTTTGCATACACACAATGCTTTCAGGTGTCTAATCCCACTAATCCTACTAATCTCAGTGCAATGTTAGTGTAAACACTGGTCATTTCTAGCTGGGAGTATCAATACATATGGGATACCTTATACAATTGTATGCAATTATTAGTCATAACAATATTATCATATACTAGGTCATAACTAGGAAATCATTTGAAATAAAACCCTTGTCTGAGAACCCCTAATTGGCAGGCTTGGATAATACCTCTAATAGTCATTCCTAGATTATTGAACGCAAACTACAGTCCAAAGATCATTTTGTTTTCTCCCCTGCTTTTTTACAGCAATGATATAAAATTATACAAATAAAAAAGAAAATAAGTTTGCGGCGCTAGATAACACTTAGGGGTCAATCTTATTAGCCGTGATGATCTCGCCGGCTTAAATCAACGCGGCAGTGGCAGCCTGGATTCACCAAATTTTGCTTGCAGCACCATAGGGCAGCGTGCAAAGTTTGGCGAATTCGGGGTCGAGTTGGGCTGCGAAGGGTGCGATGTGCAGGTCCATTGCCGGCATTTTAACGCTGTTGCAACGGCACATCGCATGGGATATGATTGACCCCTTAGTTCCAATTAGTGTCAAATAAAGCAGGTCACCAAGAGAGAGTATTGCCGTCTCTCTTAAACAAAGAAAAAAGCAAAAACTAGGTGGCGTTTATTTCACTAAAATATACCACAAGTGCAAGTGCATAAATCATTTGATAATAAAAAAGTACATACATATAAGAATAACTCCTGGGATGAAACAAATAAAAGATACAATATGACAATTGTCAATTAAAAGTAACGGTATAACAAAATCTAATAACCAATAATCGGTTATAGTATTATGTATTAGATATAGATAGAGATCACCCAATAAACAAGTAGCAGCTGCTTGATATAACAGTTAAGTTATAAAGTACAACATTGACTGTCTCTCCAAAGCCGCCAAGCCGTGCGGAGAAACGCACAAAGGATACGGAGTCCGGACGCAGCTGCTAGCCAATGCCACAGTTTCATAGCTATCTTCTGCCTCGCTGCCATGCTCACTAACCCTCAGGATGCTGACGAGGACATTGGCCTGGCTGTGTGCTTAACATCTTCCACTGGAGGTACTTGACACATACAGGTCCCTTTGCTCTCTCCATGCATACATTCCTTCAGCAGAGTGTGCCTTGGTATAATTATCCCAGCTGCATTGCTGGTCCTGGCAGGTCGCTTATGGATTAAATATTACCACTATGGGGCATGCTACTTGACTACTGCTGTGGTGAGAAACGCTATTGTTTTTATACTCGTGGGCAGCATATCTGTTATCTGTGGTCTACTTTCTTACCACACATGGAGAGACAGTCAATGTTGTACTTTATAAGAGGAATAGCAAGTGGAGTGGCTATTATTGGATACATGAACTATTAGGATTTGAAAGACTGTTATATCAAGCAGCTGCTACTTGTTTATTGGGTGATCTCTATCTGTATCTAATACATAATACTATGACTGATTATAGCTTATTAAATTGTGTTATACCGCTACTTTTTAATTGACAATTATCATTTTGTATCTTTTATTTGTTTACTCCCTGGAGTTATTCTTAAATGTATGTACTTTTTATTATGAAATGATTTATGCACTTTCACGAGTGGTATATATTAGCCCCACATGGCTTTTGCTTTGTTCTTTATAATATAATACAATCCCAATATTCTGAAAAAAAAAAGAACAATAATATGAGGCAGTATATTGTTTGACTGTCCTCAATACCGCCTCTTAGCAGGGAAAATGATTTCCATGTTTGCACAACTCACAGTGAATAATAGTGTGAGTATTGATACTACTGTAAATATTAAACTATGGGCCTGAGTTGAACATATCCCTGTTTGCAGAGCATATTTTGCGCATGCTCCGGAGCCTAGCATATGCAAGCAGGCCACGGGTGACACAGAGTTGTATGCATTTCAATCACATATTCACTTGTCACTGAGAAGAACAGGGACTTTTTATGTACGCAGAGTTCAGAGAGGCCATGCTGGCCAAATTGCTGGCATTGCCGAGGGATACACGAATACACTTCCAAATGTATCATGTATCACTGGCACCAAGCATAGGCTGATGCACGTGTGCCTTGGTAATGATGATTCCAATCAAGCTACGCATACTGATAGGGGGTGGGTACGCCGCTAGGATGTGTACAACTCTGTGTATTGGATGAGATATGCATTTGCTGTCATACAGAACATGCAATGCAGGAGCATTTACAGACAATTTGCATTGTACTCAGCATCAGGCCCTATACATGTATTTATACAATGCTTTGCTATCTGGCATGAACCACATGATGACAAATTTTGCTACCTTAGATTGCTTCCTCAGGCTGTCTGACTATAGACACACCCCTGTTTTCAAGCCATGCTTAGAGAGACTTCAAGCAATGCTGCCAGGTCCAGATTAAGCCTTCAGGGCTTAAAACAGGGAGGCCGGTCCCAACTCCTTCTGTCCTTCCACTCTTGTCATCACCGGCTCCTCTCATCATCCAGTCCGACCCCACTTGTTATCCAGCCCGCCCCCACTCGTCATCTGCCCCACCCCCACTCGTCCTACCTTTACAAAATCCACAGTGCAGCAGTGTGCTCCGGCTGTGGTGGTAGTAGTGGTGGGGTACCTGAGAGAAAGGGGATCTGGGGCACTGTACCCCCTTATTCCAGCTCTGGATGCTGCTACTGTGTCCTGTGCTTCTAAAAATCAAGCACAGTCATAGCTGTAAGGAAAAACATCAATATTCACCAAATTATACTTAAGTACCCATGGAAACAAACTATCAAAATATATCACGTACTTATATAAAAAGCATAAGTGTACAAAACACATTAGTCCTCTGCTGCTGTTCAATGGGACATTGCCAAGTGCAGAAAATTCGAAACATAGAAAAACACAACATAGAGCAGCCTTGGTCCTAATCTTTAATGTTGCATAAAATTGTAAAATTATCTTTTTAAATAAATAGATTATGCAGGAGTAATCATTATAAAACATAGGTTCAACATATTATATGCTATGCACATTATTTTAATAATAAATTCATACTGTATGACAAATATTCAAATACATTAAAAAACATAAACAATAATAACACCACAATGTTACATAGTATTTTTTATCAAATTATTTTATATATCACGTATAATTAGGACCAACGCTGTTCTTTGGTTTGTTTAGCTTCCCACTGGCCATACATACAAAAAGTATATTTTTACGTTATATTTTGTCAGTTTTGAGGATTATGATCTCATTGCCCTTTTACAATACACCAAACTCAGAAAATATATCAGAAAAATATTGAAATATTTATCTGGTTTCAATGACCAGATAAAATTACACAAACTGAATTTATAGAGCAGTATAATGTAACACAGTATTATCTATACAATATGAATAATATTGAGGTAAATAGCAATACAGTTGGTTTTTAGATTGCTTATTTGACTCACTTCCTGCTTTTAAATTGTTTTAACTAATAGGTATTGGTTATGTGACAATAACAAAATGAATACTAGAACCAGTCGATTAATCAGCAGTTAATGCTTCATTAGATGAACTTAGAACAGTACAACTGATTTTGTAATTATGCTTGGCTAATGTTCATTAAAATACAAGTGTTTAGGGGCTATTGCACATAGACTTTATATATTGTTGTGGCTTGCTTTTATTGTGATAAACATAAGATTTATTTGTTCACTAGTGAAATTTTAATTGTAACAGTATTTGATTGCTGTAAAAAGTGGTTCACAAAATTATAAAATTTTTTTACAACTATTATTATAGTGATAATTAATTTTTTTCTAAATGCAAGTACTATTCTGAGTCCTGAAAGTAAAAACTGAAGTTGACCAGTATCTTGTAACAGGTCCCTTCATTTTCCTTAAATTAATCTTCTGAGCTACAATAAAAAACTTTAACTTCTGTAATTGATTGATGCCAATTAATAACAAGACCTCCTTAACTTACACCAGATATACAAGGTCACATTTTTCCTACTTTTTCAGCTACAGCAATTTGTAATGCTTTGTAATGTTTTAAACGTTTAGCTCTCAATCCAGTTATCCGTGATGATCTCTTGCGTGCGAGTCATCACGACAATAGCCGCTCTTTACGGCAGCCTGAACTTGCACAAAAGTTCTCGCAGCCCCATAGGGCTCCGAACAACATTATGCGAATTTGGGCTTGTTGTCAGCCGCGAGAGATGCGAGATGAGGTGCCGTTGCTGGTGTTTTAACGCCGTGGTAACGGCAACTCGCACCCTTTGCGCTAATTGGATTGACCCCTTAGACATGAAAGGTGATTTTCTGATGTGCAGATGCTAGTTTGCATGTACTGTACTGTATGTGTCTTCTTTGCTTTGGTGAATGCACATGATAATAGGATGACAATGGACTCTGTAGGATGATTAGGGAAGCTTCTTTCTTGGCTGTATGGTCCAGTTTTTGGAATGTTTTGGTTCAGGATCAGTGTTTCTTTGGAATACCTCATTTAAACCATGGTTTCTCCTTGAGAGATACAAGAAAGGGTACATATACTAAAATATTTACTACAAATTCTATAACACATTGTGAATAAACCAATTTTATATTCTTTCCTCCTCAAGTTATTTCATTGTAGGCTCACAGTGATACACAAAGTACAGATTTCATACTAAGGCATTGGCAATTGTATGGGGGGGAATTGATAGGCAGTGACTTTTACACAACATATTTAGACCTGTACAATATGTTCAAAGAGTACAGGGACATACAATACCATTTAACCATCAGTTTACATTGACCAAATGAATTCACATAACCTTTCAAATACATATAAACTAGATATTTTTTAATGAAAACCCCCTGCCCCTCCTCTAAAAGTCTAATGTATATGTGAGTGACATTTTGTAAACAGTTATGTGAAATATTGACCTCAATCGGTACTTGAACCCCTTAAAGGTCTTAAATGTGCCCCAGTCCTACCCAACTACAAGCAGCAGAATAAATCACCTGCCATCCTCCCAACTCTATTCACAGACTCTGAATTCGGGGAAATAACAATTTACAAATACTTAGTAGAATGGTGAAACATAAACATATTTGGGACGAGTCTGTTCCACTGCGTATCTTGTTTCATGTGAGATTTCAAGATATTGCTTATCTCTAGTCCAGTAGAAGTCCAACACCTGGGGGTCCTCTATGGATTACTCACTTGCCTAGTGTTTGCATCACTTTTGTCTGGATAGTAGTGAATAAAGTATGGGTTGAAGGTGCTAGGGGATGATTAATTTGACTATGGGAAACTCATATGGAGCTAATGGAAGTGTTCAGTTAAGAAGTCTTTATGGACATTTCTTTTTAAAATTATTATTATATATTTTTTTTAACATAATATTTGGCAATATGTAGTAGTTTTTTGGCACCCAAATATTTGTTCAACTAATTTTGATTGCAATATATTCAGGTAATTATTTTTTAAGCTATTTTCTTGGGTCCCTTTCTTATCTGGTTCCTTCCGCATACATATTATTAGAACATTAGTTATGGCATGACTTAATATTAGCATACAATAGCATCACTAAGTATACCCTGTATGATCAGGATTAAATCTACTTTTTATAGGACAATAGTTGCATTTTGTTTGGGTAGACAAGCGAAATAAAACTAGTTTGTTGCAAGCTTTACTGGTCATCATTTTGCAATATGTTGTTGTGTTAGGTTATTAAACAAAAGTATTATAGATTAAAGAGTGACAAGAGCTGTTGAAATCAATTATTTTTCAACTGAGGTGGCATAATGGAAATCGACTTCTATGAATGAACTCCTGTTAGGAAGTTATGAAGTGCACAGCTAATGCACTGCCATGAGTTCATCTTTATTATTGTGTTACACCTGAATCAATTGACACAGTCGTTTTTTTTCTCTTCTTATGCTTCCCTTTAAGCAAGAGATGACACTTAATTGAATAAAAGTCAATGTAATTATATTAACAGACTCAGTGTTAGCGCTGACAGTGGAAAAGGGACACTGCTGTATAGATCTTGTCTGTATTTCTGCATTCAGTTAGGCCTGACAGAAATTGACAGCGTTTAGGCCATCTAGATAGATTTCAGGGTTATTGTTTCTTTTTTGTTTAATTTTACTATTAGTATAATAGCATAAAAAGGAGACAATCACCGTGCACTCTTATTAGTCTTCTTAATAGTAGCTTGTGTGCATCTGTGAATTTATGCTGCCTTTTACACACATGTTAATTTTTCCTTGGCCTCATCACCGTGTTCCCTTCTATGCCCCCAAGGCAAGCTGAGGACCTTTATTGGCGGATGTTAAAGAATACTAGGAGAGATAATGTCCTGCTGCATATCATAACTTATTTTTAGTATGTAAAGAATGGCATATAATGTATATATCTCCATGTTTCAGATTTTCCAATTGTCTATATATATATATATATATATATATATATATATATATACTGTAGTCACCTAGATAGAATAACTGAGGCACTCTGTCTTAAACATCTCGGCACACAGAGACTAATTAATGGGATATCTTTATATCCACATATAATCTTGGAGAGACTGAATGAACTTATATAATAGGTCTGGGGACTCTGGTTAGGTATCCTTGATTGAGCCAATTAACATCATACCTTAGATAAAGCATAATAATCAGTCTGTATTGTTTTAATATGTATATTGTTGATATTGAATAGAGAGTTTGTTTCTCTTTGAACTAATTCAAATTTTTTTTTTAATTGAATCTATACACCTGTGCAATATTATATTATATCCTTAACGCGCACCCTTCTGATAGGCTATTATCATACCTTTATTGTAAGTATATGTAAGTAAATTTATGATACTTATGGGGAGCAGCGTTTGATACTTTATTATTGTAGGAGGCTTGACTAAAGTTAATTGTTATTATTAGTGAGCACCCAAACAAGGGACACGCTGTGGACCCTTGATTGTTCATTTGTTCATTTTCTTACCTGAAAATGCACAGATGTCATATGACTAGTTGGTTGCAGCATATTTATATATGTCCACCACTTATAAATGTATGTGTACAACAAGGCTGACCGTAACACATAATACTGTAATTGTTTTGGAACAATTTGCATATATCTTTATGGCTTGTGATTAGTACACACAGAATTATTCTCAGTGAATGCAGCTTTACATTGTTGTGTTTGTTGATGTTTAACTTAATGTTGGTTGTAGAATGAAATATGATACTCTTTAAGAACCCTTTTTGTGGTAAATCATCATATTTTTTTCATTTGTTGCATGCTTTTCTTGCACGTGCATTTTTGCATGTTACTGCTTAAATTGTGGAGCGCATAAAATAACCATCGCTTTAGAATTTTTTTAAAATATGATTCATCTAATACATAAGAAGTGTACAACTATAGATTAATTACTATGAAAGAAGTATAATGTGGATTATTTTGTTTCAAGAGCAATCTAATGGAGTTATGTATATTTTTCTGTCTTATTTATTTGTCAATCTTCTCATTATTTACAGACACAGTGCCAATATTAACCTCCACCGCAAACTGTTGACCAAAGAACTGGATGAGATGGGGCTGGACTCCTCTCAGCCCAATCTCCGAGATGAGTTCTTGGCAAAGATATATGGTGGACAACATTCCCTGGGCTTGGATGTTAGAGAGGATACCATTTCGCCAGTTGGTACAGAAGATTCCCACATTAATGGGTATGGACGGAGCCTGGCAGAAGATTACATGGTCTTAGATTTGAGCACGACCTCCAGCATCCAGTCTAGCAGCAGTATCCACTCTTCTGTGGAGTCTGATGTGGGCAGTGATGAAGGCATCATGCTGGATGACATCGATGTTGCCAGTGACAGCGAGGAGTCCTCTCAAAAAGCTGATGCTTCTGCCTCTCTCATGGGACCAGGCAATGATGTGACAGAATCTTCCTTCTACAACAGCTTTGCCATGAGCAATGGTGGAATAATGTGCAACATTTGCCACAAAATGTACAGCAACAAAGGGACCCTGCGGGTTCATTATAAGACAGTGCACTTGCGGGAGATGCATAAATGCAAAGTTCTTGGATGTAACATGATGTTCTCCTCAGTACGCAGCCGAAACCGGCACAGTCAAAACCCTAATCTCCATAAAAACATTCCTTTCTCTTCTGTGGAATAGCTTCCAAACGGACACTGTAAATTCCAGATTTCACAGAAGATACAACTGAACTGCTCCATATTTATATATACGTACATATATAAAAATTTATATGTACAGTATCTTATATATCTATATATATAGATATATATATATATATAAATCTAGATATATATTCTTTTTTAAGGAAAAGAGAAAAAGAAAACTACAAAACACTAGGTGCTTTTTTATTTTCACTTATACGTGAAGTTGCCCTTGAGGACTAATAAGAAGCAAACAAACAAAAAACACAGTCACTTATACCAGTTTTTGTAACGGAATGAAGTACTTGATTATCTCCAAAGATAGTGTCTTATTATTCCAGTGACTATTGCTTGCAAAAGAAAATAACGAACAATTGTTTTGTTTTAATTTACAAAAACACACCTAGGTATTTTTTGAGAAGACTAAGCATGGCAGATTCATCTGTAAATATGGAGTCCCCTCGGGTGGGCAATATTGTATTGATGGTTGTGTACGCCTGGTTTCCTGTTGCAGTTCCATCAAGCTGTATGCAGGAAAATATGTAGCTGTCTAGCTCTGTCTCTTTATTTTAGCTTCAATGCACATTTTTGCAAAACAGACACCGAAACATGACCATTTTGTGACTACCTGCTAGTTGTAGTATTATCCTGGTGTTGCATGCTTACAGCACTATCTATTCATTGATTTATTTTCCTTTTTGTATTGTACTATTTGTATAAAAGCAGTAATGCACTTTCCCCACTTAAACACCACAATGTGTGTAATAATATCTCTATTTTGACTCTTTGGTGCTGAGAGACATAAGATTCTGGCAAAACTATACCAACCCAAACACCCGCCCCGTCTACTGAAGTGGCTGAAATACCTTCATTATATTGGGATGTTTTGTTTTGACAGAGATGGACTGTCAAATGGCATGGTTGCCAAAATAAAGCAAGTATTCATGGAGTTTTGCAAGTAGAAATGCCAATTTTGCACATATCACTAAAATGCATAAAGCATTCAGCGAAGGCGTAAGCCATATATCATGTCCTTTAGAGAAATAATCTAATGTTACAGAAACATCACTCCCCCCATTCCCATTCTCAAGCTGGATAGGGATGATGGTCATGATATATTTCAGAGGAAGGAATAATAGTTGCTTGGCTATATATTATAATAACATAGAACAATCAATACTGTATTTTTGTTTCGGGACTCACAGAGTTCATCTGCATAAGTGTTGCACATGTATATGGAGGAATCACAGTATTGATCAGATTATTTGATAATACACAGTGGATTTCCTATGTCCAATAGTACTAGATATGTAACACCCTTGTATTGTACAGTACAGTACATGCTTGTTTTCACACTACCCAATGTTGAAGTCTTATTTTGATGGTTCCGAGTGACAGTATTACAGGGAATTACACATCTTTCAAAATGTGAAAGGAAGAACGAATACACCTTAATATTGTATAAAGCAGTGCTTTTACACATACTGTACATTTTCTATGGGTTAAATCTTATGCTGCAAATCATTATTAGTCAGTAGTGTTCACTAACAATATAGTAAAAAGAATGATGGTCTGTTTCAGGCAGTCATGTCTTAATTGGGGTAGTCTTCTTTTTGTTTAAAAAAACCCCTAATTTGCCAGAAACTACTGTATCACACAGTATTCCAAGGACATAATACCTGGAGAATTGCATCTCGAGAGTCCTATCTACGTATTGTGAGCGGCAGGGCTGCTCATTCTATACAGTGACCACTGTCTAAACAAAACAGCTTTCACCTGATTTAAAAATCTGCAATTTAGCCTGTAGCACTCATAAATTAGGAGATGCATCTCACAAACAGTGAGTGACCCCCAAAAAGTCATAACCTCACTCTTTTGCTAATTATGGGGAGGCAGGAGGATTAAAATTGATGTTTGGAACATATGCAACTGTTATAGAGAATTTGTCATGGACCGTATCAGACCTCAATAAAGAAACGTTATTGCAAAAAGCAAAGTGTTCCCTTTAAGTGATTCAGCAAATACAAAATATTCATCCCTCCAGAGGTAATGTCACAAGACATCCTGCAGTAAAGGATTTTAATATTAAATATCAAAATTTACAAGCCTAGACCTGTATATAATAAATAGATGCAGGTGGCTGCCCTAACCTCCCCTGATGTAAGACTCAGCCAATGTTAATCCCATGACATTTATATAACCAGAAACAGGCAGGAGCAGTAGTATTCTTGCGTCTTTTGACTTTGTCCTGGGAATTGAGCTATATACATTGGAAACAAGCAAATACTGCTCTCAGTATTTGGGTGGTCAGAAAGGCTTTGTGACTTCACCATCATAACAGGTTCCTCACATTAGGCCAAAAGTTGAAGCACTTACAGCATAATAGCTAAGAAGCATGTGCTCGACCTTAAATAGAACACATTCATATTGTAATGAGAAGAAAACAAACACCCGGAAAGAATAGAGTTATAAACGTCCCTTTTCTACTCTGAGTTTTGTAGAGAAGATTAGAAACTTAATTAAAACAGCGCAAGGCACTTTTTTCTTGAAACCTTTATGTGTTTCCAGTGTTTACGCATCTTGCCTGAACTCGTGTGCCACACAGGTAGCTTACGTTGCTAAAAACTGTACTAGTTACAGTATATTTGCATAACTTCAGCATTCTGCCAAAATTGTACATTTCTATCTGCATTAATACTTTTCTTTCTCTGTTTTCCAATCAATACCTCCTATTACAATCTGAGATTGTTGTGCATTGCGGTATTTCTCTGTACATTGTATTCTCCTAAGGCTCCGAGCTTCATGTTTTTAAGTTACAGCACTAGTTAGCTATGATTATCCATGCCTTGTTTGTAATATTTGCAGCAAATGTCTCATGTTTGCCAAAGGAATTTACTATATGCTTTTTTTTTTTTTTAAGTTGACTTATTGTATATGGCACTCGTTATGGATTACAGACATACACATTTCTAGCAGACAAGACAGTATTTACAATTACACTGATTGCTGAAAATTTTGTTATCAAAGAACTGTAAGAAAATGCCCAAAAAGGAATGACCGATTATGTTTCTTCCTGGGTCCATGGTGATTAAAGACTGAAAATACTTGTGAAACCAGTAAAAGACTTTTTTTTTTTTAATTTAAAGTTACATTTGTCCAACACTAATGTTTACTGAGAAAAGCTGAGGAATTTTTTGATGACCATTTTTTGGAATATGTCACTGAGTTTTAAGTACTACTCTCGGTTAAACTGAATAGTATTCAGCTTAGTTTTTATACCGTTCATGTATACTGTATGTGTTTGTTAAATTGCAACCGGATTAAGTAAAGTGTACTCTTCTTATTCAGTTTGTATGTGTGTCCATGCTAACATTCTCTTGCACTGCCTTTTTCTATATGAGGAGCATTACTGTTTCAAGAGGTTGTGAGAAGTTTTAGTGAATACAGTTTTTACTGTGTGATGCAAACATGTTTTAATAATAAAAGAAAAAAATATGTTGAATTATAATACATCGATGCTTCACGTCTATGAAGACCTCTGGCTAAACAGCATAAAATGAGGAGTAGATCGCAAAAGGCCAAGTAAAAAAAAAAGAAGAAAAAGAAAAGCAGAACAGGGATTAATTATTAATTTTCAGAATTATTTTTGTTACCTGAAAAGTTAGTTGATTTACCTAATGAATAATTCCGAGTAAAGTGTTGCCAGTGAAAAATTAGCATGTAAAAGAATGACTTTGGGTAGTGATTGGCACTGAAAAAATATTTGTCTTATTTGTAGGAAAATATTAGTGTAGAATTTTTATGCTTCCCATGTAACTGGGATTTTTTTTAAGCTCAAAAGCCTCCCTAAACCATATTTATATCCCAGCTGGGACATGCAGGAGGTTTGGGGACGTAGTGCAGTAAATTGCATTACTATGGTCCTGCCCCCTGCTGCACAATTATGCCACTTAGCAGCAGGGGAGTCACAATGACTCGATTCACTGTAAATTGAGTCATCAAGTTCCTGGATCACCTGCTTTACTGGGGAAGTGATGGGATCCGTGAGGTTGGTCTACTTTCCCTGGAGTTTTAGAGAGCACCCCAATATTCAGGAGTCTCCCAGACACTTCGGAAGAGTAGACAAGTATTCCCTAACTCTTATTATAAAAATCACCCTCCATTCCTTTCTATTAAACTGACATGTGCTCATAGTAGTAACTGCTGCAGATTGGTATATAAATTCCTAAAATAAACCAGTGTCAAAATCTTATATCAGACTTAGGGCCTGATTTACTATGGATCGCAATATTGCGTATGCAAACAGTTCAACAGCGATAGCAAGCAACCCCACTGCAATCGCTATGCAAACTCAGCCCCACGTAAGGACGCCCACCTTACCATACGCACATCCGTAATACTTAGCAGAATAGAGAAACCATTGGTACAATGGAGTACCATCGGGCTCATACACACACTTGCACAAGCCCTGACCTTATGCAGAAATTGCTAACAGCCACGCACGCTATTAGACCTCACACTGTGTATGGCTTTGCAGTGGATAATTTATGCACGCCCCTGAAACGGCGTGCGAATGCACTGGCACGCCTGCTTTTGGCCGACCAACCCCTGCCCCATTACAACCCGCAAACAGCACTTCCTGTCAATCACTCTGCGATGGGTCTGCATCGCCACTGCGATCGCAGTTCTGATCACAGCGGTTGGTTCGCGCACGCGCACTGCGATGCCTACTCATGCGCAGTGCAAAACAATTGCCCAATTGCATGCATATTAGCAACTGCGCTCCTTGCTGAATCAGGCTCTTAAACATAAAATGTACTTACATACAGGGGCGTAACTAGTTATTTGTGGGCCCCATAGCAACATATGTAACGGCTCCATTTGCTACCCAATGGCAAATAAAACTCACATAGAAATATGGGACAGACAGTGAAGACAGACCTCCCTCTGCTGTGGGCTCCATAGCAGTCGCACCCCTTGCACCTATGGTAGTTACACCTTTGCTTACATATAATATATAGTCACATATTATTGAAGTAAAAGAAAACATTTACCAATAAACTAAAATGATCTAAACGGAAATGTACAGCAGTTAGGCCAGGTACATATCAGAACTAAGTGTGTCTCGGTCGACAGCATGATCCACGGTGCAGCACAGCAGATGGGACAACCACGATGTCGGCGGGCTTGAACATACGGTAGTGGTACATATCAGACGATGTGTACTACAGATGTGAGTGTCCTCATACATCTAAGCTCCTTTCGCGTTAAACAGTGCTTCTAGTTGTGCCATGCAGTAGTGTTGAGCGTCTATTCGTGCAACTTTTTCCATTCAAATGCGTCTAATTCACAGAGTGATACGAATAGGACACCCAATCAGTGTGAAACGGTTTTGCATGCAGATACACCTGCAGTCGCACACAGAATATAGGCATGCTGCATATCATTCTAATCAACAGAAGCTTCTTGTGCATTCTAAGACTCTCAGCGCTACCGAGTCACGTGTCGC
This sequence comes from Taudactylus pleione, assembly GCA_031769625.1. Taxonomy (NCBI): domain Eukaryota; kingdom Metazoa; phylum Chordata; class Amphibia; order Anura; family Myobatrachidae; genus Taudactylus; species Taudactylus pleione. The sequence goes on along the minus strand of JAUIMM010000756.1, from coordinate 2,045,089 downwards.
TCACGCGTTAGATGTAACGCGACTTGTAGTGCACAGAGGATAGATGTATGTGGACATATCTGTATATGTCACTCCAATCTGATTTATTGCCTAATGTGTACCCACCCTAATCCTGAAAAAAAACTGACACCTCGCAAACCCAAACTTATGATTTCCCTTTCATGTCACATGCATGTATATAGAACTGAAATACACAGTGTTATCATACAAATCAATAGAATAACCTGGTGGTTATACAGTAGCTCTGTGGTGGAAGCATAAGATATTATTATCACTGTTATTAATATTCACTTATACAGTATATATAGCTCTAGCATTCTCCACAGTGTAATACGATTAGGAAGAAATTGTAATTAAACAAGACAGGGTATTAACGACAGACACTACTTGCAAATTTATAATCTATAGGATTAAATTTTTCTCTTAGCTGTTGTACACTCAATTAACATTAACACATTGTATACGAAGCATGAAATGAAACAAGACTATTTTCAGTTTATTTTTGTGGTTTATTAGCATGGTGTAAAGTTAGAAATATAAAGTTTATTATAGACCTGTGATTGGTCAGAGCATGCACTGATAGATAGCTAATGTGATTGGTCAGAGCATGCACTGATAGATAGCTAATGTGATTGGTCAGAGCATGCACTGATAGATAGCTAATGTGGTTTTACAGAAGCTGAAAAAAATTCATCCTCTGAAGATCACCCCCATAACATCGACTGTGAGTTGGGTGGATCTAAAAGTAACCTGTGACATCATTTTAGGAGAGGGCAAACAATATTAAGCATAGAAACAACTGAAGAGAGGACCAGAATTAATGTCTGTCAACAGGTAAGTGATTTGAGTTAATGACATACAGTAGTTGAAGCACCACAAAAAGCCGTACTGTACAGTACTTTCAGGATACAATAACTATTGAATACATTGGGATTCATCAATAGTTACAAGTGAATCAAGCCATACTAGAAGGTTAATTTTTATACTTTGGCAACTATGCTGCACTGCAGGGGTACAATTTTGAAATGTGCAGACAGATTTATAGTAGGGATCTGAACTCTAATTTGCAGCACAAAAATAAAGCTGCCCAGTATTTGCCGACTACTATACATGTAAAAGCAGGCAAGTTTACCTGCATGCAAATAATGGGGATGATTCTTATTGGGAGTTAAGCAAAAAAGAACTGGTACCTGTAACTGCACCATGGCAAACTATCCTGCATTGCTGGTGGGGAAGGTGTAAATGTGCAGAGAGATTTAGATTTGGGAGGGGCGTGTCCCAACTCCAATCTATATTGCAGTGTAAAAATAAAGCTTCCTAGCATATTTGGGCTACATGCTAAAGCAGCCAGTATTTACCGCGCATGTACTGTATTTGCACCCATTGAAATGCAATATGGTTTATTCCACATACAGTTACTAGTTATTTTTGCTTTGCAAGGTTTATCGTGGAGCAAATTTCTTTAGCTGGTTTGTGGAAGTACTCAGTTAACCAAAATAGGATCTACAAGATGTCTGTATACTGTATGAATTGGTAAAGTATAATAATCATAATTATAATGCAATCATTGCATACCTCCCAATTGTCCCGCATCCAGTGGGACAGTCCCATTTTTCTGGGACTGTCCCACCCACCGGCTGCAGTGTCCCGCAGTGGGGGGGAAGTTAGGGGAAGCACAAACCGCTGCTCTGCATAGCAGAGCAACAGGTAAGCAGAAGGAGAACAGATGCCACGTGCATACGCATGGCATCTATTCACCAGTATACGAAGAGCCAGGGGGCTGCTCAGCAGCTTGGAGAGTGCTGGGCATGCCCCCACAGTGATGTAACCGGGGGGTTGCTGTGAGCCCCTGCCCCATTTTCCTGAGGCCTGCCAGTTTCCCTGAAGCCTTGCTCCCTTTTCAGATGTGCGTGCCATAGGCATTGTGTTGTGCAATATAGTATACGTTATATGTATATACATTCCTTTAAATTATGCTAAAACCAGATAGATCATGAAGCAATCCTGAGAGGATGGACACACATACACATACACACACACACACACACACACACAACCAGGGCCGAAACTAGGATTTTTGTCACCCAGGGCAAGGCCATCATTTGGCGACCCAGCCAAAAAATACAACATAAAGGATGAAAAGGGTGTGTGGTTTTGTGACACAGTAATGCCCATTATAACACATTATGCCATTATTGACCCTTTATGACACATTATGCCACAGTAATGCGCCCTTACCACACATTATGCCGCACAGTAATGTCCCTTATAACACATTATGCTACAGTAATGTCCCATATACATTATGCCACAGTAATGCCCCTTACACATTATGCCACAGTAAGGCCCCTTTTACATTATGCCACAGTAAGGCCCCTTACACATTATGCCACAGTAAGGCCCCCTTTACATTATGCCACAGTAAGGCCCCTTACAAATTATGCCACAGAAAGGCCCCCTTTACATTATGCCACAGTAAAGCCCATTACACATTATGCCACAGTAAGGCTCCTTACACATTATGCCACAGTAAGGCCCCCTTTACATTATGCCACAGTAAAGCCCCTTACACATTAATCCACAGTAAGGCTCCTTACACATTATGCCACAGTAAGGCTTCTTTTACATTAAGCCACAGTAAGGCTCATCTCCCTTCTCTTACCTGCCAGGGCCGTGCGGTGGGTGAGCTCAAGGTGGCGCGGGACGGGGCTGCCACACGCTGGGGAACTGTCAGTACTGCCGTCACTGTAATGTGGCGCTGATTGGAATCGGATTGAATTGGATTGTAATCACGGGCACTGATAGACTGACGGTGTCTCTGTGCCTCTCAAGGCCGAGATGCGGTTCCAAACCCACAAAAGCAGCAACCTAACTTCCCGGCAGCCTCTCCCCGGCACCCCTCAAGTCCGGCACCCGGGTCACGTGACCCTTTACTTCTTCCCCCCCTAGTTACGCCCTGCACACACATGCACACGGGCACACACACACACTGAGGCTGATATAAGTGATGGGCCCAATAAAACATAACATAATATACGTTAAAACACATTGATATACAACCCTTCAGGCTTTCGATCTGGCTTCTAGAGCTGTTACAATAATCTTTATAATCTGTCCAATTATAAACCTGCTTTCTATATTCACAGTGCCATATCTAGGGGTGTTTGAGCTGTGCCATCACCCAGAGTAAAGGGTCTTGGGGGTAGCACCATCTCTACTCCACGGCCCCTGCATCTGGCTAGCAGGGTGCCTGGAAGGGCACCCTGCAGCCAGTATTGCCGCAGTGGTGTCCTATAGACGCTCCTGGCACTTATCCTGCAGCTTGTACAGCTGTTCAGAGCATCTGGAGGACTCTTTGCACAGTGTCATTCTTCCTAATGCTGGTGGCGCCACCCCTTCAGCATAACACGATGCACTCAGGGGGCCGGGGTGACACACGGTGCAGTGCCGCCCTGTAACAGCACTGGCTACCCAATCTACAGGCAACTTTATATGCACATTTCTTACCAATCATAGCTAACCACTTTAGTCTCTTGAGCAAGGAGATCGCAGCAGTGGAAATAGATGTCACCATAAAATATGAAAAGTATGGTACTGTAGATCTCCATGTTCAAACTGGATCACAGCTGCATACTATAAAAAAATCCTTATACTTTCTGACACCCCCCCACATACACTACCTCTACAATAACATTTTAAAGGGATGCGGGTAAAATACAGAGGGGATTCCGGAGATCAGAATGCCAGTGCCGGATCCCGACACCTGCCAGAATCCCGGCACCACCATCCCGACTGCTGTAATCCCAAAAGTAAGTACCAGGGTTAGGGGGATGGTTAGGGTTAGACACTGGAAGGAGGGTTAGGGTTCGGTTTAAGGTGCGGGATGGGAGAGGTTAACTTTAGGTACTTGCGTGGAGGTTAGGTTTAGGGTGCGGGGAGGGGGAGGCTAGGTTTAGGCACTAGTGGGGGAGGTTAGGGTTAGGCACTGGGGAGGGAGGGTTAGGGGTATGGAGAGGGGAAGGGTTAGCATACCGACCGACAAAGTATCGGTATTCCAACCCTGTCTGAATGCCGGTGTTAGGATTCTGACTGCCGGGGTCCCGAACGCCGGCATCCCGTACCCATCCCTATTTTAAGAAGAGACCTTTTCCAAGCAAGATATTAAATTCCAGTATAGAAGTGATTCACAAGGAAGGAAAACATCCACACCACTGCACCAGCTAAAACTTATCTACCTCCTTAACCAGTTAACTGGGGCATCGCATGTGATGTGACCACAGCCAGCAGTGCCTCAGCTGACAGTCACATCACATGCGACCGCGCTGCACTGCTGTTTCCTTCAGCTTTTGTAGTGAAGATCCATTACTTGGACCCCCCGGAAGTGATGCGGTGGTCTGTCACTTCCGGAATTGCACCCAAGAATGCCATATGTTGGGGTTACAGCAAGAGGACAGTAACTTCATTCCCTTCCAATCACTATTTGGCTGATCTCTGCAAGTGTAGAGATCAGCTTTAGCAAAGGGACTGATGATCAGTCCCCCCGACACACGCTCTGTATATGGGGAAGGGGTGTATGTGTATGCCCATAGTAGGTTGGGGGGTAACCGGGGCATCAGTGGGGGGGGGGTAATAATTAGAGACATGACTCTGGAGGGCCTATAGGGGTTGGTAAGTTTTTTTTTATAATGGGGGGCCTATGGACTATAAATTTATATATATATATATATATATATATATACTGTATATATATATATATATATATATATATATATATATGTATATATATATAAATATTTAAATATATTAATAAGAATCATTTTTAAACGTAAACAATAAAAAATTCTGGCCATTTCTGAGCGGTTTATAGGGGGAAAAAAAATCATCAGTTAAGTGCTTAATAGTTATCGTAAAACTTATGCTAAAATTTTGACCAACAGACTGGACCAGATCCTACCTAAGACATTAAACACGTTATAAACCCTAAGAGATCTCCAACTATTATAAGGCAAATTCCTTAAACTATTGCTTTAATAAAAATAACAACATGGACACAGATGCTTAAACGTCACAGCTTTTATTAATTTATTACCAAATTGTAATTATATATGGGCGTCCAAGAAGAACCTTTAAACACTCAGCTGTAGCCCATCAACTTTACACAAGTGGTAGACAACTTACACATAGACAACAGGTTGTCCCTAGGGGCAACCTGCATTGCGGAAGACTCCCCTAACTCTGGCATAGTCCAAAATCCTTTGTAAACAAATTCCCAGGTCTCCCGCATAGGCAGGAAAACTTGCTGCACAAATGGGTAAGTGCCCCACAATTGCCTCTTGCACCACACATGTCCACTGAATTGTAGCACCTTCCCATCGCGGCCAGGTTCAAACAGAACCAGAGCCCAATACCCCATGTGACTAAAAATCAAGCCTAATCCAAAAATGACAGCAGTCCTTTAAGAAAAATACATAGAAGTGCCTAAACACTATGCCCCTAGCTTGTACAATAAAATGTGAAACTGCAATTTTAATTTTCTTTCTGGCCTTTTTCCAAAGCCAATTGGTCCTTGAACACAGGGCTATTTCTCTGCAAAAGTAGGTTCAGGAACTGTGGGTGGAGCTACAGGGGGTGGAACTATAGAAAAACAATTTTATATATATATACACATAAAGTATAGAAGGCGGCACTCAGAAATCATACCATGACGCCGGCAGAAGTGAAGTCAAAGTTTCGAGATTTTAATATCTCTTCATCAGGACATACAAAAACAAGTATATCTACATACCTTATAAACCCTCCAACACGTGTCCAGCTGGTCCGCCGGGCGCCGCCGAGTTCGCACAATAGTGACGTCATCAGCTAGTGCCCTGCAGATCAGCTGTAGCAATTAAAAACATAAACAATGTTACACAATGCAACAATACGGAGTGATACAATAATACAACATGGTACAATGACAACACATTAAACAGACAAACGTATCCATATATTGAATCCAGATATCGCATAGAGTATAGCAATTGGAAATATTATAATTCAAATTCACATCCTTTACAACAAAACCAATATTCAGAATCAATTCTTAATGCCACTTGGTACAGAATCATAGGCAAATCAGCCCTGTCCTGTATAAAAATTACCACAGTTCTATTATCTTGCTACAAAAAACTGTGTAAACTAGCATACTCATATAATCCCTTGGTCGGCAGAGTCCCCAGCTTATGTATTCAAAGAGCCTCACAGCGTAACAATTTGAGGGCTCGATCCCCTCGGCATACCTCTGCGGGTACGTGATCAATAATAATGTACCTAAGAGCAGACAAATTATGTCCCGCCTGCACAAAGTGCCAGGCAACCGGCTGATCACTGGTGCCTTTCTCTAATGCAGGGCTCGACAAAACCCGGGGGCCAGGTCGCCATGGTGACCAGATTTGGCTACCTGGCGACCAGGTTTTCAGCAACCCCGGGCACTGTAGTGCAGACCGCGAGCGCGGTCCACACTACAGAGTAACAAACATACAGCCGTCAGCGGCAGCTGTATGTTTGTTATAGCAGCCGATGAGAGTCAGACAGACTCTCATTGGCTGCTGCGTCATTCATGGAGTGAGCCGGCTGGAGCTCACTCATGAGCTCCACCTTCTGGCTCACCCCACAGCAGGTTGGGAGAGACGTCATTACGTCTCTCCCATAGTGCAGAGCAGCCTGGAGGAGTGGACAGCGGCGGTTGTCGGCAGGAGCGTGGATCAGGTAAGTTGCATTTTTTTTTAAGGGGCACTGCATAGGGGGGATGGCCATTACTGGGGGCACTGCATGGGGGGGATAGCCACTACTGTAGGGACACTGCATAGGTGGGGGTGGCCACTACTGTGGGGGCACTGCATATTGGGGGTGGCCGCTACTGGGGACACTATGGGGGGGTCACTGCATAGGGGGGACTACTACTGGGGGCAATGCATATGGGGGGGCACTTCTGGGGCACTTATTAAAGGGGCACTACATAAGGGAACCACTACTGGGGGCACTGCAGAGGGGAGATTACTACTGGGGGCACTGCAGAGGGGGGACTACTACTGTGGGCAATGCATATCTACCCTTATTCAGTGCCCCCAGTAGTAATCCCCCCTATGCAGTGTCCTTTATATAGTGCCCCCAGTAGTATTCCACCAAAAGCATTGCCCCCAGGAGTAATCCCCCCATGCTCTGCCCCCAGTAGTAGTCCCCCATGCTCTGCCCCCAATAGTAGTCCCCCTCTATACAGTGCCCCCAGTAGTAGTCCCCCCATACAGTGCCCCAGTAGTAGTCCACCATGCTCTGCCAGTAGCAAACACCCCCCTATACAGTGCCTCCATGAAGTGGCCCACTATACAGTGACCCTTGTAGCTGCCCCCCCATACAGGGATGCCTGTAACGCTTCCCCTACCCCCTATGCAGTGACAGTGCCCCACACACACGCAAAAAAAAAAGCTTACCTGAATCCCCGCTCCTGAAGCGAGTCCCGGCTCTTCTGTTGCACAGTTGGGAGAGACGTCAGCATCGTGACGTCTCTCCCATCATCACCAGCTGCGTGGGGAGCCGGCTCCCTTCCGTTGTGCAGCAGCCAATGAGAGTCTGTCTGACACTCATCGACTGCTGTAACATACACCCAGCTGCGCCGGTGGCTGTGTGTATGTAACTGTGTAGTGTGGCCACGCTCAATGCGCGGTCTACACTACACTAGCGGAGGGGACACTAGCGGCGGGTGCAGACAGCGCACCGCTGCTAGTGGGGGCCCCTTCATGTGTGGGGGCCCAGGGACGACCGCCCCTGTTGCCCCCCCCTTGATCCGGCCCTGACTCAGACCACACTCATATATACTACAAATTGTGTACTACACGTAACCCTATTGCGGTCAGTGGGTTTTTTATACAATGCTGTAGACAATGTCCCATTCTCCAATGAAACAGCTACGTCCAAGAAATTGATGGTTTTACTGCTGATATTATACGTGAACTTAATGGGACTCCCTGAACTATTATGTTCACAGATGAAATTGACAAATTGTTCCTCGGTCCCAGTCCAGAACAAAAACAAATTGTCAATATATCTGGAGTATGTCTTAATGTGACCAGATATATTTGGATCAGAAAAAAATATATCACGTTCTGCAACCATCATGAAGGCATTAGCGTACGATGGGGCCACATTGGACCCCATCATACATTCCAATACCTGAAGGTACAGACTGCCATTATACAGAAAATAATTATGAATCAAAATGAACCCCAATAACTCCAGGATAAAATCTACATCAGGACCAGTATACAAACTGTTACCCTCAATTAACTGACGTACTGCTAACAACCCTTGCTCATTAGGTATGATCATGTACAAGCTAGAAATGTCAGCACTGCATAAAAGACTCCCCACAGGAATCTCCGTCACTTCATTTAACATGTTCAAAAATGCAGCTGTGTCCAACAAAAAAACAGTACTATTCACAATACAGGGTTGTAAAAGGGCATCCAAGTAAGTAGAAACAATTTGAAACAGTGACCCACGTGCCGCAATGATGGGTCGTCCAGGGGGATTACGGGAATCTTTGTGCACCTTCGGCAAGGTATACAATAGTGGGAAAATCGGGTGCAACTGTATAAGTGCCCTCACAAATTCTCCGTGAATATCCCCCTATCAATGGCCCTTCTTAACATATCCATAAATTTTTTCTGAAAAGTACACGTAGGATCACTTCTCAATAAACGATATACAGTGTGATCTGTTTAGCTGCCTTTGTATCTCACTGTTATAGGCTAATAGATTTTGTAATAATAATATCTGTATATGAAGCTAGATCATGTAATGCATCCTGTTCGCCCTCAGACCAATTTCTGTGCTGTTTGGATTTAGATGACATAGTAACATTATGACACATCCTGTGATCATGTAAACAACTAAAAGTACAAAACGAAGCATTAGTGGACACCGGTTCAAACATACTACTTTTAACCAATTGGCGCACTTGTGATGGTATATTACTAGTGCTCGTACCTTGATCATCCTGTATACTCTTAACCACCAATTTAGACCATAAAACTCATGTAATTTCAACTGATGGTTAAGTTTATACTTCTCAACCTCCCAGTTCATGGTGTCCAGTGGGCAGTGGGTACAAATGATAAGCCCCTGCTCAATACTGCAGTCTCAAGTTCAGTTAATTGATGAGAGAAATTTATTAGTACTTTCTCTGTGGGAGGGGGCATCTCCCAACTCTGCCTCGACCTTTTCCCCTGACCACCTCTCCTTGAACAAAAGTCATTTGGACCACCACCTTTTGTACGCAGACGGGGCCCTAAAGTCGAGACAGCAACCACATTGTCCTGTCCACCAATGCCATCTGAATCACTAGTCGTTGCAATCTCAAGTGAGGACTCTCATAGTGGATTGTGTATATCGTCTCTGCAACCGACCCTGTCCACGGGGACCAAATTCACACTTGTTACTACTATTTATCCAAAGATAAACACGATCTTGTTCATAGTCCAGATTAATTTTGTTAAGCTTCTTCTTTTTAATGCAATCAACTCGCGCTTCTAATTCGCCACCTGATTGGTTAATTTCTCCAACCAGTTCACTGAGGTATCCATCTCAAACGACCCCTTATGTGATGTTTCAAATTCATTAATCTTTCCACGTATCACTGATAACTCCCTTGTAGACTCTTCATTTACTAGAAGCATTAAATCCAAACTGCACTTATTTAGTACAGCAATCAAGCGTTTGCAGAATTAAATATTAAACTTGCCGATTGTAGGTGCATTTATGACTTTAAAACCTCTCGGGATACGCTTTTCTTTATAATAATCACTCAAAGTGATCCCATGGTAAAGGAAGTCAACCTCCTTTTGTTTTAAGCATAGCCAGTCTTTATACAGATGTTCAAGAGATCTAACCTCGCCATCATCAGACAGTTGTTGCTCATACCGAGGACCGAGTGATGCAGTTAGCACACCTCCTGTTCCTTTGTTCGACCCTCTTTCTGTCCCACCACAACCAATTTCCCTCCATTTGGGCTTGTTTTGTTCGGTACGTCCTTGGCTTTTGTTGGGAGTTAGTACTAAATGTGGGAAACAAAACATTTTCGCCGTAAAAATTAGTTCTTCTCAGAGACGGTGTACTAACAACCCTGATGTTTAACAACCCTATATTTCTGGCAAATATAGTGTTGCAAAAGAAAGAAAAATTATAACTGTATTTGTAAAATATGCGTATCAGGCTTATTTTTGATGTTACATAAGCCAGCAAGACAAGATTGATTCCACGCAAACCTGCGTGGAATCACTCTGCAATTGGACTAAAGGTGATCGGAAAGGACTTAATTTCGGCATAGCTATGATGTGGTGTGAGCCAAAAGATCACTTGTGTGACTGCTATTTTTTTGCTGTAAATGTGAAAGAGATGAATCGATTTAAGAAACGCAAATGGGAATACCCAAGTATAAATTCTGCAAAACAACTGATACCACATAGCAAATATTTACCTGTACCGTCATTCAGTTCTTTGTGCGAAGTTGAATGTGATGATGTGGAAATGTTAATTTCATCCAGTGCAAGTGACAACACAGATGAAGTTGAGTTTGAAGAAAGTTCCTCTAGTCCAAACAAATTTTCTCAAAAGGAACTAAATGATTTAATTCGTGACTTGAATTTATCGAAAAAAGGAGCTGAGCTTTTAGCATCCAGACTTCAAGAAAAGCACTGTCTTGAGCTGGATGTTACTATAACATCGTTTTGAAATAAAGAGCAAGCCATACTGCCATTCTTTAGCCAAGATAACAATCTTGTGTATTGCAACAATATTCCGGAACTTCTCCAGATGATAGGCTTATCATAATATCGAGCAGAAGACTGGCGGCTCTTTTATTTAAAATGCGTATTACTGCACAAGGGGAATAAATTTGCATTGATTCCTATCGGTCAACAAAACTTAAAGAACAGTATGAAAATATCAAGTTAGTCTTAGAATAAATTGCTTATTCTCGGCATCAGTGGTCTGTTTATGTTGATTTAAAAATGGTAAACTTTCTTCTTGGGCAGCAAAGTGGATATACTAAGTATCCTTGTCACATATGCTTATGTGATAGTCGTGCAAAATAAAAGCACTGGCATCAAACCGTATGGTCTCCAAAAGTTGTAACTGTAGGAGAAGCCAACATCATTCATGAGCCCTTAATTGACAGGAAAAAAATGTTACTGCCGCCTCTCCATATCAAACTGGGTTTAATGAAACAATTTGTAAAAGCAATGGACAAGTCAGGCGATTGTTTCATGTATATTTGTCGAACGTTTCCATCTCTTAGTATTGAAAAATTAATGGCAGGAATTTTTGACGGCCCACAAATACGGAAACTGGTGAAGGATCCAAAATTTACTACATCTATGACTGAAACTGAATCACAAGGAAGAAAACTATCATGAATTAGTCCACAACATGCTAAAATGTTTAGAGAAATTAGGTGCCAACATGAGTAATAAAGTAAATTTTTTGGTCAGCCATTTAGATCACTTCCCATCCAATCTAGGTGATTTAAGCGAAGAACAGGGTGAACGGTTCCACCAGGATATTCAGGTAATGGAAGAACGATATCAAGGAAGGTTGTCACATGATGGCCGATGACTGTTGGAGTCTGCAGAGGTACTGCCCGCAACAAGAATACAAAAGAAAATCCTGCAAAAAATGGTACTCATAGCTTCCTAACACTTATGTATGTAATTATCCTGTGTTGTTTTATAACTTTTTTTAATCAAATTTAATCAGAATAAAAAAACTATCTTTTTAACTATTTTTAACATTGTTTAATTTCATTTTTAACAAATATTAAAAACATATGCATATCCCAAAAACAAGAGCCAATTGAAAAATAAGCATGGCATATTCATGATCAGGAGCACAAAATTTATCGAAATTGACTCTTAAATCCCTGGCAACAGATTGACTGTTCCCCAGTGTTATCTGTCCAACCAGCCAACTAGTTGATTGGTTAGAATGAAAATCTGGTAACGTATAGGAGTAAATGATGATCAGCAATTTGCTCCTAAATGCCAGAAAACATGAAAATAGTCATTCAGACAAGTTTGTTAAATGTTTGATCCAAACAATTTGTTCAAACAACAGTTTTTGTTAATTTTCCGGCGTTTGGAAGCAAATTGCTGATTATCATTTGCTTTCATACCTTACCAGATTTTCATTCCAACCAATCAAGTAGTTGGCTGGTTGGACATATAATCTTTAGATGTGTGGCCAGCTTAAGTCTTATCAACTGAGAAAACGGCAGATTTTTCTTCCATTTGTTATGATGACAACTTTGAGAATCCAAGTAACTATTACTATTTGCCTGTTTAAAAAATGTATATGTTTCCTCTCATTATTCTTACAATTTTCTGTGTTCAATATTAAATCCAGAAACTCGATCTTTTCTTCTTGGAAATTAGATCTAAATTTTAAGTTATATTCATTAATATTTAAATAGGATACAAAATCTTCAAAATGGCTAAATATATACATGGGGGCAGATGTATGAAGCTCTGGAAAGTGATAAAGTGGAGAATGGTAAACGACCAGCCACTTAGCTCCTAACTGTCATGTTACAGGCTGTGTTTGAAAAATAATAGTTAGGCGCTGATTGGTTGGTCGTTTATCACTCTCCACTTTATGACTTCCCAGAACTTCATACATCTACCCCTTAATGAGAGGTTAAGGAGCTGAGTTCCTGCTTGTTCCTGCTAAAACATAAAACTGCTTGAACCCCTCCAAACTAGCCTAGCCACCATATCAGGCCACACAATTCTGACATCAGGCCACTTTGATTGCACCATTAACAAATCTGACTATTATTTTCATGCTTTTCAACTGACTGGGATAAATAATTTCCATCAAAGTGCACCTCCAGTCAATTTGACCTTCCCCATTGACGCAAACCACAAACACCTAACCATCCAACTCTCTGACCATCTAACAACAAGGATGCCTTCTTAGCATGCCGATCAGCCCAATATTTGTACACTTGCTCAACATAATCCTCTACAGCTATATAAAAAAAAAAAAGTTAGAGCATGACTCACCGCACCCAAAACCAGGCATAACAAAGTGATGTACAGTAGTAAGGAGCTGATTCAGACCCGCTTGCTAGGATGCGATCTCTCGTAGCTGGCCGATATTTGCAATCTGTGCATGCGTATGTATCGCAATGCACGTGCGCGAACCACTCCGAAAGATTGGGAAGCGCTCGCTCGACCAGCATAGACTGCCCAATTGAATGAGTGGCAGAAGAGGCTGTTTGTTGGTGGTAACAGGGGCATGCCACTAGAAACGGGGGAGTGGAGGTACAAACGCAGGCATGCTTGAGTGTTTCAATGCCGTTTCAGAGGCGTCCATAATTAACAAGCAGCGTCACAGTACACGTCACTTGGTTTTATTTCACACTAAAGTGATCACAGTGCTTGCGGCAGGGTATAGTCAACCTCAAGCGCTGCGAGCACATCCAATGGTGCTCGATGTACCAATGTTTTCATGCACTTCCAGGAGATGACATGCGCAAGTTGGCGTCTTATGAATGGCTGGTGGGCGTCTGCATACACTGTGTGTTCGCATCCCAAGACATAGTGGGCATGTTAATGCCTTGCTGTATGATCGCCTGCCCTGCTGGTCGTGTGTTAGCTTGCATATGCTGGGAGCGAGCGAAAGCGTCTGGTGAGCGGGTCTGAATGAGCTCCTAAGGCTTAACCAAGTGAATGTAAAAACTCAAAAAACCTCCTGCGAACTGTTGTTTATTTATTTATTTTAAACATTTTAGGCATCTATGTAGGAAAAATAACAATCCCCTCACACCCCTACTTCAGCAGGGTTGTAGCTAGGGTAGTGCGGCCGGTGCCATCGCACAGGGCACCACTGGGGGCGCTGTTTGGGCCTATCAAATTTCTGTTTATTATCATTCTTGCTTGTAGCTTCCTCTTATTTCATCCCCATCATCTCCTGGCCTCTCCTATCTCTTCTCTGGCCCTTCCCCATGAAGCCATGGCCCTTTTTTGGGTGCATTATGTCCCTTTGTAAATGAGGGGGGCGCCAATGCTCTTTCTGGCACAAGGCACCAAAAAGTCTAGTTACGGCTCTGGGAATCAGCATGCAGAAACCATTGAGCCCCACCCTTGGGATGCAAGCCTGAGTAGATGGAGGACAACCTGCTTGATGCCAATAATTCGCTAACTTGAAATGCTTCAAAAAACGCAAAGGAAAATGCCATCCTAAAAAGAGCTCCCTCGAATTTATCCAAAACCACTTCCCTAATTATTATCTCCAGATCCCTCAATAATTTCCGACCTACAGTCGTACGTGAACCAGAGATTTGTTGGGCTTTGCAGACATACCGTCATGGTTACACTGAGACAGACAGGAATGTGCAGTCAGCGGAGGCAGGGGATACAGGGGAGGCAGGGCCTTCCCTGTCATACTAATGAGATTTGATATAAAAATGATTAGAATAATACAAAGAAGATATTTATAACATAAACATCTTCTTTGTTTCTTGTAATAATTTTTATAGTTAACACTTACCAGCTTTGTGGAGCTCCCTGGGACTGCAGGGAGACGAGAGAAGAGGCAGCAACAGCTGAAACCTCGTTTCTGTTTAGTCAGACACTACTTTCTGAGCTGGGGGCGGGGCCACACCATGGGCAGTAAGCTGCACAGAAAGAGAGCATTCCTCTTAGTATTGGGGGTGGCTTGAGCCCTGATGGACACCTTGGATGTGTCATGTGATCAGGAAGTGCACTGCAGTGTTTAGAGATCGGAGCTTGGTCAGCAGAAGCAAGAGTAGACACAGTGATGCAGGTAGGAGAATCAATGGACACTGAAGCTTAGGGCCTGATTCAGGTTGGATCGCACTGCCGGATTATGTTTGCAATCTGTGCATGCATATAAGACACAGTGCGCATGCGTGAACCAGGTGATGCGATTGGGAATGCGATTGCAGGCAGTACGCAGACCCAACACTCAGTGATTGACAGGAAGTGCCATTTGTGGGTGGGGACGGGGGGGGTGGTCGTGTGAACACAGGAGTGTCAGTGTGTTCGAACGCCGTTGCAGGGGCATGCATAAATCAATCACAGCAAGCCCATACGCAGCTTGAGTACTCAGTGCGTGCAGGAAGTTTAGCAACTTCTGCGGCAGGGTCATGTTAACCACAAGTGTACATAAAGATCCGATGTTACTCGATGTTAACTTGATTATGCATGCTTGCACATTAGTGCGGATGTGAGAAGAGGGTAAGGGGGCGGCATTATGTAGTGCTGGACGTCTACATCTTGTGCTGCGGCGGCAGTGCAAATGCATTCATTAGCATATTTTCGCAGTGGCCGGTTGCGTGTGAACGCAACATTGTGATCCAACCTGAATCAGGCCCTTAATGCAGTGCGGGGAGAGTTACTGTGATCAGGGGATGAGACAGACTCCCAGAATGCAGACCTATCTCTATGTGTGCATCCCCAGCCACTGACCTAACCGCACTTCACTGGAGACAAATATGACTCCCAATCAAGCCAGGCCACATTATAAACCTACAGAGTTGTCAGGTTTAAATATCTCCATGCCAGTCCCTCTTGTCTGCCTAATAATCTGCCAGACATAAGAAGGGCAAATTAAGACTGCCAGATTGGCCTCCAACTCCAACGATCGAAATATAGCAAATGTATCAAAGCATCTGCTATCGTGTTATCAACTCTGGCAACATGTGTAGCTCTGAAATGAATATTGGACCCCAAACACTTAACCAATATATACTTTAAAAACCTTCACTATGCCAGGACATGGACCAAGGTGCTGCGCATTATTCACTATGAACACACGCTCCACAACTGGAAAAAGTTGCAAGGTAAGCTAGCCATTGGCTCTGGTGGCCAAATCCTTTCCAAGTTAAAGTTAACTAAAAATGAAGCCCAGGCCTTGATTTCATCCATGATCTCCCTGGACAGATACTGTAGATATGATGATGTGGCTTAGTCACCCCTTAAGAAAACCATCTAAACAATGCACTGTTCCAGTGTGACTAGTACCCGCTTCAATGCACCAGTGTAAAATCTCTCCAAATAGGCACAAGATACTGCAGAGCTCATGGACAGACATTTATCCACATAAAATTGCGCATCTAATCCAAAGACAGACTCAATATCCAATTTAGCTATTAATGTACCAGTGCAAAACTTTGCATTTGTGCGAGTGCACCATAAAATATATTAGGAACAGCATAATTAACAGTCCCCCCATGGGGATAATACAAGTGCTGTTTCAGCCAGAGTTTACCAGGTGCCTTCTTGTGCACCATGCCCACAGGAGAGATCCATAAGTCTAGCAACAGAGCTAAAGGAAAAGGGCCGCACATGTTCCCTAAACTAATTTCAGCATCCTCCTTGCTTTTAACAATGTTAGGTAATTCCCTGGTCAAATATACATTCCTATGCACTGCCACAAAAAACATCTAATATAAAGTGAGCTACATCCAGCACATGACATTAGCCCCACCACTTCCTTAACTCTTCAAATGTGATAGGTGATATGACTATTGAATCTCAACCTGAGCCTCTGCATGGCCTGATTGGTCTGTGTTGGACCTACCCCTACAATGTTTGGCCAGGTGACCCCCACCACAGATGCTTCAGGAATGTTCATATGCCCCCCTTGCAGGCAACAAAAATCATTAAAGGCAAAATATTTGTTATTCGCTAATGATTCCAAGGAGTAGAGGAATAGAGGCACAAAGGAAGGCAGACAATATAATAACAAAAGATTAAGAGAAAGGAAAGAGAAAATAATAAATCTTATATATAAAATTCATTGTTCTGTTTGTTTGCTTATTTGTTTATTTGTCTGCCTGTCCGGTTATACATTCTTACACCCTGCACTGATTGGGATGAAACCAACATGAGGTGGTCCAGTTGGATTCTGGACAGGTTTTAGAAGGGTTAGGGTGGGACCTCCCGTTGGTGTACGCTGGGCAGAACTTTGACTTGGGGAGCCTGTTCTGAGGCTTCCACTAGATAGATTTGGATGAAAACTTCACAGAGTGATAACATTGCATAGTGGAAGAAACATAACTATTTTTCTAGATCCATTTAATAAATAGGAAGATTATCATGGTGACACACAAATCATTATAAGCAGGTAAAACACATAGGACAATGGGGAAGGGGGCGGCCAGGTTGCCTTGTAGCCCCAGGCATACAGAGAGACTGTTCGAGGGCCTCCCAGCCGTTCCAGGAGGGTAGGCTAGTATGCTATTTACTCAATGCTAAATCATCTTGATTAACAAAATATATTTTATATTTCTCATTTAGATATTTAGATAGCACAAATTGTGTTAATCAGTGTGACTGGTAACTAACATCACTGCATTGTGCTAAGGGGCAACTTGCTCCTTTTACTATCTAACTCTCAGGGGTAAATTTACTAAGAATTGTGTTTGGGCGAGATTACAACCTTACGCGAGTTTTGCCTGTTTTTCCGACTTGCAAATTTACTAAAGGCAAACACATGTGAACTTGCAGGAAACAGACATCAAAACTCGCATGAGTTTACAAAACACTACCAAATACACCAGCGGCCAAACTCGCAAGTACTCTCCATAGGAAACCATACAACACGCAAATTTACCAAGAATCGAGTTTTGAAACTCGCATTAGAAATGACCAAACTCTCAACAAAATAGACTTTTTAAATAGACTACCTCCTGAGTGAGTGTTTGCTTGAGTTTGGATGTGTTTGTATGTGTTCACAGGTGTTTCAAGTTGCAATTAGTGGGAAAAACAATGATTATGCTTTTTAATGGTGCTAAATCAGCTGCACTGATTTGTGTGAAGCAAAAATGGCAATATATATTACCATTGGCATTCATTGAATGTGACTGGGATTTCAGTGGCTCTACCATCAGGCTGGATAGAACCAGAAGCAAGAAACTAAGCAGAAAATGAGGTAATGCAGGCATCACAAACGCTGCTCAGGCCACATTTTTTTGGAGGTCTTTAAACCTGAACGCATTGGCCGATGGCGAAGTCAAACAGATGTTCGGATGAACTGTAACAACATATTCCATCTGTATGACCAAGTCAAACTGGACCTAGACCCTGCCACAGCACGTTACCACTCAGACCTGCATAAGCTTCTGACTGTGTTTCACTTACTGGCTTCTGGTAATTTTCAGTCTAAGGGAGCTATTCATGATGTTATAAGGGGCCTATTCATGATGTTATAAGGGGCCTATTTATGATGTTATAAGGGGCCTATTCGTGATGTTAATTATCGGGGTTCAAACGGACCACGATAATTAACATTCTAACTCGCCACAGGAATCCGGAGCAATTCATCATTACTCTGGTGCGGTGACAGCTGATGCAAAACCAGCTGTCCCTGCGAGCATCTTCACTGTTCCTTTTCGGAACTGCGCATGCGCGAACTACGGGCCATTCCGCAAAAGGAAGTTAAGCAGGAGATATCTGTGATATCTCCTGCTTTTACCTTCTTGATGAATGGCCTGATAACTTAATTTTTACAATTGCTGGTGAAAATGTGCATTTTCACCTGCTTTTTAAAAATTAAGTGCTGATGAATAGGCCCCTGTGACCGGTAGAGTTCTTGTGATATCCCAGTCAACATTCTCATGGTACATACAGTAACTGTCACAAGCCGCCACACTGCAAATGCAGGGCAAGATGAACGCCGGGCGAGCGTTCGCCGAAACTCCTCCTACCTCCTGTCCATCATGCCGGGATTGATCTGAATTGGCTCCTGCTTCTATTTCCTCCTGGTGTGAACGTTTGGTGTTGTCTCCTGTATCCAGTCTAGTACCCAGTTCTGTCGTATTTTGCTATCTGCTGTTTGTGTCATCTAGGCTAGACACGATAAGCATGTCTACTACCTGCCGCTTGTGTCATCCAGGCGGCACAGGCCGCACTCCAGCGTCCAGTGTACGCAGTCCAGCGTGCCACCGCTTGTGTCATCCAGGCGGCACAGGTCACACTCCAGCATCCAGTGTACGCAGTCCAGCGTGCCACCGCTTGTGTCATCCAGGAGCATAGGCCGCACTACAGCGTCCAGTGTACGCAGTCCAGCGTGCCACGGCTTGTGCCTTCCAGGCGGCTCAGGCCGCACTCCAGCATTCAGCGTGCCACCACTTTTGTCATCCAGGCAGCACAGGCCGCACTCCAGTATCCAGCGTATCACCACTTGTGTGAACCCGATGGCACAGGCCACAGCCGCCAAGGCTGCTTCAAGGCCCAAAGGCCGCATCTTCTTCTACGGCCCTCAGGCAACAGCCTGCCAAGGCTGTAGCACGGCCCAAAGGTCGTATCTTATTCTACGGCCCTCAGGCCACAGCCTGCCAAGGCTGCTACATGGCCCAAAGGCCGCATCTTATTCTACAGCCTTGAGGCCACAGCCTTCCAAGGCTGCTACACGGCCCACAGGCCGCATCTTATTCTACGGCCCTCAGGCCACAGCCTGCCAAAGCTGCTACACGGCCCAAAGGCTGCAACTTGTTCACGGCCCACAGGCTGCAACTAGCCAAGGTTTTCAGCCCTCAAGGCTGCTACACAGCCCAAAGGCCGCATCTTGCTACAGCCCACATGCCAAAGTCAGCCAAGGTCACCTTCCCCAAGGCTGTAACGCATAACCCTCCTTGACTAAACTTCCGATTCCTAACAGTAACTCTGGTAATGGCAGCATTTCAGCCACTAATTAATACCTGCATCTGCTTCCCTAGCCAAGAGTCACAGTGGCATGCAGTCATGGTAAAAAATTTTTTAGCATTGTGACCATGCCTAATGTCCTGGGAGATATGACATTCTTGCGACGGGTCAATCTGCTGGCAACCTTGGTGGGATTTCATGACCTCCTGCCCAAGGACCATGTTCTGCTCCAAATTCACATTGCGCCCCATTTTGGTCTTGCCCCTCTGCCTGGAGGCCTCATCACTGCTGCCTGTACTGCTCTATATGGTCTCTTGAGATACAACCCCTCAACTCACTCTCTCCCAGCCTCATTGCAATCATGTGTACTGCTATGACTATAGTTATGTCCTTCATACACCCTTATAACAGTACCCTACAAGCAGAGGTTTCTGGCCAGATAAAAATAAAAATAATAAAACCATTGGGTTGCACTATTCATTTAAAAACTATTTCTTAAATGTGAATGCAATGTGATATACTACATGTTCATCTATGTGAATTGACCATTGACAGTTGTAGTCTGCTTACCAGTCATGATGCAAAGTAAGCTTGACTACATAGAGCAATCATGTTACTCTTCTTAGAAAGTTAATAGAGTTGCAAACTTTGTTTTTGTAATAAAAAAAAAAACAGTCCAGAACACAGAGGACCTCATTCAGAGGCGGTCGCTCGGGAGCGGTCGGTCGCACCCAAAGTGATTGAAAATATGCAAAATGAGCGCTCAATCGCAACGCACATCGTAAGCGTGGAAACACCCACAACAATGAAAGCACACCTCCTATCTCTATGGGCTAATTCAGAGTCAGTCGCAGGCGGCAACCTACGTCAACACGATTAACACCTGTTACATTGTTAATTGCCTACAGACATCGGTTGAGGCAGAAACCATCACCTGTACTCGCAATGCTTAAGGTAGACCCTGGGCTACCTTTAGCACTGCGAGCAGTAGCATTGTTATTGCAACTAGATGACGTGTGTGATGACTCGCTCAGTAATATATGCACCCCCTTAAAACACAATTTTTAAGGTCAACCACGCCTCCGTTTGCACCACCACACCCCCGTTCACAAGCACCTTCCCCTGTAACCACCCACAAACGGCACGAAATATCAATCACAGCTACGACCTCGTAGTGACTAGCGAGCAAGAGGTTTGCGATCGGAAAGACAGGCTTGCACACGCGCACTGCCATGTGTATGCATGCGCAGTTGAAAAAAACATAGCTCGCTACGTCCAATCGCTCCGTGCGACCGCCTCTGAATGAGGTCCAGAGTTCTTTGATAAAGGGATATCTTATAGAACGGACATGCTATTTTGTAGTTAGAACATTTGAAGCTTTTTAATGTTTAGTGCCAATATAAAGGAAATAGTTTCACATGAGTGATTAAAAGTAAAGGACAGCTGCATTGTGCCTTTAGCCTTTTTATTATGGTGACTGCAGCATTAAATGATTGTTGTTGCTATGTGCTATGTGGTACAGCGTGTCCAGCTGTGGGCAGACAATACCTTCTCAAATGAGCACAATTTATGTTTTCCCATGTCAGGACTGATATTCAGACCCTTCATCGACCTCTGCTGTGACTAGAGACATGGGTTTAGATTGAATAACCCAAGCTAAATCATATCTTAAAGGTAAATATATAGCTATATGATTTATGTTCACATTATATGCATGTATGTACAGTATATTTTTGTAACAAATTGTCATGTATATTTTAAGCTACCTTTAAAATAATCAATATTTCACAAACTATATTTAAAAAGGGTAAAGTGTACCATATTTGGTGTGAAAAACTCAATCATCATTAACATAGCAATTTTATTTCATTGTTTATAAAATGCAGTGTACCATCTCAATAGGGGTTTGTGTGTCTGGCAATGATGGTTAATTTACACTCTAAACAGTCCTGAATGATTGATTAAATTGATACCTTCTAGCTTTGTGTGTGACAGTGTGTAATGTGTTTATTGTTTTTTTTCCTCGTTTTGAAATTCAATAAACAGATTGTCGCTTGGTGCATTAAAACTATGTTACAAGCCTTATCACCTACTTTTTATGCACTTGTTTTCGAGGGACTATTGAATGGAATGTGACTATTTGAATGCATCAAAACTATGGCAAAAATGAAATATGCTCATGTTTTTTATGTGATGAGCAGGAATTGTCAGAGTGCTGACTTCCACTTCTCTTCCGCCTTTATTGTCTACTGAGGCACATTGGTAATGTATTCACTATATGAAACTAATTTCATACATCCACCTTATTAAATAAGTGGTGACCTCACAGACAGAGCATCATGCACTTCTCTATAACATACACTAATTATAAATGCTTCAGCAAAATATGAAAGCTGCAGTATGGGAATGGGATTGAAACACCCGCAGTTGTTTAGCTGCCGGTTCATATCCCGACCACGGAAGCCCAACAGGAGAAGATCGCAACAAAGGAAGGTAAGTAATTTAACCCTCCCCTCTCCCCCCTAACCCTAACACTTCCTTTGGGGGTACCTAACCCTAAAACTCCCACATTGGTACTTAATTCTAGGTCCCCCCGGGGGTGCCTAAACCTAAACCTCCCGGGGGATGCCTAACTCTAACCTCCCCTATATGGTGCCTAATGCTAACCCTCCCTCTCCCCGTCCTAACCCTAACCCTCCATGGGGGGATGCCTAACCCTAAGTTACCCCAGGACGTGCCTAAACCAAACCCCCCCCTGCCGTGGCTCATACTTTCTTGCCTCCAGTCTCTTATGATCGGGATGTCTACTGTCGAGATTCTGACGCCAGTCTCTTGATTTGTGCAAAGATATCAGTGTCGGCATTTTGCTGGCGGCGGGATGCCGGCATCAGTATATCGACCACCGGCATCACGTCTTCCGGGTTATTAACTACATCCCGTAGTATGTATATACTATTAAAGCTATTTCACTATGAACTACATGACAAGAATCAATCTTTTCTTAAAGGACATCATTTCACCTTGAAGAGTCATACAATACAAAATACTTAAGACCACACAAAAAATGGCTTATTTGAAATCTTTGCCACCATTGCAAACACATTACTCTCTAGATTTATGATACTTTAGTGTCCGGCTAATTTCCAAAATACTTTGCCCATATTAATAATCATCAATAAATAAAAAAACTGTCTTACACTCTTATTGCACATATACAAATGGTGATAATAGCATGGTAAAACATATTTGATAATTCTTCCTCTGAGGGACAAACATTGTGCTGGTTACTAATTTGCCTCATCTAATACAAAACTTAAAGCACCCAATAGGAGTTATCTAGCATGTCAGGATTGCAGCAGGCAAGTCAGGAGAGAAATGACCAAGAACTGTGCCACCAAGACATCATCTTGGTCCCAGTACTGAAGGGGTATGCATGATCTAAGGAGGGGTTATGCCTCCCTGGCAGGCGTGTGCCAACAGAGAGACCCCCCTCTTTGCGCATCTGACCTGACAGGGCAGCAGCATCAGAAATGGTCAAAACTAAGAGCCAAAGGAAGTTACGTGAAGGCAGAGTTGCTTCATGTCTGGTGCCTTAGTGACATATAAAATCATAGGGTGTGCTCACTACATTTCCAGTAGAAAACATGGAAGTAACAGCCTCAGGCTTTTTTTGCCATGTCAACTAAATCTGTAAAACACTAGAAAGAGAGGATGGAGACAAGATTATAAACTGGCTGTGTGGCAGAATTCTGGAATAGGGATTGGGAAACACAGCTCACAAGCTATGGTGAGGTCTCTTATAGATAACTCAGCCAGCCAAATGCAACATGGAGAGTCAGCAGGGGGAGTTATGGCATGAGTACTGTAAAAAAATTTCCGAACCAGTAAGGGTTGGTGTCCTGTGGTGACAGAATGGACTGGATAAAGGGAGGTCACAACAAGGGATGAGGTTGACAGTGAGTGAGATTTCAGTGATCTCGGGTAATCAAAGGGGGGCAAAGATGGATCCCTTTGGGTACAAAGTGTCAAGAGTGGGGCAAAGTCAGGGATAGGAGCCGTGAAAGCATCAGGTGTTCCACCTTTTCCCAGGTTGTAGACTGTTGCTATTAATTGCCTTGACATTTCTCATCAGAGCAGTAAGAATTTTGTGTGGCTGACTGTCAGTGGTGCTCATCTTATGTAATAGCGTTTGCTTTTCTAGGTTTTGTGTTGTAGTTTTAAATTCCTGGCAGTCCATTTAGATAAAGGTCTGTGACCAATTGGTGGCTTGGTAGTTTAAAATACCTGCTCATTACTGACCTTACTTACTTGGATTATCGTTGTCTGCTACCTGCTATCTCTAGGGCCTGTTGGAATGATTGATAAACCGCTCGGCAATCCACTGGATCCAATGCGTCATTGACCGACCCCCCTTCCGGGTAAGAAAGTACCCTCATCTAGTACCATATCGTGATCCATTCCTCTGTGACTGTGCTGCGTCTGTGTACCTGTATAGTTACTGTATTCTGTGACTGGATCTTCAGAATGTCTTTACACCACCTTGCGTCCAGATCTTCCTAGTTACCAAAAGCATACCAGTGTTTCATACCACTCATTATTGTAGTGACATTTCCTAGTCTCCTCCTCACTCCCAGGTACCTAACCAGGTACCTAACCTGCTCACTTTATTGAGGACACTAGCACTGTCACTCCCCTCGCTGCTTCCTAGCCATCCTAACCCCCCAGGCTACCTGTCCTCCTCAGAGACATTCCTAGCCTCAGATCGTGACACACCTACAGTGATAGTCAAGAAAATGATACCAATGGAAGTGTGGATTAATAAAAATTCGAATTTCAGTCATCTCATATGTGTATTTAAGTAGAGATAACGCTCCCATACCTAAGAAAAGGAGACACAAACTTGCTTTTAAGTCCATTGAGTTCATCATGCTAGGATACTGTAACCAGAGCAAAGGTTACCATCTATGGGACCCTAACAAAAGTAAGCTCATGCTATCATGGAACGTTAGTGTTAACAGGAGTATCGTACAGCCACAGGGACTTGTGTCGCTGGATATGCCTGCAGCTGATAGCGTGTCAGAATGCGAAATAAAATAACTAATGTGAATGGTTTAGGTACATTTCTTAGTAAACGAACATTCGGGAATGATTAACAACAACGGTAAACCTCAGAGAAAGTTTAGTGAGGAGTTTGCTGGACTAGTTCACTGTATACCTGTGCCCCTTTGATGCTTCTTATTGGCTGGCGGTCTGCAAGCCGCTATTGGCTAGCGGAAGGTGCCAGAATAAAAAATCTGCCCCTTCTTTTGAGTGGCAGTTGGTCCGCAAGCCAGGATTGGCTGGTGGCCAGTGCTAGCTATAAACAGCAGTATATATTATTATTATTGTTATCATTATTAGCCTTTATTTATATGGCGCCACAAGTGTTCCGCAGCGCCTTACAGAGTACATAGAACTAATAAGTGAACAAGAAACAAGTAACTTACAGTACATTACAGTGCAGGACAAGGACATGACTTATATACATTGCTGCAATAGCGATTAAACACTCACAATAAGCAGCAGGGAGTTGGCAGTCATGTATTAGGTGCCCTTATGGGGAGTAAAGAGTCGAAGAAAATGTAAAGAGAAGCACATGAGGGAAGAGGTCCCTGCTCGTGAGAGCTTACATTCTTAAGGATGTATATATATATATATTCGTATATATATATATATATATATTCGTATATATATATATATATATATTCGTATATATATATATATTTGTATATATATATATTCGTATATATATATATATATATATATATATATTCGTGTATATATATATATATATATATACTGTATATACATATCTGCATACTGCTGTTACACCTATGGCATCTCTGTGTCTCTGTGTCTTACGCTACTTGTTGTTTTATCTTATCCAATAAATCTAAGAACTGGTTACCACGTGTGGACTAACCGACACCAGCACCTGCATTACATATTCAACACCACATGTACCTTTGCCAAGTATAATGTATCTATTGTATACTGGCATAGCAATCTGTCTGGATGATTACTGTACCCAGTATATCCTCTCGCATTTCACACTCCACTGTAAAGTCATAGGCTCAGTGCTCAGATCTCCAGCATGGTGTCCATTGTAAACTCTGAGTGTTGTCACAGATTACTCTGCTAATACTATTTAGTCTATGTAAAAGAAAGTAATGTTCTTTCTTAAAAAGCATGCTGAAACATAACCTCCTATGTCATAATCAGGGCTGTTAAGTGTCAAGTCAGGGCCCAGACAAGGGGGCGTGACCTAATAGCAGGAGGTGAGGCCACACCCCCTCTGAAAAAAATCAGAGAAAATCCCCAAGTTGCAGCGATGCGAAGCATCGCTGTACGCTGGGGAGGGGGGGCACTGTGAGCCCCCCAGCACACTGCAAATCTGTGGGGGGGTCACGATCAGTGTGATCACTCCCCCCACAGACATAGGAGACTGCTGCCGCTGCTACTCAGCAGCATCGAGTAGTCTCCTACTGCAGCCCAGCACACAGCAGCGTATGCTGGGCTGCTGATAGGTAGGAGGGGGCAGCAGCATCAGACCCGGGCCCCCGCCGGGTCTCTCCAGCAAGCCCAGGTAATTAGTGCCCCCTCCCCACTCTCGGCGCCCCTAGTCATGATGTGTCTTATGTGGCTTAAAATGTAAACATAAATGCATTGTAACAGTGGCGTAACTATAGAAGGTTCAAGGGGTGCGCTTGCTATGGGGCCCGGCGACTTAGGCGGCCCGCCGGCCCAGCAAGCAGCAACCCCCTGCACCCTGCCAATTACAGCACCAATGTAATTTTTAATCAGGCGCCGGTCGTGAGCCAATAGGAACTCGCGGATCAAGGGCCAAACTGCTGGTCCGCGAATACCGATTGGCTGGCAATCGGCGCATGATTAAAAATGACAACGGCTCTCCTCTGATATGCCTCTCACTAGAAGCTGGGAGGAGTCGTGGCTATGATGACATCCCTGAACCATGGCCACGCCTCCTCCCAGCTTCAGTGAGAAGAGATGGAGCGGCGCGCCGGGCTCAGGAGGAGGTAAGTAGTGCGGGGTTGGAGGGTGGTGGGGGGGCATAGGTAGACTAATCGGGGCATAGGTAGACCTATGAGGGCCATGAGGAAATTTTCCTATGGGGCCCCCATACCTCTGGTTACACCCCTGCATTGTAGTGTACAATGCAGAGATAATGATACAAATATATCAGTTCCAGAGGAATGAAAGTTTAGCATCATACTATTATAATCATTTTGGCATTCAAAGCTGCACACATAAAAACATACTGCATGTGTAGCAGACATGCTGTTTCCATTAGTTACGTCACACTGTTAACCTAATGATTACTAGAAATTTTGTAACCTGGTAAAACAGATCTTGGTTGTATATTTGGAACAATATCAGGATATAATATGTTATACCATATGAATAAATCCAAAATACACTTATTTATTTTTCCCATTCATTTTACTGCTTAAAGTAGACCTTTGATAATACAGTTATATTTGTCATGGATATAGCCCTGCATAACATTTCTTAATAGCTACAGTTGATGTAAAATCATTGATATAAATTGTATAAATATGTTTGGTTTTAAAAACACAAACAAACTCCCATACACGCAAATCCAATTGGCAAACAAATCTTACATTTATAAATTTGCTTGATTTAATCTGATCATGATTGATCACATTATGGTTAAACTGATTGAAACACTGATAATCCTTTTGACCGCATTGGCATGTCGGTAACTGACCACACTGCTAGGTGCCGCTATTGATGCAGATATTTTATGTAACTACTAAGGGAAGAGTTAATCTAGACAAGAAAAAAATAAATTGCTCTTTGCAATGGGCCAGCAAAAGAGACTTGTATCCTATAACAAAATACAATGCAAAGGACTCAGGGCCTGATTCAGACCCGGTCGCAAATGCTGAGCGCTCGCAACCGGGTCGATGGTGGCCCAGAGCGCATGCACACGACGGAGCCGGCTCCGTCGCGCGCATGCGCGAGACCCGGATAGCGACGTGCACTCCGTCGCTCTGGGTCTCGTACCAAAGGGGGCGTGCTGTCGAGTGACAGCACGCCCCCTTTGGTGGGCGGGCCGGGGGAGTGGCTGCCCAAACGGAGGCGTTCCCATGTGAACGCCTCAGTTTCGGGCCTGCCCCACTGACATCACGAGTGATGTCGGTGGGAGAGATTTCGGCTCTGTTTGAGCCGAAATCTCTCTGGGGCTTGCGGCAACGAGACTCTACCACAAGGGTCTCGTTGCAAGCCCAATGGTTGCGATGGTCTTGACCATCGCGACCATCTTCCTGACCGCTTGCTATAGCTGTGGATGGTCACCCACAGTTATGCGAGCGGCCAGGAGGCCGTTCTAAAAAAAAAATAGCCCAGCCCTGATTCAGCTTGGATTGCAGTTGTTAACGTGCTGCATTCGCAATGCCGTCACACGGCTAACATACACACACCCTCTGCCTACGCTCACATTCATAACACCGCCCAAACCAGGCCAAACATCGGATACATCGATGGACCCCAAACCCACACCCAGCAGGTCAGACCTTACTCACAAATTGCTAACTTTCCAGGTCACGGGGAAAGCTCAGGCTTATTTATGCACGCCCATGCAACGGCGTTCAAACACACAGGCACGCCTGCGTTTCTCTGACCACCCCCCCGTCACCACCCCCAAACGCTCTCTGCCTGTCAATCATTCTGCTAATGTCCTGTGTGGAGTCCGTGGTGTCCGTGCATTCGCAATGGCGAGTTTGCGCATGCGCACTGTGATGCATAAACATGCGCAGTACGCAACAATTGACAGATTGCAGACATATTAGCCACTGCGATCTAAGCTGAATCAGGCCCTCAGTTACAGACATTTGCAAAGATATATGATTAGTCGCCACCCACCTCAAGGCTTATCAGTGGACTATATAAAATGTACCTCACATATTGTATATTGGCAGCACCAAAATCGGTTATCACAGCTCAGTCGAAACAAAAAGACCCTATTCCTCTATCAGTTTTAAAAACTGTGGGCCTGATTCACTATGGATCGCTATTCTGCATATACGCACGCAACACAGTTGCTAAAATCAGCGTTGACATGTAAATGTTTTCATTTGCATTGTGAACGCAGCCTGACATAAAGACGCCCACTTCCCCTTACTCACATCCATATACTTGGCCAACATAGCGTAACAATCGGTAACTTCGAGTAACATCGGACAGTTAATGAATATTTAAAAAATTTTAAAAAATTACATTCATCTGTAATCGCCAAGCAACCAAAGAGAAAAGCAATGGATGACAAAGTGAAATGTTTAAGAAGATTAAGGTGGAAGAATGTGCAGGGCAAAAGGATACCTGGGTACTGGGGATAAAAAGGGGGCAGCTTCTCCACTGTTTAGAAGGTTTGATACATTTCAACTTTAATATTCTTTATTTTATTTTAAATGATAAAAGTGTGGAGGGCACATTGACGCATGCTGCATTCCCAGGCAGGAGCCTATTCAGAACTTACCTGGAGCCACCACTGACTACTTATAAAATGATAACTAAATAATGTTGAATCTTCAGACTATAACTAACTTCATAAATTAATTGTAGAATAGGTCCGGAACAATGTGGGGAAGCTCTAGTCCTGGGTGAACAATATATATTTATTTCTGTATCTCTGTAATGGTGAATTAATCCTTAGCTTTAACTTATCCTAGGTATGTGCTGGGTGCAGCTGCAGCTTTCCCACAAATAATACAAAAGGCAACAAGGAACTCACCACTCACAAACTGATTAAAGGAGGCTGCTGTTAGTTTTTTTTATGTTTAAACTGTATGGTTATTAATGTTGGTAGCTGAGGAAGGGCCTTTGGTGATTCAAACCAGCTTGGCCTCCAGTTTATCTGCTTATCCATTTTATTTTTGATAATATTTTTGCTATCAATGCCAATAAAGATATTGTTTCAATACAGTATAAGAAAAATAACAGCATCATTCCTTGTTACATCTTGCTCTGTACAGGTTTGTCTGATTATAGCCATTCCATATAATTAGTACTATTAAATAAGAGATGTAGTATTACTAAACAATAATTTGTTTAACTATTTTTAATAGTTCAATATGGTCATTTATAAATAATTTCTTATAGATGCAAAAGTATTATGCAAGAACTGCTCTTTAATTGTGACTAAATAGTAGTATGTATATTGCTTTCTAAAGAAATGATCATAATGTGCTCTTGGTTATTTGACGTCATAATAAATGAACAGTTCAGTCCAGGATACTAAAACATATGTTCTTTTGTTAATATACTGTAGCACAGTGATACAACACATGAAAATTGTGAAGGAACAATTCTGAAATACAAGTTAAAAAAACAGCTTTAAGTGACTTTGAAAATGGTATTTTCTATTCAGTTTTCCTTCTATATCATTGATGTGTCAGAGCCGTTCTGCATGGAAGCCAAGGCATAATTATAATCTTTTCATGTGTCATAACACATCTCTAATTGGCATGAGTTCCTTCAAACAGATTTTTTTTCACACACAGATTTTCAGAACCAGAAAAGGGATGTAGTCAGGCGCCCATACAGACAGTTTTGGCAAAGAGCGAGAAAATTGCCTGGGCAAGGGCCAACCAAACACCCACTGAGACACTTAAAAGCTTGCCGCCTGCTTATTTCCTTCTTCTAAATTGACAATACGACACTGGATTAAGTGCTACTAATTTAATAAAACTCATCTCATCAACGTGTAGCTCTATGTGAAAGATTTAGAGAACACGAATGATCAGCCTCAGGGTAACTATGTATCAAAGTCCACTAGATTTCAAGCATCTAACTGATCAAAATCCCATTGTGCAGAGATTTCTGGGTCTAGAAACCTAATCATATAGGAGGAAGGAAATATGCTGAGATGTGTGACTATCTCGGTGAGTTCATGATTAGCTCCTGAAAAGAATCCACACTGTTAATGTTGATACAGTCTGGAAATGTGTAATGTTTCAAAGTACAATATGGAAATTAGCCCTTATTAAAATAGAAATAAAGATGAACATTGTACAATTCCATGAATTTAGCCCGAGTTCACGTGCTTAAATGTATTTATTGTATAATATTCACAGTGATAAATTGCAGCCAGCTGCATTAAGCTTTTACAATTGTGAATTGTTATAATTTGCACTAATAAATCCATATATCTTTGTATAAGCTGAATCCCATATTCTCTTAATTATTGCAGGTGTTCTGTTGGCTGGGATTGTGTGAATACATCTCTTATTTAATAGTATTAATTATTTGGAATTGTTATAATTAGAATAATAATTATGTCCTATTAAATAAATAAATTAGCAACTGCCAAGAACATCTCTAGTTGTGCCTAAACATGAGTGTGCCTGGTTCCTACACTGGATAGTTCTACAGGAGGCCACCACCCATTCCAACTTGGCTACATCTTTAGCTTCCACCTATAGTATACCACTAAACCACTAATGCTGAACACAAACCAATAGAATTGTTGGCTTTAGGAACAATGTGGCTTATGCAAAAGGAAAACTATGCCAGTTTTCATCACATAAAACTATGAAATTGTTCTGCACATGCCCAGAAAATCAGCCACATGCATATAATCCTATGCAGTTATATGTGATTCTGGCACTTATGTTCAAGAGCATTGGCATAGGCAGGACAAGGGAAGGAAGGGGAGTAGAAGCTAGGCTGAGTAAAGTAAGCAAATGAAAACAGATGCAGACTGCCACACACAGATGCATGTATACCTATGAAAGCTGTTTTATTTGCTGATCTTCAAGGATGCAAATACACAAAGATGATTCGGTTCTAAGAGATTCAAATCTTTCCATGGTCTCAATAACTTGTCATGAACCGCACTCATTAGAGCCTGCATGTCATGGATATGACACAGGCCTAATTAAAAATCAACAAAAAAACAATTGGTCTGTCTAAAAAATACTGCACTCCCTATTATCTAACACACTCACTATTCATTTCCATTTTCTCCCACCACTAAAAGTGTTTCAGGAGCACTCCAATAGGAAGCCGTCAGTTCTCCCTATGAAGCTACAATTATACCATAATTCACTCCCATTTATCAATAATTAAACAATAACACGTAGAACAGATATGTTGTGCTGATTAGCTGAATTCACAGGCAAATTCCATAAGGATCACAAAGATCAAGCTTATTGAATATAATTTTATTTGAGAAAATACGTTGTTTAAAAGATATACAAAAACAACTAACAAATATGACATACAAAGACATTGTTAGGCAGTAGTTTCTTAGAAAATAAAAGGGATAAATAATAGAATGTTTCACTTACATAACTGTTTGCAGGGAGTTGCAAGAATTCTGAAACAATCCTACAAAATCTGACTAGCTAAAAAAATAATTGAACAATTTAATATATTTCTCATGATTTTATCCCTAGTTTAGGTTCTTATATTGCCCCTTTTCTTGTGACTCATTAGCAGCTGAATTGGTGTGTCTGTGTACATGCAAATAACTTTTAATGACCCTTTGTTCAAGATACCTTTCTGACTCAGCAATGCTTCAAACATATTACTGTATATCTCTGCACATGTACAGGGCAGTGACATATCCATAATGGATGCAGAGAGTGTAGTACACATTGTTTCCTGGGTCCAGGGAAACTCACACCACACTCCCTGCACCCACTCAATATACATCTGCTAAACGTTTCCCCACCAATATTTCCCTGTTATTCTAGATAAGTGCCAAACTTTAACTCCTGGGGTAAATTTACTAAAGTTCAATTTGGTATTCAGTTTTCTGAATCAATAAAATCAACTGAAATCGAATTTAAATCAAACTGCAAAATCCCTTAACAAATACTTAATTTACTAATATATACGATTTTGCATTCAATTTTCAAATCGAATTAGATTTTGGTCGATTCTAACAAAGGATTTTGTGTTCAGTTTATGAATTCCCTTCCAAAATTGAACCTCAAATCCCCATTAAAATTGAATGCAAAATTGAGCTCAAATTCCTCATTACTTCCTATTGGGTCAAATGTATCACATGCACACTTGTTAACAGGGTAAAAAATTGGAAACACTTGTGCACACTCTAGAAAAGTGAAAGTGATTTATAATTTCTTCAGAAATACTGTATGATACATACTTGCCTACTTTTGAAAACTAGCTTCAGGGAGATTGTAGATGGTAGCAGAATGTGGCGCGCGAAGTGCTTCAGGGGGGCGTGTTATGTTCCACCCAAAGGGCATGTTTAGCTCCACCTATGGGTGTGTCTATTGTCACTCAGGGGCATGTCCTGCAGTGGCAGGTGAAAACTATAGTACTAAGAGCAGCATTCCCCAAAGCTAGTTTTTTTATGGGTATCATATTACCAGAGGTTGTATAGCAATCATGTATCATGTTATTCCCTTTATATATGGTTGCGATGAAGGTATGCAGGGCACGGAAATGTTGCCCACTCAGAGTCCCTTTCTACAAACACTAATCATTGGCTACTATTGTTTGAGCACAATTTATGGTTAATATCAGGCTTGTTACCCTCATCATTTTAGTGGGAGGCTCCTGATTTTTAATGAGCTCTGAAAGGACACTCACTGACAGCCAATAAATGGATGGCAGTCAGTGAGTGCCCTTTCACAGTGCAGTTAATGCCTGTGACACTCAGCACCAGCCACCATGGTCTATAATATATATGATACAGTTCATTTCATTTTAATGCCGTGGGGGGAGAAAGGCCACCACCCCTCTGCTGCCCGTCACCTGCGCTTCTGATCAGTGCACCGTTGCTGTTACTGTACCTCCGCTGATTCTGCTGATGCCGTCTCAGCCAAGCACACTCTGTGCACTGCTGACCAGTCATCCACCGCTACCCATAACCTTGTGGTGGCTGGCCTTTAAATAACATGGTGTCCCCCTGTCATGATGTCCCCCCGCAGACCCCGCCCACCTGGGTTTCCGATGTTTCAGAAACCGGAAGTTCTCACATAGACCGGATTAAAATCCAACAGAAGTTTATTTTCTCACCACAGGCAAATATACAGGTCAGTGCAGTGTTCACAGGTAAGATGTTACAGCAGGTACACAGAATCTTCCATACAGCAACACAGTTCTTTTAGTGGACCCTCAGGTCCAGGATCCCTTATACTATGCCCTCCTAGGCCTATAACCTGGCTGACTGATTCACAGTCAGTATCATTGTGGAGTTACACTGACACTTTAAAGACAGATAACAGGTGCTGCTAATTAGCCTTGCTTGTGGCTTACAAGTAATCCCAGGAAAACCTGGACTGGATCTCCTTACCATGCTGTTATTGCTCCATCTCTGTACCAACCTGCTGCTCCACATTAACTTCATGGGAAAGCATGCTGTCCCTGTCACAATATGTATATACATATTTAAATGTATATATGTATGTATATATACATTTATATGGATATATAATATATATATATATATATACTGTATACATGTGTATATACAGTACATTTTTTGAAAACATTTTTTTTGTTCGCCTGGCTATGTTGTCTGAACCCCACCATGGGGGCGGCTGTGTGCTTCTTTGCTATGGGGCCCCCAAAGAGCTAGTTATGCCCCTGATACCGCAGGTAAGTGCACAGGATTGTATAGTCTTGAGCTGCCATTATTCCTACAGCCATGCTTTTGGGAACTTTTAAAGGCATCACATTCAATTTCCAGCCAATTGAATGGTGTTTAGAAGCATAGAAGCAAAAATCAACCTTCTCTCATTATTCTATTCACTTGGGGATTTGCAGTTCGATTTACTTTCGATTTGCAAATCGAATGTTAGTAAATGAAGAGATCCTATATTCAACTATGGGAAAACATTGATGTTTTGTCTATATTCGAATTTAAGTGAAATTCTGTTTTCTGTTCAATTTGACATTCGATTTTTGCTTTAGTAAATATCCAATATCAAAATGGAATGGAAATCAAACCAAAATCGAATGGCAAATCGAACAGAGGGCCTGATTCAGACCCGCTCGCGAGCGCTGAGCGCTCGCAAGCGGGTCGATGTTGGCCCAGTGCGCATGCACACGACAGAGGCAGCTCCATTGTGCGCATGCGCTAGACCCGGATAGCGATGGGCAAGCCGTCGCTCCGGATCTCGCTACAAAGGAGGCGTGCTGTCGATGTTGAGTGACAGCACGCCACCTTTGGTGGGCGTGCCGGGGGCATGGCTGCCCAGACGGAGGCGTTCCCATGGGAATGCCTACCGTCTGGGGCCGGCCCCACTGACATCACAAGTGATGTCAGTGGGAGTGCTCTCGCGTCTGATAGAGCCAAAAGCACTCCAGGGCTTGCGGCAACGAGACCCTACCACAAAGGTCTCGTCGCAAGCCCGATGGTCGCGATGGTCTTGACCATCGTGACCATCTTCCTGGCCGCTCGCTATAGCTGTGGGTGGTCACCCACAGCTATATGAGTGGCCAGGGGCTGCTCTAAAAATTAAGAGGGATTCTGGCCCTGATTCAGAGCGAGCGTCCGGCTCTGAATCAGGGCCAGAATCCAAAATTGATCTTTAGTAAATATACCCCCTTCATACAGAATTCAAATGTTTTAAAAACCAAATTATATACATTGAATTCTAACACGTGATAATGCCATTTTCCTGACAATGATGATGTTGGTCACCATCATCTTGACTGCACAGTTGATACTTATTTCTTAATTAAACGCAAATGTGTATTTTGCAACCCAAATAAATGGTTATAAGCTTGAGTGAAAGAGTGTGTGGCATATGCCTAACGTAAATATGGCACTTATGCTACTGTTGCAGACCCGGGCATATTATGTGATAACTGCAGCATCGCATATGTGGCTTTAGCAGTGAATACATTTTACAGCAGTAATATGGGGAGCAATTGCTTCCAAATTTGCATCAGGCCCACTGCTGTTTGTTCAGAAAACATGATAGCACAATTTCCAATGGGTATTTTCACATGCCTCATTAGCAGCATTATTGCATATAACAATTCTACAATGTTAATCCATATCTGATGCCAGTTCTAATAAGCAAGTACTTACATAACTGAAGCCAATTCTAATAACATGCAACTGAAAAACATAAGGAGACACACCATGAAGCTTCATCAGGTCACTTTTTTATTCCAGTATTCAAGGCCATATTTTCTAGTGCCAAAAACAAATAGTGTAGTATCATTGAATATTTTATTTCTTTGTTGTTTGTATGTGTTTTGTACCTTACAAAAATTACAATATTCCAAAAAAAGCGGTGGAACAATTTAACTACATACTGTAGCTGCACTTGTTATTACCACGAGAATCAGAAATGTATTACTTCATGTACACAGGGGAAAAATGCATACACTCTGTCACTTTATTAAGTGTAGAGACACCTAGTCAGAAGAAGTGTTCCTAGTCAGCGGAGAGTGACTGATGCACATGTGCACAGATATACAGTAATATCTTTGAAGCATTGCTGAGTCAGGAAGGTATTTTGAACAAAGGGTCATAAAAAGCTATCTGCATTTACACAGACACACCACTTCAGCTGCTAATGAGCAGAGACGCCAGTTCAGAAGAAGTGTTCCTGATCAGCGGAGAGTGACTGAGAGAAGAAGCTGCAGCATTGTGAAGAAGCTGAAGCCGGAGGCTGCTGTATATGACTGGAGGGCCAGATACCATCTCATGAGTTTTGGATTCTCATCTTTCATATGTTGTAACTACTTCAAGAGAGTAACACATTATCTATCGTTTTCTTCAGCTTTATTATCAATCTTAACAGGGAGATGAATCATCTGAGGATAGATTGTATCAAAGGTGGTTCATCAATCCATAACCTGTTACCATCAGCTAGGTACCACCGTGGAAGAACCCTAGAGTCAGTCTGGTGAGGTCTTCTGCCATTAACAAATGCCCGCTGTTCCCTTAGAGCTGGATATGCTCACAGTTAGGTGGCTGCCTGTTCTTAAAACTCGGAACAGCAGGGGCTTACACGGCAATCCTGCTGATCAGAGGATGTATGCAACTTGTGATGGTTAATAGAGGCGAGATAAAAGCTTTGATGGCAAGTTGCATTGTTGAGGGTAGAGATGCGGCAGTAAGGGCCATAGTGCAGCTTTGGAAGCATGATACGGCCTTGAGGGTCGAGGTGTGGCACTCATGGTGACACGCAACCTCAATGGTCTGTGTGCGGCCTTGATGGCCGAGGCGCAGCCTTGAGGGCTAAAGTCTGGGACTGGTGCTGAGGTGCGGCCTTGAGGGCTGAAGGATATCTGTGGAAAGATGATGCAGCCTTAAGGGGCCGAGTTTCAGCACTGGTGCCGAGGTGCGGCCTTGAGGGTCATAACACAGCAATAGTGTCTAGATGCAGCCTTTAGGGCTGAAGTATGGCACTGGTGCCTAGGTGCGATCTTGAGGGCCATGATGCAGCCTTGAGGGCCAAGGTGCAGCACTGGTGACAAGGTGCGGCCTTGAGAGCCAAGGCATGACACTGGTGTCGAGGTGCGGCCTTGAGGGCCAAGGTGCAACCTGTAGGCAGCGGTGTGACCTTGAGGGCTGTGATACGGCCTTGAGGGCAGAGGTGTGGCACTGGTACCAAGGTGCGGCCTTGATGGCCGAGGTATGGCACTGGTGTTGAGGTGCAGCCTTGAGGGCCGAGGTGCCACACTAGTGTTGAGTTGCCACCAAGGTGGAAAAGGTAGCTAGGCCACAGGCAGTGCTGAAGAGGAAGGTAACATGAGCGGCAGGCGTAGATGGCTGTAAGATAGAATAGGTAGTCGCCAATGCAGGCCGCAGACTGAGACTGGATACAAAATCACAAAGATGGTCAAAAACACAAACAGGGCAGTCCAAGACACAAACTGTCAGGATACCGGCAGACTGACAGGAACCAGTATTCACACACGAGGTGTAAACTATCACCAATGGCATGGCGCCGGTACAGAGTGACTAATAAAAGAAGATCCTCCACCAATGAGCTGCAGGTGTACAGATTAACAGCTGGGACACTGCATGTCTATCCGGCAAACCTAGCAGCACCCGCGGCGGTCCGGCATGTTGGTCTCCCAGTTTGGCATCCACATTGCCTGGTGACAGTGGAGGTTGTCAAACCCTGCTGTAATACAAGCCGCGATGGTTGCTTGTAACATAACCTCAAGGTAGTGAATGTCCTCCAAGGAAAATAAAGTGTATATAGTGTAGTATGTCAATTAAAAATAAATATTCAAAGGAAGGTTCCCCGTACCTTAGATAGGTAACTATGTATCATAAGGAAAATAATAAAGATACCACACCTAAGCGCTCTGGTAAACTAAGGAGATAGATACAATAATAATTATCTTTTTTTAAACAGTGTTGTTTCCCTTCTGTTTTCAATCTTCAAATAATAGTGAGGTATGATATTTTTGACTCACAATATGGAAAAGATAAAAATAAATGCGATCTAGTGCAGATCATACTACTTAAATTTGTTTCATAAGCACATTAACCCTCTGAGGATAAAATACTTGGTTTGAACAAGAATAATCCATACGATTTTAATGATACACAGTAATATTAAAATGTTCACATAAAAAGTATTTAATTTTGATACATCATCACAGGTGAAGTTGGCCTCCTACCATAATCAGGTGAAAAAGATGCCTATAGTAAGATGAAGAGATGTTTCAAACTTGGGTTAATCCTCAGCCACCTTTCAGAATCAACTCTACACCAGCTCTGGATAGGTCCTGTGATCACCCTTTGCAACCAACGCTTCACCTGTGATGATATATCAAAATTCACTATGATGGAAGATTAAGCCCAGTATATTGTAGATCTGTAGGCTCTATTTTGTATTTTATATGTGAATACTTTTTATGTGAACATTTTAATATTACTGTGTATAAATTCGTAGGCATTATTCTTGTTCTAAACAGGTCTTATATTCTCAGAGGGTACAGCATTTGGAGAGCCTTCATTTGAGCAATTCCTTCCAATTGGTCGATGCTTGTGGCCAATTAGGGTTTATGTGTTTATGAATCAAATTTAAGTATTATGATCTGCACTAGATTGCATTTATTGTTATCGTTTCCATGTTGTGAGTAAAAAATATCATACCTCACTATTATTTGAAGATTGAAAACAAAAGGGAAACAACACTGTCTAAAAAAAGATAAGTATTATTGTATCTATCTCCTTAGTTTATCAAAGCACTTCGATGTGATACTGAAATCCCGACGCCTATCATTATCCCTATGTCGGGTGCAGACAGCCGCGGGGAGAAAGGGTTAGGTTGGGGGCTCCCGGGGGGGACTTAGGGTTAGGCAACCCCCCTGGAAGGGTTAGGGTTAGGCTAGGGGAAGGGGGGGTTACGGTTAAGCAGCCCCAGGGGGAGGTTAGGGTTAGGTGCCCCCCTGGAGACTTAGGTTTAGGCTGCAAGGAAAAGTGGCGGGTAAGTTTAGGCACTTACAGGGGCACCCCTAAGGCAGGGTTAGGGGAGGGAGAGGGCTAGTAATAGTAAAATAAACTTACCTGTCAGGATCTTCTCTTGCCGGTCTTCCAACATCGGGATTTGAACCACCGGACATGCGTCCGGCAGTGTTTCATACATGATCCTTTACAAAGTACATAAACAAATAGGTTGACCAGTGACTTACAGTACAATACAATATAGGATGAGGACAAGGATAATACACATTGCTACATTAGCGACCATAACACCCAGATAAACAACAGAGCATAAGCAACCAAGTGTTACAGCAGGTGCCCTAGTGGGCAGTAACAAATAGATGAAAGTAGGGGTGAGCGGGTTCGGATTTCTGAAATCCGAACCCACTGAACCCCCCTGATCTGAGGCAGATCCGAGTCAGGCTCAACTTTTCCCGCCTGACTCGGATCTGAAATCGAGGCAAAACGTCATCATCCTGCCTTCCGGGTCTCGCGGGTTTTGGATTCTATATAAGGTACCCCCGTCGGCGCCATTTTCTCACTCGGCTGTGGACAGTGAAGAGGGAGGGTGGGAGTTAGGGCGGGCTGGGCAGTGTAGTGTAGTGTAGTGCAGTGTAGTGTTGTGCTGTGCTGTGCTGTGCTGCTGTTGTCCATAGGGGCTGTGTCCACTCCTCCAAAGTCCATAGGGGCTGGCTGTGTTGTGCTGTGCTGCTGTTGTCCATAGGGGCTGTGTCCACTCCTCCAAAGTCCATAGGGGCTGGCTGGACTGTGTTGGGCAGTCAGTTGTCCATAGGGGCTGTGTCCACTCCAAAGTCCTGTGCAGTGTCCCAGTCCTAAAGGGGTGCTGTAGTGTTGTCCAGGGGGTGCTCTGTCCACCA
This sequence comes from Taudactylus pleione, assembly GCA_031769625.1. Classification (NCBI taxonomy): domain Eukaryota; kingdom Metazoa; phylum Chordata; class Amphibia; order Anura; family Myobatrachidae; genus Taudactylus; species Taudactylus pleione. Next base: position 2,005,046 of record JAUIMM010000756.1, on the reverse strand, counting down.
GGGGTGCTCCCCCCAAGTGAAATTTTTTTTTTTTCTGTATTTGTGAATTGTGTGCGCAGTAGCCGCATGTACATCAACAAAGTAGCACCAAGCGTGAGCCTATGTCATAAGTAAAGGGCCAGCTGACTTGACCATTAAAGGGTGCTGTAACCCCCAAAGTGCACTCCAAAAAAAATAAAAAAATATATTTTTTTTGTGTTTGTGAATTGTGTGCGCAGTAGCTGCACGTGCATCAATAAAGTAGTGCCAAGCGTGCGACCTGTGTCATAGGTAAAGGGCCAGCTGGCTTTACCGTTAAAGGGTGCTTTAACCCCCAAAGTGCACTCAAAAAAAAATAAAAAACTATATTTTTTGTTTTGTGAATTGTGTGCGCAGTAGCTGCACATGCATCAACAAAGTAGTGCCAAGTGTGCGCCTGTGTCTTAGGTAAAGGGCCGGCTGGCTTGACCGTTAAAGGGTACTGTAACCCCCAAAGTGCACTCCAAACCAAATAAAAAAATATTTTCTGTGTTTGTGAATTGTGTGCACTGTGGCTGCACATGCATCAACAAAGGAGCAGCGCCAAGCATTCGCCTGTGTCCCATAAGTAAAGGGCCGGCGGGCTTGTCCGTTAAAGGGTGGTGTAACCCTCAAAGTGCGCTCCACAAAAAATTTAAAATTCTCCTTTTTTTTCTGTCTTTGTGAATTGTGTGGGCTGTAGCTGCACCTGCATCCTCAAATCAGCAGCGACAAGCGTGCGTCTGTCTGTTAAAGGGTAGTGTAACCCCCAAAGTGCACTCCAACAAAAATAAAACATTTTCTTCTGTGTTTGTGAATTGTCTGCACTGTACGTGCATCCTCAAAGCAGCAGCGCCAAGCGTGCATCTGTCTGTTAAAGGGTGGTGTAACCCACAAAGTGCACTCCAACAAAAATAAAATATTTTATTCTGTGTTTGTGAATTGTCTGCACTGTACGTGCATCCTCAAAGCAGCAGCGCCAAGCGTGCGTCTGTCTTTTAAAGGGGGGTGTAACCCTCAAAGTGCACTCCACAAAGAATAAAAAATTCTTTTTTTTTCTGTCTTTGTGAATTGTGTGCACTGTAGCTGCACGTGCATCTACAAAGGAGCAGCGCCAAGCGTGCGCCTGTGTCCCATAAGTAAAGAGCCGGCTGGCTCATTTCTTAAAGGGTGGTGTAACCCACAAAGTGCACTAGTCTCCAACAAAAATAAAAAATTATTTTCTATGTTTGTGTGCGCCTTAGCCGCATAAATGGAGGACCAAACTTTCTCTGATAAAAATAAAATAAGGAAAGATCAAGAACCACTTCCTCCTAGTGCTGAAGCTGCTGCCACTAGTCATGACATAGACAATAACATGCCTTCAACGTCGTCTGCCAAGGCCGATGCCCAATGTCATAGTAGAGGGCACATACAATCCCAAATGACAAAGTTCAGGAAAATGACCTTAAAAAAAACATTTAAATCATCTGAAGAGAAACGTAAACTTGCCAATATGCCATTTATGACACGGAGTGGCAAGGAATGGCTAAGGTCTTTCCCTATGTTCGTGACTAGTGGTTCAGCTTCACATGACGATGGAAGCCCTCCTCCCGCTAAAAAAATCAAACGAGTTAAGCTGGCAAAAGCACAGCATAGAACTGTGCGTTCTAAGAAGATATCACAAATCCCCAAGGAGAGTCCAAGTGTGGTGGCGGTTGCGATGCCTCACCTTCCCAGCACTGGACGGGAAGAGGTGGCTCTTTCCACCATTTGCATGCCCCCTGCAAGTGCTGAAAGGAGCACCCACAGTCCACTTGCAAATTGAAGATGTCACTGTTGAAGTACAACAGGATGAAGATACTGGTGTAGCTGACGCTGAGGAGGAAGTTGGCGAGGAGGATTCTGATGGTGATGTGGTTTGTTTAAATCAGGCTCCGGGGGAGACAGTTGTTGTCCATGGGATGAAAGAGCCCATCACGGTCATGCCTGCGCAGAAGACCAAACATTCCACCTCTTTGGTCTGGCAATATTTCTATCCAAATCCGGACAACAACTGTCTTGCCATATGTAAAGGTGAAATAAGTAGGGGTAGGGACGTTAACCACCTAGGAACATCCTCCCTTATACGGAACCTGCAGCGTGTTCATAAAAAGTTACTGTCAAGTTCAGAAACTTTGGATAAGACCGTAAGCAGTCCAGGGACACCTAAATCCCGTTGTCCTGTTGTATCCAAGCGCCTGCAAACCACACCGTCAACTCCCTCCTCATCAATTTCCTCCTTAGTCAGGATAGGAAGTAGTCCTGCAGGCCATGTCACTGGCATGACTGACTCTGCTATCCGGGATTCCTCCGGAGGATCCTGCATTGCTACGCCTATTGCTGCTGCTGCTGTTGCTGCTGCTGGGAGTCGTTCATCATCCCAGAGATGAAGTAGGAACACCATTACTTTTACTAAACAATTGACCCTCCAACAGTCCTTAGCGAGGAGGATGAAGTACGACAGCAGTCATCCTGAAGCAAAACGTATAACTGAGGCCTTGACTGCTATGTTGGTGTTAGATGTGCGTCCGGTATCCGCCATTAGTGCAGTGGGATTTAGACAATTGATGAAGGTAGTGTGTCCCTGGTTCCAAATCCCATCTAGATTCCACTTCACTAGGCAGGCGATACCGAGACTGTACAGAAACATCAGAAAAAGTGTCCTCAGTGTCCTGAAAAATGCAGTTGTACCCAATGTCCACTTAACCACGGACATGTGGACAAGTGGAACAGGGCAGACTAAGGACTATATGACTGTGACAGCCCACTGGGTAGATGTATCACCTTATGCAGCAACAACAGCAGCGTCACCAGTAGCAGCATCTCAGAAACGCCAGCTCGTTACAAGGCAGGCTACGCTGTGTATCACCGGTTTCAGTAAGAGGCACACCGCCGACAACCTCTTAGAGAAACTGAGGGAAATCATCGCCCAGTGGCTTACCCCACTTAGACTCTCTTGGGGATTTGTGATATCTGACAACGCCACCAATTTTGTGCAGGCATTACATCTGGGCAAATTCCAGTATGTCCCATGTTTTGCTCACACAATAAACTTGGTGGTGCAGAATTTTCTGAAAAGTGACAGGGGCATGCAGGAGACGCTTTGGGTGGCCCGAAAATTTTTTGGCCACTTTCGCCATTCAGAGACTGCGTGCCGAAGACTGGAGTGCCAGCAAACACTCTTGAACCTGCCCTGCCATCACCTGAATCAAGAGGTTATGACGCCGCGGAACTCAACCCTCTATATGCTTCAGAGGATGGAGGAGCAGCAAAAGGCCATTCAAGCCTATACATCCACCTATGACATAGGCAAAGGAGGGGGTATTTACCTGACTCAAGCACAGTGGAGAATGATTTCCGTGTTGTGCAAGGTTCTCCAGCCCTTCGAACTTGCCACACGTGAAGTCAGTTCAGACACCACCAGCTTGAGGCAGGTCATTCCCCTCATCAGGTTTTTGCAGAAGCAGCTGGAGAAAGTGAAGGAGGAGCTAAGATGGAGCGATTCCGCTCGGCATGTGGGACTTGTGGATGAAGCCCTTCATTCGCTTTTCCAGGATTCCAGGGTGGTCAATCTATTGAAATCAGACCACTAAATTTTGGCCACCGTGCTCGATCCTAGGTTTAAAGCCTATGTGGTGTCTCTCTTTCCAGCCGACACAAGCCTGCAGAGGTGCAAAGACCTGCTGGTGAAAACACTGTCAGCTAAAGCGGAATGTGACACGTAAACAGCTCCTTCTTCATTTTCTCCCGCAACTGGGGCTGCCAGGAAAAAACTTAGGTATCCTAAGCAACTCGCTGGCGGTGATGCAGGGCAGGCAGGACCAAGTTTGGACATCTGGTCCGGACTGAAGGACCTGGCAACAATTTCTGACATATCTACTGTCACTACATATGATACTGTCACCATTGACAGAATGGTGGAGGATTACATCGGTGACAGCATCCAAGTAGGCATGTCAGGCAGTCCGTACCTGTACTGGCAGGAAAAAGAGGCAATTTGGAGGCCCCTTTACAAACTGGCTCTATTTTACCTGAGTTGCCCCCCCTCCAGTGTGTACTCCAAAAGAGTGTTTAGTGCAGCCGGGAACCTTGTCAGTGAAAGGCATAGGAGGTTGCTTCCACAAAATGTGGAGAAGATGATGTTCATAAAAATGAATTATCAACTCTTCCAGGGAGACCAGCCTCCAGAACGTACAGAGGGACCTGTGGTGGTGGATTCCAGTGGGGACTAATTAAAACTCCGTGAGGATGAGGATGTACACAACATTGAAGAGGGTGAGGAATTGGTGGATGAGGAGGATGAGGCTGACATCTTGCCTCCAAAGAGCCAGTTTGTGCAGGGACAGATTAATTGCCAGCTTGTTTTGTGGGGGCCCAAATGAACCAATAATTTCAGCCACAGTCGTGTGGCAGACCCTGGCGCTGAAATGATTGGTTTGTTAAATTGTGCATGTCCTGTTTATAGAACAAAAGGGTGGGTGGGAGGGCCCAAGGACAATTCCATCTTGCACCTCTTTTTTTTCTTTGCATTATGTACTGTTTGGGGCCTAGTTTTTCAAACTGCCATCCTGTGTGCCACTGCAGTGTCACTCCTAGATGGGCCACGTGTTTGTGCCGCCCACTCGTGTCGCTTAGCATAGTCATCCAGCTACCTTGGTGCAACCTTTTGGACATAAAAACACTATTGTGAGGTGTGAGGTGTTCAGAATAGGCTGGAAATGAGTGGAAATTAAGGTTATTGAGGTTAATAATAGCATAGGAGCAGAAAAACCCACAAATTCTGTGATTTTAGCTGTTTTTATGCTTTTTTTCAAAAAAATCCAGATCCAAAACACAAAACCCACAACCCAAAACACGGAAGGGTGGATTTGGCAAAACCAATCCAGATCCAAAACATGAAGAAAGATCCAGATCCAAAACCAAAACACAAAACACGAAAAGTAGACGGTGCACACCCCTAGATGAAAGTAAGGGGAAGCACAAGAGGGTAGAGGGCCCTGCTCGTAAGAGCTTACATTCTAAAGGGGAGAGGCAGACAAACAGGTATAACACAGATGAGGTAGACAGGGAGGAAGTACATATGATTCTTTTACTTATATTCATGTTTCTATGGTAAGTTGTATTGTGAAATAAAAGCATTAACATGCATAAATGCATTAGAATGTTGAATACAATGATGAAAAAGGAGAAATAATGTTGGAGGCATACATAAGGTAAGTACTGTAAATAGTGGTATGAAAGGATCAGAGAAGGGGCCCCCCAAACCAGTATCTTGCCTATGGCCCCATGGGATATTAAGTAGCTATGACACACCTAAAGATGTGGCCTTGCATGGGGAGCTTGCCTATTTCCTATGCTTGCAGTTGGAGCACCTTTCTACTTTTTTGGATGGATTACACATGGTCATGGTGGTGCTCACTTCCTTTGTGCCGTTAAATGCTATCTTCTTGGCTGAGGTATTTTGTATTTTTATGCATAATTTGTTTCCATATCTCTAACAGCTTGGCGATGGGAATCTCATAATCCTTTACTTTCCTTATACCATTTATAAATAATAAATCTAAAAACATTTCCTTTCTAGTGATCTCGTTCATCTTTGCAATCACTTTTTCTTTGAGGTTTAACTATCTGCTTTAATTCACCAACATGACGTGTCAAAGACACTGTTGCAGGTATCTGTGAAGCCTCAGACATACCACTAAACACAGTGAACAATTGAGTCTTGTAATGAGCAGGAGCACATTTCATCAGCTTTGATTTACAAGTTGCATCAAATAATGACATACCTGATCCTGACCATCTTAACAACATTTATTCCCATTGTTTTGGAAAATATCTGTAATGCATGTATACATATTCTCACACATGCTGAATGCCTACACATATGGTGTTCCATGTTGTAACGACATTAAGCTAAGTAGATTTCTCATACGATTCTAGAACGCTTAACCATTCAGTGTCTATCAGTGTACTGTTTTAGACTTGGCTTTCACAATTCTTATTTGTAAACATGTTTGTGGATCTATAATGATACTGCCTAGACCTCTGGATTCCTGGGGATTATATTATTCCATCCTCTCCCAGATAACGCATTCTGAAAATCCACATAAACAAGCCTTCTCCTATGCAATGTTACGTAACTCTCCTGAACTATAATTTGTAGTGTTTTTACTTAGTTGCTAGAACCAGCTTCCTCCTTCTGCTTATTTCTGAGATCTTTCCTGGGCTTCTCTTCTTGTGTGGTTGCTGCAGGGGAATCAATAGCAGAGTACATATCTGTTGTGAAATGTATTTACTATAGCTACAGCACCGTCTGCAAATATTGGTCCTTTTTTCTTAGCAGACTTAAATCACTCTTTGATGAGAGTGAACTGGTCATAGAAGGCCTGCATTTTCTTCACAGAATCTGGGCCCACACACAGAAACTACTGTATGTCCTCAGAAGGAGCTGACTGTTCAAATAACGCCCCATTCTTTACTGTTACATATTATAACTGTCATGAAAACTTACCTGAGCTTGTTAGTGTGAAAAGGTTAATCAACACAAAATCTAATGGGTTGTGAAATTACCTAAAATATATCTCAGACTCACTATTAAACTGCCACCAGTAAAATTGATATCAAGAGCTGATAATTCTAGTAACTATTTAGTTACTGACTTATCCCAAACTACAATCACAGCCTAATTTAATTTTGGTTTACAGTGTCATTGTGATACATTGTAAGTCAAACCCACTGCAAATTGTATAAATGTAGTATTATAAAAGTATCTCTGACATGGATTGTTTAAGAACATAAATACAGAACATTATTAAATGTGATATGACACAAAGTAAAAAAACTTATTGAATAAAAATTTTGATAACATACAGAAATACAGATGCAAAACTGTTTTGTAAAATAATATACAGAAAAAGGAGCATTACACTCACAGATTTTTTCAGATAATATGTTTCCTGTGTGATAGCTCCAAGTTGGACAATTCTCAATAGGATAATGACCCACCAAAACTGACAATTTCTACAATCACTGTTACTTTTCAAACTTTCTTCCTTACCACCTTAAGGGACATTTATATATTTGGCATATGTTATCTGGCTACTTCCAATTATATAGAGAACTTCTCAAACATAGTTTATGGAAAGTAGTGCTTTGATTCATTATACATCGATCTTACAGTGACTCAATTAATGCCCTTTCTCGTCAAAAGAACATTTGCCAAGTTTACTGGGACTGTTAACTAGGCAATAAAAAGGGTACTTTGCTCTATGCTAACAGGACATCTCTGATTAAATAATTAAGTTAAGGTGACAGAAACCAAGCTCTTAAGGCATGTTGGTTTATATAGCAAATGTAGTAAGACATTTTTTTTCTTTAAACACAGTGATTTGCTGGAAACTATTGTAAAGTAACTCCAGCTTTTTGAATAGTTCTTATCAAAATTAATATAGCATTTTTCTAATTATTCTGAAAAAGTTTAATGCATGACAATGACCAAACATTACTAATGGCTTAGTAAGCAATGTAGTACTTAGCCAACAATAGTAAATAATCTTATATATTATGACTAATCGGAATACTAGTGAACCAGTGTCTGTCTAGAAGAAAAAAGTCACATCAGGCATGATGTAGCCTGGAAGTTCCTTAGCTATGCATAAAACACAGATGTAAAACACAGCATGAATGATGGTTAGAGCCTTCACTTTTTAAAATTAGAGATGAGCGGGTTCGGATTCTAGAGATCCGAACCCACCCGAATTTAGCATTACCGAGTCGGATCCAAGCAGATTTGGAGTTTCCCGCCCTTCCTCGGATCACTGAAATCGAGGCAAAACCATAGAGACGAAATCTCTATAGTCAAAAAACAAAATCAATTAAAGCGTCTTTTCTATTTTTCTGTGTGTGTGTGCGTGGGTGTTAGGCTTAACCACAGTAGCGCACAAGATCCAGCCCAACTCCAGTCATGCTAAAAACAAAATAAATCAAAGTGTCTTTTATATTTTTCTGTGTGTGCGTGCGTGCGTGTTAGGCTTAACCACAGAACCACACAAGATCCAGTCAAGATCCAGCCTGCAACGCAAGTTGCAACCTAGTGCTGCCTGACTCCAGTCGTGATCAATCTGTGCTCTGGGCCCAAGTTCTGGAGCTGAAAAAAATAAAAATCAATTGTTTTTTTTCTAATAATTGTCTGTGTCTGTGCGTGTTAGGGTAAAGGCCCCCATACATCAGAGATTGATTGCAGCAATCGTGCAATTTGCAATCGATTGTGTATAAAAATCTTTCCCTTTTTCAATCGATTGTGGCAATTCTGCAATCTGCAATCGATTAAAAAAGGGAAAGATTTTTATACACAATCAATTGCAAATTGCATGATTGCTGCAATCAATCTCTGATGTATGGGGGCCTTTAGTTGCACATGATCTAGCAAGTTGGCAACGCAACCTAGTGCTGCCGACTCCAGTCGTCATCAATCTGTACTCTGGGCCCAAGTTCTGGACCCGAAAACCCCCCAATAAAATAGTGTCTTTTGTCTATTTATTTTCTGTGTGTGTGTGCGTGTTAGGCTTAGCCACACAAGATACAGCAAGGCAACCTAGTGCTGCCCGACTCCAGTCATCACCAATCTGTGCTCTGGGCCCAAGTTCTGGACCCGAAAGAAAAAAAAGTAGTGTCTTTTGTATATTTTTTTTCTGTGTGCGCACGACTGCACGTGTGCGAATTTTGTAGCCGCACCTTGGCTACACTATTGGTGCTTGTGACACTGCTTCAAGACCGCAGAAAATATGGAGGGCTGTCACATGACAGGAGAGCAAGGCCAAGAACCACATCTTGTAGCTGCCGCCAGCAGTCATCATGATAATGCAAGGCCATCAACTCCCTTGTCCTCTATGAAGGCCCATGCCTTCAGTCCACAAGGGTATCCCAACCATCATCTTTGCACAGTCCTCAACTCTATTAATAATTATATCAATTAGTTTTGAGCCAGCAAGCTGGATGCAAACTTTTGGCCCTTTAACTAGATGAAAAAAATCAATATTGTGAGCTGTGAGGTAACCAAAATTGACTGGAAACGAGTGGAAATAAATGTTATTGAGGTTATTAATACTGTAGGAACAAAAAAGGCACATTTTATATGATTTTAGCAGTTTTTTTATTTTTTAAGAAAAAAATCCAGATCCAAAACACGGAGACAAAACACCAAGGAAAAAAAACCCAAAACCAGATTCAGATCCAAAGCCAGGGGAGATCCAGATCCAAAACCAAAACACGAAGGTCGGCGCACATCTCTATTTAATATACCTCACTTTTTCATTGTGAAATAGACAGTCTTCATTTTAAAGACAAGCAGTAAAAATGATCATTATCCAAGATACAGTAGTTTTTGTTATCAGTAGGTTTGCTAAATAATTTAGTCTCAGATCCACCCTCAGTATTATAATCATATAATCATAACATCCACAAATTTGACAATCACATCACTAGATGTCCAAGTAAACATATTTTGTATATAAAAGTGATTTAAAAAAAACAAAAAATATTTATTGTTTAGGATTGAAGTTAGGCCCTGATTCAGAGCCGGACGCTCTGACCAGAGCGCTCGCTCTGAATCAGGGCCCACCTCCATAAATATGGAGCGTCCTCCTGGACGCTCGTATAGCTGTGGGTCACCACCCACAGCCTTTACGAGCGTGCAGGTTGATGGTTGCGATGGTCTTGACCATCGCGACCATCGCCAGTGCGAGCAGAAGCCTGCGGTTGAGTTTTTCAACCGCAAGGCCAGGAGTGATTTTGGCTCTATCAGAGCCAAAATCACTCCCACTGACATCACTAGTGATGTCAGTGGGGCCGGCTTCTGACGGTAGGCGTTCCCTTGGGAACGCCTCCATCTGGCAGGCATGCCCCCGGCACGCCCACCAAAGGGAGCCTGCTGTCAATCAACATCGACAGCACGCCCCCTTTGATCAGACACAACGAGCGAAGGAAAGTCCTTCGCTTGTCGCGTCTCGCGCATGCGCACGACGGAGCTCCCTCCGTCGTGCGCATGCGCAGTGCACACCATCCACCCACTTGCGAGCGGACAGCCGCTCGCGGGTGGGTCTGAATCAGGCCCTTAGGTTCTAATGGTGAATGGAAATCTCAGCATATGCAGTGGCCATATTAGAACCTACTGTTGTCCCTCAATGTTGTAATTAGATTGTTATTTCCAACATAAAATAATATCACAACCAACAATAAAAAAAAATCCCCATTTCCATTCCTTCCCGAGTTCTTTCTTTTGCACTTTTCCCATTTACGTTCTTTTTACTTACTTTTAGGCCCATGATGTTCACCCCAAATCCTCCATAAACCAAATATATATCTTGAATGCTGAATTCTTATGGTTTTGTTCATTGTTTGTGTAATATCAATTTCCAGTGGATATTCTTAACAATTGGTTGAAAAGCAAAATGATTAGCCTGCCAGGTGGAGGCGCAAGTATTTTATCAACCTTCTTTATATATAACATATAATTTGTATACTGTATATCTCTGGATATGATTAATTCAGAAAATTATCCACCAATTAGACCCTCAGTGCAATGTCAGTAATAGCATAATTTATTTATTTATAATTATGAATATGGTCAAAGTTTATTTCATTTATTGCATTTATATGAAAGAGCTGCTGTTTAATCTCAGCACTATAGTCTTCATATGGATGAACCACAATAGAAGGGTAGAAGACTCTTCTGTAGCTAAATTATAAAATTAGCCATAGAAGGATACTTCGACTGTGGGTTAAACGTACTGTTGGTTTTAAAGGATGTATGTGTTCATATCACATCAATAGCCACAAACAATCTAGATAAGAAATAGTTTTTTAGTTTAACTGCTGATGACATTTGTATAGACCAGCCTGCCAATGAAACTGAGATTGTTAATACATACGAACAAAAAAAAAATCCTTTACTTAAACTACCATCTTATGTTGGTGAAGATTGTAGGCACAAGATTAACCTAGCAAGTTGGGAACTGGCTGCATCTTAGAGTGATTCTGTCTGTCCCCAGCATGGTGTATTTAGTGCAGGTAGGGTTTGGTCTTTGTGACCATCGCCATGGGTTGCGGCGATTCATCAAAGCCACGTGTCATGACCATATGTATTTTGTGTGTCCTGGGCAAAGTGTGTGTATTATTATAATTCCCCTAAAGTATATATTTCAGAAATGGCTTCTTGCTTGGAATGGGTACAGTAGGTCAAAACTGGATTGCATAAGCTAATCAGAACAAATGGCCAAGTGACACCTAGCATATGAAGACAAAGCTTATTGGAAGAAACGTCTGCTTTCACCCTAAGTGGTCATTGTCCAAGCCCAGTACACAGACATACTGGCTGCTAAGAGGATGATTTGTAGCACCTTACATTATCAGGTTTCCTACAATAAAATATCTTCAAAGCCCAGAGTGTTATATGAGGTTTAGGTCTTGTAGCTGTGCTAATTTACATCTCCACAGACCCTGGGAGAACAAAGGACAGTCCTTTTGAGCCTGGGAAGGGTGGGGGCTGCTGAGGGATAGGGGGCTGTGGAACCATAAGAGCCAGCTATTCCTGCTGGACTGGGTTCACTCTTCAAGTGAGTAGCTGCGTGCTAGGAGTGCTACCCCATCAGCGGTCTATGGTGGTCTCCCTACACACACAGATCCCCTAAGATCTCAGAGTAAGATAACTTAAATTCAGACTTTTTATCATTTACCTTTATCTGAAATCAATCTGTGCATTTATAGTGCAACTGCATGTCTTGTTTATTCACCTGGTTTTTCCTTGTAATTTAACCCTGGAGATATTTTCTCAATAAATCCTAAAACTTTATCAGCGTTATCTCTGTGCTCTAATTCACATGCCTGAAGAGGCCCATGCTACATTTGTGTAATAATTGTGAATTTAAGTGACATTTAAGTGTCTGGCAAACGTAAGAGCTCTATTCTAATACTCGTCATGGTGGCAGCTTAAGTAAAACCCACGTCACAACCGCCCAGCTGCGTCAGGTTGGCGTATCTTAGCGTAGGCTGGGGCACAGTGTTGTGACAGTCTTCCTCATGCATTCTTTCTGATCTTGTCTAAAACAAGTTTTTGGAGTTCCAATCTGCTCAAGAGTATCAAAGTATCTAGACTACAAGCTGTCCCAAGTCAGAGCTTCTCTACCCTCTGCCTCACGTCTGCTTTTCCTTTGATAACCTCTTCTGTACTTGTTCTCTTTTATGTGTCATTGTATTTGGAATGACTTGTAACTCTAACTGACCAGTGCTGCAGAAGTTTGAAGCACCTTATAAATAAGCACTGTGGTTGTCCAAATAGATACAATCAAATAAACAGCACACAATTATAATAAACACTTGTATTATAGTAATTATACATAGAAATAATCAATCCAAATGTAGTAACTAGCCAATCATGCAGATAGAGGGCCTACTTCATTACGGATTGCTATTGCGATCGCAGCTGCGATTAGGCATGCAGTTCTGCTGCGAAAATATGCTAATGTTTGCAACTGCTCAGCCCGCATAGAGACACCCATTACTGCTATCTCACATCTGTAAGGACACGCAATCCTGCTTATACATCGGTAACATTGAGTAACATCGGACCCTCATGAATAATTACAGCAGGTCTGACCTGTCTCAGAAATTGCAACTCTCATCGCACGGTGAGTACTCAAGCTGTGTATGCCATCACAGTGGCTAATTTATGCACGCCCATGTAATGGCATTCAAACGGACAGGCACTCCTGTGTTTCTCCGACCACTCCTACGTTACACCCCTAAATGCTGACGTCCTGAGCGTACGTGATCACAATGTTATCGCAATCCTAACCTGAGCACACACACTGCGGTGCATACGCATGCGCAGTACGCACCATCGGCCGATATGCATACGCTGATGAATCAGTATGAAAGTATGAAACAGTAATATAAGGACCATTTATTAAGCACATGAAAATACATAACTTAATAATAGTATGTGCATAAAAAATTCTGGTTCAGTAGCCATAAAATATGAGAGTAGACAACAAGAATAAATGTTGTTACTTTCATCAGGAATATCAGTATAAAAGTCTAGGTTACCTATATCCTCAAGTATAATTGTCAACGTAAAATGTAAGTCCTTATCATCTAAATGTGATGCTTGTTGTGAATGCACTGTGGTCAAATAAGGGATTTACCACATGTGTTTGGATATGCCCTAATACAATTATCTGATCGATCACCCGATAGCAGCATAAGTGTTAGCCGATAAATGGCTTCAAATGCTCCTACAACTGTTGGGTCAGGAACTCAGGATTTTTAGTCCTGCTTAAAAATTGTGCTCCCCGACTTCCTAATTCTCTTGAAGAAAAAATACACTGAGCTAAAAATAGCTTAGTGTGTACAGGGTGCATTCTGATCCGGTAATCACTACTAGGATCAGAACATTATCGGATCTGCATAGTGATCTGCAAAGTTTGTACCCAGCTTTACTGGCAGATTTCAGGGTGGGGCTGCATTCATTCAAGTCAAACAACACATCTTGGATAGTCAGCTTTGTATAGAAAAAGAGAGGACTGTCGGACTCGGGGACAGGAAAACACGGGTTTAATACCAGCCAGTTCCTACACAGCTGGGTAGAGCTTAGGGTTTATAAAGGAGCTTTTTCCTGTACACAAAGCGTTCGATGCTGGACAAGCTGGGTGATTTTATAGCGAAATGACCTCTGGGCCTGATTCAGACCCGGTCACAAGCTCTGAGCACTCGCAACCAGCTCGATGTTTGCCCACTGGGCATGCGCACGATGGAGCCGGCTCCGTCGTGTGCATGCGCGAGACCCGGCTAGCGACTGGTGCTTCGTCGCTCCGGGTCTCGCCCCAAAGGGGGAAAGCTGTCGATGGTGATTGACAGCTCGCCCCATTTGGTAGGCGGGCAGGGAGGGTGGCTGGCCAAATGGAGGCGTTCCCGAAAGTGGGAGAGCTTCCAGCTCTATTAGAGCCAGAAGCTCTCTGGGGCTTGCGGTCATGAGACCCTACCACAAGGGTCTCATCACAAGCCCGATGGTCACGATGGTCTTGATCATCGCAGCCATCAACCTGGCTGCTCGCAATAGCTGTGGGTGGTCACCCACAGCTATGCGAGCGGCCAGGAGGCCGAACAAAACAAAAAATGACGCCCTGATTCAGAGCGAGCTCTCGTTCAGAGCGTCCGTCTCTGAATCTGGCCCTCTGTTAGCTTAATGACAGCGATTTTCAAGGGAAAATTAAAGTGTGCTTAAATGTCATTTGACATCATGACAATAAATTGCAAGCTTATTTCACCAGAAATACATTGTGAGCGTCATCTAGATGATGGTAGTGTCACAGTACTTTCATACATTTTAAAAAAAAATCTTGTTAGTAAGCTGTGAAATGGCTGTGATTAGAGCACTGCTATATGCCATCATTACCCAAGAATTGTGGTTCTGGGAACCAGCTACTGGGTATAATAACTTCCTGCCACTTCTGTATAGTACTGAGAGACTGTGGGGTCTATTTACAAAGCCTTGGATGGAGATAAATTGAACGGAGATAAAGTACCAGCCAATAAGCTTCTAAATGCCATGTAATAGGCTGTGTTGGAAAAATGACAGTTAAGAGCTGGTTGGATGGTACTTTTTCTCCGTCCACTTTATCTCCATCTAAGGCTTAGTAAATAGACCCCAGAGTTCATATTCTGTCCCCACTAGAGTTCTGGGTTTGGGGTCTATCCCAAACAGAGATCTGGAGGTATGTGTTGTGTCACATCCAGTGGTGGCTCCAGAGGTGGGGCTGCAGCGCAGTCCAAAATTCAAATAGAGGAGCCCCACCAACTGCCAGTGAGTCCCTGCCAATGATGTTTGTCAGCGTTTGGAAGGGCAGTTGGTGTGACTCCCCTATTTGAATTGTGGACTACGCTGCAGTCCCACCTCTGGTGCCGCCACTGGTCACAACCAGAGATATACAGTACATATTATAAAGTCACCAAAGGGGTTCTCTAGTATAAGCCAACAGAGAACTATAGCAGGTTATTGTAAATCCACTAGAGACTGGGTGCTCTGTAATACAATTGGGATTTGGGAGGATGCATTTTATTGCAATCTCTATGAACATAGCTGGCATTGTACAGTTCAGTAATTACTAGTAGTTTGTACAATGATTAATTTTCTTTTTAAGTCTAGGTGTATGCAATGATCTTTTTAGAAAGTTCCACAATTGAACCCAGTCAAAGGACCGTTTATATTTACAGAGAGAGGAAAAAAAGAGTCATACTAACTAAAATGTAATCTTTATTATATCAAATAACATGATATTTCAAACAAGATCCAATTTCTATATCAGTGAAACATAGTTTAATTTAATAATTGTCTAAAAGGTAGACAATACATGATTAAAATACTGCTATAGTATCCACATATTTCTACTATCATTAATCAATGAATAAAAGAAAAAGTATTTTAATTTCCCTCCCCTTTAGAATGTAAGCTCTTACGAGCTCTTCCCTCTTGTGCTTCTCCTTACTCTACTTTCATCTACTTCTTACTCCCCACTAGGGCACCCAACACTTGGTTACTTTGCTTTGTTGCTTATCTGGGTGTCATGTTCCTTGTCCTGTATTATATATTGCTGTAAGTCACTGGTCAACCTATTTGTTTATGTACCTTGTAAGGCGCTGCGGAACACTTGTGGCACCATATAAATAAATGATAATAATAATAATAATTATAACAATAACAAATTAATTTCCAGTTATATCTTTATGCAAAGATACTTGCCAACCGCTTGAACTCAGTATTACCCAGCTTGGTCCATAACAATCAAGTTTGCTTTATACCGGGGAGACAAGCCAGGGACAATACCAGACGAGTTATTAGTCTCGTTCACTCCATCAAGTCTACTCGAACTCAAGCCCTGGTGCTCTCCCTAGATGCTGAGAAGGCCTTTGACCGGATCTACTGGCCTTCATGCTCCAAACATTGAGGGCCTTTGGCTTAGGTGGTAATTTTCTCCAAGGCATCCAGGCCCTATACTCTACCTATTTAACTAGGGTCTCCGTGAATGGTCTTCTCTCGTCCCCTTTTCTTACAAAGAAATGGCACTAGACAGGGGTGCCCTTTGGCACCCCTGCTCTTTGCTTTGGTTATTGAACCCCTTGCAGTTCAAATCCGCCTTGACTTGGATATAAGGGGTCTATTCCGATCTCTTTCAGATCTTGGCTGAATATGGCTCACTTTCGGGCAACAAGATTAACTTTTCTAAAACTGAGTCTCTTGCACTCAATATATCGCCCTTGGCCTTGGATCTCCTGCATCACAATTATAACTTTGCATGGCACCCCTCTAAAATTAAATATCTAGGAGTTTATGTAACAAGCAGATATGACACCCTAGACTCAGCGAACTTCCCCCCCATGCTTAAAACAATGAAACTGGACCTCCTCCGATGGCGAGATCTAATAATTTCCTGGTTGGGTAGGAAAGTAGCAGTTAAGATGAACCTTATGCCTAGACTACTCTACCTCTTCCAGAGCCTCCATGTTGCTGTCCCTAAATCAAATTTATTGCAATTACACAGGTGGTTTGTCCAATTTGTATGGAAATCCAAGCCTCCTCGTATCAGTTTTCTCACTCTCCGTTGTCCCACTACCAATGGTGGCAATGGGTTTCCTGATTTTAACCTTATTACTATGCTACCCATCTAAGTAAGGCAATAGCTTCATTTGTATCTTCCCAGACACCTTGGTGGGTGGAAGTTGAAGCTAATATGTGTGATGTCCCCTTTATGTCTACTATTGTAGGCTTGGCTACACCTGACAGGCCTCAGTCTGCTCGCTCACATCCGGTTATTTCTTTTACGTGCTCCGTTTGGGATTACTGTGTAAATATCACTATAACATTACCTCCTATCCATCCCCCATTACTCTTATATGGTTTAATCCAGCATTTTCTCTGGGTTTCAACTTCACCAGCTTTTCTACATGGATTAAAAGTGGGGTTAAGGTGGTAAGTGATCTCTTCGATTCGGGTGGGTGTGCCTCTCTGGGTTCCTTACAGAATAAACTTGATGTATCTTCTATCAACACTTTTGCCTATATTCAAGTACAACACTTTATTAACTCCCTCCCCATTAATCAATTGAAAGATATTTAACATCATATGAGTCTTTGTGCCTCCGCAATCCACTCATGAAAGGTATCATATCTGACATTTATAACCTTTTGCTTTATGTTAATTTACCGGATACACCAGGCCATGAACTTCAGTGGGAAAAAATATCTGGGGAGTCCACCTGCTAAGGACACATGATCTGTGGTGCAGGAGAGGGTATTGAAGTCCTCTATTTCTTCCTTAATTAAGAAAAATGCCTACAAGGTATATTATAGATGGTACCTTGTACCTGTCCCTTTCATTTAGCCTCTGACCGATATTGGAGAGGTTGTGGCGAGATACTGTAGGTACTTACTTACACATATGGTGGTCATGTCCTAAAATAGCCCATTTCTGGGATGGGTTACCAGTCTCCTTTTGGAAATTCTTAAAGTACCACTGACTAAGTCTCCCTGGTCTTTCCTCCTTGGCTGTCCACTTGAGGGCCATAACAAACATGTTGATAAGCTCTCTTCACATATTTTAAATGCAGCTTGATGTCTAATTGCAAAGCACTGGAAAGATATTGACCCTCCTTCTCGCCAACAACTCTTAAATAAAATTTGGCACATGACGGCCATGGAGAAAATATCAGCTTATCTCCACAATACCTCTCATAAGTTTCTCATGGTTTGGGGTGACTGATTCCTATATAACAGCACCACACCACATGGGACCCTGCCCTCAGGCTTTTCGAACCTCCTATTCTAACGATCACAATTTACTGATATTATTTATTTGTATATTTTCTCTACATTTTGCTATGGCGATTTTTATTCAGGTTTTCCCAATGTGCAACATAGACCCGGATTCGTCCTCCTTCCTAATTACCCTGTTCCCCCCAACACATTCTTCCTCTTCTTCTTCCTTTTCCTCCTTTACTCTGTCAATTTTCTCCTTCTCTCTTCTACGTGTTCTTCTGATTCCCACTTGCTCTTTTCTTACCATTTGTATTGTTATCTACAATCTATTTTAATACGTACTTTGATACATATCAGTTTTTTTTCTATATTTCATCTATTTTTCAGATTAGTTTATTGTTATATGTGTCTGTATGATCCTATACTATTCTGTATTTTTGTTTTAGTATACAGTATTCCAAATATTTTTTTTTGCCTATGCACATATAGTTGTACTATTTTATTTTTAAAATAAACTTGTTAAAAAAATTCCAGTTATATCAGGATGGCAGATATATTGTATCTATATTTTTATATTTTCAAATATTTATTGAGAATAATAGAGTGTAACAATGTTCATATTTATCTTAAACAATTTTATCAAAACTGCTATACATCTCATGGTATAAATGTATATATCAGATGTTATATGTTATAGATGTTCATGCTGCCTTATATGCATGATGAACAAATTCTAGTATCTCATTGTATAATTACTATATTTATGTTATGTCCCAGGTTTTTTCCCCTGGTTTTATATCCTCATCATTAGATCATTAGATTAGTATAAGAAAGAGAGGGGTGGTTATAAAAAACACAAATCCTTTGCTGAATAATTGTAATGATTAAATGAGATATTGCCAATCACTTGAGGACATTGGGAGCTAGTAAAGAATAATTCATACCCCTTTCACTCATTGCCTAAACACCCAGATTTTTGCCGAAGCATGCGCACTGACCAGGGTCTAGACTATGGGGTATATTTATAACGGTGCAGGTGTTTAGAATTGGAGATATTGCCCATAGCAACCAATCAGATACTACAGTACTTAACATTAGTCTAACCCCTTCTAAAGATAATAGCTAGAATCTGATTGGTTGCTGTGGGAAACATCTCCACTTCTAAAATCCCACACGTTACTAAATATACCCCTATGTGTGAAAGGGGCAGACCCGAGTTGAAGTTCCAGGGCCATGACCCTGCTCTGTACCAGACTGAGACCTGGGAAATTCACAGGTTGATAGACCTGTGTATTTCCCAGGTTGTCGGTCTGAAAGGGGTATTACAAGTTCAGTTCCGTATTATGTAAAGTCGCTTTATCATTATGTGAGATATGTATACCTTCAACAAAATGGCTCAAGCACTGCAGTCTTGTTCTGGCAAAGTAAACTGCAGTTGGTGACTGAATGAAGAGAATACAAATACTTTATAAGCAAGGATGCTTGGTTCAGGAGAGATTGCCTTGTGATCAGAGAACTGAGGAGACCTGAGAGACGTGTAATGTTACTTCATGCCTGAAAGGGCAATAAGGTCACAGAGGGAGAGCTCTCAGTGAATATCTTAAACTTCACCATGTATTTCAATGTCCACTGAGAAACTGAGTGGATTGCTGCCACTAGACATAGGTGCACTAACTTTCCAGAATAAATGTGTTTGTGGCAGACTGTAAATAATAGGGAGTGCTCTTATGGGGCATACACACTAGAAAATATTGTTATTTTTCATGTCGTTCATATCGTCCAGTGTGTATGCACTGAACGACCAATGATGCGAGCTTCCTTGGGTCATTAACGATATCCCCAGTTGGCTGAACATGCAGCTCAATCTGGGGATCTGGTTAATGATGCCATGCTGCCGAATGCAGCATGGCCCCGTTCCCCCCACCGTCGTACTTCGTGGCCGACATTGGTAAGTGTGTATACACTTACCAATGGTGGCACCCACGCCGGGTCCCGCCGCAGACGATATCGCCGCATACATACAACATATAGTGTGTATGTGGCATTGGAGAGTGGTTGGCATTATGTGCAGGTATGGACATGTGTACTTCACAAGGATATGTGGGTCTGTGGCAATACAGTACAATAATTTCATTTTATTACCCCCTTCTCCCTTGCTGTGTGGGTTAAAGAAAAAACTGCTGAGATTTTTTCTCTCCTAAAGTTCTGAAAGAGCCTTATTTATGTTTTAAAGCTGCAGTACCTCCCCATTGCTAAAGTTTACTCACCTGCTCCTTCCAGGCCCCGGATGAGGTGGAAGCAGAAGTGTAGCGTGTGGCCAGGGTGCCTGGAGCACATTCGTAATACGGCGCTCCCCCAGTGTGCCAGGGAGGAGGCGTGTCCAGCATGTGGGGTTAAATTAAAGGGAAATAAATATAAACAAATGGGGCAGTATCGAATTAGGGCATGGAGGGCTAGATATATATTCCATTCCATTAATAAAATCCAGTTTTGTGTGTATGCAATAAATATATACATTACCTATATGGTGGTTTCTCAGCAACACCAGCCTGCTGTCACACCACCCTTCTGTCACACCAGCCCCCTGTCACCCCACCCCTCTATCACACCAGCCCCCTGTCACCCCACCCCTCTATCACACCAGCCCCCTGTCACACCACCCCTCTGCCACACCAGCCCCCTGGCACACCACTCCTCTGCCAGACCAGACCCTTGTCACACCTCCCCTCTGCCACACCACCCCTCTGCCACACCAGCCCCATCACACCACCCCTCTGTTACACCAGCCCCCCGTCACACCACCCCTCTGCCACATCAGTTCCCTGTCATCCCAGCCCCCTGTCATACCATCCCTCTGTCACATGTCACACCACCCCTCTGTTACACCACCCCCTGTCACACCACCCCCGACTTACCTTCTCTTCAGTGTGCATGCTCCTCTTCCTGCTACTTGGTGTGGCGTGGAGAGAGACGCGGTGGGTGAGCCGCGTATGCGCAGAAGGAGCATGCTGGGACCTAGCACCCGCTGGCTGATGGATGACTGCTCCTGTGGCGCCCTGGTTGGAGCAGGTGCCTGGAGCACAAGCTCCACCAGCGCCGCCCTCGCTATGCCTCTAGTGGAAGATGCTTTTCTATGCCCCATGGTTCATCTCACAGCCTGAAAGGTTTCAGAAGCAATGTGTCTCTTGGAGAACCCATTTAGAGGCTTCAGTCATTGAGATCTGTTGTTCCCAACTTTTCTCCCTCCTGCAGCCATTTTGAACTTAAAGGTTTTGCCGGTTGTAAATTACAGAGGCGTCCAGGAAAACATGCTGCATGTAGCAGCCCTTTGTGTTCTGGAGAGGGAAAGGAACAGATGAGCAAAATTTAGCAATTAGATGCTAAGGCAGCCTGAATTAAGTCACAGGAATAAGAAAACAAAAGAGCAATCTTTATTACATTTGTCACAAATGTACATTTTAATGTTTTTTCTGAAATTGATATTTGCACACAAAAATAATGTGTTTTCCAAGATAAAATGCTTGCATAAAGCAACTTGTAAAAACACGTCATTTTGTAGGGAGAAAATGCCTCCTTCAACTATAGCAGAAACAATTGCCTACAGTACATGCACCGTTTAGAGGGGGTCATTCAGACCCGCTCGTGAGCAAAGTTCGCTCGCAAGCGGGTCGATGTTGTGAGAATGCGCATGCGCACGACGGAGGGAGCTCTGTCGTGCGCATGTGCGAGACCCGGCGAGCGACGAGAAATACGTCACTCGGGGTCTCGCACCAAAGGGGGCGTGCTGTCGATGGTGACTGACAGCACGCCCCCTTTGGTGGGCGTGCCGGGGGCGTGGCGGTCAGACGGAGGCGTTCCCATGGGAACGCCTACCGTCTGAGTCCGGCCCCACTGACATCAGTAATGATGTCAGTGGGAGTGACTTTGGCTCTGATAGAGCCAAAATCACTCCTGGGCTTGCGGCAGTGAGACCCTACCGCAAGGGTCTCGTCGCAAGCCCGATGGTCGCGATGGTCTTACCATCGCAACCATCATCATGGACGCTCGCATAAGCTGTGGGTGGTAACCCACAGCTATGCGAGCGTCCATAAGGCCGCTCCACATTTAAATAGGATAGCCCTGATTCAGAGCGAGCGTTCTGCTCAGAGCGTTCAGCTCTGAATCAGGGCCAGAGTGCACAGTGAAGAACTTACCTGCAACTAGCCCACATTTAACAGCTGCTTCCATCAGAAAGAATTTCAGCTACAACCCTGTGGTCACTGCAATGTGTGACCGTATACAATGCAATTAGGCAAACCTTTGAGCATGCAACAAAATGCCACTTGTTCTGCAGGGATTTAATTTTGCAGCTTTGCAAATGACGATTAGTGACCACCAACACAAAATTATTTTACGAATAAATGTGCTTAGCTAAACATGCTTCAATTGCTTTAACTACTGTATGTGCAGCAAAATTTACATCCAAATGCCACTTTATCTTCTATCTCTACCTAATGTAACAGTGGTTTGAAATTCCCTAACCTGAAGCTCCCATGTGCCAGATCGTTGAAACTAAACATGTTGTAATCCATAATTGTGCAGGATTTATTTAATTTAGTGTCTTATTTATAGTTGGATGGGGAATGTAATGTCTTTCTAGTGCTCTGCACTAAGATCTGTCAATTTTTATTGTGGATTTTCATTGAGTTCTCCTAGCACAGAAGCAAGATCATTAAGAAGAATGCTTTATCTCCAGGCTCTTGTCAGGGCAGGCTGTAAATAGAGATGAACATGAACTGAAGTAGTCTGAATCTCTACTCCACATACCTTATTATAATTCTTTCTTCTTTATCATGTACTAGTGTGAAACTCACTACTGGAGCTAGATACATCTCCCTTTCCGCAACTCTTTGTGTAGCAATTCAATGCATAGTGGAATCTCATCCTCATATATTATAACTGCCATCCTACGAAGGATCCATCACACAATTCATATTGAAACACATCATTATGGTCCAATCCCAGTTGCGCGATGCCGCAAATTATACCACTGTACAGCATAGGTGACAGAATTCACAGCGCTACAGCCCATCTTGGTCAGGCACCTCCTGGTCAGTCCAGGTAAATATATTGGCAAGTACATGGTCCCAAAACCCCACAAAACGAGCCTGATCTGGAAAGTAAAAATGGGGTTCCATAAGTATGATATAACGACAAATGTTTCTACTTAAACAACAACAAAGAATCTAAATTACTTTTGCTATTTATTTAATTAAATGGCTGCTCGATGCTACAGTTCTGCCTCCATAAGTAATTTAAAGTATTGACATTTTATTTTTTCAAGCCATTGCCTTACTGATGTAGAATGAAGTAATTTGAAACAAAAGATCTATACTGCAATGTATGATATAATAAAACAATAATTAGAATTTTGTTAATAATGTTTCTCAGACTTTCTCAGGTTTTACAATATACTCTTTCTAATGCATTTGGCTAACATCAAAGCAGTCTAGTCCCACCCATCTCCGCCATCCCCTCCGCCCCTGCTCCTCAGGGGAGGAGATGGGTGGGACTAGACTGCTCTCTATCCAATCAGAACCATGGAAAGTTAACAATAGTATGGAGAATATTAGCTCAGCGTACTCCTGCATGTTCTCTCTAAGTACAATATGTTTAAAGAAAGAGGGGATAAACCAACATACAATATATTCATCCTGTCTGCATAAATAGTAAATGGCATAAAAGTGATGTAAAGTTCCTGTCAAATTTGGATGGAATGATTGTGGTGCCAAAAACATACACCCATATTTTTATTATACTTTAGCATATAAAATGTGATTTTTTTTCTTAAATTAAAAATGCAGATTATGCAGTTGCATTGACATGAGATTCTGTTTGTCATTACCGGGCAAAGAAAAAGGCTGCCTTGTACTGCTTTTATACCGAAATTCCGAGTCTGACACGGAAGTTGAAATAGGGTTCCAAACCGGATTAGACCCAGAATTTAGCGCCGATCAAGGAAATTCCAGAGTCAGCGCCATTCACATCGGAGCTTTTCCAGCACGGAAGTGGATGCTTGGAGATGACGTCATCTCCAAGTGCCACTGAAGCTGGCCAATTGGCTGGCATGCGGCGCACTCCAGGTCATCGTGACCCAGATCGCGTCGTTTACACTGCAGGGTTTCATGGGTCATTCACGGGTTAAACCATGCAAATTACCTGGGTTGGATTGCCGGGTCACTCGACCTGGGAATCCAACCCTGTCCCCTTTTACACCAAGGAGCTACACTGCAATAACCCGGTTTTAGCTCTGGTGTAAAAGGGGTATAAGCTGACTAAACATTTTCCTCAATATTTGGTAATGTACTCTGTTTAGGAATGCGTGAGTATAGTTGTCATAGAATTGTGCGCAAATCTAATTGTTTTGCAGTTCCAGCATCGCATTCAGCAGTGTTCATTTATGTTTGACCATGCTGCCTAATGCCAATCCGTGCTATACTGAGATGCTGAAGATCACTTCACTCAGTTGTGTGGTGTAGTTGGGATAGGACAGAGGGCCTGATTCAGACCCGGTCGCAAGTGCTGAGTGCTCGCAACCAGGTCGATGGTAGCCCAGAGCACATGCGCATGATGGAGCCAGCTCCGTCGTGCGCATGCGCGAGACCCGGATATCGACGGGCAACCCGTCACTCCGGGTCTCGCACCATATGGTGCATGCTGTCGATATTGAGTGACAGCATGCCCCCTTTGGTGGGCGGGCCAGGGAGTGGCTGCCAAGATGGAGGCATTCCCATGAGAATGCCTACCATTTGGGGGCGGCCCCACTGACATCACAAGTGATGTCAGTGGGAGAGCTTTCGGCTCTGTTTGAGCCGAAAGCTCTCTGGGGCTTGTGGCCACGAGACCCTACCACAAGGGTCTCGTCGCAAGCCAGATGGTCACAATGGTCTTGACCATCGCGACCATCATCCTGGCCGCTCGCATTAGCTGTGGAGAGCAATGCGAGCCAGGAGGCCGCTCCATAAAATGCGTCCGGCTCTGAATCAGGGCCAGAGAACACTTAAGGCCAAAATCTGTAATCGAAATGTGCCAAATGTGAAAAATTTCATAACCAAATATGGAATAAGGATAATATTTAGTGTAAGATTTTGCTCATCTCTATAATTTACATAACCAGTGATGTTAGCTTATTAAAGTAGTCAGGTTCTCTTTTGGAGCTAGGTAGCAGACTTCTGTCTCCCACATTGTCACTCTCACAGTACACAGTAAAGACAAAATGGCCCCTGCACATGCTTAGTAGTCTTCAAGGTGGCCTTCATTAAACAAGCATGAAGCCTCCCTGGAGTACAGGAAGACTGGAGCCTGCACAGACTTCTCCATGTTACATGTTGGTGTAGCTCCCCTATTTGAATCTTGGACTGTGCAGCAGTCCCTTCTCTGAATCTTCCACTGGTCTTAACAACAGTGTCTCGACTCACGAATTGGGAAGTTTGCAACTCTCACAATTCTTGATGCTTTTCACACTTTTGGAACAAATAAAACAACTTCTCCTTGAATAATAAAAAGGGGGGTGTGCCCGGCTGGTTCCAAACCTGTAGAATTGTTTTCTTGGCGGCAGCACTAACTGCTAACAATAATTTACGACAACCTTTAGTAATACATTGATCTTGAGGAAATATACCTAGTATTGCCCATAGCGGGTCAAATGGCACAAAATTGACCAAGTTCTCAACAGCAAATTTGCGAACTCTTAGCCAAAAGACTCTAACTAGAGGGCAGGACCACAGACAGTGAAAAATCTCCGCATTATCTTCCCCACATCAGCGGCATGTGTGTGAGGTCGAAGATCCCATCAAGAAACTACGATGTGGGTTAATATATGTTCTGTCGAAGCTGAATAATTGGCTGAGACAAGTTCAGTTTAAAATTGAATCGCAGTGACACCATCTTGCGACTGGCCGCAAGACGCCATTTTGCGAAATGGCTGCCTAAGCGCCATTTTAGATAAACTCACATTTTAGTACATGTGGCGATAATACCATTAGCATCATATGAATGCATCTGTGACCATTATCATATGTTACGGTGATTCACTAAAAGCCTATTTAATTACTTTACGTATTATAAAGCATATATTCCAGAAATGGCTTTATAGTATTGATAAGCAAGTGGCCAGGTGACAACTGGCTTGTGTAGATAAGTTTCCTGCATAGTGTTTGCTCACTACGGGTGGTCTGGCTAGAATGTCTCTTGTAGTTTGCATTTTCACACAAGAGACCGACAGAGGTATTTTCCCTTTGAACACAGGAAAGGTGGTGGGGGGGGCTGCTGACAGGACAAGTAGAACTATCTAACCCAGCATGCCACACTGCTAAAATGTTCACTCAGTTAGAGACAAATGCATTTTCATACACACATTAAATATGTCTTTATACCAAAACCTGAATACCCACACATTTCATATTCATACATAAGGTTCAATAAGCTTTAAAGTGTATGATTCAAGAAGGTTCAGTTAGTTTAAATGCTAAGAAATAAAGATATTTGTGAACTAAGGAATTATACAAGATAAACACGACATTCTTGGAGTTGTTCTGATGCGTACTCTTTCCACAGTTTCCCGGTGCTATCGGTGAGGAGATCGCATTATGCATTCTCGAGTTATGGACCGCAGAACCTACAAGCAACCAAAATGTATATTTTAGATTCAACTGTTAGGATGCTGAAGAAGGCGTGAGGAGGAAGACCCCTAGCTGTTAGAGGCAGGGAAAGTCTGTTTAAACCAGCCTGTTAGATGCACTGTAACAGATGCTTCACCTCTGAGAACCAATGACATCAGCAACAGACATACCTTTTGTCTTGTTTATACTGGGGGGGTATAAGTATGGGTGCACGGACACTATTTGGGAGTCTTTGTGCTGAATGCTGAATGACGAGGGGTCTCTTGCTGAAGCCTATCTCTGGGTCCAGAAGCGCCTGCGTATGTATACTGTACTTGTGGTCTGTATAATTTACTTTTGCGCCTAAATTGTGTCTTGATCAATTGCGTGTAACTGTCTGAATTTTTACCTGAATATCACTTGTGCTTTGGAACCACAGGTTCTAAGTCTAAGTCTTTATTTATGGTGTGACTGCGTACGCAAATTAGCGTCATCCTTAGAGGTTTATAGGAAGGATTTTAGAAGGTACAGGCAGGGGTACATAGAGGTTCTGATCCAATATTGTTAGATGGGGGCTCATCGAGTGAAGTCACTTACCTACTCACACGGCACATACGGCTAGCGATATCTCAGCAAAGAGTGGAGTGGCCACATGCAGGGTTTTCCTGCAACTGCTTTGTGCTGAAAAGTCGCTATCCGTTTTCGTGTGAGCAAAGGAAGCTGACTAGAATCCAGGGACAAGAAAGGCCAAAGTTTGTTTTCCTCTGTTGGTAGAACCTAACGTTTAAAAGGGGTGCCGCAGTATTGAGTATGCGGCTAAGTCACAGTTTTGCGCACAGAAAAGACACACTTTTGCGTACGCAGTTAAAAAGCCATTATAAGGTTGTGTGGTAGTCGCATTATTGTGTATGCGACTGGTTGCACAATAGCGTATACGTACTTCCGGTTGTGCTGCCACGTGTTTGAACAAAGCCATTGAGGTTTAAATTTTTTTAAATGTATTTATTTATTTTTATTATCAATATCTGGGTTAACGTGTATTTTTCTGCGCAGGAAAGTGTGTAACAGTGAGTATGTGTTGGACAGTTAAGGGTATCGTATGATCCTTCAAGGCTAGGTGCAAGGGTTAGCCTAGCCGCTCGGTAAGCAACTTACCGTTCAGTACACAGAGCAGGTGTATGGTTTGTTATTTTTGTTAGGGACCGGCTCTCAGTGTGACTACAGTGTTCAATAATATTTGAGCATTGTAGTTGAGCCGCACTAGGTGTGATTGTGAGCTGAGAGATAAAAGGTGAGCGGGGAGCATCTAGAATTTCTTCCGTAGGTGAGCGGGGCATCTAGAATTTCTTCCGTAGGTGAGCGGGTGCATCTAGAAATTTCGTCCGTAGGTAAGTGAAAGTATCTTGACTGTCTTTCACCAGTTTAAATTTTTATTGAAAAGCGTAGGAGTTGTCTCAGAATGGGAGCCACGCAAACAGTAGAAATGTTAGGCAATGATGTGCTGCTAATGGAGGCTCCGATTGAATCAGCCCATCGTATTATGCATACTAAGTACGGTACTTATGCAATAAGGTATTGTGATTTATGGTTTAATATGACGAGGAAGAGTGTTAGACCGTTTCCCAGAATTGGTAGTTTTGATAAAAATGTGTTAGACAATGTCCAGGATCACATCAGTATGGTGCGATCCAGAGAGAAAAAGATTAAGTATTTTGAATGTTTAAAACTATGGCAGCATGAAGGGGATGCTTGGCTTAAAAATGTGCAAACGACGCAAACTAGCGTTGCGAGCGCATTGCCAGAAAATACATCCGCGATGCTGAGTTGCAATACGGGCGAGCCGCAAATTGGCGTGCACGTGCGGCAAGGTAGCGTAGTGGAGAGTATTGTCAGCAGTTCACGCGCACCTCCCCCGCCCTATGTGGGTGGAGGTGTAAGTACAGTAACAAAAAAAACCCATAAAAATGTAACAAGCAACTTGTACCCTCTCTTAAACAATTATAAAGAAAATGTTCATGATATGGATGATGAGCCTATTGTAATGTCTGCCATTTCCCATGCTGTGCAAATGATAGATGCTGCATCACCACAATCACGGGTGGTGCCGCCATCTCCATCGGTAACAGCAAGGGAAGTGTTAACATACTCTGCACCCATAGAGGAAGTTGTTAATACCATACGTAGCAGCAGCAGATTAAACCCCCAGCCAGGTAACCAGGTCAGAGGTAGCAACGCTGCCGGTCTGCATCCCATTCGGACGATAACTGTTCCGAATGGAAATGCGGATTCAAACGGTGTAGTGCCCACGAGGGAAGTAGTAATGCATTGTCCATGGACAAGAGCAGAACTAAATTCCATCATAAATGATTTCCCCGATCCCAAAAAGGAACTAGCCAAATGTCAAAGATTTTTGAGAAATTTGGGTAGTTTTCATGAGCCCACTAATAAAGATTGGCGTGTGGTGTTAAGGGCCTGTCTACCACGCAATACCGACGTGACAAAATTTATCACGGACTGTGTATTGGATGGCGACGTTCCCTTAACAGACCAAGTAAACCAAGGTAACATTTCCCACATTGTAACTCAATTGGGTGTATATTTTCCAGTAGTAGTTAACTGGAACAAAATCTTCACAATCAAACAGAAAGAGAGTGAGATTGCAGAAGATTACTGTGATCGGGCTCTGCAGGCTATCACCCAGTACACTGGGATAGAAGATATTAAAGATAGCACTCACCACAGGGGAATGATAGTCATGGTACTCATGGACGGTCTGAAAGACGATTTAAAGATTCGGGGTCAGTCCTCACAACCTGGCTGGAGGGGACTTACAATAGATAACCTCATAGAGTCTGCCATAGAACATGATAAAAACATCTCCAAAAAGAGAGAAGCCCAGAGCGAGAAACTAATGGCTGTCAGTATACAAGCTCTGGAAGGAATGACAATAACATCACAGCCAACCGACACACCTGCACCCACACACACACCTGCACCTGAACAGTTACAGGTCCTCACCAATCCTACACCACAGCAAACACATCCTTACCCCACATATCATACACAACCACAGGTCCCATACTCATATCCCCCACAATATCCTTACCCTCCCTATCCTTACCCATACCCACCACCTTTCCCTCTTGCTCAAATCCCACAACAATCTTTTCATCCACCCCGTTCAAAATTATGTTTTAACTGTCACCAAGTGGGACACATAAGTACAGCAAAGTGAAGAACACCACACAAGAACACGAGTTTCCCATGGGTTCATAGGTAACCCCAGTATCTTCTCCCAGGCCTTATATGACTGTTTACAATCTTTTCAACCTGCCAATTAATCTGTTCTAATGTAAAATGTGGATGATTTATTGTTGTATTTTAGGTCATGTTTAAATGATATTAAACTGTTGTGCTTTGTCTCCCACTCACAGGACACAAGGTTGCTAAGGATAAACGGAAGCCATGCCAGGCTAAGGTCAACTACTCGGAATATTATCCAACCCAGTGGCACAGGCATTATTTAGAGCAGTAGCTATTAATAACAAAATTTAATTGCAGGAACCTGTATACAGATACTATATCCCTAGAATTATTAAAAATGATAGGGGGACTTATTTTACAGGTGACGTTTTCAAGAACATGTGTAAGATGATGGGTAACAACACTAAGATTATCCCAGACTGTCTTTTCCTTTATTTGCCCCCCTTTGAGATACTGTCCAAACAGGCAGCCTCATGTGAAAAATTGATAATGAGGTCTCACGAAGATGAATGAGAATAACCGAAATTGAAAAATTGATAATGAGGTCTCACGAAGATGAATGAGAATAACCGAAATTGAAAGTATTATTAACTAACATGTCTAATGCAACCTGTCATGATGTCAAATCTGGAAGAATTTGTTATGATCCAAAAATTTTTTTTAGCTCAGGTTGTTTGACTGATCGGTGGAAAGGTCCGTATCTGACGATACAGCATCCTCAAAGGGTGGCCGGGGAAGATACGTGGGTCCATTCCACTCACTATAGGGAGGTTAACCAACTGGTGGAGATACAAGGCAGAGACAAGGCCGATAACGTGGACCTGTCGATTGCGAGCTTGTGCCGGAAGGATTAAAAAGGTGACGGTGAGATATCTGAGCTAAAGAAATGTGTAGATCAGTGCTTCCAGCAATGGAGTGGTCTGCTGTGGTCATCCTAGTTCTT
Source organism: Taudactylus pleione (assembly GCA_031769625.1). NCBI lineage: Eukaryota > Metazoa > Chordata > Amphibia > Anura > Myobatrachidae > Taudactylus > Taudactylus pleione. Next base: position 1,974,377 of record JAUIMM010000756.1, on the reverse strand, counting down.
TTTCTTTCCAGAGTTTCTGTCATGATGATCTGTTTGGGGATACTCAGTGTCTGTGATGGGGGACCGATAAAGGAGATGTGAGCTGATGGCAGAGCTGATGGAGTGAAGTCAGGAGGAGAAGTGCAATGCCAATCAGGGGAGTTTCTGACCAATTTTAGTATTGTAATTGTTATGTTATTTGTGAAAAACACTTCCAAAAGTTATGACCCTCACACATGTTGAAATGCTGGGTATAAATAAAAACACACCGTCACCCTATCTTCACACATAATATGAACACAGAGGCAAGAGAAATATGATACCTGGTGATATGCATAAAGCCGCTCAGTTAATCAGTGAGACAACTGGCTTCCAAGTTTTAGTCGCCCTGGATCCCACCAGGATTGCTAAGGGTACATTAAATTTTAGATATATCCAGGAACTTGCTAAATTAATAGATAATATCACCGAGATGTACGATGACACATTCAGGTACACAGGGAGAGAATTGCAAGCGTACAAGAAAGAACTAGTGCAACACAGGCTAGTGTTGAATTATTTAACTGCTGTTACTGGAGGGTATTGCGTAACGTTAGTCACCCAATTTGGAGTAAAATGTTGCACTTATGTCACCAATGATACCAGCGACCCTAAGGAGGTGATAGACCAGAAGATGGATGAGATTCTGCAGCTAAAGTGGGAATTTCGTAAGAACCATAACGCATCAGTGGCTGAAGCAGGGGAAAAGATAGAGGGATGGGTGTCATGGCTGAACCCAGTGAAATGGTTCTCAGGTCTAGGGGAATGGGTCCAGGAAGTGATCGCCAGCATAGGCAAATTCTTAATCCTTATACTGATGGTCATCATAATGATTGGCATATGCGTCCGGTGTGTTCCAATTGTGTTGAAGTGTGGAAAATGTAAAATGAAAGAATGAAACTATGATGGTGGTCAGAAATTATATGTATACCGAGGTAGATACAGAACTGCATTACAACCCTGAGCTAGGAAGTACCATCATTTAAATGTATAATATTTAGACATGCATAGAAGATATTGTTGAAATGTTATTTATAGAACACCTCAGACAATGTAAAGTCTCAATTCCCCTTCAAGACTGCTGTTATAAGACTGGTGCATCCCCACACCTTTCACATGATCTTCCAAGATCCGCGGTGTGCGTATAATAGTAGTTTTATGTCCCCACCTAGAGACACATTATTGATGGATTAAGAACCACCTTGTGCCATCCCATAATAACACTAAATAATATGTAAATGTAAGCCTAAATTTAATTTTAATAGCTGATTGTGATAGCATGTTGTTTGCTATCAAAGTGTGGACTGTCGAAGCTGAATAATTGGCTGAGACAAGTTCAGTTTAAAATTGAATCGCAGCGACACCATCTTTCGACTGGCCGCAAGACGCCATTTTGCGAAATGGCTGCCTAAGCGCCATTTTAGATAAACTCACATTTTAGTACATGTGGCGATAATACCATTAGCATCATATGAATGCATCTGTGACCATTATCATATGTTACGGTGATTCACTAAAAGCCTATTTAATTACTTTACGTATTATAAAGGATATATTCCAGAAATGGCTTTATAGTATTGATAAGCAAGTGGCCAGGTGACAACTGGCTTGTGTAGATAAGTTTCCTGCATAGTGTTTGCTCACTACGGGTGGTCTGGCTAGAATGTCTCTTGAAGTTTGCATTTTCACACAAGAGACCGACAGAGGTATTTTCCCTTTGAACACAGGAAAGGTGGTGGGGGGGGGCTGCTGACAGGATATGTAGAACTAACTAACCCAGCATGCCACACTGCTAAAATGTTCACTCAGTTAGAGACAAATGCATTTTCATACACACATTAAATATGTCTTTATACCAAACCCTGAATACCCACACATTTCATATTCATACATAAGGTTCAATAAGCTTTAAAGTGTATGATTCAAGAAGGTTCAGTAAGTTTAAATGCTAAGAAATAAAGATATTTGTTAACTAAGGAATTATACAAGATAAACATGACATTCTTGGAGTTGTTCTGATGCGTACTCTTTCCACAGTTTCCCGGTGCTATCGGTGAGGAGATCGCATTATGCATTCTCGAGTTAAGGACCGCAGAACCTACAAGCAACCAAAATGTATATTTTAGATTCAACTGTTAGGATGCTGAAGAAGGCATGAGGAGGAAGACCCCGAGCTGTTAGAGGCAGGGAAAGTCTGTTTAAACCAGCCTGTTAGATGCACTGTAACAGATGCTTCACCTCTGAGAACCAATGACATCAGCAACAGACATACCTTTTGTCTTGTTTATACTGGGGGGGTATAAGTATGGGTGCACGGACACTATTTGGGAGTCTTTGTGCTGAATGCTGAATGACGAGGGGTCTCTTGCTGAAGCCTATCTCTGGGTCCAGAAGCGCCTGCGTACGTATACTGTACTTGTGGTCTGTATGATTTACTTTTGCGCCTAAATTGTGTCTTGATCAATTGCGTGTAACTGTCTGAATTTTTACCTGAATATCACTTGTGCTTTGGAACCACAGGTTCTAAGTCTAAGTCTTTATTTATGGTGTGACTGCGTACGCAAATTAGCGTCATCCTTAGAGGTTTATAGGAAGGATTTTAGAAGGTACAGGCAGGGGTACATAGAGGTTCTGATCCAATATTGTTAGTTCTGTGGTAGACATTTAGAAATAACTCTTGATATGAGCTAGCAGAAATAAGTCGACAAGATTCATATAAATTCTTAAGTAGCATCTCGGATGTGAGTTGCGGGAATTGACGTGTCCATAGGGAATGGACCCAGAACTTAATTTCTCAAAAGAAGGCGAAAATTTTAATTTTCACCTGCTTTTGTAGAAATTAAATGATAATGAATATATCCCATAGTCTCTGACTCATATATATACTGTATTCGAAAAAAGGGGAGGGGGGCATGTCCAGTGACACATACTTGCTCTACATATAAGCATCCAACATTTTTACAATTTGTGTTGCTTTTTTAAAGATTATACCTCTGGACTTGACAAGCATTTTGGTATTTGGATTGCACAATCTGTAACCTTTGATCTCATAGTATAGCCATATTGATGCACTTTACTAACTTTGAATCCAGCTTTTGTTTTTTCTCCGTTGGTATATGCACATAGGCCATACTTCCAAAGGTTCTGAGATGTCTCACACTTAGTTTTATATTTGACCACACTTTCATAGGTGTATTGTCTTTTAGGGCATCTGCAGGAGAACAATTATTGGGATAAACTGCTGTGGACACAGCTTCCACCCATAATTGCTTGTCTAGGCATGTGTCCTTTAGCATGTAGCTTGCTCTCTCTACTAATGTATTGTTTGCTTATTCACTGACACCATTTTGCTCAGGAGTGTAGGCAATGGTCAATTTATGCTCTAATCTGTTTTTTTTAAGAATTGTTCCAACTCTTTGCTCAGATATTCTCCTTTGTTATCAAATCTCAGGATCTTGAGTCTGTATCCTGTTTGATTTTCTAGAAGTCTCTTGTAATCTGCAATCTTTTTCACAACTTCAGATTTCTCTCTGATGAAGTACATGTGTCATCCTTGTGAAGTCATCTATAAACATCACAAGTATCTTTATCAACTCACAGACTTTAGTTCCATTGGACTACACATATCTGAGTGTACTATTTCAAGAGGTTTTGTAGCTCTGTTTGTTGATTTTGGAATCAGCTGACAACTTTGTTTCCATACAATACAGCTCTCACATATGGGTTTTTCTTCATTAGTCACCAACATTCCTATGTCCATTCTGCTCTGAAGCTTCTAAACACTGTTGTATCCAAGGTGACCAATCATTCTATGCCAGAGTTCTAATGACTGTGACCGGTTGTCATCATTGCATAGTAGTGCTTTGTATCTTGCACATACAATTACTGACATCTTGTAACTGTAGGTATTATGGTCCCCTTTGTGTTTCTCACAATGCACTCACAAAGGCATAATGTGAGTAAGGGGCACTAATATAGCATAATGTGAATAATGTGCACTACTGTGTGGCATAATGTGTATAAGGGGCACTACTATGGCATAATGTGTATAAGGGGCACTATTGTGGCATAATGTGTATAAGAGACACGACTGTGTGGCATAATATGAATAAGGGGCACTACTGTGTGGAATAATGTGAATAAAGGGCACTACTGTGTGGTATAATGTGTAAAAGTGGAAGTGATATGTGGTATAATGTGTATAAGGGGCACTACTGTGTGGTATAATGTGTATAAGGGGCATTACTGTCTAATGTGAATTGTGGTCCATATTAAAATGAAAGGCCATCCCCTGTCAATGTCTTGGATCAAAAAAGCTATCTTTTAAAAAAAATAAATGAATTCAACTTGCACAGACATGCCTGTCATGGCCTTCCCCAGGCACACTTCAGTACTGAGAGGGGGTCGATGACTCCATAGCATACTCTTGCTCTGGGCGCCATGACACCATGCTATGCCTCTGCATTTCCTTGCCACTCTGGTACAATTTTCCATACCCCCACTTCTAAATTTCCATTTTGACCACTGATCCATACAAACTAAAAGTGGAGTTATATACAGCCATTGCCAAAAGTTTTGAGAATGACACAAGTATTGGTTTTCACAAAGTTTGCTGCTTCATTGGTTTTAGACCTGTTTGTCAGATGTTACTATGGTATACTGAAGTAAAATGACAATATTTTTTAAGTGTCAAAGGCTTCTATTGAGAATTACAATAAGTTTATGCAAAGAATCAATATTTGCAGTGTTGAACCTTCTTTTTCAAAACCTCTGCAATTCGCTCTGGCATGCTGTCAATAAACTTCTGGGCCACATACTGACTGATGGCTGCCCATTCTTGCCTAATCAAAGCTTGGAGTTTGTCAGAAATTGTGTTTTTTGTTTGTCCACCCGCCTCTTGAGGATTGACCACAAGTTCTCAATGGGATTAAGGTCTGGGGAGTTTCGTGGCCATGGACCCAAAATTTCGATTTGTTTTGTTCCCCAAGCCACTTAGTTATCACTTTTGCCTTATGGCAAGGTGCTCCGTCATGCTGGAAAAGGCATTGTTCGTCACTAAACTGTTCTTGGATGGTTGGGAGAAGATAATCTAGGAGGATGTTTTGGTACCATTCTTTATTCATGGCTGTGTTCTTAGGCAAAACTGTGAGTGATCCCACTCCCTTGGCTGAGAAGCAACTCCACACATGAATGGCCTCAGGATGCTTTACATGACACAGGACTGATGGGAGTGCTCACCTTTACTTGTCCAGACAAGCGTTTTTCCAGATGCCCCAAACAATCTGAAAGGGGATTCATCAGAGAAAATAACTTTACCCCAGTCCTCAACAGTCCAGTCCCTGTACCTTTTGCAGAATATCAATCTGTTCCTGATGTTTTTCCTGGAGAGAAGTGGCTTCTTTGCTGCCCTTCTTGACACCAGGCCATCCTCTAAAAGTCTTCGCCTCACTGTGCGTGAAGATACACAGGGCCGAAACAAGGATTTTTGTCACCCGGGGCAAGACAGTAATTTGGTGACCCCCCTGGTAATTCCCCCATAGTAATGTCCCCTTCAGCAGTGCACCTATAGTAATGCCCCATGAGGTAATGCCCCTGTAGTAGTGCCCCTGTAGTAGTGCCCCCATGTTAATGCCCCATAGTAATGCCCCTGTAGTGCCCATATGGTAATGCCCCTCTAGTGTCCTTATAGTAATGCCCATGTAGTGGCCATATGGTAATACCCTTATAGTATTGCCCCTGTAGTGCCCATATGGTAATGCCCTTATAGTATTGCCCCTGTAGTGCCCTTATAGTAATGCCCCTGTAGTGCCCTTATAGTAATGCCCCTGCAGTGCCGCTTTTTACACACACACAAAAAGTAAAAAAAACAATACTTACCTTAAACCCTGCTCCAGCATCTGCCACTGTCCGGTCCACCCGGGTGCTCCTCGGAACTATGGGAGAGACGTCATGAGGTCTCTCCCATAGTGCCCGAGCCATGGGGAGAGCCTGAAGCTGGAGTTCAGGAGAGAACTCCAGCCTCCATCTAACGTGGCACTGCAGGGAGGAAGCCGGGCGACAGCTGGTAATAACATCTCAGTTGGTGTCCAGCTTGGAGCCTCCCTGCGGTGCCGGGCTGGAGGACACTGGTGATGGTTGCAGCGGCGTACACGGTGCACGTGCCCCTCCAGCCTCCCCCCCTAGTTGAAGCCCTGAGATGCACTCACACCTGTCTGCTGCTATCCCACAGCTGAATCAACTTTAGGAGATGGTCCTGGTGTTTGATGGAATTTCTTGGGTGCCCTGAAGTCTTCTTCACAACTATTGAACCTCTCTCCTTGAAGTTCTTGATGATCCAAGAAATGGTTGATTTAAGTGAAATCTTACTAGCAGTAATATCCTTGCCTGTGAATCCCTTTTTGCGCAAAGCAAGGATGACTGCATATGTTTCCTTGCAGGTAGCCATGGTTAACAGAGGAAGAACAATGATTTCAAGCATCACCCTCCTTTTAAAGCTTCCAGTCTGTTATTCTAACTTAATCAGCATGACAGAATGATCTTCAGCCTTGTCCTCATCAAGACTCTCACCTGTGTTAACGAAAGAATCACTGACATGATGTCAGCTGGTCCCTTTGTCTCAGGGCTGAAATGCAGTGGAAATGTTTTTCTTGGGATTGAGGCCCTGATTCCGAGCTGCTCGCTATTTGCGAGTGCTCGCTCTGAATCGGGGCGGGCCGGATTTTTTTTTAACCCCGGCCTCCAGGCCACTCGCCAAGCTGTGGGTGACAACCCACAGCTTTAGCGGGCGGCCTGGCGATGGTCGCGATTATCACAACCATCGGGCTTCTGATGAGACCCTTGTGGTAGGGTCTCGTCCATCGCAAGCCCCAGTGAACTTCCTGCTCTAATAGAGCAGGAAGTTCACTACTGACATCACGTGTGATGTCAGTAAGTCCGCCCACAAACGGCAGGCATTCCTAAGGGAACACCTCCGTTTGTGCAGCCACCCCCCCGACGCGCCTACAAAATGGGGTGAGCTGTCGATCAACATCGACTGCCATCCCATTTTGTAGCGAGTCCCGGAGTGAGTGATTTCTCGCTCGGTCCAGGGCTCGCGCACCCGCGGCGTGCGCCATACCCGCCCATCGACTCACTTGCGAGCGGGTCTGAATAAGGCCCTAAGTTCACTGTCGTAGCAAAGAGGGACTTTGCAGTTAATTGCAATTCATCTGATCATTCTTCATGACGTTCTGGAGTTTATGCAAATTGCCATCATAAAAACTGAAGCAGCAGACTTTGTGAAAACCAATACTTGGATCATTCTCAAAACTTTTCGCCATGGCTGTACTGTACATCCACAAATAAAAGTACTAGCCTCATACCAGACTGCAATGTATTAGAAATATATCATCCAAAAATAGGTGGATTAAGATGGAGGATAACAGTTCAAACCAGTTACCATTATGTGAATGCAGCCGCGGTAATCAGACGTCCACATAACATCACACTCCCACGTGTTTCGTTTTTCCTTGAAAAGGCGTATCTGTTGAAACTTCTTGGTTTAACCCCATTTATTTAGTAAGTATACATTGGGGACTGCATTTATTACAAAAGTCATTTTATTGTGTCTGAATGATTTGATTAAATTGATTGATATAAACATATAAATATTTTCCCATATAAAGTGGGGAATTCAATTAGCTGCAGGATATACCCCGCAGCTAATTGATCCAGCAGCTGGGGTAAAAGCTATATAATTAATTAGCCTTTTCCCTGAGTGGTAAACTAGGGGTCAAAGCGTGCTAACCCATTGATTCTGCACTTTGCGCGATTTCCCCGGGCTTTAGAGGGTGCCTTTTCTTGATGACTTTTCCTCACAGCTCCTGAAGCTGCAAGGAAATGTTCACTTGCTATCACTTACTAAACATAGGGCCTGATTCAGAGGCGCACGCTATTTGCGTGCGCTCGCTCTGAATCAGGGCGTCCCTATTTTTTTTAAATCCGGCCTCTTGCACAGCTGTGGGTGGCGCACGCGCACTGGTCCACCATCGACCCGCTTGCGAGCGGGTCTGAATCAGGCCCATAAACCACAATGTGCCTTCAATACTCCTTAAATTGCATTTAAATAGTCTTTTCCTGCAAAGCAGCATGTCATTGTTTCTTGTGGGTGCAAAACTGGACACATTCATGTGCCAAACCCACATTCACTAAGAAATCCAGCAAACCTCTCTGACCTCTGATATCATCTTCTTGTCCCAAATTTCTTTGAAAGTCCCTGTACATACTGTATCTCAAAATGAATGATGTCTCTGAGCCCATAGTGTACGAGCCCATAGTGTACACTTTTGCAAAGTAATGAGTGTATTTGCTGATGCAATCTGTACCATGCACTGAAATAATACTTTCAATAATTTGCAATTATGAAAAGAAGCCTGTACAGTCTGAATGCCTTTATGTGCATTCGCACTGCGTTACAGCAAGGTCTTTAGAAGTTTGCTAACAATTAAAATATAAATCTTCACTTTTTGTATCTCTCAAGTTTGTCTGACCCTGCCAACAAAGCAAGAGGCCATAAATCTTAGTCAAGCAATCACAGCTTGGAGCAGCTAACCACTCCTGACGTCCCCATTCCTTCAGAGAAAAAACAAATTCCTAATTTCTTGTAATGTGAGCTCTCTAGAGTATGGCTATGTCAACGTATTAGACTTTTTACTTGGTGGTATTGATTCTGGTCTACACCAATGTGGTCCATAATGCTGCTTAATGTTATTGATGAGCCATCAGTCATGTAAGGAAGCATGGAGTCCGTAGGGTTCCCTGAACCGCAGAAACATTTTGGAAAACAATGATAAAGAAACAGAAGGGCGGGGGTAAATCAAAATAGCTCATTTCGGAGGGTGAAACGTTTAAAAAAAACAGACGATATGCTAAATCATATGAATGGACTGATATTTTCAAAGCTCTTTGTTCATTAAATAGTTATGAATTGAGGCCTTAGTCATGGGATGTCAGCAATAAACTCACAATGGCTGAGATCTCCATACTCTGACCTGAAAACACCTCTACATTACATCATTTACATGAAATGATTTGTTACTGGGCAGCTCACCTGGTAATAACAGTATACTTACTGCATTATACAATATGTCCCGCTCTATAAAAATCATTAACTTGTTGCATTCCACTTAAGGGATAGATGTCCATCAATAAGCAACTTATTTTTATCTCATTACTATTTATTTTATTAGGAAGTAATTTTCTCTGTATTGGAATAAGTGTTTGAGTATTACGCATTGCACATAGAGGATTTCACATGGGACTATTGCACTACAACTATAAATTATAAAGACATTACAAATTGCTGAAGAGTTAAATGACAATCTCTCTATATATATAAAATAAAGTCTCTGGTTTATGGGTCTGCCTGTTCCTTCGGGTTGATCTCTTGAACCACTGGACAGATTTTGATGGGGGTTTTGCTATTCTATACAACATTGGTTGAGGAAGGTTTAGGTGTATGAACCAATCATCTGTGGCAAAAGGGAGCTCAACAATGACGATTTTAGTGAAGAAAAGTCACAATAAAAATCTTGCACCAAGCTGCTGTATAGGAGATGCGCAAGGTGCTGAAACAGCAAGAGACAGTGAGAGCCAATCAGATATAGCAATGTGCCCTATTGCTTAGCAGCAGCCAAGAGAGGGAAGGGAGCCACACGCCCTCTATGAACAGTAGGCACCTCCCATGAAAGTTATTGCTGTTCTCGGACAGGGGCACCATGGCGAGGAAGCTCAGCAGGAAGCCCAAGAAATACAGGATACATTGTGCAAAGAGGACATTGCTCATGGGCTCATGGAGGCTGTGGAAATATACATAGGTGCTCCAGCCCCAGGGACATGCTGCTGATATTGCTTACGGTAGCTGCAATACAAATCTCTCATCCATAATCCTCCTGCTCTTCCCTGCACATCCCAGTGGCCGGCCTCAGCCCCTGCAGAGCCATGGCGTGTCGCTAGTTTTTAATAAAACGGCTACATTCTGAAAAACATCTAAACTTTAAGCTAAAATTGAGTATTCTATCTTCTTACCGTACAAGTCTGGAACACTGCCTCTCTGTGGTTTATTGGATAGATCAGCCTCATATCTTGCTTGGTGTTTGATTAGTGATAGATCATCCTCCTGTCCTGACTCTTTCAGTTTCCTATCTATTATACTATGGTATTATACCTACAGTAAGTTGACAGGCATACTACCATAGGTAGTATGGTTCATAGGTTCACAGTCAATAAGTGAAGGGGGTTGCTCTACTCCTCCTTGCTGATGATCTGGCTGGCTCTTCTGCTGTTCCTCCCATCACATTTCCCTTAGCTCCACTAGCCATTTCCCTTTCTACTTGTTCGTCTCCATACTCTCCTGTTTCTTACTCTGCTTTTCCTACACGCCCACACCTCTATGTGGGCCACCACCCTACGTGGGCCCTGTATGAGTCAGAAAGCTTACTCCTCACAACATGCAAATGCTATAGATCAGGCAAATGTACTGGTCATGGAATATTATTGTACCTTAGGTGAGGGAATGTAATGTATTATGGCCTCTTATGCTTGGATAATGGGGCAATAAATGTAATGTGTGGATTGATGGGACCAAATACACTCAATAAGGTAATTTGTGAAAGTGCAAAACTGCAAGCCCACATACCATTTTCTCTATGGGACATGCACATCAAATCTCAAGGATTTCTGGGTCATTATGATGCCATCTGTAGAGGTGCAAGATATGCCACTTTCTGATGGGAGAAGTTGGGTGGAATGGGGCATTTCTTGGTGAGCGTGGGTTAGTAGCATGAATGTGCCCAGTTATGTATCCACATGCAGAAATGTTTTTTTGTTTAAAAAAAGACTATTTAAATAAAATGAAACATGAATAGAGATGCACATAGGACTAATACTGTTTACTGAGGGATCACAAAGTATTTTATATTCCTGCAAAAGAACTCGATTTTTGCACATTTACAAGTTTACATGTTCAAAGGTTATGTCAGCAAAGTGGCCGCCACCATACAATCCTCCACTTGATTATTTATCTTCCACTAATATTCTTCACAATACTCTCATCTCTTCTCTCCTCTTTATCCATTGATTATAGACATCTCCCACTAATTGATTTGGCTATTTTCTTATAATTTACAATACTATAATATTGTGTGTCTACTGTATTCATTTTTGGCTACAACATACTGGACAACTAGATCAAGTACACCCCATGTCACGTGACTCTACACACACTAATCCACAGCAACAAAAGGCTATTTATTAACGCTATATTGCTGGATATCCGCGCAAAATCTAACTATCCCCTAACTGTAACAGGGAAAGACAGAAGTAACTATCTCAGTAATCTGCTGCGGCCGCTCCATTTCCGATTGCAACAACTGCCCCATAGTTTTTTTATGGGTGCTGCTTTGCAAGTCGGATTTGCAGGAGCTTGGTCCCAGCAGCTAATGCCATCCAAAGATGGCGTTAGTCCATAGTAAACCATGGGCCACTTTTTCTGAAAATTTACAAAATGTACAAAATTTTGCGCAGGCGCAATAGTTACGAACCTGACAGCAAAGTGATAGCTGTGGCCCCATTGATTTGACGCCGGCTGCCGCAACGTTTTAATGACCGCATTGGGAATTGGGGCTAAATTTTCTTACCACAACTGCATTTTATTTTGCGGTTGTTGGTAAATATGCCCCGAAAGTCTAAATGTATTGTTTGTAATAGCATGGAAGCAGGTAGAGGATATACCACAAGTTGTATAGGGACTCCGTAAGCAGACATTCGTGGGACATATCAGCCTGCTCCTGTTCATGTGGAGTAAAAATAAGCCCTGAAATTAATATACTCTGGAGTTTTTATTTAACATACATTGTTATATGACAACTTCAGTAAAAAAAACAACAACCACTGAATAGGTTAATGACATTGATAAGACATGCACAATGCTTTACAGACATAATCGATACATCACAAAAGATATTACAAATTATAATTGATTTGTCTGCTTGGGAAGGATGCAAGGCTGAGCAGGCCCTGGAGACGGGAATTTGCAAAGTCTCACCGAGATTTTATAGAAATGACTTTACCATTAAAATAGCAGTTATCATAAACCATTGAGCAAATTCCCAAATTCAGTTCTTGTGGGTTCTGAGCAGAAGAAAAATTAGGGGTTATTTACAATGTCAGAATGTAGCGCAGTGCAGGGAAAGCCTATTGTCATATTGTGCCTGCTTAGAAATCGCATGTTTTTTTGTGACCGTGCAGACAGAACTTGGGGTCTAATTCATTACGGATCGCTATTACGATCTCAGCTGCGATTACGCACACAGGTCTGTTGTGAAAATATGCTAATGACTGCATTCACAAAGCTATTATAGAGACGCCCAAAGCCAGCATAGAGACTCCCACTACCACTTTTGCACATCCGTAATAATTTGCAATCGTGCGAATTCATCGGGAACATCGAGTAACATCAGCCCCTCATGCACATTTATAACAGGTCCAACCTTACTCAGAAATTGCTAACCTCATCACACGCAGTGAGTACAAAAGCTGCGTATGCCATCACAGTGGCTTATTTATGCATGCCCCTGTAATGGCATTCAAACGGACTGGCACGCCTGCATTTCTCCAACCACCCCCCATCACCACCCCCAAACACTCACTTTCTGTGGGTCTGTGTGGTCTCTGCGATCACAGTGGTACCTTCACACATGCACACTGCAATGCATAAGCATGTGTAGTATGCAACAATCGGCTGTCTGCGTGCGTAATCGCAATAGCGATCCTTAATGAATCAGGTCCTTGGCGCAGATCAGGGTGGTGCTGCCAGGTAGCTGCATTTATAACTGGCCAAACTTGATTTCTACATTTACAGTGCTGTAGAGCCTTTTAACAGTCTGGATTTGTATGCTGGTGTTTATTTGGATTTTCACTAAGCGCACAAGCAGCACTAGTAATAACGGTGATTACCTACGATCACTTCGCCACTGCCAAGTTCATGTCCCAAAGCAACCTATTTCATGGAAAGACAGATATGGCCAAGTTGCATGCAACAGAATAGGACGGACATACGCAAACATTCCTTCTACGCATGCGCTGTATGCAAATGAGCCCCATAATGTAACAAACAACCAAAAATGAAACCCAGGCACTAAAGAGTTAAAACTATTTTTTAACAATCCTTCCAGTCTCTGTGTGGCTGAATGAGGTAGTCACCCTCATAAATGGAAATACATGTGTATGATAAGAACTCAGCCCCAAAGTACGGAGGTATCAGTTATTGTACTCAAATCAAAATAGCAGATCTATATATATAAAATATTTATTTGTAATAAAAACAACCAGACAAAAATGTATCAACAATTGTCAAAAAGACAATAAACAGACATAAATAAAAATGTTAATAATCTTGAGAGATTTTGTTAATGATTTGAACATGTAGCGTTCAATGCGTGATCCCTGGATATTGCTCAGTATTAAATACTTTCTTTCATGTTCAAATTATTATCAAAATCTCTCAAGATTATTAACATTTTTATTTATGTCTGTTTATTTATTGTCTTTTTGAGAATTGTTGATACATTTTTGTCTGATTGTTTTTATTACAAATAAGTGTTTTATATATAGGTCTGCTATTTTGATTTGAGTACAATAACTGTTACCTCCGTACTCTGTGGCTGCGTTCTTATTATATACATGAGCACCACAATGTGCTGGAGTTCTCAGTGATAATAGCGCACTTCAGGAGACAATATGCTGAGAAACTTTAGTCTGCATGTGAAATGGTGTGGCATGACTTCAATATCTGTGTCACGATCCACACGGAAGTTCCTCTGGTGAGGACAAGAGCCAAGGGGTTAGGGTGGCTAGGGAACAACTAGGTAAGTGACAGACTAGGTCTCCCTATTGTGGCCAAACCCAGGTTTGGCTAGACCTGCCCAGAGGCGTGGAGTCTAACCCACTTGGTGGCCTTCACCAGTGACCCCTCCCATCGGGATTTGGGTTTCGCTGCACCAAGTGAGCAGGTCGTGGCCCTCTGGACAGGTACCTGGGAGTGGCAGGAAGACCGGAACTATGTTAGAATGAATATTAGCGTAGAAACTAATGCTTGAACACAGGAGATCGGTAAATGAACTGTATACCCAGAACAAAGGGGATGAACCAAATACTTGAACCAGGGGATGAACTGAATGCTTGAACACAGGAGATGAACTGAATACTTGAACACAGGAATTGAACTGAATACTTGAACACAGGAGATGAACTGAATACTTGAACACAGAAGATGAACTGAATACTTGAACACAGGAGAATGTACTGGAATTGCTAAATGTCCAGCTAAGAGCTAACTAGTAATTAGCATGAAAGCCAACACCACAGGAGATTGGTAAATTAACTGTATACTAGAACACAGGGGATGAACCAAATACTTGAACACAGTAGATGAACTGAATACTTGAACACAGGAGTTGAACTGAATACTTGAACACAGGAGATGAACTGAATACTTGAACACAGGAGAATGTACTGGAATTGCTAGATGTCCAGCTGAGAGCTATCTAGTAATTATCATGAAAGCTGACACCACAGTAACACAGGGAGAATGCAAGAGAGCTAAGCAGCACACTAAAAGACAACACAGGAATAGAAACATGAAACACTGGAGTACCGAGCTAAAGTAACACACTTGAGAATTAGCATAGAAGCTAATACAAGTACACTGGAGAACAGTGAGTAGGCTGAAGCAACACACTGAGAAAACAACACAGAGAAGCACTGGTGAGTAACACAGACACTGAAACCGTGAAGTTGAACAGCAGTTTCCTGTTCCTGGAGTCAGACTTAAATACCCCTGGGTAGCTGGTCATTGGATCAGAGGATCAGCTGAGTAACCACAGGACTACCATTGGGAGATACTAGTCATGTGATATGGACCAACATGGCTGCGCCCATTCCCAGCACCCCGGGAACCAGGACGCATGCATGGAAGCCCTAGCAGACCCCAGGGAGAATACTCAGACACCACTCACCTCCACTCCCAGCGACTTAACACCTAAGCCCAAGGACGCTGGCGTGGAGGTGAGTAGCGGCCGATCCCAGGCCACATCCTGACAATCTGCTATGCGCACATTTTATTTTTTAAAACTGGTAATACCAGGTATGTTTAATAAGCAAGGAGAGTACAGTAATTTATACGATGAAGCAAGGACTAATGAAGTGACATGATTGTAAAATACAGGTTTGTACAATGCTAGTACCTTCCATTCTGTATCTTATCATTCATTGTCCCTGTCATTAAGAATTACATAATTCCCACTACTTATTATTAAACACAAAGTATTAAAGGCCTTTCAGTTTATTGCCCTGTAGAATACTTAAGAACTCCGTAGAGCTTTGTCACTTTGTGACCTTGCTAGAAGCCTTTGGAATCACTATGTGGATATTTGCATATGGTAGAATGTGCCGGCTACTTACAGCATATTAGGTCGTGTCTGACAGAAAACGCAGATCAATCTGTGATTTTATATCTACATATATGGAACACATGTATTTCTGTTATACTGTAGTTTGTGAAGAAATGCACTGCAGCAATGCATGCATGTAGGAAAACTATTGTGGCTGTAATCTATACATTATCAGCTTTGTTAACACAGCCTACATGTTATACTACAACACTAATGCTGGGTACACACTGGCCGATCAATGGATTGGCCAATATATCGTGCCCCCGTCGGCCAGTGTGGACAGACGATATGTCTGTGGACAACATCGTTCACAGACATATCGCATTGGCTGTGCTGCACAGCCAATTAACAGATATGTCTGCAGACATATCTGTCCATCAGCAACTGTGTACGGGCGATCAGCCGATCCCCCCCCCCTCTCTGCACACTGCTGTGTGCTGGGCTGCACTGGGAGACTGTCTAAGGCTGCTAAAGCAGCAGCCCAAGCAATCTCCTATGCCAAAGGGAGAAGCGATCACACTGATCACACCCCCCATTGGCTGTGCGCCGGGCTGGGGGGCACAAAGCTCCCCCCTCCCCAGCACGCAGCACAGATGTTTTTTGTTCAAGAGGGCGTGGCCACGCCTTCCACAATTATGCCACGCCCCCTACCTGCCCCCAGTCCATCCCAAGCTGCTGCAGCATGCAGATGATGGTCGTTCAGTGTGTATGAATGACCATCATCTACAGATATATCTGTCAGGTGTGTATCCACCTTAAGAAGCCTATTTATGCATTTGTAGAAAAAATCGCCAGTTATTTTCATCTGTTACCGCCGATATTTGCAGCAATAACAGATGAATCAACATTGCAATATATTAAAGAACTCCTGCTGGGATATTGCATCCCATAAAATGTTGTCCTAGTAAGAGTTTACAGTAAAGATTATGAGGTATAATGATACTGTAGCTTTTGCTATCACTATACTTTCGAGTTTTGGCTCAGCCATACTGCTATGCATCTGCAGAAAAAAAAGAGTGACAGGAGGGAGGTGGAGTGCAGCCTACTGGGGTGGGATCAGAAGATCCCTCTAGCGATGTACTCCCCATAGAACAGCAAACATCATCTTTAGATGGTGTTATGAGGGGTACACACTGCAGGGACGGATTGGCCGTCCGGTTGAACGACCAATTTTTTAAGTGTGCGGCTGTGCATGCACACTTACTAATCAACTAATTCATATGTCTGGCCATTTTCTTGCTTCCTGTGGCCAGCATATGGGTTGGTTGGTTGTGTACACAGCAACATATGGGCACCATATATCCGCAAGATATGTTGAATGTGTCATGCTGCACAGCCTTCACAATATATCTGTGAACAACATCGTTCACAGAAATATTGTGTGTACACTTCCACAGATGCACTTAACAATATATTTTGTTTGTCGTCTGTGCGAACGATATATCATACAGTGTGTACCCATCATTAGCTATCATGCCAAACTCTGTGAAGCTAATCTTTTCGTAGCTTAGTAAATTGGCTTAGACAACAGTATATATTCAGAATAATGGGGACTGTGGGCCTGATTCAGAGCCGCTCGTAAGCGGCCGCTCGTTCACTCCGAGCGATGTTCGCACATCTGCGCATGCATATGGGTCATAATGCACATGCGCCAACCAGTCAGTGCGGTCGGAAATCGAGCGCTCGCAAAATAGCGAGTGCCTGCTAATTTGAGTGACAGGATGAGGCGTTTGTGGGTGGTAACAGGGGAAGGTGCTTGAAAACGGGGAGTGGAGATCCGAACGCAGGCGTGCCAAATGGTCAAAACAGACATTTTAAGGGTGTGCATAATTAACAAAGAGGCGTCATCAGCAACGTCACTTGGTTGTCTCTTAGCCTGAACTGTTCGCATGATTGCGGTAGGAAAACCCAACCACAAGCACTGCGAGCAGTTCAGACGCCTTTCGATGTACTCGATTAATCTAATAAATAGCAGAGATGACGTAGGATGTGAGCGGCCAGGGGGCGTCTTTACAAAATAGCGAGCGCATGTTTTGTTCGCTCGCTCAGACATAGAGGCGTCAACAGACTGCAAAGAACGAGCGCTCAATTTAAATAGACGGCCCCTTTTCTGAACGAGCGAGTGCAAATAGCGTCCGGCTCTGAATCAGGCCCTGTGTTCTTTTGCATTACTTAGCTATATATACTCCATAGTGTCAGTTAAAACTGTAATCTATGGTAACTGTATCTGGTTGGTGCAGAGACTAAGGACCTCATTCAGAGTCGGTCGTTGCAGCCGCATGGTCGTAAGGGAAAAGGGGCCGGATATGCAAATGATGCACTCGCAAGTAGCATCCTTAAGATCGGATCGGTAGCTGGCCGACCAAGGGGAGGATGAGGCCGTAAGACAAAAAATACGCCCCCTTCTCGTACGCATTACACGTAATCTCCGGCCATATAAGGATTAATCGAGACCATCGGTAACCATCGGAACTGGTCGTAGAGCTTAAGGTTGACCATACCCTCTCTTAAGCACTACGATCAGGTCAGTGTACAAACCACCCATGTCACATGTGCCATGACATTACTTTGTCAATTATGCACTCCCATAAAATGCCGTTCGCATAATTAGGCACGCGTGCATTCGGATCTCCACTCCCCCGTTTTCAAGCACCTTCCCCTGTTGCCACCCACAAACGCCTCATTCTGTCACTCAAACTACCGACCTGGCTGTGTTCAAGGAGAGAGAAATTTCTGATCATAGCAGCTAGTTTGTGCACGCGCATTGCGAACTTTACGCATGCGTAGTTTAGCGAACTCTGAATGAGGTCCTAAGTGCCCACAGTAGATCATGGAGTAAAGTAGACAACATTTGCATATTCAGTTTTGAATTAATAATGTATTATTTTAGCAAAAGTTTCCTGCCAAAAAGGTTAAAAATGTTTACCTTACCTGCCATATGATTGGCAGGGATTTGCTGGCTGGTGGATGGACAGACAATTTTTTGTAAAAAAAACAAAAATTATTCCAAACAATGAAATGATAGGGCAGGGAATTTACCTTCCCCTATCTCCCCAAGCCTGGCTCCTACAAAGATGAGGGTACCCTCATTTGAAAGAGGACAGTTTGAGGAGGTGGACAATGGGCCTGATTCAGACCCACTCGCGAGCGGCTGTCCGCTCGCAAGTGGGTCGATGGTCTGCACTGAGCATGCGCACGACGGAGGGAGCTCCGTCGTGCGCATGCGCCAGACACGACGAGCGAAGGACTTTCCTTCGCTCGTTGTGTCCGATCAAAGGGGGCGTGCTGTCAATGTTGATTGACAGCACGCCCCCTTTGGTGGGCGTGCCGGGGGCGTGCCTCCCTGACGGGGGCGTTCCCACGGGAACGCCTCCCGTCAGAAGCCGGCCCACTGACATCACTAGTGATGTCAGTGGGAGTGATTTTGGCTCTGATAGAGCCAAAATCACTCCGGAGCTTGCGGTTGAAAACCTCAACCGCAGGCTCCGGCTCGCAATTTCGATGGTCGCGATGGTCATGACCATCGCGGCCATCAAAATGCACGCTCGTATAGCCTGTGGGTGGTGACCCACAGCTATACGAGTGTCCAGGAGGACGCTCCATGAAAATGGAGCCCGGCCCTCATGCAGAGCGTGCGCTCTGCTCAGAGCGTACGGCTCTGAATGAGGGCCATTGTGTCCAGGAAATGCATTGCACTTTGGAGCAAATAAGAAGTAAATACTTTTTCATTTCTTTTTTACAGTGCTTTCTTATCCTTTTATTGTCTTGTTTTTAATATTTTATCTATTTGTACTCTTATTCAATATACCTTAATAATATATTTTATTTATATTACACTAGTCTCTTCATCTCTGTGGAATAAATCTCATCATCCACAGAACTAATTGGCTCTATGACAAAATTGGGCTAAGCTATGGTTTGATTCCACTACTAAACCATATATTTTTTTGCTTTTGAGCTTATCGTATTAGTCTAATGTAGCCCAGTCACCTACTATATGATTTTTTTTAAATTACCTACTTATCTGTACCTACATGGAAATATTTTTAATACCACCAACTTAGGGGCTAAATTGACCCCTATTATCACTATCTACAACCGACGGACATCAGGCACAAAAAGTAATGCCTTACAAATATGTGAGAAAGCAAAATGTTGATCCATATCTGTTGAAATCCAATTACACTATGGAGTAAATTTATTAAGCAGCATTTGTGAAATCTTTGTGGTTTTGCGGTGGCTTATCCAAGGGATTGTAATCTGCAGATCTACTAAGCTCAAACCTGCCACAAAACTGCAGAGAAACCACACTTTAGAGTAGAATAAAACATTGAATGACTATCAATGTTTGTTTCATTATAAATTAGTACTAAGCGGTAGGTATCGAACCCGACGCAAATCTCCTAAATTCTGCCCAAACAAATGACCTGCCTGTCACGGACCTGGTTCCGAGATACTCCAATTTCTAACTTCTGTCCATAGCTTTTGACAAGTTCAGCAATCATTTGAACCTACTTCATGTGGATTTGACCCAGAATTAACAACAACAAAAAACAACCATCTGGTCTGTCTACAGATATGATTACACTTCCCAGTATCTTCCCCACTCACTATTAGTTTTTATACATATCTACCACTACAGAAGTTATTTCAAGAGCATCACACTGTAAGCAGGACAATTCTGAGCTCCCTATGCATGTACAATTAAATCCTAGATATTATTACCCAAATAATGACCTGTAATACATAGAATGTGGCATGTAGTGGCTGAATCCACATGCAAAATGGATCTGATAAGAATCACAGAGAACAATCTTATTTAATGAAATTTAATATGAGAAAGTTACTCACTATGCTTAACATATATCCAAAAATACTGAATAAAAATGACATACAAGATAGTCTTAGGCAAACAGTTTTCTATAAAATAAAAGGATTAAAAAAGACAGTTTCACTTACATGAATTATGAATCTGATTGTGGGAAGACACAAGAGGTTTTGGAGCAATTTTCCTACATCAGATAGTCTTCTAAGAAATTGAGATAGGACCCGATTCAGAGTTGCATGCTATTAGCACAGCAGCTGCATCTTTGGATACAGTTGCTTTGCAAAAATATACTATTGCTAAGGAGGTGTCTTGTGTAAATAAACATCTCTTGCTGGCTTCTGTGATTCTCTGCTGCATCCAAGGATGCAGCATCGGATCATTCTGCATTAACATCGATCATCTGAGTAATCTCCAGGTTACTCAGGATGGATGTTTTTTTTACACAGCTGAAGCCAGTGAAGCTACGTACATGGACAGAGCCACTGGTTCAGCACTCCCAGAAAATAGGGTTGACACTGGGTTAGATAATGTGACCACTGACTTGGGGCCAGAGCTTGCTGTCTGCAGGTTTTTTTAAATCCCCTGAAAAAAATATCCAAACCACCATCTTTCTCCAGTACAGAGAAATGTTTCAAATGGGACCTGCTAAAATTTGAGTCTTGGGTTGCAGGATGGCTGTATATTTTGGCCAGCTCTAGCTGGCATCTGTATTCTGCCTTTTATTTTGCAGAAGAAGATATGTACGGGATGCAGTGAAGATCACGACAAGCGAGATGCTGTCTACCAGAACCCCGGCATTGGAATCCCGAACACCGAGACAACACCAGTGCCAAAATCCTAACATGATGCAGGATGCCTACGTCGGGATCCCGACAGATGGCATCCTGATCTTAAGGACGCTGCGGAATGGGGAGTATCAGCCGCCGAGGAGGGGAATGGATTAGGTTTAGGTGCCCCGGATGGAGTTAGCATTAGACTCCGGGCAGGGGGGAGGTTAAGGTTAGGCTCCGGGCAAGGGGGGTTAGGTTCAGGCACCACCGGGGGAGGGTTAAGCTTAGGCATAAGGGGGGAAGTTTAGGGTTAGGTACTAAGGGGGAGGGCTAGGTTTAGGCACTTACTGGGAGGGTTAGGGTGCAGGGTAGGGAGGGTTATTATTAGGGTACTGGAAAGGAGGGTTAGGGCTAGGGAGAAAATAGGACAGGGGAACACTACTTACTGTTCCCATGTCACGATTTGAACCATCGGGATGCCGGCTGTCAGTGTACTGACAGCTGGCATCTCGTCCATACCGATTCCGATATGTACATGTGCAGTACAGATGTTGCCCACAGATTTTCAAACATCAGAGTGGTATGCAAACCACTGAAGAGAGAATATTATTATTCTTTATAGGTGGACTACTGGTCCCAGCAAGGTTGCAGGGCATGATGGCTCTAGGATAACCACAAGTGCCAGTATGCCCAGGCATCAAAGGCCTGCTGGTACCTGTAGTGCATCTGTAAAAAGAATACTTAAACAAAGACAGGAAACATTCCATTGTATAAAGTATTTTATTAATTAGACTCTCCACCATGCATCCCTACTTTACCTATTTATTAGTTGTCCAATCCTATTGGTCAGTTTTGCTTCTTTCAATGTAGCTTCCAGCATCCACCATATTGGCCAAAAAAAAAACCCATGGTAAGATGCACAACTTCACTACACTTGGTGACACTGCATAGAAATGCATAGGGCTGCACAGATTGGTCAGAGTAGAAGGTGTGACCATGCATTCCTATGTATTCCCTTATTATTTTAGCTTTGGAGTCTGCCATTAATCCACAGTGGGTCACGGCAGGTGCGAAATGACAACCAATCTGCCGCTTAGTATATCTTGCCCTAAATCTCTTATTTTCATCTCACCTTTGTAATTAGTACTGGAGAACTGCTAAACACCAAGAAGCCTCTCTTTGTTGTAGCACAACCACCATTGGTCAGTGATACAGGTTTGTCCAATGTGTGATTATTGCCTAACATAAGTAATATGTTTGCCATACTACAGTACAGTATGTCATTTTCCTTTTAATCTTTGGTTTATCGCCTCAAGAAATACACTCAATTAAGAAGCCAGTCTCACAAAATCAAGAATATTTTTGAGCGTACTGAATGCACTGGATTCATACATCCTCTTCTGTCCATGTGGCAAGGCTAATTGAGAATGTTAGCTAGTGGTAGGCTACTGTTCATTTTGGTACATTTTATTTTTATTTATTTATTCATTTTAGCACTAGAGTGTACGGGGAATATTTATTACAGGTATTGAGTCTGACTGCCAATGCTCTTCTCAACTGATTGGATCTAACTAAAGGGGGGTATCCACTTACCGATTTAACCAAGCGATTGCACGATAACGACGTCGTTATCGTGCAATCGCTTGCAAATCGCGCATGCATCGCGCATGTTTTGGTCATAAGCAACCAGCGATGCGCATGCACGCTGGTCGCTTCCGACATCTATCATCGCCTGTACATGCTGGTCAACCTGACGATCCCGTCAGGTTCAGCATGTACGGGGATGATGGATGTGCCTGGACTGAACAAGTGAACATTCAGTCTAGGCACATCGCTAGATATACAAACAGGAGCACGATTGCAATGTCGTCATTGTGCTCTCGTTTGTATATCTATTAGTGGATACCCGCCTTAAAGGTTTTGATTATCTATTACTAAGACAAATGTTATAAATGTAATTGGAAATATTTTAAGGAGTATAATATACTATTTTTTCAAAACAAAGTAGCAGCATATGTAGTTCTTAGCACTTGCACTTGGCATTGCCTTAACATATGAATATTATAATATTTACCTATTGTCTTTTAAACATCCTGTCCTCCGGTCACAGTGGAAAGGGGAATACACCACAGTGGCAGGACAGCTTGGGCGACAGCTCGTCATCAGGGGCTCCATGCACTGTACATTAGTGCCACATGCCAACATCGTGAAATAATCTTTTCCCTCAAGAGAAAAATTACAAAGAGACTAAGGGGCATATTTACTGGGTGGCCTGGACTTTTTAGTGGTGTTTTTGGTTCTGCATCCCTTTGGTTTTCCAAATACCTATAACCCACTTCTTATATATAAAGATCATTCCATAACACCCATCTAACTTTTTGTTATAAACAGATATAGGGGCTACTGCTGTTGAAAGCAAGTCATACATAATGGTTTGCACATTGTTTGGACAAAAATAAATGCAAGATTTGCCTGTATGCAGAGTTGTACATATCCCTGAACTTGGACCATCCCTGCCTGTACTCTGGGTTTCAAAGCCATCATTATCAGTGCAGCCTTGTACCAGCCTTATCGCTGATGCAAAATATCAGCTGCATTTACAAATACGCACAACTCTGCGTAGCCCATAGCATATTCTCCCTAATGTATTATTTGCATTTTGAAGCACCTGGGTTGGGGCACCTATTTATCTAGCTTCGCACCCCCTCATGCTAAAAGCTGCCTGACATAGCAGTGAGCCATGTAAGCATGTAAGCATTATAAAGGTTTCTCCAGTTCCTGTATTACTGCCAAATAATGTTTGTGTTATCTCCTTACTCTACTGTGCATGTGAATATGTTGATGCTTTACTAATTAAAAATAATAATACTTATGGTCGGTGAAAAGTGTTATTATACATATATAGAAATTACTCAATGATAGTTGCTGATAAATACTTAGAGAAAAATTTAAAAAAATTAGATCAGGAATTAACATATGTTTAAACATCTGTGGCGATGATTTACATAGTGTATTTACTGCTGTGTTCTATACAAAGCCTGCCATGATCGCTAAAGTACTGTCATTGTGATGCCAATGCTTGCATAATGATAGAAAAGATAATCTCAGCAGGACATGACATATTGTAGCTCATTTTGTGGTATCCATTAAATGTATGCAAACATAAATGTATCCAATGTTTTCAATTTTCAGATTAATGACAGTTATCAGTGTTCTAGAGCCATCTGGGTCATTGTTGTTATATTAATATCTGATATTAGAAGCGTCTGTTCAACTTGCTGTGTTTGACACCATCACTGGTATATGATTACTGAGCTGTAATAACGTCATTACACCTTCCCTTCACCAGATGTCCTCATGAATCCTAAGCAGTTATTGAAATACAGTATAGCACTGTGAAAGGATTGGTTATGAAGATTAAGATACATTATCTAGATAATTCACTTATAAGTAATAGATCTGACACTTTGCCATT
This sequence comes from Taudactylus pleione, assembly GCA_031769625.1. Taxonomy (NCBI): domain Eukaryota; kingdom Metazoa; phylum Chordata; class Amphibia; order Anura; family Myobatrachidae; genus Taudactylus; species Taudactylus pleione. The sequence goes on along the minus strand of JAUIMM010000756.1, from coordinate 1,949,798 downwards.
TCAGTGACATCAATACCATGACATCAGATCATTCTCTGGTCTCAGTAAGCAAATTAGGTACTACTGTACAGAACATTACAAGACAAGCAATTCCAACACCAGATACTGGATTTTGGCAAGTGGAAATTATTGATTAATGACAAACAAAAGCTCTTCTCAGACACAAAAGAAATACCACTGCACTATCTCTTATTAAAATGAGTCAAAATAATATTTATATACACAGAATGATTGTTTCTGCTTCAGTCATAAATATAATGTAATTGTAATTATACTATATCTCCTAGTGGAGAATTATGTGGTTCAGCTTTTTGTGCTGTTCATGTTTAAATGACTACAATCTGACTGATAGAGCAATTGTATTATATATTGTTTCATACTAGCAGAGTTTGGGCGGTATGTACTAAGCATGGCATTCATGATGCTGTACATATTGCCCATTATCGGGTATATGCTGGCGATAATATCGCCAGAATGTACCTAGAAAATTGCAAAAGTCAGCTCTCCTGGTAAGAGCTTTCCTTTGCGATAGAGGGACCTCCTAGTTTATGACCCAGAAATCCTTCTGGCATCCTCGCGTCCATCGGGGGCATCCGGAAAAGAAGCCTATAGGGTTTTATTGTGTAACGCCACCTAAAGACAGTGTTACCCACTGGGGTGAAGCACCGGAATGCACCCGTTTGATTTTCCACATAGCTTCATATGGCACCTGCTCATTCTTCTGTGTATAACCTATGAGACACCATATTGAAAACCAATAAAAACTATTTACTTGGAGGTCAATTTTAATATGACTAAATGGATATTTTCAAAAATCATATGTGTGATTTACATTACATCCACTTGTTAGGCACATAGATATACCTCATATTTATATGTATCAGCAATATCCTTATGTGAACAAATTTCAAGTGGAAGTGATTAAAGCCATTCTGTAGACTGTCAGATCATTTATTTATTTTATTTATTACCAGTTATTTATATAGTGCACACATATTCCGCAGTGCTTTACAGAGAATGTTCAGCCATTCACATCAGTCCCTGCCCCAGTGGAGCTTACAATCTATGGGCCTGATTCAGACCCACTCGCGAGCGGCTGTCCGCTCGCAAGTGGGTCGATGGTCTGCACTGAGCATGCGCACGACGGAGGGAGCTCCGTCGTGCGCATACGCCAGACACGATGAGCGAAGGACTTTCCTTCGCTTGTTGTGTCCGATCAAAGGGGGCGTGCTGTCAATGTTGATTGACAGCACGCCCCCTTTGGTGGGCGTGCCGGGGGCGTGCCTCCCTGACGGGGGCGTTCCCACGGGAACGCCTCCCGTCAGAAGCCGGCCCACTGACATCACTAGTGATGTCAGTGGGAGTGATTTTGGCTCTGATAGAGCCAAAATCACTCCGGAGTTTGCGGTTGAAAACCTCAACCGCAGGCTCCGGCTCGCAATTTCGATGGTCGCGATGGTCACGACCATCGCGGCCATCAAAATGCACGCTCGTATAGCCTGTGGGTGGTGACCCACAGCTATACGAGCGTCCAGGAGGACGCTCCATGAAAATGGAGCCCGGCCCTCATTCAGAGCGTGCGCTCTGCTCAGAGCGTACGGCTCTGAATGAGGGCCTATGTTCCCTACACATGGACACACACATACACACTAGGGTTAATTTTTGGTAGGAGCCAATTAACCTACCAGTATATTTTTGGAGTGTGGGAGGAAACCGGAGTACCCGCAGGAAACCCACGCAAGCACAGGGAGAATATACAAACTCCACACAGTTAGGGCCGTGGTGGGATAATTAAATTTATTCATTAAATAACAAATGTAGGAGTGCAGATTAGTCTTACTAAGAGTCTAGTTTGTCTTAATAGCAGCTTTACCTAGTGGTAACTGCAACCCACTAAAAATAACAATAGGAAAAAAGAAAGGGATAGCGCTTTTAGATAAACACAAACATTTTTATCAAAACACACAATGGCCCGTATTCAATTAATTTTGCACCCGCAATACTTTTTCGCCTGCTGGACTTTTCGCCTACATTGCGTATTTTAGCCGCGGAAACTTATCGTGCACGTACCCGCGATTCGCCCTATTCAATTCCAAAAGACGCAAAAGCGGAGATACACGACATCAGAACAGGCGAAAAGGCCTGAACCCCCCAAAAAGATGCAGAAACTTTGGGGATCAATGTAGTAGTGCCCGATTAACCCTAATGAAACAGTTTGGGGTACTTACGTTTGCACAATTGCCTCTAATTAGCGTCTTTGCACAAGTAGTGAAGAATAGCATAAAGCAGTATTTTTAGGAGAATATAAGTAGTCCTGTCAAATTTGGGATACTTGGAAATTGGTGTAAGCATATTTAAAAGTTGCTAAAGTGAAGTTATAAGAAACGTAAAAAACGGTTTGTACCCCCACTTTGCACTTTTTCACCCCCTTTTTCAAAGTCCATTTTTGGGGTGTTGCTCACTTTTTTTAGGGGTTTTAGGATGCAGTTATCCTTTGGGGAGCTGGCCCAAAGGTGCTGAGTGATTTGCCCACCTTTCACCCCTAAATAGCAATTTTGCACTTTTTTTCTCCACCTATTCATTGGCGAATCTTTTTTGCATATTACATTGCGTTTTTGCACACGCGAAAAGCAGATGGAATTGAATACGGAGATAAGTTTCCGCCTGGCAAAAAGTCTCAACCGGCGATACTTTTTCACGGATCTCGGCTTTTCGCTTCTAATTGAATATGTGTAATAAGGGAGTTTAATATATAAAAAATATTACTACATAACACCTTTACAGCTGCCGATCTGAAAAAAGGGCTTTCCAATCCAAGAACCTCTAAATTTCTGCTATGATGATTTTTCAAATTAGTATGAATGGGTGATATCCATATTAAACAATGATTTAACACAGACGGTGTAATGGTTAGCATTACTGCCTCACAGGTCATGGGTTTGATTCCCACTATGGCCCTAACTGTGCGGAGTTTGTATATTCTCCCTGTGCTTGCGTGGGTTTCCTCCGTGTACTCCGGTTTCCTCCCACACTTCAAAAATATACTGGTAGGTTAATTGGGTCCCAACAAAATTATCCCTGGTGTGTATGTGTGTGTGCATGTGATATGGAATATTGGGCCTGATTCAGAGCCGGACGCTCTGACCAGAGCGCTCGCTCTGAATCAGGGCCCTCCTCCATTAAAATGGAGCGTCCTCCTGGACGCTCGTATAGCTGTGGGTGACCACCCACAGCATATACGAGCGTCCAAAAAGATGGTCGCTATGGTCTTGACCATCGCGACCATCGGACTTGCGACGGAAACCCTGCGGTAGGGTTTCCCAGCCACAAGTCCTGTAGTGATTTTGGCTCTATCAGAGCCAAAATCACTCCCACTGACATCACTAGTGATGTCAGTGGGGCCGGCTTCAGACGGTAGGCGTTCCCATGGGAACACCTCCGTCTGGCAGGCACGCCCCCGGCACGCCCACCAAAGGGGGCGTGCTGTCAGTCACCATCGACAGCACGCCCCCTTTGGTGCGAGACCCGGAGCGACAGCTTGGCTGTCGCAGTCCGGATCTCGCGCATGCGCATGATGGAGATCCCTCCGTCGTGCGCATGCGCAGTGGGGAACATCGACCCACTTGCGAGCGTACTGCCGATTGCAAGTGGGTCTGAATGACCCCCATAGACTGTAAGCTCCACTGGGGCAGGGACTTATGTGAATGGCCAAATATTCTCTGTAAAGCGCTGTGGAATATGTGTGCGCTATATAAATAACTGGTCATAAATAAATATATAAATAATGCCCTCCTTCTGAAGAAACTGGGACCTTTACCGCAGAAAAACGCGTTAAGGTGTTGGGGCTATTCACCTGAGCTGCATTTTGTCCTTATTCAGCCTTTTGTCCAAACTGCTGTGAATTGACGCTGACTCCATTATCTAATCAGCACCCTTTAAGCACTGCCGTCCACCGGCGGTGATATCTGCATTATTAGCGGTCTTCACTTAAGGTGCATACACACACAACGATTTTTTGAACGATTATCGTTAAACGATATCGTTTAGCGATAATCGTTTGAAAAAATCGTTCACTTTCTGAGTCAAACGATGAACAATTATTGTTCATGCACGTTCACAGTTTGTAGTTTGTAGTTTGTAGTTCAGTCAGACTTGTCAATTCAACAAATTTTCATTAAGTTAATATGCAAAAATCGTTTGTAGTTCATAAAAATCGTTCATTACATTTAAATGAACATAGTAAATGAACAACTTTAGTAAACGATTTTAGTTAATTTTTTCAAGGTAGAAAATCGTTTACTAAAATCGTTCATTAACTCAATCGTTGTGTGTGTATGCAGCTTTAGAGTACATTGTGTGTTTTAATACAAAATTTTGTGTTTGTCTAAAAGCGCTATCCCTTTCTTTTTTCCTATGTTTTCATTAACAGTTATTTATATAGCACATACATATTTCGTAGCTCTTTACAGAGAATATTTCGTGATTCACATCAGTCCCGGCCCCACTGGAGCTTACACTCTATGGGCCTGATTCAGACCCACTCGTGAGCGGCTGTCCACTCGCAAGTGGGTCGATGTTATGGACTGAGCATGCGCACGACGGAGGGAGCTCCGTCGTGTGCATGCGCCAGACGCGACGAGCGAAGGAAAGTCCTTCGCTCGTTGTGTCCGATCAAAGGGGGCGTGCTGTCAATGTTGATTGACAGCACGCCCCCTTTGGTGGGCGTGCCTCCCTGACGGGGGCGTTCCCACGGGAACGCCTCCCGTCAGAAGCCGGCCCACTGACATCACTAGTGATGTCAGTGGGAGTGATTTTGGATCTGATAGAGCCAAAATCACTCCGGAGCTTGCGGTTGAAAACCTCAACCGCAGGCTCCGGCTCGCAATTTCGATGGTCGCGATGGTCTCGACCATCGCGGCCATCACAATGCACGCTCGTATAGCCTGTGGGTGGTGACCCACAGCTATACGAGCGTCCAGGAGGACGCTCCATGAAAATGGAGCCCGGCCCTCATTCAGAGCGTGCGCTCTGCTCAGAGCGTACGGCTCTGAATGAGGGCCTATATTCCCTACCACATGTACACACACATATTAAGTATGCTTTTGAATTGTGGGAGTAGACTGAAGCACCAAGACGAAATCTACACAAATATGGGGAGAATAACAAACTCCACACAATTAAGGCTTTGATGGGAATCGAGCATTCACATGACTAGCCCAACAACAATTCAATGAGTGCAAAAGAACTGTGGCATTAGCTGACCACACCTATGGGGTCTCAGGCTTGGCACAGCATGAAGACATCTAGCTTATAGGTCCAGCAGGGAAACACCAGCTCTTATCTCATGTGCTCCTTTTCCTAACCTATAACATCACATACTCCCTACAACGGCACCTAACCCTTGGTTGCTGATGCCCTGCTGCTTATTGGAGTGTTATAATTGCGGATGCAGAAATGTTTATTGTTTATAAACCATGTCCATGTGTTTATAAACCATGTTTTCTTGTTTTGCTCATTTGTAAGGCACTGCAGAACTCTTTTGGCATCATAAAAAAAAGGATCATAATAATAATAATAATAATAATAATAATAATAATAATAATAAATATAATAATAAGTAAGGGAAGACATCTAGAAGAGCGGGCAGTTCTCCTGAAAAGGGGCTGGGAGATGCTGTGATATCACAAATTACTTACTCAAGACATGTCTGCCTTAGTGATCACTAAGTTGGCAGGGGAGTGATGACACAATTCATACACATTGCCTAGTCTATCTGATTACATGAATGCCCTGAGTCACAATCACCTCTTTACAAGATAATTATGTATATGTAATACTTTGGAATATTTGCCTAGACCAGAGGTTCTCAAACCCCGTCCTCAGGACCCCACATAGATCACATTTTCCTGGTCACCCAGCAGGTGCACAGGTATATTCATTACTCACTGACACAAGATCCACAGGTGGAGCTAATTATTTCACTTTCGATTCTGTGAGGAGACATGGAAAACATGCACTGTTTGGGGTCTCTGAGGACCGAGTTGAGAACCTGTGGTCTAGACAATCACATATCATAGGGCAGGGTGCAGGCCACACTCCCTCAGCATGACATTAGTCACCGGGAATAGCAGCAATGCCCAGAGTATTCTCAGGATGCTCCAGGGTGCAGTAAGGGCAGTGTTGTGCACATCTGAAGAGTCCTAAGGACTCTCTGGGCGACTCTGCTGCAGAGACTATGGCTGCAGGGTGCCATTCCAAGCACCTTGCTAGCCAGATGCAGGGACTGTGGTTGAGCAGTGATGCCATTGCCACCCACAGGGCTCTGCGCTCTGTGTGGCAGCACCGCAAACACACCCCTAGTTACGGCCCTTCCTTGTGCCCGATTCAAAGTTGCACTGAAGTCATACATAATCACACCTACATTGCATGCGCTGAACTAAATACAGATATAAATCAGACAGATCTCTACGTACACACAATGCTGCATTGCACACACTTCCATTGACGCACCCTGGACATGCCCCACACACAATTTAGCATCACCTGTAGATGCATACACTCAGCTACGGAGCATGCACAGTGCTAAGAACCACTAAATCCATTAGTGTACAGACTTGTGTGCAATCCTGCCAGGGCCCAGTATGTTACTTTCAGTTGATAGTTCAAAGACACATTTACTTGTACTAAATGGAGAAAAGCGTTAAGAGACAGAGAAGTAATGTGATAGTATAAAGAATAAGAGATACATTTGCATTTCATCATGAAAGATCAGCATATAAAGGTACATTTTTAGACAGCCATAAATATTGAACATTTAAGTGTATCTCCACCTCATACTCTCTGTAACTGTGGGGAGGCACAATATGCTTATGCATTAATTCACAATGCATTTTACTTTCAGCCAGATCAATTTTATTAATAAAATGTGAAAACAGAGTTTTTTCTTCTCTCAGAAAGGATCATTTACATTAGAATCCCCATGCTGCAAACCGATAAGTTTTCATATTTTTTCTTTAACTCTTTCAATAACAATAAAAGTGGGATTTTGTTTGGAGGGTCCTCAGGTGGTAGTTTGCAGAGGCAGTATCTACACCTGCGATTGGTGTTTGGTGGGAGAATACTTTTAGCATGGATGATATTGAAATTTGTTGGCTTTACTGTGGGCTACACTGATAAGGGTGAGGAATATGATTTCTGACTGCTCTTTGGGGTCTGAATATTAAACTGGCAACAGGAAATAGTAAGCCACTTAAGGTCATCTAATACAGAATAGGAAGTCAAGGATACTGAGGCATCATTTGATGACACAGTCTTGAAAGGAGTCAGACACAGAGGCGGATAACCAGAACAGAGAAGAGGAATGGGAAGAGATAGATTCTCTTCCATTTCTGTAGGAAGACATCATCTGCCATTGTCCAACATCATTCCCTACCATCCAAGTGGCCATAGAGGGGGAATATATTCTTGTGGCAAGCGAAGCAAGCCACCGAGCCCGCAGCGTGGCGAGCGAAGTGAGCACACAAGGGGCCAACTTTCTTATTTTTGTGGAAAGTGTGGGCAGAAACCTCCACTTCCACCCTCACGTCACTTCCAGGTATGGCTAGTGAAGGGGATTTATACTCTTCCAAAGAGGAACACAGTGACAGGAAACAGAATTCGGACAAAGCCCAGCAGTGACATAGGGCTGGTCCCAGGTGGGGCCGGATTACAGGCAGGGCATCAGGGGGCGGTCTCCCCGCGCCCCACACATAGGGGGCTCCCACACACTGTCCCCAGCTCCCGGCCACTACTACTATCTAAAAACCGGAGTACAGCATTTAGCTGTCTCCGCTTTGGTACTCCTCGGCTGCTATACTGTTCCCATACAGCAGCCGCCGAGGAGCTTCACTACAGTCATAGTCTCATGAGATTATGACATCAGATCTTGCGAGATTGTGACTGGACAGAGCAGAGCCCAGGCTGCCAGCAGTTACTTGGCTTCAGCGTTTCTCGGGTCCCAGGCATAATGAGCGCTGACAGACAGGTAGCCCGATGTCTGTGTATATCTATCTATCTATCTATCCATCTATCGCTCTATATATACAGATATATGTATATATATTAGATGTGTGTGCCAACCCCATGTTTTGGTTTTGTATCTGGATCTCCCCGGGTTTTGGATATGGATTGGTTTTGCCAAAACTTCACCTTCGTGTTTTATTTTCTGGTTTTGGATCTGGATTTTTTCTTAATTTTTTTTTAAAAAACAGCTAAAATCACATAAAATGGGCCATTTTATGTTCCTACAGTATTAATAACCCCAATAACATTTATTTCCACTCATTTCCAGTCGATTTTGAGCACTTCACAGCTCACAACATTGATTTTGTCATCTAGTTAAAGGGCCAAAAGGTTGCAACCAGCTTGCTGGCTCAAAACTGATTGATATAATTATTAATAAAGTTGAGGACTGTGCAAAGATGATGGTTGGGATACCCTTGAGGATTGAAGAATTGATAGTTGATAGTTGGTGCAGCCCCTGGCAGCCCCTGGCTGTAAAATTGATAAATTAATTAGAAAACAATTCATTGGTGCAGCCCCGGACTGAATAATTAATAATAAAAATAAATTCATTGGTGCAGCCCCTGGCTGTAAAATTGATAATAAATTAATTGAAAAACAATTCATTGGTGCAGCCTCGGGCTATAAAATTGATAATAAATTAATTAAAAAACAATTCATTGGTGCAGCCCCGGGCTGACAAATTGATAATAAAAATAAATTCATTGGTGCAGCTCCTGGCTGTAAAATTGATAATAAATTAATTAAAAAACAATTCATTGGTGCAGCCCCGGGCTGAAAAATTAATAATAATTTAATTAAAAAAGTAAAAAACAATTAATTGGGTGCAGCCCCTGGCTGAATAATTAAGAAAAAGAAATTCATTGGTGCAGCCTCTGACTGTAAAATTGATAATAAATTAATCAAAATACAATCTATGGTTCCTAAACCAACCATAACATTAATTTAAAATGTCAGGCAGCAATGCCCCAACCAGAACATAATGGAAAGGAATAAGGTGCAAGATGGAATAGTCCTTGGGCCCTCCCATCCACCGTTATGTTGTATACGCAACAGGACATTCACAGTTTAACAAACCAATCATTTCAGCGACAAGGGCTGTCAATTATGGCTGAAATTATTGGTTTGTTTGGACCCCCATAAAACAAGCTGCCAATGTGCATTGGACATGGAAATGAAAATGATCCCATACACAAACTGGATTTACATTACAAGTTGTCGTTGTCCTCATCATCGTCATCCCCATCAGTGTGTACATCCTCTTCTTCATACAATATTAATTCGTCCCTGCTGGAATCCACCATAGGCGCCTCTGTAATTTTTTGATGTAATTGTTGGTAGAGGTCTTCCTCGTGGAATTTGTAATTCATTTTAATGAACATCATCTTCTCCACATTTTGAGGAAGTAACCTCCTACGCCGATCACTGACTCTTTCGGAGCACGCACACGAGAGTGGGCACCTTAAGTAATGCAAAGCCAGTTTGTGTATGGGACTCCAAATTGCCTCTTTTTCCTGCCAGTACTGAAAGGGACTGTCTGCCTATTAGGATGTTATTTTTGAAATAGTCCTCCACCATTCTGTAAATGGAGACACATAGTCACAGTAGAAGACATGTCACTAGTAGACAGTTCTCTCAGGCCCGACCAGATGTCATTTTTTGGTGAATGATCTGCATGACCAGCTGAAGGAGGAGATGATGGCATTTTTTTTTACCAACAGCTCTTTGCATAGTTTTAGATTTCGGTCTGTTGGAAAAAAATCTCACAAGGTAGGACTTAAACCTAAGATCCAGAATGGTCGCCAAAATATATTTTTCAGATTTCAATAGATTGAGGACTCTTGGATCCTGGTGAAGTGAATCAAGGGCTTGATCCACCAATCCGACATATCTTGAGCAATCGCTCCATTTCAGTTCCTCCTTCAGTTTTCTCCAGCTGTTTTTGCAAAAGTCTGATGAGGGGAATGACCTGACTCAAGCTGGCAGTGTCTGAACTAACTTCAAGTGTGGCAAGTTCAAAGGGTTTGAGAAACTTGCACAATACGGAAATTATTCTCCACTGCACTTGAGTAAGGTGCACGGCCTGTCATAGGTGGATGTATAGCCCTGGATGGCCTTTTGCTGTTCCTCCATCCTCTGAAGCATATAGAGCAGTGGTGGCCAACCTGTGGCTCTTGAGCCACCTGCCGCTCTTCTGTTGTTCTGATACGGCTCCCCTGCCAGCTCCCCTGACTGACATGGACTGCCTCCTCTGATAGGTGCACACCTGTTCAGAGGAGGCTTGTCCTTTGTTGCAGCAGTCAGCTCTGATCCGGAGGCATGTTTGTGCAATGTGTTGATGTCATGCTAAAAACAGGAGGCGGAGATCAACTTGAGACTGAACCTTCAGCCATGAGAAGGAAGCAGTCACAGACACAGGAGCCTACCTATGTGACACAGACAGTTGCAAAGGGTAAAAGCTGTGGGGGTTATTTGTTTTTTCATTTTATTTGTGACATGTGGGGGTGTTGGAGGGGCCCATGGAGTGGGAGGGAGTGCAGGGCGAAGGTGGCTGGACTGGCCCAGGGAGAGAGGGGGGCTGGAGTGGGCGATGAGGGTCTGCTGTTGTGACACATGAGAGTCTGATGGAGTGATATGGGTGGCTGGAGTGACACATGAGGGGCTGCTGAAGTGACACATGGGGTGTTTGCTGGAGTGACACATGGAGGGGCTGCTGTTGTGACACATGTGGGGGACTGGTGTGACACATGGAGGGCTGGAATTACACCAGGGGGGATTGTATTGTATTATCTGCTTTTTTTCTCCCAATGTATTTTTTGTGGATGTGGCTTTATCAGTGTATTATTTGTGTATGTGGCTTTTTCAGTGTATTTTATGTGGATCTGGTTTTTTCAATGTTTTTATATTGTTCTGGCTTTTTCTTTCCCTGTAATACCTACCTCCATGGTGATTGTGTGCTCTTAAAAACATACCAGGGGTGTGACCTAGCAGGCCATGCCCCTTCTTGTACATGTGCCTTCGGCGTGTGCATGATCTCGGCTCTTTGACATACCTACAGATATTTTTTGGGCTCTTTGCCTTTGACTGGTTGGCCACCCCTGATATAGAGGGTAGAATTCCACTGAGTTACTTTCTCTTGCTTCAGCTGATGGCAGGGTAAATTTAACAGTACCAGATGGTCAAGCAATCTTCGACAAGCGTTTGCCGAATGTCTAAAATGTCCAGATATTTTGCGGGCCACAGAGAGCATCTCCTGCATGCCCCTGTCATTTTATTAAAAATGTTGCACCACCAAATTAATTGTGAGCAAAACATGGGACATGTTGGAATTCACCCACATGTAATGCTCTCACAATATTGGTGGCATTGTCCAAAATCACAAATCCCGAGGAGAGTCCAAGTGGGTTAAGCCATTTAGCAATGATTTCCCTGAGTTTTTCTAAGAGGTTCTCAGTGGTATACATCTTAGTGAAACCAGGTATACAAAGAGTAGCCTGCCTCTGTATCAGCTGTCTTTTGTTAGATGTTGCTGCTGTTGTTGTTGTTGTAGGCAATACACCTATCCAGTGGGCTGTCACAGTCATGTAATCCTTAGTTTGCCCTGTCCCACTTGTCCACATATCAGTGGTCAAGTTGACAGTGGGTACAACGGCATTTCTGAGGACATTAATAAGGTTTTTTTAATGTCCTTGTGCAGACTTGGAATTGCTGTTCTAGCGAAGTGGAATCTAGAAGGGATCTGGTAGCAATGACACAGAACCTCAATTAACTGTTGAAAACACACTGCAGTAATGGCGGATACTGGATGCACATCTAATACCAGCATAGCTGCTATGGCGTCAGTAATCCGCTGTTCAACTGGGTGATTGCTGTCATACTTGTTTGCCCTTGCAAACGATTGTTTGACAGTTAATTGTTTTATGGAGGATACACTACAAGTAGTCTTCCTCCTGGTCCCTTTCTGGGATGAAGATCCACTGACAGCAACAGCAGCAGCACAGGGGTAGTCATCAAGGATCCTTCTGAGGAATCACGGCTAGGAGAGCAGTCAATCATGCTTTGAATAACAACATTGGATGCAGCAGGACTACTCCCGATGACTAATGAGGATGTTGATGGTGCAGGTGTTGGTGGTGGAGATCGAAGGCGCTTGGATCCCACAGAGAGGGAGCAGATAGGTGACACTGGACTTGTTACGTTTTGAGTTTTGGAACTTGGCGACATACACTTTGATATTTGATGAATGCACTCCAAGTGACGTAAGAAGGAGGAGGTTCCTAGGTGGTTTAGGTCCCTCCCTCTACTCACTCTTGCTTGGCAGTGGTTACATATGGCTTGACAACTGTTGTCCGGATTGGGGTGGAAATAATTCCACACGTGAGAAATTGATTTTTTTGTCTTTTGCCCCGGCATGACAACAATGGGCTTTGGCTTTATCAATCCATGGGCAACAGCTGTCCTTACACAAAGGACATCCTTGGCTTCAACATCCTCATCACCAACATCTTCATCATCAACATCCTCATCATCCGTAGCGCCTTCAACTACCAAAATATCCTCCTCCTCCATGTGCAATTCCCCAGAAGCATCCTCACTGACTACGGCTGCAGGATGTTGATTGCCCTTCCCCACATTTACAGAGGGCACACAAATGTTGGAACTTGGAGGATCCTCCAGTACACTAGTATTTAGGTCTGGCTCACACATGGCAAATGCGGACACACTTGCATTCTCCTTGGGGATTTGTGATTTTTTTTTATTTCTCAGGGCACACAGTTGGTTTTCCTGGAGCTGTCTTACTCTTCTTAACAACTTTACATTTTTTAATGGTACCACCACCACCACTACTACTACAAGCAAAAGGGCTATCAGAACCAGCAGTCTTTGGGCTGTTGAAGCAGCCTTAAGGGCTGATTTGTATTGACTAATCATGGCCAAGGGACTAATGGTGAGATGCAGCCTTTGGGCTGTTGAAGCAGCCTTGAAGGTTAATTTGTATTGGCTAGTCATGGCCAAGGGCAAATGGTGAGATGCAGCCTTTGGGCTGTTGAAAAAGCCTTGAGGGCTGATTTGCCTTGCTAGTTGTGGCCTGTGGACCAAGGGTTAGATGCAGCCTTTGGGCTGATGAAGCAGCCTTGAGGGCTGGTTTGCCTTGGCTAGTTGAGGCCGGAGGACCAAGGGTAAGATGCAGCCTTGGGGCTGATAAAGCAGCCTTGAGGGCTATTTTACCTTGGCAGCCTTTGGGCTGATGAGGCAGCCTTGATGGGGTGTGTACAAAGACATAGAGCTGCTACCAATGTCACCTGGTTGACACTGGCGGTGGTGTGTCGGATTGCACACTTGGGAGGCTGAATTGCAACCAGTGCCACCGGGTTGACACTGGTGCCAGTGCACCGAATTGCACACTGGGGATGCTGAGTTGCAACCAGTGATGCCGTGTTGACACTGGGGACGGCGTGCCAGATTACGCACTTGGAACGCTGAGTTGCGATCAGTGCCGCCGAGTTTACACCGGTTGGTGGTACGACGCTGATTTGCGACCAGTACTGCCAGGTTGACACTGCGGTGGTGCGCTGGATTGCGCACTAGTGACGCTGAATTGCGACCAGTGCCGCCAGGTTGACACTGGCAAAGATGCGCTGGATTGCGCACTCACAATGCAGGAAGGCAGCTGGTGTCACCGGATGTAGAATGACGCTTCAGGGGGAGGAAGCGCACCGTGACGTCTAGATGACACAAACAGCACGAGCAGGTGGAATGCACACCGAGCCACCTGGATGGAACAAACGGCAGCAGACAAACACAGCAGAACTGGCTCTGGAGCTCAACTGATCAACAGGAGATTGGAATAACCGGCAGCACGAGAAATTCTATCACCGGCATTGGAGCAGCGCTGACAGCAGCAGGATATGGATTCCAGAACCAATCCGGAGCAGCCCCAGAATGACAGACGGGATGTAGGTGGAGTCTCAACGAACACTAGCCCGGCGTTCGGCTCGCACAGCATTGTCCGTGATGCGGCTTGTGACAGCTGCTCCCTTTTTGATAATTAGGAAGGGGGGGTCAGCATACCCTGATCACACCTTGATTGGGGAAATATGGGAAATTCTAACAAGATCCGGTTGAGGCTTTATGTGTGGTTTGAATAGAGGCTTAGGGGTATATTTAATAAAGTACAGGTTTTTAGAAGTGGAGTTGTTATCCATAGCAACCAATCAGATTCTACTTATTATTTATCTAGCACCTTCTAGAAGATAATAGCGAGAATCTGATTGGTTGTTATAGGCAACAACTCAACTTCTAAAATCCCGCAAAGTATGTAAAAATGTTTCTTTGCTCCAATTGGAACAATTTAATCTCATATTGAGTAGGAAGGGACAAGAGCCAGAGAGAGAAGGATGGCAAGTGGTGTTATAAAAATAATTCCCAGGATGTATGGAAGAGAGCCCAGGATTTTGTGATTTCGGCTAACTTGATTGGGAAAAGAGGCCTCATGTACGATGACCATTCAGGCAAAGGAATGGGTCTTTAGACTTGACCACTCTATTAAACTCTGATCTCTCGTTTTTAAACCCTTCTGACACAAGACCTGGAGGCCACAGATTACGGTAGGTGCAACTTGATTTTTAAAAAACGGAGTCTGCAATAGGTCTTGCCACCCTCACTATGGTTTACAATTTAGTTGTTAGCTTCCACATGAGACAGCCTTCTAAAAACAGTTTATTTCATCATCCTGACTGCAGTTTAAAAACAAAAAACAAAACCTGGCTGCAACGATTTTGAGTTCACTGGCACAAATACATATACGTGCATAAAATACGAGCAATAGAACTTTAGAGTTATCTGAAATTCATATGTTTCTATTCATAAATACTTTCTGCACTTTGATTCATCATGCTGCTAAAAAATCATTTTGTCTTCTGAACATTTTCACCTTTTTTGGCACCAAAATCAGAATAAATGATACACTTAAACCCCCCAGTACTTCAATATCTCTGTACATAGTATAAATCTAAACAACAGCAACAATCTTGAAACTAAAAGCAGGAACGGGCCATCTTATTTACTTCCCTGGTGTCATCTGAGAGTACATCTTTTCATGCTTTTATTTTTCCACTTATAAATCAGTCTTTGCAAAAAGTTTACCACATACTAAATTTTAGAAGAAAGGACTTAGTTGTTTCAAGCGACTACATTTTAGCAAATAATACAGTGATTTATCCATAGATTTGCACCGGAGTTGATTTTATTTTCAGCTAAGCTACCAACCCTTCCTAAAAACTCCCTTCAGATGGCTCCCAACCATTAAAAGTATTTACAGAACAGCTTAAACAGCAGATGTCTTTTTACTGTTAGGGGTTTGGATTAAATTGTGATGTAAACCCCAATAGAAAGATTACACTCATTAAAAAGAATCTCTCACCCAGCAAACTTGGACTTCTTTCAAATCCTGCTCCATTTCCTTTGTTTGGTCATGGCAGATAGGTTTTTATTTACTCCTGCCGCACAAAACACAACTGCTGCTTAGTAATGGTAATCATCTCCAACAGTGAACAGGAATCGTGTCATTTACAGTATGTACTACATTTCTGGCATGAAAATCAAATTTATCTGAAAGTTTCCAAAGCCGCGATTGACACATTTTCCTCACTCATTCTGTCTTGTGGGAGAATAGATGGTTATTATTTTTTCGTTAATAGAAACTAGAGTATAATAGTGTAGTAATGATGTAATAAATGTTTGCTAAATAAAATTTGCTTGTAGTATCTAATTGTGATATAAACCCCTCTGGCTGTTTTTGGCTCTGTCCCATTATCTGCGCAGTGTGTTTGTCATCCTGCCAAATTTATGACTTGCTTAGGTAAGATATTTGTTAAGTACTTCCCCCTTGCCGAGAATAAGGGGAACCTTCAGTGATCCCCAATAAATGTAAACCACAAATATCTGTACATTTACCATTTTGTGCTGCTGGTGCACTTCACTATTACTGTGCTGGTCATTGTTATTGCCATTCAAAAGCACAACTACCACAGTAGTGGTGCAGCTGCCGGAATGCCTGCAGCTTGTGGGTGCCACATTCCCTGTTAAAGTCTCGTATGTGTGTTGTTTACTGGGACATGGAACTCTTATATAATCTTGCCATGGGGACCACAAGTGTCTAGTTATGCCCATGATGCCACTGCCACAGTGATTTTTTTAATAGTTTCAGTATCCCTGTGCCCTTGGTAACTATTATATTCGTACCGTTCATTTCTGTGCCCTTGGCAACTATCATATGTATACTGTTCATTCCATCAAGGTTGTATTAATCACTTTATTACATTTCATTTTTAATTGTTATAACATTACTTTGCATAGTGTGCTTTTTCACTGACACCCAGGTTACAGCCATTTTAATTTTTATACAGTAAGTATCTTTCTGGTTAGTGTTTTGGACATTGGGCAGGGTAACTCTCTCACAGGGCCGGCTCTAGGGGTGTTCGACCAGTGCGTTCACACAGGGGCACCACCCATAGAGGGCGCATCCCTCCCCAACATCCTAATTTCAGAGTACTGTCCCGCTGTTCCACCCTTGGGCCGAAGTGGCCTGTGGGTGGTTAAATCGGGAGGTTGGGGACCCCCACTGCCGCAACTGTGCGGCTGGGCCGGATCCCGGAGTGTTAATGGATGCTGCGTGCATTCAGTGATGGTAGAGGGCTGGGTTAAGCCCAGCTAGTGAGGCTTCCCCCCAGCCTGACTTTATTTGGAGGCGTGCCATGCGGGCACGCCTCCTAATAAAGTCACATGGGGGGCGTGGCCAATGATAATTAGGCCACACACCCATTTTCAGTCACTCGCGGCAAAGCAGCGCATGATGTAAGGGCACCCTATTAAAAGCTGACACAGGGTGATCCGACCCCTCGAGCCGGCCCTGCTCTCCCAAATTCCTTTTATACTGACCATCCGTTTGGTAATTAGCTCTTTCTTGTAATATTCAAGCTGGGTAAAATGTATTTTAATTATTTCAGTATATATATAGTCTAGGGGTGTGCACCTGCCACTTTTCGTGTTTTGTGTTTTGGTTTTGGATCTGGATCTTTCTTCGTGTTTTGGATCTGGATTGGTTTGGCCAAAATCACCCTTCTGGGTTTTTGTTATGGTTTGTCTGAAGGACAGAGCACCACTTGGACAACAAAGCACTACACCCAGCCAGCCCCTATGTACAGGACAAAAGCCAGACCCTTTATGGACAACAGTAGTCAGCCAGCCCCTATGTATATGGACAACAGTAGCCAACCAGCCAGCCCCTATGGTCAGCATCAGCAACAGCTCCCTCCCTCTTCACAGTAGCCAGCCAGTCCAGTATGTAATGTATATATTATCAGTACTTTATTATAACACACAACAGTAGCCAACAGCTCCCAGCTCCCTCCCTCTGCACGCTCCACAGCTGGAATGAAAAATGACGGCGATCACAGGGCCTTTATAGAAACCAAAACCTGTGAGAATCCGACAGCGGGATGATGACGTTTTGCCTCGTTCCGGGAACCAAGTCTGGCGGGAAAACACGAGCCGGACTCGGTTCCCGGCTCGAATCAGGGGGAACCGGGGGGGTTCGGATTTCGAAAATCCGAACCCGCTCATCCCTAATATAGTCATATGATTTATGGCTCAAGACATCAGTGATTTAACTCTTTCAGCAGCATTGTTTTAAGTATTACAGACAGTACTGTCTAATTTTCAGAAGACCAGTAACATACAGCATAGGGGTCTATTAATGTAGAACATGAAGTGGCTACCAAAAAATATCACTATGTATCGCATTACATCAATGCATATATAGTGATGTTTAGTAGCCATGCATGTAGACTTACCTGTCCGGCATCTTCGTGCGGTACCCAGCCCTTCTGCGATGCCTGGAAGCAGTGAGAAGACAGACATATCAGGAGCCCGATATGTCTCTTTCATGCGCTGGGATCTGAGACCAGCTGGTCATGTCAGACCTACTGCAAAGGATTCTGGTCGAAAGGGGGCAAAGCTAGCGTCAGGTGCTGGGCAGAGAGCAGGGAAGTATGCAACTTTCCTGCTCTCCACATTTTGCTGTACAGATTATGACACCCTGAAATGGTGAATCTGTATGCAGCAGAGGAATGGAAAGCTGAGCTTTCCGTTCTTCTATGAATCACTCTCCCCATACTAGTGCATGGGGAAGTGATCCAGCCAAGGAGCGGGGGAGCCACTGGAGAAGTCATGAAACTCTCCACAGTAACACACTTCATGAATAGATTGAGGCCGTGAAAAGCTCTGTTTTCAGCTAGACAGGGCTCTTCACTGCTTCATGAATAGACCCCATAATTTGACAGTATTATGGAGTCCCAGGAGTTGGAAAGTCCCTGCTTTTAGAAGAGAATCCTGATTGAAGTATGCAAGGACTGATTAGCCGACACTGTTTAAGGGTGCACCTAAAGTAATGAGTGATATAATGTCATTCATTCAGTGTCTTAATTGTCACCATGGCGACCCCACACTGAGTACAAGCTGCTAAATTAGGAATCTGCCAGCTTCATACCTGTGAAGCAGCCATGTGCTACTGTTCCATGTAGTGATAGTAGCCCGTTGCTAGAGAGGGGACATAGCAAGGAAATTTGCTGTGTGAAATTATTTCATCTTTTTGTTCAACTCTAAATCAGAACATGTGGGCACCCAATGTAGATGGACAGAACATAATTAAAATACTACACTCATTTATGCAGATATAACCACAGGATGGGAGAAATGAACAGAACAAAGATCATCGAAGGGTTGAAGAGACACTCTCCTTGGGTGCATGAAAATATAAAATGACTTTTGCAGACAGCATCATCATATGAGGGGAGTAGTCTGTCAGCATTTAATCGTGGCTTTAGTGGATCTTGCTGATAATACTGTTTCTGGCAGAGATGTTGGTGAAAATTTATGTATGTCGTATACCTTCACTAAAGTGTGTGTTAGAGTCATAGCTGGGAAAGAATTGGTGTGCATTTGTCCTATGAGCTACTCAGTATTAATGACATCATATATGAGTGATATAAAATGAGGGATGTACTAATTTAAACCATTGTTATTAAAAAAGTCAAGCAAAAAATGTGCAAAACATATCATGAATAATCTGTACTAGATGTCATTACCGAGAAGAGAAGAAAGCAAAAGTTAGAATGGACCACTCCTCCCACTGTAGTACATGCACAGTATTCCGCTAACCCTGTTACGCATGCATGACCACTAGTTATTTTAGCTTTAGCTATGTTGAGGTGAGGAGACCTTACGCAGTGCCATTGAGACCTATTGATTTGTCATATCTGTTTCATGGGGAAAAGCCAGTACTTAAATCTGATATGCTTTTAATCTATCCAGCAAGATTGCTCAAAATGTCATTATTATGGAAAAGTGACCTAAAAAAAGCCCAGGGAAACATGACACAGTCTTTTACCAAGGACACTTGAAACTAGAATGTCACTAAGAGATGGAAGAAATATGTCTGATGGCTCATTCCCATCTGCATGAACATTTTAATAGATTAAATATATCTAATTCCGGGGACTTTTAGTCTACCCAACATATACAGTACACCAACTGCTATCATACAGTGCATCATTCCATTAATCATTTAATAATGTTACACTGTATTATATACTTGATAGGACTCTCTTAAATATAACTACAGTACATAATAATCACATGGGACCTAGTTGGGTCCAGCAAGCCTGAGCAGCACACATAATTCCCCACAAACAAGTAGAAAGCTAATGTCTAAGGTACAGAAAGTACAGAATAAAGGTTGTCTATTGAGTTAGAGAAAAATGAAACCCAAACCCAAAATGTTCATACATGTACGATATATTACACATGGAAGTAGCCTTGGAGTTATCAATACTTTCACAGAAGAGATTTGGTTCCACGTGATGGCTGTAGACTGCCACTGCAACAAAGGCAATACACAGCTAGTAATATTGCTCATTTCCATTTGCACCTCATAGAGGTCTGCAGAGAATTTAATCTCACCTTTATGGTGCGTACACGGAGTGATATAAATGAGCGATTTGAATGATAACGATATTGTTATCATTTAAATCGTTCATTTTTAGGACCTTACAAACTCACCGGCGAGCAACGTATGGACGATAGCGATATCGTCCATCGGCCGTGCATGCAGGTCAACTTTCTCGATATTGAGCAAGTTACAACAGGGACCCGCAATCACGTTATAGTCGTTATGGTGTGCTGGATGATCGATATCGATCATCCAGCACACCCGGGAGATCGAACAACGATATCGTTATTGTTGTCGATCGTTCTGTGTGATACGCACCATAAAAGTGCAAAATTCATACACCTGCTATTCTACTATTTTTATGGGCAATGGCAAAATGACGATATTTGGGAGGCTGCAAATGTTGCACTGCTGATGGGAAGAATTTAGCGGAGCTAGGGCCTGATTCAGAGATGTGCACTCATGCCACCACAGCGCAAATTAGTAGACAGCTGCTGTGCGAAAAGGTGCAAAAGTCACAGCCGCCTGGATTGGTATTGAAACGCCCACCGCAGTGGCGGAACTTGTGAGTGGTGGGCCCAGGTGCAAAAATTTGCTTTGGGCCCCCCTCCTCCACCCTACTCCAAGTTCAAAGTGCAGTGGGTGACAGAGAGAGGTAGAGGGTGACAGGGAGAGGCAAGAGGTAGACAAAGAGAGGCAAGAAGGTGACGAGATGGTGACAGGGAGTTTCAGTGGGGGACAGGGTGAGATAACAGGCAGTGGGTGACAGGGAGAAGAAAGAGGCAGTGGGTGACAGGGAGAGGTGTAGGTTACAGGGAGAAGCAGTGGGTGACAGGGAGAGATGAAATGCAGTGGGTGACAGGGAGGTAAGAGGCAGTGGGTGACAGGGGAGAGGGTGACAGGTGACAGGGAGAAACAGTGGGTGACAGAGAGGGGGAGAGGGTGACAGGGATAGTTGATGGGATATGGGTGAAAGGGAGAGGGTGACAGGGAGAAAGTAATAGGGAGAGGTGACAGGCAGTAGTGACCAGGAAAAGCAGTGGGTGAGAGGGTGACAGGCAGTGGTTGACAGGGGGAGAGGGTGACAGACAGTGTGTGACAGGGAGAGGGGAGAGGCAGTGGGTGACAGGGAGATGCAGTGGGTGCCCGACACATTATACCACACAATAGTACCCCCCACATTATGTCACATTGTAGTGCCTCACACATTATGCTACACTGTAGTACCCCCACATTATGCCACCTGTAGTCCCCACACATAATGCTATGCTGTAGTGCCCACACATTATGCCAACTGTAGTCCCTACATTATGCCACCTGTAGTCCCCACATTATGCCACCTCTAGTGCCCACACATTATGCTTCATTGTAGTCCCCACAAATTATGCCATCTATAGTGCCCACACAGTGTACTCACCAGCAGCATCCTCAGGCAGCCGGCAGAGCAGCAGTCACAGCCTCACAATGAGTCACACCCATGAGGTTGCGCTGCTGCTGGGTCAGAGGAGCATGTGATGGGCTCCTCCAATCAGAGCTCAGCACATGCTCCTTTGACCCCACTTCAGAGACTACTGGGATTTATTACCCAGTAGTGCATTGCAGTGCTGAGCTGACTGCACTGTGCTCCGGTCTCCTGTGTGTAGATTCCGGCCAGGTCAGTCACAGCCTTGATGACTGCCCGGCAATAGCTCTAATGCACCTGCCATACACTGGTTCAGTGCCCCAGCTGCACTGCCGGTTGTTCCACCCCTGGCCCACCGGCAGCTTTAAAAATCCAATTGACAAAGACACAGCATCGGTCACAGATCAGTCCATTATCAGACTTCTGAGTAACCCTATGGTGGCGCTGATTGGCTAGGGGAACTGAGATGCTGGAGCAGTTTCAGACTGGGGCATGAAGGGCCCACCAGCGAATGGAGTAGTAAAGACACCAGAGGGGCTGTAGCCAGACACTACAGAGGATATTGGCCAACAAATAGAGAGGACATCTAAAGAATAAGGCCTCTTAATAAAGAAGCGGACAGGGGTGTGTTGGGACCACACACTATGATTTGCAGGAGGGCTAATCTTGAACCTGCCCCTTGAGCAGTGGGTGGAAAGCTCAGTCAGTGGGGCCCTGTGGGGATTTCCCCTATAGACCTGTGGACCAGTCCAATTATGCACTGGAGCCACTTTTACTGCGTATGGGATCATAGTTGCAGGCTGAGACACGCTCCAAAAACTGTCACAACACGCCTGAGTTTGAATTGCCACTCCCATTCCCGCCCACAAACTGATCCTGCCTGTCAATCACTTTGTGAATAAATCCCCACTGCGAGCGACAACAAAAATAAAACTTGATGCATGCTCAACTGCGTAAACATTGGCATTGTGTCCATCTCAGAATCAGGCCCCTACTGAGTTAACACATGACTTTTGCACCCACAGGCAGAAATGTAACATTGGGTCTGATTCATAGCTTTAGGTAAATCCCATATTTACGCAAATCCTCCATGTTTAATTATCTGTGCAGTCAGCACTCTGTGTATGTGCATATCAGGTCCTGTGATATTAGTCTCAGTGCCCCAAAAGCCACAGCAGGATTTTCATGCTGCTGGCATTTGGTGGCGGCAATGGGACTGTTCCCGAAAATGGCGGTGTTTGCCCCTTTTCTGGGTATGCCGATGCCACTGGCTGAATCATTTGATGCAGCTTCACTGGCCCTGGCAGTGTGATTTTGCTGGATATACTGAGTAACCTGGGTATCCGATGCTACGTTGTTAGAAGAAACCTGCATGGCCTGCAGTGGGGGTCTTGTTACTTCAGAAGCCTTCTGCGGATTTCACATATTTTTGCACAGCTGCTGCATACGTACAAAGGCACAGTGGTATTGCCACTAACATACAACTATGAATCAGGCCCTTTGTCTTGGGGATAGTGTGGCTGGGTTCCAGTCCCACAGCTAGCTCCCCTAGGTCCTCCACACAGCCAAGATGGCCGTCGCAGTACTGAAGGGGTTAATCCTCGTGCTGCAGCACAATTTTTAAATGTATTACTTGCGCCAGATGCCATTTATTTTAAAATAAAATGTATTTTTAAATTGTTATGTTAACCCCAAACTGTATACAAATAGCCACTGCAACCAGGACATGGTCCCGGGCTGTAGGGCTGTGTGCTGACCGCTTGTGACCAGGAGCAGAGCTTCCGGTGCCCCAGCACTACAGGGCGGCAAGGAGTCAATACAGTCAGGACACTTGTCCCGGGCTGCAGGGCTGAGTGGCCACATGCTAGGAGACCGGGCAAGCGGGCTCCCAGTGCAGCAAGGCAGAAGCAGCGCTGCACCAAGGGGACTGTGCAATGACCAATGGAGACTGAGAGCTTAGCTCCTGGTGCCCCAGAATTACAAGATTACAAAACAGATTAGCCGCACGCTGGGGGTCGGGAGCACTGTCTGTTGATACTCCAGAGCGGCAAGAAGATGCAGGTGAGCTGCAGCCCGGACCATGTCCAGTGGTTGCAGCTATGGCGTAGAGGCCAAAGGTGCTGGGGAACCAGAAAACCAGCTCCTGGTACCTCCCAGCAATGAGAGATGATGGCAGCTGTGCGCTGCAACCAGGACTGAGTCCAGAGGCTACATCGATTGTGGCTGTAAATCCCCAACACCTTGTGCTGAGGGAGAGCCCCAGTACTACCCAGGTTACAGGAGGGGAGAGCCTGGCTGTGCAGGGTGCTGGGGACCGGTAGTCTAGCACCCAGTACAACCAGCAGTTACATGATAAAAGTCCCAGCGCTGGGACTAGTGTACAACAGTAGGTGGGAAAAAACTCTATATAAGGTTTAAAATAAATGTACATGTAATTTAATGTACATGTAATTTAATGTAAAAAGATCTAAATGTATATTTACAAGTAAAATTACACTTAGCTTGTCCCCTGGAGGTCCGGGGGGATCCAGAGCTCTCTGGTGGCTTCTGGATCTCTCAGCCCCCTTCCAGGAAAGCAGGCTGTCCTCTCATGCTGCCTCATGCCTGAAAGTGGCATTAAGAAGTACACTGGAAGCAGCCAGCTAATTATTTTCTTGGAGCTCTGAAGAGCTTCCCCTTGGTGACCAGGACACTGCTGACCTGGGATCTTGTCTGCCTTTTCCTGTTGGGTAGAGGAGGTAGCTAAGTCCTCCTAGCAGAATCCTGGTAGAACATTTTTGGAGGGAACTTTTCCCCCATTCCATCCCCATTCCCCCTTTCCCCCATGGGTAGGGACAATGTTAAAGGTGAGCATACCTTGTGCATGCCAGGCACATGCACTTAACTTGATTGGGTAAAAACCACAGGGCGGGTGGTATTGTATGTTGGATTAAGATAAAAGAGAAGCCTACATGCTACATATATACCTTCTGTGACATCAAGAAAAGATGT
Source organism: Taudactylus pleione (assembly GCA_031769625.1). Lineage (NCBI taxonomy): Eukaryota > Metazoa > Chordata > Amphibia > Anura > Myobatrachidae > Taudactylus > Taudactylus pleione. The sequence goes on along the minus strand of JAUIMM010000756.1, from coordinate 1,925,334 downwards.
ACTGCTGTGAACATCTTTATGCTGTACCCCCAAGCAATACCTCCAAAGGGGGAGATTGTTTTGAAGGCTTTAAGAGCAATAAACATCTTGCCTCTATGACAACTGCAACTGTATCCTGTGACAACGAATTGTGCTAAACGCTATTCCATTCTCCAGCTGTTCTGGAATTGAGCCCAGTGTCTCCAAGCTCAAGCCCTCTGCAGGGCTTGGTCCCTGATGAGGGATCAGTGAGAATCAGCCGATACCTATCAGGAGGTATGGCAGCAGTATGTCCACGTATACCCAGCAGTAGGTGATTCCATGTGCTGATGTAGGAGCCTAGGAGAAGCGGTTCCAAGCGCCGGTGTAGGAGTTTGGTCGTGTTTCCCGTCCACTGTTCAGTGGGCAGAGTCAGTAACAGGCAGTTACTGAGTGTAAGAGGGACTCCCAGTGGGAAGGTCCAGTGGGATCAAAAATAATGTGTGATCGCCTGGCGAGGCGAGGTCATCTGCTCACATAAGAGATTACTTCAAATATAAAAATACTGTAAGTGGAGTAAACACAGTGATAACATACTTTTCTGCTCTGAGCTTTGAGCTTTGTTCTCCGAGCATTAAAGGAAATAATTTGTGTTTTATTCTATACTATTAATGGGATGCATTTGTGCACCTTATAGTTTTCACCTTTACGGAAAACTGTATTAAATTCTAGGTGAACTTCAACCAATGTAATAAAACATTCAAATACACAAAAGTGACACCTGATGTAAAACCATTCCCAATGTCATACCTGATTCTCATAATCATTTAAGACATAAAAGAAGCAGTATCTTAAGAGACAATTTTTAATTTAAAGGATGAGTAAACCTGAAAGTAGGCAGAATTGGGAAGAGACAAATCTCCGGAAAGTGGGTACTGTATGTACCTTGAAATTTGATCGATAACAAAATTAGAAACAACGCAGGTCTACAGTCTTTGCAGCTCATTATTGAGCCTTAATGAATATTTAGGTTAATCAAACACAGCAATTGCTAAAGGTTTTTCAAAAAGCACAATTATTGTATTTAGATCTTTAATATAAAGAGTCTTTTACATATATGCGCAGCAGTTGTTTTGATAATTGTCCATTTAGGAATCATTTATTCTAGCAAAGACACTTCAGGACGCAGACAAGAGCAGGTATAACACTTACAAACATATGTTATAGTGCCAGACAAATCTGTAATCAAATAGTGATCTTCAAATGACATTTGTACGTGAATCATAAACCAGCTGCAAAAATACATCTGACATTTCCACAGAGAATAGATTATTTTACAATCAAAAGTGCACGGCTAGTAATCAGGAGACTGCTAGAGGGGAAGAGATTTGTGTTTGTAATATTGAATTATCTTTCACTAGAGTTGAATATTATCTTTTGAACTGGTTCTGAAGAATTAATTATTTTTTTATACATTGCTTTCCTTTGCCCTGTCATGGCATGTACTTAAATTCCCTGGAATCTTTGATTTTTGCTGTGTTTATAGGAATGTTTGATTTAAAGTAAAACAGATCAGGGGCGTATTAAGAGAGGAGGGGGGCCCATGTGCATCCCGTCCGGGGCCCCCTCCTCTCTCCTTGGTGGCCGGCAGCAGACTGGCGACAGCAGCATCAGTAGACTCTGAGCCCTAGTCTGTGCCCAGAGTCTACTATATGTAGCTTGAGCCAGCTGGCATTTTTTCTGCAGTTTAACCTAAACTACATATGATGTAGGTCTTCATAAACCCCCGCACATTGCATGTGATTAGAAGTTTCAGGGCCCGATTCAGCAGTGTTCGGTATTACGATCGCAGCTGCGAATTCACACGGAATGCAGCTGCGAAAATATGCTAATGCTTGTAAAAGCACCGCCGACATAAAGACGCCCACTATTGCATTTTCATATTCATCCACTGTGACTCTTCTGTTTAAACATTGGTAAAATTGACGCACAACGACCACTCACGCAGCATTTACAAGTCTCTACGCATGCAGTGGGCTCTCAAGCTTCGTTTGCAATCGCAGTGGCTAATTTATGCACGCCCAAGCAACAGCGATCACACGGATAGGCACGCCTAACAATCGCTCAATCTGCGTACGTAGCTGCATTTGCAAACGCTGCTGAATTATCCCTCAGCCTCCAAAACACAAATACTGTAGCAAATATTGCATGCAAAGTTTGATTGTTTTAAAATTGCCCACAAAACTGCAGTTGGATACATATTCCACCAACACTGACTTAATGTATTTACTGTATGTATATAACCTAGCTACAATTTTGGCTAAAAAATCACTGAATTTGTTTCTATACTATTACATGATACAAAGGGCCTGATTCTGAGTTGGACGGATCTCTGTGCACAGCGTATGTCCGTCCTATTCTGATTCGGACTGAACTTTATTTACTAAGATGAGTTATTGAGTTATTGACAGCACATGTGTCACTTCTACTGAGTTTCCAATGTCATTTAAAGGTTTCATCCTGCAGAAGAAAGATTGGGAGGAAAACTACCCTTGGGAAAACATTTAAAGGAAAATAAACAAAAATGTTCAGATAAATGTCACAGCCCAGTTTTGTATCTCCGTATCCCTCCTAATAAGGCCCGAATTCAATTTGAGGCGAAAAGCCGTTTTCGAGTGTTTTTGACGGAAACTTTTCGCCGATGACATCATTTCGCCAGGCGGAAAAGTATCGCCGTATTCAATTTGAAAGACTTTCCGCCTAGGTGGAAAGTCAATGCAATCTAACAGGCGAAAAAGTTTTGCCTATGAATAGCAGGCAGAAAAAAGTGCAGAATTGGGGTTTTGGGGTGCAACATTGCAGGAACCCTCGTGCAGCCTTCAGACAGTCCCCCAAAGGTAATCTGTGTCAAAAAATGTAAAAATCACCCCAAAAAATCACTTTGATTTGTGGGGCGAAATTTTTTTTTGGGGGGGACAAAGTAAAAAACAAGCGAACTTGACTCTGGGGGGGTCCCCAAGTATGCCCCAGGTATTTTTTTCATTGCAGGGGCTTGCGGCAGGTGGATTTTTCACTTTAAACTATGCTGGTCCCCATTTTCAAGTACCCCAAATTTGCTGGGATAAGTTATTTTCTGAAAAAAAACCTCCTGAATACTATTCTGCACCACGTATAGAAAAACATTATTTAGCAGCTATTGAGCCCGTTTAAAAACACCAAATACTTTCAGCAAGCCAAATCGGGGGGTACCATAGGGAACCCCCATGTCAGAGCATCTTTTGGGGGGTGTCAGGCTGATTTCCCCAAAACTGACAGGACTTTTCGCTTGTTTAAGTTTCGCCGGGTCCTGTTTTCGCCTACTTTCAAATGGAATACGGGGATACGCGGACACGTGAGCGATACTTTTCCGCCTACAAAACACACGATGTAGGTGAAAAGTCTGGGAGGCGAAAAAGTATCGCGGCTCCGCTCTAATTTAATACGGCTCTAAATCACAGAGTACACATATTCTAAATAACAACCGCTGGGAGTGTCATGGGAGTGTTGTGGGCGTGTATCAAAAGCTCTGTGCTACTCTGTGTCGTGCCTATGGAGAAGGCAAACCTGTTTCTGACATCTCTTACACATTGCATGTGGCTGGTTCATGTGCAGATACTAATGCTGACTTTCATGGCTGCAAGCATTAGATCAATGGGCGGCCAGGGTTTTCTGCTTGCTGACACATTAGCCCTATGGATACAGCATTAGCATAAAGTAGTAAATTTGGCTTCCGTGGCTGCTACAGCTACAGGCAATTTGTGTGCGACTCAGATCAGCCCCAAAGTCTCTAACTTGTAACAGATTTCTTCTAAGAAACTAATAATGACATGTATACACAATAGCATATACTATATATATATATATATATATATATATATATATATATATATGTACAGTATATATATATATATTATATATTTCCCTGCTTTAGGAGTATACTATCATTTAACATTTGTCACATTAATAAATTATTAGAAACATAAACACTGCACCTTATGCTAAAGTAACTATCATCAAAAGTCGCGCTTATTGCTCCCATTACTGTACTGTATGTCTCGTATTTTATACCATTACTCCTTGATGCTGATAGATAACATTGGTAGAGTCATGGAAATAAAGGAATAATATCATAGATAATGATTTAGGAAGTAACATCTGTTTTACTGAAATGAATGAAGTCATAATGTTGAATTCTTAGAGATCTGTGATGTTTATGGAGCAGAGAATAATAGCAGTGATTATTCATATAAGGGGAAGTTTGGGATAATTGACTACATTTCTACATGCACTAGGGGAGTGCAGAGGCTGATGAGGTCGGGGGCGTGAGACGCGGTCATGTCCCCAAAATAGCACACATCAGGGGAGTGACCTTGCAGGCATGAGGTCACGCCCCCTATCGCATGCACTGGAGGGGCATATAAGTGCCACCACACCTGGTAACGCCTCTGGGTGGAGGCGCCAATAACAATGGGAGAGAAGTATCTAAAGGTGAAAGAAATAGAAGGGAAATATTATGGGATATAGTGAAACTAAATCTTTTCTCAAACCTGTATGAGGTCAAGTGCAGGAAACCAGGTTTGCCCAGCAGGAAGAGAGCAAGATGGCAGCCTTTAATGAGAACATACTTTTCTATATCTTTCTATTATTCAGGCATATCATAGATGATTGCAAAGATTCACTTTTGGAAAAGCTATTATGAAACATCTCTCACCATTCAGTACTGTAAAGAAAGCTTTTCTCCATGACAGCAGGTAATGAATTTGCCCCATGACACGCTATGTCACGCACTTGGTTTGTTGTTGTTTTTTTCCCTGTGTCAGCGTGTGATACTCATCTAGTAACAATGACTAATATGAAGTGCTAGAGGAAGAGTTATTGACAGCACATGTGTCACTTCTACTGAGTTTCCAATGTCATTTAAAGGTTTCATCCTGCAGAAGAAAGATTGGGAGGAAAACTACCCTTGGGAAAACATTGAAAGCAAAATAGACAAAAATGTTCAGATACTATAAATGTCACAGCCCAGTTTTGCATCTCCGCATCCATTCTAATATATCACAATGTACACATATTATCAATACTAAATTAATCTGCTTAAATTAAAATGCCACATCCTCAGCATTCTCTCATACATAAAATAAACTAATCAAACATGTAGGTTATACATTATTACACAGAAACAAAAATAAAATGATAATAATGAAAAAATAAAATATTGATCAATATATTTGCAACATTCAAAAATCATTTTCTTACCTGTGAGTAAGTCAGAACATCATTGGGACAAAATATTATTATTTAAGTACAATACTTTAAATGCTTTAATCTGGGCAAGATATTAAACCTTCTGTGTTTCCTATCATTCATACAGCTCACAGGGAGATGACAAATGTAGAGTATTACACACTGCAGAATAAAACTATTACATTTATTTTTTAACAGGTATATCACTTCTTAAATCAAGATCATCACCTACTGAATCAAATACATCACCTATAAACGGGCTTGATCCCTCATGGGAATTTAATGCACTACGTTTGGAGACAGATTTATCAGCTCTTGTATCTGATTCCTCACCTTGTAAATCATGTAAATATCACAAGCACTGTGTGTTGAACAGCTGTATAGTAGATAAATGTAACAAATTACTTGCTAGAGTTGACACACCATTTAAACAATTATGTTAAGAAATAGCCCCAACATATCACTCATTCTTTTAAACGGAAAGTGGCAAGTGAGCAACGACAGAGCACACCGCATATTGCCTGCTCTCTATTTTTAGGTTTCTCATTCAAAAGAAATTACAATGTAAATACATTAGAATATATTTCCACTTAAAACACTTTGGAGCACATCTTCTAATGAAATGTTTGGAAACTCCAAATATAAATAGTGTTATGAAAAACTCATCATCATCATCATCATATTATTATTATTATTATTATTATTATTGTAATAATAATAATAATAAGAATAATAAGAATAATAATAAGAATAATAATAATAATCTTAAACTGTATATAAAATTCATTAGTCTCTTTGTTTGTTTGTCTGTCCAGTTATGCATTCAGACACCCCTGCACTGATTGGGATCAGTTGTGCTGGGTGGTCCTAAAATTGATCACTGCTTGGTCGCTTTTCAGTAGCTCATGAGGTTGTTACTATTGACCAATTATATTTTGACATTACATTGAAATCCTTTGCCCAGCTACGTACTGACTTTAAACTCTCTAATACTTTACAGGGACTTACAATTCTGTCATGCTTCTGTGCACAGTGGAAGTAGGGTCCTCTCTTTAATTTAGTGTCACCTGTTTGTACTTTATTAAAATACCTATCCCCTCTTAAACAAATTTTGCAGCTTTTTTCTTGATTGCTGCTTGGATGTGGTGGTGATGGGCTACAGAGGTCTGCCTGGGAGGCTGATTGGGGCCTTTGTTGGATGACGATTGGAGATTTTACTCTGCGTTCTCCATGAAGGGGTGAATTCTTATGCTCGATACCAGCAGATACAGCTTTATGTTATCCATAGAGTATATTTTACCCCACTGAGGCTGATTAAACTAGGCGTTACTGCTTCACCGCCTGTTCAAAATGTGGTGTACATGATGCAGGTTTCTGGCATCTGTTGTGATCATGACCCATATTGGATGCATTTTGGTCTCAGGTTGTTCATTGTACAAAAGATACAGGGATTCATACCCATCTGTATGACTCATGGACGTGTATCTTTGGTCTTCACCTTCATGATGTATTAGGTCAATACTTAGAGATATATGTTAATAATCTCATAGTTCTAATCAGAGTATGTATTGCTAGATGGTGGATGGTTTCCCAAGCTCCTACCTTTCTGAGTTGGCCTGGCCTAATCAACCCTACAATCACACATGAATGCTTTATGTGTAATAAATAGAAATTACCCTTGCAATTTAACAGAGTTTGGTCCTTCTCGCAAGGCTCTCAATAGGTTTTGGAGCCCCCGTCTGTTTAGAGAAGTGAGTGCCTACGCTTGCTCAGTTGTTTCAGTTTGTTCTTTGGCCCTTTCTGTCAATCCTTTACGTGCACTGTACAGTTGTGTAGTTATCCTTCTATTTCTACTTAATATCTGAAATACATGCTTTTGTGTTCTCTGATCACTGTTATCATTGTCTTGACTCATTATATTGCTTTGAAGGGGTTTTCTGTTTTTGTTTTTATTTTGAAAATTTTCAATAACTACACACAATTAAAAAAAAAATATATTGAACATCTCCATAAAAGAATTGCAGAAGTTCCTCCGTTCCCACAGGAACCTAGTCAGGTCCATCTTTGTGGAGACCAAATTTCAATAGGGAATAACAGCACAAAGGATGGTGATCACAGGAAAGGGACTGACTATTCAGGTATAGGGGATTACACATTTTACAGAAGAAGGATTCAGCCTTAAATTATTAGCTTTGGTTTATCATCAAGTTGCGATAAACTCCACTTCATCTGGCTCGTTTATCTATAGTGTTGTTACATCAACACCTTGCTCTCTGCAGTCTCCATGTGCACACTAAATATGTCTCTTTAATTCGCAATGAAAAGTGTATGATTGCTCTTTAAAAGATTTGTCTCATAGGCTTCTGTAAAATACACTTTAGAACAAAGCTTTGATTCCTTACGGTGTTTCTATTGAACTGTAATTGCAACAGACTTTCAAATATGATGTTCAGAGTCCTCTAGGGTTTATGTCTCTAAGGATGACTGAGGAGATTCACATTGTAGGGAGATGTTCCACCTGAGTAATCCAGCTTCTGCGGCTAGAATGATGTAAGTGAGCTCATAAGGTGTGATAAGTATACTGTAGTTTATGTCTTAACAGTTATATCCCAAATTAATTTATTATTATCAGTTTGTCACAACTCAAATATTAGATGTCTCAAAATGAAGCTTAAAGATATACTCGATGAATAAAAAAATCAGAGGCAGATCCAGTGCTGGGAGAATTCACTGCAATACCAGCTACATACTAAAGTAGGCAGTGTACCATCAACACTGACACCTGCACATTGATTTTACTTTACAGCTATCAGTACTTTGGGCAGATCAATTAAGACTAAGATACCACAGCTATATGCAGCCATTTGTTGGCCCTTATGCCTAACAATCTTAGAATTTTGTTGATCTGCTGGTGCTTCAAGTACCTTGCTTTGGTTGAACAGAGGTTCAACTAGACTCTTGCCCCCTGTGTCACCTCCTGCCCCCTGTATCCCCTCCAGCCTCCTGCCCCTTGTGTATCTCCTGCCTTTTCAGCCTCCTGTCCAAGTCATTCCAGCTTCCTGTAGGGGACTGCATCCTGCACCGTCACTCCGGCCTCCTTTACAACCTTCTGCCCCCTGTCTCTCCAGCATCCTGCCCCCTGCCATGTCATTCCAGCCTTCTGTCTTTCCAGCCTCCTGCCCCATGTTTCTCTCAGCGTCATCCCCCTCCTTTGTGTCAATCAACCAATCACTCTGTGTCAATCAACCCTCTACTCTGTGTCAATCAGCCTCACCCTATGTGTCTCTCAGCATCCCCCTCTGTGCCAATCAGCCTCTCTCTGTGTCTCTTAGCCTCCCCCTCTGGGTCTCTCAGCCTACCCCTGTGTCCCTCAGCTTTCCCTTCTGTGTTAATCAGTCTCCCCTTGTGTCTCTCAGCATCAATCATGTCTCTCAGGTGGACGCCATCATCCTCTGTCAAGCCCATCTGTGTCCTGTTGATGGTAGGGTGCTAGAGGGGTAGAGTATACCATACAGCCCCATACCGCCATACTTGGACCGCTAGGTAGGATCAGAGATCAACTCATGGGTGAGACCCATTTAGTAAATGCCTGGTGCCTTCAGAGAGGTCATTGATATCTGTAAGACTCACAGTCTGTTCCCTGAAAAAAACTTAGTGGAACTCAACCCCTTACCCTGATTGTAGGGATTAGGGGCCAGAACCAGTGTTTGAGAACTCAGGAGACAGAACAGTGAGTAATTCAGGTAATTGGTAGCCTGCCTGGTATCTGATAAAAGATGCTGCAGACCAATTATCAAAGCTGGGTCACTGGAGCCTAAAACCTGAAAGAGGAGCCTAGGTACAGCATCCAGTCCCCAACAGCCAAAATGAACGCTATAGCAGAAACTCAGCACAAACTCCAACAATCTAGGAGATGACCCACAAAGCAACAACCACCATCAATAGAGGTACTGAAGGTATAGTGAGTAGTGAGTCCCAAAGTCTGTCAGGAGATCAAATACTGAGTATAAGCAATAAAATGTAGGAGAGAAGGAAAATTAAGTGCAGTGAGGATAAAGTCCATTCAAACCTGCAATGGGCAGGAGAGATGTACTCACAGACCTGCTAGTAGATAAGGTCACTGCAGCAGAAGACTTGGCACTGGAAGCACTAGGAACATCTTTGTAATGCCCAGGAGACTTCAGAACACAGCCAGCTGGAAGCATATAATAACTCACAGACTTGGATGGTAGATGAACCAGATAAGAACCTGAGGTTGGTGGAGACTTGCACCAGAATGGGACTGGAGGTGACAGGTGATAGCCAGAGTGGAACCAGAGGCTTGTACCAAACTGATACCAGAGGAAACAGCAAAGTAGCCAGAGTGGAACTGTAGACTTGAAACAGAATGAGACCAAAGGTAACAGCAGAGTAGCCAGAGTGAAACCAGAGGCTCGAACCAGAGTGGGACTAGAGAGAGCAGCAGCCAGCTGGAGTGAAACCACAGGATTGAATGAGAATGGGACTGGAGAGAACCGCACCAAACCATAGTGGAACCATGGGCTTAAACCGGAATGAGACCAAAGATAGCAGCAGCCAGCCAAAGTGGGACCGCAGGCTTAAACCGGGGTGAGAGCAACAGTAGTTGAGCCAGACTGGGACTGGTACTTGAACATAGGCTGGTAGGAGCAGCCTTGAAGCAGGATAAAGTGTAGGACTGCAGAGTAAATGCAGTAACATCAGAGGCAGCAGTTTTCAGGACTCCAGTAGCGCAGGTTCAGGCAGTGGATCGGAGGTAGTACTTACTCACTAGTGAGTGAGATCACTGGAATATAAAGAACCACATTGTTCCGACAAGGTTCTAGTGTCAGTTGCAGGCTTATATAGTGTGCTCTTGTCAGAGATAAGATTATTTTTATTATCATTTATTTATATGGCGCCACAAGTGTTCCACAGCGCCTTACAAAGTACATAAACAAATAGTGGCCAGTGACTTACAGTACAATACAATACAATGCAAGACAAGGACATGGATAATATACACTGCTACATTAGCGACCATAACACCCAAATAAGCAATTGAGCATAAGCAACCAAGTGTTAGGTGCCCTAGTGTAGAGTAGGAAGTAGATGAAAGTTAAGTAAGGAGAAGCAAACAAGGTTAGAAGGCCCTACTCATATGAGCTTACATTCTAAAGGGGAGGGGCAGACAAACAGGTGTGACACAGATGGGGTAGACAGGGAGGAAGGAGCATGTAGCAGCAAGTTAGGATGAGAGCTGGAAGGCTTGTGGGTCTTAAAAGCCTGTTTGAAGGATTATAGAGAGGTGGAGAGTCTGATGGGAAGAGGGAGAGAGTTCCAAAGGTGGGGTGCAGCTTCGGCAAAATCTTGGAGGCGGGAGTGGGAAGAACTAATCAGTAGGCATGAGAGGCGGTGTGCATTTGTTGAATGAAGAGGTCAGACAGGAGAGTGAAGGGAGATGATGTCAGAGATATAAATTGGAGAGGAATGGGTGGTGGCTTTGTAAGCGAGGGTGAGAACCTTGAATTGGGTTCTGAAGGGAAGGGGAGCCAGTGGAGGGCTTGAAGGAGAGGGGAGGCAGAAGTAGAGTATTTGGCCAAGATGAGCCAAGCAGCAGCATTGAGGACAGACTGGAGAGGAGAGAGATGGGAGTTGGATGAGGTGGTCATGAGCAGAGGAGACAGGCAAAGACTGGATACTGGTGCTCATCTGATCACAAACAACATGGCTGTGCCCATGAATATCAGGAAATGGATTGACATTGCACTGGGACAGTTTGGGCCACCATAGTAAAGCACCGCCGAACAGGGTAAGAGTGAAAAAAGTTTTGTTACATGCATGCAGTAGTTGCCAACTGTCCCCAATTAATAAAGAAAGTCATGTTTTAATATTTTCTCACTGGAATTTTTTTCTTCCATGGAAACTGTTTGTTCATAAAGTTCTGAGTGTGAATTTATTTGTTCATGCAAAATGGTCTGATTGTGTGGAAAATGTTCATGTTTATATACAGTAGTGCAGGAATAAGAAGTTCTTATTCCAGCAGTGATGTTTTTCACTTTTATATATGTTTCCTCATACACTTTGGCTTCAGTCACACCAAACAGCCCCTCTCAGCGCGACCATGTCCCATTCCGTTCTGCAGTGGTGAGCGTCTCTCTCATTCAAAATATGCATCTTCATACAAATAAAACAACTGGAAAACAACAAAACTACTTTGCTAGATTATACCGATAAATTTGCTTAGCGACATTTGTACAAATTATTATTATTATTATTAGCATTTATTTATATGGCGCCACAAGTGTTCCGCAGCGCCTTACAAAGTACAAAAACAAATTGTATACAAGTGACTTACAGAACAATACAATACAGGACATGGATAATATATATTGCTACATTAGTGACCATATCACCCAGATAAGCAACAGAGCATAAGCAACCAAGTGTTAGGTGCCCTAGTGGTGAGTAAGAAGTAAATGACACTATAGTAAGGAGAAGCACAAGAGGGTAGATGGCCCTGCTCGTGAGAGCTTACATTCTAAAAAGGTGGGGGAAGACAAACTGGGTTGACACAGATGGGGTAAATGGGGACGAATGAGCATGTAGCAAGGAGTTAGAATGATAGCTGGAAGGCTTTGATGAAGTAGTGGGTCTTGAGAGCCCGTTTGAAGGATTGCAAACAGGTGGAGAGTCTGATGCGGAGTGGGAGAGAGTTCCAGAGGTGGGGAGCAGTGCGGGCAAAATCTTGGAGGCGGGAGTGGGAGGAAGTAATCAGCTGGCATGAAAGGCAGCGTGCATTAGTTGAGCGAAGAGGGTGGAGAGGAGCGTGAAGGGAGATGAGATCAGAGATGTATATGGGAGAAGATTGGGTGAGGGCTTTGTGAGCGAGCGTGAGAACCTTAAATTGGACTCTGAAAGGGAAGGGGAGCCAGTGTAGGGCTTGTAGGAGAGGGGAGGCAGATACAGAATGTTTGGAGAGGAAGATAAGCCGTGCAGCAGCATTGAGGACAGACTGGAGAGGAGAGAGATGGGATTTGGGGAGGCCAGATAGGAGGAGGTTACAATAGTCCAATCTGGAGATGATCAGTGAGTGTATGAGGGTTTTAGTAGCATCCTGGGTGAGATAGGGTCTGATCTTAGAAATATTTTTGAGATGGAAACGACAGGACTGTGAAAGGTTCTGGATATGTGGTTTGAAGGAGAGGGATGAGTCCAGGATAACTCCAAGACAGCGCACCTTGGGACTAGATGAGATAGTTATTCCATCAATTGATAAAGAAATAGTGGGAAGTGAGGTGATGTGGGAGGGTGGGAAGATGATTAGCTCTGTCTTAGACATATTAAGTTTAAGAAATCGCTGGGACATCCAGGATGAGACAGCAGAGAGACAGTTGGAGATACGAGTCAGAAGAGAGGGGGAGAGATCAGGGGAGGAAAGGTAGATTTGAGTATCATCAGCATAGAGATGATAATGGAGGTCAAAAGAGCTGATGAGTTCACCTAGAGAGGAAGTATAGAGGGAGAATAGGAGAGGACCAAGAACAGAACCTTGGGGAACACCTACTGTAAGAGGCTGTGGAGGGGAAGAGGAGTCGTGAGAGGAAACTGAAAAAGATCGGTCAGAGAGGTAGGATGACAGCCAGGAGAGGGCAGTTTCACGTAGACCAAGGGAGTGAAGGATATTCAGCAGGAGAGGGTGGTCCACAGTGTCAAAAGCAGCAGAGAGATCAAGGAGAATGAGAAGAGAGTAGTGGCCTTGGGATTTGGCAGCAAGGAGGTCATTGCTGACTTTTGTGAGGGCAGTTTCAGTGGAGTGGAGAGAATGGAAGCCAGACTGAAAAGGGTCAAGGAGGGAGTGGGAGGAAAGAAAAGTGGTAAGGCGGATGTAGACAATCCGCTCAAGGAGTTTGGAGGCAAAGGGGAGGAGAGAGATGGGACGGTAGTTAGAAAGAAGGTTAGGATCAAGGGTTGGTTTTTTAAGAATGGGGGAGACAAGGGCATGTTTGAATGCAGAAGGAACAGTGCCTGATGAGAGGGAGAGGTTAATGAGGTGGGCAAGATGGGAGCAGGCTGAGAGAGAGAGGAAGCGGAGGAGGCGGGAGGGGATGGGATCAAGGGGGGAGGTGGAAGGGGGGGAGGACCGGATGAGGGCCATGACTTCCTCTCCAGATACAGGGGAGAAGGATGTTAGAGTTGGTAAAGTTGATGGGGAGGGGTGACTAGGGAAAGGAGGAGGTGGAGAGCTGGGGGACTGATTGGATATGATGTCCTGACGTATGGAATCAATTTTAGATGTAAAGTAGGTAGCAAAGTCAAGGGCAGTGAGCAAGGAGGGGAGACGAGGAGGGGGTAGGCAAAGGAGGGATTTGAAAGTAGTGAAGAGACGCTGGGGATTAGAGGACTGAGAGGAGATGAGGTTCTTAAAGTATGACTGTTTAGAGAGGGAGAGCGCAGCACTATAGGATGAGAGCATAAATTTGAAATGGAGAAAATCTGCCTTAGAGCGTGATCTTCTCCACTGTCGCTCGGCAGTTCGAGAACACTTTTGCAGGTATCTGGTGCATTTGGAATGCCAGGGTTGAGGAGTAGATCTGCGAGTGTGAATAGTGATCGCTGGGGCAACAGAGTCCAGAGCAGAAGTAAGGGAGGCATTGTATAGGGAGGCGGCTTGTTCAGGGCAGGAGAGAGAGAGGATAGGGGAGAGAAGTGAGTCAAGCAGGGAAGAAAAGGAACCTGTGTCGATAGTGTCAATATTACGCTTAGTAATGGAGGCTTTTGGAGGTAGAGGAGGGGAAGGAGAGAGGGACAGGTTAAAAGAGAGAAGGTGATGGTCAGAAAGAGGGAATGGGGAATTGAGGTGGTCAGAAATATCACAACGGTGTGTGAATACCAGATCAAGCACATGGCCACTCACATGGGAGGGTGAGGAGGTCCATTGGGAGAGACCAAGTGACGATGTGAGGGAGAGGAGTTCGGAGGCAGAGGATTCTGTGGGGATATCAATTGGAATATTGAAGTCACCTAGGATAATGGAGGGAAGGTCTGAGGAGAGAAAGTGAGGGAGCCAGGAAGCAAAGTTGTCAAGGAACTTGGAGGGAGGGCCAGGGGGACGGTAAATGACAGCTACTTGGAGGTGTACTGGGTGGAAGAGGCGTATAGCATGGACTTCAAATGAAGAGAATGTGAGGGATGGTTCAGAGGGAATGGGTTGGTATGAGTGACCAGGGGATAGAAGGACCCCAACACCACCACCATGGCTCCCAGGTCGTGGGGTGTGGGAAAAGGTGAGGCCCCCAGAGGAGAGAGCTGCAGGAGAAGTGGTGTCAGAGGGTGAAATCCAGGTTTCTGTAATAGCTAGGAGATTCAGGGAGTTGCAGATGAAAAGGTCTTGGGTTGGGACCAGTTTATTACAGACTGACCTGGCATTCCAGAGGGCACAGGATAGAGGGACAGAGTTTGTTGGAGAGATTTGAATGAGATTATCAGGGTTGCTATAGCGTGGGGGTGAGATTAATTTGGGGGACCGAGCTGAATAGAGTGTAGCGATGGTGCGGACTCCAGTGCTAGAAGGGGAGCCAGTAGAAGGTGGGCAGGAAGGGAAATTAATGATGTGTGGATGGATGTGGGGTAAAGTGACATGGAGAGGGGAGTGGGAGGAGGGATTAGCAGTGAGGTTGTAGGACCTCTGTGGAGTATAAGAGAATGAAAGTGGAGTAATGGGAGAAGATGGGGAGGAAGGTAAACAGAGGAGAGGAGATAAGGGGAAGAGGAAATGGAAGAGACAAGGGGGAAAGGATAAAGATGGAAGCAAGGGGCAGAACAAAAGATTAGGTAGACACTGAGTGAAGGTGGGATTTGAAGAAAACATGGTAATAGTAAGGATGATGTAAATAGGGGAAGAAAAGTTAAAAGTAGGAATGAAGACAGAATGTAGGAGAGAGCAGATTTCCAGAAACGCAAGTAATAGTGCAGTGTGGGAAAAGAGTCTGTACTGCAAAAGTTTATTATTGAGCATAAAAAAGTGGAGATTTGGTGGGAGCAGAAATTAAATAGTAAAATATACAGTGGTAGGAGCTAGATATAAGACTTAGAAAAAGAGCTAAGGTAAAAGTACATTATTATAGAGGAAAACTGACTTAACACAGATAAGTATGCATTAAGATTATATGTAAAGCACAGAGCCAGCAGCAATAGTAGCAAGGGAGGCACCAGGTTTATGCAGCCACCAGACAGGGAGTTCAATAATGAAAGTCCTGGTTATGTGTCCACAGGATCTAGTAGTATGGAGACTGTGAACTCACAATTGTTCATTCCACTTTGTCCAATTAATTAGGTTGTTGTTTGTAGTTTGGTGGGTTTCCTTCTGTTTCACTGCTGTTTAACGCTGATATAACGCCAATTAATCGATTTAAAAAGAAGTTGACACTTTTAAAATAGGACACTTCTAAAGATAGGGCACCCAGCCAAGGCTTAGTCCAGCCTTCTAATGAGTCTCAATCTGTATATGAAGTGCTATGATGCAGCGATCACAGCTTTTTCTCACACCAAGTTCCATTGTGATTCATCTGTGACTGATTAATGTGTGGTTAAAGTTGTAACCCAGCCTGTCTAGTATACTTTGAGTGGTGCTTTCTGCATCTGCAATGTGAATAAGATGCAGCATTGAAAGAAAAAGACAGTATGCTACACATCTCGCAGTAACTCAGTTGTGCCGGGAAGCCAGTGCAATAAAGTTTTTCTGCTTATTGTTATGATGCACGTATAACATCATGCTGTCATGCTGCACTGCTGAGAAGCAGAGAAGAGCATAGACGTGAAAAGAAGCAGCCAGAATAGGCACAAAAAGGTAAGTGTGTGGGCCTGAACTGGAGAGACAGAGAGAGACTAAAGCTGCAGAGCCACTGGGTGACTGGAGAGACAGAAGGGAGCTAGGGAGGCACTGAGGATTTGGAGAGACAGAAGGGGTCTGGAGAGACAGGTTAACTAGAGCTGGAGAGACACAAGAAGCTGGAGAGACAGAAGGGTCATGAGCTGGAGAGACACGGGGTGACTGGAGAGACAGAAAGGAATTAGAGCTGATGAGACAGAAGAGAGCTAGAGCTGGGGAGACAAATGGAGGCAGGATCTGGAGAGCCACTGGGGGCTTGAGAGACAGAAGGGGGCTGGATAGATCCAGGGGTAGAGTGAGGCTGGAGAAGCATGGGGTGGTGAAGCTGGAGATACACAAGAGGACTAGATCTGTAGAGACACGGGGGATGAGGCTGTAGAGACACGGGGGATGAGGCTGCAGAAGTGGGTCAAAATTAACCATGACTGGCAGGATTAAAAGGAAAAGTAGTCTTTATTATGGCATCAATTCTAAAAAAAACATATTACTGATACAAATAGTATACCAAATTAGCAAATATAATTTAATCGTGTAAAATTGTTTGATCAGGAAAGTTTACATTTCACTCCAACACTTCTGTTACTATGTATTAGCTGGTTGAACCTCTGTTATATGATGATGACATTAGTTATATTTCTATATATATATACATGCATCTTCCGGACCACGTGATCTCCTATGTTAATAGTGAATACCGACTGAAGTCGCGATCTGTTCAGGGAGGATTGATTTCTTCATACTGTAGGTTTCTCTTTACTGAAAAACCACCATATAGGTAAGGAAGAATCTTTAACTGGCCTGTATCTGCCAAGGACCCGGTGACAGGATAAGTTTCAGAAACATGGGTGTACCGGGCCCCTTGATTTCTGTTGCCATCCTTGCCAATTCACAACTGCTGCTATCAGAGCTCAGCTCCCATTGGGCTGTGTTCTGAGATTCTGCACATATGCAGAAATTATTGTCTAGAATGAGTGAAATGGCCAAGGTGCAGCTACTACGCATGCCCAGCAGCAGCAGCTAATCCCATGGGCCTTTGCAGAGCTCCTTGAGTAACTCCTCATAGCTCCAGCAGCAACACAGGATGTAAGGTGCGACTGGCACTGCTGTTCTGACTGCATCATACAGTTAGTAGTGACACAGTCAGTAAAAATTACAGTAAAAATATCATATCTATACTACATTACAGCATGTAACATACTACAGATAGTGTAGTATGTTAAAAGCACAATGGTTTACTTAGGAAAATAAGATGTACATTATAAAAGTAAAAACTGGCAGTACTATGAGACTCCCGTACGCCACAGCATAGCGTGACTGGCATATAGAGTGGCTCCACTGGGCATGTGCCAGAGATCCCATTGCAACCCTCAGAGCTGGCAGCCACCACAGCGCCTACATGCCGAAAGTGTGCGGATTAAAACACACAGTCAGTTTGTAATACAGAGACCCTTGAAACAGTCCTCTATTAGTTTCTAAAGTCATGAAATCACTACAGTGTCTAAGTCTGGGATGCACTGTGTGTGACTCCCAGCCCACTGGGCATGCGCAGTACTATGAGACTCCCGTACGCCACAGCATAGCGCGACTGGTGTATAGAGCAGCTCCACTGGGCATGCGCCAGAGATTTCTTTTTAATCCTTTAGTGAAGATTTATTACTATTACTAGATATTACTATTTTCCAGGTCTCGAACCCGGGACAAGCACTGTAGCATGGCGATCACCTAACCTCTAGCCCACATGCCAGCCATATCAAGAACCACACCTGTCGTGTATGTGATGTGACGTCTGCGAATTACCGCAAGCAATGACCCTCATTCAGAGGCGGTCATGAGAAGTGATCGCTCTCTCTGAATGAGGACGGGCACTTCTTTTTTTTCTGTGCGGCCTCCTGGCCGCTAGCTAAGCTGTGGGTTACCACCTACAGCTTAGCGACCAACCAGGTGATGGTCACGATGGTCAAGACCATCGTGACCCTCGGGGCTTGTGACGAGACCCTAAGGTTGAGTCTCGGCAACCGCAAGCCCCAGGGAGCTTCCTGCTCTGATCGAGCAGGAAACTCCCCACTGACATCATTTCTGATGTCAGTGCTGCCGCCCACAAAACGGCAAGTGTTCCGTCAGGAATGCCTCCGTTTGTGTAACCACCGCCCCGCCTACAAAACGGGGCGAGCTGTCGATCAACATCTACAGCCGCCCCTTTTGTAGTGAGCTCTGGAGCGAGAGAGTTTCTCTCTCGCTCCGGGCCTTGTGCGTGCTCAGGACCAAAACATCGACTTAGTTGCGAGCACTCAGCGATTGCGACCGACTCTGAATGAGGTCCAATGTGTACAATGTCAATAGCGGGCCATCCTTGTGCACTCCACCCACCCGCTGCTGTTTTTAATAATAAAAAAATGTGTCTTACTTTCAAAATATATTATTACATTTATATACAGTACCCCACCATTAGAGAATAATTCATTCCGTCACCTTGAAACCTGTGCGTGCATCTCATTAATGTATAGTAATGGGTATACCGTCATAAGAACACGCCAATTACACTATTAGACAGTATGTGTACTGATTTGCGACCCGTTCTAAGAGCTTACGTGATATTAATAAGATTGGTTGTGTGAACATGCAATATGCAAATACACTGCATGAATGTGATATCCATTCAGTTAAACAGTATGGTATTCAGTACAAATTACATCAGTGGAGCACTCACCACCCAACGGTTAAGCAGTGTATTACATGCCGTAGCGTATCTTTCGTTGAAGAATACCACGGTACGCCAAAGTCCAGCCATCACGTAACGTTCTATGGCGCGACACAGAGGCCTGAATGGTGCGCTATAAGCAACAAACTAGCTGGGCACATCTGTATCGGACAAATAAACCTGTTAGTAGACAGCACGTCCAGTGGATATCGGAAGCTGGTTCCTGGTTTGAAAATGAAGTAACGGCGCTTTCTACTAAGAGGTTGTTTACCCCTGATATTCCAGTTTTGTGGTGGCATTAGCATAAAGTCGCAGATGCAATTGCAGCAAAAAATGCAAGGAAGTCCGCGACTCAGAACCAGGCCCTATGAGGAGGGAGTATCCCACCCGGCTCCACAGACCACACCTCCTCAACAAACCCGCCCAATTAGGGCTGCTTTCAGAAATTTCCCGAGCTGTTTTTTTTTTTATTTTATGCTCATTATATTTTGCCTGTTTAAGAGCCATTTAAACATACTTTTCAATTTTCCCAGTACAGATAGCGTAAAGTTCTTTTTAAATTGACAAAGGAAAAGGTTGCATAAGAGTGGCTTCAAGAAGATGCCAAAAACAGTGTGTGCATTGCTCATTTTCTGGGTTCAGGACATGCATCTGAAAAT
The DNA here is from genome assembly GCA_031769625.1 of Taudactylus pleione. Taxonomy (NCBI): domain Eukaryota; kingdom Metazoa; phylum Chordata; class Amphibia; order Anura; family Myobatrachidae; genus Taudactylus; species Taudactylus pleione. Next base: position 1,905,848 of record JAUIMM010000756.1, on the reverse strand, counting down.
GCAGAATAGCCATGAAAGCGCGGGCTCAGGATAATGGCCCTCATTCAGAGCCGTTCGCTATTTGCGGTCGTTCGTTTAAAAACAAGGGATGGCTATTCAAATGATCCGTACGCACATTGCAGTCTGTTCACACCTCTAAGCCTGAACGAACGAGCAAAACATACGCTCGTTTATTTGTTAAAAACGCCCCCTGGCCGCTCGCACCATACGTCATGTCCGCTATTTATTAGATTAATCGAGTACATCGACCAGCGTATGAACTGCTCGCTATTCTTGTGGTTGGTGTTTGCTACCACAAATTTGCGAGCAGTTCTGGCTATAAAATAACCCAGTGACGTGGTCATTGACGCTGCTGTTTAAATATACACACCCATAAAACGCCCGTTTGACCTTTAAGCACGCCTGCGTTCGGATCTCCACTCCCCATTTTCAAGCACCTTCCCCTGTTACCACCCACATACGCCTCATTCTGTCACTCAAAATAGCAGGCACTCGCTATATAGCGTACAAACGATTTTCGGCCGCACTGACTGGTTCGCGCATGCGTACTAAAAAGCGTACGCATGCGCAGATGTGCAAACATCGCTCGGAACGAGCGTACTGCCGCTAACGAGCGGCTCTGAATGAGGGCCAATGTTTGTACGCACATGTTGGTGATAGTAAGGAAAGAAAATACACTGTTTAGAAATTTGAGCAGAGGCAATACTTCTCGCTCATAAACACATAAAGCACATATAAACAATGAAGAAACCACAAGAATAACTTAATCAATGGTTTACTTACAACATAGTAAATTAATACATTTCCTCTCTTCTTTCAGCATTTTTGGAGCTTAGGGCTTGATTCAGACCCGCTCGCGAGTGCTAGGTGCTCGCAAGCGGGTCGATGGCCAGGCAGTGTGCACACGTGGCATACAGCTCGCCCCGTTTTGGAGGCGGGCAGGGGGGGTGGCTGGCCAAACGGAGGCGTTCCGTCATTTGGGGGCAGCCCCACTGACATCATGAGTGATGTCAGCAGTGAGCTTCCTGCTCTATTAGAGCCGAAAGCTCACCACAAGGGTTTCGTCGCAAACCCGATGGTCGCGACCATTGCGACCATCACCTGGCAGCTCGCAAAAGCTGTGGGTGGTCACCCACAGCTATGCGAGTGGCCAGGAGGCCGGTTTAAAAAAAAAAGTGGCCGCCCTGATTCAGAGCTAGCACTTGCTTTTTGCGAGCGGCTCTGAATCAGGCCCTTAGTTCCATATTAGGTATTTTATTAAATATTGTGGAAAGTTATCAAATAAAGGTGGTCTTTAACTTTCTGATTGTCCTTTGTAACACATAAAAAGCATGATCACAATATTTATTTTTAGTCACTTCAGTTATAGTTAATAATTTTAATAGGGCAGTATAAAGAATAACACTTTATTGTGACCTACAAATGGAGTATGCCCCTCTAATTACTATCAGCCTCCAGGTTCAGTGTAACAAGATATTACCTATGTTCAGCATCTGGATCAGATAAGTGCTAAACTTTGCAGAGCTAGACCCCACTATTCATAACAGTAAGCCCTTGTTTGGTGCTGAGTGTGGTAGAACACTCATATGGTTTAAAAGCAAGCGACATTGCTCCCTACTCTGGCCAAGCTCCTGGATGCGTTTATGGGCCAGAAAATCCACCACTTGTGGGCAGTTGCATTGTCATGATGGAGAAGGGCACTGCAAGCACAAGTTCTTGGAAGGTGCCTGGAAATGGCTTCCAGCACTTGTGGCAAGCATTCATTGGCGTACCAGACCCCAGTGACAGTGCGCTGCTGTACAAGTAGTACGGTAGCTACATGACCAGTTTTAGTCACAAAAAGACCTACCTTCTGCCTGGCCTCGCTGTGCTCATGTCAATGCAGCTCCAACTGGGATCCACTGGGCCAACTGTTGTTTGGTCTTGGGGTCGAAACTGTAGATCCAGGATTCATCGCCACTGATAATCTCACAGACGGAGTTTGAACAACTGTTATGACCTTCTGGATCAAAGCCTGGATCTGGGTTGCCAAAACTTGAGCCGGATTCATGACGGGATCCATCCTAGCCATAAAGTTTTGTGGGAACAGCTAGGTACCACCGTGTAAGACCCCAATAGTTGACTGGTGAGGTCTTCTGCCAATAAAAACTATTTAAGTTACTTTTTGCTGCAGGCCTTTGGCTGCTGGTGCATAATATTTATAAGTGCATAATTTAAAACTTTACTTTACATTTCTAACCAAATTTCGGCATTATACCGGCATTATTAGATGATATCTTCAGCTGATATTGATTGTGATTTGACACCTTCTCTCTTCTTCTTCCCAACAGGTAATCTAATTTCCATAATTGCTGCAGAATATCTCATTCTGAACTATTTGCACAGTGTATTGTATATTAGGTAATCTATTTTCCGTCATTGCTGCAGAACATCTCATTCTGAACTATTTACACTGTGTATTGATATTGATATAGTTATATAGACAACTAGACCTAGTTTTTCTTGTATTGGTATTCCTTGTTTGTTTCTGAAAATTTCTTGCTAGCCATATTAGTGGGAGGGTATTGGGGGTTAATTGTAATCATTGCATACACATGCCAGCAATCACTATTTAAGTTACTTTTGAAGCTACAGGGCTTTACCTGCTGGTGCATAATATTTCTAAGTGCATAATTTAAAAGTGCACTTTACATTTGTAACCAAATTTTGGTGTTTTACCTGCATTAAACCGAAGTTAAACACGGGAACACTCTAACTTCAAACCATTCTAAAACCAAACCATTTGGACAAAGTATACACAAGAAATGTAAATTCACAATCTATTCACTACAAGCAACTGCTGTCTGCATAACCTGGACATTCATCACTGGACTCTGGGCCTGATTAAGACCCGGACGCTATTTGCGGACGCTCGTTCTTAAAAAGGGGCCGGATATTTAAATTGAGCGCTCGCTCTTTGCGGTGTGTTGATGCCTCTATGTCTGAGCGAACGTCCGAAAAATGCGCTCGCTATTTTGTAAAGACGCCCCTTTGCCGTTCTCATCACACGTTATCTCCGTTATTTATTAGATTAATCAGGAACATCGAAAGGCATCTGAACTGCTCGCAGTGCTTGTGGTAGGATTTACTTTCCGCTATCACTGCGAGCAGTTCAGGCTAAAAGACAACCAAGTGACGTGGTCGTTGATGCTCCTTTACTAAGTATGCACTCCCATTAAACGCCGTTTTGACCGTTAGGCACGCCTGCATTCGGATCTCCACTCCCCCGTTTTCAAGCACCTTCCCCTGTTACCACCCACAAACGGTACATTCTGTCAATCAAATTAGCAGCCCCTCATTGTTTTACGAGTGCACGATTTCCGACCGCAATGACTGGTTTGCGCATGCACATTGCAAACCATACGCATGCGCAGTTGTGCAAACATCGCTCAGAGCGAACGAGTGGCCGCTTACGAGCGGCTCTGAATCAGGCCCTCTGTTTGCTCACCTTAAGAACTTAACACTTTACTTGCTAATATTTGTGCTGGTTCTCTGGTTTCACAAACAATTCAAAGCATACTGTATTCTGTGCCAATTTCAGTTTATCTCTTAGCAATAATGTCTTCCTACCTTAGTTCTTTGCCTAGCCTCATGGCATCTGTCTTCTTATATAGTTTACTTTAATATTCAATTTCTTCCACAGTAAATCTCCTTTTTTCCTCTGCTCAATAATACACTTTTGTAATCATGCAGACTCCGAGGTGCAGCACTGATGCCAAGGTGCGGCCTTGATGGCCGAGGTGTGGCTTTGAGGACCAAAGTACAGCACTGGTGCCTTGGTATGGCCTTGAGGGCTGAGGTGCAACCTTGTTGGCAGCAGTATGATGTTGAGGGCCGTGATGTGACCTTGAGGGCCAAGGTGCAGCACTGGTGCCAAGGCCCTCGTATATGATGTATAATTATTAAATGGTTGTATGGTGCATCTGCTCTCCTCTTCTTTTCTATGTTGTAGTACTAGGTCTCAGCTAGGTAGCACATCCCATTAGAAATAGCTAGGGTGTACAGTCCAGGCCTCCTCCCTCTATAATATTTAAGCCAATCTTTTTATGGAGTATTGAGCAGATGGATCGCAGTGAGATGCTTATCTCCTTCTCTACTGGGCAACGGTCACCCTGGTGTCCACCTCAACTATGGTCCACATGGCAGCAACGTTGTCCTCAGTGATGGCGGACACAGGTCGGACGCAGTGCTCCTCAGCTTCCAGGTACCATCTCCCGTGCTGAAATTCTGTAAAGCACTCAAACATGGTGGTTCAGGATGGTGCTTTCCCCCCTAAAAGCAGCTCACAGTTGGTCAAAACTCTCCTGCCACTCTTGTACTCGTACAAGATCATGGCTGTCCAGTGGCTTAGCTTCATAAAGAATTTGTAAGGAAGTGAACAAGCTGACTTCTTTGGTGTGCAGTGCTTCTGTACCCTGAAATTTCACAAGAACTTTAGTCAGATATTACAGTTCACAATCAGACAGTCAGATTGTGTCTACTCTAATTATGCACTGCACATCCGGAAACTTTTTGCACACCCCTCATATATAGAGTATATTATCAGTTGAAAGAACAAGAACGTTTTACACATATATAAGAGAACATTAATTATTAATAGAGAGCAAATAGATTGAAGCAATCACCTTTTCCACTTATTTATTACATTATTAAAGTGTTTTTTTGTTTTTTAAAGAAAGTGCTACTTTTTAATGGACTTCATTACTTATGCATTTAGGTAATATTGCTAAACTGTGATCCTATAGGTGTTTCCAGCAAATATGAATACTGATTAATGTTCCATGATAATTTGAGAGTATGAATTGTTGTGAAGTTACATTTAAACAAAAAATTCCCCTATTTTCCATACTGCCTAGTAATAAACCTTTTCCCTTTAAAGTGTCATTTATTCTTGGGTCTTGTCTTGATTGATAACTCACCTCTCCATGAGACTGGTGACATCCTCCCTATAGGTCACTGCCACCCCAACTACAGAATACCATGACTGAGGTACTGGCTACTAAAAACAAAATATAATAATCCTTCTACAAAGGCAAGTTATCTTTTAACCCATAGTGGAATAAGAGAGACTGTAACTTAAGGAGATCATTCACATGACAAGAAACATGAAAAGTAATAATTTGATGGAAACCTGATCATGAAAGTGTAAAATATAGGAAAATATAGAATCCAAGCCAAAAGATGTGTTGAAAACTTTGTCACGCTTGTTGCTATCAGTCAGAGAGCTTTTGAATACGCTAAATCCTTAATCAGTATAGCCTAAGACCCCAATGACTATGTGTAGAAGTGTTAGTCCAGATAAATCCTTGAAGGTTTCAGAGATTTGAAGATCTCTGGCACTTCCCTGTGTTTTTCCTGCCCTTTGTCCTCTCCACCATGATGTCATTATTGAAGTTTTACACTCGCTATGTGAGCTGCAAGTTGACATTGACAGTTTCAGCGCTTTCACACAGACTCTGGAGAATTCTTAGCTTTGAAGCTATTTGGCCTTGAGCAGAATAGTCTTTCTTTTTTTTCCAGAGCTCACACTTGCTGGTAATCTCTGAGAAAGGGCTTTTAGATTTAGAGCAGCCTTGGGTTATTTCTTAAAAAAAGAGATAGACATAGTGATGTATTACTGATTTAAAATAAAATGCAAACTTGCAAACTTCATACAATAACATGATCTATATAACATAGAATGACAAGAGAGACCTATATCTGAATTACTGTAAGTAAAATCAGTACAGAATGTGGGTGATCTTGCTAAAATGTAGTTGAATGTTATACCCCATCACTAACTGTGCAGATAAATGGCAGTGCATATACAGTATGCATATGTCTTAATAGGTCATTCTCCCTACATCAAACAAATGTAATCATGCAAGAACCCAGTTATTGGTCATGGTAAGTACGTAAAGAAGACTGGAGAATAAAAAAGGGCATTTATGCCTGCTGATCAGCGACACCATCATATACTACGTCGTCATTACCAATAGCCTCCTACATGGGGAGATTTATCAAATCTTGGGGAGAGATACGGGCTCTACTTAAAAAATGACAGTTAGAAGCTAATTGATTGCTATAAAGAACTTCTCCACTTTATCTGTCAGCAAGATATGATAAATCTCCTCCTGTAGGAGGATACAGTTGGTAAAGACAATGGAGTCTATTATGGTGTCACTGATCAGCAGGGGTAATTGCTTTTTTTTATTCTCAAGTCTTTTTTTGCCCACAATCACTGTATGGTGCACTCAGAGGCAATTTATGAGGTGAGAGGGTCCGTGTGCAGGTTCCATGTAGGCCCTTTCATAACTGGCAGCACAGTAGACTCTAGCATTGAGCCATGTTCCCAGTGACTTCTCTACTGCGCATGCGCAAATCTCCAGGAAAATGGTTGCTGCACCATTTTCCCAGTGATTTTTGTGTGCCATCCAATGCAGGACTGCAGAGAGAGATGTATAATTATTAGAAATGAACAGTTCGGATTTGGAGAAATCCGACAGAGGTGAATTTTGAGGTACTGAGTCGAATCGAGTCATGGCTCGGGTTGTCCCACTAAAGTCAGTTCTCAAAACAAATCAAAGCATAATTTTCCTGGAAATCTCGGATCGTGCGTGTTTTGCATTGCATATATGTCCCTCCCTCGTGATCTCAGGCATCATTATAGATAGGAGAGTGCATGGATAAGATTTTGAGCTATAGCTGTGTTGGAATAATTGCTTTTAGGGGTCTATTCATCATCCCTTTATTTCTACAAAAGTAGGTGAAAATTTTCTCTACTTTTGTTGAAATGGCCATTCATCAACTGTGTAATGCAGGAGATATCACTGATATCTCCTGGTTACAAGTCTGCCACAATAATTCCATACAGTAGTCCCCATACTTTAGTATGGGAACATAGAAATTATATAATTCATCAGTTCCGAAAAAGCATTTGGTTTTTAAACTTGATGGTGTTACTGTATGCCAATTTTAGATGGCGTACAGCACATGAATGTGTTTACAAGTTGCCATTTACATGGCAGCTTGTGCAGCAGTGGCATCTATTCAGATCCCTAGCAGCTGTGTCTTACCTGTGGTTGCTGGCTCCACGAAAAAGTCCATCCTAACCTCTGTCTTTGGTTCCCGAAGCTTGCAAGACCAGCCAGGATTGTCTGCAGCTGCGAAGAGTTCCACTGGGGACCCGTTCCCGGCATCAGTTCTGTCTGCTGGCAGCTGTCCACAGCACACTGGCATTCCAGGAGACAGTGAGCGGGGAGACAGTTAGGGGACAGGCGGGGACGGAGCACACACCAGGGGAGAGTATGCAGGGAGGGAGACACTGGGGGAGAGTATGCAGAGAGGGAGTAGACACTGGGGAAGATTATGCAGAGAGGTAGCAGACCTCGATGGAGAGTATACGGAGAGGGAGCAGACACCATGGAAGAGTAACCGGGGAGGAAGCAGACACTAGGGTAGAGTATGTGGGGAGGGAGCAGACACCAAGGGAGAGTATGCGTGGAGGGAGCAAACACTGGGGGAGAGGAAGCAGGGAGGGAGCAGACATCGGGGTAGATGATGCAGGAGGGGATCAGACACTGGAAAGGTTGCTGGGATGGAGAGGAGACACTGGGGGAGAGAAGATGCAGCAGAGAGCAAGGACTCTGTGCAGAGGATGCGAAAGAAGCCAGAGAAATTTCTTGCCCTTTCAAAAAGCTGTCTCCGCAAAAAGAGCAGCTTCCCGGAAGTCATACTTTAGTAAAGGAGGCATGATGAATGCCTCCAATATTTACACTAAACTCGATGCGAGTTCAAAACATAATTATCACCTTACAAATTTTTCTCATGAAGAACAGGTCTTACTGCGGCTGTTCTGTCCGCGGGCAGATTTCCACAGTACACTGGAGTTCCAGGAGACAATGAGCAGGGAGACAGTGTAGGGGATGGGCGGAGAGGGAACAGACACTGGCGGAGAGTATGCGGGGAGAGAGAAGACACCGGGTGAGAGTATGCGGGGAGGGAGCAAATACTTGGGTATAGGATGCAGGGAGGGAGCAGACACCAGGGAAGAGGATGAGGGGAGGGAGCAGACACTGGGGTAGAGAATGCAAGAAAGGAGCAGAGCCCAGGGGAGAGGATGCGGGGATGGAGAGAAGACACCAAGGGAGAGAAGGTGCGGGAGGGAGCGTGGACTCTATACACAGGATGCGAAAGAAGCAAGGGAAATATCTTGCACTTTCAAAAAGCTGTCTCCGCAAAAAGAGCAGCTTTTCGGAAGTGAAAATTTAGTAAAGGAGGCTTGATGAATGCCTCCAATATTTGCACAATGGGCCGTATTCAGTTACGGATGGAATTGCAAAGCTACTCGAAAGCAGCTTTGCAATTCCGTCTATGCAGCTATGGTAATGCAGCAGGAGGCATCACATCTCCTGCTGCATTATGTATCCGCCCTGCATTGTCCATTGCAGCATCGGATATTCTGCTGAACATCAGTCGGCTAAGGTGATCTATGGGGTCACGTAGCCGGCCGCCGCAGATGAGAGGAAGAAGCCATGAAATCTCCATCAGCCAACGGAGATCCTAGCTTCTTTCTTTACCCCCAATGGCGGTGGTGCGCCTATTTTTCAGGAAACAGAGGCCTTTGCTGCCTCCTACCTGCCCACAAATTGCAGCAGAATGTCAATCACTGCCAGTCTGCTCCCAGTCTGTGTACGGGATCGCAGACCCATTCTGCACATGTGCAGAATAGGTCAGACACCTGCGCAGATTCTCGATCATTGGGAATCTTCATTCAGCAGTGCACTAGCGTATACTGCTGAATAAGGCCCTAAACTCGATGCGAGTTCAAGGGGACGGGCGGGGAGGAAGCAGAAACCAGGGGGGAGTATGCAGGGAGGGAGACACTGGAGGAGAGTATGCGGGGAGGGAGCAGACACCAGGGGAGAGTATGCAGGGAGCGAGCAGACACCAGGGGAGAGTATGCGGGGAGGGAGCAGACACCAGGGGGGAGTATGCAGGGAGCAAGCAGACACCAGGGGGGAGTATGCGGGGAGGGAGCAGACACCAGGGGAGAGTATGCGGGGAGGGAGCAGACACCAGGGGAGAGTATGCAGGGAGGGAGCAGACACTGGGGGGGAGAGGTATGCGGGGAGGGAGTTGACACCGTGGGAGAGGAAGCGGAGAGGAATCAGACACCAGGGATGAGTATGTGGGGAGGAAACAAACACCAAAGGATAGTATGCAGGGAGGGAGACACCGGGAAGAGTATGTGGGAAGGGAACAAGGCCTGATTCAGGGCCTGATAGAGCCAAAAGCACTCCTGGGCTTGCGGCAGCATGACCCTACCGCAGGGTCTCGCCGCAAGCCCGATGGTCGCGATGGTCTTGACAATCGTGACCATCTTTTTGGCCGCTCTCATAAGCTGTGGGTGGTCACCCACAGCTATGCGAGCGGCCAGGAGGCCGCTCCAATAATAGGTAGGAGGGCACTGATTCAGAGCGAGCGCTCTTGTCAGAGCGTCCAGCTCTGAATCAGACCCAGACAACGAGGGAGAGTATGCAGGGAGGGAGACACTGGGTCAAAGTACGTGGGGAGGGAGCAAACACCCCTGGAAAGGATGTGGAGAGAGAGCAGACACCAGGGAGAAGATGCAGGGAGGGAGCAGATACTGAGGGATAAGATCCAGGAAGGGGGCAGACACCGAGGGAGAGGATACAGGGATGGAGAGAAGATGTGTGAGGGAGCAGACACTAGGAAAGAGGATTTCTAGTTACTTTCCTGTGCCAGCTGTGTGTCTGGATACCTTGCTCATGTACTCAGTGCATCCTCCTAGTAGATCCACAATGTCAACCTCATGTGTCAGTGGTGCATCTGGATACCTTGTCCACATAAAACAATTATTAAAAGCAATTCAACTGCCCAAAACAGTGGCAGTAATTAAGTGTAAAGCCCATACATGTGAGGATGATCCGATGTCACAGGGCAATAAAGATTTAAACTGGTGAAAGACAGTCAAGATACTTTCAATTACCTGCGGACGCCTTTGAAAAAGGGTGTATCCACCAAACCCTATGAAGGACCTCTAGAAGCCTTCACTCACCTATGGAAGGAAGATGCTCCCATACAATAAAATCCCTTTTTGACTACGTTTCAACTGCTAGGGGGCAGCAAAGTACCCTTTGTGTTCCAGTTGATTTCGTTCACCCTCCCACCAGCTCACAATCACAATCTAGCCAAGATTATGCGGTTCAATTATAGTGTTCAAATAAGCCTAACAGATCACACACATTGATTACTGAATGCTATAATCACGCTGGGGGCCGAACCCTAACAAAAATAACAAACCATACACCTGCTCTGTGTAAAAGTAAGCGGTATGCTGCTACCGAGTCACTAGGTCACCTCACTGCGCCTAGCACTTAAGGGTCCTACGATACCCTTAACATTTAGGTCCCGAGTTACGCCCTAAATGAACACTCACAGTTACACACTTTTTTCCTGCGCAGAAAAATATACGTTAACCCAGTTATTGGCAACAATTGAAAAATGTAAACCTCAACGGCTTTGTTCAAACACGTGGCAGCACAACCGAAAATACGTATACGCTATTGTGCGACTAGTCGCATACACAATAATGCGACTACTACACAACCGTATGACTTACCCTTAGCTGCGTATGCAAAAGTGCGTCTCTATTGCGCGCAAAAATGCAACTTAGCAGCGTGCGCAATACTGCGACACCCCTTTTAGCGTAAAATACTATCAACAAAGGAAAACAAACTTTTTCCTTTCTTGTCCCTGGATTCTAGTCAGCGTACCTGGATTCACATGATAACGCATAGCGATCTCTCAGCACCGAGTGGTTGCAGGGAAAACTGCGTGTGGCCACTATCCACCCTTTGGTGAGATATCGATAACCATATTTTATCGTGTGAGCAGGTAAGTGACCTCACGCTACGAGCCCCCAACTAACGATACTGACTTTGAACCTCTATACACTCCTGCCTATACCTTCTAATATCCTTCCTATAAACCTCTAAGGATGATGCTATTTTGCATACGCAGTCATACAGTAAATAAAGACTCCAGACCTTGAACCTGTGGTTCCAAAGCACAAAGTATTATTCAAGTAAAAGAACAGTCAGTTATATGCTATGATCTAAGGGCCTGATTCAGAGCTGAACGCTCTGACCAGAGCGCTCGCTCTGAATCAGGGCCCTCCTACCTTTTTTTGGAGCGTCCTCATGGACGCTCGCATAGCTGTGGGTTACCACCCACAGCTATAGCGAGCATCCATGATGATGGTCGCGATGGTCTTGACCATCGTGACCATTGGGCTTGCGATGGAGACCCTGCAGTAGGGTCTCGCTGCCGCAAGCTCCCTCCGTCGTGCGCATGCACAGTGGGGGAACATCGACCCACTTGCGAGCGTACTGCCGCTCACGACCGGGTCTGAATGACCCCCTAAGTACAATTTAGCGCAAAGAAATTATACAGACCCAAGTACAGTTATACATACGCAAGCGCTCTGGACAAGATCCCGGCATCAGCAAGATAACCTCCGTCAATCAGCAATCAGCAAGAAGACTAGCAACCCAGGGTCAGAGCACACATATTTATACACCCCCAGAAATAGACAACACAATAGAGAGGCTTGTTGCTGATCCCAAGGGGGATGCAACTGTTACAGAGCATTTAACAGGTTGATTCAAATAGACATAGTCCAGCCTCCGACAGCTGGTTGCCTCTGTTTCCCGCCTCATGCAAATCCTAACAGTTGGTCTTATAATGTACATTTCGGTGCTTGAAGTCTCTATGGTCCATAAGTTGCGAGTGCATGTTGCGATCTTCCCACCGATGACACCGGGAAGCTGTGGAGAGGGTGCAGATCAGTATAATACCAAGCATGGCATACTTATCATGTATTAAACCTGAGCTACTAAATAACCTTTATTTCACAGCTATTATAATAAATGAACAAACTCGAATCTTATACTTTAAAGCTTATAGAACCTTGTATGTAAATATGTAATGTGTGAGTATGTAATGTGTAGGTATTTGGAGTTTGATAGAAAGACGCTAGTTAACTTGGGGCAGATGCGTGCGCATGAGGCTAATAAACAGCATTTTTATACAAGATCTTAGACATTCGCTAATGTGCGACTAGTTAACAGCGAAATTGTGCATATTTATGTGTGTATGAGAAATGGTGTAAGATGCAATCGCATGGTGCTAATAGTAACATCGCCATATGTTCTTAAGTGTGAGTTTAGTTAAAATGGTATTTTGCGATCTTATTTACAAGATGGCATCTTGCGACCAGTCGCAAGATGGCGTCATTACGATCTAATTTTAAGCTGATCTTGTTTCAGCCAATTATCCAGCTTCGACACTACCTTCCCACCCTCTCTATCTCTGATCACCTCCCCCTCCATCCCATCACCTCTACACTCAGATTAGCTGGTTTCCATTTCCAATCCCCTATCTATTCCTTCCACCTCTAATCCTTTACCCTCTCATTGTTCTGCAGCCGCAATTAAAATCAGCAGGCTCTGAGCACAAATTGCTCTGAATGCAGTGTCCCGCCTCCAGAGGTAGAAAGGTACTTTAATGACTGCAGTTTGTAGAACTCGATTAATGGTGAACTGCTTTGTTGTTTAAAGCCACAGTGCTGCAATATGTAAATACTAGCTGTCACGGATCGCCGTGATGACTCTTTCCAGTTACGACAATCTGAGAGTCACCGCCGTGACCTTCACCGGTACCTCAGTGCTTGTGGTTATTAACTCCAGAACCTGCCACCAGCAGAAGACCAATTTAATGCTAAAGCGTAAGGCAAGCTTCTGCTCTCACCTGTACACACAACTTATCAATATTTAAACATAGGTAACATGCCAAACATCAGGCATTTGGGTCATAAAAACACAGATTTCAAGAACTAAAATTAGTTTACTTTAATTCAAGAAATATCTTCAAAGCTTGTGTACAAAAATTACAAAGGAAATAAGGATGTTACAAAAAGTCACAAACACAGTTAATCACAATTTCAAGTAAACCAAAGAAAATAATAAAATGGGAGAAAACAGACCATTCAGATCACGATGGATAGAACAGCTTTGGGAATGAGGCCTTTGCCTATGACGAAGTCAGGTGCCCTGTGTCTTGTCGACAGCCTCAAGCAGAGAATCATCCTCTCTTACCAGTGAGCCTGTATTTTATCCCTGGGTGCCCAGCTCCTTCCCCCTGACCCCCCCTCCCTGGGGTAATTTTAACCCTTCTCAGTCCAGAGTGTATTGTCCCTCTAGCTGGGCTACAGGGTTTCTCTATTATTTGGGCAGGGGTTCTTAATTACTTTTCAGCCCTTTTTGCAGTTTGAGAAGTGTGCTTAGGTCAATAAATGTGCACACAGATTAAGTAATTAAACATAAACCTCTGTAGCCTGGCTATCTGTGGGTATAAACAACAATTATTTGATCTCCGTCCCTAAACAGGACACAGGGCTTTTTTATGGCTCCAATAATTAAGTGTCTAATTTGCTGCGAACACCGGAACAATTCAACATTGCTCAGGTGCAGGGACAATTGATCTAAAAATCAGTTGACCCCATAAATCCTTTAACTGCTGCTTTAGTAGTGGTGAAACTTAAACTGCTGAGTCTGGGTTCACGCATGTGCCACCTCCATCCGATGGAGCCAAGCAGTGGCAGAGGGATGCTAACGGATCTCTCTTTGTAACCAGGACTCCATCCCAAAGGGAAGGAGCATGGGTTCTAACAAACGCCATCTGAAGATTTTCTATTTTCGGAGCTTGATGAATTTAGGTACCCATACTAGTGTATGATGACAGCAGGCCAGATCGGGACTGAAAGGTAAGCAGGATATATTCGTGATATCTTTATAATAAATGTTAATGTTCACCTGCTTTTGTAGAAATTAAGTGAATAGACCACTTTATTTCATTCATTTAATCTTACTGCAAACTTTGCATACATAATCAATGCATATGCATACTGCTAACTGTAATGTGGTCTGTGTGTAAATCACCACAGGACTCTGGAGAGCTGCAGAAGTGTGTCTTTACTAGCTGCAGTCATGCTGAACAATGGCTGCAGAGGTACTTCCTGAATAACAAGTGGATGGTGGTGATGCAACTTCCGCCGTCTCACAATAAAGCAACACAGCATATATCTACACTATATTTATGTCATTCATACTTCACTGTCTCATTGTTTCACCTTTCTTCCCTTTCCGCACTCCCCAAAACCAACCAATCCCAGGATGCCAGAAACCCTCTAACCTTATCCAAATATTCTCCTGTTCCATTCCTGCCCCTCATACACCATCTGGATTGCCAAATCAGTTTGCAGCAAACTGACCTCTACTCTGATCTGCTATCTCCAAAAATACTCTGATCTGGTGGAAATGTCGTTATCTCACTGACTTCCTCCATTTTAAATGAATTCTCTCCTCTAACATCTCTGTGCTCTCACCTGCTAAACAGTCCTACTTCAAATCTCTTATTACCTCCCAAGCCCCCAACACTGGCCACCTCTAAATGCTGTGCATTTAATTTAGGTATGGTTGGAGAGGAGCCACAATGTGTAAAAGTGGGTGGTATTGCTTTAATGTCAGGCTGGTCAGGGGGAGGGATGTCTCACTGCATTCCAGAAGATGATCACTACCAATCTCTTTTTCAGACAGAAACCCTATGATCTAGGATCCAGCCTAGCAGCAACTTAGCTTAAGACACAACCAGCAGCAGCAGCACCAGGTGGTTTTATCAACTAGAACAGGTAGAAGATAAAGGCTAGGTTGGAGAGCAAAGTCTGAATTATGTGTCTAAAGGTAGGTATTACCATGTATTTAGGCGCTCCTCAACATAAATGCTGTGACGGAGTCGACCGTATAGATGACATAGGTCAGTGTAGACATAAAATAAAATTTATTCATGAATACAAGGTGATGCATGGAATATAAATGCATACAGTCAAGACATGCTGTAGATTCAAAAGGGATGAGAATTCACAGAATCAGTTGATAAATACTGGGTGAGGCAGAAAAATGGTATCTGCCATGGACATTAGACATATGCAATAGGTGAATTATATATATTGTGGATGAATCAAGGCATGAAACATAAAACAAATGACAGGTCTGGTGAGTTCTGATTGCAGCCGGAAATGTGACTCCTGTTTTTAAAATAAGCACTATCGTGCAATGTGCAAATAAATGGTAATAATTGTACACTTGGTAGTAGGCAAAAAAGTACAGGATATCATACCCGGTGGGTGATGGGGAGCCAGCGGGTGTTGAATTGCAGGGTGCCCGGGTTGCCCTGCAAGGCTCCTTATGCTTTACCCAAACGGAAATCAGATCCTGTGGAAAAAGTCCAGAGTCCTTGGAAGTGATTACAGGTGTAGCTTGCCTGATGCGTTTCGAGATACTGGGTCTCTTCTTCAAGGCTGTAGCATACCTGTATTGCTGGGGGTCTTTTATAGCAGTCTCTGGGTATGAGGTGCACTTGCTAAAGCTTCCTCCTTGCCCCACTTCCGGTTTGTGGCGGAAGTGATGTCATCAGTACTTTAGATCTTCTTTTTAAGGAATCCTGGCATCTTTCTGTGCGGCCCAGGATAGCAATGTGTTGATTACCAGAGTAGGTGTCTTTATTGAAGGCTGTTGATGATGGTTATCATATCAATGTGTGGTTATGTTCGCCAAACCGGAAGTGCTCCAGCGGCCATCTTGGTAGTGCACAAAAAAAAAAAAAGATTTTTCTTTTTTTTTTTTTTTTTTCCCCTTTTCTCTCTCTTTTTTTTTCTTTCTTTTTTTCTTTTCCTCTCTTTCTTCCTATGTCTCCTTTTTGAAAGCTGACATTTTGTAGGAATAGAAGAATGTGTCCATATATGTTATTGTTAGCTTGATTGGTGTTCTGTATTCCACTTGTAGATGACTTTTCTTGGTATGTGATGCCTCGTGAAAGGAAAGAAGGTGAGATTATTTAGAGGATGTATCAGGTGACATGAAGTGGGGATGGGATATAGGGGTATACAGGATGATCACAGAAACCATTTTATTTCGAAATCTGCATTTAAGCCTTTTGGTACAAGGGTTTGTAAATTGAATATACTTTTCATCTCTGTACATGCCAGGTTTCTCTCAACATTTCTATCTCGCCAGGTGGGTTTTATCTGTTTGAGACCTGTGAAATATTTTATGTGATTGGCTGAACATTGATGGTGTGTACGAAAGTGATCAGACAGATTATGAGTCATGACCCCTTTCTTGATATTTCGGAGATGTTCTCCTAACCTAGTTTTGAGAGGTCTTGATGTTCTTCCAACATATCCTTTTTCGCAAGAACAGACATTCAGGTACACTACGTTGATGGAGTTACAGGTAATAAAGTCTCTAATTTTTAATTTAGAGCCATTCATCTCTATTTCTGTGTATTTGGTGGTTGTGTCTTTGATTTGTCTACAGGCTATGCACATGCCACAGCGATGAAAGCCTTTTGTCCTGATTGGGTTAGGGGTTTTTACTTCCAATGCACTTCTGACGAGATGGTTTTTTAGGTTGGGTGCTTTCCTATAGGTGAACTGGGGTTTAGTGGGAATTATGGTCTTCAAGACAGGATCTTCTTGTAAAAGGTGCCAATGTTTTCTTATGATAGATTCTATTTTTTTGTGGTCTGAATCATATCCTGTAATGAATGACCATTGGAGTTTAGATTTTTTTGATTGTATATTTCTGGGTTGTTTGGTTTTCAGGAGATTGGATCTTTCTGTCTGTAATATGGTTGTGGCAGTGTCTTCGAGATCTTGTTTTTTGTAGCCCTTCTTTAAGAACTCTTTCTTCATTTCTTCTATTTGGAGTTGACACACATTGTTTTCACTGCAATTTCTTCTGATCCTGGTGAACTGTCCCTTGGGGACACCATTAAGCCAATTCTGGTGGTGTTCACTACTTTTCGGGATGTAGTTATACGTGTCTGTTGGTTTGTTGAAAGTCTTTGTGTGTATCGTATTCTCATTGATGTATACAGACAAATCCAGAAAGTGTGTTTCGTTTTTGCTTTTATTGAATGTCAATATTATATTCTTGTTATTGTTGTTAATCTGTTTGCAGAAATCATCAAGAGTTTCTTCTGTTCCTCTCCAAATGAAGAGGATATCATCTATATAACGATTCCAAGTTATCACATTGTTACTAAAACATTCTTTTGTGTAGATCTCGTTTCGCTCCCAGTACGCCATGAACAAATTCGCGTAACTGGGAGCGAAACGGGTACCCATGGCTGTACCCCGTTTCTGCAGATAATATTCACCATCGAAGAAGAAGTTGTTTTCTAAAATGAATTGGATTGACTCTTTTATGAAAGCTTTCTTGTTTGTGTCATATTCTGTTTCGTTTAGGAACTCAGAGATGGCTTCTTCTCCTTGGGTGTGTTCAATGATGGTGTACAGGGATGTTACATCTGCAGTGACCAGGATCATTTCTTCTTCCCAGGATACCCCTTGTAGTTTCCTAATTGTGTCCGAGGTGTCTTTGAGGTAAGATGGATTTCTGACGATGAGAGGTTGTAGCAGGGAGTCTATGAAGGCGGAGAGGTTAGAGGTTAGGCTCCCAGTCCCTGCGATGATGGGCCTTCCAGGTGGTGACGTAATGCTTTTGTGAATTTTGGGCAGTACGTAGATGGTTGGAGTGACTGGTTCTACAATGTTGATGAAACCATACTCTTCTACGGTTATTGCACCTTTGTCCAAATGTCTTGTGATGAGTTTTTGGAAGTTGTTCCTAATGCGTAGTGAAGGATCAGTTTTTAGTTTTTGATAGGTAGTGGTGTCCGATAGTTGTCTCAGGACTTCTTTTTTATAGTCCTCTTTATTGAGGATGGCGATTCCTCCTCCTTTGTCGCATGGTTTAATGACTATATTTGTGTCTTCTTTTAGGGATTTCATCGCTTCTCTTTCTTTTCTATTCAGGTTCTGGGTGTGTTGTTTGTGCTTTTTAATTGTTTTGAGGTCTTCAATAATCAATTTTTGGAAGGTTTCTATAAAGTTTCCTTTGATGTGAGCCGGATAAAAGGTCGATGTTTTTCTAAATGTAATGGGTCTTTCTTCTTCTGCCTCATTTACTACATGATTATTTGATAGGTCTTCATTTGGAGTGTTTCATTTTTTTAGTTCAAAGAATTTTCTCAAAGAAATTTTCCTGATGTACTTTTGTACATCGATGAACTTATCGAATTCGTCGTGTGATGTAGTAGGTGCAAATTTAAGTCCCTTTTTTAGCACGTTCTCTTCGGCTGTTGTGAGAACTCTAGAGCTTAGATTGTAGATGATTTGTCTTTCTTCTGTTTGTTTAATGATAGTTGTTTCTTCAGTTTTCTTCTCCTTTTTCTTTTTATTTGTTTTTGGTTTCCCAGCTCTTGTGCTTCTTTTTCTTTTAGTTTTCCCCCTATACCTTATTTTTCTTTTTGTGTCGTTTTTTATCGTTGTTTTTTCTTTCCCTTCCTTTCTTCGCGAAAAGGGGGTTCATTCCTTATACGTGTTTCGTTCCCTTGGGAGGTGCTTTCTTCTTCTACCAATATAGAGTTTCCTCGTGGGTTGTGTTGATCTGAGGGAGTGGTTATTCTTGGCCATCTGTCTATAGTGATTCTTCTTTTGTGTGGACTTTTGTAATTCCTATTTGTTCGAGATGATTCTCTGTTTGTGTTTTCCAGGTCTGAATTTAATTCAAACACTATGGGGATGTCTCCTTTTTCTCTCTTTTCAGAGTGTCTTCTATTTCTATTTCTGGATTTTTATGGGGTGCTTTCTGGAGTGCTTTCTTTTTCCAGGTGTCTCACTCCTCTTCCGTGTAATCTATAGTGGCCGGCAGGAGGGGTTATTAAGGATTTTCTATTCCTCCTGCGTTCTGGAGTCCTTTTTCTGTGGGAATCTCTTCTACTTCTGTTTGGTGTGTGGAACCTTGATTTTTCATTATTTCGGTTTCTCCATTGCGGGGTGTAGGTCTTTATTGGGCTTGGAGTTCTTTGATACCTTTGAAACGACCTTTTATAACCAATGTAAATCTGTTTTTTATTGTTGTCTTGTGGGGTCTTCTGTTTATTCTCAGACTGGGATAGTATGGCTCATTCTTATACGTAAACTGGTGAAAAGGTGGTGTGTGACGCAGTCTTTTTCTCCACTTAGGTGTGTACCTGGGATAGGGTTCTCTCCATCTTTCATGTTGTCTTTCATTTTCGTTTTCTTCTTTTTTTCTATAATTTTCTTTATTCTGATGTCTCCAATTAAGTGGGATATTTCTTGTATGTTTTTCGTTTTTTTTATAATTATTTGGGGGGTATTCCTTCTTTTTGTCCATTTTTAATTTTCTTTGATTTTGTTATTCCAAATTTGTAAAAATCAAAGTCTCTTTGTAGTTTCCTTTGTTTCTTTTTCATTAAATCCTTTGTATTTTGTTGGATTTTGAGGCATATATCTTCTTCTAAAGTTTTGAATGTAGAGAGGTGGTTAAATGGTTCTAGCAATGTTTTCAGTGTTTCAATCGTCTCCTGTGTATCTTTTAGTTTCTGTTTTCTCTCTTTTATGATAAGATCTATTAGAGAAAAAGAACATGTATCCAAAATTTTGGACCATTCTTGAATAAAGTCCTCAATGGCATCTATGAAAGAGGGGTGTTTTCTAGTCTGAGGCCTTTAGGAATAACTTGTTCTGTACGATATTTGTCCAGGGTGGCCACCTCCCACCATAGTTTATTTTCATTTAATAGCCATTCACTCATTTTGTACATGGCTGTTTCAAGATTCTCTGAATTTATTCAATCAAAAAAATCTAAACTCCAATGGTCATTCATTACAGGATATGATTCAGACCACAAAAAAATAGAATCTATCATAAGAAAACATTGGCACCTTTTACAAGAAGATCCTGTCTTGAAGACCATAATTCCCACTAAACCCCAGTTCACCTATAGGAAAGCACCCAACCTAAAAAACCATCTCGTCAGAAGTGCATTGGAAGTAAAACCCCCTAACCCAATCAGGACAAAAGGCTTTCATCGCTGTGGCATGTGCATAGCCTGTAGACAAATCAAAGACACAACCACCAAATACACAGAAATAGAGATGAATGGCTCTAAATTAAAAATTAGAGACTTTATTACCTGTAACTCCATCAACGTAGTGTACCTGAATGTCTGTTCTTGTGAAAAAGGATATGTTGGAAGAACATCAAGACCTCTCAAAACTCGGTTAGGAGAACATTTCCGAAATATCAAGAAAGGGGTCATGACTCATAATCTGTCTGATCACTTTCGTACACACCATCAATGTTCAGCCAATCACATAAAATATTTCACAGGTCTCAAACAGATAAAACCCACCTGGCGAAATAGAAATGTTGAGTGAAACCTGGCACGTACAGAGATGAAAAGTATATTCAATTTACAAACCCTTGTACCAAAAGGCTTAAATGCAGATTTCGAAATAAAATGGTTTCTGTGATCATCCTGTATACCCCTATATCCCATCCCCACTTCATGTCACCTGATACATCCTCTAACTAATCTCACCTTCTTTCCTTTCACGAGGCATCACATACCAAGAAAAGTCATCTACAAGTGGAATACAGAAAACCAATCAAGCTAACAATAACATATATGGACACATTCTTCTATTCCTACAAAATGTCAGCTTTCAAAAAGGAGACATAGGAAGAAAGAGAGGAAAAGAAAAAAAGAAAGAAAAAAAAAAAAAAGAGAGAGAAAAGGGGAAAAAAAAAAAAGAAAAATCTTTTTTTTTTTTTTTTGTGCACTACCAAGATGGCCGCTGGAGCACTTACGGTTTGGCGAACATAACCACACATTGATATGATAACCATCATCAACAGCCTTCAATAAAGACACCTACTCTGGTAATCAACACATTGCTATCCTGGGCCGCACAGAAAGATGCCAGGATTCCTTAAAAAGAAGATCTAAAGTACTGATGACATCACTTCCGCCCAAAACCGGAAGTGGGGCAAGGAGGAAGCTTTAGCAAGTGCACCTCATACCCAGAGACTGCTATAAAAGACCCCCAGCAATACAGGTATGCTACAGCCTTGAAGAAGAGACCCAGTATCTCGAAACGCGTCATGCAAG
This sequence comes from Taudactylus pleione, assembly GCA_031769625.1. NCBI lineage: Eukaryota > Metazoa > Chordata > Amphibia > Anura > Myobatrachidae > Taudactylus > Taudactylus pleione. The sequence goes on along the minus strand of JAUIMM010000756.1, from coordinate 1,884,705 downwards.
CTACACCTGTAATCACTTCCAAGGACTCTGGACTTTTTCCACAGGATCTGATTTTCGTTTGGGTAAAGCGTAAGGAGCCTTGCAGGGCAACCCGGGCACCCTGCAATTCAACACCCGCTGGCTCCCCATCACCCACCGGGTATGATATCCTGTACTTTTTTGCCTACTACCAAGTGTACAATTATTACCATTTATTTGCACATTGCACGATAGTGCTTATTTTAAAAACAGGAGTCACATTTCCGGCTGCAATCAGAACTCACCAGACCTGTCATTTGTTTTATGTTTCATGCCTTGATTCATCCACAATATATATAATTCACCTATTGCATATGTCTAATGTCCATGGCAGATACCATTTTTCTGCCTCACCCAGTATTTATCAACTGATTCTGTGAATTCTCATCCCTTTTGAATCTACAGCATGTCTTGACTGTATGCATTTATATTCCATGCATCACCTTGTATTCATGAATAAATTTTATTTTATGTCTACACTGACCTATGTCATCTATACGGTCGACTCCGTTACAGCATTTATGTTGAGGAGCGCCTAAATACATGGTAATACCTACCTTTAGACACATAATTCAGACTTTGGTTTTCACTAGGGAAAACCCATTACCATTCTCGGCCCGCTTACCCTCAACAGGAGCGCCTGGTTTCACCAATACACCACAAAATCTAGGTTGGAGAGCAGTCTAGCACTTATAAAGGTTCTCCAACCTACAGTACTGTAGATTGGCCATTCCTCCTGTGTATTTACTCCCAGCAAGATGGGATGAGAGGATGTTACCTCTCCCAATAGTTATGGTTCTATCAGAGACATGAATTATTAACCCATTACCAAGGGGATAGTCAGAGCTAATTGCTGCTCCAGGCTTCCCCTCAGAAATGTGACCTGATGTGTTATTTTCAATAACATTGAACGTGGCCAAGAACGGCTACATGGAACAGACAGAGCATAGCTGCAGCTTTGCTTCCTTCATGATGACTTGGAGCTCTGTGCAATCAGAGACACTGAGACAGGTCGTCGAGCACTGCCAGTGTCTGGCACTTTAATAATCAAGTAAATATAGTATAAACATATACTATTGTCATCAGATCTACCTCTCCTTCACTTACCTTTCCCCTCTCTCCTTGTATGTATCTCCAGCTGTATTTCTGCTATTTCCTCCTGGATGTCCCAGTGCTTTGTTAAACTTAACATGTTTAAGACTGAGCTGATCATCATCCCATCCTTCCGCATTAAGCCCACCTCCCTCAATTTCATTATCTATCCTTGACTCTTCCCTCTCCTTCAAATCTCACATTGAGTACATTTAGCTGTCATGCCATCTCCATCTCATAAATATCTCAGGAATCAGACTCTTTCAAACTAGAGGCAACTAAGACCCTCATCCACTCACAGGTCATCTGTAGACTGGACTACTGTAACCTCCTCACTGTAACCTCCTCATATATGGCCTTCCACCACTCACTCCACTCCAATCTGGCCTCAATGCTGCTGCTCAGCTCATCTTCCTCTCCAAATGCACTACATCTGCCTCCCCTCCTACAAGCCATGAACTGTCTCCCCCTCCCTTTCAGAACCCAATGCAAACTCCTCACAATCACTTACAAAGCCCTCACCCAAACCTCTCCTTTTTACATCTCTGACCTCATCTCCCATCACACTTCAGCCCACCCACTTCACTCTACAAATGAATGTCGCCTTTCCTCCCAACTGATTACTTCCTCCCACTCCCACCTCCTAGATTTTGCCTTAACTGCTCGATCTCCAAATCAGACCATTCCCCTCTCTACAAATGTTCAAACAGCCTCTCAAGACTCATCCTAACCCACTACTCCATACTCCTTGCTCACTGTCTCTCCTCTCTGTGTCACTTCTGTTTGTCTCCCACTCCCCTCTAACTTGTAAATTCTCATGAGCAACTTCCCTCATGTGTTTTTCCTTCCCTTACTTATACCATTATCTACTTCCCACTGCCGACAACTGCACCAAGCCTGTAGGTTTGGCCGCCCTGCTGCCTATTTGGGTACTATGGCTGCTAATGCAGCAATGTTTATAAACCTGAGCCATGTTCCACAATTCTTTTATGCAAAAACAAGTACAAAACATTTTTTTTTAATTTTTTCTTGTTTTGTACATACTGTTTCTGTAAAGCGCTACAGACCCCTTGTGGCACCATATAAATAAAGGATAATAATATAAACAGTATATATAGTATGTGGCAAAAAAACTGTAATTCTTCATTTTGACACTGATAGCACAATAAAAAGAAAATAAATATAAAGTGGCTTAATGTTTAGAACTGCCTTTACAAAATCAACATGAGTGTATTTGAAGTTAATACCAAATGTTTAGTACTGTTAAATAGGAACTATTCCTATATGTAAAGGGAAATTGAATATATCCACTCACATAAAATATAGAGGAATCTTATTTTGGCAAAAAAAAAAAATTGACAATTCTATCCACAATTAGAAACTAGAAATGGTTAAAAGCAACCGATCTGCCTTAATGTATCATATGAGTCAGCCTTATAAATACAATAAAGTTATTCAGTTTCATAGGGTCTGGGTTCTTTGTGCTCTAACTATAGTTCTTCACTACCAGGTACTACATGAGATATGTCTCTTTCCCATGAGGTGACCCTTTCCCCTATTGGCTGATTCTTCCTTACTTTCTCTTCCCTGCTTGTTATCCTTTCATTAACCTGTAACATGACTCACAGGATACATGATCTAATTAGGGCAGTCAGATTTCCTGCCCTCACACCTCCCTCACAGTTACAAAACCAGTTACCAACCAGCTTTACCAACCTGTTATTACATGAAAACTATAATCCGCTCTATGGGCGGGATGCATCAAGGGGAAAAATGCAGTCAAACTCCAAAAATGCGTGTTTGACCGCATATCTCATATGCACCAAGCGAACGCCATCCAATCGGATCCCTCCCAGCACCCACCGTGGCATGCGCACTGGAGGGGCTTCTGGGTCATAGACCCGGAAGTCCCTCCATCGCAAAGGGACGTTCTTACCGACAGAGCGGTCCTTTGCGGGGATCATCATGCATACTGGTGTTACCAACGCCGACATGCAAGCGATGACCGGCGGAATGCATCGCATCGCGAGTGTGATGCATCATACATCCCACCCTATGTGCCATGTCGCTATTTTCCTTATAAAGTAACTTTAAACATGTTAGATATATCAGTGTGAAGAAAATGCTTTTATAACTTACACATTATGGGTGTGTTAACTTAAAAAGTTATTTGAAATAAGTAATGAACCCATAGAACTATATTAATGATTAAAAAATAAATTAAGAAGGACTGGAAAGTGGTACAATAATGAGTGACTGCAGGCAACACTGAAGCATAATGGAGGTTCATTGCAAGTTTAAGACTGCATTTCAACAAATGGAGTTGGGGATTTGGTCAGGGTTAATGGTGTCCTCAATGCTGAGAAATACAGGCAGGTACTTATGCATCATGCAATACCATCATGGAGGCATCTGATTGGCTCCAAATTTATTCTGCAGCAGGACATCAACCCCAAACATACAGCCAATGTCATTAAGAACTATCTTCAGCGTAAAGCAGAACAAGGAGTCCTGGAAGTGATGATATGGCCCCCACACTGTGTAAAATGGATAGGGGCGCAACATAGCGCATTAAATGATAAAACAGTTTTATTTCAGCATTCAGTAGTGATTACAATTTTTACAAGCAAAGAGGGCCAGAGAATAAAATCATGGGGAATTGTCATGTAGGGAAGTGGCCGTTTGGCAGTGAGGGGGTCATTCAGACCCGGTCGTTAGCGCCGATGCGCTCAGACCGGGTCGATGGCCCCCCCACAAAGCATGCGCACGATGGCGCCGGCGCCGTCGTGCGCATGAGTGAGACCCGCAACGACCGACAGCGCCGGTCGTAGCGGGTCTCGATCCAAAGGGGGCGAGCTGTCAATGTTGATTGACAGCTCGCCCCGTTTGGAAGGCGGGTCGGGGGGGTGGCAGCCCAAACGGGGGCGTTCCCATGCCTACCGTTTGGGGGCTGCCCCACTGACATCACTAGTGATGTCAGTGGAGAGCTTCCGGCTCAGACAGAGCTGAAAGCTCTCCGGGGCTTACGACAAGGGAGACCCTACCCTAGGGTCTCGTCGTAAGTCCCGATGGTCGCGATGGTCTTGACCATCGCGACCATCACCTTAGGCGGTCGTAAGGCTGTGGGTGTTAACCCACAGCCTTACCACCGCAAAGGAGGACGTCTTGAAAATTGAAGACGTCCTCCCCTCATTCAGACCGACCGCACGCTCTGTGCGACCGGCTCTCAATGAGGTCCTGAGTCTCTACAGGGATTCCCTCAATACTGTATATGGGTAGACCAGTCTGAAACTGAATAAATACTCTATTAATAAACACTGCATTTCTTAGGCACAGCTCTGTGCTTGCTTACACAGTGACAATAAAAGCTCAGTGAAATATAAATTTCTTTAATTAGTATTATTTCACTTTTAGGGCCCTATTTATCAATTTATTTTACTAAACTAATGTGAAAATGGGTGTTTTCACACTCTTTTCACATTATTTTAGTTTCACCTAAATGTGTGAAAGAGCAATTGGAGTAGTTTTCACAAAAAACTACTCCGAACCCTTAAATTCGCACATTTTTAGTAAGCAGATTACATTTCCCATACTTGTAATAGGAAATGCGATCTGCTTCAAAGTGCGAAGAGAGTTAGCAGTACAGATCTTTCTTGTAAGCACTGTCCCTGCGTGCGATATTTGATACATCCTTGCGATGTGTTCAAATATCGCATTGCGAATCCTGGCGAATTTAGCACATCACATTTTCATCTGAGATACGGATTGTGACAAATTGAGCTTTGAGACAAAGCAGCACTTCAGAACAGCGCTGAAAGCTACTTTAAGTCCTATAGTTACAGTTATTTAGATCACAGAACAGCACATAAAAAGGACTGGCCTTACACATAATTTATTACATTAAAATGATGAAATTTACAAACAATCACAAATACTGTTTATTTCTAACTAGTCTTAACAAAAAGCAAGTGTTTCTCAGTAATGCCTCATCTGGAGGGTAAACAGATAAAACAAATGGTTTTTAGCACTTGCCTTGAGCTATTTAGGAACCAATTAGCCACAATGCACAACGTCCTCTACTGTAGGTCACAGATCCTGAAATATACAATATCTTTAGGGTTAATGGCCCATCCACTCCTCTCCTGTATTGGGATGGACAATATGGATCCTATATTCCCTGAAATGTGATTCCAGGGATCTAATAATTTTCCCTGAACACTGCAGTACATACATAATGTTATAACAGAAGATCTGCTATACCATTTATAACCCCTTTCACAGAGGACACTATATATATATATATATATAGAGATAGAGAGAGAGAGAGAGAGAGAGAGAGAGAGAGAGAGAGAGAGAGAGAGATAGATATATATATATATAAAAAATTATGTCAAACAGATTAATCAATTGCATATAAAACAATCCAATAGTTAGGGAAATAGCCATGTATCTTAGGGCCTCATTTAGTAACTAGTTGTATCACCAAAATGAGTGATAAATGTCACTGTGTATGATAAATGATGCTCCAGCCAATCAGCTCACAACTGTCAACTGTTAGAAAAATGACAGTTGGGAGCTGATTGGCTGGAGCACCATTTATCATACACAGTGAAATTTATCACTCGATTTGGTGATAAAACTCGTTACTAAATGGGGGCCTTAATTCCTAGGTGAAGCACTTGGAACTAAATAATTCTTAAAATTTTTATCTTCTGATAAATAATAAGATTTGTTTGTGTAATGATACTAAGCACCATATCTTGTTTTAGAATCTAAAAGTTATTTGCAATCATTTTGTTTTATTTTGAGAAGACAGTGGGCCTGATTCAGCAAGGATCACAAGTGCTAAGACGCACACAGTCGGACGATTTTTAGAGATCTGCGCATGCATCGCAGTGCACGAGCACGAACTAGCCACTGCGATCGGGAATGAGAGTGCAGTGTGTATGCAGACCCATGGCAGAGTGATTGACAGGAAGTACGGTTTGGGGGTGGTGATGGGTGGTTGGTCGGGTAAACGCAGATGTGCAAGTGTGTTGGGACGGCGTTGCAGGGCGTGCATAAATTATCCACTGCAATACCATACGCAGCCTGAGGCCTCATAGCGTGCACTGAAGTTAGCAATTCCTGAGTGAAGTCTGGCCTGCCTTAACTGTCCGTATGGGTCCGATATTACTCGATGTTACTGATTGTTTCGCTATGTTGCCCAAGTATACGGATATGAGTAAGGGGAAATGGGCGTCCTCATGTTAGGCATTGCATATCCCCGCTGATATTAGCAACTGCATTACATGTGTATAAGCAGAATTGCGATCCTTGCTGAATCAGGCCCATTGTTATTTATCTAAACAAATCGGATTGGCTAGAATTTTTTTCCCCAGAAAACTCTTTTTTGGTTCAAGTATTTGTGATCTCCAATATTTGGGTAAATAGATAGTATGTGTAATTGACTTTTTGAAACTTTCCCGATCCATGGTCTCTAATGAGACCATGGATCGGGAAAATTATATTATTAAATTATAACTATATTTAATTATAATTGAAAATTAATTAGAATTGTTTGATTCTATTGATTACAGAAATTAGACAAAATAATATTAGTTACCTGGATGAAGAGGGTGATATCCAGGAATTTAACAGATATAGAACTACTGTATGATGCCTCTTAACTGTTTAGTTAAAATCAGATTTGCATAATTGCTTACTCTTTAGTGCTTCCACCCAGGTCTACTGTCTTTAGTTAAAAGTAAAAGAAACCCTAAAATCAATTCTCTCTTTGTATTTCTTCTTTCTCCTCATTCCATTTCTCTAGTCCTTCTTTATGTGTACCTCTACTTTTCTCTTTATCTTTCTTATTTTCTTTTTCCACACCGTTGATCATTCTCTTGCTCTTTAATGCTCTTTCTCCTTTACTCACTCCTCTCTCTCTGTCTCTCTCTCTCTCTCTATCTCTCTCTCTCGCTCTCTCTCTCTCGTTTTCTTTCTGCCTCTTTTTCTCTTGCTCTTTCTTATTATTTTTCATTTTCTCAAACTTCTTCTCTTCCTCTCTCGTACGGTCTCACTTTATGTCTCTCTCTTTCCTGCAGAATTTGGATTCTGACCTACTGTGCCACTATTGGTTTTATAAAACATTTGGCCACCAGGTCCAGGTTGTTATCTTGGGACCATCATTTTATTAAATCTAATTAATAATTATTTCATAATGTGGTTTCCATGTGATGTGGTTATACTGTAAATATGATGTGCTCAAAGCTGTGGGGTAGAAGTAGTTATATGCTCTTAGTTGTGATGAATGTATGGCCATTTTATAAACATAAAGTTTATCAAATAAAAAATCCAAATACATTTTTTATCCAAATTCCAAGATAAGTGTAGACATGTTGATCGTTATGGTAGACTGAATAATAAAGATTAAATTATTCTCTACTTCTGTTCTTTGTTAATTGTCAAAGACCTCATCCACGCCATGTGTAGTGATCACATTTTCTTTCTAAAGTGTCCAGGCTTCCTTTGTTAGACTGAATGATGATGAGTGGTTTGTAATTACAGCATAGCTTATTATTGTCATTGCACATCAATATTTCTAAACAATTTTAGTTTCTAGTGTAATATTCGTGCTGTACGCACATTGGTAAATAATTGCACCAAAATAGAAACATAAAAATAAAATCTTGTATTGGGAAGACTGCAGTATGTTCAATATGACAGCCAATTCACAAGGATGGGGTGCTAATTAGCACTGTCCATCTTGTGGCTGGTGCCTGCTGTAGATATGGAGTGATTAACCCAAAATCCCAGTGGGTGCTGATGCGGTAACTACTGAATGAAAAATGTCAACGCTTCTGTATTCCTCATTCTCCCCTTCTCATCTCCAACGCTATCCCTAGTGCTTCATGGTATAAATAAAGATGATTACACTACACATCTCTATTTTACATTCTCACACATTTATGAACACATTTGACAGTACTTTACATTAAGTGGCACTAATTAAACTCTGTACAGAAGACTTGCAAATCATAAGGAAACAAATTTTAAAAATTAAAGTGTAAACTAATTAGTGGATCAAGCAGCCAAGCAGTCATACCATAGCTTTGTGTTGAGATCTTTTTTTAATCAATTTAATGTTAGATCACCAATCCCCTTAAGTAGAAATACTGTAAGTTTATAATGTTTTGGAGCAAAAATTTTAAGTTCTTGGTGACGATTATCTATTGCTATAGTAAAAATTGTATTACTTTGCTTTTAAGAAAAATGATTGGCATGAACATACTAGAATAGTGAGCAAATTACATAATGTTGTATACTTTTATACATATTTATTTATTATGTTTTCTCATTTCTTTTTGTGCATTTTATATTTTATGACACTGAGAAATTTCCTAAGGCATGGGTGTCCATAAGGTCGATCGCGATTGACCAGTAGATTGCAGTGACGTCCACCAGCAGCCAATAAAAATCAGCCTGATTCTTATTGGCTTGCTGCATTGAAACTACAACTGGCTTAAGCCACGGCTGTCCCTGTCGGCTGTCACATGTCCTTACATAGTAGATTGTGAAAGAGTTTCACCCATTAGAGTAGATCACTAAGTCCAAAAATCCTGGCCATCCCTGTCCTAAGGGATTTTGAGCATTTTAATGTAGATTTCTCTGATGTTATTTACAAACTTTTAAACTAGACTTTTAAATCTGGCGGACTCTTTGAAGTGGACAGTAGTCGTAAATTAGTGATAAAGTGCAATTCAATTTTTAAAGTGGTTCCTCTTCTCAGCAGGTTTGCAATGGTTTCTAAACCCGCCACTTAGTAAATCTAGGGTTTTTATACTAGCAATGGTAAAAACATTGATGATCATGTGATGTTCTATTCTATTATATTTTAAAGTGTATTTTATTTGTGGTTTTGTGGCTAGTTTGTGCTTAGTACTGTAACTCTGCAAGATGCAATCCCACTGGTAAACTGCATGCAGAACCACAGGGATTTCACCCTTAGTGGTAGATTTACTGTAGCTTCTGAAATACACAATTAAAGGTGTTTCCTATAGCAACCAATCAGATTCTGTCTATCATTTTCCAGAATGCAACAGATAAATGATAGATGAATCTGATTGGTAGCTATGGACAATACCTCCACTTTTTATGTTTAGTAAATCTACCCCTCTCTCTTTGTCGCAATCAGTCTGTCTCCTCACAGTCTTGCTTTTAGTCCTATTTAATTTTCGAATTTCTACATTTCAGAATTGTGTATTTCCCCTTCCTCTTCATGCGAGTTGCAGATCAAGACAAGGCTGCCAAGAGCGACGCCAGGCCCAGGTGAAGGGGGCGTGACCTAACAGTGGGAGGTGTGGCCACACCCCCTTAACAAAAAAAAAAAAAAAAAACAATGTCGCAGCGCCGCAAAGTAGTGCAGCATGCTGGGGAGGGGGACTCTGTGAGCTCCTCAGCCCAGCGCAAATCTGGGGGGGGCGCAATCAGGATAATCGCTCCCCTCCACATGTAGTGGAGACTACCGCGGCTGCTGCTCAGCTGACAGGGAGGAGGGGGGAGAAGTGGCGTCGGACTGTCCCCCGCCGGGCCCCTCTAGCAAGCCTGGGCCTGGGAAATTAGTACCCGCTCTCCCCCTGGATCAAGAGATGTCAATAAGCTGCATCCTCTGATCACACAGACTCTTTCAAGCTTTACTAAGATATCAGATTTTGAGGGTTTTTGTTTTTCTTTTTTCAAATTAAATAAAATTCCAGTAAAAAACTGTAGAAATTTAGGGGGAGATGTATGAACGTTTGTTAGTTGTATTAGCTGTAACCCAGTGGCGCACGCAGGGGGGTTTCTGAGTACCCAGAATCCTCCACTGATGGACCAAATAGTTTTTTTCTGAAATGGAGATAGCTGTGTCTCTGTCTCAACACAAACCACAACCGCTACCACGATCGCAGCTGCTGCTACAGAGAACTCTGATCAGCATACAGAATGTCAGGGGGAGCTGGGGAGTTCCTGCACATGCTCAGCCACAGCTACTCCCATTCTGTCCTTACATTCTGCAGTGCTGATGCCACCAGTCTCCTCCTCCCAGCCCCAGGTATGCAATTGTGTATGTATGTATCTATGTATGTATCTATGTATGTATCTATGTATGTATCTATGTATGTATCTATGTATGTACGTACATGTGTGTCATACTTACGGACTTTGTTTAAATCCTTTTCTGGAGCATTCGCGGGGCGGGGCTGGACTGTTGACATAATTAGACACAATTACACAAATTGTGATGTTTAGCCCCGTCCCCTCCTCGCGGACCCGCAAATTCCCCATTAAATCTCCTCATCCTAGGAAGTGGGCAGGATGCGGAAGACCTGCCTACACTTCCAGGGGTGCGGGGAACATCCAAAAAATCGTGAGCCTCCCGCTACTTCCTGGAGTGTAGGCTAGTAAGTATGATGTGTGTGTGTGTGTGGTGTACTATTTATATATGTACGTGCAATGTGAATGTGTGTAGTGTGCTATATATGTGTGTGCAATGTGTATGTGTGCGTGGTGTGCTATGTGTGTGCAGTCAGAATATGCAGTCAGGTATTATGCACACAAATATTGATAAAGTTTTTCTTTTCAATGTTGCCATAGTTAAATCTACATTGCAGAAGAGGTGTGATGAGCTGTGATATGCCATCACACTTCCAAGAACGGCTGTCACTCTACAGTATCTCGCTTATGTGCTGTAAATCACCCTCGGAAGCCTCTATTCAGCTGTTTCGTAAATAAACACCATAGTATGGATTTTTTTTATATAATTAGGTATATAATAGCTGAGAATCACAATGCTTGTGATCATTGAATATAAAGTAAGGCAAAGCATTCTCTTCACATAATTGGATCACAGATCTACTGACATTTTGTTGTCGCAAACCAAGACTTCTGACTGTGTTCAAGTCTTTATGCATAATATTATCTAAAAAGCACAAATGCTACTCCCAGAAGCCCGTGCACAGGTAACATGATATTATTGGACCAATCAGTGAACTGACTCCTCAGAAAGAAACAGCTTTGACTGGTGATCAGGTGGAAACATTGCCTACCCTCCTGCATCCTGCAGAAGACTCCTGGTTCACTGTGGAGTCTCCCACTGCTCAGGATAGTAAATCAAAACTCCAGGATTTCTCTGCCCCATTAGGAATTTGGCTGGATGTGACAGGGCAGGGCTTGGACAAGAGGACCTCGAGTCCAGACATCAGCCACAAGCCCCAACCCCGCTGCTTCCCCCACACACTGTCGTCAGACACCCGCCCCACCCATTGTCGTCAGACACCACCTGGCCAGGAAGCAGCTGGGTGGAAGGAGCTGTTCACCAGAATCCAGTCTGAAGGTGGAGCTAGTTCTACAGTGATGCAGTTGATATACAGTGGCCTGTCTGTCTTTGCAGCACACAGAGGAGCTCACCAGAGTCAGGTCACCATTCAGTAGCCCGCTTCTTCCTCTGGACCTCACTGCCTTTGAAGAACACAGCCACAGTAGCTGACCTGCCATCTTCCCATGTTAGCCAGACCCCTCCACTTCCGCTGTAGAGTGGAGGGGTCTGGCTTACATGTTAATACAGTAGGAATAATTAACATTACATTCATACAGTAACACTCTGTGGAGAGTAAAGGAAACTTACACTGCAAATTAAATATCATTGGAGCCCCATGAGTTTTTAATATAATTATATAAGTGGATACCATGTGATATTTAATATGTTATTTGTGTATTTTTTAAATGTTTTTGTTTTTATGCCATATTATTGTAACCCTGGTTAAAGGGCTGATAGATATGCAAGTTGATACAGACATTATAGTGTTTTTTTATAAAAAGAGGTCAATGTGGAGTTTCACTCTTTGATAAAGCCCCAGACTTGTGGAGCAAAACGCGTCAGCGGGAAAACATTTGGATCTGCTGGGATAACCTAAATCCATTTAAACACCTGCTACACAATTGTATTCCGAGACGTGAGACCCGCGATCCCGGTGGACACGTGCTGGCAGTCGGAGTGGAGGCCAGGATCGAGACGCGGCTGGAATAACATCACCTCTCTGCAAGGTTAGCCGCTTTACCCCTGTCTCTCCAGGTACATCAGCCTCCTCCGACACCTGCACGCTCTTTTATTCACTTGGATGTGGACTTAACAATACGTATTTGAACCCCACATGATGTTGTCTCTCAGGATATGAAGCTCCATGGAACATGTTATGATTGAGCACAAGACACTATGGGCCTGATTCAGAGCCGTTCGCTATTTGCGGTCGTTCGTTCAAAAACAAGGGGTGGCTATTCAAATGATCCGTTCGCAAATTGCAGTCTGTTCATACCTCTAAGTCTGAACGAGCGAGCAAAACATACGCTCGTTTATTTGATAAAAACGCCCCCTGGCCGCTCGCACCATACGTCATGTCCGCTATTTATTAGATTAATCGAGTACATCGACCAGCGTATGAACTGCTCGCTATTCTTGTGGTTGGTTTTTGCTACCACAATCTTGCGAGCAGTTCTGGCTATAAAATAACCCAGTGACGTGGTCAATGACGCTGCTGTATTAATTATGCACACCCATAAAACGCCCGTTTTGACCTTTAAGCACGCCTGCGTTCGGATCTCCACTCCCCATTTTCAAGCACCTTCCCCTGTTACCACCCACATACGCCTCATTCTGTCACTCAAAATAGCAGGCATTCGCTATATTGCGAGCACATGAATTTCGGCCGCACTGACTGGTTCGCGCATGCGTATAACGATCCGTACGCATGCGCAGATGTGCGAACATCGCTCGGAACGAGCGTACTGCCGCTAGCGAGTGGCTCTGAATGAGGGCCTATAACCCCTGGTGAGATCATTGAATTTACAATATATGCAGGTGTGGATTTTTAAGGAATAAACCATGTTTTCAATTAGATAATATTAATATCTTATACACAATTAACAAATTTTACAACAATTCAGTTTTTCTTGTGATTGTTCTATTTTGTTTATTCATATTGACCGGTCAACTGAACAAGTATTAGTAAAGTTATATTTTTTATATATTGTGTTAATTGTGTTTCATTCACTTCGATCTTCTTGGAAATATACAAAAGTGCATAGATCTAAATTTTTTACATTTTTAAATACACCTGGTATCCAGATGTCTACATGTGCTTCCACAAGCACATTGAGTTTTTCTGCTGCTAATTTAATGCGATTATTATGATGACTTATACTTCTTCTTTATTTGGATAAACACCTCACCTATAATCATATTTAAACAGCGATGAGTTTTGTTTGTTCTTTATAGTATAGGATCTTTGTTGCAGGTACTCCCATTGGATTCTACGGGGACAAGGGGACAGAAACATCTGGTAAAAGGTATGTGTGAATGAAAAGGGCAAAGGGCAGGCACGCTGGCACCTGTACTTCCACTGTAAAATATAATAGTTTAATACTAATTAACACTTCATTACTCCTAGACTCACCACTCCAGGTGTACGGAGAAGAGCCCTGGGCTTCAGACCAAGCCTGGGGTTCGGAAGAGGGGGGACCCCTTTTTATGGGGTCCCCACCTCCCCTGAGATCCCCAGCTTGGCCTGACCGGCTTGGGGTGAGAATGCTTTGGCCATGGAGACCCGGTAATAGGGTCTCTGGGCTGTGGCATCACACCCCAGTCGGTTTCGGTCCGGTGCTGGTTTTAAATATAGGAGGACCCCATCTCAATTTTTTCCCCCTATATTTAAAACCAGCACTGGCCCTTCAGCCAGGTGCTGGTTCTTAAATTACGGTGGAACTCTACAAGTTTTGTTCCCCATAATTTTAGGAACCAAGAGTGGCTGACCTGTCTGGGCTGGTTAGCCTTTTGGAGGGGGCCCCACATCAATTTAAGAATAAATAAATAAATCCTTAAAATAAATATAAAAAAGAAAAAACTAGCAGTCTGCACATGTTTTACTCATATGTGCAGCCTGATTGTTTGGGAGAGAAGGGAAATCGGGGCAGCAAAACAGACAGAATCGACCAAATACACCATCAATCAAAACGATCCTGTCAAAACCGGGAGTTTGGTAAATTCCCGATATTTTAAGTGAAAAAACGTCAGTTTTTGATCGATCCTATCCGAGTTGAAATACTGGAAAAATTGGCACCAACACGAATCTTAGTAAATTTACCCCTGAGAGTCAGTCTGGGTGTTAGGATTTGTGGTTAGCAAATCATCTTGGTGGCAGTTCCCAGTCTTGTTCTGGCTTTTTGCAGGAAGCTGGAAATCCTGTTTTGTCTGTGTCATTCATGTCTGTCTGTGTGTGTTGGTTCATGTGCTCACCAATTAACTAGCTGTCTCTCTGCAGAGCAGGTACACACATGCCTTTGATTAGGAATTGTCTCTGATTGGATCCTGCATCTCATAAGTATACAGCCAGCCCTGAACTCACTGCCGGTTAAACTGTGTCACTACCAGTGTATGTTTGCTGTGTTCAGTTCCTAGTGCTTCCCGGTCTACTGAGTACTTTGGTTATTGAAACTGGATCCTGTCTCCATTCAGCCCTGCAGTATTATACCACAGTCCTGTCTGTCTGCATTTATCTTGTTACCTGCAGTGTTTCCACCTCACTGCCTCCATTATGTGTTACTGCAGTATCTGAATCCACCTGTCTGCTGTTTAGGCCCCTGCCTAGACCATCTCAGCTGCTTGTGTCAACCGGGCGACACAGGCCGCATTACAGAGTGTCTATGAGTTCCCTCGGCCTAGCTGCAGAGTCAGGTTGTTTCTGTTCGCTGAACTCCCACATGGCTTCCTAGCCGCATCCAGCAGCTTCTGTGCTGCCAACATTCACCATACAGCTTCCTAGCCGCTCCAAGTAGCTCCCGTGCTACCACCAATCTCCAAACGGCTTCCTAACCGCATTAAGCAGCTTCCATGCTGTCAACGTTCACCATACAGCTTCCTAGCCGCACCATCGGCTCTCAAAGCCATTATCAAATCATAGACTGTCAATCTAGAGCAATTTCCCCAACATTGGCACCATCGCTGCAACATCGGCACACTTGCTGCACCATCGGCTCTCAAAGCCATTATCAAACCATACACTGTTTATCTACAGCAATTGCCCCAACATCAGCACTATCGCTGCAACATCGGCACAGTTGCAGCACCATCGGCTCTCAGAGCCATTTGCTAACCCTAGACTGCTATCTACGACTATTGCCGCACAATCGGCACCATTGCCGCACCATCGGCACCATTGCCGCACCATTGGCATAACTGCCGCACCATCGGCATCATTGCTGCGCCTTCGGCAACATTGCTGCACCATCGGCACAGCTGCCACACCATCGGCTCTCAAGCTATCGTCCAAAAAAAACAAACTGTACTCTCACAACATCCGTACTATCTATATCCTTATCATCATCAACTATGTCAGTCCTAACTGTACATTCTTTACCTATTGAATTCCCCTGTATCTCCATGTGAGCCGAGCATAAGTCCAGGCGGCCACCTAAGTACCGGTGAACATATCCTAGTTCTAAGAGAACAACGGGCGATTGCTATTGGCCGAAGATCTCGCTAGCTGGGTTCTTGTGGTGTCACATGGAGTAGGCATCAGAGTTCGTAACACTGGGTACCTGACAAACTGGTGGCAAACAGTGGGATAATCATTTTTTTAATTATTATAAGAACTTATGTAAGTTAGTTGTGTGATTCCTGACAGGATCAGCATCCTAATTTACCAGAGAGTACGCTCTACGTTTATGAAATTTTAAAAGACATTAAGACAATTCTGTCCCCCTCTTCAGTTATTTTCAAAAGCTGTACAGTTTATAGGATTTATTTGCTACAATTCTGTTTGTTGTGTTTCATATTATCAACAACATACTACACTTGCATATTGTTTATTTAATGCAGGTATGGGGAACCTCAGGCCCAGGGGCTGTATAAGGCCCCTGGAATCATTTGGTCTGGCCCTCGAAGCTTTTGCCTGCTAGCCTCATCTGGATGGCAGGGTGCCTATAATGGCACCCAGTGGCCAGAATCTATGCAGCAGTGCCACCTGGAGTGTCTTTAGATTGCTTCAGATGGTCACACCGCTGCCCTTACAGCTCCAGGAGCATCCTCAGGATGCTCCAGCCATTGCTGTAATCACTGGCGATTGTGGCCCCATCCCCATGTGACATCACATGGAGGGGGTGTGACCTGCACCAGACCCGCGAATAATGTTATATATATATATATATATCAAAATGGCCCTCGACAGAAAAAAGGTTCCCCACCCCTGATTTAATGGCAAAGAGGTTTCGGAAGTCAATTACCTCTTAGTTAAATTGCACATCACAGTATATTCACTATTCTGGCCATATATTCACTACCATTCAAAAGTTTGCGGTCATATGAAATTTCCTTATTTTTGAAAGAAAAGCACTGTTTTCTTCAATGAAGATAATATTAAATTAATCAGAAATACACTTTATACATTGTTAATGTGGTACTGTAAATTACTATACTAGCTGCAAACATCTGTTTTTTTTAGGAATATCTACATAGGTGTATAGAGGCCCATTTCTAGCAACCATCACTCCAGTGTTCTAATGGTACATTGTGTTTGCTAAGCGTGTTATAAGACTAATGGATAATTAGAAAACCCTTGAAAACCCTTGTGCAATTATGTTAGCACAGCTGAAAACGGGTTTGCTCATTAGAGAAGCTATAAAACTGGCCTTCCTTTGAGCTATTTGAGTATCTGGAGCATCACATTTGTGGGTTTGATTATACTCTCCAAATGGCCAGAAAAAAGAACTTTCATGTGAAACTCAACAGTCTATTCTTGTTCTTAGAAATGAAGGCTATCCCATGGGAGAGATTGCCAAGAAACTGAACATTTCCTACAACGGTGCGTACTACTCCCTTCAGAGAACAGCACAAACAGGCTCTAACCAGAGTAGAAAGAGAAGTGGGAGGCCCCAGTGCACAACTGTGCAAGAAGACAAGTACATTAGAGTCTCTACTTTGAGAAATAGATGCCTCACAAGTCCTCAACTGGCAGCTTTATTAAATGGTACCCGCAAAATGCCAGTGTCAACGTCTACAGTGAAGAGGCGACTCCGGGAAGCTGGCCTTCTAGGCAGAATGGCAAAGAAAAGCCATATCTGAGACTGGTCAATAAAAGGAAAAGATTAATGTGGGCAAAAGAACACAGACATTGGACAGAGGAGGATTGGAAAAAAGTGTTATGGACAGACGAATCGAAGTTTGAGGTGTTTGGATCACACAGAAGAACATTTGTGAGATGCAATACAAATGAAAAGATGCTGGAAGAGTGCCTGACACAATCTGTCAAGCATGGTGCAGGTAATGTGATGGTCTGGCGCTGCTTTGGTGCTGGTAAAGTGGGAGATTTGTACAAGGTAAAAGGGATTTTGAATAAGGAAGGCTATCACTCCATTTTGCAACACCATGCCATACCCTGTGGACAGCGCTTGACTGGAGCCAATTTCCACCTCCAACAGGACAATGACCCAAAGCACACCTCCAAATTATGCAAGAACTATTTAGAGAAGAAGCAGGCAGCTGGTATTCTGTCTGTAATGGAGTGGCCAGCGCAGTCACCAGATCTCAACCCCATTGAGCTGTTGTGGGAGCAGCTTGACCGTATGGTATGCAAAAAGTGCCCATCAAGCCAATCCAACTTGTGGGAGGTGCTTCAGGAAGCGTGGGGTGAAATTTCTTCAGATTACCTCAACAAATTAACAGCTAGAATGCCAAAGGTCTGCAATGCTGTAATTGCTGCAAAAGGAGCATTCTTTGATGAAGGCAAAGTTTGAAGGACAAAATTATTATTTCAAATAAAAATCATTATTTCTAACCTTGCCAATGTCTTGACTATATGTTCTATTCATTTTGCAACTCATTTGATAAATAAAAGTCAGTTTTCATGTAAAACATGAAATTGTCTGGGTGACCCCAAACTTTTGAACGGTAGTGTAAATAAAGAAACCACAGCAGATTCAGTTTCTTGTCTTCTGATGAAATAAAGAGGTTAAAGCAAACAAATAAACATATTCAGTATAAATATGTTTTACAAACACTATTACAAATCTTGAGGTGAGTACCAATCACAGTAAATGTATTAGTATTTATTGCGCTCTATTTATTATTCCTGAATTAATTGTCCACTAGGGGTATTGCTCAATAATGTTTCAGCTTTCTATTGGTAAGTTTATTGATGTGTTTAAAAAGTGGTGTACAGTATAAAATGTAAAAATTGCACCAACAAATGTTCTAATGCTATGGTAAGGTAAAATGATTCTAAAGACCTTACAATAATATAAATATATAATATTTAATAATATATTATACAACTGTAACCATATCCTCTTTTCTTTTCACAGATATATGCCTTTACTGGATGAACAAATATATATTAGTTACATGTTTCTTAGGTGGTTCTTTGTTCACCAGAGCTTACAATCTGGCAATTACAAACTATAAATGTAGGTATATAATATTCAGGTGTGTGTGATGGAGGTCAGTCATGTTGCATAGCTCAGCCAGGTCTTTGCTTTATTAACTGGGTAAAACAACAGGGTGTGAGACAACACAGGGTTCATGCAGCACCACTAATATACATGCAATATGATACAGATCCAGCCAGGAGTGGGTTGTGACACAGTGGTAAGCAGTGGCACTACAGTGTCTGTAAAACTAAGGACACTTGTGGAAGAAGGAGGAAGAAGAATACACGGTAGGTCGCGTATGGGCAGTGAGCGTACCTCTGTCACTAAGGGAATGGATCAAGGAGACAGCGTGGACACCCTCCTCCTCCAACACCTCCCCCCTTTCTCAAGTTTGTATTAAGTTACATGCCAATACTTAGATCATTCCTGTAACCAAAAACACAGGAGATAATCCAAAATAACATAACAAGACATAACTCATCAACATTTCAAAATGCATGCTAGTCCACATTCTGGTAGTAAGGTATTAAGCACATGTGTTGTCAGACCTTTTGTCAACATATCTGCAAGGTTTCCCTCAGTAATCACGTAAATCACTCTGACTAAGGTGCTATATACCAGTTCTCTAATGAAATGTGCATAGACCGGCTATAATGTTTAGTTCTAGAAGACAAATCAGTTGCACCCTTATTGTCACATCCTATGCTGACAGTGTCATTCCTGTTAAGAAGACTCAGTTCACATAAAGTATCTTTCGGCCACAAAGCTTCTTTGATTGTTTTCAATGCCATATACTCAGCTTCAGTGGTGGATAAGGCAGCAATAGGCAGTTTTTTTACTAGTCTAGCTGAGAGTTGTATCCACTAGTGAAAACAAGCACCCTGATTATGAACTCCTATCATCCGCAATGTAACCTTGATACCGTAACCGTTCCATCATTTAAATATTGTACAATTCTTAGACCAAACAACTGGTGTGCAGGCCCAAGATCATTCAATTTGCACCTTTCACTAAAGCTGGCCATACACACTACAATTATCGGGGCGATCCACCCGATATCCGTGGATCGCCCCGATAATTGTAGCGTGTGTGGGGGGGACCGAGGGTTAAATATTGCTCAGTCGGGCATGCCAGATTGTCCAGCATGCCCGTCCGATGCGATATTTACCGGTAAACTGTCGGCCGCATCCGGCAGTGTATGCCCAGCTGCGGCCAACAGACAGACATTTCCTGTGTTCCTTCCCATGGAAGGAACAGGGAAATGTCTCCTCCCCCGGGGGCGGAGCGCGGATGTCTGCTAATACACTGTGAGAGAAATCTCACAGTGTATGCCGTGGACATCTGCGGTCTGACAGACATTTTATCTGCCCGTATATGCCCAGCTTTTTTCAACATCTTCACTTTGGCTACAATATCTGACTCTCCTGCTGTGCAAGCAACAAATCATCCACATACACAACTATAATGAATACATTACTTTCTCTCCATTTGTAGTACTGGTTAGAATGTGTAACGTTAATTTCTAGTAACACACTGTCAAGTTTTATGTACAAGCAACGGCCACTGTGCTTTAGCCCATACAATGATTTTTTCAGCAAGCATACTTTTCCTTCAGGAAATGAATTTACATTGTATTGTTCAAGTGGCTCCATGTAAATTTCTTCAGGTAGCTCACCATTCAAGAAAGCTGAATCAAATTTTAGTTGGAACAGCAGTAAATTAAATATAGCAGATATAGCAATGACCATGCACAATGTACTGTAGCTTGCTCAAGATCTCCCTATAGTCAATAACTGGTTTCTGGGTGTAAATAACCATTGGCAACAATTTGAGCTTTGTATGAGCAAGACTTCCCTCTGTGTTTAATTTCTTGCAAAGGAACCACTTATTTTTGACTGTATTGTGGTTGCTCGGTCTATCCACAATAGTCCATATATATATATATATATATATATATATATATATATATATATATATATATATATATATATATATATATATACAGTCAGGTCCATAAATATTGGGACATTGACAAAATTTTCATATTTTGGCCTCTATTCACCACCACAATGGCTTTGAAATGAAACAGACAAGATGTGATTTAACTGTAGACTTTCAGATTTAATTTGAGGGTAATTACATCCAAATCAGGTGAACGGTGTAGGAATTACAACGGTTTCTATATGTGCCTCCCACTTTTTAAGGGGTCAAAAGTAATGGGACAAACTAAACAATCCTAAATCTAACTTTCACTTTTTAATACTTTGTTGCAAATCCTTTGCAGGCAATTACAGCCTGGAGTCTGGAACGCATAGACATCACCAGACGCTGGGTTTCATCCCTGGTGATGCTCTGCCAGGCCTCTACTGCAAATGTCTTCAGGTCCTGCTTGTTCTTGGGGCATTTTCCCTTCAGTTTTGTCTTCATCAAGTGAAATGCATGCTCAATCGGATTCAGGTCAGGGGATTGATTTGGCCATTGCATAACATTCCACTTTTTAGATTTAAAAAACTCTTTGGTTGCTTTGGCAGTATGCTTCGGGTCATTGTCCATCTGCACTGTGAAGCGCCGTCCAATGAGTTCTGAAGAAATGGACTGAATATGAGCATATAATATTGCCCGAAACACTTCAGAATTCATTCTGCTGCTTTTGTCAGCAGTCACATCATCAATAAATACAAGGGAACCAGTTCCATTGGCAGCCATACATGCCCACGCCATGGCACTACCACCAACATGCTTCAATGATGAGGTTGTATGTTTTGGATTATGTGCAGTTCCTTTCCTTCTCCATACTCTTCTCTTCCCATCACTCTGGTACAAGTTGATCTTTGTCTCATCTGTCCATAAGATGTTGTTCCAGAACTGTAATGGCTTTTTTAGATGTTGTTTGGCAAACGCTAATCTGGTCTTCCTGTTATTGTGGCTCACCATCTTGTGGTGAACCCTCTATATTCACTCTTGTGAAGTCTTCTCTTGATTGTTGACTTTGACACATATACATCTACCTCCTGGAGAGTGTTCTTGATTTGGCCAACTGTTGTGAAGGGGTTTTTCTTCACCAGATCTTTTGTCATCCACCACAGTTGTTTTCCGTGGTCTTACGGGTCTTTTGGTGTTGCTGAGCTCTCCAGTGCATTCTTTCTTTTTAAGAATGTTCCAAACAGTTGAATTGGCCACACCTAATGTTTTTGCTATCTCTCTGATGAGTTTGTTTTGATTTTTCAGCCTAATGATGGCTTGCTTCACTGATAGTCACAGGTCTTTGGATCTTATATTGAGAGTTGACAGCAACTGATTCCAAATGCAAATGTCACACCTAGAATCAACTCCAGACCTTTTACCTGCTTAATTGATAATGAAATAATGAGGGAATAGCCCACACCTGTCCATGAAATAGCTTTTGAGTTGATAGTCCCATTACTTTTGGCCCCTTAAAAAGTGGGAGGCACATATTGAAACTGTTGTAATTCCTACACCGTTCACCCGATTTGGATGTAATTACCCTCAAATTAAATCTGAAAGTCTGCAATTAAAGCATATCTTCTTTGTTTCATTTCAAAACCATTGTGGTGGTGAATAGAGGCCAAAATCTGAAAATTCTGTCAATGTTCCAATATTTATGGACCTGACTGTATATATATATATATATATATATATATATATATTATTTTTTTTTATGTATAGTGGAAAAGGTGCTATTTAAGCATTGCATTCGGCTCCAGTTTATCAAAATAGTGTTGTTGGTTTTTTTTGCAAGAACTGATCAAAGATGGAGGGGCCCCGAATCAGTAACTTGCCTAGAGCCCCATGGGAACATAATCTGGTTCTGCTCAGTGGATGGCTGGGAAGAGGTATATATAAATATTCATTCAGCAAAACAAAGGCGGCATGGCACTCCAGTACTTAAAAAAATGCACAATATCTTTAGAAAATCAGAAATAACATTCTTTCTTTTTGTAAACACATATACATGTATTACTAATAATGGCAGAGTCAAGATTATTAACAATCCATATCATGATAGACTTTTTCATATTTAACAAAAATTTCCCTTCTACAGTATGTTCTACATGTGATTCACAGTGACAGAAGTAGTGATAACCAATGTCTCTACATTGGAGGAGTCTTTCACATTTTGGAAAGACTCCTCCAGAGAATCTGACACAGCACATGCGCACAGTGTCAGTTTCCCGAGCCTGTCGGAGGGTACATGAGAATGATCATAACAGCCCCCTCCTGTGCCAATGCCTCCTTAGGCATATTGCGAAATATGCTGCATTCTTCAGGCTATTAGTACATCGTGAAAATATATAGAATCATGCAGAGATTACAGTTTCTACCTAATTTTAGGAAAAATTGGCTTGATAAAAATGCCCCTAAATCTCTACAAATAAGCTGTACTTACAGCAGATGACAACAGAAGGTCATTTGGAATAGCTAGAGTATCCACACTGTTAAGCCGCTAACATGCAGTCCTCCATGTGGTATTATAACAGCAGAAGGAATCATGGCTACAGGAATAAGGGTGAGCGGCTACAGTTATTGTCCCAGAGGTCTGGACCAAAGAGATAAAGGCAAACAGAGGTAGCCGGCGCTCATAGGAGGGGCAGGGGTGTAACGCCACTAGAAGCTCTTTTGAAGAAGTATCCCTACTTCCTTAGATAATGAAATAAATTGAAAAAGCGCTCCGTGCTGTTAAGGAACATACAATAGTCTATGGCCTTAGATTCAAATGTTCAAGACCCGTATGTGTATATAAGAACAGTCACAATAGAAAATAATTAGAAGTAAAAGCTGGGGTGCAAAAACTTGAGGCCGAGTGTTCAGGACTTAAGTCCCCTGCTTCACAAATAGGTCTATATGATGGAGAGTGTTTAACCTTCTTAGAGTCAGTATATAATGTGAGTCCAATGAAAAATCAATATCCAGGTGGGCAAAAACTGTCGGCCGGGTGTTGACTTTATCAATAGTAGATTAAATCAGTTATGCAAAAACTGTTGGCCGAATCTTGCATGAAAACAAATGGGCTTTGTCCAGGATTTGGATACAAGTGGCCTCCTCATCCACTGCTCACACCACCTCAGAAAAGGAACGCAGTATCAGAGTAACAGGTACACTAGAATGCAGTGTTATGGGTAAGGAATGATTGCTTACTTGACCATGATGCCTGCTGGTCCTGCACGTACATGCGTCTGCAAATGCTTTATGCGAGTAACAGTGGGTGGCCTATAGTGGGTAATGAAGACTGGATATACTGGACTTAACAGAAAATACAACTATTTAATAAACAGTATATGGACAGAAATACCCTTCAAACAGGGATTACAAATTAAAAGTACATAAGTATGGATATTAGTGTCCCAACGTGTTTCATCTCATTTAGAGACTTCTTAAAGGGCAAATGTCCTTTGGTGTATCTCCTTTTGGTGTAGATGGCCGCCACCACTGATGAGGACAGTGAAGCAGGAGAAAGTCCTGCGTGACTTTCACCCACTGTTATCAGACAGCAGCGCGGACATCACGCTGCCGCATACTCCAACTGAAACAGAGGATAGACACTAGGGGATACCCTGATCCACCACCGCTACTGTGAGTGTGCGCGCGCAACCCGGAAGTATCACCCGGAAGTGCGGCGCTACCACAGCAGCGGGGGATGTATGGCTAATCACAGATAGTATATAAGAAGAGAGAGATACACCAAAGGACATTTGCCCTTGAAGAAGTCTCTAAATGAGATGAAATGCGTTGGGTCGGTAATATCCATACTTATGTACTTTTAATTTGCAATCCCTGTTTGAAGGGTATTTCTGTCCATATACTGTTTATTAAACAGTTGTATTTTCTATTAAGTCCAGTATATCCAGTCTTCATTACCCACTATAGGCCACCCACTGTTACTCGCATACAGCATTTGCAGACGCATGTACGCGCAGGACCAGCAGGCATCATGGTCAGGTAAGCAATCATTCCTTACCCATAACACTGCATTCTAGTGTACCTATCACTCTGATACTGCGTTCCTTTTCTGAGGTGGTGTGAGCAGTGGATGAGGAGGCCACTTGTATCCAAACCCTGGACAAAGCCCATTTGTTTTCATGCAAGATTCGGCCAACAGTTTTTGCATAACTGATTTAATCTACTATTGATAAAGTCAACACCCGGCCGACAGTTTTTGCCCACCTGGATATTGATTTTTCATTGGACTCACATTATATACTGACTCTTAGAAGGTTAAACACTCTCCATCATATAGACCTATTTGTGCCTCAGGGGACTTAAGTCCTGAACACCCGGCCTCAAGTTTTTGCACACCAGCTTTTACTTCTAATTACTTTCTATTGTGACTGTTCTTATATACACATACAGGTCTTGAACATTTGAGTCTAAGGCCATAGACTATTGTATCTCCCTGGACCAAAGAGAGCCTACTCCTCACTAATCTCTAAAACCGTCCAGGTGAGTGGATAATACTGTAAACAATGTCCTCTCATTCCCAATCATCAATGCGCTTCATCTCTATGTATGAGACTTTATCTAGGTGACTGCAGCATGAATGGATCTGCTGAAATAAATCATCTATCTCTATGGGAACTGCACTATCTGTACCCACAGACAATTTATTTCATGCACTGGCTGGACCAAAATGAAAGAAAAAAAATCCCAACAAATGCAATGTTCAGGTACAGCTAGCACATGAAAAAATGCATACTTTTTAGGGTATTCCTTCTCCTAATGTTGGTATACTTACAATGGGATGTAATTATGAGACTGGTGGCCGATGCCTATCTTAATCCTGACGCCGGAATCCAGAAGGATGCCAGCCCAAACTATGTAAGTCCCTTAGCTGTTAGCCGCAGGGGGAGAGGGTTAGGTTTAGGTAGCATGGTGGGGTTAGCGCTAGGTTTTGGGGGGAGGATAGGGTTAGGCAACCCTAGGGGGAAGGTTAGGGTTAGGCAATACTGGGGGGGTTAGGCACTAAGGGGGGAGGGTTAGGTTTAGGCACTAACAGGGAAGGTTAGGGTGCGGAGTGGGGAGGGTTAGGGTACTAGAAGGGAGGGTTAGTGGGGGACGGTAAGTATACTCTCCCGACCCCTGTCTGGATACCAACCATCGGGATGCCGCTGTCTGTATTTTGGCAGGAGGCATCCCGACAGCCGGCATTACATACTGATTCCCTTATAATAGTTAATGCAGGTATACTTACAACAGCTGATTCACTGCTAAGTGCAATGAGGAAATATCATATAGTTAGTTGTACATTGGTAGTGATTGTAGTAAACACTATACTGTTATATGTGAAAAGATACATTTCAAGGCCATCAAAACTGATGGATACTATGTCACAAAAACTTAACAAGTCATCAAGTGTTTGTCTGTATACAATGATCTGGGAAACAGTCTGCAACTGACTATTTCTCTTTGCAAAGCACACAAGGCAGCTGGCAGAGGACTGCAGGGAAAATGACATAATTTCAGATTTTTAGGGCTAATCATTTAACTGGATTAGCCCCAAAGTGATGTGTCTAAAACCAGCTTCCTTGTCTCTTTATGCACTCCAGATGAAACACATTAGCAAAAATATGGCAAGGGACATTCACAATGCACTGTTCTACACTCTCAGCATTTTCCTGCAAATCTGCAATTAGTCTGAAGGGCCTTGGTAAATTAGGCCTCTTGATAAATGAAGCAGCACCTAGACAGGTTTCAGATTTATTGGATCTTAGATGTCCTGCTGTCCAGAAACCCCTGGCTGCATGGCAGTGGAAGGACCGGGAGAATGGAAAGACAAAAAAATCCAATCAGCAGTGAGCAGCATCATAAACGCAGCTGAGGGAAAGAATGCTCCAAGCTGCTGACTGATTAGTTTTCAAAGTTCTGCCAGCAATGCTTTAGGCATACATTCAAAAGAAAAAAAGGGATAAAATATGAAGCCAAAAAAATATTCTAAATGTTTCTAATAAAAGCAAATTGAAAAATATAGTTTTGCTAAAATTAAGCACGAAAGTCACTGAGCAAAGTAATCAAAGGACATGTGTGTGAGTCACAGTGATTGAGTCACTCTGGCCTTGGTTGAGCTGTTTCCACAAGCTTCTAACTTTCACCCTACAGCAGAGTTTATTCGCCTCACCTCTAACTTGCAGATTAAACTGGCTACTCACAAGTGCACCTGTGAACATGACTAACAGTTTAGGATAATTTACTAAGGCAAAAAACATGCGGCAGCCCAGAGTTAAAGCCATAAGTTCCCACTTTGTGATGTTTTGCGACCAGGGATGAATTTTTGATATGACCTGTGTTTTTCTCATTATAACACCAGACTTTCTTATGATCAATTTATAAGCTAGTGCAGGATTGTCTGCATGGCATATTGCCCCAGACCCTCATGTATGGGCCCAACACAGAGATAATTATAAAAAAAAATGCATTTATTTTTAGGAGTGTAAGTCCTGCTTAATATTATGGATGGACTATAATGTAAGTTGACAGAAGACAGTGTTACTTATAAAGAGTCTACTTTAGACAGGGCCGTAGCTAGGGTAGTGCGGCCGGTGCCATCGCACTGGGCACCACAGGCCAGGGGGCACTGTTTGGGCCTGTCAAATTTCTGTTTACTATCATTCTTGCTTATAGCTTACTCTTATTTCATCCCCAGCATCTCCTGGCTTCCCCTATCTCTTCCCTGGCCCTTCTCCATGAAGCCATGTCCCTTTTTTATGGGTGCATTATGTCCCTTTGAAAAATTAGGGAGGCGCCAATGCTCTTTCTGGCACAGGGCACTAAAAAGTCTAGTTACGGCTCTGACTTTAGAATTGCCTGCGAGTACATTTCCATGATGAAAAGATGTGCATGTGCACAACCTGCATCCATAGCTACAGTTGTACATACTGTATTTTCAGCTGGCCCCATTTGCGTGCAGAAGGGGCACAGGGGTGTTACTGTAATGTACAGCTGCAGTACAGTATGGATGCAGAGACACAAGTTAATCACTCCCTTTGTGGTGTGTCTTGTTTAAAATTATACAGATCTTGATACACATTATTTACGAGATGTAAAATATGCACCTATACAAACCAGGTGCAATTCTGTAGTTGATGAACATGACCGACACATCTTTACTCCAGACGCATCAATATGCTAGATTTAAGGGTACACACCATAAGGTATGTACATCTCAGAAGCAGTGGAAATACAAGTATACAACTCATCTTTGGTCATATGCAAAATGTAAATTTTTGCATTCAGTTTTAACATTTGTCCTAAAGGCATAGTGTATCTCTTTTCTGGCAAAAATGCCAAAACAATTACATTTTGTGGTAACAGTTTATGTAAAGAACCACAATGGATGTCAACTGCACATATTTGGAGGCTTTCTGTCAGAATCCGCTACAAAGAGTTTGTTTGTGGAGGACAGAGAGCCGGGGGGTTTGGATGGCTAGAAGGCAAAATAGGGAAGTGACAGTCCTAGTTTCCTCAATATAGGTCAAACCCAGATGTTGGCTAGACCTAGCCAGAGGCATGGAGTCTAACCCACTCAGTGGTCTTCACCAGTGACCCCTCCAATTGGGATTTGGGTTTCACCACACTGAGTGAGCAGGTCGTGGCTCCCTGGACAGGGTCCTGGGAGAGACAAGGAGACTAGAGAATGACACTAATACTTGTACACAGGAGATCAGCATGTGAGCTGAATACATGAACACAGGAGATTAACTGAATACTTGAACACAGGAGATAAACTGAATGAACTGAATGCTTGAACACAGGAGATAAACTGAATACTTAAACACAGGTGACCAGCAAATGGGATGAATTCTTGAACACAGGGGATGAACTGAATACTTGAGCACAGGACATGAACTGAATACCTGAGCACAGGAGATGAACTGAATACTTGAACACAGGAGATGAACTGAATACTTGAACACAGGAGACCAGCGTATGAACTGTATACTTGAATACCGGAGATCAGCGTGTGAGCTGAATACTTGAACTCAGAAGATGAACTGAATACTTGAACACATGAGTTGAACTGAATACTTGGACACAGGAGATGAACTGAATACTTGAACACAGGAGACAACCTGAATACTTGAACACAGGAGACAAACTGATACTTGAACAGGAGACAAACTGAATACTTGACCACAGGAGATGAACTGAATACTTGAACACAGGAGAAAAACTGAATACTTGAACACAGGAGATGAACTGAATACTTGAACACAGGAGTGCACTAGAGAATGTTAGAGATCCTAGTCACAGGCTTGCTTGAAGAACACAGGAGAATGTACTGGGATTTACTAGAGATCCAGCTGAGAGCTAACTAGTGAATATCATGAAAACAGACACCACAGTAAACAGGGAGGCTGAAAGAAAGCTAAGCAGCACACTAAAAGACAACACAGGATTTGTAACATGAATAGTGGAGTTCTGAGAAAGACCTAAAGTAACATACTGCGAATTAGCTAATACAGGTAACACTAGAGAACTGCGAGTAGGCTGAAGCAACATTCTGAAGGATATAACACAGAGAAACACTAGTGAGTATCACAGTCACTGGAACAGTGAAGTTGAACAGCAGTTTCCTGTTCCTGGAGTCAGACTTAAATACCCCTGGGTAGCTCGTCATGGAATCAGAGGATCAGCTTAGTGACCACAGGACTACCATTGGGAGAGACTAGTCAGGTGATATGGACCAACATGGCTGTACCCATGCCCGGCACCGGGAACCAGGACGCACGCACAGAAGCCCTAGCAGACCTGGGAGAATACTCAGACACCACTCACCTTCACTCCCAGCGACTGAACACTTAAGCCCAAGGACGCCGGTGCGGAGGTGAGTAGTGGCCAATCCTAGGCCGCATCCTGACGCTTTCTCTGTAGAGTCAGTGTCTTGTTGTATGACGCACACAAATGCTCCAGATATGTAAATAAAGAAATTTAAATGTAATATTGTATTGCCGAAATAAAGGTAGCCCTGATATTCACCGGGAATAAGGATAGCTTCATACATCCTGAGCAGTAAACAGTAAAATTAAATGCAGTGTGTACCAGAAAGCCAGTATGTCTCATACACTGATTTAAAACCAGGGCCAGATTAAGGGGCTGAAAATGATCAGGTGCCTGTTGTGGGAAGTGGAGTTGTGACCAGTGCTGTATGGGTTTGACCAGTGCTGTGTGGATGTGACCAGTGCTGTGTTGGTGTGACCAGTGCTGTGTGGGTGTGACCAGCCAGTGCTGTGTGGGTGTGACCAGTGCTGTGTGGGTGTGACCAGCCAGTGCTGTGTGGATGTGTACACTCCTACACTATCAGCACCAATGTCCCCTTAAATATGTAAAAGTTTAAAAGTTGCATAATTTTGTGAGGAAAATAGAAATAATATGTAATACTTTTGATTTATGGCCGATTGTGTGGCCAGCTGTGTGGGTGGCCATCATCATGCTGTCATCATGATGGGCCTATTGTAATATGGATGCCTGGAGCTACAGTCTCATCCGCCCCATTGTTAATCAGCCTTGCTTAAAACAAAAAAGACTGAAAATTATGTTTCTGCTTGGAAATAGTGTAGGTAAACCAATAGGTAATTTCCTTTTAATTCATAATTTAGTGTACATAGAAAGATGTTTCCAGGATCCACCAAAGGACCAAAGCCCTCAAGCTCCACTAAAACTCATGACACAAAAATATGGGAAATGTAGCTTTGATTTTAAATCCTAAATTAATTATATATATTCATATTAAGTATTATCATCATTGAGATAAAAAAATATGTCTGCCTTTCTTAATATTTTAATATCATCTTACAGCCATGGCCAAAAGTTTTGAGAATGACACAAGTATTGGTTTTCACAAAGTTTGCTGCTTCAGTGTTTTTAGACCTTTCTGTCAGATGTTACTATGATATACTGAAGTAAAATTACAAGCATTTAATGAGTGTCAAAGGCTTTTACTGACAATTACATTAAGTTTATGCAATGAGTTAATATTTGCAGTGTTGACCCTTCTTTTGCAAGACCTCTGCAATTCGCCC
Organism: Taudactylus pleione; assembly: GCA_031769625.1. Taxonomy (NCBI): domain Eukaryota; kingdom Metazoa; phylum Chordata; class Amphibia; order Anura; family Myobatrachidae; genus Taudactylus; species Taudactylus pleione. The sequence goes on along the minus strand of JAUIMM010000756.1, from coordinate 1,854,127 downwards.
TGGCATGCTGTCAATCAAATTCTAGGCCACATACTGACTGATGGCCGCCCATTCTTGCCTAATCAATGCTTGGAGTTTGTCAGAATTTGTGGTTTTTTGTTTGTCCACCCGCCTCTTGAGGATTGAACACCAAGTTCTCAATGGGATTAAGGTCTGGGGAGTTTCCTGGCCATGGACCCAAAATGTTGATGTTTTGTTCCCCGAGCCACTTAGTTATCACTTTTGCCTTATGGCAAGGTGCTCCATCATGCTGAAAAAGGCATTGTTTGTCACCAAACTGTTCTTGGATGGTTGGGAGAAGTTGCTCTTGGAGGATGTTTTGGTACCATGCTTTATTCATGGCTGTGTTCTTAGACAAAATTGTGAGTGAGCCCACTCCATTGGCTGAGAAGCAACCCCACACATGAATGGTCTCAGGATGCTTTACTGTTGGCATGACACAGGACGAAGACTTTTGGAGGATGGTCTGGTGTCAAGAAGGGCAGCAAAGAAGCCAACTTTTTTTCCTTAAAATGTGTTTTATTAGATTAAAAAGAAAAATTAGAATGATATGTGGCATGTCTATATTCTATGTGCGACCTGATGATGACGACAACCATCAAACCAAGCATGTGAATAGTGGCAGTGTTTTTGCGCTTTAAAAGAAAACACCAGTACTTAAATTGCTGTAGGCCTTGTGGCCAGATAAGGGTCTTCCTTGTCTATAAAGTTGTTGGAACAGAGAAGACTGATGATATACTGTAAGATCTAGACAGGAGTGTTAATATATACCACTAGTAAGCAACAGTAAAAATGGAAAAATCACTGGCCGTACCATTGAGTACAATCAGAAAAAAAGCACTGTATAGAAGGCGAGTGCAACACAGAGATGCCTAAAACTTTGCCTATGGATGAAAATGCATGCATGTAATGCTAGAGCAATTACAGAAAGCTTGCATGTAACCCTGCATCTGCCCAAAATGTTCAATGCGTACATCTAATAAGCATGTTCTCAATGTAATGCTGTAATAGAAGCAATTATATACATATTTATATACATATTTCTTTTTAGACAGTGATTCCTGACATTAATTTAGAAGAAAGTGTGTATGCGAGTTATGTAAACCTACAGACCATATATTACTGATATCTTGATTAAGTGCTTTTCCACAGGTTTCTATACAAAGCTTTGTGTACAGCCCAATCAGCACATTGGGTCTGGTATTACTGAAATCTATACAGCTTCCAACCATGTTTAGAAACTGCACTATAGAAATCTTGAATATTAAGCGTATTTATAACAGATGTGCCTGTTTTTAATGTCTCTTTGCTCATTTGACATCTGTAGATAAAAATATAGTCTGTAAATCTTGTTTGAATGTCAACTGTGTATCCAACTCATACTCTTAATATTTCCGCCTTCCTCTTTAATTCTGCATTTTGTGATCTCTGTGTAATATCATATCTTTATTAAGTGCAGATGATCAAAATATCTAATGTGTTCCGATGCTCAGATTTGGCAAGATAATAGAAATATATATAATTAAATACAATTTTATTGAAGTCAGGGAGGATTGGGCTGATAACCAAAAGTAAAGACATGGGTAGGTTCTATCTTCTCTGTTAATGATTATAAGGTCACCCAAGTGAACCAGATGCCTACTCACCATTTTGTGCTGTGTGTTGTACCAATATACTGTATCTATTATATAATGCTGTTAAACTGTCTGTCTATGACATGTGCAGTGAGAGCTGGATTGTGGCACGCATATGCACCTCACAAGCCCCTTGCCACCAATAATAAGCCATATGTTGTTGCTGCTCCCAGCTCCATACTGGGTCAGTAGGCCAGCCCACATGCCCACCTTCCCTTCTAACTTACCACACATTGCCCACCACCCTGCTCATGGAGCATACACTGCCCTGATGACATGCAATGTGTCTGGTCATTTTACTACGAGAGCAAAGAAAAAAGTAAACACAGAGAAATGAGGCAGAGGAAAAGGGTAAGAGAGAGAGAGAGAGAAAAAGAGGGAGGGAGAGTGGAAACAGTGAGAAACAGGGGGGGGGAAGAGGAGGAGAGAGTAGAAATGGGAAGTGGGTAGAGAGAGGAAAAAGAATCAAGGCAAACTCGGGAACTACAGCTAGTAAATATACAGTATATTACATATACTTACACACACATATACCTAGTAGCCACTTTATTAGGTACAGTACATCTGTTTGTTAATGTAAATAGATAGTTAGTCAAATATTTGCAGCACAAAGCCAAGCAGACTTGGTTAAGGGGTTCATTTTTTCATCAGATGAAACACCAAATAGGGAAAGATATGTGATCTAGATGACTTTGGCCATCATTCAGAGCCGGACGCAATTAGCGCTCGCTCGTCCTGAAAATAGGGGTGGCTATTCAAATGAACCGTTCGCTGTTTGCGGTCTGTTCACGCCTCTAGGTCTGAACGAGCGAACAAAACTTGCGGTCGTTTTTTGGGAAACTACGCCCCCTGGCCGCTCGCATCCTACGTCATGTCCGCTATTTATTAGATTAATTGAGTACATCGAACAGGGTATGAACTGCTCGCTATTCTTGTGGTCGGTTTTTGCTACCACAATTTTGCGAGCAGGTCTGGCTATAAAATAACTCAGTGACGTGGTCAATGACGCTGCTGTTTTAATTATGCACACCCATAAAACGCCCGTTTTGACCTTTAAGCACGCCTGCGTTCTGATTTCCACTCCCCGTTTTCAAGCACCTTCCCCTGTTACCACCCACATACGCCTCATTCTGTCACTCAAATGATCAGGCATTCGCTATTTTGCGAGCACATGAATTTCGACCGCACTGACTGGTTCGCGCATGCGTATAACGATCCGTACGCATGCGCAGTTGGCCAAACATCGCTCGGAGCGAACAAGCTGCCACTTACGAGTGGCTCTGAATCAGGCCCTTTGACCATGAAAAGATTGTTGGTGCCAGACTGGGTGGTTTGAGTATATCTGAAACTGCTGTTCTCCTGTTTCTTACATGCACAACAACAAGAGAGTGGCAGTTCTGTGGGAGAAAATGTCTTGTTAATGAGGTTAGTAAAGTGCTGAAGAGCATCTAGAAATGCACAGCATGTCAAGCCTTGAAGCATATGGGATATAGCAGCAGAAGACTGCATCAGGGTCCACTCCTAAGAACAGGAAACTAAGGCTACAGTGGGCACATGTTTACCAAACTGCACCTCGTCAATAATAGCTTTCAGTTAAATCTACCTGTACTTGACATGCACAGGACTTGAACACAAAAGTTCATGTACCACAGTCAAACACTTGATACATGAGCTATATGCTGTTGTGTAGCAAACCTTGTGGCTCATATTGTAGTGATTAGGTTGACATTTACAATGTTAATAGTTATGATGTCAACATTGTTTAAATGTTGACAGGGAATGTGTTGACAGTCTCAGAATGTCAACATTAAAGTTAGGCTGCGGATGGGTCGGTGAGTATGTGTGATAGTGAGTGTGAGTGTGCATGTGTGTGTGTAGTCAACAGAATGCTAATGCAACTATATGCCTGTTTACTTAGTTGTATAAATCTATGCAATCGCACTGCCCCATCCAATAGAGCAGGCGGCCCGTCATCAATATCATATGTACACCTACCCCATGCTAGGTGGAGGAGATTAGACTGAATTTGGTGTCCACATTGCATACATCCAACTCAGCAGAGGTAGAAAACCTGCACACACCCCCATGACACATTAATGGAATGGTTCTCTTGCGTGTGTACCCACCCAGTAACTCCAATTTAGCCATTGCAGATAATTGACTTATATGACTCAAGATCACTTAAGATTGTAAAGATGCGTACACAGTCTTGTGGCGCATGGGCAGTCTGCAAAAACTCAATAGATACATCCAAAGCTGGGTACACACTGACAAACATATTGGCCGATTAATTGATCGGCCAATATATCTGCTGCACGTCGGCCAGTGTGTACCTGTAATATGCCAGTGATACAGACATATCGCATTGCAGACCACCCATACATGTACAGCGGCAGCCATGGGAAGGAGGCAGACACGCCCTTGAACCGACCAGCGGGACCCGCCTCCTCCTACACACTAAACACAGATGATGGTTGTTCAGTGTGTACGAACAACCATCATCTGCAGATATATCTTTTAAGTGTGTACCCAGCTTTACAGGCAACATAGAATCAAGTCCTAAATATAATTTCCATAATTGTGGCTTATCTATTAATTTAATTTTTTAATGTATTTTAATACATTTAATGGTGAAGGTAAAATCTAGGGGTGTGCACCGGCCACTTTTCATGTTTTGTTTTTTGGTTTGGGATCTGGAACTTTCTTCGTGTTTTGGATCTGGATTGGTTTTGCCAAAACCACCCTTCCATGTTTTGGGTTCTGGGTTTTGTGTTTTGGATCTATATTTTTTTTTTAAAAAGCATAAAAACAGCTAAAATCACAGAATTTGTAGGTTTTTCTGTTCCTATGTTATTATTAACCTCAATAACATTAATTTCCACTCATTTCCAGTCTATTCTGAACACCTCACACCTCACAAGATTGTTTTTAGGCCAAAAGGTTGCACGAGTTAGCTGGATGACTATGCTAAGCGACACAAGTGGGCGGCACAAACACGTGGCCCATCTTGGAGTGGCACTGCAGTGGCATACAGGATGGCAGTTTGAAAAACTAGGCCCCAAACAGTACATAATGCAAAGAAACAAAAGAGGTGCAGGATGGAATTGTCCTTGGGCCCTCCTACCCACCCTTATGTTGTATAAACAGGACATGTACACTTTAACAAACCAATCATTTCAACGCCAGGGTCTGCCACACGACTGTGGCTGAAATGATTGGTTCATTTGGGCCCCCACAAAACAAGCTGACAATTAATCTGTCCCTGCACAAACTGGCTCTACGGAGGCAAGATGTCATCCTCATCCTCCTCATTCACCAATTCCTCACCCTCTTCAGTGTTGTGTACATCCTCATCCTCACAGAGTATTAATTCGTCCCCGCTGGAATCCACCACCACAGGTCCCTCTGTACTTTCTGGAGGCTGGGCTCCCTGGAAGAATTGATAATTCATTTTGATGAACATCATCTTCTCCACATTTTGTGGAAGCAACCTCCTACGCCTTTCGCTGACAAGGTTCCCAGCTGCACTAAACACTCTTTCGGAGTAGACACTGGAGGGGGGGCAACTTAATAGAGCCAGTTTGTACAGGGGCCTCCAAATTGCCTCTTTTTCCTGCCAGTACAGGTACGGACTGTCTGACATGCCTACTTGGATGCTGTCACCAATGTAATCCTCCACCATTCTGTCAATGGTGACAGTATCATATGCAGTGACAGTAGACATGTCAGAAATTGTTGCCAGGTCCTTCAGTCCGGACCAGATGTCCAAACTTGGTCCTGTCTGCCCTGCATCACCGCCAGCGGGTTGCTTAGGATACCTAAATTGTTTCCTGGCAGCCTCAGTTGCAGGAGAAAATGAAGAAGGAGTTGTTGACGTGTTGCGTTCCGCTTCAGCTGACAGTGTTTTCACCAGCAGGTCTTTGCACCTCTGTAGGCTTGTGTCGGCCAGAAAGAGAGACACCACGTAGGCTTTAAACCTAGGATCGAGCACGGTGGCCAAAATGTGGTCTGATTCAAACAGATTGACCACCCTCGAATCCTGGCAAAGTGAATGAAGGGCTTCATCCACAAGTCCCACATGCCAAGCGGAATTGCTCTGTCTTAGCTCCTCCTTCACTTTCTCCAGCTGCTTCTGCAAAAGCCTGATGAGGGGAATGACCTGACTCAAGCTGACTGTGACGTCTGTAGCAGAGGTTTTGGGCACAGTGGGCCATAGCTGTGGGAGGAAGCAGAGACGGGGGGCCTGGATATATGTTCTCCTCATCCACAGGTCTTGGGTGTTGGTGAGACCTGGGCAAAGGTGCGGAGTCTAACCCAGAGGGTGGTGTTTGCCAGTGACCCCTCCAAGCGGGATTTGGGCTTAGCTGCACCCTGTAAGCAGGTCGTGGTCCTTTGACCAGGTACCCAAGGCCCGTGGGAATGGAGACACATATAACAGTGGCCCTGGGAGAAAGTGCCTGGGATAAGGCACTAAACAATACTCCTAAGAATGACGTTTAGCATGTTTGTAGTATAGGAAGCACGCTGGTAAGTACACTCTGACACGGAGTTCTCTAGTAATGTTTGGTACATAGGCATAGATGTAACCCATGGTTGCACGGAGGGTCACCAGAGACGTAAATGCACACAGGTGGAGGTGGAAACACACTGCTGCACGGAGAATCACCAGAGATGTTTGGGCACACAGGTGGAGAAGGTAGCACACTGCCGCACGGAGAATCACCAGAGACATTTGGGCACACAGGTGGAAATGGTAACATACTGCTGCTGACACGATGGAACAGGAACCTGGACCGGGAACTCAACTATAAAGCACTAGGAGACAACCGTTGTTCAGGCAACTTCCTGTAGCCTGTGGGCCAAATATATACCCAGGGGAACCCTTCTATAGGTGCACAGCATCAGCTGACTACTCCTCTATCCTGGGACGAAGATACTGTCACATGGGCTGACTGTCATGGCGGCGCCCATGTCAGGAACTGCGATCCCCGACACCGGACCACCCGCCGACTACTGCATGCGGGGAGAATACTCAGCTTCTCCCCCGCCGATGCGCCAGCCGCTCGACCGCCCGGGATGTCAGAGGAAGCCGGCGGGATGGTAAGGGAGAGCCGATCCCCGGCTGAGCCCTGACACTGGTACTGTCTGAACTGACTTCACGTGTGGCAATTTCGAAGGGTTGGAGAAACTTGCACAACCTGGAAATCATTCTCCACTGCGCTTGAGTCAGGTGCATACCCTCTCCTTTGCCTATGTCATAAGTGGATGTATAGGCTTGAATGGCCTTTTGCTGCTCCTCCATCCTCTGAAGCATATAGAGGGTTGAGTTCCACCGCGTCACAACCTCTTGCTTCAGAATGACTGCTTTCATACTTCATCCTCCTCGCTAAGGACTTTTGGAGGGTCAATTGCTTAGTAAAAGAAGTAGTGGTGTTCCTACTTTCTCTCTGGGATGATGACCGACTCCCAGCAGCAACAGCAGCAGCAGCAGCAGCGGTTGGTATAGCAATGCAGGATCCTCCCAAGGAATCTCAGATAGGAGCGTCAGTCATGCCAGTGACATGGCCTGCAGGACTACTTCCGATCCTGACTGAGGAGGAAATTGACGAGGAGGGAGGTGACGGTGTGGTTTGCAGGCACTTGGATACAACAGGAAAAAGGGATTTAGGTGTCCCTGGACTGCTTATGGTCTTAGCCAAAGTTTCTGAACTTGACAGTAACTTTTTATGAAAGCACTGCAGGTGACGTATAAGGGAGGATGTTCCTAGGTGGTTACCGTCCCTACCCCTACTTATTCCACCTTACATATGGTACATACTGCAAGACAGTTGTTGTCCAGATTTGGATAGAAATATTGCCAGACCAAAGAGGTGGAATGTTTGGTCTTCTGCCCAGGCATGACCTTGATGGACTTTTTCATCCCACGGACAACAACTGTCTCCCCCGGTGCCTGATTTTAAACAAACCACCTCACCATCAGAATCCTCCTCGTCAACTTTCTCCTCAGCGCCAGTTACACCAATATCCTCATCCTGTTATACTTCAACAGTGACATCTTCAATTTGAATATCAGCAAGTGGACTGTGGGTGCTCCTTCCATCACTTGCAGAGGGCGTGCAAATGGTGGAAGGAGCCACCTCTTCCCATCCAGTGTTGGGAAGGGCAGGCATCGCAACCGTCGCCACACTTGGAATCTCCATGGGGATTTGTGATATCTTCTTAGAATTAGAAAGCACAGTTCTTTGCTGTGCTTTTTCCAGCTTAACTCGTTTGATTTTTGTAGGGGGAGGAGAGCTTCCATCGTCATGTGAAGCTGAACCACTAGTCATGAACATAGGGGAGGACCTTAGCCGTTCCTTGCCACTCCGTGTCGGAAATGGCATATTGGCAAGTTTACGTTTCTCCTCAGACAAAATTTATTTTTTAAGGTCATTTTCCTGAACTTTGCCATTTGGGATTTTATATGCCTTCTACTATGACATTGGGCATGGGCCTTGGCAGACAACGTTGATGGCATTTCATCAAAACAGAAAAAAATAATAGTTTTTTTTGCACTTGGGGGGAGCACCCCTAATGGACAGATCACCCCCTGGACACTACAGCACCCTTTTAGGACTACAGCCTTTATGGGACACTGCACAACACAGCCCACCCAGCCCCTATAGACTTTGGAGTGGACACAGCCCCTATGGACAACTGACTGCACAACACAGCCCAGCCAGCCCCTATGGATAACAGCAGTACAACACAGCCCAGACAGCCCCTATGGACTGAGTGGACACAGCCCCTATGGACAACAGCAGCACAACACAGCCCAGCCAGCCTTAACTCCCACCCTCCCTCTTCACTGTCCACAGCCGGAGTGAAAAATGGCGCAGACGCAGGGACCTTTATAGAATCCAAAACCCGCGAGATCCGACAGCGGGATGATGAAGTTTTGCCTTGATTTCAGGTCCGAGTCAGGCAGGAAAACCCGAGCCTGACTCGGTTCCCGGCTTGGATCGGGGGGCTTGGTGGGGTTTGGATTCCATAAATCCGAACCCGCTCATCCACAGTAAAAAGCTGCAGTGTCAGCAGGCATGTATGTATGCAGAGCCAATAGCAGCTTCCATTTAAAGAGAGAACATGACATGACAAATAATGTTAGATACACTGTGCGAAAGCACACATCCAAAAGATAAAACAGGATAACCGGGCCGTTCAACTTACAAACATACAGTAGGGTCTGATTCAGCACAACATAAGGATACCCACCTTACCTTACACAAATTTGCAAATTTGCAAAAATATTGGTAACATTGAGTGCAATTGCAGCCTCATGCACACTTGCACAAGGTCAGTCAGACCTTACGTAGTGAATACACAAGATGTGTACGGCATCGCAATGGCTAATTTATGCACAGCCCTGCAACAGCGTTGAAAGGCATTGGCACGCCTGCATATTGCTGACCACCCCCAAACGGTAATCCCTGTCAATTACTCTGCGATGGGTCTACGTAGTTACTGCGATCACAATCCCAATCACAGTGGACTGTTCGCGCAGACGTACTGCGGTGCAAACGCATGTGCTGAACGCATCAAATGGCCAATTGCGTGTGTAATCGCAGTTGCGATCGCTGCTGAATCAGGCCCATAACCCTCTAGGTCATCACAATGTGTATTGGTAACAGAAGACTTATTGAACATTAGTATGTGTTGTTCATTGGAAGCATAGAATGGGAGATTTACAATATTTTTCCAATATTTTCTAACTGTGATTTCAGATGTCACATGTTTGCAGATAATTTGAATGCCTTGCCACGCATTCTATACATTTACATCTACACTAAACATCTTTATACAATTTTACAATACCGTTGTTTACGCAACATTTCTTTCAGCCCTCCGTCTGCAAGTTTACCCAGCTGGCTGTTATATGGTTTTGTGAAGCATTGCTAATGGAATGAGTACAAAGAGAACAGCATACTGTAGCTCGATGTAATGTTAGGAAGAAAATCTTTATCATTGTGACATCTTGGATTATCCCAATTTTTATCTTTTGAAACAATCCTTTGCATTTTCCAACTTATTGCAGTGACATCTGCCAACTCCTCTGCGGATGTCAAATGAATAATATCTCTTCCTACAGATGTTTTGTCTCTTTCCTTTAACATTGTGCAAACCAGTTGTCTTTTTCGATCCAAATTGGATACTTGCATTACTTAAAAATCTCCTCCAAGGTCTATGATGTGAAAGGCATTGTCTATGCTATGCACTAATTCCAATTTGCCATATTAATATATAGGTTGGTGTTTTTTACTCATTTTGTTCCTACTATCAGACAATTCCAGAAGTAGATGTCATGGTTATTGAGACACATTGGTTGATTAAAGGTTCCCTGAACCTAAAACACATGTAGGGGTAAATGTAAAAGTGTTCACTCAAGGGATATATTTACTAAAGTGCGGGTTTTTAGAAGTGAAGATGTTGCCCCTAGCAACCAATCAGATTCTAGCTATTATCTTCTATAAGGTGCTAGATAAATGTTAAGTAGAATCTGATTGGTTGCTCTCCACTTCTATAAACCAGCACTTTAGTAAATATACCCCTAGGTTTTTTTATGCTAATCACTGAGGATGGCACATTTTAATTTTGAAGGGCATGTATTTTTCAATACTTACCTCTCTGGAGTCTCTGCACAAATCACTAGAAAAATTATGATTGCAGCGTGGGCCCGAGGGGCCCGTGTGCACCACACACCTTGCACCCATTATAGATATGCCTCTGGACAGACCCCCCCTTTACTCATTGAACATCAGACCCCAGATCAGAACACTTCTTTACTCATCAAAAATAACACCTCAGATCTATGGGGGTGACGCAATTCATTCACTCACCCCATTCTGCAGTCCCTCATCTCTCAGGCAGTAGTGTGTTTGCCTGCACTCTAAATGGTGGATAATTACAGCCATCCACCAATCAGTGTTTGCAGACATCCCACCACTGTGATTAGTGTATGTCCAGCAAACTTCTGTGTTCTGACATACTCTAATCCAACTTCACTGTATAGTGCGAAGTATGTAACCAGCAGCAAGATACAGGCATGTACACGCAGAGCGTGGTTGCGTGCAACCACTAAAATTGTACCTATAGAAAGAGATATATACTGTATATGTGTGTGTAAACAAAATATTGATTTCTTGTTAAGTCTCATCCGTCATGTCAGACAAAGAGGCTCACAGTCTGCATCTTTCAATGTATTTTAGTGCTTTTCAATGTGCCTATTTATCCACATTGCCCATATGTGTTTGCACATCCTCTTTCCCATTTTGGGGACTCTCCCAGGTAAATCAAACTGTGTCTGCTTTAGCGGGATTGCAGGACTGGCTGGAAATTTTCACTGTAGAAATCATGAAAACAAAACTTAAAAAAGTTAAAACAAAAATGATCATGCAGCACACCACTAATTGGGAGAGTGAGAGGATATTGGGAGAGGCTTTATTGCATGTTTTGTTTCTACTCTATGTTTCAATTGTCTTTTTATTCCATTAGTCAAAATGTGCTGTCCTGTACAAAGTGTACCAGGCATCCCATAGATGTATATATAGGCTGGGCCACATTTTCAGTGAAGAACTTTTGTGGGTAGAAAAATAATCTGCAGCCCAATTACTGTATATGTGCCATCCTTTTAATGTTCTTTTAATCAATCTCAATCTGCAAAATAAAATCTCATGTTGGCATGTGAGTGCATCTAGTCTGCACAGCTGCACTCAGCTCTTCCCATCAACAGATACTACATTTTATACTCCTCCAGCCACAGGGCCTGATGCAGAGGTGGAAGTAAATCAGGGGGATCCAGTCACCAATCATAATGTCGACACCACACTGTTGACGGTTATGATGTTGACATTGTTGAAATGTCAAAATGGAACATATTAACATCTGCAGGATGTTCACAATGCTGGGACGGGAGGGTTGGGGTTAGGTACTAGTGGGAGGAATAAGGTTAGGCTGCGGAACAGGAGGGTTAGGGTAAGGCACTAGGGGAAGGGTTAGGGTTAGGCTGTGGGAGGGTTAGGGTTAGGCCCTAGGGGGAGGGTTAGGGTTAGGCTGTGGGATGGGAGGGTTAGGGTTAGGCCCTAGGGGGAGGGTTAGGGTTAGGCTGCAGGACAAGAAGGTTAGGGTTAAGCTGGATGGGAGGGTTAGGGTTAGGCTGCGTGATGGGAGGGTCAGGGCTAGGTACTGGGGGAGGATTAGGGTTAGGCTGCAGGAAGAGTGGGTTTGGGTTAAAACTAGGGTTAGGCTGCGGGATGGCAGGTTTAGGGATAGGCACTAGGGGGAGGAGTAGGGTTAGGCTGCAGGAAGGGAAGGTTAGGGTTAAAACCAGGGTTATAGATGCTACTCACTGCTGGAAACACTACATCATAGCTGGAAGTCATAATAACGTCACCGCCGAACACAGAACAAAGTAAGTCACTGCTTGATCACCAGGAATGTCGACATGCCATCACTGTTCACATAATAAATGTCAACATGCGAATGTTGATATGAAGCATGTTGACATTAGGACCATGTCAACATTCTCATGTCACTACAATACATGTCGACATAATACATGTCGTCAAATATACCCAACCCAAATAAAGTGTATATTACTCAAAGTAGCGTGCGTGGAAAAAAATGCATAAAATCACCATATGCAGAGTTGTACCAATGTTGAGATTTGACATCACCTGTGCTTACTCTTACTGTAGTTTACTGGTAGTCATCATCGTCAGCGGGCACTAAACTAGGCGCCCAAGCTACAAATGCTAAGAGGCATAACCAGCATTTGCCTGCATGAGTACATCCAATTAGATCCAAGTTTTGCCTCTTCGGCCATAATAATCAAAATGCTCTGCATCGACCCTTTGTAAGCCGCTTATTTGGAGAATGCACAGTGTAAATTCACACAAGATACGTTCCATAAACGGGTGTACATTCAACTTTTACTTAAGCTCCACTATGTACAGTATGTGCACACCGTAGCCTCTTTTGTGGAATAACAGGTGCAAATGCTATATGTGCTACAGAAGTATGTACTGTAAGTGACTTTTTATAGGGAAAAAGAATTCCCCCAACAATCATAACTTTTGTCACTGATAAGGAGCATACACACGGTCAGATTTGTCAGATGAACGATATCGTTCAACGATTTGAACGATTTTGTTAACGATTTTGTCAACGATTTGAACGATTTTTATGAACGATGAACGATTTGAACGATATTGGACAAATCTGACACTATTTAAATGAGGGAAAATAAAATGAGAATGATTGGTCCAAACACAATGATTGACAGATATGTGTGTGTGTGTCATATGGTGGGTGTGGCTACCCTGAGGGAATAAAAAGGTGGGGGCCAATTTAAAACTTTGCCTTTCTTGCTCTGTGGCTAGTTTGGTTCAGTTTATACCAGCTAAACGTCGTTGTATTGCTAATTTGCTCCGCTTTGTTTTTGGCTTGCCTTTTACAAAGTGTGTTTATTGTGCAATTGTGACATGGAACCCATTCGTCAGTGAATGATGGTGGCCTACGCAGGAGTCGCAATTTTGTCTGAGAGAGAGAGGGCCGAGAGGAGGAGGAGGCCTCGCTGTTGCTGGACAAAGGAGTGGCTACTGCGGAGGGATACCATGTCCCATATGCCTTTGTTGATGGAAATCCGTGAGAATAATCCGGATGACTACCGGAATTTCTTGCGGATGGAAGACATCATCTTTCAGGAGTTGCTGCGGCTTGTGACTCCTGTTATCCAGCGACAGGATACAAATATGAGGAGGGCCGTATCGGTTGAGGAGAGGCTGGTGGTTACCTTACGATATTTGGCTACCGGAAGATCCTTGGCTGACCTGAAATTCGGTTCCCTCATTTAACCACAGGCTTTGGGTGTCATCATACCGGAGACGTGCAAGGCCATATACCAGGCCGTCAAAGTCCCAGTACTTAAAGGTAAACTTAATTGCATGTAATGACACACTGTGGCTGTTTTTTTTCAAACTATTGTTTTTTTTTGTGTGTGGTAAACTTTAGTCGGTGATCTTATTTTTCACTGCCAAAATGTATCCACATATTAATTTCTTTAGATAATTATGTGGTGAGGTAAATCTTTGCAATAAAAATGCATTCATTCCTTTGCGTATAAATGGAGTTATGCAAAAAGTGCTGTATTTGTGTTTGGGGGTTAGAAATGTTAGGGAACCCCCATGCAGCCTTACAACAAACCCGCAAAAGAAATATGTTGTATTTCAAATCACCTGAATAACTCCAGTAGTACAGACAACAGTACATGTGGCCTTTTTTTGGCAATTTCCCTAGTCATGGTTCACCCTAATAAGTAGTGCCTTCTTTATTAGTACCCCCTATGCAGTGCGTAAAGTAGTATTCCCCCCCTAAATAGTACCCACAATAGTAGTCCACCATATGCATTGCCCCCTGTAGTAGTAATCCTTATGCAGTGCCCCCAGTAGTAGTCCACCCTATGCAGTGCCCACAGTAGTGGTCCCCCCTATGCAGTGCCCACAGTAGTTTTTCCCCCCTCCTATACTGTGCCCCCATGAAGTGGCCCCCCCTATACAGTCAGCCCTATAGTGGCCACCCTATACTGTGATTCCTGTATTTGCACCCCCCTAATGCAGTGACAGTGCCCCCTAAGGAAACTGGATTTCAACCTCTATACGCACCTACCTATACCTTCTAAACCTTGCCTATAAACCTCTAAAATTTACGCTATTTGCGTACGCAGTCATACAGTAAAATAAAGACTTTAGACCTTGAACATGTGTTTCCAAAGCACAAAGTATTATTCAAGTAAAGTACAGTCAGTTACACGCTGACTGAGCGAGCGAACGAAACATGCGCTCGCTATTTTGTAAAGACGCCCCCTGGCCGCTCGCATCCTACGTCATCTCCGCTCCCGCTGCGGCTCCAGCACCACAGTGATCACCTTGATCACTGTGGAGCAGCAGCAGCAGCGGCTCTGGTAGCCGCGGCTGCTGCAATGTTCGCCCGGGCTCAGCTCCGCCTCCCTGTCCCCATGTGCCTGATCACTGCTGGCCACAGTGATCGGGCAATAAATAATTTTGAACAAATATAAAAAATATATATATGTGTGTATATATATATATATATATATGTATATATATATATGTATATATATATATATGTATATATATGTATGTATATATATATATATATATATGTATGTATGTATATATATATATAAGTATATATATATGTAAATATATATATATGTAAATATATATGTATGTATGTATATATATGTATATATATATATATACATACGTATGTGTATATATATATATATATATATATATACTAGGGGTGTGCACCGGACACTTTTCGTGTTTTGTGTTTTGGTTTTGGATCTGGATCTTTCTTCGTGTTTTGGATCTGGATTGGTTTTGCCAAAACCACCCTTCCGTGTTTTGGGTTCTGGGTTTTGTGTTTTGGATCTGGATTTTTTCTTAAAAAATAAAAAAAACCGCTAAAATCACATAAATGGGCCTTTTTTTGTTCCTACGCTATTAATAACCCCAATAACATTCATTTCCACTCATTTCCACTCTATTCTGAACACCTCACACCTCACAATATTGTTTTTAGGCCAAAAGGTTGTACCGAGGAAGCTGGATGACTATGCTAAGCGACACAAGGGGGCGGCACAAACACGTGGCCCATCTAGGAGTGGCACTGCAGTGGCAGACAGGAAGCCAATCAGCGTTATGGTGCCCATTTGCATGTAGCACGAACCCGGGAGATCCGTGCTACATGCATCTGTGTGATTGGCACAGAGCAATGACAGGTCCGTGAGACCCGTCTGTGCTGCTGTGGTAAAAAAAAAAAAAAAAAACCTGTGTAAAAAAAGAAAAAAATGGCGTGCACCCCCCCAAAAAAGAGCAACCAGCCCCGGGCATTAGTAACCCAGTGCTGGGTGTGCTTAAATACAGGGGACAAACGACGTAGGGGTCCCCTGTACTTAAGCACAACCAGCACCGGGCTAGTCAGAACCAGCGCTGGTTGCCAAAATACGGGGGACAAACGACGTAGGGGTCCCCTGTATTCTGCGCAACCAGCTCTGGGCTCTGATCCGGTCCTGGTTCTGGAAATATAGGGGACAAAAAATGAGTAGGGTTCCCCTGTATGTTCCAGAACCAGCACTGGACTTTTTCTAGCGGGGGGCTGATGCCACAGCCAGGGGAGCCCTTTCACCGGGCCCCCCAGCCGCAGCATCAACCCTGACCGCTAGTCAGCCCAGGCCGGGGATCCCTGGAGAGCTGGGGACCCCCCCAATAAAGGGGTCACCCTCTCCAGGGCACCCCAGGCCCAGGCTGATAGCCCGGGGCTATCCCCGCCACCCCTGGTGGTGGTGGGTGGCGGGTTGATTGTGTGGTGTGGTGTAAATAAAGAATATCAAACATTGTCTTTACAAGTAGAACTGCAAGTCCCAGCTAGCCTGCCCCGCATGCTGGTACTTGGAGAACCACAAGTACCAGCATGCAGGGCATTAAGGGCCCACTAGTACCTGTAGTTCACCTGTAAAAAAAATGTTTAAAAAAACACAGGACACACACACCGTGACAGTATAAGTTTATTAAACATACATACACACACACACACATGTACACATACTCACCTATGTAACCTGTAGCATCGGTCCACTTGTCCGGTAAAGTATCCCTAGGGGACCTGTGAAAAAAAACATACTCACCATCTCCTATGCGAGGTTCTGTCCTCTTCGTTCCAAAGTAGGCATCCCCGGACTTGGCAAAAAAAAAAAACGAAAACGCGATCCACGAACTTAGTACCGTTCTATAGAACGGTACTTCCCGAATGAGAGCTTAGCGGCGGGGTATCACCATGGAAACCCCGCTGCTAAGCGTTCATTGGCTGAGAGAGGTCATCTCCCGTCTCTCAGCCAATGAACGGCTCCCTCCATTGTAGTCAATGGTGGGAACCGCAGGGTAAACTTTAATAACCTTGCGGCTCCCAGCATTGACTACAATGGAGGGAGCCGTTCATTGGCTGAGAGAGACGGGAGATGGCCTCTCTCAGCCAATGAACGCTTAGCAGCGGGGTTTCCATGGTGATACCCCGCCGCTAAGCTCTCATTCGGGAAGTACCGTTCTATAGAACGGTACTAAGTTCGTGGATCGCGTTTTCGTTTTTTTTTTTTTGCCAAGTCCGGGGATGCCTACTTTGGAACGAAGAGGACAGAACCTCGCATAGGAGATGGTGAGTATGTTTTTTTTCACAGGTCCCCTATGGATACTTTACCGGACAAGTGGACCGATGCTACAGGGTTACATAGGTGAGTATGTGTACATGTGTGTGTGTGTGTATGTATGTTTAATAAACTTATACTGTCACGGTGTGTGTGTCCTGTTTTTTTTAAACATTTTTTTACAGGTGAACTACAGGTACTAGTGGGCCCTTAATGCCCTGCATGCTGGTACTTGTGGTTCTCCAAGTACCAGCATGCGGGGCAGGCTTGCTGGGACTTGCAGTTCTACTTGTAAAGACAATGTTTGATATTCTTTATTTACACCACACCACACAATCAACCCGCCACCCACCGCCACCAGGGGTGGCGGGGATAGCCCCGGGCTATCAGCTTGGGCCTGGGGTGCCCTGGAGAGGGTGACCCCTTTATTGGGGGGGTCCCCAGCTCTCCAGGGATCCCCGGCCTGGGCTGACTAGCGGTCAGGGCTGATGCTGCGGCTGGGGGGCCCGGTGAAAGGGCTCCCCTGGCTGTGGCATCAGCCCCCCGCTAGAAAAAGTCCAGTGCTGGTTCTGGAACATACAGGGGAACCCTACTCATTTTTTTCCCCTGTATTTCCAGAACCAGGACCGGATCAGAGCCCAGAGCTGGTTGCGCAGAATACGGGGGACCCCTACGTCGTTTGTCCCCCGTATTTTGGCAACCAGCTCTGGTTCTGACTAGCCCAGTGCCGGTTGTGTTTAAGTACAGGGGACCCCTATGTCGTTTGTCCCCTGTATTTAAGCACACCCAGCACTGGGTCACTAATGCCCGGGGCTGGTTGCTCTTTTTTTGGGGGGGGGCACGCCATTTTTTTCTCTTTTTACACAGGTTTTTTTTTACCACAGCAGCACAGACGGGTCTCACGGACCCGTTAGTGCTCTGTGTCAATGACACAGATGCAAGTAGCACGGATCTCCTGGTCCGTGCGTGCATCTGTGTCATTGAAATACACAGCAGCACAGACGGGTCTCACTGACCCATCTGTGCTCTGTGTCACTGTCAATCACACAGATGCATGTAGCACGGATCTCACGAGTCCGTGCTACATGCAAATGAGCACCATAATGCTGATTGGCTGAGAGCCATGACAGACGGCTCTGTCAGCCAATCAGCACTTTGCCCATTAAAGGCAAAGGCATTTTTTTTAAAATGGCCGCTCGAGGCAAAACCTCGAGATCCGACAGCAGATCTCGAGGTTTTGCCTCGGGAGAGGGATCCGGGGCAGACAGGGAGATCCGAGCTTGGGCTCGGATCGCCCCGGATCCCCGAAGTTCGGGTGGGTTCGGTTCTCAGGGAACCGAACCCGTTCATCCCTAATATATACGTATGTGTGTATGTATATATATATATATGTATGTGTGTATATATATATATATATATATATACTGTGTGTGTGTATATATATATATATATATATATATATATATATATATAATGTTCGATCGATATATATATATATATATATATCGATCGATGATTATCGCAGAGCCTCTGATTAGGGATGGCAACTGACCATCGATGGTTTGCAAACCATCGATGGTCTGACTGAAGGCAAGTGGTTTGCCACTGCTTGTGGCCATCAATGTTGCACCATCGATGGAAAACCTCAATCGATGTTTAGGAAACATCGGCAGTTGTGGTGTACACAGATCTCCTCGACCAATCGCAAAACAATTGATGGCTTCTAACGATGGTTGAACCATCGATGGTACAGCCGTCAATGGCCATCACTACAGTATAATATAAAAATTGCTATTTTTATGGTATACTGTGTTTTTAAAAAAATATTTTTTTCAAATAAAATAGCGATGGATAAGTTTAAAATTATGTTCGTGACCTAATTCAATCATAAAAGAAACCGACAATTTTGGAGCAGTATTTGGTAAAAGTATTCGTCAGTTAAGTGGTTAAAACGCCCGTTTTGACCGAACGCTTGGGTTCGGATCTCCACTCCCCGTTTTCAAGCACCTTCCCCTGTTACCACCCACAAACGCCTCATCCTGTCACTCAAATTAGCAGGCACTCGCTATTTTGCGAGCGCTCAATTTCCGACCGCAATGACTGGTTGGCGCATGCGCATTATGACCCATACGCATGCGCAGTTGTGCGAACATCGCTCAGAGCGAACGAGCGGCCGCTTACGAGCGGCTCTGAATCAGGCCCTAAGTACAATTTAGTGCAAAGAATTATACAGACCCAAGATACAGTTATACATTACGCACGCGCTCTGGACCAGATACCGGCATCAGCAAGAAACCTCCGGCAATTAGCAATCAGCAAGAAGACTCCAGACTGGGGTCACAACACACACATTTATACCCTCACAGAAACAGACAACACAATAGAGAAGTTTGTTGCTGATCCCATTGGTTCCCAGTGCGGGTGCATAGGTTACAGGGCATTTAACAGGTTGATTCAAATGGACACAGAAAAGCCTCTAACAGCTTGTTGCCTCCTCTATTCTCCCTGCATGCAAATCTAGGCTGTTGGTTTCACAAAATACATTTTGGTACTTTATATCTCTACGGTCCATAAGTTGAGAATGCATGTTGCGATCTTCACACCGATGATACCGGGAAGCTGTTGAGAAAGTGCAGATCAGTATAATACCAAACACGGCTTACTTATCACGTATTAAACCTTAGATACCAAAATAGTCTTTATTTCACAGCATTTGTAATAAATGAATAAAACTTGGATCTTATACTTTAAAGCTATGGAACCTTTTATGTGAGTGTGCATTATGTAAGTATTAGGGGTTTGGGAAAAGACGCTAGTTAGGTTTATCTGATTTGGGGCAGATGTGCACGCATGCAGCTAATAAACAGCGTTCGCATGCAGGATATTGTACATTCGCTAATGTGCGTCATGTTAGCAGCGCAACTGTGCGTAATGTGCGGTGTTTATGCATGAGATTCTATTTATGATGGATTTAATATATATATATAAAATCTCATTTCTTACTAACATTTTCAAACTGCAATGCAAATGTGTTATGGGCAGTGAGCTTCACTCTCAAAACAGGGTGGAGACCCCCAGCTGTGAAGCTGGGGCCACTCTGTCTGACAGTGAGACTAAAACCTGTTTAGGATTCAGACAAATTCAATTGTATAGATCAATGTCTGGGTTATATTACAATTGCCACAACTCATACACTCTATATGTAAAATGCTCACAGTATTCTGGTGTATTGTTAGTTGTTTTCCTAGTATACTGTGTTTGTTATGGTATCAAGGTTGTCCCCAGAATGGGCTTTGTGTACATCAGGGCATGATTTCTGGAAGGATTACTAAAAAATGTTCTAATGCTAATAAATCATTTTTTATGTATGTTAAACAATGTCGGTATGTGTCCGGGGAAGATTGTTACTCTGTGGTTTTGACAAAAATGGCGTTGTGTGATCTATTTCTAAGATGGAGTCTTGTCGCCTTTCGTGAGATGGCGTCGCGCAGATTCCGATTGTAAACAGATTCTATCTCAGCTGATTATCTGTCTTTGACACCCTTATCACACACATCAAAAAAACTGTTCACAAAAACTGACCTTAATTGCCGCACCTGACACAAACGTAAATTACAGCTGCGAGACTCAACTCTTCTCTTGCACTACAGTATGGGTGAAATGTCATGACGTCTTTCCCATTAGCCGTTTCCGGGAGAAGCTGGATTGGGGGGCAGCTGGTGGCTGGGTGTATGTCATTTTTTTGTGTGGCCTGTGCTCCCTGCGGTCTACACTACACAAGCGGAGGGGACACTAGCGGCAGGTGCAGACATGGGCCACTAGTTTGGGGAACCTCCGTGTTTGGGGGCCCATGTACAACCACTCCTCTTCCCCCCCCCCCTCCCCATTAATCTGGCCCTGCTAAGTGTTTTTTTTACGATACAGTATTCACAAAGTTTTGTCTTATATAATAGTGGCATTCAAACAGCTTCCCACTGTCATTTTACAAACACACCAATTGGCTGGCAGATTATTGTTTTTGCACTCTGTCTTGGAAAACACTGCATAGTAAATAGAACCTTTTAAATACTGTAATTGTTTTGTCATAAAATTAATAAATAATTTGCTGACACTTCTTTTCTGTTTTTAATTTCAGTTCCCTGCTAGTG
This sequence comes from Taudactylus pleione, assembly GCA_031769625.1. NCBI lineage: Eukaryota > Metazoa > Chordata > Amphibia > Anura > Myobatrachidae > Taudactylus > Taudactylus pleione. The sequence goes on along the minus strand of JAUIMM010000756.1, from coordinate 1,833,086 downwards.
TTGCTGATTGGCAGAGCATTGCTGCAGATTTTGAAAAGAGATGGGACTTTCCAAACTGTGGTGGTGCCATTGATGGCAAACACATCAGGATTACCCAACCCAGCAACAGTGGGTCCTTGTACTTTAATTACAAGGGTTATTTCAGTATTGTGCTAATGGCGATAGTTTCAGCCAAGTATGAATTTCTCTTCATTGACGTTGGAAAGAATGGTCGAGCCTCCGATGGTGGATCATTTAAAAAGCTACATTTTATGACAGGATGGAGAAGAAGACGTTAAATCTTCCAACTGCTAATGATTGTTCCCATGGTTTATTATTTGTTTTCGTTGCTGATGAGGCATTTGCCTTGCATGAACTTGTCCTTAAACCATTTGCCCAATGGACACTGACGCCAGAAAGGCGTATTTTTAACTATCGCCTATCCCGAGCCCGAAGAACAGTGGAGAACGCCTTCGGGATTCTGAGTAATAGGTTTAAAGTTTTCCACACGCCTATAAATCTCTGTGTTGACAAGATAAATTGGGTAGTTCTGGCAGCTTGTGTATTGCATAATCTATTGCTGCGTAAAACACAAGGACAACTCAGTTTGACAACTGGAGATTCCAGTGAACCTGCACTTCAAAACTGGGCCTTCGTCAATTTCTCCTTTGCTTCCCCAAGGTGGCACAGCAGGGGCAAAGCAAATCAGGGAGCGATACCTGTCTTATTTTAATGCTGAAGGTGCCGTTCCTTGGCAGGCAGACCGTGCCTAAAAGTTTGTAAACTATTATCAGTAAAAATGTCCTTAATTTGAAATTACAAGGAACGCTTAATTAAACACTTTTTTGCTATACGTTTTCTTGTGTTGGCCTTGAATTCATGTCTCTACTTATTTTGTTCTTGTACATTACCAAATTCAACAGACCAGGGTGTAATGCCAAAGCTTTAGAGACCCAAACTCCTGGGCTCTAGGTCCAAAGCATTACCACCCTAAATCAGTTACAGTTAGCTGGGGATCTCGGGGGAGTGGGGAACCCCCCAAAGAAGGGTCCCCCCCCCCCTGAGCACCCCTGGCTTACGCTGAAGCCTGGGGCTCTTCCCCTTATCCTTTAGAGTAGGGGTGAGCGGGTTTGGATTTCTGAAATCCGAACCCCCCCGAGCCCCCCCGATCCGAGTCCGATCCGAGTCAGGCTCGACTTTTCCCGCCTGACTCGGATCTGAAATCGAGGCAAAACGTCATCATCCCGCCTTCCGAGTCTCGCGGGTTTTGGATCCTATATAAGGTACCCGCGTCGGCGCCATTTTCTCACTCGGCTGTGGACAGTGAAGAGGGAGGGTGGGAGTTAGGGCTGTGTAGTGTAGTGTAGTGTAGTGCTGCTGTTGTACACTACTTCAAAATCCATAGGGGCTGGCTGTGTTGTGCTGTGCTGCTGTTGTTAATAGGGGCTGTGTCCACTACTTCAAAGTCCATAGGGGCTGGCTGGACTGTGTTGTGCAGTCAGTACTCCATAGGGGCTGTGTCCACTCCAAAGTCCTGTACAGTGTCCCAGTCCTAAAGGGGTGCTGTAGTGTTGTCCAGGGGGTGCTCTGTCCATCAGGGGTGCTCCCCCAAGTGCTAAAAAAATAATATATTTTCTGTGTTTGTGAATTGTGTGCGCAGTAGCCGCACGTGCATCAACAAAGTAGTGCCAAGCGTGCGCCTGTGTCATAAGTAAAGGGCCGGCTGGCTTGACCGTTAAGGGTGCTGTAACCCCCGAAAGTACACTCCAGTCCAAACCTAAAAAAAAATTATTTTCTGTGTTTGTGAATTGTGTGCGCAGTAGCCGCACGTGCATCAACAAAGTAGTGCCAAGCGTGCGCCTGTGTCATAAGTAAAGGGCCGGCTGGCTTGACCATTAAAGGGTGCTGTAGCCCCCAAAGAACACTCTCAGTCCAAACCAAAAAAAAAATTATCTTCTGTGTTTGTGAATTGTGTGCGCAGTAGCCGCACGTGCATCAACAAAGTAGTGCCAAGCGTGCGCCTGTGTCATAAGTAAAGGGCCGGCTGGCTTGACCTTTAAAGGGTGCTGTAACCCCCAAAGTACACTCTCAGTCCAAACCAAAAAAAAACTTATTTTCTGTGTTTGTGAATTGTGTGCGCAGTAGCCGCACGTGCATCAACAAAGTAGTGCCAAGCGTGCGCCTGTGTCATAAGTAAAGGGCCGGCTGGCTTGACCGTTAAAGGGTGCTGTAACCCCCGAAAGTACACTCCAGTCCAAACAAAAAAAAAAAATATTTTCTGTGTTTGTGAATTGTGTGCGCAGTAGCCGCACGTGCATCAACAAAGTAGTGCCAAGCGTGCGCCTGTGTCATAAGTAAAGGGCCGGCTGGCTAGACCGTTAAGGGTGCTGTAACCCCCGAAAGTACACTCCAGTCCAAACCAAGAAAAAAAATTATTTTCTGTGTTTGTGAATTGTGTGCGCAGTAGCCGCACGTGCATCAACAAAGTAGTGCCAAGCGTGCGCCTGTGTCATAAGTAAAAGGCCGGCTGGCTTGACCGTTAAAGGGTGCTGTAACCCCTAAAGTACACTCCAGTCCAAACAAAAAAAAAAATAATTTTCTGTGTTTGAGAATTGTGTGCGCAGTAGCCGCACGTGCATCAACAAAGTAGTGCCAAGCGTGCGCCTGTGTCATAAGTAAAGGGCCGGCTGGCTTGACCGTTAAGGGTGCTGTAACCCCCAAAGTACACTCCAGTCCAAACCAAAAAAAAAATATTTTCTGTGTTTGTGAATTGTGTGCGCAGTAGCCGCACGTGCATCAACAAAGTAGTGCCAAGCTTGCGCCTGTGTCATAAGTAAAGGGCCGGCTGGCTTGACCGTTAAAGGGTGCTGTAGCCCCCAAAGTACACTCCAGTCCAAACCAAAAAAAAAATTATTTTCTGTGTTTGTGAATTGTGTGCGCAGTAGCCGCACGTGCATCAACAAAGTAGTGCCAAGCGTGCGCCTGTGTCATAAGTAAAGGGCCGGCTGGCTTGACCGTTAAAGGGTGCTGTAACCCCCGAAAGTACACTCCAGTCCAAACCAAAAAAAAAATTATTTTCTGTGTTTGTGAATTGTGTGCGCAGTAGCCGCACGTGCATCAACAAAGTAGTGCCAAGCGTGCGCCTGTGTCAAAAGTAAAGGGCCGGCTGGCTTGACCGTTGAAGGGTGCTGTAACCCCCAAAGAACACTCTCAGTCCAAACCAAAAAAAAAATTATTTTCTGTGTTTGTGAATTGTGTGCGCAGTAGCCGCACGTGCATCAACAAAGTAGTGCCAAGCGTGCACCTGTGTCATAAGTAAAGGGCCGGCTGGCTTGACCTTTAAAGGGTGCTGTAACCCCCAAAGTACACTCTCAGTCCAAACCAAAAAAAAAATTATTTTCTGTGTTTGTGAATTGTGTGCGCAGTAGCCGCACGTGCATCAACAAAGTAGTGCCAAGCGTGCGCCTGTGTCATAAGTAAAGGGCCGGCTGGCTTGACCGTTAAAGGGTGCTGTAACCCCCAAAGTACACTCCAGTACAAACCAAAAAAAAAATTATTTTCTGTGTTTGTGAATTGTGTGCGCAGTAGCCGCACGTGCATCAACAAAGTAGTGCCAAGCGTGCGCCTGTGTCATAAGTAAAGGGCCGGCTGGCTTGACCGTTAAATGGTGCTGTAACCCCCAAAGTACACTCCAGTCCAAACCAAAAAAAATATTATTTTCTGTGTTTGTGAATTGTGTGCGCAGTAGCCGCACGTGCATCAACAAAGTAGTGCCAAGCGTGCGCCTGTGTCATAAGTAAAGGGCCGGCTGGCTTGACCGTTAAAGGGTGCTGTAACCCCCGAAAGTACACTCCAGTCCAAACCAAAAAAAAAATTATTTTCTGTGTTTGTGAATTGTGTGCGCAGTAGCCACACGTGCATCAACAAAGTAGTGCCAAGCGTGCGCCTGTGTCATAAGTAAAGGGCCGGCTGGCTTGACCGTTAAAGGGTGCTGTAATCCCCAAAGAACACTCTCAGTCCAAACCAAAAAAAAAAATATTTTTTGTGTTTGTGAATTGTGTGCGCAGTAGCCGCACGTGCATCAACAAAGTAGTGCCAAGCGTGCGCCTGTGTCATAAGTAAAGTGCCGGCTGGCTTGACCTTTAAAGGGTGCTGTAACCCCCAAAGTACACTCTCAGTCCAAACCAAAAAAAAAATTATTTTCTGTGTTTGTGAATTGTGTGCGCAGTAGCCGCACGTGCATCAACAAAATAGTGCCAAGCGTGCGCCTGTGTCATAAGTAAAGGGCCGGCTGGCTTGACCGTTAAAGGGTGCTGTAACCCCCAAAGTACACTCCAGTCCAAACCAAAAAAAAAATTATTTTCTGTGTTTGTGAATTGTGTGCGCAGTAGCCGCACGTGCATCAACAAAGTAGTGCCAAGCGTGCGCCTGTGTCATAAGTAAAGGGCCGGCTGGCTTGACCATTAAAGGGTGCTGTAACCCCCGAAAGTACACTCCTGTCCAAACCAAAAAAAAAATTATTTTCTGTGTTTGTGAATTGTGTGCGCAGTGGCCGCACGTGCATCAACAAAGTAGTGCCAAGCGTGCGCCTGTGTCATAAGTAAAGGGCCGGCTGGCTTGACCTTTAAAGGGTGCTGTAACCCCCAAAGTACACTCTCAGTCCAAACCAAAAAAAAAATTATTTTCTGTGTTTGTGAATTGTGTGCGCAGTAGCCGCACGTGCATCAACAAAGTAGTGCCAAGCGTGCACCTGTGTCATAAGTAAAGGGCCGGCTGGCTTGACCTTTAAAGGGTGCTGTAACCCCCAAAGCACACTCTCAGTCCAAACCAAAAAAAAAATAATTTTCTGTGTTTGTGAATTGTGTGCGCAGTAGCCGCACGTGCATCAACAAAGTAGTGCCAAGCGTGCGCCTGTGTCATAAGTAAAGGGCCGGCTGGCTAGACCGTTAAGGGTGCTGTAACCCCCGAAAGTACACTCCAGTCCAAACCAAAAAAAAAATTATTTTCTGTGTTTGTGAATTGTGTGCGCAGTAGCCGCACGTGCATCAACAAAGTAGTGCCAAGCGTGTGCCTGTGTCATAAGTAAAAGGCCAGCTGGCTTGACCGTTAAAGGGTGCTGTAACCCCTAAAGTACACTCCAGTCCAAACAAAAAAAAAAATAATTTTCTGTGTTTGAGAATTGTGTGCGCAGTAGCCGCACGTGCATCAACAAAGTAGTGCCAAGCGTGCGCCTGTGTCATAAGTAAAGGGCCGGCTGGCTTGACCGTTAAGGGTGCTGTAACCCCCAAAGTACACTCCAGTCCAAACCAAAAAAAAAATATTTTCTGTGTTTGTGAATTGTGTGCGCAGTAGCCGCACGTGCATCAACAAAGTAGTGCCAAGCTTGCGCCTGTGTCATAAGTAAAGGGCCGGCTGGCTTGACCGTTAAAGGGTGCTGTAGCCCCCAAAGTACACTCCAGTCCAAACCAAAAAAAAAATGATTTTCTGTGTTTGTGAATTGTGTGCGCAGTAGCTGCACGTGCATCAACAAAGTAGTGCCAAGCGTGCGCCTGTGTCATAAGTAAAGGGCCGGCTGGCTTGACCGTTAAAGGGTGCTGTAACCCCCGAAAGTACACTCCAGTCCAAACCAAAAAAAAAATTATTTTCTGTGTTTGTGAATTGTGTGCGCAGTAGCCGCACGTGCATCAACAAAGTAGTGCCAAGCGTGCGCCTGTGTCAAAAGTAAAGGGCCGGCTGGCTTGACCGTTGAAGGGTGCTGTAACCCCCAAAGAACACTCTCAGTCCAAACCAAAAAAAAAATTATTTTCTGTGTTTGTGAATTGTGTGCGCAGTAGCCGCACGTGCATCAACAAAGTAGTGCCAAGCGTGCACCTGTGTCATAAGTAAAGGGCCGGCTGGCTTGACCTTTAAAGGGTGCTGTAACCCCCAAAGTACACTCTCAGTCCAAACCAAAAAAAAAATTATTTTCTGTGTTTGTGAATTGTGTGCGCAGTAGCCGCACGTGCATCAACAAAGTAGTGCCAAGCGTGCGCCTGTGTCATAAGTAAAGGGCCGGCTGGCTTGACCGTTAAAGGGTGCTGTAACCCCCAAAGTACACTCCAGTACAAACCAAAAAAAAAATTATTTTCTGTGTTTGTGAATTGTGTGCGCAGTAGCCGCACGTGCATCAACAAAGTAGTGCCAAGCGTGCGCCTGTGTCATAAGTAAAGGGCCGGCTGGCTTGACCGTTAAATGGTGCTGTAACCCCCAAAGTACACTCCAGTCCAAACCAAAAAAAAAATTATTTTCTGTGTTTGTGAATTGTGTGCGCAGTAGCCGCACGTGCATCAACAAAGTAGTGCCAAGCGTGCGCCTGTGTCATAAGTAAAGGGCCGGCTGGCTTGACCGTTAAAGGGTGCTGTAACCCCCGAAAGTACACTCCAGTCCAAACCAAAAAAAAAATTATTTTCTGTGTTTGTGAATTGTGTGCGCAGTAGCCACACGTGCATCAACAAAGTAGTGCCAAGCGTGCGCCTGTGTCATAAGTAAAGGGCCGGCTGGCTTGACCGTTAAAGGGTGCTGTAATCCCCAAAGAACACTCTCAGTCCAAACCAAAAAAAAAATTATTTTTTGTGTTTGTGAATTGTGTGCGCAGTAGCCGCACGTGCATCAACAAAGTAGTGCCAAGCGTGCGCCTGTGTCATAAGTAAAGGGCCGGCTGGCTTGACCTTTAAAGGGTGCTGTAACCCCCAAAGTACACTCTCAGTCCAAACCAAAAAAAAAATTATTTTCTGTGTTTGTGAATTGTGTGCGCAGTAGCCGCACGTGCATCAACAAAATAGTGCCAAGCGTGCGCCTGTGTCATAAGTAAAGGGCCGGCTGGCTTGACCGTTAAAGGGTGCTGTAACCCCCAAAGTACACTCCAGTCCAAACCAAAAAAAAAATTATTTTCTGTGTTTGTGAATTGTGTGCGCAGTAGCCGCACGTGCATCAACAAAGTAGTGCCAAGCGTGCGCCTGTGTCATAAGTAAAGGGCCGGCTGGCTTGACCATTAAAGGGTGCTGTAACCCCCGAAAGTACACTCCTGTCCAAACCAAAAAAAAAATTATTTTCTGTGTTTGTGAATTGTGTGCGCAGTGGCCGCACGTGCATCAACAAAGTAGTGCCAAGCGTGCGCCTGTGTCATAAGTAAAGGGCCGGCTGGCTTGACCTTTAAAGGGTGCTGTAACCCCCAAAGTACACTCTCAGTCCAAACCAAAAAAAAACTTATTTTCTGTGTTTGTGAATTGTGTGCGCAGTAGCCGCACGTGCATCAACAAAGTAGTGCCAAGCGTGCACCTGTGTCATAAGTAAAGGGCCGGCTGGCTTGACCTTTAAAGGGTGCTGTAACCCCCAAAGCACACTCTCAGTCCAAACCAAAAAAAAAATAATTTTCTGTGTTTGTGAATTGTGTGCGCAGTAGCCGCACGTGCATCAACAAAGTAGTGCCAAGCGTGCGCCTGTGTCATAAGTAAAGGGCCGGCTGGCTTGACCGTTAAAGGGTGCTGTAACCCCCAAAGTACACTCCAGTCCAAACCAAAAAAAAAATTATTTTCTGTGTTTGTGAATTGTGTGCGCAGTAGCCGCACGTGCATCAACAAAGTAGTGCCAAGCGTGCGCCTGTGTCATAAGTAAAGGGCCGGCTGGCTTGACCATTAAGGGGTGCTGTAACCCCCAAAGTACACTCTCAGTCCAAACCAAAAAAAAATTATTTTCTGTGTTTGTGAATTGTGTGCGCAGTAGCCGCACGTGCATCAACAAAGTAGTGCCAAGCGTGCGCCTGTGTCATAAGTAAAGGGCCGGCTGGCTTGACCGTTAAAGGGTGCTGTAACCCCCAAAGTACACTCCAGTCCAAACCAAAAAAAAAATTATTTTCTGTGTTTAGCCGCACGTATATATCAAATCGATATAACATAAATGGAGGACCAAACTTTCTCTGATAAAAATAAAATAGAGAAAGATCAAGAACCACTTCCTCCTAGTGCTGAAGCTGCTGCCACTAGTCATGACATAGACGATAACATGCCATCAACGTCGTCTGCCAAGGCCGATGCCCAATGTCATAGTAGAGGGCACATACAATCCCAAATGGCAAAGTTCAGGAAAATGACCTTGAAAAAGACATTTAAATCAGCTGAAGAGAAACTTAAACTTGCCAATATGCCATTTACGACACGGAGTGGCAAGGAACGGCTAAGGTCGATCCCTAGTATGTTCATGACTAGTGGTTCAGCTTCACATGACGATGGAAGCCCTCCTCCCACTAAAAAAATCAAAAGAGTTCAGCTGGCAAAAGCACAGCGAAGAACTGTGCTTTCTAAGAAGATATCACAAATCCCCAAGGAGAGTCCAAGTGTGGTGGTGGTTGCGATGCCTGACCTTCCCAGCACTGGACGGGAAGAGGTGGCTCTTTCCACCATTTGCACGCCCCCTGCAAGTGCTGAAAGGAGCACCCACAGTCCACTTGCTGATATGCAAATTGAAGATGTCACTGTTGAAGTACAACAGGATGAGGATACTGGTGTAGCTGGCGCTGAGGAGGAAGTTGGCGAGGAGGATTCTGATGGTGATGTGGTTTGTTTAAATCAGGCTCCGGGGGAGACAGTTGTTGTCCGTGGGATGAAAAAGCCCATCACGGTCATGCCTGGGCAGAAGACCAAACATTCCACCTCTTTGGTCTGGCAATATTTCTATCCAAATCCGGACAACAACTGTCTTGCCATATGTACCATATGTAAAGGTGAAATAAGTAGGGGTAGGGACGTCAACCACCTAGGAACATCCTCCCTTATACGGCACCTGCAGCGCGTTCATAAAAAGTTACTGTCAAGTTCAGAAACTTTGGCTAAGACCGTAAGCAGTCCAGGGACACCTAAATCCCGTTGTCCTGTTGTATCCAAGCGCCTGCAAACCACACCGTCAACTCCCTCCTCGTCAATTTCCTCCTTAGTCAGGATCGGAAGTAGTCCTGCAGACCATGTCACTGGCATGACTGACTCTCCTATCCGGGATTCCTCCGGAGGATCCTGCATTGCTACGCCTACTGCTGCCGCTGCTGCTGTTGCTGCTGCTGGGAGTCGTTCATCATCCCAGAGAGGAAGTAGGAACACCACTACTTTTACTAAACAATTGACCCTCCAACAGTCCTTAGCGAGGAGGATGAAGTACGACAGCAGTCATCCTGAAGCAAAACGTATAACTGAGGCCTTGACTGCTATGTTGGTGTTAGACGTGCGTCCGGTATCCGCCATTAGTGCAGTGGGATTTAGACAATTGATGGAGGTAGTGTGTCCCCGGTTCCAAATCCCATCTAGATTCCACTTCACTAGGCAGGCGATACCGAGACTGTACAGAAACGTCAGAAAAAGTGTCCTCAGTGTCCTGAAAAATGCCGTTGAACACAATGTCCACTTAACCACGGACATGTGGACAAGTGGAACAGGGCAGACTAAGGACTATATGACTGTGACAGCCCACTGGGTAGATGTATCATCTTACGCAGCAACAGCAGCAGCGTCACCAGTAGCAGCATCTCAGAAACGCCAGCTCGTTACAAGGCAGGCTACGCTGTGTATCACCAGTTTCAGTAAGAGGCACACCGCCGACAACATCTTAGAGAAACTGAGGGAAATCATCGCCCAGTGGCTTACCCCACTTAGACTCTCCTGGGGATTTGTGATATCTGACAACGCCACCAATATTGTGCGGGCATTACATCTGGGCAAATTCCAGCACGTCCCATGTTTTGCTCACACAATAAACTTGGTGGTGCAGAATTTTCTGAAAAGCGACAGGGGCGTGCAGGAGACGCTTTGGGTGGCCCGAAAAATTTCTGGCCACTTTCGCCATTCAGCGACTGCGTGCCGAAGACTGGAGCGCCAGCAAACACTCTTGAACCTGCCCAGCCATCACCTGAAGCAAGAGGTTGTGACGCGGTGGAACTCAACCCTCTATATGCTTCAGAGGATGGAGGAGCAGCAAAAGGCCATACAAGCCTATACATCCACCTATGACATAGGCAAAGGAGGGGGTATGCACCTGACTCAAGCGCAGTGGAGAATGATTTCCATGTTGTGCAAGGTTCTCCAGCCCTTCGAACTTGCCACACGTGAAGTCAGTTCAGACACTGCCAGCTTGAGTCAGGTCATTCCCCTCATCAGGCTTTTGCAGAAGCAGCTGGAGAAAGTGAAGGAGGAGCTAAGACGGAGCGATTCCGCTCGGCATGTGGGACTTGTGGATGAAGCCCTTCATTCGCTTTGCCAGGATTCCAGGGTGGTCAATCTGTTGAAATCAGACCACTACATTTTGGCCACCGTGCTCGATCCTAGGTTTAAAGCCTATGTGGTGTCTCTCTTTCCGGCCGACACAAGCCTGCAGAGGTGCAAAGACCTGCTGGTGAACACACTGTCAGCTGAAGCGGAACGTGACACGTCAACGGCTCCTTCTTCATTTTCTCCAGCAACTGGGGCTCCAGGAAAAAACTTAGGTATCCTAAGCGACCCGCTGGCGGTGATGCAGGGCAGGCAGGACCAAGTTTGGACATCTGGTCCGGACTGAAGGACCTGGCAACAATTTCTGACATGTCTACTGTCATTGCATATGATACTGTCACCATTGACAGAATGGTGGAGGATTACATCGGTGACAGCATCCAAGTAGGCATGTCAGACAGTCCATACCTGTACTGGCAGGAAAAAGAGGCAATTTGGAGGCCCCTGTACAAACTGGCTCTATTTTACCTGAGTTGCCCCCCCTCCAGTGTGTACTCCGAAAGAGTGTTTAGTGCAGCCGGGAACCTTGTCAGCGAAAGGCATAGGAGGTTGCTTCCACAGAATGTGGAGAAGATGATGTTCATCAAAATGAATTATCAGCTCTTCCAGGGAGACCAGCCTCCAGAAGGTACAGAGGGACCTGTGGTGGTGGATTCAAGTGGGGACGAGTTAATACTTTGTGAGGATGAGGATGTACACACTGAAGAGGGTGAGGAATCGGTGGATGAGGAGGATGAGGATGACATATTGCCTCCGTAGAGCCAGTTTGTGCAGGGACAGATTAATTGCCAGCTTGTTTTGTGGGGGCCCAAACGAACCAATCATTTCAGCCACAGTTGTGTGGCAGACCCTGGCGCTGAAATGATTGATTTGCTAAAGTGTGCATGTCCTGTTTATACAACATAAGGGTGGGTGGGAGGGCCCAAGGACAATTCCATCTTGCACCTCTTTTTTTTCTTTGCATTATATACAGTTTGGGGCCTAGTTTTTCAAACTGCCATCCTGTCTGCCACTGCAGTGTCACTCCTAGATGGGTCACGTGTTTGTGCTGCCCACTCGTGTCGCTTAGCATAGTCATCCAGCTACCTCGGTGCAACCTTTTGGACATAAAAACACTATTGTGAGGTGTGAGGTGTTCAGAATAGACTGGAAATGAGTGGAAATTAAGGTTATTGAGGTTAATAATAGCATAGGAGCAGAAAAACCTACAAATTCTGTGATTTTAGCTGTTTTTATGCTTTTTAAAAAAAAAATCCAGATCCAAAACACAAAACCCAGAACCCAAAACACGGAAGGGTGGTTTTGGCAAAACCAATCCAGATCCAAAACACGAATAAAGATCCAGATCCAAAACCAAAACACAAAACACGAAAAGTGGCCGGTGCACACCCCTACTTTAGAGTGGTGTGTATGTGGGTAATGGGGTGGGCAAATAATCTAAATCTATTGTATATTACAGTGGGACTGCAAGTGGCAGCATGCCTGGCATTTTGCACTTGTGGAACTACAAGTGCCAGCAGACATGCTGCACCTGTAACTGCGCTGTAAAATAAATAGTTAAATAAGGACAAAACACACTTTTTTTTTGGTGGGTGGACCCTATGTTGTTTTAATTTTTATAACGTTTTATTCTGAGTTTTTTTGCTGGTTAATCATAACTAGAATTTTGGTTAAATATTGCAGGGACCCTCTAAGATGTGTAGACATAGAGGATTACTAAGGGTACCCCCATGTTTATCTCTTGAAGGAAGACAGGGTTTTTAACAGACGCACCAGGTGCATCAATGTGGCTTTGAAGAAGGTGAAGCAGAAGAGCATTTCTAATTTTATTAAGGGAAAAATAAGTATGCCCATCATATTTGGGGAACTTGAAATTAGGGATCAGTATATTTTTACGTTCTTAAAGTCATTAGAAAAAAGTATGGAAACCCCCCCTGCCACAAACAGATGCAATTATAAAATAAACCGGACCATATTTCGGCAACCCCCCAGAGTCAAGTTGGCTAGTTTTTAACTTTGTCCCCCAACAAGTTTATTTTTTGGGGGTCTACCGATTTGTTTTGTGAATGCTTTTAAAACTGTAATGAACCCAAATTGTGTTTGCAGCCTACTATTCAAAGTATGCTAATGAAAAATACATACAGATATCAAATGGACAATTCAATAAAAAGAGCTGTGTCCCCGAGCAGGCATTGTGTTTTATATAATTCTTTATAAAATATTGAAGGATTGGCAACAGAGATGATACTGACTTTGAAAATAAAAAAATACTGCTGCGTGAACTCTGCTGGCAAGAAATGGTCCCGGGGAAGTACAAAATACTGCTGTCTGTGGGTTCAACATCAATTATGTACAATGGCCCTCATTCAGAGCAGTACGCTCTGAGCAGAGCGCACGCTCTGAATGAGGGCCGGGCTCCATTTTCATGGAGCGTCCTCCTGGACGCTCGTATAGCTGTGGGTCACCACCCACAGGCTATACGAGCGTGCATTTTGGTGGCCGCGATGGTCGTGACCATCGCGACCATCGAAATTGCGAGCCGGAGCCTGCGGTTGAGGTTTTCAACCGCAAGCTCCGGAGTGATTTTGGCTCTATCAGAGCCAAAATCACTCCCACTGACATCACTAGTGATGTCAGTGGGCCGGCTTCTGACGGGAGGCGTTCCTGTGGGAACGCCCCCGTCAGGGAGGCACGCCCCCGGCACGCCCACCAAAGGGGGCGTGCTGTCAATCAACATTGACAGCACGCCCCCTTTGATCGGACACAACGAGCGAAGGAAAGTCATTCGCTCGTCGTGTCTGGCGCATACGCACGACGGAGCTCCCTCCGTCGTGCGCATGCTCAGTGCAGACCATCGACCCACTTGCGAGCGGACAGCCGCTCGCGAGTGGGTCTGAATCAGGCCCAATGTATATATACACCATTGGGGTTTTATGAATTTGAATAGGTCCCGAGAGAGGTGTGTTCCTGTGACCCAACGTCCTCTGTACTGAGGGGGAGAGATACAGGAGCACAGTCCTTTACCACCCAATATGTTACTTTGGAGCTCCATTTTTTCAAAATAATTGTTTTGGAAATGCAATCAGGGCATGTCAGCAACGCCCCTCATTGCATTGCAAAATGCGACATTAACTCCTTGATGTATTATCCAGAACATGCAGGGACACTGCCCTTGATTTATTTATTTATTTATTACCAGTTATTTATATAGCGCATACTTATTCCGCAGCGCTTACCAGAGAATATTTGGCCATTCACATCAGTCCCTGCCCCAGTGCAGCTTACACTCTATATTCCCTATCACATGCTCACACACATACACACTAGGGTTAATTTGTTTTGGGAGCCAATTAACCTACCTGTATATTTTTGGAGTGTGGGAGGAAACCGGAGTACCTGGAGGAAACCCACGCAAGCACAGGGAGAATATACAAACTCCGCACAGGTAGGGCCATGGTGGGAATCGAACCCATGAACCTCAGTGCTGTGAGGCAGTAATGCTAACCATTACACTGTCTGTGCTGCCCACAGACAGTGGGCAGCACAGATAGATTTAGAGATGGACGCTCTTTCAGAGCGCTCGCTCTGAATCAGGGCGGCATATTTTTTTTTTAACCAGGCCTGCTCTCCGCTCATTAACCTGTGGGTGACCACCCACAGCTTTAGCAAGTGGCCAGCATTATGGTCGAGACCATCATGACCATCAGGGCTTGCAACAAATCTTTTGTGGTAGGGTCTCGTTCGCGCAAGCCGCAGTGAGCTTTCGCCTCAAATAGAGCCGGAAGTTCGCCACTGACATCACTTGCGATGTCAGTGTAGCCTCCCCCAAACATTCAGCGTTCCTTCAGAAACGCCTCCGTTTGAACAGCCACCATCCCTGCCCGCCTCCAAAATGCCGCAAACTGTCGATCAAGAATGACAGCCTCCCCGTTTTGGTGTGAGATCTGGAGCAATGGAGTGCCAGTCGCCGGGATGCACATGCGCAGCGTGGGAACATCGACCTACTTGCAAGCGTTGTGTGCTCGCAAGTGGGTCTGAATCTGGCCCACTGTCTGGTCACTGATTTCAAACTTTTTTTTTTTTTTACATTCCAAATACATTAATAGTTTACATAAAAACATTTAAGTTAAATATGTTAAAAAATAAAGACAGACAATTTTTGAAGTTTGAAATTACATTTTTTTTATTTATCTTATAAATAAAATAGCCCTGGAATAATGGATTTTCTGGGTTGTACCAAGCCAATGAGTGCCTTGAAAAATAAGAATACTCAGATCGGGACAACAAGGCTTCCATCAGCTGCGAAGTATTGCAGGGGCCAATAAACAAATGCACCCATAACTGGGTAAAGCAGAAGATAGAATAATATTCCAAACAATGTCAGCAGAAGTCAACACAAAATATGCAATGCCAAACATTCTGAAGCAAGGGCAAAAATAAGGTGAAGAAAGTCCAACATTATGATATTATGACCAAGTGTCCAACATCCTGGCGAAAGAGAAGGAAAAATCGGGCTAAAACATAATTAACAAACATGCCATCAAAAAACGTGTGTAAAAAAATTAGGTCTCAAAAAAATCATCATGGGCAAGGGTGGCCAATGCACTCCCAACAGCAGAGAGAAGGCCAATTGAGGAAGGGCCTGGGAGGGTGGATGGTGATGTATGGGATCCCGATGCAGAACGGGGAGACATTTGTGGAGGAGGATTTATGGGAATCGGCGCAAGGAGGTGATTGATACTGGTTTCCATGGGAACACTTTGCTGGGGTATGTATGGTCTTATCGTCGCGGTTTCATGCACCTCATCTGCCATACCACGATAGATAACCCCACATATAAGTCACCTACAAAGATGTTGGGTTCTGGGTTTCATCTTCCTCAACTCATTGCCCATGTTGAGACCAAAAACTGTGAAATCGTCTGAACTCGTCTTAAGAACTTCCTCAGCACGTGTTAAATAATTTTCAGCCCGACCCGGTCCAGAACTTGAGGCTTGCGCCGCCTTGCCACCCGACCTCCGCTTCTTTGCCGGTGGCTGGGGAGGTGGTGGTGATGGTGGCGCCTCCACAGTGCTCGCCTCATGTTCCACTAGCTCACTGGCTGGAGGCCCAGGATCCACTTCCTCCATTGAAGCTAGGAGAGAAAAATAAAAGTATTATCTGTTTTAAAAAAAAAAAAAAACAACTTGCAGGATAAAATGTTGTTTGCGGTTAAAAAAAAAACATTTCAAGTGGTACCTACATCATTACATACCATCTGTAAACTAAATTTAAATGGTCCAAAAAATTAGTAAAATACCATATAATAGTGCAGTGGTTCTCAAACTCGGTCCTCAGGACCCCACACAGTTCACTTTTTCCAGGTCACCCACCAGGTGCACAGGTGTATTCATTACTCACTGACATGTTCTAAAAGACCAACAGGTGCAGCTAATTATTTCACTAGTAATTAAGTGAGGAGACCTGCAAAACATGCACTGTTTGGGGTCTTGAGGACCGAGTTTGAGAACCTGTGTAATAGTGTATCTACTTACGGAATCCTGAGTCTATGGTACTTCAACAGGAGGAACCTCCTCCATGTCCTCATCCAGTGAGCTAACAGACCGAATCTCCGGCTCTTTTGCCAGGACGAAGGACAGAATGTCATAATACCATACAAAAAAAAAAAAAAAACAAGCCAGGTTTGACATAAGCATGGCAGGTTCTGTATGACAGGCCAGGTTTTCTATAACATAGCGTATTTACAAATACAAACTAGCCAGGTTTTGCTTGCATTTGTATACATGCAGTGTTCTCCCCAGAAATTTTTTCCACCCAGGTGGCATCCAAAAGTAGCCGGGTGGGGGCCTTTGCAATTATGCGCACGCTGGGAAAAGGGGAATCTCCCTTACCAATCCAGCCCGACAGGTCTCAGGCTGCTCCCCCTCTGGCTCTCAGTCAAAAGTGCCCATCATACAGTGCCCCTTGCAGTTATCCCCATATGCAGCACCCCCAGGGTTAATATTCTCCCTTATGCAGTGCCCCCAGGGTGGCTCCTTATGCAGTACCTCCTGGGCTAATAGTGTCCCTTATGCAGCGCCCCCAGGGTTAATAGTGTCCCTTATGCAGCACCCTCAGGGTTAAGTGTCCCTTATGCATTGCCCCCAGGGTTATATGCAGCGCCCCCAGGGTTAATAGTGTCCATTATGCAGTGCCCCCAGGCTGGCCCCTTATGCAGTGCCCTCAGGTTAATTTGCAGCGCCCCAAGGGTTAATAGTGTACCTTATGCAGTGCCCCCAGGGTGGCCCCTTATGCAGTGCCCCCAGGGCTAATAGTGTCCCATATGCAGAGCCCCCAGGGTGGCCCCTTATGCAGTGCCCCCAGGGCTAATAGTGTTCCTTATGCAGTGCCCCCAGGGCTAATAGTGTCCCTTATGCAGTGCCCCCAGGGTGGCTCCTTATGCAGTGTCCCCAGGGTTATATGCAGCGCCCCCAGGGTTAATAGTGTCCCTTATGCAGCACCCCCAGGGTTAATAGTGACCCTTATGCAGTACCCCCCAGGCTGGCCCCTTATGCAGTGCCCCCAGGGTTATATGCAGTGCCCGCTGGTGAGGCCTCAGACATGGGCCCCGCTGGTGTCTCCATTCCCTCACCCCCCCCCCCCCGATCCTCCGCTGGGGAGCTCCAAAACATTGTCCCCTTGGGCTCTCCATTACCCCCCCTCACCCCCCACCGCAATTCATTCAAGCCACCACAAAAAGTGCCCCATGGTGCCTGCCCCCGCTGCTGCCAACCCCCACATAGCCCGGTTTGGATATGGGCTGAGTTAAGAAAAAAAAAACGTACCTTATTATGAAGTGTCTTGGGCTTCTTGACTTCTTTTGCCGTGCTGTCTCAGAGTCGCATTGAGGTCAAAATGGAAGTGGCTGGGGAGTGGCTGGGGAGTGGCTACCATGGGAAAAGTCATCCATCGTTCAAATCGCTCAAATCGTTCATCAATGAACGATTTGAAAGATTTGAACGATATCTGAAGAATTATGAACAATATCTGACAAATCTGACTGCAAGCATGTCAGATGTCAGATATCGTTCTCAGACAAACGTGAATGCGCATCGTTCATCGTCCATGGTTGCACACATGAACCATTCTTCCATCAGATTTGAACGATTTTTTTAATTGTTATCGTTCAGATCTAATGAAAAATCTGACCGTGTGTATGCACCATTACAGTACATTAAAGTCTGATAAACTCTTGAAATTTTTACTTGTGAATGTTATGTGCAGCTGTTTTATCGAAGGCCATTTTTATTTTAGATTTAGTGGTCTTTTAATGAGATACAAATGTGATGAAACGCAACTCCAAAGAATGTTGTCTAGAGAAAGCACAATACTTCTGTAATTCATAGCAAACAAATGTTTGAATTTCAGACAACTCCAAATGCAACAGTGATATCTGACTATTGGTGTGACTTGCAGATTTATTTTTATGACAAAAAAAATTGTGCATTTCTTTTATAAAAAGGAAATTTAAACACAATAAATTTAGGCATAAACAACATTTTTGTTATGCTATGCTCACAATTGGTGTTTTAAGTTCAAAGTACAAGGGTCTGGGTCTCGCTAGAGGCCTGCGTCTGCCAGGGATGAGCAGCCACACCCCCAATTTGTTGTGCTCAAGCACCTCCAGTGGCGGTACATATTTTTGTTGTGGTGTGAACAGGCGTGTGTGTGTGTGTGTGGTGTGCCTATACCTAGTGTGAAATACAGGACCTGATATTTTTCTTGTCACTCTGTACATTTGTTATGATTATTTCAAACCAAACCGCTCATCTCTATTATTTATATGATGGTCCAGCCCATTTTTTAGATTTACATATTGGATCTCATTGAACACTAAAGCATGTTGCAGCTTTTTGTGACGGCAACTTGCTCTTTTTTTATAGTGCTCATATGCGTTTTTTCCCAATGCACAATTGCCTGTTTTCCAGGCAACTCCCTTCTATAAGGGGGATGAGACGGGGGTTGGAAGAGGCATGTAAACATGTCCGAAGTACAGTAGGGTAGGTGTCCCTATGGGAAGGGGAAGGCTATCCAAATGTTTATTAGTGTGGACTTTACAAAAGTTAACATTTTATATTTGCGTTTTGTTTGATTTGCATTTCACAGGCTCCAAGAGACTTGAGTATTTTCTTATGTACACATTCCTGGCATTTACTATGGTATGTATACTTTGTTTTGTTCATTATATTACTCAAAGTGAAGCCCCACTTCCTGTCGTTTACCTGGAGCATCAATTACTTGCATAGGGAAAGAGCAGCATTTGCTACTTATTCAAACTTATTATGTAACCCCCGTTACTGTGTATGGCGGTGTGGTGCGCATTTGGACATACACTGCTTATTGGCACTGTAATCTCGCCCTAGCTAGCTCTTGGGTATGGGCACCGATGACCAGAAGGTCACCACACACATGCAGGTAAACAGCAAAATTTAAGGTGGATGCAGATGTACATATGTGGTGGTGCAGTGGTGTTCTAAAGGAATTTGGGTGCCAGACCATCTCATTATAGAAGAGCAAGAAACTTTATTCAAACTCTTCCATATCCTCCAGCACAATAAGTGTAATGGTTACAAGCTCTACTTCGCCAACTTCTTCCAGTGCAATACTTTCAGCAGATGGTAAAAGCTGTATACTTTAAGTTTAATGGTTGCAAAGGATTAGTTATACTTTCCACTCCATCTGTCGGCACACTTGGGGCGGGATGCATGACTATTTGCATGCATGCTGGCGTTAGTTACCCCAGTATGCATGAGCAAAATCACAAAGGACAGCTCTCTCGGTAAGGGCTGTCCTTTGCAAATGAGGGATTTCTGGGTCTATGACCCAGAAGTACCACTGGCGTCCTTCTGCGCATGCGCAAAAGGACACACGTGCCCTGGGGGGTGGAGGGTGGAGGGGCTGGGAAGGATCTGATTGGATCTCTCCCACAGCACTCTCTGAATAGAAGCCCATAGGCCTCTATAGGGTAACGCTATCTGTAGTTGGCGTTACCCACCGCATTCAAGCCCCGAAGTGCATCGGATTTCGGGGCTTGGTGCATGTGAGAAACGCGGTCAAACCCGCATTTTGGGGTTTGACCACATTTCTCCCCTTGCTGCATCCTGCATTTGGCCTGATGTCTCTCCTCTCCTGCTTCTCATGCATGTGGGCTCATTAAGAAACAGTTTTCTATCTCTAGCTGCTCTAGCTAGCAGCCACTTCACTTACCCTACTCAATGGGGTTAATATCCTTTTGGCTGTAACACACTCTGTGTCATCTGTGCCCCTCCAGGAATCTCACAAACTGCCTGCATGCAATACTATGCAGTCTCTGGTCAGTACTTCCCATATCTCTCACAGGGACTCCTTCTCCACTCAGAATCTGCATGCTCTCTCATTGTAGGTGCTCCCCCTTCAATACAGGAGACCCTCTCCACACTGGGTCTCTCACCCTTCACATGCTGTGCCCCATATGCTGCAACACCGGGTGGAGCCCAGGACCTCCCTTCCTGCCCTGGTCCCAAAGCAACCTCATCACTTCCTTGTCTACTGCTCTCTCCCTCCTCTTTTCCAGATGACCAAACAACACAGATATGCACCGCTCCCATTACCATGGGGCTTAGTGACAGAGGGCGTGGCTTATGCAAAAAGCTCCAGAGGGGGCATTATATTAATAACATTTATTTATGATGCATCCCAAAGAGCAAAGATACAAAACAGGTTAAACAATGTAACAGAATAACATATATGCATAACTCCATGTGAGGGCATAGACATAGTGTATGCCAATTGGCTAGTTAGTGGACCAAAGTTAAAGAAATAAACAAGATGATGGAGGGCCCTTCTTGCCATTTCATGCTTACATAAATAAACATGGGACATGCTCATTTATCATTATGATAAAAGTGGCATATGAGGAATCCGTTATTGGTGCATGGTACAGATCCTGTTATTCACCTATTTGAACCCGGGTTGTTGTTCCATCCCTGAGGTGATCAGAGGACTGTATTTGCATGACTGTACAGATGTCCTTATCTTTTTTTAGAATTTGGTGTCTTTTAATAAAAATTTAAATTGTTTTTATACACCTGGAGTTTGTTTTTCCCTATATACATCCCTTTGAAGTAGAAGGTAAGGGAGACGACTAAAAGATACCTTGATGAGCATGTCCCATGTTTATTTATGTAAGCACGAAATGTAAGCCATTATTGAGAATTACTTGTATACACTGAGGTGGCATCCCATTTCCTTCTACCATTGGAAAAAAATACAGAGGTGTTGGCTGGAGAATATCTATATTGGTTTCTTGGAACTTTCACCTGCAGTAATCTTGGAAAGATTCTTGTCCTCATCAATATATATATATATATATATATATATATATATATATATATCTTCTTTCTCCTATTTATATCACTCATATTGGAGAGATACCATCAGTGAAGATTACCTGTATGGAACAACTTTTGGTGCAGTTGAAACCCCCTGTTTTTGAATAATTACAAAAGACTTTGGATAAGGTGGTGATATATCTGTGTGTGGGTGGATTGCAGCTGGAAGTTGTCAGCGCCTGTACCATTGCAAAATATTTATTTTCAAAGAGTTTCTCCTTGTTGATCCGGAATTGAGTAAATCTCATAAGGATTTTATATGTATCTTAATTAATTTTATATTGAAACAATTATTTAAAACATATAGGAAGCTGGGAGAATGTTTTTATCTATGGAGACACTACTTTTAGAGATATTATATTGTACCAATGACATATTGATGATATTTTAATTGTGTGGAAAGGTACGAAATTGAGGTTTGAAGAGTTTATGAAGTCTATTGGTGATAACATCTAGGATTTATCCTTTACATATAAATTTGATGATTACCAAAAAGAATATCTGGACCTAGTGTTGATGAATACTGAGAAGGGTATTCAAACTAAGAGTTTGTTAAATCTGTAGATACTAACTCTTATGTGCATTTTAATAGTGGTCACAATTTGAAATGTAAAACTAATATACTATTTTCACAATTTTGTAGAGTCAAGCATAATTGCAGTGCACAGGACAAATGTGAAGAACAACTTATTCGAATAGATTTAAGGAAAGGGGGTATCCTGATGATCTCCTGAAGGAATCTATAACTAGAACAAGGCATACCAATAGGTTAGACCTTTTGAGATACAAAGAGAAAATGGGTGATAAAGGTAATGAGGTTTTATGCATCACCCCATTCAACAGGGATGAGAAAAACATACGCAAAACCTTGACTAAACACTGGGGAATTTTGAAAATGGATGGTATTTTGAACAACATTCTACAGATAGACCAAAAGTGGTTTTAAAAAAGCCAGAAATTTAAAAGATATACTTGCTCGTAAATAATTGAAGGTTAAAGCACCCAAAAGTGTGAACTCATGGGATAATCAATGAAAGGTTTTTTTAAGTGTGGCCATTGCAATATATGTAGGTATATGCATCCAATCACTAGGTCATTTATGAATTTTGATGATTCTAAAAGTTTTCCAATAAAACAATATATGAATTGTATAACCACATGGGTGATTTATGTTTTAGAATGTCCCTGTAAGTTGAAATATATTGTAAAATGAAAAGACCATTGAAAATGAGGATACAAGAACATGTGCGAAGTACAAAGAATAAACAGGATAATCATAGTGTTCCCAGACATTTTAAACTGTTCCACAATTCTGATATAGATGGTTTTAAATGTACAGCTATAGAACATGTGAAAATTGGGGATCAAGGAGGTGATTTAGATAAAAGATTGTCAAAATGTGAGATATTCTGGATATATGCACATGAACACTTTAGTTCCCAATGGATTAAATGATAACTATGAAATTGCTCCATTTCTATAGTAGTTTTCTATAGTAGTTTTATATAAATTATACAAACATTATCTTAAAACTTTAAAGATTGCCATTCATTTTTAGTGTATCCTTTATCTAATCTCATCTTTTATATTATCTTATACTATTTTGTTGTATATTGTTATTGCAATTTTTTGTAAATTATTGTATTTTATTTTATGTCATTTATGAATTTTAATCTTCACTGATGCACTTTAGACAATACTTGTGCTGGATTGATACCCTATAACGGGCATGCAAGTGTATTATCGAGAATACATGAAATAACCATATTTATATGTGGCTCTCACAATGAGAGATCTATGGGAAAATGGCCTCTAGTAAACACTAGAGAGAAAACTTCAAAAAAATGGCCGCTGCTAGTAATGCGCGAACCCCGCCGGAGCACCATGCAACGACTGGAGCTGACGGCATTGTGACCGGTTCAGTGCATCCAGTGCTCTGGTGTACTCTGAATGGTGGACACGCATCTCAGGGCCTTAGATGCCAGCCGTGGAATAATGATAGGCGAAAGCTAAGTACCATTTCCGGTATTTGGAGTGCACTTCCGGGTTATCTTCGGGTTTTTGAAAGGCAAGCCATGGATATTTTTGGTGGTACTCATGCCTACCAATTGGGCTAAATGTTTAGGGTATTTATAGACTACTGGCACTATTATTAGTTATCCTCCTGATGAAGTCCAGATAATTTTAAAAGGACAAAATGCGTTGAGGTGGTGTATGCTGTTACAGGTGATATCCTCTACCAGTGGGAGATGCGGTGATGCATATCTGCAGATAAGCTTTTATGTTTTTCTATGATGTACAGGCATTTTGCTTTGTCCTGAGTGTATAAATAAATCTGTGTGTGTAGTATTACACTATGGTTCTCTTGTTTTCTTTCTTATGCATTTATACCATGCTTGGTGACATATGCTGTAAGATACCTAGTTGGATCCAGAAAGTGGAAACTGAGGACCTATTTGGTTGTTCATGCTGATATATAAGTGGTGTATTCCACTTTAGAAGGTACACCTCCATTACACAGAGGGTGATTATACCTGATGAAGATTACTCTTATTAATGATACTGCACTAGGAGGCACTCTTTTTCCACATTGTGTTTTTTTAGGATTTATACGCTGTCGGAACAACAATTGATGGGAGAAGGAGCTGCCAGCCTTAATGCCTGGGGAGTGCTTTATTTGATGAGAATCATCATTAAGTGACTTGATTCAAGGACTTAGCGCCATATACCACTTTTTTACAATATGTATATATATATATATATATATATTATACACACACACAATATATACATATATTGCACACCCAGAATGCACACAGTTATATATGTATGCATATATAAAAACATATATTTATATATGCCTCAAGATCTATTTTAAGCACTAATCTGGCAGCTTATCTTGACTCATGAAGTTGCAGTATACATGTCAATCCAGTAGATGGCGCACCAAGACAAATACTACATATCATAGTGGCACTGCTCATGTAATTTGAAACCTTTCATTGTTACTGTAGGTTAAGTGGCTTGCTCACGAGTTAGTAACCCAAAGCATCTTTTGTGTTAATCCCTGAAGTAAAAACTGCAAATATTGTATTCAAAGACATTTTGTGATCAATTTCTACAATATAAAATATGCATCACAATATTAGATGGAACTACTGTCTTTGTAAAATGAGTTAGACTGAGCAATAACAGACATCCATGCGAGCAAAGCTGCTGGCAAACCTTAGTTTATAATATAAGCCTAGTCTGAACAAAAGACAGCCCATTAAAAGCAACACAAAGAGTGAAGCTTGGAATTTTATTTATTCATCTACGTATACCGTACTGTCAATAGTGCACATTCTATATGGTATACAACAATTTGCCAAAGTCCAGCGATATGGGAAAGGATCCCCAAATCCTGTGCAGAGTCCCCCCACTCTTAAAGGATTGAATAAGCAGTCAGTGAGGCAGATGCTGGATCCCCACCCTCTGGCAATACCTCAGTCCTCCAAAGTGTCTAATCTGGGGGAGATCTTTTCACTGTATATGCACATCAGGGGACAGGTATTCGAGGTTTAGCTATTAAATAATGAGGCTGTACTTGTAAAAAAATAAACCATACTACGTGAGTTAAGAGGGAGTGGACTATCCTAAAACGATTTTGCAAGTTTAACTCTTATCACACAGATAGTTTGCTGTTATACAGCATTCAAAGAAGTGTTTTTCCAGTTCGCCGTAAAAATGCTTTGTTCAAAAGTAGAGCAACGTGTTAACTTTAAATTTTTTGTTAAATTGAAGAAAACACCCACCGAATCTTTTCGGGGCAAATTGTATGTCATGTGAACATATAACTGAGCGGCACAAAAGATTTTGTGACGGCCGTCAGGATGTTGAAGGTGATGAATGTCCCGGAAGGCTTTGCACATTGAAAACAAATGAAAATGTGGAAACAAATTTGAAAATTGTTCAAATTGACCATTGACTCAGCATAAGAATGAAATGGTAAACAACAACAAAGAAACTGTTGGGCAATTTTTGCATCAAGATATTAACATTACAAAAGTTTGTGCTAAGATAGTTCCACAGCTTCTCACTACCGAGCAGAATGAAAATTGAAAGCAAATTTGTAGACAGTTTGGAACAAGTTCAAGCGGAATCACATTGTTTAGTAATTACCTATGTTGAAACATGGATCCTCCAGGATGATCCTGAGACAAAATGCTAGTCCATGCACTGGAAAACATCATCATCACAAAGAATAAAGAAAGTACGTCAAAGTAAATCCAAGTTCAAAGCCACGTTAATTGTTTTCTTTGAAATCAAGAGTGTTATTTTGGAAGACTGGATATCAGAAGGAGCAACAGTGAATCAACATTACTACAAGAATGTTCTAGCAACTTTGCGTGAAATTATCAGAAGAGGCCAGAGCTATGGAAAAATTCTCCATTCGGACAATGCGCCAGCCCACACAGCTCTTTCTGTGAAGCAGTTTTTGGCAGAGAAACAGATTGCAGAGCTAGAACACCCTCCATACTCACCAGATCTAGCACCATGTGACTTCTTTCTTTTCCCTAACGTCAAATCTGTGCTCAAGGTAACCTGTTTTGCATCAATTACTGAGGTAAAGAAGAGAACGACAGAGCTGTTGAGACAGCTGCCAGATAATGAGCTACAGCACAGCTTTGACCAATGTAAAATAAGAATGCAGGGGTAGGTGGATGCAGAAGGGGAACAGAGTTAAAATGTATGTAATATAATTAAACATAAATTATAGCATCAGCTTTATTATTTAATACCCGCACCTCATACTCATCATTAGCAGCCACAAGATCTCTGTTATTGGTTTATGCCACCATGATTACTGATTTTTTTGTCCCCCCCCAAGAGAAATATTATAAAGAAACAGATTGCTGTTTAATATATATTTTTCCTGTTTTAAACATTACATTTTTGAATTAACTTTTTCTTCTGTTCTTATGGAAAGTATAACTGGACACCCTAGTTTGGCTTTCTGCCTAAACCTGTTTCCCTCATGTACAAAAGAATCCAGACTGGCTGGCAATGCATAGTCCAGCGTTACTGCTGATCAGTGTGAGTGGTGCACAAAGAGTGTAGGGCCCTGTGGACACACTCTCGCTGCCCTAATGTCCCTGTATCAGGCTAGCAGGGAGCCAGGAATGGCCCCCATCAGCCAGAATCGCTGCTGCAGTGCCGTCCCAGAGCTTCCTGAGGATGCTCCGGGCACTGCTGTTTCTCCAGGCACTGGCGCCCCCCAAGGCATGACATTATGGCGTAATTCGCTCAGAGGTGTGTCCAACAAAGGACAGTGTAACACCCAGTTATGGTTCTGCTGCTGATAACCAGTATAGCCAGGAAGCTGATTGATTCGGCATAACATTATTGTAACTTCCGGTGAGACAAGACTTTCTATAACTGCAAAAAACAGCAATACAAAATCTTTCCTATCATTGGAAAATCTTGTTGCCGGAAGCTTCCTGTTTGATCCTGCCAGTAGCATATGCTTGTCTCAAAGATTAAGCCATGCACATGCAAGTATACACAGCTGGTACAGTGGAACAGCGAATGGCTCATTAAGTGAATTTTGAGACTCATGATGCTCTAGTTACTGCACTGCAATAGGTACACACTTGTTTATTGTTGTAATCCTTAAATTATAGCCAACAGAGTGCATACATTCTAGAATTAAGTCACTGAGGACAGTTGCATTTATACTCACTCACACCTAAAGATGGAAAGTAGAGAGCTGATTGTTCTTACTGTGACCTATGATACTTTCCAGACTTTGTAAGTTATGGAATTAATAAGGTTTAGTGGGGAAAAAAAAGATTGCCGGATTTAAAGGTGTCAAGGATGTAGAAAGCCATGGTATTTATTTAAAAGGGTCTTTTGAATGACATCAAAAGGATTAGGAGGTTTTCCTTCTTTTACAGAGAGTTTAAAACGGGCATATTATTTTTACAATGCACAATCACACGTCTGTGAGCGCTAAGCTTGGGCCTTAACTTAAAATGTACATTTTGTGGAAAGTGAAACATATACATTGGAAAAAAAAGAATGGATGAGGTGTTAGTATACACACTTATACAGTACTTCACAATGAGAAAATGATCTCTCTTTCCTGTGTAAGCCTTTACCTTACTATGTTTAGGGCAGTATTTTCTAGCCTGTGCTAAGCCATAACTCATTATACACCCCATTTAAATGACTGACCTCACAAATTACATTCTATTAAGTAGATGTAGCTGTTACAGAGAAAATGTTGATTAATACAGAATGTTTTGAATAAAATCTATCAACATTGTTGTTTTAAGCATAATTCCTAAGTGTATTTGTGTTAAATAAGGTTTACCTTTTTATGTAAAAATAATTCTTATCTATCCATAAAAACTATAACTAAATGTAAGAATTAATCACTTACAAAAAGTCATGTCTGACATACAATTAGAATAAACATTTATTCCATTAGACTGACTAAAGTAACTGAGGGCTATATAAGCCTGATGTAATATAAGCGCTCAGGTAAAGGAGGCTATACAGACAGCATGAGGAGGTAAGTAGTGAGTGTTACCATGGATTTGATTGTTATCAGGAAGGCTTGGAGACATCCTATAAGATAGGATGGGGTGTGAATCTAGAGCTCTATAAATTAAAGAGGCCTAGAGATTGTAACTCTTTGCTTTTTTGGAATCCTGCCCATAGACACACATTTCTATGTTTTGTTTCTTATTATGATGTGTTGTTGGTGGATGTGTCATATGTAAGACATTTTCTTTCAACAGAGGAGATGCAACTAAGGCAGGAAATCATTTCTCGTTGGTGGCCATTGTTCTGTGAAACCTGGCAGGTTCCGTTTGCTACTACCTGTCGGGGGGACCTAGTCACCTTCTTTAGAGGAGGGACAAGTACTATGCCTGGTGAGGGGATGTAGGTTTCTTCACAGCCCCATGTGTTTCGGGAGCCGGATGCCAACCATCACTGTTAGAATTATGGGATGTATCTGATTGGATGTATTGCTTTCTTGGCCATCCTGCTAATTAGGATTCAATAAATAAATCTGTAACCTAATTTTTGCCAATCACTTCTCCTGGTCTTTATTTTAGCACTTAGAGGTAAGGAAAATTTATTGCTATGAAAGTTTGGGTTCCTAAGTGGAACAGTCAACCACTACGCAACTTATTTATTACTGTTTATTATTTCAAAAAAGTAAACATACATTTCTGTTAGGAAACAGGCTATTGAGATTAACTATTTAATATTTGCCTATTAGCTTACAGTGGGCATGAGTGAATTTAAATTACCCATGAGCCTTTATGCAAATGATGAGCTGGACCCCTACTCAAATTCCTCCATCACTAATACCCCCTCACAAACAAGCGCAACACACATACCATGCCTAATTCACTTGCATGTATGTCTTTCTGGGGTCTCTCTGCCTTATATTGGTTTTTCCCCAACCTTTTCTCTTGTTTATCCTTCTCATGGCTGAAACTAATAAGTTCTTATCTGTTCTGCACATGTATACCCTAAGCCTGAGCAGCATGTAGGTATGGAGGATAAGAGGCAAATGCTTATGCCATTTTGATATGATCTAAATGAGAGAATTTAAATTTGCAGTATCCAACAGCCACCTCTGCTCCTGATGATGTCACACAATGAATGCTGGGAAAAGGGTGCTGTCATGGCAACAACTGTGCCACCCCCTTGGCTTTGTGGCTTTGGTAGCGCCAATGGTTGCACACCCTGGGGTGTATCTATAATGGGTGCAGGGTGTGCGATGCACACTGGCCCCTTGGTCCTGGGGGGGCCCACACCGCACACCCTGCTCCCATACTTTTTTATACTTACTTCTCCGAAGTCCCACGTCAGCTGGAGTAGTGCTGCACAAAACACCTGGAAAATGGCAACCGCAGACATTTTCCCAGCGTTTTGCGCACACGCAGTATGTAAATTGCAAGGAAAAACCTTCCGCTATTTTCATGGTGTCCTGCGCATGTGCCAAAAGCACTCCCACTGACATCACTTGTGATGTCAATGGGGCCGGCCCCAGAAGGTAGGCGTTCCCATGGGAATGCCTCCGTCTGGCCAGCCATGCCCCCGGCACGCCCACCAAAGGGGGCGTGCTGTCACTCACCATCAACAGGATGTCCCCTTTGTAGCGAGACCCATAGCGGCGGCTTGCCCATCGCTATCTGGGTCTCGCGCATGCACACAACGGAGCCGGGTCCATCGTGCGCATGCACACTGGCCCAACATCGACCTGCTTGCGAGCGCTCAGCTGACAGAGCGCTCGCTCTGAATCAGGGCCGGCCTTTTTTTTTATTAGAACGGCCTCCTGGCCGCTCGCATAGCTGTGGGTGACCACCCACAGCTATAGCGAGCGGCCAAAAAGATGGTCGCGATGGTCAAGACCATCGTGACCATCGGGCTTGTGACGAGACCCTTGTGGTAGGGTCTCGTCTTCCGCAAGCCCTGGAGTGCTTTTGGCTCTATCAGAGCAGAAAGCTCTCCCACTGACATCACTTGTGATGTTAGTGGGGCCGCCCCCAGACGGTAGGCGTTCTCATGGGAACGCCTCCGTCTGGGCAGTCACCCCCCCGGCCCGCCCACCAAAGGGGGCGTGCTGTCACTCAACATTGACAGCACGCCCTCTTTGGTGCGAGACCCGGAGCGACGGCTTGCCCGTCGTTATCCGGGTCTCGCGCAAGTGCACGACGGAGCCGGCTCCGTCGTGCGCATACGCTCTGGGCCACCATCGACCTGGTTGCAAGCGCTCAGCGCTCGCAACCGGGTCTGAATCAGTTCCATAGTTACCAGCTACTGTACTTCAATGTGACCATGTGGACTTAAAAAGATTGCTGGGAGCTAAAGAACAGAAAAGATGTGACACTCCATTTTGGGTGAGTCTAACAAACTCTGACTGTAATATTTAAATTTCTTTACAAAGCTTTCTTATTTAAATAAACACAGCTTGCTCAAAATCAGATAAAGTTATTAAATAAAACAATTCTCTAATATGATGATGAATTACTGATTAATGTAACTGTGACTCCTACTTGTGCTACCATAGGACATACTTGGGGTAGCAGCAGGATGTAGCTGGCACTCCACCTTGTGATGACTCTCCTCTGCCCTGAGATGGCATGGGTTTGGCATCTACAACTAGAAGGGCCCCTGAATGCTCAGTTGCTTAGCACATAAGACCAAGAGGAGTGGACACATGTGGACACTGGGTGCAGTGTAAGATCAATTAATATGGAGCACCAGACCATCTTGTGATGAATGGTACAACTTTATTAACATTTCTCTCCAGCACAATAAGCATGGTAATTACACAAACAGCTCCAACAACTTCCCCCACCACATTACTTTCAGTAAATAGTAAATGCACCATTAGTGACCTGCACAGAATACAGTAGATCAAACACATCCCTGTACAGTATACAGTAGTCACAATAGTATCCAGATAATAATACATTTATTCCACCAGTGTACATGATTAATATAATGCTTACTCTATAATTTGCAATCTAGTACAAATGGGAGTGGGGATGAGAGAAAGTGGTTAAAGGAACAGTCAGAAGAGACAAGTTATAGGCTCTATAGCAAGGAAATGAGATGTCTAATCGGGCAGATACATGATGAGAGTGGAACAGTAGAGGACCCCAGCACTATTCCCTGTAGCTAATAAGGAAAGCAGGCAGACCTCAGTTTGTAGGGTAAGACGGTGGCAGTGTGTGGCCGGCACTCACAGGACTTCACAACGTCAGTAATGAATCAGGAGATACTACTCCATTAGTGATTTAACGTTTCAGTTGTTGTATCAACTTTCGTCAGAATGACATAGTAAAGAACAAACAAGCTTACCTTTATAGTGACAAACCCATCACCAAATTGCGTTGACCACTTCCCCCCGTGTCTAGGCGATACCATATGACGTTACCAGACGGCGACGCACGCTCCCTGGCGCATCTCGGTCCCAGGATGGTTGCCTGGCAGCAAAAAATATAAACACCTTAATGTGATCAATGTATCAAGGCAGACAAAGGTAATAACAATGTAGCGGATGATCAGAAGCAAATCAGAGATGCTATAGCATACATGTATATTAAACGATCTCAGCTGGAAGAAAAGAGAAAAAATTGTGCATATATTTTCAAATCATGTTGTCACTGTACAACCTATTATGTGTAATTATGGCACATTTAAATACTAACATTACTCTATCTCATATTGAGTTGAGTATGATTAAATAGCACATATTACATGAAACACTCAATGCTAAATAGAAGGAGGAAAAAAAATAAAGGTGCATATTCATAGAAAGCAGTTTAAACCAAGCTGTTCATTCAGGCCATAGGGAGATATTGTATTCAGACGGTATATCCACAGTGCCTGTCACGTAAACCAGGATGCTACAGGTGCACGGGGTGCACAACCTGTAGCTACCTGGAGAGTGGTAACTCTTTTGCCCATCCCCATACAGGCAAACGTATTGCCATTAGACAAATTTTAACATGTCTAAGTACATAGGTCATCTATTACATCCGTTGTCCTTGTGGTCTTCTCTATATAGGGAAGACCACAAGGCAATTTCGTGAACGTATGGCCTTGCATAGGTCCTCGATACGTCTGGCTTTACATGGACGTGAACAGGAACAACCTGTTGCACGACACTTCAAGCAGTTTAATCATAATCTATCTACATTAAGATATAACATGATAGATCAGACAACATGATTGTAATTATGATTGAAATACAATTTAATCCGTTCTTTAATGTCAAAAACACTGCGACTCTTGAAAATTAATGATATTAATAATAGTCAAACACAGTTTTATCTTCTAACTTGCAAACAAAAAGATGTATGGGAAACATACTAATTCCCTGTACTTGTATTTAATCATTTCTAGCAAATTACTTATTTGCAAACATAATATGCACCATGAGAACACTTCTGCATTTCTATTTTTACATACAATCACACTAGAATAATGACAATAGTATAACTAAATTAGAGACATGCTGTCGGAGACTTTATTACATAATGATTTCTAATTGACCCTCATAGTTTAATAAGACAGAACATCTCAGCAGAACATTGACAAAAGTTATTAATTTTCTCTTCAGCAGAGACCAGTGTCCCAATTAAATCCCACGATAATGCCAAACTGACTGGCTGACCTCATTAGAGCTAATGCTTATTAGTCCTGTTGAGAGGATAACATCGCATGCTATTAAAATGCCTAAATGAGCACATATAACTATCTTAAAATGATTATAATTTACATACATGACTAATTTTGCTGCTGCAGGTCTGATGTCCTCACAATAACAGCCGTGTAACCTGAGTAATATAACAAGGTGGCTGCCATTAGTTGTACACTGCGCTGAATGTACATGAAATACATAAGGTTCTTTTTAAAACTATTTTACTTTTCCACTTAAGTGAATGTCAAATGCAGATAGTAGCAAGGAACCAATAGATTGTTAAAAATTATTAATATGTTTTATTGTTATTGATAATTTTACGTCTTGAAAGCAGAGTATCAGTTTTGAGATTTTTATTATTTTTATTTGAAATCCAATTTATTTCCCAAAGAACGAATAGCAGGTAAAATGGAAATAGACTGCTTGGATTTTTATGTGTTTAATAGCTTGACTTCATTTTTCTCTTAATTTTGGTCTGCAGTAATACGGCTGTACCTGATATTTTTATGTCTGTGATCTATAGCACTTTTAGCTGCTAAGTTACTATTAAATACTCCCCCATACGCCTTCTCTGTTCTGCCAGTGACCTTCTCCTCCCTCGTAACCAGTGATAATGCAAATTTCTACAAGTGCGTTTGGAAACTTGCAGTTCATACTGCTAAGACTTCTTTATTTTCAAACTCAAGGAATGGAAGCAAAAATAGCATCTATCTCACAAACACAACTATTCTAGAATACATTACATTCCATATGTATATTCTATTTCTGGTTATGGTATATGTTTATTACACCCCCCAAAAAAAACAAAAACATGTAAAATACCCTCTTGGGGTGGTCTAGACTTGAACGTAAGGTTGTAGCTTGCATATGTACAAATGATACAAACATCCATGTGTAAGGAACAAATATGTGTCAATAATTATCATCGTCTACTCGAAAAATGCACCGCCTTCTGACAGCACAGTATTTACACTTGTTAATGAAAATATTTCAAAGATATTTGTAACTGAAAATAAGATACTTCTCAAACTGTCCGGCATAACTTGTGCCTGCAAACCATTACTGCATCGCACCTGCATATGAATGCCCACTTTTCGTGCATTAGTGCAAGAAGCCTCATGTGTTGCATACGTACAACAGAAAATACTGATGCAAAGTTCAATAAGACAAACTGTAAGCGAGATGCACACTTTCACAGTGGTCAGGTAGTAGGCAGTATAGGGTGATATTATCGCCTTCTCTTTCAGGGTGATAACAGTATATATAAATAAATATGTATAAATAGAGCTACATGTTATTTGTAAACCTTATCCCCTTGAAGAAGTCCGCTGGAGACGAAATGCGTTGGAGGCCTGTACCCTGCTTGACTTTATCTTCCTATATACCTGAACTAAGATAAGATATCTATTCATAGGCAATTTTATCGAAATCTCCATTGTACTTATTTCATCAACTATCCATTTTTATTTGTTCATTGTCATTATTACTGTATTTTTATCTATGTTTTTATGCTTGTTCATATTAAATATCTATTTTTTATCATATATATTTCTGGTTATATTCTACTTTGCACTTTAAACCATAGTTATATGTTTCTTAACTGGTAAACATCAGTCACTTATATTTATTTGATGCACTTTTAGCACTTTAAGGCACTCTGTCCTGATCACCTTATTTCCATATTGTTGTAGAAGTCTTTGACCTAGACTTATTCACGGATTAGGTTGAGCTGACACCCCGTTGCTGTGGGGGCGAAGGCTACTTGATATTTGTGTGCTATACATATTTGATTTAAACTATTATTGCTAGGCACATCACTATTTACTGGCGCTCTAGAAACCTTATAGACATATATATATATATATATATATATATATATATATTAGAGATGAGGCGGTCCGGTTCCCTGAGAACCGAACCCACCCGAACTACAGGGATCCGAGGCAGATCCGAGTCATCTCGGATTTTCCCGCCTGACTCGGATCTGAAAACGAGGCAAAACGTCATCATCCCACTGTCGGATTCTCACAGGTTTTGGATTCTATAGAGGTACCGCGATTCGCCACCATTTTTCATTCCAGCTGTGGAGTGTGAAGAGGGAGGGAGCTGTGCTGTTTTTAATACTTGTTATTGTTAATTGCACACTAATGCTGTGCATAAGGGCTAGCTACTGTTGTCCATAAGGGCTGGCTGTTGTCTATAGAGGGGCTGGCTGTTGTCGTGTCCATAGGGGCTGGCTGGCTGTCGTCCTGTCCATAAGGGCTGCCTGGCTGCTGTTGTCCTGTCCATAGGGGCTTGCTGGCTGTCATTGTCCTGTCCACAGGGGCTGGCTGTTGTTCTGTCCATAGGGGCTGGCTGTAGTGCTGTGTTGTCCAGGGGGTGCTCTGTCCTTCTGGGGTGCTCTTCACCCACCCCCAGTGTGAAAAAAAAAAAAAATAGTGTTAGCCACACTTGTCATCAGTGCAAGGGTGCTGTGCTGCTGTCTGTTAAGGGGCTGCTGCCTCTTTTCAGGGGTTCACCCAAGTGTTAAAAAAAAAAAAAAGAAAAAAAAAAATTTTGTGTGGCGTGTTAGCCACACCTGTCATTGGAGTAGGTGCGCAGGGGTGCTGTGCTGCTGTCTGTCAAGGGGCTGCTGGCCCAAAAATAAAAAAACTATTTTTTTGTGTGCGCATGTTAGCTACACTTGGCTGTCACTGTCATCGGCATAGGTACGCAGGGGTGCTGTGCTGCTGTCTGTCAAGGGCTGCTAGGTCAAAAATAAAAAAAGTATTTTTTTGTGTGCGTGTTAGCTACACCTGGCTGTCACTGTAATCAGTGTAGTTGCGCAGGGGTGCTGTGCTGCTGTCTGTCAAGGGGCTGCTGCCTCTTTCAGGGGTTCACCCCTAGTGTTAAAAAAAACAATAATTTTTTTTCTGTGTGCGTGTTATGCGGCGGAGCCCCCCCGATAATTGTAGCGTGTGTGCGGGCGACCGAGGGTTAAATATTGCTCCGTCGGGCATGCAGGATTGTCCAGCATGCCCGTCCGATGCGATATTTACCCGGTAACTGTCGGCCGCATCGGGCAGTGTATGCCCAGCGCGGCCGACAGACAGACATTTCCTGTGTTCCTTCCTACGGAAGGAACAGGGAAATGTCTCCTCCCCCGGGGGCGGAGCGCGGATGTCGGGCTATACACTGTGAGATTTCTCTCACAGTGTATGCCGGCGACATCTGCGGCTGGCAGCCGGAGAGATAAAATGTCTGTCGGTCTGATAGACATTTTATCTGGCTGTGTATGCCCAGCATTAGCCAGACCATCAGTGAAAAAAATAAAAACAATTGTTTTTAATTTTATTTTTTAATTTTGATAAATATTTTTATTGCATTTTGTAAACAAAACCAGTAATAAAAAATCTCAGCTACAGGGGGCATTACTACTGGGGGCACTACTATTGGGGGCACTACTTCTGGGGACATTACTACTGGGGGCACTGCTACTGGGGGCATTAATACTGGGGCACCACTACAAGAGGTATTACTACAGGGGGCACTACTACTGGAGGCACTAGGTGGCATTACTACTGGGGGCATTACTACTGAGGGCACTACTACTGTTGGCATTACTACTCCGGGCAATACTACTGGGGGCACTAGGGGGCATTACTACAGGGGGCACTACTACAGGAGGCATTACTCCTGGGGGCACTACTAATGGGGGCACAACTAATGGGGCATTACCACTGGGGGCACATCTAATGAGGGCATTACCACTGGGGGCACTACTAATGAATAAGGGGCACTACTCCTAGGGGCACTGCATAAGGGGCACCACTCCTGGGGGCACTGCACGAGGGGCACCATTACTGTGTGCTCTGCATAAGGGGCACTACCACTGTGGGCACTGCATAAGGGCCACCTCTACTGGGGGCATTGCATAAGAGGTACCACTACAGTGGGCATTGCATAAATGGCACTACTGCTGTGGGGATTGTATAAGGGGCACTACTAGTGTGGGCATTATGTGTATTAGGGACACTACTACAGTGTGTATTGTGTAAGGGGCACTAATGTGGGCACTGTGTAAAAGGGACACTACTGTGTGTCATAACATGAATAATGGACACTACTATGTGGTGTAATGTGAACCAGGGGCACTATGTGCAGTGTAATGTGAATAAGATTGTGCTACTGCGTGGCGTAATTTGAATTGGGGATACTATTGTGTGACCACGCCCCTTTCTTTCAATACCACGTCTCTTTTTGATGCGCATGCCTACGGTACTTCTGGAAACCTCACGTGTGGTTCAGGCTGAGCAGCAAGCTCAATTAGAACATATAGGAATATTAGCAAAGTAATTTAAATAGGCAATCTAACTATTGGGTGTAAGTAGTAGCCCCAGTACTTTCAATTAGAAGCTCCAAAAAATGGAACAAGAGCATTCCAGCCAAATGTATCACAACCCATTTAATTTGCATTAAACGTTTACATTGATGTCCCTATTCGGTTGCAAATAACCAATGTTTTTGTGAATGAGCACGAGCCGGGGCACTGTGCACATGTGCCGTGATGCCATTGACCTTTCAGCGTAGTTTTGCCAGTCATCCTGAGTTACCTGACGTCCGATGCTGTGACTGATGGTCGCAATCTTGATCCAATGCTGCATCTTTGAACACAGCCAGTGGTTCTGAGAAATCGTGTTCCATTTGTTGGCTGCACTCATCTGTTTATACTTACTAAAGGGATCCTTATGCCAATATCGATAGTTTGAAAAAATGGGGTTAGCATGAGAAACCCTATCTAAGCAAACAAAAAAAAAGTTACAATCTGTTTAGTCATCATTACAGCTGATTTAACTCAACTCAATGTTGGGTTGCAACAAGCAGATGAAATAGCCGTATATACTGTACCGCTGTTTTTCCTGTCCAGATCTATGGGGTGCGAGAAAAGTTCAGCAATGTTGGTGACTGTGATTTGTCACTCTGAAACGCACATTGTGCACATCGTATTGATTTGCCCCCATAATGTTTATGCACTTTTGCTAAAACATGACTCCAGAAAGGTCCTTCTTAACTGATCTACCTTGAGGAAGAACAAATATGTGACTTTCTTTCTGTAGTTACAGTATATTGCAGTCTGTTTTGCCAGGATTTCCTATAGTTGCAAGTGTAGCAATATGTGCTAGTAGCTCGGGTATTTTTGCCACTGAACATGACATTTCAACTAATGAATTGATTAAAGCACATACAAGTCAACAGTTTACTTTTTAATTATGGAAAACTGTTGTGCATTAAGTGTGTGGCACCAGGCTTCAGATGTGGGTGTGACTGTGGCTAAAATTATGGGCAGTCCGAAGCTGCCAAGAAAAGAGTTAGCAGAGTAATTATTCTCATACCATATAAATAACCATCACTTATTTGTGAAATGTTACTAATTTAGTTGCTAGCAGCTAAGAATCTCATTTTCGTCATTTTCAATGTTGTTTTTGCAGTTAGATGATCAGATTTAAAATTGCTATTGACAAAATCATGCATATTTTTAGCCTATATCTGTTCTACTACAAAATATGAATAGTTACTTATATATAATATGGCTATTTAAAAGGCAACATTATATGAATTTAATCAAAAAGTGCTTGCGAATTAAACAAAACCATAGCACCCCTAGATCTTAACCATACTTAATGGCTTTAAGAATTTGCTCTCATGGAGAGGGGATGAAGGTGGCAGCTGGTGGGGGAGGGATCTGACTATTTGCAACATTATGATAGAGTCATATTATATTGGTCCTGTCCCTTCCCCTTGCACACTTGATTCCCGGCATATTCTCCCCATCCTGCCCACTGCACTAAGAAGTGAGTGGGATGTGGAAGGACCACCCACTCTTCCAGGGCTGCCGTGGGAACTACCCAAAAATTCAGGAGTCTCCTGGAGGTACAAGTAGTTTAGGTAAGTATGCCTTACACCCACTGGTGTTTGATTTATGGCAAGTTAAAATGCCAATGAAATCGAATATCAAAAGCAGCTGCAATTTACATGTAGTCTAGCTCTGGAGATCACTCCACTGACTTCACTGCATTTAACTGAAGTTAAATGAGTTATATAAAGAGTTTGAAAATTAACAATAGTACTTATTTTGACATTGTGGGTGGGTACAAGGTCATTTGAACCAATTAGCTTAATTTTAAGATTCAATTTTGGGCATTGAACTTTCATTACAAATGCTGGTGCACTGTACTGAGGCCTTAAAATTGCAGAATAGTTTTGTCCTCCTCTAGATAGATAGTAGAGAGTGGATGCAATAGGGGAGGTAGTGGTTGGATTAGTAGGTCCCAAATTTAGAATAAACCATGAATAAAAAAACCTCAAAGAACATAGTAATTGCGGGGCTGCCGCATGGGGGGGGCACCGTTTTTCCAGGGGGAGTGGTTTTAATGGAGGAAGGGAACCATTTGCCTAAGTCTTACCTTGTGTAGGTGAGTTCCTCCTCCTTGCTGCTGCTTCTCCATCTTCTCTCTCCAGCGGCAACTCCCAGAATGTCATGCGCAACGACATCAGGCCTGGCTTTCTGGGAGACTGGGACTCCCAGTGGTTTGATGCTGCAGCTGTTTGTAAATATGGTGCCATGGCCATTGCAGCTTATATATAGCGGCGGGCAAGAGCATGGTGGTGACTTTGACCGCGCGATCAGACCACAGCACCCTGGGTGATATCACTGCTTGTCCGCCCTTAGAACAACCACTGAGTATTTGTACATGCATTTGAGAATTACGGAATTAGAGATATAATTACATGAAACATATACATTTCATATCACTACATTCATAGGGGCTTATTTTGAATTGGTTGCCAAGTGGCTGTAGTTGTGGGTAGTTGCGAAAGCCTAATTTGCTACCTTATGCTAATGTGAAATTCCATACAGCTACAGTAATGCAGGAGTTTGTGTGTCTGCAAGTGGGAATCTTGGTCGCCCATTGATTTTACGCCAACCTCTGCAACCGTCATCATTACTATCGGCATTTCCACTCAGGGCCAGAGCAGGGCTCTATGCCGCCCTGTGCCAGCCCCTCCCCCAAAACCTTGACATTGTCACCAGCACTAGGAAGCAGAGCATTGCCCATAGCATCTACAGACCGCTGGATGCGTGCCTGGAGCATCCCCTGGGCATCTGCACCACTCACACACAGCTTGTTATGGCTGTGCTTGCACCTGCCCCATGCTTGATGCAAGTAATCTGTACAAACAACTCAGATTCGCACAAAACTCAATCTACACACCCACAAGACTCCCATGACACTACCACAAGCCTGGTCAGTTCTGTGCGATCACATTTTCTTGTCACCACCAAGTTCCTGCCCCAAACATCACAATTTTAAGGTTTCAACTAGGACTTCACTGGAGCAGAGGGTAGGTAAACAACAGGGTCAGTGAATGAATAACTGGCCAGTCTAACCAAGGACATACCGATATGTAAGTTGATCAGGAGGACAAGTTTCTATGGTACATATATCACCAATAGGACCAACAGGACAGAGCAGGTCAGGAAGTGTAAGCTTGCACTACTTTTCCTGTTCACAGAATACTCTAATTTTCCTTCAGGTTATGTTGCACCAAGAAGAACTAAAGATGAACAAAACTCACTTAGGCAAAGAACATAATTGTTTTTTTTGGTGTAGCTACATTAAAGGGTCTACTGTGGAATCCTGCTGAATCTGGAAGGAATAAGCAGTGTTATATTTATACAATGTTTATTGGGTGAGGGCAGAGGATATATGCCAGTTTATTTATTATGCCAGTCAGGACTTTAATCGAGTGCAACAAAACTGAACCTGTACAAATGACAAAGGTCATGACGATTACTTCCTTGGGTGACATATTTGTGTGTATTAGACGCTAGCACAAATGTGATGCACTGGAGCTTACTGGTGTACATGCTATCTTGCAGCACAGGTAAATGTTGTATATTGTTGTTTGTTATTATCCTTTTAAAATTGTTTGCAAACTATGTAACCTTTAGAAAAGTATTATTCATAGTGGGATTGGGATCCCATACCTAAGGAAGGCAATGTAAGATGGGAGAGATCAGAATATGTTTGACTCAATGTCAACATTCATATTGTCAGCAACACAA
The DNA here is from genome assembly GCA_031769625.1 of Taudactylus pleione. Classification (NCBI taxonomy): domain Eukaryota; kingdom Metazoa; phylum Chordata; class Amphibia; order Anura; family Myobatrachidae; genus Taudactylus; species Taudactylus pleione. The sequence continues at coordinate 1,793,087 of JAUIMM010000756.1, read as the reverse complement.
TGTCGCCAGTTATGATGTCGACATTGTTAAAATGTCGACAGGCAACTGCAGTCCAGTTATACAAATATTCTCCATACCCAATTTAACAGCAGAATTTTTTAAACTATGGTCGTGTAGCTCCATTTCAAAGAATAATAGTATGTTTTGTTCCAGGCTTGGGTCATCTGCTCTTCCATCCTGCACACATCTGTTGGAAATCAGACGAGATGAAGATGCTGTCTTTGAAAAGAGAAGGGACCAAGAATTGAGAAAAAGAAAACAGCTGGAATGTATAAAATAAAACAGATCTGTCTTTGTGCCAATTTTTTCTCGATGTAAAAAAATCCTGTAGCAGCATTAAATAGGTACCATGAAGCACACAAGTGGCTATCATTCTTATCAGTGCCAAATAAGGGTATGCTGTTTCTAGGTGGACATTTAAGTGATCTGATGTAATACGTGTAGTAGTATATCACTATACCGCTGCTTTATAGCAACATACTGTAGCTTTTCAATTCCAAGATCGCCATTGTCTCATAACATCTGCTAGTAAATAACGTTTTATCACGCAAATCAATTAGCAATTTAAACGGTTACCAAGAGGCTAGGAACAGACATACTGTGCTTACCTTAGGCTTTTACTTATAATGTTACACCATTTTGTCTTTTAATGCAATGCTTTTTGCTTTTCGTGGGAAGATAATTGGGTTAAGCTGTCAGATAATTAGAAAACAGTTCACTTCCTGTAACGTCTAAATATTACTGCAGTCCTAGTTATTTTATAAACAGAGGTAGACTTTTCATTGTGTGTCTGTTAGAAACAAATTATGCTCTTTTGCTATTGTTCTCTAATATATAATAATGTAGATCTGGTTTATCATTGTGCACATATATAATTACATTTATGTTGCATCATTGAAAAAAAAACTCGTTTTTGCATTAATGCAATATTTTATTTTAATTTATTCAGCAGTTGTATTAAGCACCAGTACATACACTATAAGTATTGGATAGGGCCAAAAGTCATGGGATAGGGCCAAAAGTCATGGGATAGATGCATAATATCGTGTAAGACCCCCTCTAGCCGGCGAAGTGCAGCAACTCGACGTCACATCGATTCCACAAGTAGTTGGAAGTCCTCTGGAGAGATGTTGACCCATGCTGCCTGGATACATCGTAACGCATTACATGTTGGCAGTCCTCTAGGGTCTAATTAGGCAACATCATGAGCCCAGGTGAGGCGCTGTACCCATTGTATTATCATAACAGGGGCACTCTGGTGGGTCTTCTGCTCCCATATCCCATGGAAGCTAAAGAACACTGCACTGACCTTCTGGATATACATCTGGTATCTGCTGGAGTGAATGTGGATTTGATATGAGCCAGTGTCACTTGTCTGTTACTAGGGACAATTCTGGCCAGACGCCGCTGGTCACGATCCTTATGCACCCGTGGTCGGCCACTTCGCTGCCCACATTGGGTAGTAATGCCTACCATGTGGTATTTCCGGTACACACGTGACACCGTAGATCGAGGAATGTTGAATGTCTGCACAATTTCAGAAATGGAACGTCCCATCCGTCAGGCACCCAGTATCAGGCCGGGTTCGAACTCTGATAATTCATGTTGCCTTGCCATGAGCAGCCTAGCTGGTATTCAGACTGACTCACAAGATGTCAGATTACAACTGAGGCAGGTCTGGGCATTTCCAAGATGGTGCAGTATGGTGATGCCACCTACCATTATCTTTACATACTGCTATCCTATGACATTTGGCACTTCAGTGTATATCTGATATTAAAATTATTTAAGTATGCTGTGTTCTTATTTGGTAGTTTTGTAAATTACTTTTCCTGGCAACGTATTTGTTGGCTGGTAATTTGAAGCTCACATAAAAACATGACAAACATGTAACATGCAGTTCTTTGTCCCTAAAATCCATAACTGTGGATGATAAATGTAGCCTACTGAATAGCATAAATGATAGGAAAATATTCTCAGATAAATGTTAATTGTGGTTCATTGGGAATATAAACAGCATTGTGAATTACAGATACAGGGGAGACCTATGCTAATGGTCACATGCCTGTTTGTACCCATGTGTAATGACCTTTCCTTGATTCTAATCCATAGCGGTATAAGAATACACATGTATTTGGTTAATTTGATTAATATTCAAATTTGCATTTTCAAACAATTTAAATTCATTTAAAGTAGTCCCATAATCCAGAGGTTTGTCATCAAGTGTAGATGAAAAATACCAAAGTTTTATATTCTGTGTTTACAGTCTTTTACCACCCAATGATACAGTATATATAAGCCCACTATCAAATGTGGAAAAGTTTATTTTGTAAAAAATTGGTTACTTAGAACAGGGTTCATGTTGGGCATTTGCTACATGTTACAACAATATAAATACTTATGCTCGCCATACACGCTACAATTATCGGGGCGATCCGCCTGATATCGGCGGATCGCCCCGATAATTGTAGGGTATGGGGGGTGACCGAGGGTTAAATATTGCTCGGTCGGGCAAGCAGGATTGTGTTTTGTTTTTTTGCTGTTTGCTCCACTTTACTAGGTGTATGCATTACCTAGTAAAGTGGAGCAAACAGCAAAAAAACAAAACACACAATAGAAGTTCAAAGACCGAATACACCATTCTAAAGAACAAGTGACATTCATCTTGTGCACATTAATATTGGTCATGCTCCATCTTGCTCACATTAAACTCTAGTTTCCTTGGCAGGTTTATGATAGCCACTTTCATAAGTCACTCCTGAAGGCAATTTCCCTATGTTCTAGCACCAAAAGGAAAACAGTTAAAGAACATTAGAGCCAATATTATGACACCAATATTTTAGAGAATGTAATTGTAGCCAGATATAACATGTGGACAACAGGTAAAACTGAAAATGCAAAGCTGCACCATGGAAAACATAGCATGGTAAACATACATAGCTATACATGTTAAACATTCTTCTAGAATTTAGTTATTAGATTGCTGCATTGTATTGATATGTTCACTAATTTGGAGTAAGTGGATCATACATATATTTACATTTTCAAAAAGAAAACTCAGACACCTGTGGGAAAACTAGAATGCCATAAATCTTATTTCATTATTGCTAGATGGTAAAATCTCAAATGCTATTAAAATGGTTCTAGACACCTGAACTTATTCTAACTGTTGCAAAATTGACACATTGGTCACCTGCTAATCATCGATCATCATGCTTATTTTTCATGTCTGCCAATAAGGTGCACACCCACATCTCAGAAAAGAAACCTGCTCCTACTGAAGTTTTGCAAATTAGTGCATGAATCTCAAAATGTACCTGGTGGAAGTCCTTTTATAGGAGTACCTCACCACTCATTTAAAATATGCAGTTAACCATAAGAATGAAGGGTCTTTGGCACTATTTGTATTTAATAGGTCACTTTTGCATGTTTGAAAATTATTAGATGCAACTTGATCTGCGTCACCTCAAAGTGGTAGAAAAATCATGGTCTTTTGTGATTAGAAGCAGGTTCTGCTCCCTCATAGAACTGCCTCCTACAGTATATGCACCACTCCTAAATCACATTTAAATGTTCTAGTCCGACAAAATGAAATACCTTTTCTTGCTGTGGTTGTAAAAATAGGCACACTTATCCATATATAGCAAGCTACAGCTCCTCCAGCCAAACTAATCTAAGATACTATATGGACCGGATCATCTTGGTCCATTAATCCATGGATGTATTTGTTCCTTGCAATCTGTATATTGAACCTGCCCACTGAACGAGAGCTCTGTCATGTCATTCATGTATGTGTGTATCAAAATTGGAAACAGATCCATTTATTTGTATGGTTATTTTTTTATTTAATTATGTTCAGTTCACTGCAGTAACCTCCTTCTAATTTACACTTGGCTGAATGGCTTGCAATCTTCTAAAGGTGCGTCTCTACTAGGCGATTAAAATGAGAGATTGAACGATAACGACATCGTTATCATTCAATCGCTCCTTAATTGTGCACAAATCGAGCATTAAAATGTCGAAAACGACCAGCAATGCACGCTCCCGCTGGTCCTTTTCGATATCAATCACCGCCTTAACATGCTGGTCAATCTGCCAATAATGACAGATTGTGCATGTTCAGAGGTGAGTGCCTATAGTGCCTATAGTGCATGCACTGAAGGACATGTGTAGGCACTATAGGGGACGAAGAACGACTGTACTGTACGATTACAATGTTACAATATCGGCAAGTGGATATGCACCTTTAGCAACAAAAAATATTTGTAAAGATTCATGGATTGAAACATAAAAATTACAATTAAAAAAATTGAAAGAGAACATTCCTCATTCTATACTGCTTTACTTTTTCATTCACTTAATACAAGAAAAATTACTTTCTCAGAACACTAAGGGACCCATGTATTATAATCGCGGAACTGCTGCCATTATTAAGGTTTTATCATTTTAATTTTGAATGAAAATATCTCTGCTATGTACAAAGACAGTGGTTGCAGTAACAGCTGTTCCTGCTAGTTATATCCCTGTTATGTTATTTAAGTCTTTCATCTTTGTGAAAGACATCTCCTGTGGAAGCTGACACTGCACATGCACAGTGTCAGTTTTCTGTGAAATCTCCTACATTGTGCTATTAGTACATAGCAACAGTTCATAAAATTATGCAGAAACTGCAGTTACTACATAATTTTATGAAAAACACTTGATACATAGGCCCCTAGAGATTTATTTATTAACAATTGTTTACATAATGCTTAAGTATAAAGCAGCTATATACAGTTCAGTGCTATACAGAGAATATTTAGTAATCAGTCCCTGCCATATATTCTTTACCACATGTACACAATAGGGTAATCTTGTTTTTGTCAACATCCAATTAACCTACCAATATGTAAAATTTGGATTGTGGGAGGAAACCCACAGGACCGGTGGAAGAACATACAAATTCCACACAGATAGAGCCCTGGTTGAAATCCAATCCATGACCCGAGTTCTGTGAGGCAGCCTGCTAACCACTGTGTTAATTTAATAAAACATTAATCAGAAATAAATATAGAACAAATGTTGGGGGTTGTGGCATTGTACAAATGTATAAGATAGAAAATGCCATTATTGAAGGTACAGTATAGAGAACATCAGTTCAGGTTTGATTTTCAAAAACTGTAGTTGGAGGATACATGTATTGTTAACACATTTCCAGGTTTTAATAGTCTGGGAAGACATGGCGTAAAAGCGTGATATTATCACACATGCCCAGGAGAGGACAGCAGATGATGGGTATCCTGACAAGAAACCAGGCATCATAAAGAGGAAACCAGAATCCTAAATGAGGATGGAGAGTCGTTTGCTCTCAGTTACTGCAGTGCATGCAATATTAAATGAAACTGTGCCATTTCTTTTTTGTAAAACTTCATTTGGGAGAACCTTCTTATTGCCAGTAGGTACACTAAAGCCTCTCTTTACGTGCCCTTTGGAAGAGAGAAAGAGAGTGAAGACAAGTAAAAGAATGAAAGCAGACAATGAACAGCTTTGTTTACTAATAGTGTTCAGTTATGGATAATTACAATACTTTTATGATGTTTACCATTTTTCACGAAGTAAACCTTATACTATAGCCAATGAACAACATATTTTTTATACTATTCATGTTTGAAGAAAACTTAGCATTTACTTAAGCCGAGTATCCACTTGCCGATAAAAATGAGTGATTGAATGATAACGACATCATTATAGTTCAATCGCTCATTAATCGTGCATGAATCGGGCATGAAAATGTCACAAACGACCAGCGATGCGCGCTCTCGATGAGGAAGGGTGCCTGCACGGAACTACATATCGTTCAGTGTAGACACTACAGGGGACAGGGAACGACTGTATGATTACAATGTCGTAATCGTACTGTCTTTCCTAGTCGGCAACTGGATACGCACCTTTATAGTAGAGCTGGTGTCACCGTTAAATGCAGAGGCGTAAAATGTGGTAAAAAAATGTGTGTATGCTAAGCCAGAAATATTTCAAGATGCATCCAACTACTGTATACAACAATAGTATATGCACCAGGTTTATGGTGGGAGAAAACAGTAGTATATGCACCAGGTTTATTGAGGGAGAAAACAGTAGCATATGCACCAGGGTTATAGCAGGAGAAAGTGGTAGCATATGCACCAGGTCTATGGCAGGAGAAAACAGTAGCATATGCACCAGGTCTATGGCAGGAGAAAACAGTAGCATATGCACCAGGTCTATGGCAGGAGAAAACAGTAGCATATGCACCAGGGTTATGGCAGGAGAAAACAGTAGCATATGCACCAGGGTTATGGCAGGAGAAAACAGTAGCATATGCACCAGGTTTATGGCAGGAGAAAACAGTAGCATATGCACCAGGGTTATGGCAGGAGAAAACAGTAGCATATGCACCAGGTTTATGGCGGGAGAAAACAGTAGTATATGCACCAGGTTTATGGCGAGAGAAAGCTGTAGTATATGCACCAGTTTTATGGCGAGAGAAAGCTGTAGTATATGCACCAGGTTTATGGTGGGAGAAAGCTGTAGTATATGCACCAGGATTATGGCAGGAGAAAACAGTAGTATATGCACCAGGGTTAAGGCAGGAGAAAACAGTAGTATATGCACCAGGTTTATGGCGGGAGAAAACAGTAGTATATGCACCAGGTTTATGGCGGGAGAAAGCTGTAGTATATGCACCAGGTTTATGGCGGGTGAAAGCTGTAGTATATGCACCAGGTTTATGGCGGGAGAAAGCTGTAGTATATGCACCATATTTATGGCAAGAGAAAATAGTAGAATATGCACCAGAGTTGTGATACACTCACCGTGTTGAGAGTAAGTCCAGAGATGTGAAGGACTGTTAGTTGTAATGAATTGCATGGGAAAACACTTAATAGAAACAATGTTTTTTTCTGTTCTAACCCTGTCAACAGTATTCACAATAATGATAACAATGGTACACACATACCACTGCTGGAGCTTTATTAATCAGAAACGCTTCTTTCTTGAACTGTAAATGAAGTGAATTAGCAATATCCGTTAGCACGACTATATGCAAAACAGATATCAACAATTCACCCAATAATAATTTTGCTTAACTAGTACTTAAGTCCCTTACACACTGGCCTGTACTCTTTCATTGGTGCACGTTAGAAGGGATGGTACCTCAATAATATATAAAACTTAAAAATGGAACCCGGAGGGGTGCGCTGTGGGATATGACAAGGATGAAAAAATGGGACAATGATTATATATACCACTTATGTCCTCAGATTGTACATTTGTTCTTGGGGTCCTGGCTCCCTCTGTTAATTGGTCAAGTTCACTCCGTGGTGGTAAACATAAAAGAGAAAAAATAAACAAACAAAAAATCCCAATGGGTATATCTGTATATCCGATGAAATGGATGAGATAAAGTTATATATCTTCCACTATAGGTTCATAATGAGGTGAATAACGGTTCTTCAAATAAATGGACATATATAGAAATATATATTCTTCTCTTTAGATCTCCCACCAACGATAATAATAAGTTCTAGGGGACGTACCCCACTCACTTAGCAATGGGGATGTAAAGATGTATCTAGGTATCTTTAGTCTTTCATGCGTACCGTACTCACGTGTAGTTCAAGTGTTGTCCTCTTTATCAAGGTATCTTTAGTGGAAGCGACCTTGTCCTCTGTACTTTGTTACGAGTAAAAAATGGATATCCACCCAAATGAATGGTTAAAAAATTACAAATGCATTTATTTGCCCAAAGGGCAGGCCATTAGCCCAGAAAGAAGCAGATATACAGATGTTACATGTGTATAATCAACTCTCCAGATGAGTGATACAGTATGCACCTGCTTCAACTGGAAAACAGCTTGCCCACCAAAATATAAAATATATAATAGCAGCACACACCGACGCGTTTCGACCCTGTAGGTCTTTTTCAAGGTAGGTGTAGTGTGCTGCTCTGTGCTCCTTTATATACCCCTTCAGCAATTGACAGAATGGAAGGGGCGGAGTTTCTCCAATTAAACCCCTATACCTATATACTGCCCGTATCTGGAGGTTGTCTCTCCAATAAAGGTTCAATTAAACCCCCTGGTTGATGTGGATGGCTAATCCGTACTTTTATCTCAAACTGTAAACTTTCTTGAGGTAGATCGCATTCACTTCCGGCGGAGGTGTATTGCCGCGAACCTCTGCGTTCCACCTCGTGGAGTATGTACACTTCCGGCGGAAGTACCTCACCGGGAGTGATGTAGGAGGGCCATACTTGTTTGCGCTCCACCCTTTGGAACGCATCCGCACCCGCTATGCTGTCACATGTAATTACACATCGTGGTGCCGGAAGTTAAATATAGAATACAATGTTCCATACTAAACATTGGACCGCACGTCTCAGCCATCATTAAAGGACCCTAATTGGTAACAGGATCCAATATTAAAGACGGAATATTAGGTTATGGGGATAAGAGGATCCATCCATACCTCTTTTACATATAAAACATTCAGTACGAAGAATAAAAAAATTCATAAAAATAAATACAGATAAAATAAATATAAATAGGGAAATACCTTTTTCTTTCAATATATCAAAGACCCAATGAACATGATGAAATGATATATAAAGCACTACTCAGTCTTTCATATATGGATTAGGGATGAGCGGGTTCGGTTCCCTGAGAACCGAACCCACCCGAACTTCGGGGATCCGGGGCGATCCGAGCCCAAGCTCGGATCTCCCTGTCTGCCCCGGATCCCTCTCCCGAGGCAAAACCTCGAGATCTGCTGTCGGATCTCGAGGTTTTGCCTCGAGCGGCCATTTAAAAAAAAATGCCTTTGCCTTTAATGGGCAAAGTGCTGATTGGCTGACAGAGCCGTCTGTCACGGCTCTCAGCCAATCAGCATTATGGTGCTCATTTGCATGTAGCACGGACTCGTGAGATCCGTGCTACATGCATCTGTGTGATTGACAGTGACACAGAGCACAGATGGGTCAGTGAGACCCGTCTGTGCTGCTGTGTATTTCAATGACACAGATGCACGCACGGACCAGGAGATCCGTGCTACTTGCATCTGTGTCATTGACACAGAGCACTAACGGGTCCGTGAGACCCGTCTGTGCTGCTGTGGTAAATAAAAAAAAAAAAAACCTGTGTAAAAAGAGAAAAAAATGGCGTGCCCCCCCCCCAAAAAAAGAGCAACCAGCCCCGGGCATTAGTGACCCAGTGCTGGGTGTGCTTAAATACAGGGGACAAACGACATAGGGGTCCCCTGTACTTAAACACAACCAGCACCGGGCTAGTCAGAACCAGAGCTGGTTGCCAAAATACGGGGGACAAACGACGTAGGGGTCCCCCGTATTCTGCGCAACCAGCTCTGGGCTCTGATCCGGTCCTGGTTCTGGAAATACAGGGGAAAAAAATGAGTAGGGTTCCCCTGTATGTTCCAGAACCAGCACTGGACTTTTTCTAGCGGGGGGCTGATGCCACAGCCAGGGGAGCCCTTTCACCGGGCCCCCCCAGCCGCAGCATCAGCCCTGACCGCTAGTCAGCCCAGGCCGGGGATCCCTGGAGAGCTGGGGACCCCCCCAATAAAGGGGTCACCCTCTCCAGGGCACCCCAGGCCCAGGCTGATAGCCCGGGGCTATCCCCGCCACCCCTGGTGGCGGTGGGTGGCGGGTTGATTGTGTGGTGTGGTGTAAATAAAGAATATCAAACATTGTCTTTACAAGTAGAACTGCAAGTCCCAGCAAGCCTGCCCCGCATGCTGGTACTTGGAGAACCACAAGTACCAGCATGCAGGGCATTAAGGGCCCACTAGTACCTGTAGTTCACCTGTAAAAAAATGTTTAAAAAAAACACAGGACACACACACCGTGACAGTATAAGTTTATTAAACATACATACACACACACACACACACACACACATGTACACATACTCACCTATGTAACCCTGTAGCATCGGTCCACTTGTCCGGTAAAGTATCCATAGGGGACCTGTGAAAAAAAACATACTCACCATCTCCTATGCGAGGTTCTGTCCTCTTCGTTCCAAAGTAGGCATCCCCGGACTTGGCAAAAAAAAAAAAAACGAAAACGCGATCCACGAACTTAGTACCGTTCTATAGAACGGTACTTCCCGAATGAGAGCTTAGCGGCGGGGTATCACCATGGAAACCCCGCTGCTAAGCGTTCATTGGCTGAGAGAGGCCATCTCCCGTCTCTCAGCCAATGAACGGCTCCCTCCATTGTAGTCAATGCTGGGAGCCGCAAGGTTATTAAAGTTTACCCTGCGGTTCCCACCATTGACTACAATGGAGGGAGCCGTTCATTGGCTGAGAGACGGGAGATGACCTCTCTCAGCCAATGAACGCTTAGCAGCGGGGTTTCCATGGTGATACCCCGCCGCTAAGCTCTCATTCGGGAAGTACCGTTCTATAGAACGGTACTAAGTTCGTGGATCGCGTTTTCGTTTTTTTTTTTTGCCAAGTCCGGGGATGCCTACTTTGGAACGAAGAGGACAGAACCTCGCATAGGAGATGGTGAGTATGTTTTTTTTCACAGGTCCCCTAGGGATACTTTACCGGACAAGTGGACCGATGCTACAGGTTACATAGGTGAGTATGTGTACATGTGTGTGTGTGTATGTATGTTTAATAAACTTATACTGTCACGGTGTGTGTGTCCTGTGTTTTTTTAAACATTTTTTTTACAGGTGAACTACAGGTACTAGTGGGCCCTTAATGCCCTGCATGCTGGTACTTGTGGTTCTCCAAGTACCAGCATGCGGGGCAGGCTAGCTGGGACTTGCAGTTCTACTTGTAAAGACAATGTTTGATATTCTTTATTTACACCACACCACACAATCAACCCGCCACCCACCGCCACCAGGGGTGGCGGGGATAGCCCCGGGCTATCAGCCTGGGCCTGGGGTGCCCTGGAGAGGGTGACCCCTTTATTGGGGGGGTCCCCAGCTCTCCAGGGATTCCCGGCCTGGGCTGACTAGCGGTCAGGGTTGATGCTGCGGCTGGGGGGGCCCGGTGATAGGGTGGTGAGACCTTTCTTAATGTTGCGCACATGTTCACCCATCCTTTCTTTTAATTTTCGAGAAGTCCTCCCTATATATTGTTTTTTACATGTACATTCTAATAAATATACAAGGTTTTTACTGTTGCAAGTGATAAATGATTTAAATGATAAATTAGAAAGGTCTCACCACCCATAATGTTTCAGCACATTTTAACACCCATCACAATAGAGATCCTAGCCACATTTCTAATTTTTGTGGCATCATTCTAGTCCCTCCAATTTGGAGGAAAAACGATAGCGATGAGAGACTGGCTAGGTTAGAAATGAGGGCGATCTTTGAGTTGGGGACCCTTGATCCCAAGGGGCTCAATTTGGATTTTGAGGTCAAATGGTTTTTACCTTAAAGCCTTGTACAATCACTAGGTCTATTGGCACACTGAAGAACCATCTCATCCCAATTAATACAATGGTTTTCTGTCTTCGTTTATTCTACATTTATAGTTTTTATGACAAGTGGTTAGCTATTAATATGGGCTATTAAGTACAGAGAGATATAGATCATGACTTATCAGCCTTGTGTATTCGTATATTTATATCCATATATGAAAGACTGAGTAGTGCTTTATATATCATTTCATCATGTTCATTGGGTCTTTGATATATTGAAAGAAAAAGGTATTTCCCTATTTATATTTATTTTATCTGTATTTATTTTTATGAATTTTTTTATTCTTCGTACTGAATGTTTTATATGTAAAAGAGGTATGGATGGATCCTCTTATCCCCATAACCTAATATTCCGTCTTTAATATTGGATCCTGTTACCAATTAGGGTTTGATGGCTGAGACGTGCGGTCCAATGTTTAGTATGGAACATTGTATTCTATATTTAACTTCCGGCACCACGATGTGTAATTACATGTGACAGCATAGCGGGTGCGGATGCGTTCCAAAGGGTGGAACGCAAACAAGTATGGCCCTCCTACATCACTCCCGGTGAGGTACTTCCGCCGGAAGTGTACATACTCCACGAGGTGGAACGCAGAGGTTCGCGGCAATACACCTCCGCCGGAAGTGAATGCGTTCCACGGTGTGGAACGCATAGCCGCGATCTACCTCAAGAAAGTTTACAGTTTGAGATAAAAGTACGGATTAGCCATCCACATCAACCAGGGGGTTTAATTGAACCTTTATTGGAGAGACAACCTCCAGATAAGGGCAGTATATAGGGATAGGGGTTTAATTGGAGAAACTCCGCCCCTTCCATTCTGTCAATTGCTGAAGGGGTATATAAAGGAGCACAGAGCAGCACACTACACCTACCTTGAAAAAGACCTACAGGGTCGAAACGCGTCAGTGTGTGCTGCTATTATATATTTTATATTTTGGTGGGCAAGCTGTTTTCCAGTTGAAGCAGGTGCATACTGTATCACTCATCTGGAGAGTTGATTATACACATGTAACATCTGTATATCTGCTTCTTTCTGGGCTAATGGCCTGCCCTTTGGGCAAATAAATGCATTTGTAATTTTTTAACCATTCATTTGGGTGGATATCCATTTTTTACTCGTAACAAAGTACAGAGGACAAGGTCGCTTCCACTAAAGATACCTTGATAAAGAGGACAACACTTGAACTACACGTGAGTACGGTACGCATGAAAGACTAAAGATACCTAGATACATCTTTACATCCCCATTGCTAAGTGAGTGGGGTACGTCCCCTAGAACTTATTATTATCGTTGGTGGGAGATCTAAAGAGAAGAATATATATTTCTATATATGTCCATTTATTTGAAGAACCGTTATTCACCTCATTATGAACCTATAGTGGAAGATATATAACTTTATCTCATCCATTTCATCGGATATACAGATATACCCATTGGGATTTTTTGTTTGTTTATTTTTTCTCTTTTATGTTTACCACCACGGAGTGAACTTGACCAATTAACAGAGGGAGCCAGGACCCCAAGAACAAATGTACAATCTGAGGACATAAGTGGTATATATAATCATTGTCCCATTTTTTCATCCTTGTCATATCCAACACAGCGCACCCCTCCGGGTTCCATTTTTAAGTTTTATAAATTGTGATTTGGGGTGTTGGGTGACACCCAGGGACCTGTTGAAGGGTGCTGTTGTTAGAGATTTGCGCAGTGGAGGTGTCTAGATTCATTGTATTGAGATGGTACCGCAATAATATTTATATTACTCCGTTCTCTGATGCTGTTGGTTAATAGCTGCACTGAAACTTGTATGTTGCAAACCCAGGTTTGAGGATTTCTTTAGTCGCCTAAGGCTGGTGTTAATTATCTTTGTCTTAAACTGGTGTCTGATGAAACTCCGGGCATCACTATAGAGTAAACTGAGTTCTGTAGTATTTTGTATTACTATAATGCAGTTATAATACACCATCCCTTTTTAGCAAATTGACAGGATCTGCGCTCTCTTTTAACTTTAACGTCTCACTGTCTGACTTTTGTACTCGCTTGGCTATATTGACTGAGGGGTCCTTTTTTCTCTTTTTACTGTTGGCTAACAGCAGAAAATTACTTAGTTATCAGTCTGAATTATGATAATTTTTCCTCCAAAATAAGCACTTTTGCTAATAATAGCTGGATATACAATTAGTGTTTAATATTCCATTATTAGACTGAACTAAGAGTTGAAGTGCTATTGGCAATATACAGTACAGTAACCCACTGGTTGGATATAAGGTGAGCTGTGATGGAGTGTAAACTCCTATAACTGATCAGCAGTCCCTCCTTCACTCCAGCTCCTGGCTGTCAGTCACCATAGAAAGAGGAAGGCACAAGGACGGTCTCTGGACCACAGCGCCTCCCCTGCGACGATCGCAGCTCCTCACAGCCCGCTTTGGTCAGTCCCGTCCTCTATCCCCCCAGGAAGCTCTCCCCAGCGGCACCCACGAGTCCCCCTTTTATATCCAGCGGTTACGTGCGGGTCTCCTTCCCGCCGACTGCATGCACTGCTCTGCCCCTGTGCTCTCCTACGCTCTCTATGGAGCAGTTTCTCCCCTTTGTCTGGCTTCGGTATTAACCTTAACTATCATGTCTAAATTAGTCAGTAAACACTTTTAGGGGTATCACAGGGTTATGGCAGGAGAAAACGGTAGTATATGCACCAGGGTTATGGCAGGAGAAAACAGTAGTATATGCACCAGGGTTATGGCAGGAGAAAACAGTAGCATATGCACCAGGTTTATGGTAGGAAAGAACAATAGCATATGCACCAGGGTTATGGCAGGAGAGAACAGCAGCATATGCACCAGGGTTATGGCAGGAGAGAACAGCAGCATATACACCAGGATTATGGCAGGAGAGAACAACAGCATATGCACCAGGGTTATGGCAGGAGAGAACAGCAGCATATGCACCAGGGTTATGGCAGGAGAGAACAGCAGCATATGCACCAGGGTTATGGCAGGAGAGAACAGCAGCATATGCACCAGGGTTATGGCAGGAGAGAACAGCAGCATGTGCACCAGGGTTATGGCAGGAGAGAACAACAGCATATGCATCAGGGTTATGGCAGGAGAGAATAGTAGCATATGCACCAGATTAATGGCAGGAGAGAACAGTAGCATGTGCACTTGGTTTACACCAGGAATAACAGAAGCATAGAGATGTGGCTTGACAGTGTCAGTAATAAATGCTGAAGTCACATTACCCAGTTTATACACAATATATTACTGTAATGAAATGTCTGGATAGTGTTATTAATAAATGCAGACACAAATAGAAAAGTACTAATTAAACGTAAATACATACAGACATCCATTGCAGCCTGAATGCGAATATCAATTAAGTAATGTAAATACAGGTAGATGCCTGAACGTCATATTACAGCCACACTAATGATTTATGCACCAATGGGAGTTGTCCAGGTTGTCATCATATTTATCAGTGCATATTTTGCACAGGGGTTGAGCACATGAAAGAGATATACCTCCTTACAGGCACACATGCATTTCTGTTCAGTGATTTTATGTGAACATGCCCTTATTATACTCACCCTTCCCAACCCTAACAGTAAGATGTGATGGTATCTGCACAGAAATTCAAGCATACTGTATGTATTTTTTTGTGCGCATACTGTACAGAAATGTGTATTTTAAACTAAATAAAACATGCATTTGTCCAAACCCAGATGAGAGCCTAAATGAGCTTTATTTGGGCATGTAACTCTAAATGAAATGAAAAATTTACATATTTAAATTGTGCACAATACAGACCTGCTCCATCTGTATGTGACCAGAGTGTTTCAGTCTGACTTTAATATCTAGTCTATATAAGTGTTGCCAGAGCCGGATTTAGATCTCATGGGGCCCTAGGCAAGATACCAGTTTTGGGGCCCCCTCCCTCAAACATTCCATAGCACTATATTTTAATTTCTGATTCATTCCCCTGTACAGCACCCAAGAAAAGGTCCGCTGCGGCCTTGAAACATTGGCTATGTGTGTATGTATGTATGGGTTGGGTACGGGATGCTGGCGCTCAGGATCCAGATGCCAGCATCCTGACAAGGTTAGGATACCGATACCTGCCGGTAAGTATCCTAATCCTACCCCTAACCCTCCCTGCAGCCCAAACCTAACCCTCCCCCTCACATCACAGCCCCCCTCTTTCCTCACATCACTGACCCCTCTCAGCACAGAACCCCCTCCTCCCCTCACAGCACAGACCTGCTCTTTCACTGACCCCTCTCCCGTCTCAGTATAGAACCCCCTCCCCTCATGCAATGCCCCTGTACTAGTGCCCCTTATGCAATGCCCCCTGTAGCAGTGCCCTTTATGCAATGCCCCCTGTAGTACTGCCCATTATGCAATGCCCCCTGTAGCAGTGCCCATTAAGCAGGGCCCCTTATGCAATGCCCCCTGTAGCAGTGCCCATTATGTAATGCCCCCTGTAGAGGTTCCCCTTATGCAGTGCCTCCTGTAGCTGTGCCCCTGTTGTTGTGCTCTTTAAAGTAGTGCCCCTGTAGTTGTGCCCTTTAAAGTTGTACTCCTGTAGTAGTTGTGCCCTTTAAAGTACTGCCCCTGTAGTAGTAGTAGTGCCCCTGTGTAGTTCCCCTGTAGTAGTAGTAGTAGTTCCCCTGTGTAGTTCCCCTGCAGTAGTAGTGCCCCTGTAGTAGTAGTACCCACCCCCCTACCCCTACTTACCTGACTCCACGAGGCCGTCGACCGGGCTGCCGCTCCCGCTGCCGTACTGACTGGATCTGACTTGATCCAGCAGTCGCGGCTGCACAGGCTCCTCACGTCACGGGTGATGTCATGATGTCACCCGCACAGTGCATCACTGGGAATGCTGGCTCTGAAGCGATCGGAGGCTTCCTTATCCTCCGATCACTTCACAGGCCAGCGTTCACTGGCCCTGTCCTGAAACTCCACCTCCTCTTCCCTCCGCCTGGTAGGAGCAGGGCTCTGGACATGGTGCTGCTGCTGGCATCGGCTGGCGAGAGGAGACACAGCAGCAGCATGTCCAGAGCCCTGCTCCTACCAGGACAGGAAAGGAAGAGGTGGAGTTAAAATGCAGGCTCTCTCCAGGGCCTGCTCTCTCTAGGGCCGGATTCCGGTCTAGGATGCATAGCGGTAAATATGAGAGCACCCATTCAATCAACATACTTACCATGTGCAGTGGCTGTGGCTGCCTCAAAAGCAATCTCAAGGGAAATGGTGCCAGCGCTATTTTCCCATAGATATGTGCATGCACTGTAGACTCTGACACAGGACTAGAACCTGCCATACGCATGCGCCAGCACAATCCTGAGGACGAACCCTCTCCCCTCATATGATGCTCCTGATGCCATATCTAAGGACTGATTAGATAAAGTGTCCTCTCTTATGGCCAATTTCTGATTAGTTTAGCTGGGAATACTTTGGGCAATTTCAGTTAATTGCAAACAACATTCTGTCCAAGGTCTGCTTAATATACAGTATATTTACACTGGTGTTACACTGGTGTTATATTCTGCTGCATTGCCATTGCAGCCCCCTTCTCATCCACATGAATGCCTACTAATGACAATTGCTGAGAGATTGAAAGCATTTTATCTATATATTAATTCATATGCTTGCACATACCTAGCTTTGTTATATATAAATTACAAATCAGGTTGATTCTTCTCATTAGACACTTGTCTTTACAACACATCTGCAAGACTATCCACATATACATGGCCCTGTCCATGCCATCTGGTTTGGGATTCTCCCTGGGGATGCTAGTCACCTTACACAATGTTTCTGCTTTAACGGCATATCCATGGCAAATTTTCATGATGCATACTTCACTGAGCTTGTTAACTTGGTGAAGCTCATACTAGCCCCTGCACTGTCCATTTTTCCCTTTAGTATGAATAAAGTATTAGCAGACACTACAGTGGGAGGGGGCAGCGGTGTGCAAATGGAGGTTAGTCCACACAGTAGATGACTTAACCAGGTGAAGGTTTATTATTCAGGTAGGAATAGGTAAACACAGTGTTAACAGCAGGTACAGGTTAACATGATACTCCAGTTGCAGCCAAGAGCATTTGTAGGGTTACTGGGCATTGTGGTGCAATGGGTATGCACACACTATACGCAGTGGTGGCAGGATGTAATATAATAAACGGTGGTGGCACTGTGGACTCACTCAGTTCCGGAGTTACTCAGAAGCCCCTCCATTCATACAGTACAGGACACTGAAGAGAAAGACACGGCAGTGAGCCACTCTTGTATACAAACGCATGTTGGAGGCCGCTCCTTCGGGAGCTGCCACTCCAGGTCTTATTGTTTGAGGATTGCAACAGCAATATGACAGACCCAGCACCATGGAATCTTCTATCTAAAAGGACTTTTCTGTACACATACAGATTCCTTTTATTTGTGTTGCTGCAACCACTCTCCTGGTTTCATATTCTTCACATGCAGGTGCCTAAGCCCATAACCTATTGGCAGAATTTGGATGTTGCTATATTTTTTTCATTAATTTGCTGGAATATAGTGGATATTTAGGGGTATATTTATTAAATTGAGAGTTTTTAGAAGTGGAGATGTTGCCCATAACAACCAATCAGATTCTACTTATTATCTTCTAGAAGGTGCTAGTTAAATTTCAAGTAGAATCTGATTGGTTGCTATGGGCAACATCTCCACTTCTGAAAACTCTCAATATATTAAATGTACCCCCTAGCAGGGCTATTTTTCTGGAAAAATAGGTGCAGGAACTGTGGGTGGAGCTACTGTGGGTGGAGCTATAGAAAAACAATTATACAGTATATGTATTATCTACATTATATATACATATATATAGTATTTAGAAAAAAGGCACTGAAAAGGGACTTAAAAATTAAACTTATCTTATGGAAAATACATTTTGGTCCAGGACATTACGTCATAGTTAGTGAGAGGTTCAGGAACTGAGTTCCTGCTTGTTCCTGCTGAAAAATTGCACTGCCCCTTAGTGTACAGTATATTTACTAACGTGAGAGTTTTTAGAAGTGGAGATGTTGCCCATAGCAACCAATCAGATTCTACTTAACATTTAACTAGCACCTATTAGATGATAATAGTGGACTCATGGGGTGAGTGAAAGTCTGCAGGGATCGCTATTTTTTAAGGAGAAGCATCTTCATATTAGCTTCTGTTCCGGAGTTTGTCTGCAGTAGATTGCTTATTGTAGAGGGTTCCTGGGCAAGTGAGCCTATCAAGCTAATTTGCGTGTATGCATTACCTGGTAAGAATGAGTGATTGGAGCTTTTCCAGACCCTGTGGCTGCAGGGCATGGAGGCGGACTGTTAATATATTGTATCCTCCAGTCCCCACAGCACAGCAGCACTACTAGCTACACTAGAGAGGACACAGTATGTGTGTTGCTCAGGGCAACACCCCAATCCCACCCCCTGCCAACTGCGCTGCAGGGCTTTTTGTGCATGCGCAAATCATATATACAGTCAGGTCCATAAATATTGGGACATTGACAGAATTTTCATATTTTGTCCTCTATTCACCACCACAATGGCTTTGAAATGAAACAAACAAGATGTGATTTAACTGCAGACTTTCAGATTTCATTTGAGGGTAATTACATCCAAATCAGGTGAATGGTGTAGGAATTACAGTGGTTTCTATATGTGCCTCCCACTTTTTAAGGGGCCAAAAGTAATGGGACAAACTAAACAATCCTAAATCTAATTTTCACTTTTTAATACTTTGTTGCAAATCCTTTGCAGGCAATTACAGCCTGAAGTCTGGAACGCATAGACATCACCAGACGCTGGGTTTAATTCCTGGTGATGCTCTGCCAGGCCTCTACTGCAAATGTCTTCAGTTCCTGCTTGTTCTTGGGGCATTTTCCCTTCAGTTTTGTCTTCATCAAGTGAAATGCATGCTCAATCGGATTCAGGTCAGGGGATTGACTTGGCCATTGCATAACATTCCACTTTTTAGCCTTAAAAAACTCTTTGGTTGCTTTTGCAGTATGCTTCGGGTCATTGTCCATCTGCACTGTGAAGCGCTGTCCAATGAGTTCTGAAGCATTTGACTGAATATGAGCATATAATATTGCCCGAAACACTTCAGAATTCATTCTGCTGCTTTTGTCAGCAGTCACATCATCAATAAATACAAGGGAACCAGTTCCATTGGCAGCCATACATGCCCACGCCATGACACTACCACCACCATGCTTCACTGATGAGGTGGTATGTTTTGGATCATGAGCAGTTCCTTTCCTTCTCTTCTCTTCCCATCACTCTGGTACAAGTTGATCTTTGTCTCATCTGTCAATAGGATGTTGTTCCAGAACTGTAATGGCTTTTTTAGATGTTGTTTGGCAAACTCTAATCTGGTCTTCCTGTTTTTGTGGCTCACCAATGGTTTGCATCTTGTGGTGAACCCTCTATATTCACTCTTGTGAAGTCTTCTCTTGATTGTTGACTTTGACACATATACATCTACCTCCTGGAGAGTGTTCTTGATTTGGCCAACTGTTGTGAAGGGGTTTTTCTTCACCTTGGAAATAATTATTTTGTCATCCACCACAGTTGTTTACCGTGGTCTTCCCGGTCTTTTGGTGTTGCTGAGCTCTCCAGTGCGTTCTTTCTTTTTAAGAATGTTCCAAACAGTTGATTTGGCCACACCTAATGTTTTTGCAATCTCTCTGATGGGTTTGTTTTCATTTTTCAGCCTAATGATGGCTTGCTTCACTGATAGTGACAGCTCTTTGGATCTCAGATTGAGAATTGACAGCAACTGATTCCAAATGCAAATGTCACACCTAGAATCAACTCCAGACCTTTTACCTGCTTAATTGATAATCAAATAATGAGGGAATAGCCCATACCTGTCCATGAAATAGCTTTTGAGTTGATAGTCCCATTACTTTTGGCCCCTTAAAAAGTGGGAGGCACATATTGAAACTGTTGTAATTCCTACACTGTTCACCCGATTTGGATGTAATTACCCTCAAATTAAATCTGAAAGTCGGCAGTTAAAGCACATCTTGTTTGTTTCATTTCAAAACCATTGTGGTGGTGAATAGAGGCCAAAATCTGAAAATTCTGTCAATGTCCCAATATTTATGGATCTGACTGTATATAGTTTTTACCAACTAATACTTTTGATGCAATGGTTAGTTATCATTACCTCCCAGAAAATAATAATATAAGTCAATATACCAGAAAATAGTGCCATTCAATCTCTGGAACACATGTGGCAAAGATGGCATTTCATGGAAAATTGCTATATTTTGACCTTTTTTCTTAAATGTCTACCCGTAAGGTTTGTATCTAACTGAGTTCAACTGAAGTGTTTTCACCTAAAAACAACTTAATTTCCAAAATATGTGCCCCAAAACCGTGCCTTCACCTGATTACAAAATATCCTAATTTTTAAAACTTCAAGTGCCCGCTTGGGATAGTAAAATTATCTGACCGAGCTGAAAATTTTGCACACGAGTTACTGTTATATAGCCACAATTTTTCCGCACTATTGGAATTTCCAACTCGCAATTTAATTTTTTTCAACCCAGTTTAGAGTTCAAACTATGGGCCTGATTCACTACCGATCGCAACTGCGATTACGTACGCAATTGGCCGATTGTTGCTTTTTGCACATGGTTATGCATCACAGTGAACGTGTGCCAAGACTCCATTGCGATCGGGACTGCCATTGCAGTGACTACACAGACCCATCGCAGAGTGATTGACAGGAAGTAACATTTGGAGTTGATGTCATGAGGGATGGTCGACGATACGCAGGCGTGCCAGTGCATTTGAACACCGTTACAGGGGTGTGCATAAATTAGCCACTGTGATGCCATACGCAGCTTGGGCTTTCACTGCGCACGATGAGGGTAGCAATTCCTGAGTAATGTCAGACCTTATGCAAGTGTGCGTAAGGCTTCAATGGTACGCAATGTTACCGATGGTTTCGCAGTCTTGCTAAGTATTATGGATGTGTGTACGGTAAAGGTGGTGTCCTTATGCTATGCTGTGACGGCATTGCGATCGCAATCATTACCATATCTTCGCAGTGAGACTGCGTGTGTAATCGCTATTGAGATCACAAAAGCAATCCTTACTGAATCAGGCCCTATGCGCTCTCCCGCGACGACGTCGGCCGCATCTTCAGGTCTTCCCTACATGCAGCTCAATCTGACAATCTTGTTAATGATTCACTGCAAATCACTGGTCACTGGTCGTTTGGAAGTTTGCACAGTGTGTATGCACTATGGCCCTGATTCAGAGCCAGATGCTCTTTTTGAGCGCTTGCTGTGAATCAGGACATTTTTTTTTTTTTGCCTGGCCTCCAGGCCGCTCACTAAGCTTTAGCAGGCGGCCAGGTGATGGTTGCGATGGTCGCGACCATCGGGCTTGTGACGAGACCCTTGTGGTAGGGTCTCATCTACCGCAAGCCCCAGTGAGCTTCTTGCTCTAATAGAGCAGGAAGCTCACTACTGACATCACGGGTGATGTTAGTAGGGCCACCCACAAACGGCAGACGTTCCTTCAGGAACGCCTCCGTTTGCCCAGCCATCCCCCCTGCACGCCTACAAAACAGGGCGAGCTGTCAATCACAATCGACAGCCGCCCTATCTTGTAGTGAGTCCCGCAGCGAGTAAAAATTCACTCGCTACGGGGCTCGTGCACGCGCAGTGCACACACCACGCGTGCGCACTGCCTGGCCATCGATCCGCTTGCGAGCACTATGCGCTCACGAGCGGGTCTGAATCAGGCCCTATATCTATTGTCAGGGAGTTCATAGAAAATCTTGACGACCATCGCATCGTTTGCAAGTCGTCTAGTGTGTACCCAGCATAAGAGTCAATTCCAACACTGCTTTTATACAGACAGGGAGTTTGCACTCAAGTAATGAAGAGAAGTTGGAACTCTCCTAGCAATTGTTTGCATGAACTTTTAAGACTTTATTTACTTTCATTGTTGCAGAACAGCAGTAAGTTTTTAATCAATTACTTGTTCCTTGAAAAAGGCCTTTTTTACCTCTGAAATTTACATTATTTTTCAGTATTTGCTATTTTATTTTCATTTTTTTTACTTTTAGCAGTGTAATGCTAACCTTTGTATCATTTCAGGCTGTACATTGGGCTTAAATTACTTACATTTCAAAGGCCTATTTTTTTTAATAAAAAGCCAGATTGTGCAGTAGACATGCCTTCTTTGCAGGGGCATGGAGAAACATACCATACCATCAGATTTATCAAAGAAACTGATCTTCATTGTCACGTCAGATTTATCAAAGAAACTGATCTTCATTGTCACGTCCCTAATCCCTTATATTTGTGCTTAACAGAAGTGTCATTAACCAGGAAAAAGACCCATATCCTGAATCACCTGAAATGACACACAGATGACATCTCACATATAGTTAAGATATAATGCAGTTAGCAGATGGTTAACATATACAATAAGTGCATATAAAAGTCTTCTAGTCAAATACATTGTGTAGGTCTTTCTATACAGTAACTACTAGAGACTGAACTTTTTAAGTTTCATATACTTCTGGATGGTCTAAACACTAAACATTCATATAATTGGCATACTATTTTTTTTATTCATAAATATGCTCGGTCATATTGATTCTGGCATATAGAATTTAATTTATATTAATTTTTAGCTATAATAACTTGATTTTAATGTAAGTATTTACAAAACCCATATTAAAACAAGACAGGATACAGTTCATAAATCTAAAAATATACCTATCCATTTACCCACCATAAATTCGTAATACAACAGAAAATAAAAGAGATCCAGAGATCCACATTAAGGTTTTGCTTCATTAAACATCGAATATAATAGAGTCTGATAATTATTTGGTCAGCTTGATTTTATATTTTGTATAGTAACAAATAATTGACATTCTACAGCAACTTATTGATCCACTGTACACCTACATGTATATTTTATTTCAAAGGGGAAAGGTTCCAAAAGCAGCTTTGAGTTCCAAGGGCAGTGCGGATAGTATTTTCTGTATTGTATACTCTTTTAAAGTGACACTAGATTGTGAAATGACTGGACCTACAGAGTTTAATTGGCAATAGATTAATTAAAAAGCAAGTAAGAGGCCAGGGCAGGTGGTACAGTCAGGAGTGCAGCTAGGCAAAGACTCAAATGGATTCCCCACAATCCATCTTCTCCCCGCATTAGATAGTTATCACCCTCTACATATATGACTCCCATATAATACAGAGAACATCACAGTGATTGCACTGCCATGTAATAGAGAACATCAGTGACCACTATATAATACAGAGAGCATCAGTGACTGCAATTTACTGTAATACAAGGAACATCAGTGACCACAATGAAATACAGAGCACCAGTGACCATATATAATACAGAGAGCATCACTGATTACCATATAATACAAAGAACATCACTGACCAACATATATTTAACCCCTCATCAAAATCATTTACTACTTTAGCTTCAAAGTAAGACCCCCATTTCATGTAATTAATATAACTAACCCTTTTACAATAGTTACCTTTATAATCCCCATTAATAATTAGCAGAAATATCATAAAATAATTATTTCTGTACATTAAAACCCCTAATTACATACTCCAGTCTCATAAAAAGCACCCTTCATCCTAATTAACCCCATGAAATCATCAACCCCTTAATGCCTCATTTTTAGTATAACATACCATAAACTATACCAAACCCCTTCCCAATACCCTAACATCTGTTGGAGATCTAATATGATGCAGCCTCACATCAGGATTCAGGGATGCAGGAAGCAGCAGCTGGCTGCCAAACAGGTCCTGCCAAGGCTACTGTTGTCAGTGAAAAGGAGATGGGGCCATGCAAAGACAGACAGGGGCTGTGTATCCTATCATTGCAGCATATGGCCACTGGGAGTGGATAACTATGCTGACCACCCCCTCCCTCCCTGCTGACCATAAAACTGGCTCTCCCGCTGGTGCCCCCTCCATCCATTACCTGGGGCAAGTGCCCAACCTGTCCCCCTAGCAGCACCCTTGGATATTGTCAGGATACAGTCACAAAGTCAGCAACCAAGAGACAATAATGTAACAGCACTGATGCCAAATGAACATTCAGTAGCAGAATCCTCTAACCAGACAGTGAAAAGGAAAAGGTGGTTTATGTAGATACTGACAGATATGTAAGATGGCCACTGAAAGGAATGGGTCATGCTTGCAACCATGTTAAGATAAATGAAACCAACAACAAACATGGCTACAGAAAGCTATTAGAGAAATAGCTTTAAGGGATTAATAACTTCCAAATAGAGTGGCATGGCTAGTGTCTGGAGAGCAGATGTGGTTAGCAACATTAAAAATTTTGAGTGGAGGAAAGCAGAATTTGGAAGCAGAAAGCTAGTACTGTACATAACACTTGCATCCATGTAAAATATAGGGGTTTCGATGAATACGTAATATGTAACTGAAGACAATGGTGAATGTGAATGTCTTCCTCATTCACTCAGAGTCTTTTCTTCAGGTCTGTAATCATTCCAGTGTGCAAATCTCTAGATGCCTTGAATCAATTAAAGTTACAATATGTTCATTAAGAAAAAAAAGACATTTGGACAAACTAATAAAGTGAGACATCATGCTGAACCAGTCTGCACAGACCTGGACACTGAGTGAGCACAATTCCTTGGGCACGACGTACTTCTAGCCACACATCTTCCCATCCCAGGGTTGTTATCTTCAGATGCTTAAACTGCCTCCATAAAGACACCATATGGATGGCTTCCCACCATATTCGCAATCTATACGCTGGAATGTGTCCCATTTCATCATATTCCAAGACTATTTGCTGGAAGTTACAAAAGCCCATAAAGAGTTCTCTCCGATATGCTCCCACCTCATCAAGGATAGTCGAAAGTTTGCTCTCTTATTCCCAGCATGGCTACGCTTATTTGAAGAGAACTCTTTCAAAGATTTCTCTAATGCTTCAGATGCAACTGTGTAACTGCAAGAGGAATCCATTGAGCAGGGCAACAGGCCTGATTCTCCCTTACATACAGATGGGGACTGATTTTTGTTCCTTTGGGTCTTATTCATTCATAAGTGAACCCTGCTCCATTATGTGGACTCTCTTAGTTGTTCCTGATACGTGAGCACTCAACTATATATGGCATTGTGATTCTAGACATACATCTGATTTAATTTATTCTGTGGGAGATGTACTAAGCTCTGGAAGTGAAAATTATAAAGTACCAGCCACTCAGCTCCTAACTGTCATATTATAGGCTGTGTTTCAAAAATGACAGTTAGGACCTGATTGGTTGGTAGTTTATCTCTCTCCAATTTATCACTTTCCAGAATTTAGTACATCTGCCCCTCTGTCTCATATTTTCTATATAGGAATATGTGGTGCTCTCATTCTCCCTTATCTTTCCTATTTTATTTTTTCTCTTTTCTTCCTCTCCCCTGGGAACCTTATAGCTTGTTGTATTAAGCTTTGTTATTCCCTAGGTACAAGTAAATTCCTAGGTTATATCTCATTTGTATACTGTTTGCATTGTTTGTTTATATCCATTTGGCTATATCTTCTACAATCCATTAGCTGAATAGGATATAATTTCTATAATGTTTTAACCACTTATTTTAGTATTATTCATATGCAAGGTGGGGAGAGCTGAGGGCCCGGAAACCCACTAATGGTATCTATACATTCTTTCTCTTCATGAAGTTGACTTAATTATTAGTTGGGAACGTCCAGTTCCCATATTTTCTATTTTGGTTTCTTAATATTGCATTGTTTATGGCTTATTGTATAACCTGTATGACTATATTTCTCTATCTATGTCATTGTCTTCCCTTTCCTTCTGTGTATCCCCCCCCCTTTTCCCCATCCTGGTAATTTATTTATTGCATGTATTACCAGTTTTGAAATTCCTTGGCATTTATCATGATGAGAGACTCGAATCTCAAAGTATCTCTGCAATTGTGGACTATTGTGGAACTTAAACAGGTTCTTGGAATGTAGGGGGGATCAAGTCCCAAATGGAAAGAAAATAAATCTTGTTGTATTTGAATAAATTACATTTAGACTTAGTCTTCCTTCAGGAGACTGATTTACAACCCCTTGAAATTGTAAAACTAAATTCACTCAACAGGGTGGTTATTGCATCCTCTCCCTACACTTTCAAGACTAGAGGTGTTGTCATTTTAAGGAAGAAACAATTACAAATAATTACACATTCTACCTGAGGGTAGATTTGTAATTGTCGATATATCATTTGGTAATGTCCGGTATCTCACACACAGGTAGTATGTGTAGGATACCGGACACCCCTAACTCCTATAGTAAATCCTTTTTTCAATGTTCACTATTCATTTTAAGATCTTTCTCCACATGTAAGGTCATCTTTAGAGGGTTTTTAATTTGATTTCCTTCAAGTTCATAGATATACATGTCACAGCTTCTATGATAGCTTTCCTGCCTATGTGTGGGATTGCTTGGTTTAATAAACAGCTACAAACCATAGTTGTATGGAAGGCAAGGCATCCGATGGACAAGGAATTCACTTGTCTTTCCTCTGCTTACGATACCCTATCTAGCATTGATTACCGTTTTGCCTCGGATGCCTTGCTCCCCAGGGTTACTGTAACAGAGATTGAATTAACAGAATTATCAGTGCATGCTTTGGTATGATTCATTTTAGCAGCAACGATAGATAGCGGGACCTTCCAGCAGTGGAGATTTCTTTCTCACCTGATTAAAACATTGAAGTTTTATAGAAAAATGTAAACATTCTGGGAACTATACAAGTATAATAATTTACAGCATTAGTCCACTGACCCCTTATTATTCTGGCAAACTGCTAAGTCAGCGATTAGAGGGTCAATTATATCTTATACTACCAGTAGTTTACAGAAATTTGCTTACTGCTCATTCTAGCAGACATTGAATAACTCCTTTCAATCTTCTAAAACATCTCCGTCACCTACTACTAAGTTGGCCTACTCTCTAGCTAAGCAACAAATTGATGATACCCTCCAATCACTTGGTGATAGATATTCCTTTCAAATGGAATACCTATTCCATACATATGGAAATCGAACTGGTAAGTTACTGTCCAACCTTCTCTGTAGCTCTCACCCTAATCTTTCAATTGAAGAAGCTGGATGGTTCTAGAACCACTTATAGTGCCAAAACTACAGAAGACCTACAAACGTTTTAGGAATCTATTTACTCACAATCTCCTATAGATGTCTCTGCAAAACTTCTTTGTGGAGCAAGGTAAACTTATCCAGACTAGATTCATCCCTGGCAGACACCATTCATGCTCTGATAACCCTATTAGAAGTTTAAATTAATAAAAAAATGAAAAGCCCCGGGCCCTGATGGGTATATGGGCGACTTCTATAAGAAATTGTCAGCTAGGATCTGATCAATACTCTTATGAATGTCTTTAACTTTATTCTGGAGAAACATTTTATACCACAGTATTTTAATTCTGCATTTCTCCGGGTTTTACCAAAGCCGGGGAGAGATTTAGAGATGTCAGAGTCGTATCATCCGATATCACTTCTATATGTTGACTACAAATTACATACATAGATTCTGGCAGAGCATATGAAATCACTCTTACCTCATATAATACATGATGATCAGACCAGATTCATTTGGGGTCATCAGTCCACAAGTAATATTCGCAAGGACCTAACAGATGCTCAATGGCTAGAATTCTCATATGACACTAACACACATGTCCTAATGGCCTTAGATGCAGAAAAAGTTTTCCACCTGGTGTCTTTGGATCATTTATTTGAATCTCTCTCTCCCTTTGGCTTCTCGGGGGAATTTATAGCCATTCTACAATCGTTGAATACTTCTGCCGAATTCCAAATTTTATACAATAGACATCTTTTAAATCCGATTTAAATACATAGAGGAACGCAACAGGGGTGCCCTTTATCCCCACTTTTATTTGCAATAGCTATTGAACCATTGGCAATTGCTTTATACTCTAATGTAACATTCCGTGCTATAAAAATTAACTCAGAGGAAATTAAATTAGCGTTGCTTGCCGACAACATATTGCTTTTTGTTTTAGATCCATTCACTTCAATCTTTGAGATACTTTGTACCATATCCTTATGTGGAGCTTTCGATGGCTATAAAATAAATTCTGAGAAATCTGAGTTATGTGGCTAAATATAAAGGAATGCGAGCCGAAACCGCTGCAGGAATACATGTGAGTATGCCCGTATTTTAAAAGCAGCAAGCATGTTTAGCATGGTTTAGCTTTTAACATGCTAGCTGCTTTAAAAACACAGGCATAGTCGCATGTATTCCCGCAGCAGTGCTAGCTCACACTCTATTACATTTAGCCCATTACCTTTAGCAAACTCCACTCTTTTACAGTCCTTTTCTCAAACGTTTTCACAGTTTAAAATCTTCACAATTTAAAATCTCCTCTGAAATACTTGGCTACGTTTATGCATTCTAAGCCAGTAGATTTATAAAAATCAAAATTTTCTCTTCTTCTTTGTTCCATTACTAAGCTGTTGAAGAGTTGGACTCACCTCCCTCTATCTCTGCTGGGTCGAGCACATGTACTAAAGAGCAGTGATGTGTGGTCAGATGAGACAGGTTAGCAGAGCCTTTCCTGTCATATTTAGGTATACTCCAAAGTAGTGAATATAAAAATTATAACAAAAAAATTCAAGAAAATATTATAAATATTTTCATTGTATTATTGTAATAATTTTTAGTCAAAACTCTAAAGCAAAAAGTGTATGACAGGAGAGGCACTGCCTCCCCTATTTACCTTTTCCACACATCCCTGATCAAAACGCCATTTCTTGGCATCTTTCAACACCTAATCCCTTTCCTAACTGTTGCAGTTAGGAAAAAGTAATTTTATTGAATTGGACATCAAAAAATATCTCTTGAAGATGGTCAAAATGCTGTTACTAATAACCCTATATTCTGATCGACAATCCACTCCCCCAGAAGTAGAAAAATGTGTTATTAGAGTTTATAAGTAATGGGGTCCATTTATAGCATCCCTAGACCTTCATTCTCAAGAGCTCATTTTATATATATTTGAAAACACTGATTGGGATTTCTACCACAGAATTTCTAGTGATCCCTCCTCATGATTCCACTGCATAATATGTGTATGTTGTTACCTGTAGCAAATCTAATATAATTTAATTATGTTATTATTTTTATAATCCAAATCCCCCTTTTTCCCTACCCTTGGGGTTTTTACCACCCCAGTCTAATTATTTCATTTATTTACATTTATTTGTACATGGAAGAATTGTCTATCTACTTTTGTTATGTTTTGACTATCTGGAGACCATACTTGTTGGATGACTATGAAGAGTTGTGCACTACTTCATGTTATTTTGTAAGTACAGTAACTATGTTTTTCCGTTGTGTGGGTTGCCCATCTTGACCTAATGTCTTTTTGTATCCATTAGTGTGTGCACGTTTCATTTTATATTTACTCATTTATATGAACCTTTTATTGTCTGTTTCTTGAAAATTCAATCAACAAAATTGGGAAAAAAACTTAATACAAGAATGGCCACTACGATTGGTTAAATGGTGGAGGAGAGTAACATTGATATTCATGTACCTTTTCTCTTTACAGTGTATAAACAAATACAGTATATATCCAATGGATGACCACTTCTGCTTTCATGCTTTTTTAACTGAGGACAAAAGAACATGTTAGTGCTTCTAGATTGTAGCAAATGTTAAAGGGCAAGGTCAGGATACTGTATTCATCCATTAGCGAAGACTTTACAAGATGTTACGTTTCGGAACGACCAAGCCAATGTTCTGATCTTAACCCAATTGAAATTTTGTGGCATGAGCTGAAGTGAGCAATTCATAAAGATATCACATTAAACAATGAGAATAAACCATTCTGAAAATAATATAGGGCTACAGTTATATGTGTTAAATTAAGGGATACATTTATAAGGTACATGAATTGGTCACTGTTGTCAAAGGATGTGCAAACATTTACTAGTGGTTTGTCTGACTTTAATAACAATAACAGTGAATGTTAAACTAATACTTGAATAAAGACAGTAAAATAGAAAACATGTGTGCTTATTTATTTTATAGGAATTGTAATTTATTAGGTCTCCAACTAAGCTCTAATCAAATCTTAAAAGAATGCAGAAGAGTAGACTGTACAACATTGGCTGGATCATCTCTCTGTTCAACTTCCATCCACAGTGTGTGCCATTTGTTTGGTTGATCGTTTGATAGTAACAAGAAAAGTCAGGTTAGGATCATAGTTACTGATGAGCAACATTTTTAAATCAGCTCTGCAGAGTATTCCCCTTAAACTGCATCTGACTGCAAAATGTATCAGGTTTTGTCTGTGGAATATAGTTCACAGTACTATCCAGGCCATGCACAATAGAAAATGAATTGACTATCATAATTAGTACATTGAAACGTGTAGTTACATATACTACGATATTCTGCAGATTGGTGAAAGAAAAGCAGAGTTCGGTGTTTGTATTACTGAGTCTTTGCATGAAATGGTCTCTCCTCCATGAAACTACTGTAGATTCATCAAGACTTTCCCACAATTTTGCCTGTCTCTAATCCTGATGCAAACTAGCACCAGACTGACCTTTTTATGGAAATTGCATTGAATCCTCTAGATCAGACATTAATTTAAAATAATGACTAGCAGATGCAATAATATATAATAATGAAAAGCCCCAATTGTTCACCATATTGTACATTTGCTCAGTCTTACTTAGCTACTTGTCCCTCTCCTTATAACCACCACCGCCCTATGGGACCTGCTAGTGACGCAACATGTAGAACTTTTAATAAAGTCATCAGTTCCCATATGAGGCTGGCAGTTACAGGACAAAGAGACATGGTGTCAGAATTCTGCCTGGGATCGACTGTTACTTACCGCAGTACCGGCTTCCCCTCACTAGTGGGAGCAGTGAGACGTCAGGTGCAGCAGTAGGTGGGGCCAAAGTGACTGTCACGCAATTCTCCATATCGGAGTTCCTGCGGCTATGGTCATGGGCACAGCCATCTTGGCTGAATCAACTGATAGATCCTTATACAGTGGTAGCTGTGTCTGTTCTCAGCTGACTTGCTCTTCCAATGGACAGCTACCTGGGCGTATAAGCAGGACTCCAGGTGAACAGGAAATTGCATTATCAACTTCGTTATTCCCAGATGGTTGCTGTTTGCTGCTTGCTTCGTTCCAGGCTTCACATGCAATCTTCCAGAGACTCTTCCAAGTGGTATTTCCTGTGTATACTCTGTACATCTCCTATGTACTGAGCCCTAATGATTATTTACGTGTTACCTGTGTGCTATTTACCAGTGTCATATCCTTTTGCATCAGTGCGACAGAACACCTTGCCTGTGTGCAATTTACCAGTGTCATATCCTTGTGCATCAGTGTAACAGAACACCTTGCCTGTGTGCTATTTACCAGTGTCATATACTTGTGCATCAGTGTGACTGAACAGCTTGCCTGTGTGCTATTTACCAGTGTCATATCCTTGTGCATCAGTGCGACAGAACACCTTGCCTGTGTGCAATTTACCAGTGTCATATCCTTGTGCATCAGTGTGACAGAACAGCTTGCCTGTGTGCTATTTACCAGTGTCATATACTTGTGCATCACTGCGACAGAACAGCTTGCCTGTGTGCTATTTACAGTGTCATATCCTTGTGCATCAGTGCGACAGAAGACCTTGCCTGTGTGCTATTTACCAGTGTCATATCCTTGTGCATCAGTGCAACAGAACACCTTGCCTGTGTGCTATTTACCAATGTCATATCTTTGTGCATCAGTGTGACAGAACACCTTGCCTGTGTGCTATTTACAGTGTCATATTTTTGTGCATCAGTGCGACAGAACACCTTGCCTGTGTGCTATTTACCAGTGTCATATTTTTGTGCATCAGTGCAACAGAACACCTTGTCTGTGTGCAACTCTAAGTGACACCTCTTGGTGCACCTGTGCATCAGAAGTCGCATGTTGTGTATTTTGTACTCAACTCAGTGTACAAACACCACGTCATCCAAACTAGTGCAATCACCACTCTCCTTCAGTGACAACAGCATATTCTCAATTTCCCTCATGTTAGCAGCATATTCTCACTTTCCTCCAGTGTTAGCTGCACAACCTACTCCTCATTGGATTCTCTTTCTCTGGTCTCTATAAGTGCCTCTTCAGGAAGCTTTCCCAGTGTGCTTCTTTGTACTATTTGTACAGAGATTATTTTACTAGTGGGCCATAGCGGTGTGTCTTTCTCTATTCCCTCTCGCATAGGATCCCTGACCAGGGGACCGCGACCTGCTTGCCGTGTGTAGCTGAAGCCCATATCCCGCTTGGTGGGGTCACTTGTGAACACCTCCCGGCAGGTTAGACTCCGCACCCTTGGTCAGGTCTCGCCAGCATCCGATGCTTGTGGATTGGGAGAACGAATATCCAGGCCCCTTGCCCCTGATTTCTTCCATAACCGAGGACCACAACTTTCAGCTTCTCAGTAGGGGACTCCACAATGCCAAGCATGACACATGGTACAGTTCCTTATGTAGCTTTTGCCTGAAAAGTAAATGCATTAAATAACACAATAATTTCAACAAAAAGATTTAGTTTAAAGGAAATAATTTCATGTATTATTAAAGCTGTAAAAACTTAATTCCTACTTTTCTTAAGGCCTTGTATAAAATTAATTACCAGAACGATAAAGATTACATACGTGAG
This sequence comes from Taudactylus pleione, assembly GCA_031769625.1. Lineage (NCBI taxonomy): Eukaryota > Metazoa > Chordata > Amphibia > Anura > Myobatrachidae > Taudactylus > Taudactylus pleione. The sequence continues at coordinate 1,759,833 of JAUIMM010000756.1, read as the reverse complement.
CTTATCTTTCAAACCTTCTGTAGTTAGTATACTTTGTTATACTCAGACCAAAATAATTCATTTGGACTTTGAACTTACATCATTGAAATCCTAACCTTTAATTAAAATTGTGAGGCTTCTTAAAAGGCTTGATTAGCCTGTTATTATTGAATTAGAAGGCCAATGACCTTTTTTCTCTTTCACCTCCCAACTTTTGGGTCAGCAAATGCAAAGTTATTGCTAAATGATTTTTTATATTAAAATGGTGAATAGGGCATTTTAATAAACTGTGGTCTACAGTAACATATTATCCAACCACCATCAGTCAGGCTAGTTGAACCGCTGGCCCACTTTTCCCACGTGCTCAGCTGATCACCCTATACTCAACCATGGTGCCTCCTCTAGTCATTGTGCTTTTTAGGCATCTGAACCTGGATTATATTCAAAGTAAGCAAGAATAAAGGCCCCTACACACTACACAATATCTTTAACGATTTGGCTGATTCCGACACATCAAAACAAAAAATCATTAAAATATGTGTAGTCTGTATACACTACATCGTGTAGTGTGTGCTCCTGTGGGGTCCTCAGCCTCATCACCTGATCTTATGTTCAGCATGTAAGATGAGGTGATGAGGCTGACGATCCCATGCAGCGCTATGTGTGGGGCCGGCACATCGGGCGGATGGGCACCGGATTGGCCAGTGTGGACGGACCACCCAATATGTTGGCCTATCGGCAGCCGAGTCGTGTGTCATATCGCTGGGTACACACATCGTTTAGTGTGTACCCAGCTTAATTTTGTGTGTCTGTAGCTCATGACAATAGATAATCCAATCAGCTGAGACCTGATAAACATTGACATTGTATATCATTTCAGCTGACTGAAAAAGAGTCACTGCAAACTGAAACCCCACACTAACAGTTTGCTGATGATCGTGAACGAATGCATAACTGGATTGTAAATGCCATTTCTTTGAGAGTGATTTTGTAAGACTTACATCTATTTTAAAGGATAATTGCATGGTGTAATAGATCAATAGTGGCTGCAGGGGTGAAAAGTTTTGTTCCTTCTAATAGTATTTAGGTGTTCTTTGCTGATTGCTGGATAGGGGACCCATTTATTAATAATCACATTTGCAATGCGATCTGGGTGCAATATTAGTGCCTATGATCACATTGCTGGATGCGATCATAATCCTGGGATGTAACAAAGAGCACCCACAGGGACAAGGGTTCCAAAAGGAGCCCGTCCCTTTGATGTGCTAGGAATGAATTGGTCATGTCAGTGGTCTCTTCACTCCTGTGTCGCGGATCCTGCGCATGAAAAGTCTACTGATATCAAATGCGTGGTGGCCAATGCCTTGGAGGGTTTCTATGAAACCCTCTCCTAGTTAGTTTTGCGATATGTAGCCCATAGGCTACAGGGGCTTACGCCATCTTCCGATGGCATAAGCTGCAGGGACCAAGCTCTAGTATGCTTTGCATTCTGGAATTTGGTAAATCTGACAGCCTTACATCCCCCATAGAAACCTGGTGAAAATGGTGGGACCACAGCAGATAATGGAGATATCTGCAGCGATCACTCCATACTACATTCAGGGGATATTAAATATTTGTGACTGTCCCCCGAAGGGTGTTTTCGAGAAATAACCCACAAATATGTAATGATAAATGGGCCCCTAAATGCAGTAATGTGCCAAATAAAACATGAATATAATTAAATAATATACTAAACAAAAATTAGATCTTGTGTGGCTGGAAAATATATTGTAATGGACTTCAAGGGGTGGTTACTGTTCATTTCCGTTTATATATCTGATTTAGCAGGTCAACATTTTTAGGTCTACAAAATAACTATTTTTTTATGACCACAAAGTTGATTCAATATCATTATTCAATTAGTACCATTTGGCTAGTTAAAAATGATAGATGTCTAGGCAAATTCATTAGTATGCTCTCTGTAAGCCAATGTGTTGGCTTATAGGAGATGTTTGTAAGAGAGGGGTTAATCTAGACAAGAAAAAACACAGTTTTCCCCAAACACATCACAATAAGCAATCAAAAAAGTCCTGCATACACTCTACTCCAGTGATTCCCAACATCGGTCCTCAAGGCACACTAACAGTCCTGGTTTTAGTTATATCCATGATTGTGCACAGATGGCTAATTCAAAATAAATGAGGCACTAATTAAGTCACTTGTGCTCAACTATGGCTATCCCTAAAACCTGGACTGTTAGTGTGCCTTGAGGACCGTGGTTGGGAACCCCTGCTCTACACGATGCAGAACACTCAGTTATACTCATATGAAAAAGTCACCCGTCATGTCAAGTCGCCTCTACTAAGGAGGTCCTAACTCTAAACACTACATTGTCATACATTCATGTGTTTTTAAATTGAGAGCTGACTTACTAGTAGGTATATCAAAATCCTCCAATATGGCACTAACAAGATCAGCATGCCTCTTAAAATAGTGACACACAAAATGCAAGTTGCTCAATTAATTTCTAAAGTTAATAACATTATTTATTATTATCATACTGATTGCTTTTCCTAATCAATACAAAAACAGCTGAATTTCCTGTGCAACTATTTACCATCATTATCGTCGTCATCATCGGCTCACCTTAGGATACCTGTCTTACAATTTACATGTGTACTTTCTGGTCAAATATCCCACCTTATGGAATATAATCATATAAAACATAAAGACAGAAATAGTCTATGCTTGTCCTCACTTGAGAATATGTGTAAATATACATACCTTTTAGGTACAAGAAAACTAGAGAACATGCTGCTCCATTTATTTAGTACTGTACAATATGCCAAATCATTTATTAAGGTTCTCCCAGTTGAGATAGTTCACTTAATATTGTCAGTGTAAATATTTAACATGTAGTACTTCATTTCTAAACAATCAATTTCCTTAACAACTTGAAATAACAAGACTAATGGGTACAGATTTTGCAATAGTTTCTCTATATTTTACACTTTAAAGGAAGTTTTCAATTTGGAAGAGCGAAAAAACTTGTGATTTCTGAATTGAAGTAAAATGAAAAGTCTGTTTATGTGATGTGAATAGCCAAAGATCCTAATTGAACTTTTATTTAAATGCCCTATACTTGTTTAACAGGACATTTCAGTATCATATCAGGAGAGCATCAAATTCCACCTTGTTCTTTAATTTCATACCTAAGGAAAATGCTGATTGAAGGAAACAGCACTTTATAAGAGCTCCATATATGCAAAGTAGGCAAATGCAGTCAAAACACTTACAGTAATCAATGGGAGTTGTTGGGTAAAGTTTTTTTCCATGTCCTATAAATTATTGAACTGCTAATTTCTTCTGCCTGCAAGATATCCTAGCTGCGGAATGACAGCTTTATCCATTAGAGTTAGCATGGTGACAGCAGCGGAGTGAGTGCTAAGAACTACTGGGAGAAGAGGGCCATTTTCAGCTGCATTACTGACGAGCAGTGCTGGGACACATCAACATCTTAATCAATATGCAAGAGTCAATTACCGGGGGAAGCACAAGCCTAAGCAGGATCTGATGATTAGGTTCATGTTCAGTCCACCAAATGGGTTTGATCAATACCAAGAAGAATATCATATACTGTATACATAATGTCTTGTCTCTTGTGCTTGCTCATTTTACACGTGCCCTCTTTTATCACAAGTCCTTTTGACAGAATGTACAGTCAAACAAGTTGTCTGGGAATTCAGTACGTGGAACAAGGACAAAAGGCCGCTGTGAAAGAGGAATAGTATTGACAGTAACCTTGTAAGGCACATTAGACTTTCACTGAAACAATCCAGTCCATCTAGCATTATCTCTATACTCTCTGTGTTTCTCTCTCTCTCTCTCTCTCTCTCTCTCTCTCTCTCTCTCTTGCTCTCTCTAATATATTTAAAGAAACTGGAAGGTGGCACAGTTAGTGCAGTTGTTTTATTTAAATAGATGAAAGATTAAAACAGTGCATGATATATCAGTAGTAATAGCATAAAGTCAGTGACTTGACATCCAGTAGTTTGAATACAGATTCATTACTATATTCCCAAGTGTCATCTACTAGCAGATGATCTTGTGGTCATATCCTTTCTCTGAATCTACAACTACCCAAGTGGATTCCATTACAGGCTCCGCCCTTTGCGTTTCATCACTTCCTGTGACTTTTTCAGGGTACTGTATAACTGTAATAAAAGAGTAGGGCGCCCTCCAAGTTCACAGCTGAAGGTGTCTGGCTGCTATTCTAGGGGTCCAATGGCACCCATAAATCTAGGAAAGAGCAGTGTACAATGATAGCGCCAATCATCTAACCCGGAACAGTGAAATACACAACAAGTAAATAAAATTTAAATTTATTGCGTGTAATAAAAGAAATTGGTTGGCTTGTAATCAATTATAAGTCCTATATATGTGACATATACAAAGTGCATATATGCATAATACAATATAAATACAGTTAGTACATAGTATTACACTGAAAAACTCTCTGCCAAGATGACACAAGAGACAAATTGTAAAAGGACTTGGATAGAACTGCAAACTAACCAGCGCAGATGATGGATATAGAATAATGGGGACAATAGACAGACCTAGTTCTGATAGATCTATTTACTGTAATTGAGATGAACACATAGGTACAAACGGACTGATTCAATATCTCTAAATGAGAAAGTCCAGAGCAATATTCAGTGTCAGGGAAAGAAAGTTCAAAATAGCATGTTGCATATCAACCTGTATTGCAAATAGCAACGGGGTGCACCCCGAGCTCTGCAGGAACTATAGATGTTCCCCCCCAAACAATGGATCCAAATGCAAGCACTATGTGTAGAGAGCGCTCCGGAATCTTCTATGGATAACTCCTGGTTGGTATAGTACCGAGTGAATATATAGTCACAATGGCCAGCTGATAAGTGTAGTATTAGGGCCCATAGAGTGTGTAGTGTCCGCTCACCTTATAGTAATGTGACACCTGGAAAGCCTCCGTAATGTCTCCCTTGTTCAGTCTGGCGCCGGTGTGAAATGGCAACTCGTGCTGACAGACTGAGTGGCAGCCGCTGGAAGTCGGTCTCCGTTGTCAGGCAGATCTCCAGATCTTCTCCGGGGAGATGGCAACACCCAGGGAGGCTCCACACTGTTACCCACAGTCAGGAGCATACCTTGACTGGCACCGGTGGGGCTGCTAGGTGCCAGTCCACGTGTGCGTGGGAAACCGGCAACGCACACCTCTCCTCTCTGGTCTCTGAACAAGTGCAGCGGAGGAGGGCGGGTGCAAGGCAGTCAATAGGAATGTGGTGTTTCTCGGAGTTGGGTGAGCAGATAGTAACAAGCAAGGTTACAGTGTAGCAGGGAATATTCTTGGGTGAAAACAAAGTAGCAAGCTGGAAAAACAGGGACACCCTTAACGCGTTTCTTTGTCTGTGAGAATTTCTTCAGAAGGATGTCAGACAGCAGCAAGGTGTCATCTTTTAAAGGGAATCCCTTCCAATCCAAATCATTCATTATTGTAGACACCACCTGCAAATAGTTTATGTCCCTGTCTCAGCTTGATTTGCATTCACTAAAAAAATATTATCTAAGCTTAGCATTTAAATCCATATATTTGCATTTACTGAAATGTTTATTCAACAATTGCTTGAACAAAAAAATATTATGTATAACAGAGTAATAAGCATCTCAATAATAAACCAAAGTAATTAGCATCTCAATAGTAAATCTATAAATTCTATTCTATCTAAAGATATGTGTAAATTTAAAGTTCCATAATTAAATGAATACAGGTCTATATATTACTAATACAATTATAATAAATACTGGTTTTGACAATTAATCTGTCTGTCTCAATGACAATATTAAGGTATATTATTTTTACTAGATAATAATGTCATCACATAAAAATACATCAATGTCTAAAATAATCTATAATTTATATAATAATAACATTTTTTAAATAAATTAACCACATAATCTCTAAAGGACATAAATAGTACATCAACAATACTAGTATTGGGTCTTCTGATTCCACCAGATAGCATTGAGCATCTGGTAGTCTTTTTCTAAATGTTCTAGTCCCACTAAATATCATGATCCCAGCAATACTCTAGATTTGGATTTGGATCTTGATCCAGAATAACAATGCAGTCCTGAGTGAATAAATAAATTGAATTGGGTGCACCACAAATTAATGTGGTGCTTCATCCTGCAATTAATGCTATTGCTAGAAGCAAGGAAAAAATGAGAGGGGAGAGGCGTTCCAATGATAGGTATGGTAGATAGGTCTGTGGTGGATGTGGGTGACCATGATAAGTCATGAAAATAGAGCAGGGATAACGGAGGGAGGGAGGAAAAGGTAAGGAAATATAGATAAAACCAAGGAACAGGAATGTGAGGATGGAGAAACATCAGAGGCTGAGTGTCCTATAATAGGCAGTCAGGGGATAATGGTATATGGGTTCATACAAATTCTAAATCCACAGTTTTGTTGAGCCCCTCCGGATGAAGGGTGCTCAAAGTGTGGATCCAGTATGCCTCCCTCAAACACAGTCTCCTAAACCTGTCCCCCTGTCTCAGAGTAGCAGGGACATGTTCTATGCCCCATAATTGAGACCCTCTACTTCTCAATTATTTGTTTCCAAAAAGTGGCAAGGAATGCTATGTGTGGATAATTTATTGAGAATGTTCCTCCGGTGTTCTAGGAACCATATACTGTATAGCTGTCATGTCTGCAGCCATTTTTTATAAAAGCAGAGGTAGCTTCTATAAGTGGCTGCAGACATGAGGTTTATACAGTGTAAAACGCAATGGGTTTACACACAATTACCAAAGTTATTTTATTGTACTGGGTAAGTTGTTAAAATAAGCTGTTTAATTCATCTTTTTTATTTTGAACAACTAATTTTTCTTACTTTTGATCACTTTTTTATTACTTTAATATATTTTTTTATATATATACAGTATTTAACTTTTAAGTAGAAATGTGCAGTTTAGTTTTCCTGCAAAACAAACAGAAGCGAACTTCTGAGTAGAAACAAGTCCCGGCTCGGGTTTGCTGTAAGATTGGAGCTCTGATTTGAAAGACGGATCTCGGTTTTGGATTGCATGTAAACAGGTCCAAATTACATGATTTTAGCTATATTTATCAATTTTAAAGCAATCCAAAACCAAAACCAAATCTGAAGCAAAAGACTTGAGTATGGTTAGGCCAAAACCAACCATAACATGAGGTAGGATTTGTCAAATCCAATTCACGCACATCTGTACTTTTAAGACCCATTGGGGTTAACTCAATTACAAATCACATGTTGCAACACAATGTACAGGCAATGTACAGTGTGATAATCACCCATATATATATAGTAGCCTAACAATGTGCATTTTTCTGCACACTCCTAAGGGGTGCAAGGTAAAATGCATGATGTACTGTTGAAGTATGGGCGATCTACATTGTCCTTGCTGGCATTCACACGCCATCCAAGGAGCACATTGCATATATTGCTCCCACATTGCATGTAATTGAAGTGCCTTCTAAGAATACAGGGATATTATGATATTATGTACAGTAAGCATTAATAGCTTTAGTGTTATCTGGCTCTAAAAGCAGATTACATGCTACAGTGTATTAGATTTAGGCTACGCTTAATCTAATAGTGTTGGTGTCAGGCAAAATATGTCTAGTCTTCCCTAACATCCATAAAGGAGTCCCCACATTAGAGAAGTCCCAATAATGCCATTATGAAGCATACAGTTATGTGCTGGGTGGCTAATACCTCAAATGTGGTGTTAAAGGTGGAACTGAATCAATTAGGTTCATCTTAAGGTAGGTACACACCTTACAGATATATCTGCAGATGATGGTCATTCATACACACTGAACGGCCATCATCTGCTTGTGCCCTCAGGTCCTGGCGGCCAGAGGCAGGGCCCAGCGGCTGGTGGGCGGGTCGGTGGCGTCTCCCATCCCCTTCCTTGTGACTGTCGCTGTGTGTGTACGGGCACTCTACCGACTACCCGTACACACTTGCTGATGGACACATATGTCTGCAGACATATCTGTCCATCAGCTGTGCAGCACAGCCAATGCGATATGTCGGTGAATGATGATATTCACCGACATATCACGGGTACACACTGGCCAATGTGCAGCAGATATATTGGCCAATCATTTGATCGGCCAATGTATCTGTCAGTGTGTACCCAGCATTACTCTTTGGACCTTTTGACTTCTGATCCCATAATAGCAGCCACCATTTTATCCCAGCCACCTATGTTGTCTCATTACATTAAATGGAAATAGACAAGGTGGAAGAGCAGTGGATAGTTGTCAAGCAGTTTAAATCTGTGGTTAGATTTAGAAAGCGACAGCATGTAAAAGCCACCAATTCTTAGTATGTTTATGCAGAAACTTTAAACAAGTGTTTCATATGTCACAAGATAGGACATTAAGACTCTGAATGCAGACTGAGAGATGCAAATAGTATGTAGCAAAAGAAGCATGACAAAAGAAACAAGTTAGCTTTAAATGTAACAGACAGTCACAGAAAGAATTGCTGGTACATGGACTCAGGAACCACAAGGCATTTCAGTTGCAAGCAAGAATAGTTTACATTACTGAGCACATGTGATCCTATAACAGTCAGAGGGAAAGGACCTCATTCAGAGTCGGTCGTTGCAGAAACACGGTCGTAAGGTAAAAGGGGCTGGATATGCAAATGAAGCGCTCACAAGTTGCGTCGTTAAGATGAGATCGTTAGCTGGACAAGCGAGGGGAGGATGCGGCTGTAAGACTAAAAATACGCCCCTTCTCGTTCGCATTACACGTCATCTATGGGCATATAAGGATTAATCGAGACCATCGGGAATCATTGGAGCTGGTCGTAGAGCTTAAGGTTGACCTTACCCTCTCTTAAGCACTACGATCAAGTCAGTGTAAAAACCTCCCATGTCACATGTGCCATGACACTACATAGTTAATTATGCACTCCCATAGAACGTCGTTTGCATAGTCAGGCACGCCTGCGTTCGGATCTCCACTCCCCCGTTCACAAGCACCTTCCCCTGTTACCACCCACAAATGCCTCATCCTGTCACTCAAACTAACGACCTGGCCAAGTTGAACGAGAGAGCAATTTCTGATCGCAATAGCTAGTTTGCGCACGCGCATTGCGAACTTTACGCATGCGCAGTTTAGCGAACATTGGTGGCATATGACCATGCGGCAGCAACGACCGACTCTGAATGAGGTCCAAAGTCCTTACAGCCACAAAAGTTAGGACAATAACTTTATGCTTAAGAGTAACATGCAAGGAAGTTGTCACCGAAGTGGAAAATGTATTGTTTGTGCCTGACCTAGGGACTAACCCACTTACTATAACTGTTCTTGATAGCAACCTGGTACCAGCACCAATATATCCGTGACACCAAAAATTGTTGTGTACTGATGACTCATAAGTCCAAGACGTCAGCAAAACAATGGCATGGAGAGTTAAAACAAACAAACTACCTAAAGTGGATTTTATTTCAACAGTCTACTCAAGTTGAACACAATCAGGATATCATAACACCACTGGAGGTTATGGTGCCAGACAAACCTAAAGCTGGAAGCGTGTCTAATTTGGAGACTGTCAGTGTAGATAGCCATTCACTTTCTGTGAACCCCAAAATATCCAAGCAGCAAAATCAAGCAGTGTCTGTGAAAAATGGAAGGCTGCAATAGCCAAATAATAATACGTGGACTCTTCGTGTCCCTCAACTCTGATACTTACCCTTGGGATTCCAGGGCTGGCATGCTAAACGCAGGCATCCCCTATGTCGGGATACTGAATGTATCCCACATTAGATTATACTCGTAAAAGCCCAGGCTGCCTAGAACATATATAAATGAGCCCTTAAGTGAAAATCGTGCAATATACAGAAATGTTTATAGACTGCTGCTATGTTGTGGGTTGTTATACAGCAGTTTTATGAATGCAATGTTTAATAAAAGTCTCTGCATGAAATGTATGATATCATTCTAATGAAACCTGAAGAACATCTGCTCCAGAAAGTAAGGAAATGGATGATTTTTCCTGTAAGAAAAGGAAAACTATCAGATGATTATTATGTTCGTATTTACGCTGAAGTTTACATAATGGATATTATTTTGCAGAGATTTATTTAGGGCTCTCAGACACATGAGTTAAAAACAATACTAGCTAAACGTAAAGACAAACAATGTACTTTGTCCTCACCAGTAGAGTTAGGGGCCGATGCACTACGCTAGTTGGTTCTCACATCTTGCATGATTTTGCACTGCACATGCCCAAACAGTTAACTCATGCAAATATGCAACTGCATAGTGGAATGCATTATGGTTGTATCAATCCTTAAGAACAAAGAAGACATAGACAGAATCCAGTAATACAGCCTAAACACAAGCCGCTTTGTAGCTTAATGCATGAAAAGAGGCATACAATTTGCACCAGCTCTAGGCATGATGATGGTGTCAAATGGTTACATGACAGCATAGAGTCTCATTGGATAGTTGTTGAATAAACGTACAGCTGAAACACTGCTATCATTAAGTACACATATATAACTTGATTGAGTGATCATTTGTTTTAGGCAGTTTTGCCAGTGACAGAAGTTCTGTCAGGTAAGCAAATGCCTTAGCCTTTGTTTCTACACATTTGCGCATATGTGTGTTTTGCTAGCTGAACGATTGCCACAAACAATATTGTTATTATCTTGCTAAAATTAGAGATGTGCGTGGATCCCTGTGTTTTGGTTTTGGCGAAACCACCCTCAAGTGTTTATGTTTCGTGTTCAATTTTGGTTTTGGATTTTTTTAAATTGACAAAAACAGCAAAAATCATGTAATTTGGATCTGTTTATATGCAATCCAAAACCCGAGATTTGTTTTTTAAATATAAGTTCTGAACTTACAGCAACCCAAGCCGGAAATTGGTTCTACTGGAAACCCCTAAAGTTATCTGAGTCAGGACTCGATTCAACTCGGAACCCCTAAGTTCAGATGTGCTTGTTTTTCTGGAAAGCCGAGCCGCACATCTGATGTTTTTTATTTTTTATATAATACCGTTGGCCGGGATTTTAAGAATGTTTACACATCATCCTCCAACAAACTTGTCCTTAGGCAGGCCTCACAAAAAGTGTGACAAACTATCCATCAACAGTCCTAAGGTCTTCGAACGAAGTAGGACCTGTAACGGTGTAAAGCAAACTTTGGAGATAGAAGCATTCAAAATGTGTCGGATGTGTTGGATGTACATGTAAACAGAGCCAAGACCTTCTGTTGCTCTGATACCAGGTGACCATCTACAGTGACTCTCCGTTTTCTGCGCATAAAACTTTTCGAGAAGCATTCCATGTGTAATATTTTGGCAGCTCACAGTACAGCAGGGTCCTTACAAAGTCATCATTTTGACACAATTCGAAGAAAGAAGTCAATGTTGTTGTGTAATTTGGTATAGTCAGACAGCTGAGAATGCTGGGAAAGCCTGCTAAAGCTCTCTTCGATAATAAACATTAAGATCAAGACAAAACATGACAACACAAAACGCTTGCTCCGAGGCCCTATCCATATGCCGTGAGGCCCCACAATGAGCGTACAGCAAAAATTGTGTTTTTTAATTCATTAAAAATTAACAGTAATTAATTTCAATGTAAACATTTTTTGGTTGCCTCGGGCGTGTTTTAATAATAAATTTCGATTTCAAATTTATTTAGTTGCCTCCGCCGTGTTTTAATACACTTGTATGTAAAATTCACGATCTTGGCTTGTAAACTGTGGATTTGTATAGAAAGACAGAAGGACAGAAGGACAAATTTTCGCTTTGATATAGTAGAGAAGATAGAAAAGAAAAAATAGTAGATAAGCTAAATCCTTGTGTAATTCCGTACCTGACCTGTAGAGGGTGAATTAATTAATTAAAAATTAACAGTAATTAATTTGTTTTCAAATTTTTTTAGTTGCCTCCGCCGTGTTTTAATACGCTCATACTGTATGTAAAATTTCACGATCGTAGCTTGTAAACTGTAGATTTGTATAGAAAGACAGAAGGACAAATTTTCGCTTTTATATAGTAGATTTGAAGAATGACAACATTTCATTTTACCCCTTTAAGAACAATGAAAATTAGACTTTACAGAGGGCCTGATTCAGAGATGTACACTAACCCGATGATTAATGCACATCTCCGATGTTTGGAGGACTGCGCATGTGCAGCAGGTGTACTGCGCATGTGTAGCCCTCTGACTGTGAGCCTGTTCGCAGGGTGTTCCAGCCGCAGCCTGATTGACAGGCTGCAACGTTTGGGAGGTGGAGCGGGGACGTTCCATGGCAGCGTTCCAGGAAACAAGGGTGTATCGCCCTCATTTTCCAGGAGGGACGAGGCGAGGGTCTGCATGGGTGCATGCAGACTTCCTGGACCCGGCCAGGCTGAGGGAAGCTTTAGCTCGTGCAGCCTGGCCAATAGAACATCGACAACAGTTGTGACCGATGGTCGCTATTGTTTCGATGGTGACCCCAGGCTTGTGACCTCGGTAGCAGTGCTGCGATCATGCAGATGCAGCAAGGTGGTGTGTGACACCTCCTTCTGCATTTGCATTTTAAATGGATGGAATTGCAGAGCCACTTATGTGCGACTGCAATTCCACCCATCTCTGAATCAGGCTCAGAGTTTCTAAGAAAAGCATGGCTTCTGTGTGACCAGGAATAACAACTACCTTGCGTGTGGCCTAGAGTAAGTATTACCTCGCTCATATATGTCCTCTTAACAGATTATACAGTACGTGTATTAATTCTAATCATGTTATTTATCACCACACAACGTTTTTCTAATTTAAAATACCTTTATATTAAGGTATTATTTTATATTTCTTTAAATTATCTTCATTTTGTTTTCATTTTTAGGATTTGTAGTATCTTATTTCTGAAGTTCCAATGGTAATTGGCCAACAATGTTGACACCTCTTATGAAAACAACTACAACAACATCGCCAGCCCAGGGACAATGCTTAAAAGTCACATGTAACCATTTTATGTCATCATTCCGCACCAACAGCCAATGATTAGCATCTGCACAGCAGTATCACTGCAGTCTAAATTGTTGGCTGTATGTATACAGGGTGAAGGCCAGATGGGCCGGGCCGGCATCAAACCTCGGCCAAGCAGCTTCACCTCCCGGCGTCAAACCTCGGCAGAGCAGCTTCACCTCCCAGTGTTCTGCTCTGCCGGGGATACTGAAAAACTGGGGTGTGCCGCGAGGCCAGACCCCCGTGACTCGTGGCACAGTCCCGTGAGGCGAGCCCATACCCATCTTGCGGCCGTGTGCGCACTGGGGAACTGCCAGGGCTGCTTAGCAGCCCCAGGCCATCCCTGTGTGTATGTGTAGGCAGTTAATGAAGGTGTTATGTAACAATTTTCTGAAAAATTAAAACTAAGGTGTTACGACCTAGGTATCATAGTAACATGGGCCAGATTCACTGCAACTGCGATTACGCACGCAATCGGCCGATTGTTGCATACTGCGCATGTGTGTGCAACCCGGCCGCTGCAATCGGTACTGCAATCACAGAGACTATGCAGACCCATCACCGAGTGATTGACTGGGAGTGCCGTTTGTGGGAGGCAATGGGGGGAGTGGTCGGCGAAAAAACAGGCATGGTAGTGCGTTTGAACACCGTTGTAGGGGCATGCATAAATTATTCACTGCGATGCCATACGCAGCCTGAGGCCTCATAGCATGCAATGAAGTTAGCAATTTCTGAGTAAGGTCAGGCCTTGTGCAAGGTACTCAATTGCACCAATGGTTTCGCAGTGTTGCTGAACATTACGGATGTGTGTAAGGTAAAGTGGGCCTCCTTAAGTTGTACTGTGATGGCATAGCGATCGCAATGGAATAGCATACTATTGCTATTGCAATCGTAGTTGCAATCGGTAGTGTATCAGGCACAATGTTGTTATAATTGTTGGTCTATTTACTAACATATTTTGGTGCTATGTCCAATTCTTTTTTTTTCCCATTAAATTTTTATTGAATTTTAAAATTGAAGGGTACAGAAAAGAAAAATGAGGGGTACAGGGGGAGGAGGGTGTACAAATAATTAGAACAACACGTCTTTGTCAAAATACACAGCAGAGTATAAATACTTATTGACACAGCATAAATCTGGGCTTGCACTAGGAGTTAGAGAAAAACTAAACATCAGATATAGGGGAATGGAGGAGACCTAGATCAGTAGACCTGCTCTGAGAGGAGGAGCGTCCCTGCTCTTCCTTAAACTCATTCCACCGGAACCACTTCATGTGAGTAGACGATGCCAAAGTGGAATACTTGCATTCAGCAGTCTCAAAGTCACAATGCCTTTGGACCTTGTGTACAATAGAGCTCAGACTACGATCTCCATAATTGTGTTATAGCAGCCTTTGTGGCAATTAGGACATTTCCCATAATATATCTATCTCCCACTGTCAAATTACCAGGAAAAAAATGGAACAAAGCTACCACTGGGTCCATTGGAATATTCGCTCCCATTATTTTACCAATCAGGGCAAAAACTTCTGTCCAAACCGGACGTAAAAAGGGGCAAGACCAGATAACGTGTAAAATACTTTCCAAATTTCCACAATTCCTCCAACAATATTTAGATGTAGAGGGCCATATTTTATGTTGTTTCTTAGGGGTGAAATATGATCTGTGAATCAGCTTAATACACCTTTCTGAATGATTGATACAATGGGACATTTTAAAACAAGCATGGAAAATAACATCCCAGTCCCCCTCAAGTGTCCTGGAAAGATCCTCCTCCCATTTCTTTTGAAATGCAAATTAACTTGACTCACCATTTTATTGTTGGAATTGGTACCACCAAGTGATACCCTCTTTATGATTAGAAGACTGACTAATGCCTAAAAATATATTCAGGTAGAAATTAATGCTTTACTAAGGGTGGGAGGGAACTGGATTCAGTGGCGCAATTGTAAATATTTGTAAAAGTCCTGCTTTGGAATATTAAATTTACACTGAAGGACAGAGAATTTAACCACCCCCTCATCAGACAAAATATCCTTTAAGGAATTTATGCCACTCCTCACCTAAGAATGCAAATGTAGATTTGAAATTAAATTGGCTATACAAAATAGCGATAGAGCTGGAGCTGGCAGTGTAATCTCCTTACTTGTTGATACAAATTTATGCCACATTGTAATAGTGAAGTGGACTGACTTAGTTTGCTACCTAAAGGTTGAATAGAGATGCTATGTCCAATTCTTAAGTCAGGTTTTAGTCTAATAAGTTATCTTTAATTCTAAATATCTCAGTTTCTTCTAGTCATAACATAACACCTTCACCACTCGCTTCTTCAGTCATGTTTTCTGGCATGAGTAACACCATAAGTTCAACTACTGTATCTTCCATTTTGTTTTTACTGTATTACACTATGTCCAGTATATTCTTAATTTGAGGTATCTGTGATTCAGTTCCCTGTGAATATAGCCTGGTTTCTACATATGGTATGCAACAATTATTTTTTGTAATTTAAATTATTTGTACGTTTTAAATCATAAGTTTGACTAGATGTGTCTCTAAGAAGTCAATCAGAATATTTTTATTTATGCACATTGTCACTTTTATTATAATTCATTTTACACTGTGTGCTGGGACCATTACTATATATATATTTTAGAGATGTGCGGCTCGGTTTTCCTGAAAAATAAATATACTTTGGGGTTCCAAGTCGACTCGAGTCCAGGCTCGATTCATTTTTGTGGGAACAATTAGAACAGAGTCCCGGCTTGGGTCTGCTGTAAATTCGGAACTCGGATTTATAAACCAAATCTCGATTTTGGATTGCATGTAAACAGGTACAAATTAAATGATTTTAGCTGTATTAATTTGAAAGCAATACAAAACCAAAACCAAATCTGAACCAATACCATAACATTTGAGGGTGGTGAGCTGACTTGTTCACATCAGAGGTCTTGGTCCTAATGATGGTCCCATGGAGGACTGAAATGTCAACCTTTTTATGACTTTGTAATTACAATAAAGCTGTGATATTATTTTCTTCATTACAACCTGGTGAGTGCCCTTTTTTCACAATTCTTTGTATATATATATATATATATATATATATATATATATATATGGTCACTAACACTCTCTGCTGTCCCCCCAACTCACACTCCTGTCACAGTTCTGTCCTAATTCTTCTGCAGCTTTGTACGTGTTTAAAATGAATTCCTGGTTAAATGAAGTCACAGCGTCTATAGCACACTTTGAGTGATGTATTGCTCTGTGACATGAATAACATACAAAATTTAAATAAAAGTTGCTATGGTGCATCTCAGTCACGCTGGGTGTTTCAGTGTTTTGATGCTTGGTGTATGAACATGTTTTAAAACTGTAAACTTGAATGTCTGGGAATTTGAATTATGTACTTTGATGAAGCGTATACGAAGATTATGATTTATGCACGGCCAGAGTTTTGGACCTACAGTAGCTCCACCAGATTTGGAATGGTGGTGTAGTTTGACCAGGATTAGGTTTTTGACTAGGTTTGATCTTCATCAGGGCCACACACTGTTGCACAATCCCTATAAATGGGACCACTCACAATCAGGCCCTCAATGCTTTAATATATATATAATATACAATTAGGTCCATAAAAATTGGGACATTGACAGAATTTTCATATTTTGGCCTCTATTCACTACCAAAATGGTTTTGAAATGAAACAAACAAGATGTGCTTTAACTACAGACTTTCAGATTTAATTTGAGGGTAATTACATCCAAATCGGATGAACGGTGTAGGAATTACAACAGTTTCAATATGTGCCTCCCACTTTTTAAGGGGCCAAAAGTAATGGGACTATCAACTTAAAAGCTATTTCATGGACAGGTGTGGGCTATTCCCTCATTATTTCATTTTCAATTAAGCAGGTAAAAGGTCTGGAGTTGATTCTAGGTGTGACATTTGCATTTGGAATCAGTTGCTGTCAACTCTCAATATGAGATCCAAAGAGCTGTCACTATCAGTGAAGCAAGCCATCATTAGGCTGAAAAATCAAAACAAACCCATCAGAGAGATAGCAAAAACATTAGGTGTGGCCAAATCAACTGTTTGGAACATTCTTAAAAAGAAAGAATGCACCGGAGAGCTCAGCAACACCAAAATACCTGGAAGACCACGGTAAACAACTGTGGTGGATGACAAAATAATTATTTCCCTGGTGAAGGAAAACCCCTTCACAACAGTTGGCCAAATAAAGAACACTCGCCAGGAGGTAGATGTATATGTGTCAAAGTCAACAATCAAGAGAAGACTTCACAAGAGTGAATATAGAGGGTTCACCACAAGATGCAAACCATTGGTGAGCCACAAAAACAGGAAGACCAGATTAGCGTTTGCCAAACAACATCTAAAAAAGCCATTACAGTTCTGGAACAACATCCTATTGACAGATGAGACAAAGATCAACTTGTACCAGAGTGATGGGAAGAGAAGGAAAGGAACTGCTCATGATCCAAAACATACCACCTCATCATTGAAGCATGGTGGTGGTAGTGTCATGGCGTGGGCATGTATGGCTGCCAGTGGAACTGGTTCCCTTGTATTTATTGATGATGTGACTGCTGACAAAAGCAGCAGAATGAATTCTGAAGTGTTTTGGGCAATATTATATGCTCATATTCAGTCAATTGCTTCAGAACTCATTGCACGGCGCTTCACAGTGCAGATGGACAATGACCCGAAGCATACTGCAAAAGCAACCAAAGAGTTTTTTAAGGCTAAAAAGTGGAATGTTATGCAATGGCCAAGTCAATCCCCTGACCTGAATCCGATTGAGCGTGCATTTCACTTGATGAAGACAAAACTGAAGGGAAAATGCCCCAAGAACAAGCAGGAACTGAAGACATTTGCAGTAGAGGCCTGGCAGAGCATCACCAGGGATGAAACTCAGCGTCTGGTGATGTCTATGCATTCCAGACTTCAGGCTGAAATTGCCTGCAAAGGATTTGCAACAAAGTATTAAAAAGTGAAAGTTAGATTTAGGATTGTTTAGTTTGTCCCATTACTTTTGGCCCCTTAAAAAGTGGGAGGCACATATAGAAACCGTTGTAATTCCTACACCGTTCATCTGATTTGGATGTAATTAGCCTCAAATTAAATCTGAAAGTCTGCAGTTAAATCACATCTTGTTTGTTTCATTTCAAAGCCATTGTGGTGGTGAATAGAGGCCAAAATATGAAAATTCTGTCAATGTCCCAATATTTATGGACCTGACTGTATATATATACATATATATATATATATATATATATATATATATTAGGGGTGAGCGGGTTCGGATTTCTGAAATCCGAACCCCCCCGAGCCCCCCCGATCCGAGTCCGATCCGAGTCAGGCTCGACTTTTCCCGCCTGACTCGGATCTGAAATCAAGGCAAAACGTCATCATCCCGCCTTCCGAGTCTCGCGGGTTTTGGATCCTATATAAGGTACCCGCGTCGGCGCCATTTTCTCACTCGGCTGTGGACAGTGAAGAGGGAGGGTGGGAGTTAGGGCTGTGTAGTGTAGTGTAGTGTAGTGTAGTGCTGCTGTTGTCCACTACTTCAAAGTCCATAGGGGCTGGCTGTGTTGTGCTGTGCTGCTGTTGTTAATAGGGGCTGTGTCCACTACTTCAAAGTCCATAGGGGCTGGCTGGACTGTGTTGTGCAGTCAGTTCTCCATAGGGGCTGTGTCCACTCCAAAGTCCTGTGCAGTGTCCCAGACCTAAAGGGGTGCTGTAGTGTTGTCCAGGGGGTGCTCTGTCCATCAGGGGTGCTCCCCCCAAGTGCTAAAAAAATAATATATTTTCTGTGTTTGTGAATTGTGTGCGCAGTAGCCGCACGTGCATCAACAAAGTAGTGCCAAGCGTGCGCCTGTGTCATAAGTAAAGGGCCGGCTGGCTTGACCGTTAAAGGGTGCTGTAACCCCCGAAAGTACACTCCAGTCCAAACCAAAAAAAAATTATTTTCTGTGTTTGTGAATTGTGTGCGCAGTAGCCGCACGTGCATCAACAAAGTAGTGCCAAGCGTGCGCCTGTGTCATAAGTAAAGGGCCGGCTGGCTTGACCGTTAAGGGTGCTGTAACCCCCGAAAGTACACTCCAGTCCAAACCAAAAAAAAAATTATTTTCTGTGTTTGTGAATTGTGTGCGCAGTAGCCGCACATGCATCAACAAAGTAGTGCCAAGCGTGCGCCTGTGTCATAAGTAAAGGGCCGGCTGGCTTGACCGTTAAGGGTGCTGTAACCCCCGAAAGTACACTCCAGTCCAAACCAAAAAAAATATTATTTTCTGTGTTTGTGAATTGTGTGCGCAGTAGCCGCACGTGCATCAACAAAGTAGTGCCAAGCGTGCGCCTGTGTCATAAGTAAAGGGCCGGCTGGCTTGACCGTTAAGGGTGCTGTAACCCCCGAAAGTACACTCCAGTCCAAACCAAAAAAAAAATTATTTTCTGTGTTTGTGAATTGTGTGCGCAGTAGCCGCACGTGCATCAACAAAGTAGTGCCAAGCGTGCGCCTGTGTCATAAGTAAAGGGCCGGCTGGCTTGACCGTTAAGGGTGCTGTAACCCCCGAAAGTACACTCCAGTCCAAACCAAAAAAAAAATTATTTTCTGTGTTTGTGAATTGTGTGCGCAGTAGCCGCACGTGCATCAACAAAGTAGTGCCAAGCGTGCGCCTGTGTCATAAAGGGCCGGCTGGCTTGACCGTTAAAGGGTGCTGTAACCCCCAAAGTACACTCCAGTCCAAACCAAAAAAAAAATTATTTTCTGTGTTTGTGAATTGTGTGCGCAGTAGCCGCACGTGCATCAACAAAGTAGTGCCAAGCGTGCGCCTGTGTCATAAGTAAAGGGCCGGCTGGCTTGACCGTTAAAGGGTGCTGTAACCCCCGAAAGTACACTCCAGTCCAAACCAAAAAAAAATTATTTTCTGTGTTTGTGAATTGTGTGCGCAGTAGCCGCATGTGCATCAACAAAGTAGTGCCAAGCGTGCGCCTGTGTCATAAGTAAAGGGCCGGCTGGCTTGACCGTTAAAGGGTGCTGTAACCCCCAAAGTACACTCCAGTCCAAACCAAAAAAAAAATTATTTTCTGTGTTTGTGAATTGTGTGCGCAATAGCCGCACGTGCATCAACAAAGTAGTGCCAAGCGTGCGCCTGTGTCATAAAGGGCCGGCTGGCTTGACCGTTAAAGGGTGCTGTAACCCCCAAAGTACACTCCAGTCCAAACCAAAAAAAAAATTATTTTCTGTGTTTGTGAATTGTGTGCGCAGTAGCCACACGTGCATCAACAAAGTAGTGCCAAGCGTGCGCCTGTGTCATAAGTAAAGGGCCGGCTGGCTTGACCGTTAAAGGGTGCTGTAACCCCCGAAAGTACACTCCAGTCCAAACCAAAAAAAAATTATTTTCTGTGTTTGTGAATTGTGTGCGCAGTAGCCGCACGTGCATCAACAAAGTAGTGCCAAGCGTGCGCCTGTGTCATAAGTAAAGGGCCGGCTGGCTTGACCATTAAAGGGTGCTGTAACCCCCAAAGTACACTCCAGTCCAAACCAAAAAAAAAATTATTTTCTGTGTTTGTGAATTGTGTGCGCAGTAGCCGCACGTACATCAACAAAGTAGTGCCAAGCGTGCGCCTGTGTCATAAGTAAAGGGCCGGCTGGCTTGACCGTTAAAGGGTGCTGTAACCCCCAAAGTACACTCCAGTCCAAACCAAAAAAAAAATTATTTTCTGTGTTTGTGAATTGTGTGCGCAGTAGCCGCACGTGCATCAACAAAGTAGTGCCAAGCGTGCGCCTGTGTCATAAGTAAAGGGCCAGCTGGCTTGACCGTTAAAGGGTGCTGTAACCCCCGAAAGTACACTCCAGTCCAAACCAAAAAAAAATTATTTTCTGTGTTTGTGAATTGTGTGCGCAGTAGCCGCACGTGCATCAACAAAGTAGTGCCAAGCGTGCGCCTGTGTCATAAGTAAAGGGCCGGCTGGCTTGACCGTTAAAGGGTGCTGTAACCCCCAAAGTACACTCCAGTCCAAACCAAAAAAAAAATTATTTTCTGTGTTTGTGAATTGTGTGCGCAGTAGCCGCACGTGCATCAACAAAGTAGTGCCAAGCGTGCGCCTGTGTCATAAGTAAAGGGCCGGCTGGCTTGACCGTTAAAGGGTGCTGTAACCCCCGAAAGTACACTCCAGTCCAAACCAAAAAAAAATTATTTTCTGTGTTTGTGAATTGTGTGCGCAGTAGCCGCACGTGCATCAACAAAGTAGTGCCAAGCGTGCGCCTGTGTCATAAGTAAAGGGCCGGCTGGCTTGACCGTTAAAGGGTGCTGTAACCCCCAAAGTACACTCCAGTCCAAACCAAAAAAAAAATTATTTTCTGTGTTTGTGAATTGTGTGCGCAGTAGCCGCACGTGCATCAACAAAGTAGTGCCAAGCGTGCGCCTGTGTCATAAGTAAAGGGCCGGCTGGCTTGACCGTTAAAGGGTGCTGTAACCCCCGAAAGTACACTCCAGTCCAAACCAAAAAAAAATTATTTTCTGTGTTTGTGAATTGTGTGCGCAGTAGCCGCACGTGCATCAACAAAGTAGTGCCAAGCGTGCGCCTGTGTCATAAGTAAAGGGCCGGCTGGCTTGACCGTTAAGGGTGCTGTAACCCCCGAAAGTACACTCCAGTCCAAACCAAAAAAAAAATTATTTTCTGTGTTTGTGAATTGTGTGCGCAGTAGCCGCACGTGCATCAACAAAGTAGTGCCAAGCGTGCGCCTGTGTCATAAGTAAAGGGCCGGCTGGCTTGACCGTTAAAGGGTGCTGTAACCCCCAAAGTACACTCCAGTCCAAACCAAAAAAAAAATTATTTTCTGTGTTTAGCCGCACGTATATATCAAATCGATATAACATAAATGGAGGACCAAACTTTCTCCGATAAAAATAAAATAGAGAAAGATCAAGAACCACTTCCTCCTAGTGCTGAAGCTGCTGCCACTAGTCATGACATAGACGATAACATGCCATCAACGTCGTCTGCCAAGGCCGATGCCCAATGTCATAGTAGAGGGCACATACAATCCCAAATGGCAAAGTTCAGGAAAATGACCTTGAAAAAGACATTTAAATCAGCTGAAGAGAAACGTAAACTTGCCAATATGCCATTTACGACACGGAGTGGCAAGGAACGGCTAAGGTCGATCCCTAGTATGTTCATGACTAGTGGTTCAGCTTCACATGACAATGGAAGCCCTCCTCCCACTAAAAAATTCAAAAGAGTTAAGCTGGCAAAAGCACAGCGAAGAACTGTGCTTTCTAAGAAGATATCACAAATCCCCAAGGAGAGTCCAAGTGTGGTGGTGGTTGCGATGCCTGACCTTCCCAGCACTGGACGGGAAGAGGTGGCTCTTTCCACCATTTGCACGCCCCCTGCAAGTGCTGAAAGGAGCACCCACAGTCCACTTGCTGATATGCAAATTGAAGATGTCACTGTTGAAGTACAACAGGATGAGGATACTGGTGTAGCTGGCGCTGAGGAGGAAGTTGGCGAGGAGGATTCTGATGGTGATGTGGTTTGTTTAAATCAGGCTCCGGGGGAGACAGTTGTTGTCCGTGTGATGAAAAAGCCCATCACGGTCATGCCTGGGCAGAAGACCAAACATTCCACCTCTTTGGTCTGGCAATATTTCTATCCAAATCCGGACAACAACTGTCTTGCCATATGTACCATATGTAAAGGTGAAATAAGTAGGGGTAGGGACGTCAACCACCTAGGAACATCCTCCCTTATACGGCACCTGCAGCGCGTTCATAAAAAGTTACTGTCAAGTTCAGAAACTTTGGCTAAGACCGTAAGCAGTCCAGGGACACCTAAATCCCGTTGTCCTGTTGTATCCAAGCGCCTGCAAACCACACCGTCAACTCCCTCCTCGTCAATTTCCTCCTTAGTCAGGATCGGAAGTAGTCCTGCAGGCCATGTCACTGGCATGACTGACTCTCCTATCCGGGATTCCTCTGGAGGATCCTGCAGTGCTACGCCTACTGCTGCCGCTGCTGCTGTTGCTGCTGCTGGGAGTCGTTCATCATCCCAGAGAGGAAGTAGGAACACCACTACTTTTACTAAACAATTGACCCTCCAACAGTCCTTAGCGAGGAGGATGAAGTACGACAGCAGCCATCCTGAAGCAAAACGTATAACTGAGGCCTTGACTGCTATGTTGGTGTTAGACGTGCGTCCGGTATCCGCCATTAGTGCAGTGGGATTTAGACAATTGATGGAGGTAGTGTGTCCCCGGTTCCAAATCCCGTCTAGATTCCACTTCACTAGGCAGGCGATACCGAGACTGTACAGAAACGTCAGAAAAAGTGTCCTCAGTGTCCTGAAAAATGCCGTTGTACACAATGTCCACTTAACCACGGACATGTGGACAAGTGGAACAGGGCAGACTAAGGACTATATGACTGTGACAGCCCACTGGGTAGATGTATCACCTTACGCAGCAACAGCAGCAGCGTCACCAGTAGCAGCATCTCAGAAACGCCAGCTCGTTACAAGGCAGGCTACGCTGTGTATCACCGGTTTCAGTAAGAGGCACACCGCCGACAACCTCTTAGAGAAACTGAGGGAAATCATCGCCCAGTGGCTTACCCCACTTAGACTCTCCTGGGGATTTGTGATATCTGACAACGCCACCAATATTGTGCGGGCATTACATCTGGGCAAATTCCAGCACGTCCCATGTTTTGCTCACACAATAAACTTGGTGGTGCAGAATTTTCTGAAAAGCGACAGGGGCGTGCAGGAGACGCTTTGGGTGGCCCGAAAAATTTCTGGCCACTTTCACCATTCAGCGACTGCGTGCCGAAGACTGGAGCGCCAGCAAACACTCTTGAACCTGCCCCGCCATCACCTGAAGCAAGAGGTTGTGACGCGGTGGAACTCAACCCTCTATATGCTTCAGAGGATGGAGGAGCAGCAAAAGGCCATACAAGCCTATACATCCACCTATGACATAGGCAAAGGAGGGGGTATGCACCTGACTCAAGCGCAGTGGAGAATGATTTCCGTGTTGTGCAAGGTTCTCCAGCCCTTCGAACTTGCCACACGTGAAGTCAGTTCAGACACAGCCAGCTTGAGTCAGGTCATTCCCCTCATCAGGCTTTTGCAGAAGCAGCTGGAGAAAGTGAAGGAGGAGCTAAGACGGAGCGATTCCGCTCGGCATGTGGGACTTGTGGATGAAGCCCTTCATTCGCTTTGCCAGGATTCCAGGGTGGTCAATCTGTTGAAATCAGACCACTACATTTTGGCCACCGTGCTTGATCCTAGGTTTAAAGCCTATGTGGTGTCTCTCTTTCCGGCCGACACAAGCCTGCAGAGGTGCAAAGACCTGCTGGTGAACACATTGTCAGCTGAAGCGGAACGTGACACGTCAACGGCTCCTTCTTCATTTTCTCCCGCAACTGGGGCTGCCAGGAAAAAACTTAGGTATCCTAAGCAACCCGCTGGCGGTGATGCAGGGCAGGCAGGACCAAGTTTGGACATCTGGTCCGGACTGAAGGACCTGGCAACAATTTCTGACATGTCTACTGTCACTGCATATGATACTGTCACCATTGACAGAATGGTGGAGGATTACATCGGTGACAGCATCCAAGTAGGCATGTCAGACAGTCCATACCTGTACTGGCAGGAAAAAGAGGCAATTTGGAGGCCCCTGTACAAGCTGGCTCTATTTTATCTGAGTTGCCCCCCCTCCAGTGTGTACTCCGAAAGAGTGTTTAGTGCAGCCGGGAACCTTGTCAGCGAAAGGCGTAGGAGGTTGCTTCCACAGAATGTGGAGAAGATGATGTTCATCAAAATGAATTATCAGCTCTTCCAGGGAGACCAGCCTCCAGAAGGTACAGAGGGACCTGTGGTGGTGGATTCAAGTGGGGACGAGTTAATACTTTGTGAGGATGAGGATGTACACACTGAAGAGGGTGAGGAATCGGTGGATGAGGAGGATGAGGATGACATCTTGCCTCCGTAGAGCCAGTTTGTGCAGGGACACATTAATTGCCAGCTTGTTTTGTGGGGGCCCAAACGAACCAATCATTTCAGCCACAGTTGTGTGGCAGACCCTGGCGCTGAAATGATTGATTTTTTAAAGTGTGCATGTCCTGTTTATACAACATAAGGGTGGGTGGGAGGGCCCAAGGACAATTCCATCTTGCACTTCTTTTTTTTCTTTGCATTATGTACAGTTTGGGGCCTAGTTTTTCTAACTGCCATCCTGTCTGCCACTGCAGTGTCACTCCTAGATGGGTCACGTGTTTGTGCCGCCCACTCGTGTCGCTTAGCATAGTCATCCAGCTACCTCGGTGCAACCTTTTGGACATGAAAACACTATTGTGAGGTGTGAGGTGTTCAGAATAGACTGGAAATGAGTGGAAATTAAGGTTATTGAGGTTAATAATAGCATAGGAGCAGAGAAACCAACAAATTCTGTGATTTTAGCTGTTTTTATGCTTTTTAAAAAAAAAATACAGATCCAAAACACAAAACCCAGAACCCAAAACACGGAAGGGTGGTTTTGGCAAAACCAATCCAGATCCAAAACACGAAGAAAGATCCAGATCCAAAACCAAAACACAAAACACGAAAAGTGGCCGGTGCACACCCCTAATATATATATATTTTAGGGGTGTGCACCGGCCACTTTTCGTGTTTTGTGTTTTGGTTTTGGATCTGGATCTTTCTTCGTGTTTTGGATCTGGATTGGTTTTGCCAAAACCACCCTTCCGTGTTTTGGGTTCTGGGTTTTGTGTTTTGGAGCTGTATTTTTTTTTTAAAAAGAATAAAAACAGCTAAAATCACAGAATGTGTTGGTTTTTCTGCTCCTATGCTATTATTAACCTCAATAACCTTAATTTCCACTCATTTCCAGTTTATTCTGAACACCTCACACCTCACAATAGTGTTTTTATGTCCATAAGGCTATGCTAAGCGACATGAGTGGGCGGCACAAACACGTGGCCCATCTAGGAGTGGCACTGCAGTGGCAGACAGGATGGCAGTTTGAAAAACTAGGCCCCAAACAGTACATAATGCAAAGAAAAAAAACAGGTGCAAGATGGAATTGTCCTTGGGCCCTCCCACCCACCCTTATGTTGTATAACCAGGACATGCACACTTTAACAAACCAATCATTTCAGCGCCAGGGTCTGCCACACGACTGTGGCTGAAATGATTGGTTCGTTTGGGCCCCCACAAAACAAGCTGGCAATTAATCTGTCCCTGCACAAACTGGCTCTATGGAGGCAAGATGTCGTCCTCATCCTCCTCATCCACCGATTCCTCACCCTCTTCAGTGTTGTGTACATCCTCATCCTCACAGACTATTAACTCGACCCCGCTGGAATCCACCACCACAGGTCCCTCTGTATGTTCTGGAGGCTGGTCTCCCTGGAAGAGCTGGTAATTCATTTTTATGAACATCATCTTCTCCACATTTTGTGGAAGCAACCTCCTACGCCTTTCGCTGACAAGGTTCCCGGCTGCACTAAATACTCTTTCGGAAGTACACACTAGAGGGGGGGCAACTCAGGTAAAATAGAGCCAGTTTGTACAGGGGCCTCCAAATTGCCTCTTTTTCCTGCCAGTACAGGTACGGACTGTCTGACATGCCTACATGGATGCTGTCACCGATGTAATCCTCCACCATTCTGTCAATGGTGACAGTATCATATGCAGTGACAGTAGACATGTCAGAAATTGTTGCCAGGTCCTTCAGTCCGGACCAGATGTCCAAACTTGGTCCTGCCTGCCCTGCATCACCGCCAGCGGGTCGCTTAGGATACCTAAGTTTTTTCCTGGCAGCCCCAGTTGCTGGAGAAAATGAAGAAGGAGCTGTTGACATGTCACGTTCCGTTTCAGCCGACAGTGTTTTCACCAGCAGGTCTTTGCACCTCTGCAGGCTTGTGTCAGCCAGAAAGAGAGACACCACATAGGCTTTAAACCTAGGATCGAGCACGGTGGCCAAAATGTAGTGGTCTGATTTCAACAGATTGACCACCCTGGAATCCTGGCAAAGCGAATGAAGGGCTTCATCCACAAGTCCCACATGCCAAGCGGAATCGCTCCGTCTTAGCTCCCCCTTCACTTTCTCCAGCTGCTTCTGCAAAAGCCTGATGAGGGGAATGACCTGACTCAAGCTGGCAGTGTCTGAACTGACTTCACGTGTGGCAAGTTTGAAGGGCTGGAGAACCTTGCACAACACGGAAATCATTCTCCACCGCGCTTGAGTCAGGTGCATACCCCCTCCTTTGCCTATGTCATAGGTGGATGTATAGGCTTGAATGGCCTTTTGCTGCTCCTCCATCCTCTGAAGCATATAGAGGGTTGAGTTCCACCGCGTCACAACCTCTTGCTTCAGGTGATGGCGGGGCAGGTTCAAGAGTGTTTGCTGGCGCTCCAGTCTTCGGCACGCAGTCGCTGAATGGCGAAAGTGGCCAGAAATTTTTCGGGCCATCCAAAGCGTCTCCTGCACGCCCATGTCGCTTTTCAGAAAATTCTGCACCACCAAGTTTATTGTGTGAGCAAATCATGGGACATGCTGGAATTTGCCCAGATGTAATGCCCGCACAATATTGGTGGCGTTGTCAGATATCACAAATCCCCAGGAGAGTCTAAGTGGGGTAAGCCACTGGGCGATGATTTCCCTCAGTTTCTCTAAGAGGTTGTCAGCGGTGTGCCTCTTACTGAAACTGGTGATACACAACGTAGACTGCCTTGGAACGAGATGGTGTTTCTCAGATGCTGCTACTGGTGACGCTGCTGTTGTTGCTGCGTAAGGTGATACATCTACCCAGTGGGCTGTCACAGTCATATCATCCTTAGTCTGCCCTGTTCCACTTGTCCACATGTCCGTGGTTAAGTGGACATTGGGTAAGACTGCATTTTTCAGGACACTGAGAACACTTTTTCTGACGTTTCTGTACAGTCTCTGTATCGCCTGCATAGTGAAGTGGAATCTAGACGGGATTTGGAACCGGTGACACACTACCTCCATCAATTGTCTAAATCCCACTGCACTAATGGCAGATACTGGACGTACGTCTAACACCAACATAGCAGTCAAGGCTTCAGTTATACATTTTGCTTCAGGATGACTGCTGTCGTACTTCATCCTCCTCGCTAAGGACTGTTGGAGGGTCAATTGTTTAGTAAAAGTAGTGGTGTTCCTATTTCCTCTCTGGGATGATGAACGACTCCCAGCAGCAGCAACAGCAGCAGCGGCAGCAGGAGGCGTAGCAATGCAGGATCCTCCGGAGGTATCCCGGATAGGAGAGTCAGTCATGCCAGTGATATGGCCTGCAGGACTACTTCCGATCCTGACTATGGAGGAAATTGACGAGGAGGGAGTTGACGGTGTGGTTTGCAGGCGCTTGGATACAACAGGACAACGGGATTTAGGTGTCCCTGGACTGCTTATGGTCTTATCCAAAGTTTCTGAACTTGACAGTAACTTTTTAGGAACGTGCTGCAGGTGCCGTATAAGGAAGGATGTTCCTAGGTGGTTAACGTCCCTACCCCTACTTATTTCACCTTTACATATGGTACATATGGCAAGACAGTTGTTGTCTGGGTTTGGATAGAAATATTGCCAGACCAAAGAGGTGGAATGTTTGGTCTTCTGCCCAGGCATGACCGTGATGGGCTTTTTCATCCCACGGACAACAACTGTGTCCCCGGAGCCTGATTTAAACAAACCACATCACCATCAGAATCCTGCCCGCCAACTTCCTCCTCAGTGACAGCTACACCAGTATCCTCATCCTGTTGTACTTCAACAGTGACATCTTCAATTTGCATACTAGCAAGTGGACTGTGGGTGCTCCATTCAGCACTTGTAGGGGGTGTGCAAATGGTGGAAAGAGCCAGCTCTTCCCGTCCAGTGCTGGGAAGGTCAGCCATCGCAACCGCCACCACACTTGGACTCTCCTTGGGGATTTGTGATATCTTCTTAGAATGCACAGTTCTTCGCTGTGCTTTTGCCAGCTTAACTAGTTTGATTTTTTTAGCGGGAGGAGGGCTTCCATCGTCATGTGAAGCTGAACCACTAGTCATGAACATAGGGAAAGACCTTAGCCGTTCCTTGCCACTCCGTGTCGTAAATGGCATATTGGCAAGTTTACGTTTCTCCTCAGATGATTTAAATGTTTTTTTCAAGGTCATTTTCCTGAACTTTGTCATTTGGGATTGTATGTGCCCTCTACTATGACATTGGGCATCGGCCTTGGCAGACGACGTTGATGGCATGTTATCGTCTATGTCATGACTAGTGGCAGCAGCTTCAGCACTAGGAGGAAGTGGTTCTTGATCTTTCCCTATTTTATTTTTATTGGAGAAAGTTTGGTCCTCCATTTATGTTATATTGATATATACGTGCGGCTAAGGCGCACACAAACACAGAAAATAATTTTTTATTTTTGTTGGAGACTAGTGCACTTTGTGGGTTACACCACCCTTTAAGAAATGAGCCAGCCGGCTCTTTACTTATGGGACACAGGCGCACGCTTGACGCTGCTCCTTTGTTGCTGCACGTGCAGCTACAGCACACACAATTCACAAAGACAGGAAATAAAAGAAGAATTTTTTATTCTTTGTGGAGCGCACTTTGGGGATTACACCACCTTATAACAGACAGACGCACGCTTGGCGCTGCTGCTTTGAGGATGCACGTACAGTGCAGACAATTCACAAACACAGAAAAAAATGTTTTATTTTTGTTGGAGACGGAGTGCACTTTGGGGGTTATACCACCCTTTAACAGACAGATGCATGCTTGGCGCTGCTACTTTGTTGATGCACGTGCAGTCACAGTGCACACAATTCACAAACACAGAAAATATTTTTTTATTTTGTTTGGAGTGCCATTTGGGGGTAACAGCACCCTTTAACGGACAAACCAGCTGGCCCTTTACTTATGACACAGGTGCATGCTTGGCACTACTTTGTTGATACACGTGCTGCTACTGCGCACACATTTCACAAACAGAAAATAATATTTTTTTAAATTTTGTTTGGAGTGCACTTTGGTGGTTACAGCACCCTTTAATGGACAAGCTAGCCGGCCCTTTACTTATGGGACACAGGCTCACACTTGGTGCTGCTCCTTTGTTGATGCACGTGCAGCCACAGTGCACACAATTCACAAACACAGAAAATATTTTTTTATTTTGTTTGGAGTGCACTTTGGGGGTTACAGCACCCTTTAACGGTCAAGCTAGCAGGCCCTTTACTTATGGGACACAGACGCATGCTTAGCGCTGCTCCTTTGTTGATGCACGTGCAGCCACAGTGCACACAATTCACAAAGACAGAAAAAAAAAGAATTTTTTATTCTTTGTGGAGCGCACTTTGGGGGTTACACCACCTTTTAACAGACAGACGCATGCTTGGCACTGCTGCTTTGAGGATGCACTTACAGTGCAGACAATTCACAAACACAGAAGAAAATGTTTTATTTTTGTTGGAGACAGAGTGCACTTTGGGGGTTACACCACCCTTTAACAGACAGACACACACTTGGCGCTGCTCCTTTGTTGATGCAGGTGCAGCCACAGTGCACACAATTCACCTTTAATGGTCAAGCCAGCCGGCCCTTTACTTATGACACAGGCGCACGCTTGGCACTACTTTGTTGATGCACGTGTGGCTACTGCGCACACAGGGCCTGATTCAGAGCCGGACGCTATTTGCTTTCGCTCATTCAGAAAAAGGGGCCGGCTATTTAAATTGAGCGCTCGCTCTTTGCGGTTTGTTGATGCCTCTATGTCTGAGCGAGCAAACGAAACATGCGCTCGCTATTTTGTAAAGACGCCCCCGGGCCACTCGCATCCTACGTCATCTCCGCTATTTATTTGATTAATCGAGTACATGGAAAGGCGTCTGAACAGCTTGCAGTGCTTGTGGTTGGACTTTCCTACCGCAATCATGCGAACAGTTCAGGCTAAGAAACAACCAAGTGATGTGGTCGATGACGCTGCTTTGTTAATTATGCACACCCTTAAAACGCCCGTTTTGACCATTAGGCACGCCTGCGTTCAGATCTCCACTCCCCGTTTTCAAGCACCTTCCCCTGTTACCACCCACAAACGCCTCATCCTGTCACTCAAATTAGCAGGCACTCGCTATTTTGATTTCTGACCGCAATGACTGGTTGGCGCAAGCGCATTACGACCCATATGCATGCGCAGATGTGCGAACATCGCTCGGAGCGAACGAGCGGCCGCTTACGAGCGGCTCTGAATCAGGCCCACAATTCACAAACACAGAATTTTTTTCTTTTTTTTGCACTTGGGGGGAGCACCCTGATGGACAGAGCACCCCGTGGACAACACTACAGCACCCCTTTAGGACTGGGACATTGCACAGGACTTTGGAGTGGACACAGCCCCTATGGACAACTGACTGCACAACACAGTCCAGCCAGCCCCTATGGACCTTGGAGGAGTGGACACAGCCCCTATGGACAACAGCAGCACAGCACAACACAGCCAGCTCCTATGGACTTTGGAGGAGTGGACACAGCCCCTATGGACAACAGCAGCACAGCGCAGCACAGCACAGCACAACACTACACTACACAGCCCAGCCAGCCCTAACTCCCACCCTCCCTCTTCACTGTCCACAGCCGAGTGAGAAAATGGCGCAGACGCGGGTACCTTATATTGAATCCAAAACCCGCGAGACCCGGAAGGCGGGATGATCACGTTTTGCCTCGATTTCAGATCCGAGTCAGGCGGGAAAAGTCGAGCCTGACTCGGTTCGGCCTCGGATCGGGGGGCTCGGGGGGGTTCGGATTTCAGAAATCCGAACCTGCTCACTCCTAATATATATATATATATATATATATATAAACAATGGGTGGCATTAAACACATTATTGCTTTCACCGACGTTAACAAATCTCTGCTTCCCTGTACAAAGCTGATTAGCCAAGGTGCTTTTTTTGCTTGTCTGGAGACAACTTCACCCTGCAGCCTGCCAAATTGAATACGTATGTGGCACAATATACTATAATACTTTTAGTGATCCTCGTGATATTAGGTCCTTTTTCAGTATATGTACTACTTCAGAAAAATGATCTTGTTTCCCCTATGGGATCACAATACTGAAATACAAATAAAAGTTATAGAATACTGGGCCTGGTTCAGACCCTGTCGCTAAGCTGCGAACGCTCGCTAGGGGCGATTATCGCACATCTGCGCATGCGTATGCATCAAAGTACACATGCGCGAACCATTCACTGCAGCCGGGAATCGTGCGCTCGTAGTACACAGACTAGGCGCTACTTGAGTGACAGATTGCGCCGTTTGTGGGTGGTGATAGGGGAAGGTACTTGTAAACGGGGGAGTGGATGTGCGAATGCAGGCATGTCTGGGCATCAAAACGTAGTTTAATGGGTGTGCATAATTAGCAAAGTTGCGTCATTGAACTCGTCACTTGGTTGTTTTTTATCCTGAACTGATCGCAGTGCTTGCGGTGGGGTAGGGGCTACCTCAAGTGCTGCATGCAGCTCCGTTAGGTCTCAATGTTCCCAATTAATCAGACAGTTTCTGGAAATGATGTGTGCTAAGAGAGAAAGGTGGGCGGCTTTATACTCCTGCATATGCTCACTGTCGTTGCCCTCTAACACAATGCGATCGCGGGATTTGCATACCCGGCCCCTTTTGGCAGCGAGCGAGCGTAGCTTAGCAACCGGGTCTGAATCAAGCCCACTGTGCTACTGTATATATATTGGGATGACCGTGATGTCATTCTTTCAAATTATAAGGAGCCAAACTGCACAGCAGAATGAATAAAGGGATTTGCTTATCAGTTTACTTAGCATCTCCATCAGACCTATACAGGGATGTCATCATCTACATCCAGACGCAGAAGGAGGCTGAACACAATTGTATTTACATAAAGATACACAGGACACATAATAACAATAAATTAGTCCTTATCTGATTTGTTGAAGATTGGTGTAAGCCCACATCTGCTCCTCAAGTAGAAAGTTGATAGTCCAATGTGCTATTACTCATGTATTCAAAGTTCAATGTGGGCATGTTCACATAATCGTGGGCCATGTAGACCTAAACATAAGGGAAAATACTCTTTGTGATGTTTTTTGATTGTGTATCAGTGGCGTAAATAGGGCAGGCCTGCCGGGGCTTGTACCTTGGATGTCGTGGGAATGGCGTGGGGGTGTAGCAACGGCCAAGGTACAGGTCCTGGAGGTCCGCCCTAGTCAGTCAGTGTAGTGCGAACTGCAGTGAGTGCGGTCCGCACTACACAGTTACACACACATCACCGCTGGTGCTGGGCAGTACACTTATAGTACCCGGCGGCGATGTGTGTGTTTCAGCAGCCAATGAGAGTCAGGCAGACTCTCATTGGCTGCTGCGCCCACTGCTAGAACCGGACTGGAGCGCACTCATCAGCTCCGCCTTCCGGTTCCTGCAGTGGGTGATGGTAGAGATGTCATGACGTGTTTTGTGTGTGTATGTTTGTGTGTGTTATGTAAGGTGCACTACTAACACTGTATCCCTACTGGGGGCACTGAATAGGGAGGACCGCTACAGGGGGCACTGTATAAGGGGCACTGCATTGGGGGGATCACTACTGGGGGCCTGCATAAGGGGGACCACTACTGAGGGCACTGTATAAGGGGCCCTACTGGGGGTCTGTATAAGGGGAACCACTACTGGGGGCACTGTATAAGGGGCACTACTTGGGGGGCTGCATAAGGGGAACCACTACTGGGGGCACTGTATAAGGGGCACTACTGGGGGCCTGCATAAGGGGGACCACTATTGGGGGTACTGTATAAGGAGTACTACTGGGGGCCTGCATAAGCGGGACCACTACTAGGGGCACTGTATAAGGGGCACTATTGGAGGCCTGCATAAGGTGAGCCACTATTGGGGGACATTGCATACTGGGGGTACTGTATAAGGGGCACTACTGGGGGCCTGCATAAGGGGGAACACTACTGAGGGCACTGCATTGGGGGGACTGTATAAGGGGCACTACATAGGGGGCACAGTATAAGGGTGCACTACTGGGGGCACTTCATAAAGGGCACTGTATAAGGGTGCACAACTGGAGGCACTGTATAAAGGGCACTACTACATGGGGCACTGCTACTGGGGACATTGCATAAGGGGCATTGCTACAGTGGGAATTGCAAGAGGGGCACTACTACTGGGGGCATTAAGGTGCATATGGAATGGAAAGGAATGATCCAAGAGTGATGAGAAAGTGCTATGTTAACGAGAAAAGGCCATGTTGACACGCCCCGTTGTTTAGTGGCCACACCCCTTGCAGCATGTGACCACACCAATTTTCCAACGCGCACGCCTTTGGCGCACGCACATAGAGGGGGGGGCTCCAGTTTCCAACTTGCCCTGGGCTACAAATACCCTAGTTACACCACTGTTGTGT
Source organism: Taudactylus pleione (assembly GCA_031769625.1). Taxonomy (NCBI): domain Eukaryota; kingdom Metazoa; phylum Chordata; class Amphibia; order Anura; family Myobatrachidae; genus Taudactylus; species Taudactylus pleione. The sequence continues at coordinate 1,725,356 of JAUIMM010000756.1, read as the reverse complement.
ATGATGGGTGCAATTGCATGCTGATGATGATAGTAGTAGCCAATCAGGCACATGGGGTACACATGCACATGGCCAGAACAGTTTTATTAGCATTTGTCAAAGCCCTACTTTTGCCATGAATAACCTTTTTATTTCACACACTGAATTGTCCTTATGTGGCCTCCTGAGTGCAAGACACTTCTGGTCATCACGTCAAGCACTATAGAGACAGTAGGGCTAATCGCACAGCACCATTCTTGAATAGCTTAATTCTGCATTGACAAAATGTGTTCCTTATAGATGGGATTACAGTATGATTTACTGTAGTTATTGAAATAGAACATTACTTTGTTCTTAGGCAACAGAATGGTTTGAGTCAACTCTGTCACCAATCAATTCTCCTGATGCTGAAGTCTAACTATATCACGTCTTCATCACTTCCACATTTTGGAAGACTTTTCAGATTGTAAGACAGCTGGTATTGCACTCATAGAAATCACTATTCTCTTGCACTAAAAGGGTTATAGCCGACTCTTCTCTTGATGTCTGCTAAGAATTTTTCTTAAGAGAAAAAGTAAAATAGTCAGATAAAGCAGGGCCAAAAAGGCTCCTGGGGATAACACTTTTGTCAGTCCCCAGCTTTTCCCAATTTAAATTCTTGGCAGTGTATAAAAAGTGCAAAGGTATTTGAGACTCCAATCCCTCAGGTACTAAATCTCATGTTTCCAGGCACTACATGAATGTTATTGGAGGGAAAATCTAGCTCCACACCAGCAGATTTCCAGAGCTGCTCATATTTAAACTTTAAAGACACCAAAATATATATAAATATTTTTGTTCTTTTCCTGTTTGGAAAGCTTATGATTGCAGTCTGGTTTGGTTTTCTTTCTGATAACAATGTCTATAAACTTCAAAAAGATAATCATATAGAGAATGTCACATGTTTTATTACAGCCCAGTGCTATTTTTGTTGCGGGAGGTCATGCTCACCAAGCCATCATTAGACTTATACCTCTTTTAACATTACTGCACGGAAATACTTTTTATTTTTTAAGTGTGATCATCTGCTTGCAATTTGGAGACTAGTTAAAGATGGAATAAGGGTGGTATAAGCAATACATTAAAATGGAACTGCACTATTCTTAGATGGCGTTAACGAATTGTACTTCTATCTTGTTCAGACAAATCTTGGTCTAGCGGCATTGCTGTGGCTTTTGTAGCTGTAGCTGAACCCTGTGCATGTGATGTCATGATGACACGCAACAAGTGCTAGCAGCAGAAAGATGGGTGTGTCTTGAAGAAACACCCTGCACCTATCTAAGCAGCAGGCATCCCACAAGCTGGTAAAGGGTGCAGTTGGGCCAGAAAACATGTTGCTCCCTGACATAGCGGCCTGGTTGGTTCTTTCAAGGGGTGCTAAAAAAATTTATTATACAGTATATAATGTGTGACATTCTGGGGTAATTTAGCTCGGTAGAGGGGTCAGTGGTGCCATGTTTAGGTGCACAATAAGGGTCCACATGCAACTTTACAGGTTAAATAAACAAAATGAAGCTTTACTATCAGCATTCAGGAAATAACAAACACCTAGCCCCCATTCAGGGCACTATTTTACTTCTTGAACCTTTACTAACAGGGCAGCTAGTCTGCAAAGGTGACACAGTTATTTATAGTCCTATCTCTCACAGGTATAGACACAGCCTCCTGGCCTGGCTAGGCTTCCACAAAGACTCTCTTGGTCCTTCCTGCCCCATGCAACTATGGACTCTGGCCTCCTTGCCTGCAGCTTCAGTGGTATAGAAGGGCTGCAATGACTAGGGGGGCACGTGCCCTGGGCAAAGAATATAAGGGGGTGCGCATTCCGATTAAAACAGCACACCCGCACCTACAGCCAGCAACCCTGAGAGACACTGCACCCTCCACTGTTATTCTAATGTGGCCGCTTGTGGCGCCTGTCACAAGCTCCGATTGGCTCACGACTGGTGCCACATTAGAATAACAGTGGTGGGCGCTTTGTCTCTCTCAATGAAGGACTGCAGTGGCTGGCTGTGGGACAGGCATGTGACTTCAAATTCACACTTGCTGAGCTGCTGTGGGAGGAGGGGGACCAGGGGAGAGGTTTGCGGGGTGGGGGGCCATACTGGTGTTAGGGGCATTACTGTGTGTGCCATAATGGTGTGCAGGGCATTACTCTGTGTGGCATAATGTATAAGGGCCATTACTGTGTGGCATAATGTAAGGAGCATTACTGTGTGTGGCATTATGTATAAGAGGCATTACTGCATGTGGCATTATGTATAAGGGGCATTACTGCATGTGGCATATTGCGGTAAGGGGCATTACTGTATGTGGAATTATGGTGGAGTGCCAAATTACTGCCTTGCCGCGGGTGCCAAAATTCCTAGTTTTAGCCCTGGCTATAGCTTCACACAAACAGTCTCAGAAATTTGTGGTCCTCCCTACTCTATGCAGGTTTGGGCACTGGCCTTCTGGCCCCCCAACCTGCCTCCTCTCTATAGCTGCCACAGTCCCACTTAGACCGCCTCCTCTGGCAGGCTGACTCATCTGCCTCCTTAGCCCCCCCCAGGGCTCTGTACACAAGGCAGCCATTAGGTGTAGTCAACCTTTTCATCACTGTGTGGGTAAATCCTTCCAGCCTCACACAGAATCCATCCACCATCCTATCTTCATATTGCCACAAATGGAAAACAATATACAGAACTTGGAAAACAATTCTTCTACTGGAGATTTGAACAAAAGGCCAAAAGGTGGATGCATTTTGTGCTTCACATGTATACATGAAATGTCTTCTTATTCCAACTGAAAACATAGCGGCTATATGTGTTAGGTGTACTTACACATATACTTACACCCCATGATAGCGTATAGATTCTGCTTCACATTATCCATAGTTAATGCAAAAGTCAAATTAGCCTATTTGTACACATTATAATGTAATGAGGTGTCAAATACAAAATAGAGAATATGCCACAGTGTGTCAGACCCCTGTGGGTCTGGCAACACTGGAGTCTTGGTCGGCAGTGGGCAGAAAGTCCACTTCCAGCTCCTTCCTCTGTGGTTCTGCAGTCATGAAATGCAGGTGGCTCCTCTAGGGGAGGGCATGCTGACCAGCAGGAACATTTAAAAAGACATCACGCCAAATGTGACATCATGTTTGGCATGAGATTCGAACTCCTCCCTGTAAGAGGGAGTCTCTGGGCACTAAACTAGTTCCAGAGTATAGGCTCCCAAACCTAACTCCAGTGTTCAGAGCTTCAGAGCTGTGAAGTTTATGACTTCACAGCTCATTCCTGACCTTTGCTTTGTTCATGACCCGACTTTGTTTGCTCCCTGGTATTGCACGTGGTTTTCTGGTTTGTCCTTGGCTATCCTCTGTAACCTGCATAGTCTGCTCCCTGGTACAGTCTTGTCCATTTGGTTTTGACCCGGCTTGTCAACTATGCTGTACTGTACGCTTCATTGTACTCCGTTCCATCCAGAGCACACCAGCACCTGTATTAAGGAACCTAGTCTGAGGGCTGCAACCTATGTGTCGGATGAAGCTAAGTCCAAAACTCCTTGCAGGTGGCCCTGGGGAATACTGCCAGCACATTAGACTCCGCTCCTCAGTAATAGGTCTCGCCAATCCCAAAATATGGGTTAGCATCCACTACCCATACAAGAGTTGCGACAGAATATTCTGGCCAAAAATGGATGTTGCTGGTTATCTTTCCCCATGTGACTTGCTTGAGAACCTCCTCACCAAAGTCAAGAATCAAACACAAGACCAGACCCAGATTACGCAGTGCCTACAAATGCTAATGCAATGAATTGGTATTGCTCAGCCACCGCTGATACAACCAGCACCATCTCCTGTGGTGACAGTTCAAGCTGCAGGTGCTTCCACGCCGTTATGGAATCCAAATCCCACAAAGTATGATGGGGATCCCAAAGGTTGTCAAGGATTCCTGAATTAGTGCTCAAATCAGTTTGAGGTCCATGCGGTGAATTTCCCTTCCGAGAAGATGAAAGTGGCTTATGTTATCTCGCTACTGTCCAGACAGGCATTGGCTTGGGCTTCTTCATTATGGAGAAGAAATGACCCTCTGGTTAATAACAGTGCTTTCCTAACAGCCTTCCGGAAGGACTTCGATGAGCCCTGGCGAGTATCCTCCACAGGGTCAGCTATTCTTCAATTAAAGTAAGGCAACCAATCTGCAGGACAATATGCTGTGCAATTCTGAACCCATTCCTCAGAGTTAGGGTGGAGCAACGTAGCCTTGGTAGCTGCATTTCTGCAAGGGTTGTCAGAGCAAATTAAAGATGTACTCACATCCAGAGAATTGTCAACTTCTCTGGATGAATAAAATAGTGAATCACAAGGTTTCACAGATATACACAAAAAGCAGCCTCTCACAACCAAGGAATTTTACCACTTCCCAAAAATGAACAATAAACACAAATATAAGGTCAGGGTGTGGTGCTAATTGCCACGAGGTTAAAAAGTGTCCACCATAAAAAGTCCAATGGGAGAAAGCAAATCTTATGCTTTAAAGAATGTCTGGTGTGGTGACTAGACAGTTCCATCTGAAAATATAAGTTTAAATTATTCTCTTTATTCCAAAATGAGATCCCAATCAAAGTAATAAGATGTTCACTTCTCCGTCTATTCCATACACTCCTTAGGTTTATAAGATCTCAAAAAAAGAGAAACAATAGCAGTGCAAGACAGTAGATGCAAAATGTTAACAATTTATTCATACATCAAACTCAAATTTAATAGAAATATACAAGCATATAAAACCATGTGGTAGTATCCCCATAAGAACAGGAACAGTCTGCCTGGGAACCATAGATCCTTACTGGGTATGCATTCACACCAATTTTTTATAATAGGTTGTCACTCTTTCATCTGAGATCATATTCATAATTCCAATAATCAGTCCTAATGGATATCATACTTGCAGTATTGTTACAGTAGGAGATGCAAAATAAACATCAAGGACAATATATATTAGCAGCATTAGAACACATGAAAATTATTAATAAATTACATAGCTAAAGATAAGTAAAAATATAAAATATATAAGTCGAATATCAGATACAAGGTCATAAACTGTATAGGTTATAAATTGTTAAAATAAAGAGACTGGAGTTAAATGCAAAACTAGTTTAAAAGATATACAGTATACGCATAATTTGTATAACACATTTATAAAAAACACTTAATTTCAAACTCTTCATTAAGACCCTTGGGGACCAATGTGTTCAATTTATATATCCATCTCATTTCTGCCTGAGAGAGTCTTACTTCTAGGTCTTTAGGGGGTCATTCAGACCCACTCGCGAGCAAAGGACGCTCGCAAGCGGGTCGATGTTGCCCCACTGCGCATGCGTACGACAGAGGGAGCTCCGTCGTGCGCATGCGCGAGACCCAGATAGCGACGGTCACCCACAGCTAGGAGGCCGCTTGATTTTCAGGTAGGAGGGCACTGATTCAGAGCGAGCGCTCTGGTCAGAGCGTTCAGCTCTGAATCAGGCCCTTAGATCTCCAAGATGGGGAGACTGCCTGTACTCCCCAGAAAGACATGAGATTACATTCTTTGCAGTTATGTTAATTTTTAAAATGAGATGACACTGTAAGCATATCTAGTCCCATTCTTATATTATAAATAAGTTTGGCTAATCGAATCTTTAAACATCTACTTGTCTTGCCTACATAAATCAAGCCACATTCGCATGTTTTGAGAGTTACACAAAATTGATACCTTAATGGAATTCCCATTAACCTGGAATTCCCATATTTTACTTTCATCCTTTACTGTTCTACACATAAGGCAGACACCACAAAAATGAAAGCCATGGGACCGTGTACTAGGTTCTTCTACACTACTTTTTACAATGTTATCTTTCAGTGATGGTGCTTTTCTGTATATAAACTTAGGAACATCAGGTATCTCCTATCACCAAATTTTTTTTCAGTATATGCCAGTTTCTATTTGTTTAAAATTTTTGTTGAATTTGCTTATAAAAGCCCATTCGAACCTATTATCTATTCATTCTGGTTTCATTGGAATTCTTTAGTAATTCCGATCTTTCATAAGCCTCAACTTTTTTCTTGGCCTCCTCAATAGTATTAGGACTATATCCCACACAGTTGACATTTCTAAGATTTGAGAATCACAAACATCTTTCTCAGTGCAGTTCCTTTTAATCCTCAGGAACTGGCTAAAAAGAATCCCCTCAAGCCAGTTCCAATGTTGTTGGCTTGCTCTATGTATTAATTGGAATCATTGGGTTTTATATGTTTTTCTGTTTGACTACCCCCATCTGTTATATAAATATTCAGGTCTAAAAACACTATCTCAAATTTACTGACCATAAAACTTAAAACAATGTTAAAATCATTTTTATTCAGTTCTTGACAAAAAGCAGTAAGACCTTCTAATGAATTATCCAAATAACATCTACTATATAAAAGCGAAAATTTGTCCTTCTGTCTTTCTATAAAAATCCACAGTTTACAAGCCATGATTGTGAAATTTTACATACGAGCGTATTAAAACATGGCGGAGGCAACTAAAAAAATTTGAAATTGAAATTAATTACTTTTAATTTTTAATTAATGAAAAAACACAATTTTTGCATAACATTCGCCCTCTACAGGTCAGGTATGGAATTACAAAAGGATTTAGCTTATCTACTATTTTTTGTTTTCTATCTTCTCTACTAAATCGAAATTAATTACTGTTACATTTTAATTCATTAAAAGCCACAATTTTTGCATAGTATTCACCCTCTACAGGTCAGGTTTGGAATTACAAAAGGATTTAGCTTATCTACTATTTTTTCTTTTCTATCTTCTCTACTATATCAAAGCTAAAATTTGTCCTTCTGGCCTTCTGTCTTTCTATACAAATCCACAGTTTACAAGTGAAGATTGTGAAATTTTACATATGAACGTATTAAAACACGGCCCAAGGCAACTAAAAAATTTGAAATTGAAATGAATTACTGTTAATTTTTAATTAATGTAAAAACACAATTTTTGCTGGATGCTCATTGTGGGGCCTCATGACATATATGTAGGGCCTCAGAGCAAGCATTTTGTGTTGTCATGTTTTGTCATAATCTTAATGTTTATTATTGAAGATAGCTTTAGCAGGCTTTGCCAGCATTCTCAGCTCTCTGACTATACCAAATTACACAACAACATTTACTTCTTTCTTCCAACTGTGTCAAAATGAGGACTTTGCAAGGACCCTGCTGTACTGTGAGCTGCCAAAATATTACACATGGAATGCTTCTCCCAAAGTTTTTCTGCGCAGAAAACAGGGAGTCACTGTAGATGGACATCCTGGTATCAGAGCAACAGAAGCTCTTGGCCGTGTCTACACTGTACATCCTACAAATTTTGAATGCTTCTATCTCTGAAGATTGCTTTACACCATTATAGGTCCTACTTCCTTCGAAGACCTTAGGACTGTTGAGGCGGAAGTTTTTCCCACTTTTCATGAGGCCTCCCTAAGGAGAGGTTGGTTGGAGAATGATGTGTAAACAAACATTCTTAAAATCCCAGGCAATGCAGGGTACTCCAGCTAGTTGTCTATATATCTTTGCCAGGATACCAGGTCTGCCCTTAGCTGGTCCTCATGCCAAATGGTTTGCCCCTCCCAGAACAAAATAAAGAGGTTGGCAATGCTGGGGGTGAACCTGGTACCCATAGCAGTACCTATCTGTAAAAGGTAATAAAACCCGTTAAAATAAAATAATTTTTGGTAAGTATAAAACTTATGCCTATTAGGATAAAATCCTTCTGATCAGCAGAATTATTAGGTAGATCTAGAAAGTGGGAGACAGCTTGAAGTCTCTTTTCAGATTCAATAATAGTATATAGAGTGCTGACCTCTGCACTCACTAGATAATAGTCATCATACCACTCTGTATTCTGTAATTTTAATAACACATCATTGGTATCATTCAGATATGCTTTGGTATTTTTTACCAATGGCAGTAGGAAAGAATCCATCACTGCAGATAAATTAGAAGTGATACTATTAGTGCCAGAAATGATTGGCCTGTCGGGAGGATTGAGGGGGTATTTGTGTACTTTAGGGAGTATGTGGGTATACTGTAGATGGATACTTGATGTTAATATAATCTAAAACAGATTTGTTAATTACATGTTTCTCCAAAGACCTACTGGTAAATTCAAGTAGGGATTTCATTACTTTATTAATAGTGTCACTCTTCAATTTCTTGTAAATATTACCTGCTAATAGCTGTTTATTCATTTCTGTTATATATACATATTTGTCCATACAACCCCTCCCCCTTAATACAACCCCTCCCCCTTATCTGCATGTTTAATTATCACTTTTTTTCATTATTTAAAGACTGCAGTGCTTTAAATTCTTTATTCATCAGATTACATTTGTTTCTATTCTTTTTCACATTTTTTTTATTTGTTTCATCACTCACAATCAGTGGCATCACAAGGGGGTGTGGGCCGCACCTGGGTGTTACCCACAGAGAGGGTGGCACCAAGGTGCAGACTCCCACTCACTGAAAGGAGCCGAGTGCTGCACTGTATAATTAAGTGCAGCACTCGGCTCCTGACTTTGTGAGAGAGCCGGCCAACACTGCACACAGGGCAGTCCACACCTCCGGCACCCCCCTGTAATATCGGGACCATGTGGGTTCAGCCGTGAGGCCACACCACCTCCCATGAGACCATGCCCCTTCCCACACGGCCTACCCATGGGAATCCCTCCCCACCCCGGGTGACACTGTTTTCAGGGACATCACTGCTCACAATCTTATTAAAGCAATCAATGAAGGGTTCCATTTGATATGTAGGATAACACAATAATGTTATCTCTTTTTTATTCTCATGTTTCTCTTGCTCCACCCTAAAATAAACTTTCATGGGTGCTTTTTCTTGATTTAATACTTGGAACCTACTGGAGGTTTCCTGCCTAGTTGCAGGTTCTCTTCTCCATGTATTTCTTGGATAAATATTATCCTCCATACTTTTCTTATAGTGAGGATATCTTACAGATTGCCTTATTGTTTTTGTCCCATAACCTCTTTGGCATTTCATATCCCACTCTTCTTTAAATTGTGCATTGGTGGTATTAAAGGATGGGAGCTTAATTATTTTTAGTCTCTTAGGTATCTGCTTGATATCTTTCTAACGTGATGATTTCCCACCATAAACGATTTTCTTTTATCATCATGTTTTCTAAAAAAAATTAAAACACTACCTAGGTCCTCATCACTTGCCTCCTGCTATCTCTATACGTGAACATAGCTGCAGCACTTGAAATTCAGGTAAACGGTAATACAAATATAAAAAAAAATGAATCACAAGATTGCACAGATATACACAAAAAGCAGTCTCCAACGACCAAGGGAATTTACCACTTCCCAAACATGAACAATAAACACAAATATAAGGTCAGGGTGCAGCACTATTTGCCACGAGATTAAAAAGTGTCCACCATAAAAAAGTCCAATGGGAGAAAGTAAATCTTACTCTATAAAAATATCCGGTGTAGTGACTAGACAGTTCCATCTGAAAAATAGTTTCTCTGGATAACCTGATTTCCTTGTGTATCCGTATAGATCTTTGCCACAGAGAGAGAGCATGAGAGAGGGAACAGTCTTGTCTCTTTAGTTTCAAACTTGCCCCACGTTTCACAGCACCAGTTGAGCCTCCAGAAGAGCCCATGCAGATCAGGAAGTCATGCCTTCCTTCCACAGAGTGGGAAAGGAGGTTCAAGAATATGCTGTGTCTGTACTGTGGCAAACCAGGTAATCTTCTCTCTGGCTGATCAAAGTGTCCAGAAAATGAGAAGGTCTAACTGATCGAGGGGTGGTCAGACTAGCACACTGATTCAGAGCTGCTTGCAAAAACCAAGCGCTCACTCTGAATCAGGGCGGCCACTTTTTTTTGAAAACTGGCCTCCTGGCCGCTCGTTAAGCTGTGGGTGACCACCCACAGCTTTTGCGAGCGGCCAGGTGATGGTCACAATGGTCGCAACCATCGTGACCATGGTGCTTGTGATGAGACCCTTGTGGTAGGGTCTCGTCTGCCGCAAGCCCCCGTCTGCCGCAAGCCCCCGTGATTTCAGTAGGGCCACTCACAAACAGCAGGCGTTCCTTCAGAAATGCCTCCGTTTAGCCAGCCACCCCCCTCCCCACTTACAAAACGGGTTGAGCTGTCAATCAACATCGACAGCCACCCCGTTTGTAGCGAGCCCCAGAGCGTGCACAGTGCTCCACCATCGACTCGCTTGCGAGCGCATATCGCTTGAGAGTGGGTCTGAATGAGGCCCTAGGTGCATTTCAACACACCCCAAAAGAAAATGCTTCATCTCAGTTTTTCATCGATGCGACCCTGGTCCTAGGGAATCCTCTGAAATTTTTAAGGCCTTTTTAGACTCAGGTGCCAATGGCAACTTCATTACTGCAAAGAAGATTCAGGAGCTCCTCAGCACATCGAATCATACTTGCAACAATACATGAACACTATATGGTAATAGAATTTCAGAGATATTGGTGCATGCATTTGCAAATACATGGGAAGCTGCTAGGCCTCGTCACGGCTTCTCTGTCACTAGCAGTCCCTAACACCAACAGGTTCATGTCCGGGGCACAGAGCACCCCAAAAAATGTCCAGCCCAGGACCCCGCCAGGGCATCACACGAAATAGGAAAAAGAGTGACAGTGCAGTGTAAAGTATATATGTGGGCGAGTAATTAATAAGTGATGAAAGAGATTAAAATATATGTGAAAAATGACATGATTACAAAACAAACATATAAGGTGATGTGAAAAGTAACTATGTGTATTAAGTGGTGATGCCCTGAGGAGGCCCAGCCAGAGTGGCCCTGGGGGCCCTACACCTAAACGCTTACCCCAAATGTAATATATGCCAATTAAAGACTCATAAAAAGGCACATGTATTTTGGCAAATGTAAGGCCTCATGATAAAGGCACATACAGTACATAAATGCATCTAAACTGTGAGCCAGCTTACCTTGGAGTCACCCCTGGGAACTCCAACTAGCACTACTAGAACCAGCATGCCCTGCTAATGCTGGCTCATTCATGCATCTCATAACCACAAACAAAAAAATGGCAGCTGCTCAATCAATCTGGTAGTACTTTTTTCAGGTGCATGAAAGGGAGGGGTCATACCAAGTAGAAAAGAGAGGGAGTTTTAACCCAATTTTGTTCCTCAGCACATCGAATCATACTAGCAACAATACATGAACACTATATGGTAATAGAACTTACATGGGAAGCTGCTAGGCCTCGTCACGGCTTCTCTGTCACTAGCAATCCCTAACACTAATGGGTTCACGTCCGGGGCACAGGGCACCCCAAAAAATGTCCAGCCCAGGACCCCCCCAGGGCATCATACGAAAATAGAAAAAGAGTGACAGTGCAGTGTAAAGTATAGATGTATGCGAGTAATTAATAAGTGATGAAAGAGATTAAAATATGTGAAAAATTACATGAATAAAAAACAAACATATAAGGTGATGTGAAAAGTAACTATGTATATTAAGCTGGCTCTCAGTTTGGATGCATTTATGTACTGTATGTGCCTTACATTTGCCAAATCAAAGTGTCTATTACTATTACCATATAGTGTTCATGTATTGTTGCTAGTTTAATTCGGTGTGCTGAGGAACAATAGGGGGATAAAACCCCCTCTCTTTTCTACTTGGTATGACCCCTCCCTTTCATGCACCTGAAAAAAGTACTACCAGGTTGATTGAGCAGCTGCCATTTTTTTGTTTAAGGTTCAGGACCTGTGAATCCGTAAAGTGCCACTACAAACACCACTCTGTGTCATGGGAGTGGATGAGAATAAACTTCCTATGGCTACCATCCATTCCTGAACTACAGAAGTTACTATGCAAGTGGGCATTCTCTAGTTGGGCATTCTATATACTCCCATCAGCCGAGAGACCAATTATCCTTAGTCTTCTATGGCTTCGTAAGCACGATCCCATTTTAGATTGGGTTCTCAATGTCATAGGTTATGTTTGCCATCTGTCAAACCTCCACATCATGCCATTCGGAGTTCAGTCATCTTGTCCTTCAGGGGTGTTTTCAGTAAAAATGCAACTGAGATGCTTCCCGCTGCAATATAGACTTGTTACCTGAGAAAATGCCTCTTTGTGGAAGAGTCTTCCTCTCTCACTTCCTGAGTTCCAAGCAGTGTCAGAATACACTAAAGAAAATCTGGAGCATGGGTTCATCGGGGAGTCCAAATCACCAGCTGGAGCTGGCCTATTCTTTGTTAAAAAGAAAGATGGAGGTTTGAGACCATGCATTGATTACCAGGGCCTGAAAACCATTACCATCAAGTTTCCTTTACCTCTGATCTCAGAGCTCTTTGATTGGATAAAAGGGGCAAGGATCTTCACTAAGCTAAACCTTTGATGGGCCTACAATGTAATTAGAATCTGATATGGGGACAAGTGGAAGAAGACCTTCAATACTCGTGATGGTCATTATGAGCATTTAGTCATGCTTTTTGGATTAAGCAACACCTCAGCTGTTTTCCAAAAATACATGAATCATATCTTTCAGGACCTTTTATATAAGTTCATTGTGGTATATTTGGATGACATATTGATATTCTCTGAAGACACAGTGAGCCATCACCAACTCATATGTGAAGTACTGTCACGACTAAGGGCTAATCAGCTTTTCTGCAAGCTAGAAAAATGCTCCTTCAAGCAAAAGGAACTGGCATTTCTTGGATACATCATTTTGGGTTCTTGCCTTTGGATAGATCCAGAGAAGCTTACCACCATTGTCAACTGACCCCATCCAATTGGGTTGAAAGCGATACAAGGCTTCCTGGGTTTTTGTAACTTCTATCGCCAGTTCATCAGGAACTACTCATCCATCGCAGCTCCCATCACTGCTCTTACCAAGAAGGGTCAAGAGACTCGAGTGTGTACTCCTGAGGCAGAGGAAGCTTTTGTCCTTCTGAAGCAGTGTTTCCTTTCAGCACCCATTCTGAGACAACCAAACTGTGACCAACCTTTTTCCTGGAGTGGATGCTTCCATGGTTCCATGGTTGGAGTTGGGGAAGTGCTGTCACAGAAGGATGAAGAGGGACATGGTATTCCTGTGGGTTCTTCTCCCATAAATTCTCTACTCCAGAGAAGAATTATGCTGTTGGGGATAAAGAATTACTAGCCATCAAGTTGGTCCTTCAGGAATGGCTATACTTTTTGGAGGGAGCTAAATCTCCGATGACAGTCTATACCAATCATAAGAACCTGACATACCTTAAAACAGCCCACTGCTTAAAAATTACATCAATCCAGATGGTCATTATTTTTGATCGGCTCAATCTTGTGATTACCTACTGGCCGGATTATAAAAACATCAAGGCCGATGCCCTGTTCTGAGCATTCAGTTCTGCTGAAGTGGAGGAAGTAAGGGAAGACAAGCCATCTTGTCCATCAAGATGTTAAGGACTTTGTGGCAGCTTGTCATACCTGTGCTCAGCACAAAGTTCTGCCACACTCTCCATCAGGTTCCGTGCTTCCAATACCAGTGCCTGATTGTCCATGGACCCACATGTCCATGAACTTTGTAATGGATCTACCTTCACTTCACTGTGATGGTGGTGGTGGACAGATTCTCCATGGATGCTCACTTTGGTCCATTAAAGGGTCTACCTTCAGCACCAAAATTGGCATAAGTATTCATAAGAGAAATATTTAGGTTTCCAAAGGACATTGTTTCTGACCAAGGAGTGCAGTTTACCTCTAGATTCTGCAGAGCATTATGCAAGTGCATTGGCATCAACCTGAGCTTCTCTTCAGCCTACCATCTGGGCAGACAGAAAGGGTGAGCCAAGATTTGGAGAAGTTGGATGTATGTTTCACCCAATCAAGATGATTGGGTCTCCCTGTTGCCATGGGCTGAATTTTCCCACAATAATCGGTTTCATGAGACATCAGGGCACTCACATCCCGTGGTACAGTGATCCGGTTCTTTAAGATCTAGAGGGAGCTAAAGAGGAACTTATGCAAAGCCTCTTCAAGGTATAAATTGTTTGCAGACAACAGAAGGAGGGGTCTGGTATTGAGTCCTGGTGATAAAGTCTGGCTGTCAACAAAACACTTGAGATTAAAAAACCCTACAATGAAGTTCGCTTCCATATTTCAGTGGCATTCCATCTGAAACTTCCTTGTACACTTAAGATACCCAATATATTTCATATCTCCGTTCTCAAACCCCTGGTGCTTAATTGATTCTCAGCACCCTGCAACCCTCCGTCTGAATTTCTGGTAAACCAGCAGGAAGAATATGAAGTGAAGCAGATCTTGGACTCCATAATTTCTAGGGAATCTGTCCAGTTTTTGGTAGACTGGAAAGGGTATGATCCTGAGAAACATTGTTGGGTCAAGTATTCATATATCCATGCACCTCAACTTCTCTGAATATTTAATGGTAAGTTTCTTGACAAACCATTTGTGGGGTGTTTGGCGCCCACCCCTAGAAGAGGGGGTAATGTCACAGTGTGCTGGACCCCTGTGGTTAATTACTGGCAACAGGTCGGCAGTGTGCAGGTAGTCCCCGGCACCCACTGCTGGAGTCCCCGATTCCAGCTCCATCCTCTGTGGTGCCACGGTTATGAAATGCAGGGGGCTGCAGCTCTCCTAGGAGAGGGTGCGCTGACCTGAAGGAAAATTTAAAGAGACAGGCACGCCAAATGTGAGGTCATGTTTGGCGTGAGATTCAAACTTTTCCCTACAAGAGGGAGTCTCTGGGCACTAAACAAGTGCCAGAGTATAGGCTCCCAAACCTTACTCCAGCATTCCTGTTTGTGACTTCACTGCTCATTCCTGACCTTGGCTTTGTTCATAACCCGACTTCTGCTTCCTGGTACTGTGCTTGGTATTCTGGTTTGACCTTGGCTATCCTCCGTGACTTGCATATGTCTGCTCCCTGGTACCATCCTGTCCATTTGGTTTTGACCCGGCTTGTCAAGTACACTGTACTTCTTCATCATACTGAGCTTCATTCAGAGCATACCAAAACCTGTATTAGGGAACTTAGTCTGAGGGCCACGACCTGTGTGTCCTCCGCGCCTCAGTAATAGGTCTCATTAATCCCAAAATATGGGTTAGCATCCACTACCCATCCGAGATTTGCGACAGATTAATGTCTTCACCTTATTTTTAATAAACGCAAGCGTCACATTTTCCATACAAAACTTAATGAAGTACAAATACCCCTCACATCCATTGTATAATGCCTTATAAATCCAATGGAAATTTTCTTTAATTCAAAAGTTCTAATGGAAAAGACAAATAAGTAAGCTGAATAGATAGCTACAACGTCATACAATATAGCCGCAATGCTAATATATAAGGTATCAGCTCTAGGGGTCAAAAACATAAACAGCTAGTCAGAATCTGTTATATAGTGCTGTAGGTGTCATCATCATCATCATCTTTAGGCGTCATTACACCGGTGCTACAGTACTTCCAAATTCTGTATCACAGGCTTCCTAAATATGTGTCTGGAGGAGCGTCTATGAGAGCCGCACGCCCTCTTCTGACCTCTGTTCTGCCTTTTCTGGTATTAGATGTTGCAAGTCTAAGATATGCACAAATGTCAATACAGGCAGATTTTGGTATACATGCACAGTATGCAAATGACAGTGTAATTACAACCAAAAATTGTACGTCCAACTGTGTTTTTTTACTAATGCCATTAATAATGTATTCCAATCATAAAATATAGTGTTTTGCAGTAATAAAACACATGACAACTGTCACCTGTACATGTATCAGTAGAAATATGAGAGGAAATATGAGATTTTGTTTAAAATATATGATCTAGATATCTGCATAGTAAGACAAATAAAATAACAAAAATTATTAAAGTATTTACCCATTGTTTATGGAAATGTTTGAGCTAATATAACCTTTCACACAAGATTTTACCTTATGTATTTTTTCCTTTGCCAAGTAACAAACCACTATATTTGCTGGTTTTCCAGTAAAAAGTATAATACTTCTCCCAAAAGTCCTGTTTATGGATGGAAAATTGCTCTCTATAATAACCATGGGCCTTTCATAACTTCCTCTCCTGTCAATTATGTTATAATGTGATTTGTAGTGCCTTGTAATGTTTGTGATTTTGTATAGTAAGTTGCATTCATGTTTGTGTTTAGGAGTGTGTGCATGTGGCTTTATAACCATTTATAGTCAGTACATTCACAACAAAAAATATCTTGTAAATTACAGTAAAGATCGGCTCTGTGATAAAAATAATGATTGGCTATATGAAGTCAAAGTTGATTAGGAATTTTGAAACAGAATGAAATCTTTGTTTCTTGTTTAGTTTTAAAACAAATAAAAAAATACAGTTATTCCAACATAGTTTGATGAAAGCTCTATGTATCTTACCTTAAATACGGAATACATTCAATATCCCGGCAGATGGGATTTCGGCGGTTAGAATGCTTTCGCCAGTACCATGACACCTGTCAGAATCCTGGTGATGGCATCCGGACAGCTGTAATCCTGAAGGTAAGTAGCGGGGTTAGGGGGAGGGTTAGGCAGTAGGGAGAGGGTTAGGTTTAGGGTGAGGGAAGGAGGAGGTTAGGTTTAGGGTGAGGGGAAGGTTAGGTTTAGGCACTAGTGAGGGGATGTTAGGTTTAGGCACCAAGAAGGGAGGGTTAGGGTTTGGGTAGCAAGAGAGGAGGGTTAGGTTACCGACCAACAGTTATTGACATCCTAACCCTGTTGGGAGGCCGGCGTCGGGATTTTGAACGCCGGGGATCTCGTACCCATCCCCATATATACTACTACTCAGTGGTGTATTTCCCATTAGGCACATACCAATCTGAAATTTACCAGTAACTACAATATATATCCAGTCTTCCATACTGTACTTCAGTGTAATGTGAATGGGTAGGATATGAGCAGACTGTGCCTGGAAGTGTATGTAGTGTTTTTTTTAGTTTAGTTAGAGGTGGTTATCGGGAATTGATAGTGATATTTTTTAAATATGTAGACGTAGGAAAATGAGTAGACAAAAATTAGGTTCGAAATTTTTCTTCAAGAGCCAATCCCCAGGTTATCAAAGTTGACATCAGGAGCGTATCTATAATGGGAGCAAACTGTGCGGTGCACATGGGCACCTGGGTCAGGGCGTCCATGTAGTACATTCTGCTCTCAAGAACACGGTCAGATCAGGCTGAAATCATCAACATTTTTCTGTTGTTTTACAAGCATTTGCAAGGACAGATTGGGATGGAACACCAGCCTGGGAACTTTCTGGAAGCAGCCCTAATGGGGGTGGGGTCTGTTAAGGGGATAGGGTCTGCGGAGGGGGGTGGGATACTCCCTCCTCAGAGGGCCTGATTCTGAGCCGGAGGCAGTCGCAGTCTTTCTTCCATCTTTTGCTGCAGTTGTGCCTGCAACTTTATGCTGATGCTGTGATAAAGCCCTTTCCTGGTGTACATTCGTGCGTCCGAAAGTGAAAGGACTGAGATGCCCACTTTAATCATCTACAGATTCTGCAATCATGCTTCTCGTGTCTATAGATGCACCATTAAAACTTGTACCATTCCTATGCTAGGTGGAGATCATCCATCTGAGTATGGCCTCCTATGTGAGCGGTTGGCAATGTGTGCAACTCAGAATCAGGACCTCAGTGTCTTCTTATGACACTAATTGCCAGTACCTTTCCCGAGCTATTCATCCTCATCCTCATCTGGGCATAGAAAGAGATCCTCTCAATGCATCTCTCAGAAAGATAATGATCTGCCCCCTTCCTTTCTCATTTTCCAATTGCACATGCAGAATTACTGTATATTCACTTGTTACTGTAGTTGATGTACTTCATATAAATACTAAGGCATTAACTCTATGTTAAATAAGAATGATTTTATTTAAATGTTGGGACTGTGGGAGAAAAAATAAGTTGTCTATTTACTAAGCCTTGGATGGAGATAAAGTGAACAGAGATAAAGTCCCAAACAATCACCTCCTAACTGTCATTTGTCAAACATAGCCTGTGACATGGCAGTTAGGAACTGATTGGCTGGGACTTTATATCCGTTCACTTTGTCTCCATCCAAGGCTTAGTAAATAGACCCCTAAGTCTATATTTTAAATGAGAATGCTATTAATTTCAGGACTGATTGGGGGATGGGATGTATATTTATTAAGCTGAAACCACTACTAATTTCATTTTGGAGTAATTGGGGAAGAGGTAGAGTAACTATTAAATGTAATTGGTATTGATTCCTCGTAGTGAAGGCTGCTGCTCAGCTTTGATATAATTTGTACCCATCTATTACCCAAGCAATATTTCAACATTCCAAAATTAGAATACGCCCAGGTATCTTCATGTTTGAATGTCTTAAGCTTACATAATTAAGGGGCCTACTTCTCAATGCCAAGCACATCATTGTTACTGTATATGTATGAATTTTGATTTCCATTGCTGTGGTTATAAAGAAAAGATAATTTACTGTTTAGGGAGATGGTCAATATTCAGCTGCCCCAGCAATACTGGCCTATAGTGGTGAGTTAACTTTCTCTTTTGCTGGCTTTGGGCCCGATTCAGAGAAGTTTGCTAACCAGATGGTTAGCGCACTTCTCAGATTGTTAGAGGACTGTCGCAGTGCCACCCAGCCCTAGCCTAATTGACAGGCTGCGGCTTACGAGAGGTGGACAGGGGCAGTTCCTGGGAAGCGTTCCTGGATGTGTTTTCCGGGATAGACAAGACCTGGATCTGTGTCATTGCTCCATTCGATGTCTAAATCTTGGCCAAGAACACCAGTGAATCAGACGGTAACATGTTTTCGGACACATACACCATTGGTACAACTCAGCAGCACTTTGCCATAGAAAGCAATAGAACCTTGAAATTTACTAAGAATTTGTATTGTCATTACGGCCGATAAATAATGCAAATCGGCAGCAAAAGATGCCAATACGAACCCCAAAAAGAAATCTCAAATAGAACACTTTCACATCTCAACATACTTACCCATCACTGACAACCAGGGCCGGATTAAGGAGAGGGCGACAGGGGCAGTCGTCCCAGGGTCCCAACACACAGAGGGTTTCTGAGTACTTAGAACTCCCCAGACAGACAAATACCCCTACTACAGCGGCCAAAGTGGGGGCAGAGCCAATGTGGCAGGCCCACCCCGAAGTACCCAAAAATCTCGGCATTGCAGCCTAATAAAGTGAGGTGCTCGACAGCAACCTGCAGTTGTTGCATAAAAATGTGTATGTGTACTGTTTTATTGTGTATATATGTGTATGTTTGTGTGTATATACTGTATGTGTATGTGTTATTGTATATACAGTATGTGTTAGTGTGTGTATACTATGTATATGATTATGTGTGTATACTGTGTATGTGTGTGTTATTGTGTATGTATATATAAAACCATTGCATTTGTCCCTGCCCACATAGGATCAGTATGACCCTGACGAGGCTCCATGTGGCTTGGTGGGGGTCCCCACAACTTAGTTGCCCCAGGGCCCCCGTAAGCCTTAATCCGGCCCTGCTGACAACTCAATTCTGGCTGACACAGAAGCATGGACCAATCAGTGAGATCCATCTGTGCTTCTGTGTTTAAAAAAATTAAAACCTGTGTAAAGATAAAAAAAAACGACCTCATCGCCTCTCACCCAATGAGTGCTCAGCACCGGGTTTCTATAGTGAAATTCCACCACTGAGTCGTCATTCAGGTAGTACTGTACTTAGAGGACGGTACTAATGTCCGCTGGTCCGGGATTTTCGGTTTGTTCTTTTGCCAAGACCCTGGCTGCCTACATGGACAGAAAAGGACGTGATGCACGCATAGGAGGAGGTGAGTATGGATTTTTTTTTCAGGTACCCTATGGATTCTTACTAGACAAGTGGACATGATTGGCTTCAGGGATACATAGGTGAGTATGTGAGAAAGTGAGTGTGAATGTGCATGTATGTTTTATTAAATTTGTACTGTCACGGTGTGTGTGTTCTGTGTTCTTTTCAATATTTCTTTTGCTGTGGAACTACAGGTACCAGCAGGCCCGTAATGTCCCACATGCTGGTACTTGTGGTTCTCCAAGTACCAGCATGCGGAGGAGGCTTGCTGGGACCTGTAGTTCCACAGCAAAAGACAATATTTTTACTATTATCAATTGCATCACACTACATAATCAACCCGGCACCCACAGCTCCAGGGGTGGCGGGACAACCCTGGGCTATCAGCCTAGCGCTGGGGTGCCATGGATAGGGGGGACCCCTTTATTGGGGGATCCCCAGGGATCCCTGGCCTGGGCTGACTGACGGTCAGGGGTAATGCTTTGGCTGGGGGACCCGGTGAAAGGACATGCTAGAAAAAGTTTGGTGCTGGCTCTGTAATTTACAGGGGAACCTTACACATTTTTTCACCTGTATTTCCAGAACAAGGACCAACTCAGAACCCAGTGTTGGTTGCTCTAAATAAATACAGGGGGCCCCTATGTCTTTTGTCCCCTTTATTTTGGCAACCAGGGCTGGTTCTGAATAGCCTGATGCTGGTTGTGCTTAATACAGGGGACCCCTACGTCATTTGTCCCTTTGTTTAACCTGTATTGGTTCTCGAAAACCCAGTGATGGTTGTTCTTTTGAGGGGGGGTAGCACTCTGTCTTTGTTTTCTATTGTTAAACAGGTTTTAATTTTTTTAAACACAGAAGAAAAGACGGATTTCAGTGATCTGTCCCTGCTTCTGTGTTTATTTTTTTACACACAGACGCATGTACTGTATCACGGATCTCCCTGATCCGTGCAGGCATCTGTTCTAGTTAGCCAAAACCGCACGTTAAATAGAATTGAATAATATGAATGAAATCGATGATTACACCATTGAACAACACAAATGTCAGCAACTCGGCAACTTAGTAAATTCAGTAACCTGTTCGAAAAATTAAACACATGAATACAGAAGATGTCATCCAAGATTGATCTCGGATGACATTGAATAGAAATCGTGAGCTTAGTAAATTTACCCCTTAGTCTCTGTAGTTTTTTGCATGTATGAGCTGGGTTGCTAGTTATCAAATGAGCAGTGAAACTGAATGTTTTATTTTTTTTATTTTTTATTTTTAGCAAGCTTTAAGAATAAACCTAATTTCTTTAAAAAATAAATGTTGTGGCAGATTTGTATAATTTCCTCTATGATTGTGCAATAATTAGAAGATTCTGGTTGAGGGTGAAACGAGATGCAAAGAGAATGCTGATTAATTATGTCCCCTTTATGCCAGAATGGGCCATATTCGGATTTCCCCCTAAATCCCAGGGAGGTAGAAAGCTCTTGTTGGCTATAAGCTCTGCAGCCAAGAAAACCATACTTCAAAATTGGGTAAACACAGACCCACCTGTATTTACTTTATATAAAGAGAAACTTGACATCTTTTGGATGGACTGGGTGGAGACCTTGTTTGATAAGGAGAAGCAAATGGGTGTTTTTTTTGACATTTGGGAAATTACATTGGATCCCTGCCTCTCTCTATACCAGAGGTGAGGAACCTTTTTTCTGCCGAGGGCCATTTTGATAAATATAAAATTAGTCGTGGGCCCGGTGCAGGCCACGGCCCCATCATGTGATGTCACACGGGCACGGGGCCACAATCATTAGTGATTACAGCAATGCCTGGAGCATCCTGAAGATGCTCCGGGGAGCTGTAAGTGCAGCGGTGTGACCATCTGAAGCGTTCTAAGGACGCTCCAGGTGATACTGCTGCATAGATTCTGGCTTCAGAGTGCCATTATAGGCACCCTGCTATGAAGATAAGAAAGCTCTGAGGGCCAGACCAAATGATTCCAAGGGCCTTTTACGGCCCACGGGCCTGAGGTTCCCCATCCCTGCTCTATGCAGAGAAACTAATTGCTTACGTCTGATATCTTGGTATGGGCTGAGATTGCTAGAGGGCGATCCCCCAATTGATGTATAAGAGTATACGCTTTTATATATTTTTTAATTTCATAATCCAGGGAACGGGTGACACATTTCATTCATGGTTCACTTTCTAAGCAAACATGTATTATAAATATATTGTTATAGTTTGTGAACTACACTTTATAACTGTTGAATGTTTTCAATACTGTGATTTGTCTTCCTCGAAAGATTGTTCTTCATTTGTCATTACTGTGAAACTATTGTACAAGTATTTATGATGTAATGATACATCTTGCTTCAATAAAAAACACTTAAGAAAAAGAAATAAAAAAGAAATGTTTAAAAATGGTAATGCATTAAAAATGCTTTATTCAATCAATAATTAATTCTATAAATGCTTTTGTTTTGTTATCAACAACGCACTCCTGTGATTCTTTTTATGGATGCGCTGGCTTACCGCCAACATACTGGGCAATGTGAAAATGAGCCCATTTGTTTTGAAAAACACCCATTTTTGCCATTACTAGCGCTCATTAATAAATTGATGTCAAAATATCTTTTAAACAAATTGTGTGCAAAAATATTTGCATTTGGTAACTTTGTTTAGTTAGGAAGTATGGTAAGTGAGCATTTCTGTACGTGATTTGGTAAAGTATTCAAAAGTGTTTTATGTACTTATCATCAACCTATGGTTAGTAAACATCTTTTTCACCCAGCTCTATTGACATGACCCAGGACAGACATTACGGGTAGCATTAACTTGGGGCCTAATTCAGAGATATATGCTAACCCGATGGTTTCCGTGTCTGCTCATGTGCAGGACCTGTTCTGAGCATGTGCAGAACAGGGCCTGCGATATCGCTCGCAGCCCCACCCCAAGCAGCAGCATGATTGACGTTCTGCTGCATTTGGGGAACGGAGCGGGGGTGTGAATTGTTACCATTCCCCAAAAAAAAGGGGAGGTACGCCCCCATTTTCCGGGAGAGACGAGGCCAGGGTCTGCATCGGTGGATGCAGATTCCTGGCCTCTCAAGCGACCAATACCTAGCCAGGCTGCGGGAAGCTTCAGCTCCCACAGCCTGACCAAAGGAGCAACGATGGTGATGATTGGTCGCGATGGTGATCCCAGGCTGCGACCTCGGCCACAGAGCTAGGATCACAAATGCAGTAAGGAGGTGCCTGACGCCTCCTGCTGCATTTGCATTTTGCTTTATTCAATCAATAATTAATTCTATAAATGCTTTTGTTTTGTTATCAACAACGCACTCCTGTGATTCTTTTTATGGATGCGCTGGCTTACCGCCAACATACTGGGCAATGTGAAAATGAGCCCATTTGTTTTGAAAAACACCCATTTTTGCCATTACTAGCGCTCATTAATAAATTGATGTCAAAATATCTTTTAAACAAATTGTGTGCAAAAATATTTGCATTTGGTAACTTTGTTTAGTTAGGAAGTATGGTAAGTGAGCATTTCTGTACGTGATTTGGTAAAGTATTCAAAAGTGTTTTATGTACTTATCATCAACCTATGGTTAGTAAACATCTTTTTCACCCAGCTCTATTGACATGACCCAGGACAGACATTACGGGTAGCATTAACTTGGGGCCTAATTCAGAGATATATGCTAACCCGATGGTTTCCGTGTCTGCTCATGTGCAGGACCTGTTCTGAGCATGTGCAGAACAGGGCCTGCGATATCGCTCGCAGCCCCACCCCAAGCAGCAGCATGATTGACGTTCTGCTGCATTTGGGGAACGGAGCGGGGGTGTGAATTGTTACCATTCCCCCCAAAAAAGGGGAGGTACGCCCCCATTTTCCGGGAGAGACGAGGCCAGGGTCTGCATCGGTGGATGCAGATTCCTGGCCTCTCAAGCGACCAATACCTAGCCAGGCTGCGGGAAGCTTCAGCTCCCACAGCCTGACCAAAGGAGCAACGATGGTGATGATTGGTCGCGATGGTGATCCCAGGCTGCGACCTCGGCCACAGAGCTAGGATCACAAATGCAGTAAGGAGGTGCCTGACGCCTCCTGCTGCATTTGCATTTTGCTTTATTCAATCAATAATTAATTCTATAAATGCTTTTGTTTTGTTATCAACAACGCACTCCTGTGATTCTTTTTATGGATGCGCTGGCTTACCGCCAACATACTGGGCAATGTGAAAATGAGCCCATTTGTTTTGAAAAACACCCATTTTTGCCATTACTAGCGCTCATTAATAAATTGATGTCAAAATATCTTTTAAACAAATTGTGTGCAAAAATATTTGCATTTGGTAACTTTGTTTAGTTAGGAAGTATGGTAAGTGAGCATTTCTGTACGTGATTTGGTAAAGTATTCAAAAGTGTTTTATGTACTTATCATCAACCTATGGTTAGTAAACATCTTTTTCACCCAGCTCTATTGACATGACCCAGGACAGACATTACGGGTAGCATTAACGTGGGGCCTAATTCAGAGATATACGCTAACCCGATGGTTTCCGTGTCTGCTCATGTGCAGGACCTGTTCTGAGCATGTGCAGAACAGGGCCTGCGATATCGCTCGCAGCCCCACCCCAAGCAGCAGCATGATTGACGTTCTGCTGCATTTGGGGAACGGAGCGGGGGTGTGAATTGTTACCATTCCCCCAAAAAAAGGGGAGGTACGCCCCCATTTTCCGGGAGAGACGAGGCCAGGGTCTGCATCGGTGGATGCAGATTCCTGGCCTCTCAAGCGACCAATACCTAGCCAGGCTGCGGGAAGCTTCAGCTCCCACAGCCTGACCAAAGGAGCAACGATGGTGATGATTGGTCGCGATGGTGATCCCAGGCTGCGACCTCGGCCACAGAGCTAGGATCACAAATGCAGTAAGGAGGTGCCTGACGCCTCCTGCTGCATTTGCATTTCAGAGGAACGGAATTTTTCTGCCACTTGTGTGTTGCTCTGCAATTCTGTTCATCTCTGAATCAGGCCCTTGGTATCAACCATGTGGCTGAGAAGAATCTTACAAGAAACTCACAGCATGGCAACATAAAATCAATCAAGAACAACAACGAAGCAAAAAAAAAAACAGTTTTCCTATGTTTATGACAATTTATAATTGATGCACTATGGGCTGGTGTTATAAATTGAATATATATCTTGCATTTTAATACTGTATGTTGAGGAGGGAAACCACCTTTGCTCCTATGATATACTTGCTGGCACAGATGACACATTATTTTTTTTCCTAACACCTCATTGATAAAATGTTGCAATAAACCTAGAATAAAGAATAAATATGATTTTGTTTCAAAACTAAAATAAATAATAGCAAATTAATTTACTATTGAAATAATAAAAACACGTAACATGAATGTTTCAGCTTATTTTATTTTTCTGATATTGATCCATGCATCTATAAACCAATGGGCATGTGTAATTTACAGCCCTGGTGGGGACTGCTCTGAAAATGGCTGATGTAAACACTGCTTTTCTTTTTCTCACTGGGAACCATGTAGATGTCTCCTTGTTTAAGCAGTTTATTTATTTTTTTTATTTATTTATGACCAGTTATTTATATAGCGCACACATATTCCACAGCACTTTACAGAGAATATCTTACCATTCACATCTGTCTCTGCCCCAGTGGAGCTTACAATCTATATTCCCTACCACATGCTCACAAACATACACACTATGGTCAATTTCATGGGGAGCAATTAACCTACCAGTATATTTTTTGGAGTGTGGGAGGAAACCAGATTACCCGGGGGAAACCCACGCAAGCACAAGGAGAATATACAAACTCCACACAGTTATGGCCATAGTGGGAATCGAACCCATGACCTCAGTGCTGTGAGGCAGTAACACTAACCATTACACCATCTGAGCATCTGACGGTATCATTGAACACAACACATCTGAAAGGAACTTTGCTTCCTGAAAAAATAGTTTTACATTCAGACCACTTCTTATTATTGGTATTGTAAAAAATAGTAATAATAATAATAATAATAATAATAATAATAATGTTATTTAGATAGCACTGTACTCCTAATAGGACTCAAAGTGCTTTACATTTGTATTTAAAATACAAAATAAGCTTAACAGCAAATTAGTGAAGGGATGAATAGTAAACGTGAATCTTGAGTCTGTTTTTGAAGGATTCTAGAAGGAGGCCTCTCGAACTGTGCGGGGAAGCGAGTTCCATAGAGTCGGAGCCACAAAGCTAAAAGTTCAGGGAGTTTCTAGGTACTGTTAATAGTCCTTCATCTACAGATCACAGTAATCTAGCAGGGCAGTAAGGAATCAGAAGCTGCTTCAGGTACCTTGGGCCCTGGTCATGTAGGGCTTTCAAAGTCAGTAAGCCAATCTTGAAAGTGGTGCAATTCTTTTGCTGGGAGACCCAGGTAGAGGGCATTGCAGCAGTCTAGGTCTGATGATATAAATGCATGTATGACTTTAGGCAGATCTTCTGAGGGAATTAAGTTCTTGATTATGGCTATGTTCCTAAAATGAAAGAATGAGAATTTGATTGTGGATGATAACTGATATCTAATTGTCAAGTCTCTATCCAGGTTAACACCAAGATTCCGCACATGTTCAGTGTTTTGTAATTCTGAACCCTGTCTGCTGCCGGTGCAAACCAATTCGCTTGTGTGGGGGTATCAAATCACTTTTATCTACATAGTGTACATGAGTTGCCTGTATTTTACCAAATTTAATGTAAAATACATGTTCATGACTACACCAACAAGACTATACTACGTAGTAATCAACAAGACTACACTAACATACATCTTTTCACTTTTATCAAAATATCTCAGCATCTCTTATCCAAACTTAATACCTGCTCCCATTCACAGTTACAGGGCTTTTTTTTCCCTTGCTCAAGACTTTCCTCTAGCCTTCAAACCTTAAAGCATTCCCAGAAAATTCACTTCTTCACATCTTCAAATAAGCTTGTAAGTTCCTGAACCAGCCACTTATCTTTCCGAAGCTATGCAACCACCCAACTACCTCCCCTATACTCAGTTGTCACAGAATTACATATGTTCTCTTTCAATACTCAAATAACCCTCTTACCCCAGACCAACATAGCTGTGTAACTCAATCATAGCCTTTTATCTTTTGCAATTTAGCTGGCCTATTGCAATTTGTGGCACTGAACCTCATATATCAAACTATCCTATTGTCCTATAGATTGTAAGATTGGAAACAGGGGACTCTTACCTCTCTGTCTGTCTGTATTTCAAAACTATTGTACCTATTTATCAAGAGGTCAGCACAGAAGATATCACAGACAAGTCCTGTGTTTTCTCAGCAAAGCACACCGCAGTCCCAATACAATGTATTGTTGTAATTTTGATATTTCTCAAGTTCAAAAAATAAAAGTTTTCAGAAGTCGTATACTTTACCCATAGGACACCACCTCTGTGACCTTTCTATAGTCATGGGACTTGGTGAATTCTACAATACATTCGAGGTGCAACTGCAGTTGGATCCAGTGCCTTCAGAAGCCTAAACAGGGATACAGTAAATCTATAATTGGGGCAGAGTGTGCAGTGCACATGGACTACTGCATCAATGCTATCCAGCCTGCACCCCAGAACAAGGTCCATTTCTTCAGATATGTGGTGCTGGCAACATATTTCTAATGAAATTGGCAGAGATATGGTGCATGCATACAAGACAGCACTGTGCCAGAGTTCTTGCTATCTTTTAAAACTCCTCTGACTTGCCTGATTACAAAGTTAAATATTGTGGAACTTCAATCTTCATTGATTGAATCATGATTTATTCTTCTCTAAAATAAAACAATGAAAAACAGACTATTAATCTCAGAGACATCTTTATTGTATAACACTATCAATAAGAGATGGAGTGGATATAGGAGTTGTGGGAAAGTAATGCTGGGTACACACATGGCCGATCCGCCGACCTATCTGATGATTGGTAAGTGCATATACACTTACAATCGTCCGCCCGATGTGTCAGGCCTGACGTCACAACTGGGCGGGCATTTAAATTTGTCCACCCAGTTGAGCTGTCACTCACTGCCGGGTCCCTGCAGCATGTGTACGGGCGATTGGCAGGTATACTTTCTTTACACTGACTTTCTAACTGGTATAACTAATCTCTGCTGCTTTCTGATATTATTACTTCTGAAAAGGAAATTTAGAAACATTGTGCTATCAGACGGATCTATATGACATAAAGTTTCTGTATTTAATTTGTGCTTAATTATACACATAAGGAATTGAGAAAGCTCAATGCCGATTTCTTTCTCATCCTCCTTTCTTTTTCCTTCATCTCAGTTTTTGGACCCATTTAATTAAAATAACTGCATTGCCATCAACAGCATACCCAATATATTGCCTTTAATTATTATTTTATGTATATTTTTCAAAAACAATTTTAGGGGGTTGTTTGGTTAGCTGCAATGTTTAGTCATGATAAGTGGTTGTGCACATACTGTAACTGCTCATTATGTCACCCTAACATCGCAGATTGTCCTGTGCTATCTTTATTTGTACTGTAAGTCAGCTTTATCAATACATTATCAATACATCTAAAACATCACAACACAATAACATACTACCAACCTAATCTATATTTGAGATGTGTGAAAAGTTGATTTTTTTTGTCCTTCTGCTTTTAATGTAATTATTATCTTACTTTATGTAGTATGTGCAATTCATCTAAGAAAGCGGCAAGAACTTTTCAAGCATAGGTTGATGCCAGAGGGTGAATCACTACTGTATTGATCTGATTATATAAACAAAATGTGGAACCTAAAGCCAGACACAGAAATATCTTACAGCCCTATCCCTAAACGATCCACACTAGTACAAAACAGCAATCTTTATATAGTTCCCGATAAATGCTCCATTAGGTTGCTCACAGCAAAATCATTCTCTGCTTACTGTATACCAGAATATAGTTTGCCTTTTCGTGACATAATTATACATTGATACCAGATTCTAGTTTGCACGTCTGAGTTTGCCAATCTGAGGGTATGAATGAACGTGTAAGAGACAGTGCCATGGAATTAATCAAAGCTTTGGCTTGTTGGGAGTTTTTCTTAATTGAAGTGAAGGTAACCATGCATTGTAATATGTGAGACAATGTGATCTGTGGCTCCCTCTGCTGGACCTCTCAATTTATATAAATTGTGTTCTTCAAAGCTTCGTGATTCTTGAAGTACCATGCAATACAAGGCAAGTACTATGATATTACAGTATTACAGACTCCACTTTTTCACAAAGTATCTACTGAGCACACTTTATGGCATTTTTTTTAATTCACTCTCTAGTTGTCTATTTCTTTTAAGACATAAGGACATAGCACAAAACATAACAGTAATGGTTGTGCTAATCCATTCTTTTGTCTTTTGTTCACATTGCAGTGCAAAGCTATGATACACAATAAATAGAGATAAGTAGTTTGGATTCTGAGAATCCAAACTGCTCATCTCAGTTTTGGGGTTCCGAGTCGAACCGAAGCATGGCTCAGTTCACCCCGGCAAATTTGTTTCTCAAAATGAGGCAAAACGTCATAATCCCGGAAATGTAGTATCTTGCATGTTTTGGATTGCATTGAACTCCCTCTCTGTTGTATTCCTTCTACTTCATATTCCTCCCTTAAGTAGCTCCGCCTTTGTGGGTAGGCTTAAAGCACTGCACAGATCAGTATGATTTCTATAGTTTTAAACTTAAAGAAACCTGCACGGATCATAGTGATCTGTGTAATGCTTGTCTATAGTTTAGCTTCTATTTACAGTGGTTTCAATTTAGACATGAAAACCGGCCTTTAGCAAATCATGTCCATTTGACATTGAAACCGACGTCAAGTCAATGCGGTTTCTGATGGGTTCTAAGTGACACCAAACCTGCCACTTCGTAAATTAAGATCCAGTGTGTCTGTCTTGTTTTATATATATACAGTATATATATAGACAACGAGCACCTTTAACGTCCAAGCATGCCGGGACTTATTGTGCCATCATGCCAGGGAAGGCTTGCTGGTACTTGCAGGCCATCTGTAAAGAATGATATTATTAACTCTTTGGTTATCATTAACCCCACACCCACCACCTAGGCGTGTGTGGAACAGCCCTGGGTGGTTTTTCCAATACCAGAGCAAGCTGCGTCCAGGGTTAGCTATTGGTTATCCCGAGTGACTGCATCCCATACCCAACCCATATGATTATATTGAAATAATGTTGAGTATACTCATCAAGACAATTTGACATTTCTATTAGATTTTGTCTTGCCAGATGGAATAGTCATTTGGCTCTTTGTCTACTCTCCACCCTGCTCTGCTACCTGCTGTATTGATGGAATGTCTGCATTCTTCTCACTACAGTTTTTGACCTCATTCCTTTTCCACCCACTTACCATCCTAACAAATAGGGCAGACAAGACAGGAGATAAAGGGCTCTATTTACTACAATCTGCATTTGTAATGCAGATTGTAGTGTGATATTATCGACTGAATTCGCATTGCGAATTCAGGCAATATCACAGGGATTTACTACAAATCCCCTGCAGGGACAGAGCTTGCGATAAAGCTCTGTTCCTGCTAATCCCCTCCGCACACTTATCACGGTATTTTCGCAAAAAAATACCGTGACAAGTGCTGACGCATGCGCCGACCGACCATCGCTAAGCCCCGCATCCCAATGCTAAGCCCCACCCTCCATGATCATGGACCCCCCGCGACCCACCCTTTCCCCCTGCAACCCCCCCTCCCTTAATTACACTTACCTGCAGTCATCGGTGCTCCAGTGATATCCTCAGTAGCTCCAGTCAGCTGACATCCCATACTGCACTGGGACTCAGTCAGGTGATGACCGGGCCCCAGTGCAGGCTGGGAGACAAGCTGACCGGAGGGAGGATATCACCCGGAGCCCCGATCATCAGTCCCTGGACTCAGGTAAGTTTTTTTTTTTTACTATTTTATTTTTCTTTTTTTTTTACAGTGTATCAGCGAGTGGTCTGTTTAGACCACACAGCTGGTCACTGGGGCCGGCTGAGGGCTCTGCTCGGCCCGTTAGAGCGGAGGAGTCCGGTAACCGCCACCTCCATGTGGTGTTATTATCACAGGGCTGTCCCCGGTATTTTTTCACATTTATTTTTAGTAAGTTTGGCCAGATCATATTTCCCATTACAATTATGAGAAATGCGATCTGCTTACTAAAAATAAGTGATACTTAGGGCTTGGAGTAGAATATTACGATTTCTACTCCAATTGCCCTGTAGTAACTCTAGGTGATACTAACATAATGTGAAAAGGGTGTAAAAACACCCTTTTTCACTTTATTTTAGTAAAAATAATGTTAATAAATAGAGCCCACAGAGAGAAAAGGACACTAACAACACCTACACACACACATAACTCATACAGACCATGGGCAGGATTTGTGTATTTATATATCTATATATATGCGTGTGTGTGTGTGTGTACACAGTATTGCCACTTTAATATGGGGGTAGAATATATTATTTACATAGAATTAACTATTATAGTGCCTGTATGCGCCTGTCCATATATTAACTAGTCAAAAAAATAATGTGATGAATGCACGTTTCATGAAGTTTCAGATGGTAGTTGTGTTCTAAATGATAAATATATGTGCAGCAGATCCAATCATGGCTGCAGCCAATCAGTATAGTATTCATCTCAGAAAAAACAAAAGTGATTCATCAGGGGGATTCTGGGTACTCAGTAACCCCCTTCCTGTCTGTGCCACTGCAGACAGAAATAACACAGAAATAACAAACAGCTAAAAACACAATGACCAATACATTTAAAAAGACAAAAATGTATTGGCAGATGCCTATAAGTTGGAAGGTGTGTAGCAGATATGAGCAAGGAGGTTAGTCCAAACGTTGATTCTAAACCAGAGTAGGTTTTATTGAATGTAACAGGATACACTTGATAGAATACAAACAGCAGTCAGTATTATAAGGTATCAATCTCTCTTGGGCTAAGTACTGTATAGCCATCAGTGGCATAACTAAGGGGGGACGAGCAGGCCTTGTGCCCTGGGCGCCATCAGATCGCTGGCATGGGGTGTGCCGCCAGCCATTATCCAGGACACTGTGGTCAGTGTAGTACTGACCGGATGGAGTTCGGTCAGCACTGCACAGTAACAAACACACAGCCGGTGGCTGTGTGGTTGTTTTAACTAGCCACAACCTAAGGATCCTACAGAGGATTTTTTCAACTAACTCAGACCAATATTGGTACAATCCCTCCATTCCAATTGAATCTGCAAGGAGGAATACCAGTATATGCTGAACAATAATCCAATTATACCAATTTTTATCATCTGCTTAAAATCCATAAAAGTATGGAGAAACCCCCTGGCAGACCGATCATAGCTGGTATAGACTCCCTAACAGCACATTTATCTAAATATGTGGATGTTTTCTGAATCCCCAAGTTCAGAAACTTACTTCATACCTGAAGGATGCTGTTAGTATACTAAATATTATGGAACAATTGGAATGGGAAGAAACCTTTAAGTGGGTGACAGTGAATGTCTCATCGTTACACACATCTATTGTACACCAAAGAGGAATAGTAGCCTGTAAAAAAGCCCTGGCAAGAGATAATATGCTCAGTAAACCTCACAAAGAATTTATCTGCATTAATATTTAAATTATTTTAACACATAACTATTTTTAATTTTTGGACAAATTTTATCTGCAGACTTGTGGTACTGCAATGGGTATGTTTTTAGCACCTAGTTATGCTAATATTTTTATGGGCATGTGGGAAGATAACTGTATTAATAACAACCCATTTTATTAAAATATTCAACTGTATAAAAAGTAAATAGACGATATTATTATCGTCTGGGATGGAGAAGAGAGTGCTTTTAAAGATTTTTTAGCCTATTTACATAACAATGATTTTAATTTAAAATTTACTTACACTTTTAATCATGAACATGTGGAATTTCTAGACTTAGTGCTCTCACATAAAAATGATAAAGTGATAACCAGTAATTTCATCAAAACAGTGGATACTAATAGTTATCTCCACTACAGAAGCAGTCATACAAAGGCCTGGAAAATTAATATCCCATACTCCCAACTTTACAGGATTAGGAGGAACTGCTTAGAGGATAATACGTATAGAGAACAAGCAGAAGTGTACACCAATAGATTTAAAGAAAGAGGCTATCCAAAAGAGATCCTAACTAAGGCACTGCAAAAAGGAGCCAATTTGAATAGGGAAGCACTACTAACCCAAAGAGGAGAGAAACATCAGAACAAGAAGGATAAGGAATTTGTGCCCTTCATTACCCAATATAATAGTGAGGAACCCTACATTGGACATATGTTCAAAAAACACTGGAATATACTCAAAATGGACCCAGTTCTGAAGGACAATTTAGCCAACAGGCTGGACATTGTCTTCAGGAGATCAAGGAACCTCAAATAAATATTGGCACCAAGTCAATTAAAACAAAGAGAAAACTCACAGACTACACATTCATCATTGAAATGCATTGGGTCGTTTAAATGTGGCCATTGTAATGTATGTAAATATGTCCACCCCAACAGACGATCCTTTTGGAACTTTAATGATACAGGAGAATATAAACTGAAACATTTCACAACCTGCAACACTACATCAGTCATCTATTTGATAGAGTGTGGGTGTGGCATGAAATATGTTGGCAAGACCAAAAGAGTATTAAAATTATGAATACAGGAACATCCTCGTAATTAAAAATAAGGTGGAAAGTAATTCACTATCAAAACACTTTACCAGTCACCATAATGCCTCTACAGGTACTTTTACCTATAAAGCTATTGAGAATGTCATCCTGGGTCCTAGAGGAGGAGACTTGTTGAAACTACTCTCACAGAGAGAGCTGTTCTGGATATACGAACTGAATACGTTACATCCACACAGACATAATGAAAGTTATGAAATTGCACCATTTTCAGAATTTTTGTAGATGAGTCCATACTCAATTACTCCTTTAAATTTTCCACCCCAAGGTTTTAAGCAGTTGTTAAGTATTTTGTAAAAAAAAAAATGAAAAAATTTTTTATAGAGTTTTTTTTATGAATTTTTTTATAGAAAAATAATTTTTTAGGGTTTGTAGGGAATTTTTTAAAGAAAAGAAAAAAAAAAACTTTTCTGTATTATTTTTATCATTATATCATAATTGTATCTCTAATGTTTATCTGATTATTGTCTTTGGATTTACTGTATAATATTATAACACGCAGTTATAATATGTGTCTTTATATACTGGAGACCCTGCCTTTTTCCTATTAGAATTGCACTATATTACTATGCATGGAGGAATCACCAACAAAATGGCGCCTCCCAGGGTGAAGACTAAGTAGCCCTATACCACTATTCCTCTAGTAATCTGTTACAATTAGAGGGCAGGATCAGCCAGGTATATAAGGAGACTTAGAATAACGTCCCCCAAAACCCCTGAGGAAGCCTATGAGGCGAAAAATGTTGAGAACTATATCCAACACCCTGCACCATTGACTAAGAGACTATCCTGTGCATCCCTGGAAATCTCCCTTAGGACCAGCCACCCTGATTTTAAGATAAGTTCTTTTACTTTTATTGTAAAATTGTTTTAAAAATAATTCACCATGAAATAAAAATTTAAATTATTGAATACTAGTGACTGTAGTTCAATTTTAAGGATATCCAAATTGGTGGCATATTGGAGTCAGGGGAAGAGATCAATTAGAAAGGTGAAATGTGAGGGATCCCTGTCTAAAGACGGATTTATTGTTACGCTTAATATACAAGTGTACTTATGGCACGGGTACTCACTTACTTCTAAAAAATTGTTCATTGTATTATCTGACAATACCACACTATCAGGCACTTGTCCCCTCTCTCTTTTTCTAATATATATATATATATATATATATATATATAAATAAAACAGCTAAAAGAGCCACTGCTGCAGCTTCTACACAGTGATCAATGTGATCACTGTTGTTCCGGAGCCGCAGCAGGAAGGTGTCCCGTTGGCGGCCTGGATACATAGCAGAACAGGTGGCTACCAGAGCCGCTGCTGCTGCTTACTGAAGTAAGTGAGGCCGGCCGCCCGATCACTGCTGGCCACAGTGATCAGGTCACAGCAGCAGTGGTTACATGAGCCATGGCTGCTGCTTGTATGGAAGTGCACCGGGAGGGTGGTGCTGTCAGTGCCCGATCACTGTGGCCAGCAGTGACCAGGACACAAAGGAGGGGGAACCGCAGGTGTAGAGGGACCATCAGGTCCTTCTGAGATGGGCGGCTGCTGGAAGTTACCTTTCAGCCAGCCACCCACTGGGCGTTTCTGACTGGTCGTATCAGATACGACCATGTCAGGGAAAGTCCTGTCTGGTATAGTCGTATATGATACGACCGTGCCAGGCAAGTGCTTAAGGTGCATATGGAATGGAAAGGAATGTTCCCAGAGTGATGAGCAAGGGGTGTGTGTCATGTTGACATGCCTCATTTTTCAGTGACTATGCCCCTGGTGACCATGGCTATGGCGCATGCACATTTACAATGGGCTCCATTTTTCAATTTGCCTGGGCTCCAAATACCCAAGTTATGCTACTGATAGCTATACAGCACTGTGAGGCTCCAATACAAAGTGACAGGCTTAGGCACATGCAGACCTTTTTATAGAGCTAAGTAAACAAGTCTTTCACCTGGACTCTAGACAAAATAACCTTTAAGTTTGGTGAATAACATTCACTCAATCATGTGATGTTTATTCAGACTGATGAGTCAAGCACAATCAATAACACAAAGTTGAGAGTCAGCTTTTAGCGTTAAGTTAAGAGAGAGCTTGTAGCTTTTAACCATACATATCAACAAAATAAATAAGACATAACACAGGCACAAGATAAATCTCGCTATAATCAACAGCTTGAAACAAATCACTAATCTCTCTTCTCTCAACAATCACTGACTATTGAAATGCCTTTCAACTAACTAGCAGGCAGTAGCAAGCCTTATATACTGTAGGTGAGGTAGAAATAGTAAGTGTATGGAGGGATTTGAAATCAGTCAATCAGAAAAAGGTATTCATTAAATATTGTAGCTATTATTTAAGCACTCAAGCTGTTTGGAGATTTTTATGGGATTTGAGAGCACTGGCCAATGAGTTTTAACCCTCCAAACCACTACATAATGATGGCTTGGAGAGCAAAATTGCAGACTATGTAAAGCAATGCCCAGTAGCATCGCAACACAAATGCTGTTCAAATCAGGCAAAATAAGGATGGTAAATGAGAGAGTGTCCAATGTAGGAAAATAACTCTGCATCATTTGCACACTAAGCAAAATTATTTGCCCTTTGAAAGATTTTGGAAATGATGTGTAAGCAGGTGATTAGCAATCCCCAACTCAGATGATGTGTGTAGGGAAATAGGGACCATGGGCCTAGCTGTACAGCAACACATGTATTCCATCACCCACAAGAAAGCATCTGCATGAGATGTGTGTATCCTAGCTTATATCTTATGAAGACAAGGGTCGAATGAGAAAAACCAAACCAAGGCATACTTTGTATTGCACAAAATGTATTGCGTGAAGAGACATAAATGAGTACATACAGTAGATAAAATGTCTATCTCTCAGCAACTGACATTGGTAGGAATCCATATGAACGGTGGGGAGTTGTAATGGCAATGCTGCAAAATCTTACACGGGAGTTAAATTTTTTAGTAGTGACTTTGAAGCTTTCAACAAATGTTTGCCCGGGCCAAGCTACTGCAGGTTCAAAAGTGCAAACCTGTAGAGATCCAATGCTGAGAACTCTGCCTTGCTAATCAAAAGTACAAAACCCAAAAAGCCCAAGTTCAAGTACTTTTAATGTCAAAATAGGACAAAAGGCCTCAGCATACAGGTCAAGTGAACCAAGGGGTGCTTCATGGAAGCATGATAACAAAAAATAGTCATTCCTAAATGTAGAAAACATCCACTGAAAAGACTGCGGGTACATGGATTCAGGAGCCATGAGGCACTACAGCTGCAATCAATGTTGGTTCAGGTCTCAGCACGTGTGACCCTATAAGTCAGGGGAATAGGAGACAAGATCCTAACTGCTACAGAATGTGGAACATTAACTGTGCACTGGAGGATCAAAGGTGAGACAGTGGTCACTGGCATAGAGTATGTGTTATTTGTTCGAGATCTAGGAACCAACATAATAGCCATAAGTGTACAGGGAAAAAAGGCATTCAAGGTCAAATTTGCAGAGGGACTGTGTGTTATGTACAATAAGAGTTACTGTCATAGCAATAACAACCCAGTGCCAACATCTGGTACTTCCTGGTGTCACGCTTGGCGCTGGGGGAGTGGAAACTCTGGGTCCGGGTTGCGGGAGGAAACGAAGGCGAGGGGCCTGGATATATGTTCTCCTCATCCACAGCTCTCGAGTGTTGACGAGACCTGGGCAATGGTGCGGAGTCTAACCCACAGGATGGTGTTCGCCAGTGACCCCTCCAATCGGGATTTGGGCTTAGCTGCACCCTGTGAGCAGGTCGCGGTCCTTTGACCAGGTACCCGAGCTCAGTGGGAATTGGAGACACAAATAACCGTGGCCCTAATAAGAGATGCCTAAAGTTTAAGGCACTGTGGAGTGATCCACAAACAACGTAAAGAAGTCTGGCAATACTGTAGCACAAAGTTCACTAGTGACACGTTTAACACACAGGCAGATATGGTAATTCACTGTTGTATGAAGTTCACTAGAGGCTCGTTAGCACACAGGCAGCTGGTAATTAATTGTTGCACCTGGTTCACTAGAGACTTGTTTAGCACACAGGCAGATGGTAATACACTGTTGCATGAAGTTCACTAGAGACACGTTTAGCACACAGGCAGATGGTAATTCACTGTTGCACAAGGTTCACTAGAGACACGTTTAGCACACAGGCAGATGGTAATTCACTGTTGCACAAGGTTCACTAGAGACACGTTTTAGCACACAGGCAGATGGTAATACACTGTTGCAAGAAGTTCACTAGAGACACGTTTAGCACACAGGCAGATGGTAACTCACTGTTGCACAGGGATCACAGTAACGTCTTGGCACACAGGCAGCGATGGAACACACTGTAGAGGAAATAGAACGCCAGGAACCTGGACCAGAACTCAACTAGGGACTAGGAGACAACCGTTGTTCAGGCAGTTTGCAGAAAGGTGGAAGCAGGCTATATACCCCACAGAACCCTTTGATAGGTGCACAGCGATCAGCTGACGCTCACCTATCCCAGGCCAGAAGTACAGTCACATGGGCCGACTGACATGGCGGCGCCCATGCTGGGAACCCCGAGTCCAGACACCGGACCGCCCGCAGTCCCCTATGCACGGGGAGAATGCTCAGCGTCCTCTCAGCCGCCGCGCCAGCTGCCGGACCGCCCGGGAGATCAAAGGAAGCCGGCGAGGAGGTAAGGCTGCGCTGATCCCCGGCAGAGCCCTGACACCTGGACATTGAGGAGCATTGTACAATGGCAGTCTCTGATTTGAACCAGTCCATGGGATTATGGCATTGGAGACTGTGTCACCTAAGGTATGATGACAAAGATGTGTGTGGGATGAGGAGTCAATAAGTGGCTATCAATACTTCATGACATTTATAAATGATTCTACGAGCATGTTGCATGTGTATTTCATCGAAGTCCTGAGTTTTGAAAATGGTGGAGAGTACGACACAAAAAATCTAGCAGATTTTCTAATATGGAATGGCATTCAACACCAGCTAATAATTGCCTACACACCTGAGAATATATGTCAAGCAAAGTCATGCAGCATCTGGGAGGAGTTAAAATCTGAAATAGATATAGAGCTATTTGCCTTAAATGACAATGACATGTGGACCATTGTTGAAAGCTGAATTACCTAAAAATAGTCAAAAACAAGTGTTTATTACTGCTGGGACTCTTGCTCACTACAAAACCCAGCTTGTTGCCAATGCATTGACCCATAAATGTTGCAAGATACAGTATAGTACACTTTATTTGGTCTTGCCAAGTAGTTAGTACAGCAGTAAATCATGAAAGTAATTCCATAATTTACTGCTGTACTAACTAGCCTTTGATTCTGCTTTCTTATATGGAGAGATAGTAGAAGAAATATATATGGAGCCCTTTGAGCATTACAATGATGATACGTTCCAAGAGGGAAAAGTATGCCTGTTAAATAAATCATTGTATGGGCTAAAGCAATGTGGTTAATACTGGTACATCAAATTAGTCGATGCACTATTTGAGAATGACTTTGGATGTTCAAATACTGATCAGTGTATGTACTACAAATGGCTAGAAAAAATCTTGTTCATCATTGTGTTGTACGAGGATGACATATTGCATGCAGGTCAGGAAAACCAGATACCCAATGTCAAATTGTTGCTGATTGACAAGTTAAAGCTGAAATATCCTTGGCTGGCACACCAATTCCTGGGTCTGCAGATATTGCAAGACATGCATTCAGGGACTGTTACAATTGATTAACAAGGGTGCAAAAGGCAATGCTTACCAAGATTGGGATAGCAGATGCCAAACCAGTCATCACACCTATCGACAAAAGCATAAAAATCACCAAAGCTTGAACAAATGAAGGGATTTCCTTATACTAGTGTTTTGAGAACTTTAATGTATGCAAGAATTGGCATACGTCCAGATATCATGCATGCTGTGAACCATGTAAACCAGTTTGCAGTCAACCCTGTAAGAGAGCACTAGACAGCCATAACAATTATCTTCAGATACTTAAAGGGTACAAATTCCTTACAACTCAAGCTTTCAGTATTAGAAGTTTTCTATAATGTTAATTGGCTTCACAGAAGGATAACAGGCATTCCTGCCCTAGATACTTGTTTGCATTAGCAGGCACAGTCATTCCTACACTGGACACTTGTTTGCATCATCTGGGAAAGCAGGAAACCACAGAGGCAGAGTACATGGCACTCACAAAGTCAGTAAAAGGAGCATTTGTGCAGTTAAAACATGTAAATTAAAAAATATATTATCAACATTGCATGGGACAACAAATGTGCAACTGACTTGTCCTCTAGAACCAAGCACCATGGGTATTCTAATAATATAGCTATTAGACACCATATCAAACAGAGTTTGTTGATTCTTAATCATTATTGTGAGACATGTAGCAAGTGAGGAAAATCTTGTTGATTGACAAAGTACAGTATGATATTTTCTGTTGAAATATGAACTGGAACATATTTGAATTGTAGAAATATTATGTAATGTTTACATTGAAAATACTCTGTGCTTTTTGTTACAGGTGAAACTTGTAAAGTTTGTAAATATTTACATTTATTGTTACTGTGTAATCAGAGACAGCCTTGAACGAGGAGTGTGTTAGTAGGGAGTGCACTCCATGCTGTTTACCTTTGGGCACTTCAAGTTAAAGTTGCACTGACATCAGAGCAACCCCTTGACTAAATGCATTATTGAACATGTGCAGCTTCACTGGGCGCCTTCCAGCACTGTCCTCCATGGCGAGCTCACATGCCCCCGATCTCCCCATAACAAAGAGTGTTTCTATACATATATAAGACCTGCTATACCACGACTGCTGAGTATACCTATTATTCTGCATATGTCTGCATCTATTATTGTGCATACCATTTACTGTGCATTCCCTGTTGCGTTCATCATACTGTTTCTGTTGGTTAAAAAATCATCTACCTGGTTATTTATTTCTTTGTGTGGACTGAGGGAGTCATTCAGACCCGCTCGCGAGCGCAGGACGCTCGCAAGCGGGTCGATGTTACCCCACTGCGCATGCGCACGATGGAGGGAGCTCCATCGTGCGCATGAGCGAGACCCGGCTAGCGACGGGGTAGCCTTCGCTCCAGGTCTCACACCAAAGGGGGCGTGCTGTCGATGTTGATTGACAGCACGCCCCCTTTGGTGGGCGTGCTGGGGGCGTGTCTGCCAGACGGAAGCTCGATGGTCACGATGGTCTTGACCATCGCGACCATCATCATGGACACTCGCATAAGCTGTGGGTGGTCACCCAAAGCTATGCGAGCATCCAGGAGGACGCTCCTCATGTAGGAGGGCCCTGATTAGGAGTGAGCGCTCTGGTCAGAGCGTCCGGCTCTGAATCAGGCCCTGAAACCCTTTTTACATCTGCTAACAAATATGGTTCTGCCAAATAACTCCTTTTAAAGGTCAAAGGAAATGAAGACTCATGTTGTTCAAAATATTACCCCTATTGAAAGGCATAAGCAAAGTGACATATAATGGGGCAACCCTTTAATTTTAACACGAATGCACATAAAATAAGATTGCTTACAAAGGTTGGTCGGACAGACTTTGTACAATTTTCATACTTCTGGCCCATTTTAGAAAAAAATATTTGAGAAAGTGAAGACCAGACATACGGTCAGAAAATCCTTTGTATAGCTGTATTGACTGGAAGGACAACAAGGAGTCATTGAGAATGGTCAGTCATACAGAGCTGAAGGGACATCCTGTGATCCGAGGGCTCGATTCAGACCCGCTCGCTAGATGTAAAACCACGATTGCCCACCAGCCTGTCTTAAGATGCCCACTTTCCCACGTCATCTCTAGGAAGTGTATGCAACAATCGGTAACATCGAGTACCATCAGAGGCGAACGCAGCACTTGTGGTTGACCATACCCTACCGCAAGCAGTGCAAGTGCTTCAGTTGGTAAAACAACCATGTGATGTGTACTATGATGCTACTTCTTAATTATGAACGCCTTGACTGTTGGTTTTTTACAAGCACTACACCCTCCACATTTATGAAAACCCGGGGTGTTCCCCTGCAGCCACGTGTTTCTTTCTTCTTTTTTTACAAATATCAATTACATGGAGAGGTGGGAATTTGAATGATAACTTGTTAAAGGAAGAAACCAGAATGATTTTCGAACTAGGAACACCATTCCTCAGATCCTAAACCATTGTCTAATTCTAAAACCCCTTTCCTCTTTTTTCTAATGACTAGTCATTTGCCATATGATTACTTTCACAAAATGTGTGTAACTATTGTGCTTAAGGTGTCTGTCTGTTATGTTTGTCCATTGCTTTTCATCTAGTAAATATATATTACTCTGTATATACTATGCTTTTTATTAAACCTAATTTAGTTTGATTACTCACCTTGTGATTATTACTTTAGCTATACACGGGACCTATAGGAGGCGCCAGAGGATTTTTTTTCTTTCTTAGAAATGTAGTTCAGTCATACCACCTTACAGATAAACGCTCACGCTCAGGGTAAAATCACAGTTCTGGGAGAAGAGTTCATCTGACTAGTGGTTTTTGAAAGTTGCTCACTCAGGTGTAAACCTACCATTAACATGTTTTACTCACCAGACATCACTC
The DNA here is from genome assembly GCA_031769625.1 of Taudactylus pleione. Lineage (NCBI taxonomy): Eukaryota > Metazoa > Chordata > Amphibia > Anura > Myobatrachidae > Taudactylus > Taudactylus pleione. Next base: position 1,683,080 of record JAUIMM010000756.1, on the reverse strand, counting down.
TGTCTAAAGAGTTGCTACTCCCTTTAGGTAGTGCTACAGTATTTCCTAGCACTAGAACAGGGAAATATATAGTCAGCAGAATCATCTACTGGAGGCTACCTTTTGTTGCCATAGAAAAATGGCTATTTAAGGCCAGTACTATATTTATAAGGAGTGAATTAATACATGTGGTGTTGGTGTTTTCTGTATGGAGGTTCTATCAGATGCCCTGTATATCTTAAACAGAATTTACCTCTGAATATAAACAGTCGTATATTCTGTAAGCCCTCATGAGCAGGGTGTAGTAGGTATTACCGCCGGCCGCATGGCCCTGGCGGTTCAAATCCCGTCAGCGGAAGCCCGGCAAAGGTGAAGATCCCGAACGCTAAATAAGGTTAGTATCGCTAACCTAATTCCCTACCCTAACCCTCCCTTAGGGTGCCTAACCCTAACTTCCCCCCCAAGTGAATAAACCCTAACCCCCCTTAAGTGCCTAAACCTAACCCCCCCTTCCCCGCAGCCTAAACCTCCCGGGGAGTGCCTAACCCTAACCTCCCCTCGGAGGTGTCTAACCCTAACGCCACCTTCCCCTAGCCTAAACCTAACCCTCCTGGGGGATGTGCCTAACCCTAATTCCCCCTGGAAGCCCTAAAACCTAACCCTTACCCACCACGGCTGTCCGCGCCCGGCGCCCAGCTTACCTTCGTTCGGTATGCCAGGCGTCGGTCTTCCGGCATAGATCCAATGACAGGCATCAAGTTTTCGACACCTGTCTTTAGTACCTTGCTGGGATATGACAGTCGGGAAGCGGGCGGTCGGTATTTACACCGTCGGCTTCCTGACTACATCCCCATGAGCAGGGTCACTTTCCCCTCTGTCTCTGTCTGTACCTTCTTCTTGAATCTTGTATGTACTTATTTGGTTATGTCATTATGTATGATTTGTATTTTGTATGATTTGTCATTATGACCTTTGGTATTTTACAAGTAAATAATGATGATGATGATGATGATGGTGATAGTGATCCTTCCACTTTGATGCAATATTCATTTTCATGGACACCTGCACCAGAAAGGCATTTGGTGTCTTATAAATTTGGGTAACATGTTCCAAATCCATTCAGTTCTCATAAAACGAAGAGTCTTCATGAAATAAATTCTCGAAGATGTAGGATTCATAATAAATACAGAGAAATCTCTCCGCACACCCTCCAAGACAATTACAATTCATTGGTTCAGTCTAGAAATCCCTAGGAATTCCTGCAGACACAATGACAAAATGTACAACAATTTATTCTGCAGAGACTAGCAGACAATTCTTGGGCCAATGCAGACCTGTGCATACACATAATTCATTTCTGCACCAGGGATAAGCGTTGATGTAAGTGCACACTGATAATGATGACACCTATGAAACCAAACATACAGATGGCCTCAGAGATGTGTACAACTTTTGCATATGGGTGGATATCCACATTTGGTTGGGTGCACGCAATGCAGGAGGAAATACGCCCAACTTGCGTTCAGCTCTGCATCGACCCCATAGAGTTTACTAGCACCAAAGGACAAAAATGGGAGCAAGACCAAGTGAGTCTCAATACAGGACAACGCAGCCAAGGCCTAAGGCTGAAGTGGGTGATTTATTGTGCCAAACTCAATTGCAAAACTTCTCCCCAAACAGATGACAAATAATCTCAACAACAACATAAAAATATGTTGCCCCTTTAAAAGGTCTTATCTAGAAAACAACATGTACTGTATAAACTCTCAGTACCTTCCCATCTGAATATTTATATGTATTATCCAGTAGAGAACAAGTGTGCAGATTTCCATGTGTACATTTTAGCTGTCTACTTCTTTTCCCCAGTATATATGTTTATCTGCATTTCTTTTCCTGCCATTCATTGGATATTCATCTCATGCATGCACCTTCTTGTCCTGTTATACTAACAGCCTGTCATATTGCAACATTTCACCTTAACCTCTTTTCACTTACAGCAATGTGAATAGACAGAGAATCACTACATTAGGCTTAAAGGGTAGTTTGCAAGACAAAGACGACTGCAGATCGGTCTCGCTGCTGGATTCATTGCCAGGGGATAAATACAATACTTAAACAGATTTGAATCCATAGAGGCTGCAGAGTCAAACCCCCTAAGCTCATGGAGGGACAATTTGCAAACGCATTGACTGAACTCCGGTGCAATTATTAGAGGGTGTATTTTAATTTACTGTTTTATTTTCTGTGTGTGTGTTTTTTACAATATAAATAAGTTGTCTTTACATGTGAACATTAGAATTAATATTGTTAGAAGAATTTGTGCTTATCTTTCACGCAAGGAAAATATTTTTATTCTAATTCTACTAAATAATTTATGAGCGTATGGTCTTTGTGCCGCAATGAAAAGACCACATTTTATAATTTTACCATTAAGCAGTTTAATCCAGAATCATCTTAAATACACACACACAGGAAATGGGAGGGGCTGGGCTGCACCTCCTAATATTAAACATGATAATAGGTGCTACCATGCTGAGACCAGTAGTTCTACAGCAAAAAGGAGAGGGGGGGGGGAGGAGCAGGTGCACACTATAAGCACTAAGAATACAAATGATCAAAATATCTATAATAGACTGCAATAATTAACATTGTTTTAAATGTAAGGTTTCTTAGTACATGTTTGGCCTAAGATGTTTGCCCAACTACCACGTCACGGTGAACCTTATACAGGTGGGTCCCTAACATCTCTAATACTGACACACTAATTAATTTATCAAGGACTTACCTATCATAGAGCCCATTAAATGTGTGTACTGCAATGCAAGGACTCATACCAGTTAAAATCACCTGGGGCAGACAGGAAGAGTGCTAGCCCAAAGAAGGGGCCTCACCTTCAGAATGTACCTTAAATACATACACACAGGAAATGGGAGGGGCTGGGCTGCACATCCTAATATTAAACATGATAATAGGTGCTACCATGCTGAGACCAGTAGTTCTACAGCAAAAAGGAGAGGGGGGGGGGGAGGAGCAGGTGCACACTATAAGCACTAAGAATACAAATGATCAAAATATCTATAATAGACTGCAATAATTAACATGGTTTTAAATGTTAATGTTTAATGTTAAATGTTAATCACCTGGGGCAGGCAGGAAGAGTGCTAGCCCCTTCTTTGGGCTAGCACTCTTCCTGCCTGCCCCAGGTGATTTTAACTGGTATGGGTCCTTACATTGCAGTACACACATCTAATGGGCTCTATGATAGGTAAGTACTTGATACATTAATTAGTGTGTCAGTATTAGAGATGTTAGGGACCCATCTGTATAACGTTCACCGTGACGTGGTAGGTGGGCAAACATCTTTGGCCAAACATGTACTAAGAAACCTTAAACCTGAAGAATAGTTACATTCACATCTGTGTTTTAACCACTGTTGCTGAGGGTTTTCTCAGTCGAGTTAATTCCAGTTTTTTACATTTGCGCTTGTCACATTCCAACATCAATATCACAGATTTTTTTTTAATGTGATACTCACAAGATAAAAATTATATCTTGGTTTTTTTTTTTCAGAAGACTTTGTATTTTCTAAATCTACCACTAGTCAATTTTTGTTTTACCAAAATGGGCAAAAAAGTGTTTCTTTTTAATAGAAATTTCAATAACATAAACCAAAACCAATCACAATTATTTTTCCCAATAAACACACAAAGAAATATTTTGTAATTCTTGATTCAGCATTAATCTACCTTAATTAATTGATGAAAGCAGTATTTCACATGTAGGTTTTCACAAAAAATATGACTTTGAAAATGATAATGCAAATTTATTTAATTTTTAATTTTCTCTTGTTTTTAGTACTTTTTACTAGAAAACCTACTGCATTAAATGAAGGGACAGGTATTTTATTTGACAAAGGAGATCTGAACTTTAGTCCCATCATATATGGCAAATTGTATTTAATGTGTACTGCCAGACAATAAGTCCAAAGGGGGCACAGTGGACCTGATTCAGACCCGGTCGCAAGCACTGAGCGCTCACAACTGGGTCGATGGTGGCCCAGAGTGCATGCGCATGAAGGAGCCGACTCCGTCGTGCGCATGCGCGAGACCTGGATAGCGACGGGCAATCCGTCGCTACGGGTCTCGCCCCAAAGGGGGCATGCTGTCAATGTTGATTGACAGCACGCCCCCTTTGGTGAGCGGGTCGGGGGGGTGGCTGTCCACACGGAGGCGTTCCCATGTGATGTCAGTGGGAGAGCTTTCGGCTCTTTTAGAGCCGAAAGCTCTCTGGGGCTTGCGGCCACGGGACCCTACCACAAGGGTCTCGTCGCGAGCCCAATGGTCACGATGGTCTTGGCCATCGCGATCATCATCCTGGCCGCTCGCATTAGCTGTGGGTGGCAACCCATAGCAATGCGAGCGGCCAGGAGGCCGCTCCATAAAAATAAAAAGACACCCTGATTCAGAGCGAGCGCTCTGCCAGAGCGTCTGGCTCTGAATCAGGGCCTGTGTTTGCAAGAGGAGACTCCACTCTTTCAAACAATGTGTACAGGCCAGTATGGGGGGATCTGCCTCTCTAATGTGAGTGCCCCTTAATTATTGGAAGCCAGATTGGGGAGACTTCTCTTCCTGATGAGAATCACTGAACCCCGGTACTGTTGCAGAGAAGGTGTATTACCTTTATTTTCTTATGGCTCCCTTCACTGCAGATGAGAGTTGGTCTTGTCCTGTGCAGTTTTAAGGGCTGATTCTGAGATGGACCCATTCAACCACTCGGCTATGGTAGTCTACTTAAGAGCTTATGCTAATACGAGAACTGAAATAGAGTTGCAACCATACATACTCACCTCACAATTGAGGATCTTAAAATATGAAATACACTAAAGGATGGTTTTATGATATATAGAAATTGCTTAATAAGCTGATTAGACCACTGATAAAACAACATTAGGCAGTACTGGCAGGCAGAATAAATGAGTCAGACCTCAGCGACACCTTTAATTTTAGGGTAAAGATAAGTGTTGACACCAACTGTATTCTTTTTGTATCAGTAGAGTGCATGCTGTATATATTGCCATGTAACTGACACTGTAAACACTGAGGTGTGGCTGTGAGCTGGCATATTTATATTTTGTTAAGCCTGACTCAAGTATACCCTATTGTCAGGATTGGTCATTCTCCCCCTACACTCAGGGAATACATTTATCATGTCACTTTTATGACATTGTACTTTATGGGCCAAATGTAATAGGGTGAGAGTTTAGAAAATGTGAGAGTTTAGCAGTAAACTCTCACATTGGTTGAGTTTTATCTTCAAAATGGGAAAACATCTGAATGAGATTTTAAATCGTGAGAGTTTTTTAAATCTAAAAAAACATGCAAGTTCGCTCTGTTACTTTGTTTTTGGATTTTATTACATTGGCAAAGTTTAAAAAGTGTCAGAAACTCTCACTTTTCTAAACTCTCACCCTATTACATTTGGCCCTATATCTTTAAATTACTGAGCTGTGCACCGCTTTCAATGTTAATGTACATACAATTATTGTTTGACCCCTAATCAAAAAGTATATCTAACACAAAGGAGCAGAGTTTAGAAACTGCACAAAACTTTATCACTTTTTTAATATTCAAACTATGAAGCACTTTGCATACTCATAACAAAATGCCTTGGATTTGCATTGGTACACCTGCCCACCTCACATCATACACATCTACTCTCTGCTTTAAGGGTATGCCACGGCAAACTAAAAGTGCCACAGGGTTTGCAAGAATGCAGAAATATCTGAAGAGGTGTATTGAGCAAAAGAGTACAGTTGAGTGCACCTCCATTCTTCCCAGAGGTTTGGCTCTTCAATCAATGTTTTTTAGGCAATAAAAGAATGATGTTCTGGCCTTGAATTATTTGTAGTGAAACAGCTGAAATATACAGTCAAAATGTCAATGGTGGGAACCGCTAGGTTACTACAGTGTTCTTTAGTAACCTACCAGTTACCACCATTGAAGTCAATAGTGGAACAGCTCATTGGCTCAGAGAGGTGGAGGCTCGTCTCTCTCAGCAAATGAACGTTCAACCAAAGAAGACCAAGGATGCCTACATGGACCAAAGAGGACCGGAATCAAGTATAGGTGAGTATGGTAATTTTTTACACATCCCAAACTGGTTTCTACTGGACAAGGGCACAGACAGGCATTAGGGACAAGGTAAGTATGTAGTTTGAGTGCAGGTGAGTATGAGTGAATGAGTGAGTGCATGTGTAATAAAAAAATAAATACCTTCAGTGTCTGTGTTCTGTGGTCTTTTTAATATTTGTTTTGCAGGTGAACTAGAGGTACCATTGGGCCCTTAATGCACCACATGCTGGTACTTGTGGCTCTCCAAGTACCAGCATGCAGGGTAGACTTGCTGGGACCTCTAGTTCTCCTGGAAAGGACAATATTATATATTCTATTTTTCACACAATCAACCCGACACCCACCAACAAAGGGTGCCAGGGATAGCCCCAAGCTATCAGCCCAGGCCTGGGCTGCCCTGAAGAGGGGGAACCCCTTTATTGGGGGGGTCCCCACCTCCCCAGGGATGCCTGGCCTGGGCTGACTAGTGTGGGGCTATAGTGCTTTGGCCTGGGGACCCCCGTGAAGCTGGTCCCGTGGCTGTGGCAATACACCCCTGCTAGAAAGAGTCAGGTGCTGGTTGTGAATAATACAGGGGACCCCTACTCATTTTGTACCCCATATTTCCACAACCAGGACTGGCTCACTGAGCCTGGTGCTGGTCGATGAAAATATGGGGGATCCCTATGTCTTTTTCCCCCCATATTTTCACAACCAGGACTGGCTTAGAAAAGGCCGCTGCTGGTTATGCTTTTAGGGTGAACCACACAGAGTTGTATTTTAACACTTTTATAGTTTTTTTCACACAGAAGCATGCACAGATCTGATTGATCTCTATTAAGTTGAATGTTTTCCATGGGAAAATATCTTGATGCAAGTTTCGGCAATGTAAGTTGTGGGAGTATAAGAAACATGCATATTTGAATGTTCTCGCACCCTATTACATTGGGTTATGGTAGTTCTAAAAATGTTCTTTTCAAAACTCTGAGCTTATTAAATTTAGCCCATAGTATCTTGATGTAACCTAGTATAAATCAGGCCCATAGTCTTTGTCCTCCTGTTTTAAAAATCACTGTGTTTATTTGCTTCTCATGTAAAGAACTATAATACAGTAGCCCAAAATAAAACCACATAACATCACACTTGCAGTAACTGATGACCACAATGCTATGATGCATGAAACAAAGACACACTGTCAAATATGTTGAAAACAAACAAATTATTTATTAAAAACTTTATATAAAAATACTATATTGAATGCCATCCTACAGTAGATAAAGAAACACATGTCACAGACCTGATTCCAAGATACTTCAATCTTAAACATCTGTCCGTAAGTTTGTCAAGTTCCACACTCACTTAAGCCTATGTGACGTGGGTTTGACACAGAGTTAATTAAAAAAACAATCACTTGGTCTGTTTACAGAAATGACTGCACTCCCCAGTGTCTCTTCCACTCACCATTAAGTTTCCAAATATAAACTGCCACCATAGAAGTTAGTTCTGGAGCGACACACTCCAAGTAGAAAGTTTCTGAGCTCCCTGTGAACTCACAATTAAGTCTCAGTAATTATTACACAAAAATAACCTCTAATATATGTATGTAGCATGGATTAGCCAAATCCACAGGCAAAATTGATCCAATAAGAATCACAAAGAGACCAATATTAAAAAAATACTCACAGTGCTTAAAGTATATGCAAATAAATTAATAAAAAAGACAAACAAAGGTAGTCTTAAGCAAATTATTTTCTTATAAACAAAAAGGGTTAAATAAGAACAATCTCACTTACAGAAATTTGCTTTTGTGGCAACAATCCCCATGTCAGAATTGAATGCCTCTTGGCATCTTTTTCAAGGTCAAAAACTTATATATATCATCTTATATATGTGAGCATACGGTACATGTGAGCATTGTTTGAACCATATTGAGAATATTCTCTGATGAGAACATGATGGTCTTTTAAAGATACCTTTATAGGATTTAATCGCATCTTTACATGTAAGCACTTTTCCAAATAACATCTCAAAAGTGTGGTGGACTTATTTTTTGCACATCAGTTCCAGTCTATACCCCTCATAATTGCACTAAAGGCTGTTACATCCTCGGTTGTATTTTATTTACCAATATTTTGTTTATGTTTTATTTTGTATATTATCTGGTGAAACCTCTTTGGAGATACATTTGAAGATTGCTACACAACATCTACTACAGAATTGGACTTCAAATGTATATGGTTCTGTATATAAATGTGTGAAACTGACTGAGCACCGATTGCTTGATATATTTGTTTATATTACATATGAGGTATACATCCTCTTAGTCAAACATAAACATATACTGTATGGGGTACATGTGGCACTCTAGGATTTGCAATATTATATTAATGTTACAATGCAGATGTAAGCTATCTGGCTATGTGTTGTCTCTCTCAATACATGATAGTTTGTCTCAGTCATGTTCCTATTCCATGCAACAAACAATGCATACTTGCCAACTCTCCCTGATTGTCAGGGAGACTCCCTGACATAGTAGCAAGCTCCATGATTGCACATTCCCCCCATTATGTAGCTGTTATATATTTGGGGGAAAAAGAAATAGGAGATATAAACATTCAAATGGTATAATCAGTAAAAATTCCTGCATTGTTTATGAGACTTAATGATTCCAATGGCTACATGCATCATATAAGATTTTGATTGGACACTTATATGGAACCTCTTGTAAAACACAATACATGAGCTAACCCTGAAAAGTATCACTATGTTTTCATCAAAAATAGATCTTACTAACTGCTTTATGGCTTGTTTACATTTGGATGACAGTCAATTTTATAGCACGTCTCTCAGATGTAGCAGTGCACACCCACTTTACCACCACACTCATAGGGGGAAGCAGTCAGGAAGCCGATGGACGAAATCCCGACCGCCGGCTTCCCGACTGTCTAATCCCAACAAGGTACTAATGACAGGTGTCAAAATAAATCATACCGATTCTGCTCATAGGTGCTGCTTGTGTGAAATAGTGTGTGCAGAATGGAGGTACTGTAGAAAATACTTCATACTCTTGCATGACAGCTGCACATACTTACAGCTTTATGGTGGCCAAGCTGGGCACATCTCCAGACTGTCACAAACATTACCGGGTGCAGCAGTGTTGTCTTTCCATCTCCCCAGAGTGCCAGACCACAGACTCCAGCAGGGCCATAACTAATGGTTGGACAGGATGGCACTCGCTAGGGGTGCGCTGGTCTAGAGTAGGCACCACCTAGCTCAGCCAGTCAACCCTTAGGGGCCCAGTCTGCTACCCAGATGACCCATTTTAAAAAGTTTTTATTATTAATTTATTAAAGCTAGATATCATGGATGAAGGCATTTACTTATATAGGTTACAATTTCTGATCAGCCAATCTGATTGTATGAGATCTGATTGTATGTGATTGTGATTTATATAAGTGCACCATTCCTTGGACTTGGTCTGTATTTCAATAGGATAACTTTGGTGACTCTGCAGAAATTATCACACCGTGCGGTTATGAAATATGATTAATGCAAAGTTCTTACTTTAAATATACTCTAAGTATATTTATAATTTTACATAACTATATATTGATATTTAGTCTTATTTTAATCAGCATTTAATAGGTATTGTTTTATTGATAAATACTGAATCTCTTTTGTACATATAAATGTAATATTATTTATGTCATGTTTTAGATCCCTTTATTTGAAGTTAAGTAATGTAATGTGCTGTCCCTGAAACTCTATATTTCCCCTCACCCATAATACTGTAAAACAGAAGAAATCCAGCATGAGATAGTCATCGGCGGGTCCATCTGGCTTTATGAAGATCCAGCTGCACACACAGAAGGAGAAGGTCCTGACCTATCCAACGTCTAGTATACACAGATCCCTGCCTATACCCAATTATTTTATTCCCTAAGGACTATTTGAATGTGAACTTATAACCTGTACTGCAGTGACCATTGGAAGTCAGTGCATTCAGAATTGAAGTCTTGTGTTGGTGCCAACCACGCATGCGCATTGTAAGGGGCGGTACTCCTTTTATTTCTTTGTGCAAATAAATGTTTTGGTCTTTGGAACTCCAAGTAAGCTGAGCAGACTTCACAATTATTTTACTTTAATACATTACTACATTGAGCTTCATTTGCCCTGTTCAGCGGTGTCCGTATTCCTGACAATCAGAAGAAGGAAATTGAGCAACCCATGTCTAGTGCCGGGCAGCAGCCTCTGTACCTTAGTGGGCAGGTCCAGAGGCTGTACTCAGACAGCACATTGCAGGAAGGTTGGGCTCTGTCAGTGATGATAGAAGTGACATTTTCACTATATATTTAGAATTGAGGAGCCTGCAGCTAGCTATCTGGGACAGAAGAATAAATAAAACAACCCACTAGGCACCTATACTGCTTAATGTCAACCTTATTTGAGCTGCTGCTTCTAAAACAGGGTACCTGCTATCTGTATCCTACCAATACCAAAAAAGATTTATATAATAACAAGAAGCGCTGCTCAAATAAATACCATGATAAATTGAAAAATATATTTTATTATTAAATAATGCCCATGATATGACTTAAAATTAATTAAAATGTAGATTAATACAACATATGAATACAAATATAACCACATTATAAACAATACCGCTAACATATATGATGTCCAGATAATATTATATCTCCAATATATTCTAATCAAAGGTTCTTTTGTTACTAAAAGTTAGTAAGCAATTTTACTTTTATTAGTCTCAGTCCAGCTTATAATTGTTAGTGAGCCAGTCCATCCTTTGTACTTTATACCAAATACCAGCTACTATTATATCAGCCATTGAGGTGAGCCATCAACTTGTATCCTAATACGAATGTGAAGCTGTGGACCTAGGACAAACGGAACCTCCCATCTGGACTGCACTGTGGAGATCCTGGCAGCAGGAGAGGTGACAGTTTATATCCCGTTATCAGAGGGTCGGAGACAGCGACTATATAAAAGCCATATGTGGTAATTACAAAACTAAAAGAGCATGCTTGAATATTTGTTGGACTGACGTTATTAACATACAAAGGATGGACTGGCTCACTAACAATTATAAGCTGGACTGAGACTAATATTAATGCCTTACTAAAGCGATAAGAGTAAAATTGCTTACTAACTTTTACTAACATAGGAACCTTCGATTAGAATATTTTGGAGATATAATATTATCTGGGCATCATAATTGTTAGTGGTCTTGTAATGTGGTTACATTTGTATGTACAGTATATGTTGTATAAATCTAAATTTTAATTGATATTTAAGTCATATCGTGGCCTTTATATAATAATAACTATATTTTTACATTTATCATGGTATTTATTTGAGTAGCACTTCTTGTTATTATATAAATCTTTTTTGCTATCTGGGACCTTTTCCGTTGGAACTGTACAGTGGACACCACACAGTGGGGGTGAGCTTCCTTACTGTCCTTTTTGCACTGGTATTGCTAGTATAGAGAAAGCTGCTAGTATAGAGAAAGCTGCTACTGCTCTGACTATACCCTGCAGTACATCATTCAGGGGGAGTATAAAATAGCATAATGTCATCTGGTTTCCTATGTGGAAGGGGCATGACCAAGTCATGGAGGAATGTGACTAGTGTTTAAGAAGATCCCATCTCCCTCCAAAGCAATTTGGTGCATAGGACTGCTTAGTATTGCCCTACCATCACATTGCTTGGAGCTGATGGACCCCACAATGTAAAGCCCTCTATTTTTATTCGCCTCAGGTCATGCCCCTCTTTAGGGTCATGCCCTCATTGCATTCTCTATATTTTGCCCCATGTTTGTATATATCTTACATGGCCTTACATCTTGCCCCTCACTCTTCTACTTTCATCCCATTATCCTACTATACTTCTCCTGTCCCCTCTTTGACCAATACCCCTCCCCTCCTGCCATTGTAACTACACAGCCTCATTATCCTCAGTCTATCCTAAGGACCACTAAATCAATTTTCCTACCTCCCCCTAATGTATCTTACCCCTCCTTCTACATTTTGTTTTTACGACCAATGTATTCAATAATATGATAAATACAGTACATATGGCAAAGTTATCAGCAAAAATTATATGGACGGTCATCCTAAATATACTGTACCATTGAATGTGTCCTTAGTTGTTTTTATTATATCTATAGTAATTAGAGAATGTATTGTGTTTCCATGACAATTGCTTCATGTAACTTGGCTGGCAGTGACAACTTATACCTATTATTTTGGTTCGCTCTGTAAGTCTAATGTCGGGTACACACTAGACGATATGTCATCCAATCTGGCGGATCGGATGACATATCGGGCACATCTGCCAGTGTGTACCCGCTATGTTGCTGAAGATGCATGCTCTCATGCATCATCAGCGACATCCCCAGTCGGACCTGCATGCTGTCGCTAAGTGTGTACCCAGCTTAAGTGTTGAAAAAAATAAAAAGGGAAAAATTTGAAAATGAAGAACCGTATAACTTTATCAACACTGCCTTTTCCATGGCAAGAAGCTCCTTGTCTCCAATTCTATAAATCTATTCTGTTATTTTCCAGAAACAGCATTGGAGAGGAGTAATATTTTCTCAGGATCTGACAGGATGGCTCTTAGAGCCTTGTGTGATAAGGTTTTTTCAAAAATGAAAGGCAAAATAGATCCAGGAGAACTAAGACTGGGGGGATGGTAAACACTAAAAGTGCATTGCCCATCCATAGACTAATGGAAACTGCAACCCTTGCAGGTTAAAGCAGGGAAAAATTTAGTTAAAGTGGCCAAGGCCAATTAAGTAAATGCTTTTAAACCTGTTGGACCTTGCCATTCATCAATAGATTTGAGTTTAACAGGTTCCTTTAGTTAATCTTTCAGGAAAATAATATAGCTAAGGAATATTTCTACAACATTTTTCCAAGTTTTCAAAATAATTTTAAGGGGTTTAGTCATGGTAAGACAAAATGTGTACGTTTCCTGTACTCCCGGAGTTAAAAGAAGGAAGTAAACCACAACAGACTGGGCTGGTGGATCCATAAAGGATGTACCCGCAGTGTCCATGACAGAGCCGTAACTAGACTTTTTGGTGCCCTGTGCCAGAAAGAGCATTAGCGCCCCCCTCATTTTTCAAAGGGACATAATGCACCCAAAAAAGGGCCATGGCTTCATGGGGAAGGGTCAGGGAAGAGATAGGAGAGGCCAGGAGATGGTGGGGATGAAATAAGAGGAAGCTACAAGCAAAAATGATAATAAACAGAAATTTGACAGGCCCAAACAGCGCCCCCTGACCTGTGGTGCCCTGTGCCATGGCACCGGCCGCACTACCCTAGCTACGGCCCTGGTCCATGAATCCAACTAGCCCCAGGCCAGTTGGTCAAAATTTGACAATGCTTCCCCAGGGGTTTCACTTATTTTGAGGACTGTAAACAGTGCCGCCTTTACTTAAACAGTTTAGGGACACAATGTAAGCTTTTAGGAAAGAATCAAGAAAAGCATAAGATTGGAAGTGAGAGTACCTGCACCGAAAATACAGATGTGTCCCTTCTCATCTAGCCTCAATACTCCATGCAGCGTGATATACCAGGCGTGAGTGAGCCATCAGGTCCTGTGCAACTCTGCTAGCATTGGGCTGGTTTATTTGCTGAAAATGCATCTACTGTAAATTGCAATATGATGTGACTAGGATGCACCAGGAGACTGTGCTGATTATTTGATATGCAACACTTGTATATCTGTGTGCAACTAAGTCTGTAAACGAAACATGGCGTTAAAAAAGATGCAGCCTCTGGATCATAACATTTTGCATGCTGATTCAGAGACTCCGTTGTACAAGGTAAAAATGTCGGAACTTGGTCCAGAACCTCTAGGACACCCCCTTTAATGACTAATTAGCCCAAAATTAATTTTAATTAGCTTAATTTGGCCAATAATTACGTCATTTTGGGGGTGAAAAAGTGCAAAGTGCAAAAAAATGGGTTAATTGATATGGGACAGGTATATGGGGGTGCTATATGAATGGGACAGGTGTTTTTAAGATTGCAGACTGCGGGTGTTAGAGACTTTATTTTGAAGTTGTTTTTTTAAAGTGTCTTTAAATTACACAAATTATACTTATAGGCATTTGTATGCACCCCCGATTTAAAATGAATGTTTATTTTGAAAAAAAAAAACGCCTGCTTTCTATCATTATTTGGCTGATTTATAAATGTGCATATAACAGCCATTTTATACAATTTGAGAACCCAAATACTTTTATTAGGGCCACTAATACACATCCTATATCAGTTGGCTTTTTTTGAGGAACAGGCAGATTTCCCCATTTTCACCTATACTTATCGCGGCTAAAAACCATGAAAAATTTTCGCGTGAATGCCACATAGTGACCTTTGTTACTGGATTGCGTAAAAACTGGAAAGCACATAGACACAAAATACACATACGTATAGTGCAAAAACTTAGCGCATGAAACTAAGCGCATTATCGCCGCTAATTGAATTTCCCCTAAGTCATTATGAAAGTTGACCTCTATTAGACTATGTTAGCCCTAAGAATAAATATACTGATTTTTAATAAATTCAGGGGGTGCTTCTATAGACAACCAGGTAAGTTACAGTACAAAAAAAGGTAGGACAAGAATTGTCTATTTTTGGTGATGTCAAATGTTGGTTGAATTGTATCTAACTGATTTTCCTCTGTAGTTTCACCAGGCAGATCTGATTAGAACCATCCAAAAGGGTAGGATAAACTTTATTGTAATTCAAATGTTTAATGGCAAACAGTGGCATAACTAGGGCAGGGTGAGTGGGGCACGTGCCCTGGGCGCCATGGCAAGCCCTGCAGAGGGGGGCACCGCTGGCCAGGGCATCGTACCAGCATGCCCTCCCCCCACCACCATTGTGTCCTGACTCTGCTTTTTAACAAGCAGGCAGGTGTGCCTGCTAGCCTGCTGCTGGCTTAGCTGCCTGTAGGGGGAGCTGCAGCGGAGACTTGCAGACCCTCCTAGGCAAACTTCATACCAAGCTCTATCCTCCTCCTGACTAGAGCTGCCATCTGCGCCAGGTGAGGAGTGATTCTTCCCTCCCCAGTGCTCTCCATCGCCACTGCCCGCTCACCACAGGTAAGTTCTTGGGGAGGTGTATTGGATGGCTACACTGCCGCAGGGGGATTTGATGTCTAAACTCAGTTGCCACCGGGGGGATTGGATGGCTAAACTGCTGCAGGAGGGGATGGGGGGGTGTTCATTTTTTATGTGGGGGCTGCTAGCTGCATTTGTGTGTGTGTAAGTGTGTGTCTCTGTATAGGCTTTCAGTGTGTGTATAAGTGTTTGTCTGTATAGGCTTTGTGTGTGTGTGTGTCTGTCTGTATAGGCTTTGTGTGTGTGTGTCTGTTTAGGCTTTCAGTGTGTGCATAAGTGTGTGTCTGTATAGGCTTTGTGTGTGTAAGTGTCTGTCTGTATAGGCTTTGTGTGTGTGTAAGTGTGTGTCTGTATAGGCTTTATGTGTGTGTAAGTGTATCTGTATAGGCTTTCAGTGTGTGTGTAAGTGTCTGTCTGTATAGGCTTTGTGTGTGTGTAAGTGTGTGTCTATAGGCTTTCAGTGTGTGTATAATTGTGTGTTTGTATAGGCTTTGTGTGTGGGTGTGTCTGTATAGGATTGTTTGTGTGTAAGTGTGTCTGTATAGGCTTTCAGTGTGTAAGTGTGTGTCTGTATAGGCATGTGTGTGTATGTGTGTCTGTATAGGTTTTCAGTGTGTAAGTGTGTGTCTGTATAGGCTTTCCATGTGCTTGTAAGTGTGTGTCTCTATAGGCTTTGTGTGTGTGTCTGTCTGTATAGGCTTTGTGTGTATAAGTGTGTATGTATAGGCTTTCAGTGTCTGTATAAGTGTTTGTCTGTATAGGCTTTGTGTGTGTGTCTGTCTGTATAGGCTTTGTGTGTGTCTGTTTAGGCTTTGTGTGTGTCTGTTTAGGCTTTCAGTGTGTGTGTAAGTATGTGTGTGTGTGTCTGTATAGGCTTTCAGTGTGTGTGTGTATATGTGTCATGGTGTATGTGTATTTGTGTCAGTGTGTGTGTGTATATTTGTCAGTATTTGTGTGTATATATGTGTCAGTGTTTGTGTGTATGTATGTGTGTCAGTGTGTGCATATATATGTCAGTGTATGTGTATGTATATGTGTCAGTGAGTATGTGTCAGTGTGTGTGTGTATGTATGTATATGTGTCAGTGTATATGTGTCATGGTGTGTGTATATTTGTCATGGTGTGTGTGTATGTGTGTCATGGTGTATGTGCATATGTGTCAGTGTGTGTATATGTGTCAGTGTGTATCTATGGTAGTGTGTGTATGTCTGTGTGTGTATCTGTGTCAGTGTGTATCTATGGCAGTGTGTGTATATGTGTCAGTGTGTGTGTATATGTCTGTGTGTATCTGTGTCAGTGTGTATCTATGTCAGTGTATGTGTATCTGTGTCAGTGTGTGGCAGTGTTGAGAGACAACGCGGGGGGATGAAGGCGTGCTGAGAGTTGATGCAGGGGGGAGATGATGGTGTGCTGAGAGACGACGCAGGGGAGGGAGGCTATGGTGTGACTAATGCTGCCCATCCACTACGATTTTGACAGGCGATTGCACGATAACGACGCCGTTATCATGCAATTGCTTGCAAATTGTCCACAAGTTGAGCAGTAAAATGTTAAAGCGATGCGCGTGCCTGCTGGTCATTTTTAACATCTATCATCACCGGAACATGACGGTCAACCTGATGACCGCCGTTAGGTTACCATGTTTGGGGATGATTGACCTGCATACACTGTATGCACTTCACCCCTAGGGGGATGATGGTATGATTATGATGTAATCATGCCATCGTTCCTGCATCTTGTAGTGGATGGGCAGCTTAAGAAGAGACAACAAGGAGGAAGATGATGGTTTGGCAAAGAGATGATGCAGTGAGATGATGGTGCGGCTGAGAGACGCAGGGGGAAGGAAGTTACACAGGGGGAAGGGGTCTGGTTGAACCGCTATCATATGATGATGACCTTGTTAATATTCCTACACAAACAGGCATCTTCCGGACGATGTGACCTACATGAATATTAATACCGACTGAAGACGCCATCATCCCATGGAGGATGTATTTCTTCAAAGGTTCCACATTGTGAGAAACCACCGTATAGGTAAGGTGCATATGGAATAGAAAGGAGTGTTCCTAGACTGACAAGAAATTGGTGGTGTGTCATGTTGGCCCACCCCATTTTCAGTAGCCATGACCCTTTCGTTGTTTGACCATGCCCATTTTTTGCCTATGTGGGGGGGGGGGGGGGAGAAGGCCTCCAATCTTAAATTTGCCCTGGGCTCTGAAGATCCTAGTTACGCCACTGATAGCAAAGTATATTTTCTAACATAAGCAATGAACATATATATTTAGTTAAATAGAACGTTAAAAAGGTTTGGTTGAATTGTTTTGGAAAACTCTCTTCTCTTGTTTGATCTTGTTTAGGTTTAGTGTTTGTTTACTTGTTTACTGTTGATTCTCAATTATGTAGATCACAAGGATGAGCATGTGGCCTGCAATGTGATCACTTGGCACTGTTTGTTTACATAACCTAAAAGAGATTCCATTGATATTTAAATGATATGATTTATATTTTGTATATTCCCTGACTTTCTACCACTGTGACCAAATGTAAACACATTTCTCATATCAATCCATAGCTGAAAATGCAACGTATTCCATTTACATGTAAAAGTCAATTCTTTTAAATGGTGCCCGGTCAGAATGTCGACACGAGAATTTCAACAGGTTCTAAAATGCCGAGCCATTAAAGCAGTTAAACTTACTAAAGTCAATACAATAGATAGAGATATTAATTATTTTTGGACATAGTTCTCATAACTGCTTTTCACCAATCCATTGTTATCTGAGTTATATGAGTTTGTATATTTTTTAAAAATTAAAAAATTTGGATTTGTAATATTAAGCTCATTTATTTGAGTACATGCTGTATGGTGGCAAGCCATCTGCTTTACTGATATTCATTTTGTCTGATACTTCCTTCAGCCACATTACTATATGTGGCATGGTTTTAGTATCATTATTATGCAACATATAATAATGTTACATAATAATGCAACATAATTATATATGAGTTTATCCCTTTGTAGACACAGAGGAAAAATTTATATTTAATAACTTTGCCTTCTCATGGTCAATTGCTTGTGCCCAAAGCACCAGTTTAATCCTATAGGAGACCAATAACTATCCTTGCTTTTTTACAATTGATATAATTACATAATTATTGGGCTATTGGTCCTGCTCTTTTAAGCAACTTGCTCATTTTCAAGTATAGACAACCTGCCATTTTGGAAATGTTCCTTGATTTTGGGGCTTAATTCTATTGATGAACGTATGGCTGGGATTTGTTTTTTGTTTTTTTGGGGGGGCTACATTGGATAAATGTTTTTGCATTGTGGATGCACTCCCAAAAAGCTATGCACGCGCCCTTATGAATGCTTGAGGCTGGAGGCAGATATAGGCAAGGGCAGTGGTAGTAGGCACATGTAGACAAGTACTGTAAGGGTGAGTTCACGCTATTGTGACCCAGAGGGAGACAAACGTAAGCCTGTCGACTCTAGAGACATATCTCCGGGTGCTGAGGGTGGGTATGCAATGATGATGTTGGCTATCAGCCGCACTAAAGAAGCATATACTAAAGTAAATTCACCTGGCTCTTCATATTTTTGCGGTTTGATATAGCAGGATAGGATACAATGGTATGTGAACCCGATATGCCAATAAGATAGCACAGCAATTTAAAGTGTTGCATCTGTCTTGGGTTTACAACTTTAACCATGATGGTAAAGCATCTTTTACAGCTGTAAAGCCAAATTGGTTTTGATGCTTTTTTTGTGGATCAGCATTTCATGCTTTGTTGTGGTATTATTTTTCATATCAGCAGTACTAGCCACTTGTAACTGATTATGGCTATACAGTATTAGTTAAAATAATTCAATAAATTAGCAGCTATCTATTACTTAATTGCCATTTCCATATGACTTGTTGCAGGAACAAGGATTCCAATCCTTAAGTACCTCCTGCAGGCCATGTTTTCAGGATGTCAGCTTGTAAAAACAGGGGGAATATTTACATAAATAAATAACTTGCCTTGGAGGTGTTTTGTTCCTCATAATACAAATGTTTTCCTAAGAAAAAGAAAGTGACCAGATAAAAACTCCTCAATAATAAGTACTGACATCAGAACTTACTGTTATTATTTACAGATATATAATAGTTTAACTTGTGTTTTTATTTTATATAGCTAGATAATTACAGTATATTTGTTGGTGTTGGGAATGTAACATGAATGAAGAATACGAAAATATATTTGTGCATGTAATGAAGATACTACATTTTAACCTTCAAACAAAATGCAATCTCAACAGAATAATAATAGTCTAAATAAGTGCACTACAAATGTATTTTCTTATGATTTGTGATAATCAACAATTTAGTTCCCTGTAATTTAATCTGATTGCATATGATCTTTTTATTTTTTATATGTGTACTGTCTATGTTGTGTTGTGCTATAATTGATAGTGCACAGTAGCTTTCGGATAGAGGGGGGCATAGTGATGGGAATGGAAAATGGCTCCTCAATTGAGAACATGGCAGTGTATTATTTTTTTAGTATTTGCTGCCCATGAATAGTACATAGTTACATTTTTACTTTTGTGTGGACACATATGTAGCAACAGGAAAAATATTATGCAACAAAATATTGCAATCACATGCAACAAAATATTGGCATAGGATTGAGCTGTGTGTTGAGGCCTCCAAATCCTTTATATATGTTACAGAAAATCTGATTATTAAACATAATTGTTTGTTATAATATTAATAATTAGAAATAAATATCTCCTATTTTGGAAATGCAATAAAGAAAATCCACATACAGTGAAAATAAATGTGATTTTTAACAATTTTAAATGATGAATTCCCTTGTGAGGTGAGAATTTGCTAAAATCTTAGATGGTATTAAATACATATAGTTAATATTTTTCCACAAGAGTGTATGTACAGCAATTGAAAACATTTAAAAAAACATTTAGTTTCTACTTTTAATTTTTACAGTTTACAGCACCTAATGCTTTCTACCAATATTTAAAAATCTTTGAAATTATTATGAAATATATGGATATCTGTGTAGACAAACTTTTATGGTATAAAGTTCAGTCTCAAAGGCGTATATCAAGGGAAAAAACTATTGAAATGCAAAAATGAGGAGGGACTACTGGCCCTAAAGAACAAAAATAATTCTTCAAAAAGGATTGTTATTGTGTATTTCTTAAAAAAACATGTAATGACTAAAGAACCCAGTGACTAGAAATTATTTTCTTTGCTTCATTTACATTTGCCAGTCATGTCCTCATTGATGATCTCAGATTAGAATGCAAATAATAATACACTGGCATGTCGTTGCCAACGACTACATCTAAATATGCAGTTATTATTATTATTATCCTTTATTTATATGGCGCCACAAAGGTTCCGCAGCGCCTTACACAGTACATAAATGAGCACACAAGAAAAACAGTTAATAGTAATAAAAAACAATGCAGGACAAGGACATGGTTATAAACATAGCTGCATAACACAAGCAGCAGGACATGAGCAACCAGGTGTTAGGTGTCATTGTGGGGAGTTAGGAGTAAATGGGGGAGGAGAAGCACATGAGGGATGAGGGCCCTGCTCGTGAGAGCTTACATTCTAAAGGGGAAGGGCAGACAGACAGGGGCGACATAGAGGGGTAGATAGTGAGGAAGGAGCATGGAGCAGTGGGTTAGGATATGTGCTGCGGAATGTGTGTATATAAGATGACCTGATGTTATGTAAAAATTAAGTCCTTCATACATCTATCTCTATGATAGAAAATAGATTGTTTGTGTTATTTACATGAGAGATGTACAAAGTAAAGTAGAAGCACTTTAATTTGTGTGTTACATTTTAGCATCTATATACAGCCTGACAAGAAATGCAGCTATTATGGGACTGTCCCGCCATCCTAATACAGTAACTACTTTAGTCCCAGCTGCTGGGTGCTATGCCATGCTCCTGTGAGTATGTGCATCTCACATGCTAGACCCACTCACAAATGGGTGCAGCCATACATGATGTGGTCCCACAGGATGTTGCAGTACCCAGGCCCAGAATTTCTCTTGGCAGCCCTGGAGGTGACAGACAGAATGAGGAGGGAATGGGGCTTAGTAGTGGGGTAACAAGACCATGGAGGGAGGTGGTTGAGAGTGGAGGTATAGGAGAGGTGGGGGAAAGAAGCAGAGGGTTGGAAGCAGACTGATGAGAGAAAAAAAGGAAGAACAGCAAGTGGAGGAGACAGGAGGGGGAAGAGAGGGATGGATAAAGTAGAGGATTATGTGTACATAGAATATGGGGGTTGTGTGAAGTAAGGGTGTTCATGCTGTGGACAAGGTAATAATTGAGATGCAAACTGGAGTGAAGGCTGTGAGATATAGAGACAGTGTGGATTAAAGTTGTTAAATGTTCAAAAATACATGTAAAGAACAGTGCTGCTTATGTATGAGCACAGCTCCAAAAGTGATATATAAAGGAGAGGTGTGTGAGTAGTGGGTGCAGGAATTAGTTTATAAACAAATGATTAAAGTGGATAGATGTGACACAATTGGAAAAGGCAATACAAATTGAATGAGGACAAAATTACAATGTACCCGAGCTGATCCAGTCCGAAGTGTTCTGATCAACAAAGATCAATCAACAAGAGCAGCATGCAGATAGGGGAGTATTTGCAATGTCTAAGCAGTGAGTGCAGTACGTAGTTGCCTGGATATGCATACAGCAGAAGATGTTGATTTTGTTCATTCACATAAGTATGTTGCTTGTTGTTGTTTAGAAAGTGGTCTGGTTTTGAGTTTCTTTTCCCTCAGTTTTCCTCCAGTTTAACTCCGGCATAACTCCGACTTAGTTATCAAATTGTATTTACACTTATAATCTGAACACTTTGAATCTTAACACAGACTTGCACTGACACATGCGGCCATGTTCAGTCAGACATTATGCGCCTGTCATAGGGCACATGCAATGTCCGATGGTGTGGCCAAAGGTGGGCTGATAATGCTTCTTTGTATGCACATTGGCAAATTCACACCACAGCCGATGAACGTCTTAATAGGACTCGCATCAGCCACGGCTTTAGGTTAAAGCTGCAGTAGCGACTGGAACAAAAGACGCAGCAGTTACTGCAATAGTGTCCACCTCTGAATCACCCTCTCTTTGATAATGTGTTGTAAAAACATTTTGCGCAAAAACATTAGGTATTGTAAATGTCTAACCAAAAAAGTTCACACTATTTTAAACATGCACTGCTATGTTTTTATTTTATACTTAATTACCGTTAGACAGTAATTTTGTTGAGCTATTTCATTGAGATGTGTATGCCATAGTCTTTTGAGGTTTTGGGGGACTGTTGGTTTTGGTCTTTTTTTTTTGCTTGTCTGTATATGGATGTGATTTATTTGCAATCCAGACAGCCATATTTTCCCAACATTTTTCACTTGTCATAGTTTATTGTATTTGGCCATATAAACTCTTACATAGCAGAATTTAGAAATAAAAATGACATGTACAAGTACAATGTAATATGTGCATAGTTTTGAGTTTCCATTTGGCCAAGGATTAAAGAGAAAACTTCAGCCAGTTCATTTTTTAAATTTAAGATGGAAATTACATATCACAATCCAATTAAATAGCAACTATTTAGTTTGCAGAGAGAAAGATGTACTCAGTAACATGGGATCCAAATCATCTGCTTCTATAAATGTTAGAACACCCTCATATACTGTACAGGATGTAGTCGGCATCCTGGTGCACACAATGCCAGCTGATAGAATCATGGTGCAGGAATCCCGACAGCAGTCAGAATCCCGTCTCCAGAATCCCGATGGCTGCGATCCCGCTGGAGAATATTAGGGTTATAGTTAGGTTTAGGTACTAGGGTGAGAGTTAGGGTTAGGCTGCATGAAGGGAGGGTTAGGGTATGGCTGCGGGGGGGAGGGTTAGGCTGCAGGAGGGGAGGGTTAGGGTTAGGCTGTGGGACAGGTGGGTTAGGGGAAGAGCCAGGATTGCGTAACCAACCCTACTGTACAGTATATTAAATTTATATCTTAAATACAGATATTTAAGTACTTCTATTGAATTCTTTGTGAGAAGACAGGGAAGGCCGTTTGGTCACTCTTAGGTTTGAACATACAAACTTTCTATGGAACATGACAATGGTAAATGATAAATGGTAAACCATTGAAGAGAGGTAGTGACAGTGTACCGTCATAAAATCTACTGAAAATCCTTATGAGAATATAAAAAAAATATATATACAGTATATATAATCTTTAAAGAGCAATACATTATTTTGTTACATGCACAGATAGTGTTTTGGTATTCAAATTACTTCAACAACAGATATTACCAGTACATATCTCAACAACAATAGTATTTAGTTACAAAATATTTATCAAGGTGCCCACAATGAAAGAAAATACAAATTACAATTTAATAATAATAATAATAATAATAATAATAATAATAATAACAACAGTAATCATAGTAATTATTATTAATAATATTATTACTATTATCCCCCCCCCAGAGATTCCTAAAGATGTATCAAATTGTAAATTGACATTTAAGACATTACACACCATTTATTTCAATGGAACATGATATTTTCATTTAACTTTCAATTTTGCAACATTTGTTTTTGTAAAACTAAACAACCTTTAGAATTGAAAAGTATTTTTTCACTTAAAATACATCGATAAAGTGTTAAATTCAAAATTACATTTTTTTGTGAAAAAAAAACTATCTACATTGAGATAACTCATAAAAACCTTAAAAATAATAAAAAAAATAAATAATATCAGAATACATATCATGCTGCATGCATGGATACCAAATATGAATAAGTTTACATACATATGGGCAGCACAGTGGCACAGAGGTTATTATTGCTTCCTCACAGAATGAGCTCAATTTCCCACCATGGCCCTTTTTGTGTTGAGTTTGTATGCTGCCCCCTTGTTTGCTTGGTGGTGCTCTGGCATATTCCCACACTAGTACAACTACATACTGTAAGGTTGATTCAAATCTGAAAATGAACTCATTTGTGTATTAACTGTATGTGTACTTAATGTATGGGGCAAGAATTGATGTGAATGACAAATACTCTTTGTCCAGCACTTCATAAAATAATAGCACTCTATAAATAAATGATAATGTACTGAAATTAGAATGTCACAGAAAAGTGTATTGGATTACAGTGGAATGTGTCCTTGGGGCACATTATTAATTGGAAGTCAGCAATGTCAGCTGTTTTAGTTACCCTGCACAGAGATGTCTGTTTTTTTGTACATCATTAGAAGAACAGCAGAATTTAATACTTAAAATTAGCGCTGTGTTTTAATAGGCAGGACTCATTGTGGTGTCACAAATCCCAACAAAGGGGACAATTGTCTAGGGGAGAAAAATATGTAATTAATAAACCATTACTGTGGTTGGTTTTGTTCCCCTGTATTTGAGAAAGGGACATACCCTTTCCGTCACACTACACAGTTTCTCTGGACATTTTTATTTGTAGTTAGTGCTGGGTATATAAAACCACTCCACTGGGATTCAAACATATGTTTCTGAGGAAGCTGTGCACCACTGCACTGCAAAATGCATTATTGGAGGACCTGCTTTTTGGAGTTTCCGAGAGACACCAACATCCATGCATTCC
Organism: Taudactylus pleione; assembly: GCA_031769625.1. NCBI lineage: Eukaryota > Metazoa > Chordata > Amphibia > Anura > Myobatrachidae > Taudactylus > Taudactylus pleione. Next base: position 1,658,177 of record JAUIMM010000756.1, on the reverse strand, counting down.
TCCCTGTTGGACTCCAGTTTTTCCTATGAATCCTGGATTATCGATTGGATAGTAATATCTTGACTACAGTATCATACAATATATCCTACTATGCCTCAAACATTTCTAAACCTCTGTGGAAGACTCTCTAAACAATTGGATTGAGTCTGGATTATGATATATGTTTACACTATGAAACAAATGTTTTGTCCTTCTGTAGTAAGTGCTGTTTCTTAATTGCTTATGTCTCAAAAGTACAGAAAATTTTATTTATTCCCCTCAAACTTTGCTTTTGTGACCAGGACACAATGTGAGAAAAATCAACATATGTATGAAAATTAACATATAAAGTTGTACAAATATGATCAAAAAAGAATTAGATGTGAGTAGATTTTCAAGATTTGCGATTATACAGTACATCACTTTCACGAATCAGACCCAGATGTAGTCTCCCATAATGTTCCATTATACTATCTGTCACGACCTGGCAATTGAGGTTTCCAGTCAGAGGACTGGGAGTCCCGGAGACTAGGTGGGGAGGCAGCAGTAAACGAAGAGGAAGTAGATATGACTTCCTCATCGGCTAATTGCGAGTGTTAATGAGACCTCACCAGCGGCGCGGAGTATAATTAATTGGTGATTTCCACCAGTGACCTCTCCAATTGAGATATGGGTTTTAGCTGTGCCCAATGAGCAGGTCGCGGCCCCCTGTTCAGGGACCCAGGAATTAGCAACTGACAGGGCGAGAAGAAGACAACTGAGTGGCTGGAGGTTATCAGTGGTTAATATAGGTAATCACTGATGTAAGTAATAGTGAAGTATGGCCCTCATTCAGACCCACTCGCAAGCGGGCGCACGTACGTTAGGCGTACGTACAAAAATATGTAAATTCAATGGCTCGCTCGTATTTTCGTTCGCATCTAAAATTCCTCCCTAAACTCTGACGACCCCTCCTCTAACTAACGAGCGTACGAAATAGCGAGCGTACATCCCCGAATTGGCTTGAAAGGAACGCACGCACAAGTATAAACAGGAAGTGGCCTTGTCAGATGTCGATTACCTGCTCCTTTATTCTGCCTACCTCCATCAATCGTATCATGCCAATCAATGTATCAATTAGCTTAATTGTTTGTTTTTTTTCAACACAATGCAAGAAACTTTACTCTTGTCCGTGTTTGTGTTTACCCGCAGAATACGTACGGATGAAACATTCGCTTTTATTGTTCAAAAAACATGTGAACCACAATTAAACAATTGTTCTATTGCTGTGGATCCCCGCATATTTCCCTGGGTTCATTTCTTTATTTAAATTTGCTTACGCATGTCACTGCATCAAGCCTATCATAACTCTCCAGAGATTTCTGGCCCTGTCGAACACATGACTCATACACTAACCAATAAAATTGCTCCTGTTAATTTCCAAAATACATTAGCCAATCAGAAAATTTTTACACACTTTATCAAAAATGATTTTTAAGAAAAACCCCATTGCCATCATGAGAGCCTCCGCATTCACCAGGCGCGAGCTGCTGGTGCTTACGGAGGTCATGGATCGCTGGATCACCAGCCAACCTCAACCCATGACCAACCGGCAGAAGCGCTCCGCGTATGCGGAGGCACGGTCCCGCCTGCGGTCCTTCGGCTCACGCCGCAACATCGGGCAGCTGGAGCGCAGGTGGTCCGACCTGCAACGGCGAACGCCCCACTTGCTGGCATGCTTTCGCATGCAGATCCTGGAAAGTAAGTGTTATGTATTGTGGTTTTAATGTTTGTGTTTGTGGGGCAAACTGCGTGTGCATGTTTTCCTGTCTGTCCTATTTCTTATTTGTACTCATATCTGCGTGTGCATGTTTTCCTGTCTGTCCTATTTCTTATTTGTACTCATATCTGCGTGTGCATGTTTTCCTGTCTGTCCTATTTCTTATTTGTACTCATATCTGCGTGTGCATGTTTTCCTGTCTGTCCTATTTCTTATTTGTACTCATATCTGTGTGTGCATGTTTTCCTGTCTGTCCTATTTATTATTTGTACTCATATCTGCGTGTGCATGTTTTCCTGTCTGTCCTATTTCTTATTTGTACTCATATCTGCGTGTGCATGTTTTCCTGTCTGTCCTATTTCTTATTTGTACTCATATCTGCGTGTGCATGTTTTCCTGTCTGTCCTATTTCTTATTTGTACTCATATCTGCGTGTGCATGTTTTCCTGTCTGTCCTATTTATTATTTGTACTCATATCTGCGTGTGCATGTTTTCCCTCTATTTCTGATTTATTCATTCTACTCCTATTTGGCTTATTTTTTGGGTTGTTTTTTTTTTTTAGTTTTGGTCCCCGGATTTGTCCATAAACTAACCGCAATTTCTTTGACATATTTTAGGGGGAAAGCCAAGACTCCGCCGTCACCGTCCGTCCAGACGGTGTTCCCGGCCACTATCCCCAACCCCCAGCCAACACTCCACCCCAAATCTTTCCCCTATTCCCCACTCCTCCCCATCCTTCCCAGACCCTCTCCCGGAAATGTCGGGCCTCCTTCCCCTCCGTCCCACTTCCCCCTCTCCTCCACCCACCCCTCTTCCAATTACCCCCTCCCCGGAGTCCATCATAACTCCTCCCCATTCTTTGGGGAATGACGGATCCTCCGAGGAGGATCATGGAGGCATTTCCGGAGCTCCCGTTTTGGCTCCCGGTATGTTTTTATTTTGTTTTTTTTTAAAGCACAAACTGTTTGTATGTAATCATGTGTCGTGCCTTTCTTCGTGTTTTTGTGGCTTGACTTTTGGTGATTTTGCAGTTTGCCTTTACCTCTTCCTGGTGATCTCAACATACACATATCACACCTGTGGGAATTTGTACATAGGCCTTGTATTTTTGGCAGCACCCCCTTTTTTTTTTTTTTTTTAGGTTTAGGAGTGATTTCGTTGTGTTTTTGTTTTTTTAATGTGGATTCCCTATTGTTGTATTAACCCACACACTTTTCTCACCCACAGAGGAACAGAGGCGTCGGCAAGAGGTGGCGGATTGTGTTGGCCAGATGCGCCAACATGTAATTGGCATTCTGGTGGCCCTCGACCGGCTGTCTGGCCTCCTTCGCCAGTAGTTTTTTTATTTTTGTTAACGTTTCAAAATAAATTTATTCAGACAAATATACGTTCTGGCTCATTTTTTAAATCCAAAACCAAGATAGTTTAGCATGACATAAGTAGACTGTTCCTGCAAGGATTTCCCTTTTTTAAAAGTTAGATTGTGTTTTGTCTTTGTATGTCAAACAGACACAAGAAACACATAACAGTAACAATGTCATTTCCCTTTTTGGGTGTAGTGTCAATTACATATTTCTACATTTTACAGGTTCCTAGTTGGTGCGCAAGCTGCTTAGGCCAATCTTACAAATCCCAAGGTTGGGCCAGGCTTCCTTTTGGTGTGGGTTGGGAAGCTGAAAACATATTTCAGTTTAGCTCAACTGGCGTCAGTACTGGATTACCCCTTAGTCAAATGTAACTTGTGTTAACCTGGTTACACTTGCTGTTAACGTCCCAAAAAAGGAAGACCATTTCACTCTCCAAACATTTATTCACAACATAACAGAGAAAACAAAGTGGTCACTCCCAAAAAAAGAACACAGTGATAAATTCAAATACAACACATACCAAGAAATAATTAAATAAAAACAAAAAATCAAGAACTGGTTGACGAAGGACCATGCCAACATGATTCCACAAACATGGCGTTGCAATATGGGTTCCAGAATATATGCCCAAAAGGACCAGATCCAGGTTTGGTAAGGGTAGCAGGAAGTAGTGAGCGTTGGAGTGCCAAAGATTATGTGAACAAACAGAAGATGGTGAGAAAAAAAACACAAAATTAGATGTTCGCAAACAAACACAAACACATTAGGTATAAACACTGTAGTTTTGTTACAACTTACCTAAAAAATCTGGCCACCACTTCATCGCGTATGGCCCCCCCACATACTGACCTCCGACCAACCTCGGGGGGGCCATCCTCAGGTAAGGCATCCTCTGGCTGCATTGGGACACCACTCCTTATGGCAATGTTGTGAAATATCCCACACAGGACCACAATTTTAGACACCATATCCGGCACATACATGAGCTCGCCACCAGAGCGGTGGAGGCATCTGAATCGGCCTTTTAAAAGGCCGATACAGCGCTCCACCACTTGCCTGGTGGCTGTAAGTGCGGAATTATACGCACTTTGTGGCCCTGGTGTGGGAGCCAAATAAGGAGTGAGCAGCCAGGACATGCAAGGGTATCCACTGTCTCCTGTGAAAAAAAATAGACAACATCAGGAACACTGTGTATCAAGCTTAACATTGTTATGTACTAAAGGTCTCCACTTACCCAGAAGCCACGCATCACCAGCTTGTAGGTTGGTTAATTTCTGCCATATCCCTGATTGCCGGATGATGAAGGAGTCATGAGCACTTCCTGGTAATTTAGCATTCAGGGACAGGATCTGGAGGGAGGCATCACATACCACCATTACATTCAGGGAGCGATAGTGTTTCCTGTTTCTAAATATTGCCTCCAGCCGTGCTGGAGGCTGAAGTGGTATGTGAGTACCATCCACAACCCCTATGATGTGTGGGAAGCCAGCTATTTGGTAAAAATTGGCCTTGGCCACACTAAGGGCACCCATATCCAAAGGCATTTTAATAAAATGATGGAGGTGCTTGAATAGTGCCTCCATCACTGCCCTCAGGATCCAGGAAAAGGAGGATTGGGAGATGCCCGCCACTATTCCCACCGTTGTTTGAAACGATCCTGAGGCACAGAAATGTAACACCGCCATAAATTGCATCAGTGGTGGTATTGCTGTTGGACTGTCAATTTTGCCGCTCAAGATCACTTTCTATTAATGAGAGAGTGTCTATGATGATTTTGGGTGGTAGACGGTAGCGTCTTAAAACCTCATCATCGGGCATTCCAAAAAGGGTGACAGGTGTTCGAAATATCTGGGGCCTTGCATGCCTACGATGCCTACGCCTGGGACGAGTTTGAGGTTGGTCGTCTTCTGGGAGCAGGGCCAGAACAATTCGCCCCAGATCTACCTGAAATTCAAAGTTTACAATGTAAGGCTTTTGAGCCACCCCAAAAGTAACATAAAACAACTTAGCTTTATGATACCATCCATAGCTGCTTATATGCCGGGGTATTGTCATGATACGTATAAACTGTAAAAAAGCCAAAAATGAGACATCAAAAATTTAGAGGGTGATTTTATGTTTGTCAAATTGGTGCAAGCCAACACATAAAATAGGCGAAACACACATTTGGCCATCGATGAAAACGACATTGCACACCGTACGTCAAATAGGGGTCAAATGGACCCCAAAAATGGAAAATGGAAAAGCAAAACTGGTTTACATGATGAATAAGCCTCGAAAAATGCGTTAATTATTTCGCAAATGCAAGTCACTACACCAACAGTCAAAAATGCGTTAATTATTTCGCAAATGCAAGTCACTACACCAACAGTCAAAAATGCGTTAATTAGTTCGCAAATGCAAGTCACTACACCAACAGTCAAAAATGCGTTAATTAGTTCGCAAATGCAAGTCACTACACCAACAGTCAAAAATGCGTTAATTAGTTCGCAAATGCAAGTCACTACACCAACAGTCAAAAATGCGTTAATTAGTTCGCAAATGCAAGAAAAATAATGGACTTACCAAAATCGAATATATAAGATTTCCAACAAAAAGGTCTTTGGGTCCGAAAGCCAAAACAAACTAAAATAGATGAAATTAGTGTAAAAAAAAATATTTAAAACAAAAAACCAGAAGTAGACACCAATTGGCCACAAATTAGACTGCACAAAACTTACCAAATCAGGAAACGATGGCAAAAAATAAACCAAAAAAATGCGAACGGAAAACCAAAACAACTGTAGCAAAACAAAAAAAATACAAACACCGCCAAATCCTCCAACCGCAAACAACCAAATCCAACCAACTTAACCGCCAACAATCCAACAACGCAACCTCGACTCCACACACACCAAGCCATAAATAGTGTTTATTTTCCCGCACAAATTAAGGATGAATCATAGGGACGCACAATCAATGATGCGGCCGCAAACTAAGGACGCATGTATAAATACGTCACGAAATCACATTTAATTTCTGGTTGATTTCATTCTGGAAGCAGAGACATGGCTTCAGACCAGGGAAACAATGGCCAAAAATCCGGCGGTAAGGCCTTCATGCATTTTGTCTCAATGATTCTTTTAAAACATAATATTGTGCAAGTTGTGAAGTGGCTAAATCTGCATATTTACCCAAATAGGTGAGGAGGATGACATGGAAGAGACTGCTGGCCCCAGTCAACCCGCCAAAGCTGCCAAAAAAAAAAGGCAGCCACATTTCACAAGCAAGGAGATGGAGGTTTTGATCCAGAAGTGCGTTGACATCCTGCCCCAGGCAGCCAGGAATATGAGCCAAAGCCAGAAGTGGAGAATGTGGGAGGAGGTCGCCGTTGCTGTCAATAGGGTGGGTGATTATGTCCGTCTAGCCCGGGATGTCAAATGGCGGTAAGTAAACACTTTCCCATCCTATAAACAAACCCCATTGTAAAAAAAAGGATAATGGTTCCAATTTCATTCCACAGATGGGCAGACTTCAAATATCGTCTCAAGCAAAAACTTGCCGACAGGGCTAGGCATGCAAGGGGGACAGGTGGGGGTCCCACCCCTGTGTCATTGGAGTTGACAGACTTCGAAGAGCTGGCACAGGGGTGTGTGCAGGCTGTGGAGGTGTTTGGCGTGTCCAACATGGATACGGACATGCCAGACTTTGCGGCTCCTCATGTTGGCCAAGGTAAGTCTTGTGATGTCACCAACTCTGAAATGCTATTGTGCCAATATGTAGATTCTAATGTGAGTCTTTTCGCATTTTTCCTAACAGAGACAGAGGCGGATGAGTCTGCTCCAGAGGGGAGCCTTGGCCGCAGAATTTCTGCTGGCTCTGCAGGGGAGGAACCAGTACATCCGGCTGAGGACCCTGCAGAAGCCAGTCCAGGGCATGCCCCCTCGCAGGCAGTGGGCCTCCTCACAGAACTCAATTTTAAATCGGATTTCCATACGGAGATTCTGCAGAGGATGGACGCCAGTCTGATACGGGTGGCTGAGGCCCTGGAGCAAAATGCTGCGGCCAACGTGACCATTGCTCAGGCCCTGGCGGAAAATACCAGGGCCAACATCCGCATCGCCGATGCCCTGGAGCAGCTCGTTCGCCAGCACATGGTGGAGCCGACCTCCCTTCCTGCCGGAACATCCGGATCCTCCACCTCTGGCACAACATCAGCCAATCCTCCAAATGTGCCTAGCCCTGTGCCTAGTCCAGAGGCCACAACATCTGCCTCTGGACAGGCCAGCCCGATGGCATCCCGGACCCGGTCTGGCGCCCACCCTCACCCAGCCAAACGGGCGAGAAAACGGTGACAGCAATGGCGACTTTTCCCACACTCCTTCTGTGCTTGGCTCATATTCCTTTCTGGTCAAAACTTCCCTCTCCTTTCTTGTGAAATTTTTTTAAATTTGGTATTTACGTTTATGTTACCAGTTATGGCTTTTTTTTTTTTTTTAACAAATATCTTTGACACAAAAAAAAGGCAACAAAATATTAGGCCAATTTGTTTGTGTTTAAACAATAAATTTAAAACAGAAAACTGACATTGTATTGTGACATTATTGTACAAATGGGTTACATTTAATCCTGGCCCTAAAGGCAAAAACTGACCCTCTTAAAAAAAAAAAAAGGCCTCTTTAAGGAACGTTTAAAAAATCACATAGCGATGCAAATTCCACAGTAAACCAAAAAAAAGGGGAGCTAATTAAAACATGATGACATTATTGTTACAATAGGCCATAACCAACAAATTGTGGCCAAAATAAAACACCAAAAATGTACGCTAATTGATTGTGTAATCATGACATTAGCAGCTCTGATTTCCACCTGCGTACGCTTTTGTGCTATCCCAATAAACTGCTTTCCAAACACATACCAAGCCGGTTTTCAATCCAACACTAATTACTTTACTGACCAGCCGCGATTAATCGCAGCACCATCCTTGAGTCCCGGGACGGAGGAGAAGGCCATCGCCAATGTGGTCGAGTAATCCTGACCCTAAGCTGTGCGAGCATTTTGAAGGGAAAGTGGATGTTCCAGTGACGTATGAGATGGTCCGAACACATTTGACGTTCGCATCTGCTAATGTATTTACGCCCCAAAAACGCCTCGCCACGCCTGCGTTTTTTCATCTCCACCCCCGTCAACACCCAAAAACGCCCTGTTCTGTCAATCACATTTGACATGTCACTTCCTGTACGCTATTTTAGGAACGAGAGAAAAAAAATCGCAATCTGCCGTACGCACATGCGCAGTGTAACACCGACGCATGCGCGGTTAGTCAACATCGGAACGCAACGAGCGTACTGTTGTTAACGTGCGGCTCTGAATGAGGGCCTATATTAGTATAGACCGATGTAGAATATCGCTGGAGGAATATCGGTAGTGACCGATGTTGAATACCACTGGTAGTGACTGATGTGGCATTTTACTGAAGTGACTGATGTTGGGTATCCCTGAAAATATTTATAGTGACCAACGCTGAATGTCACTGGTAGTGACTGATGTTGAATGTCACTGTAGTGACTGATGTCGAATATCACTGAAGAATATCGGTAGTGGCTGAAGTTAAATATCATAGAGACTGGTGAAGCATACTGAGGATACAACAGCGTGGAGCCTGGAACAGCGATCCGAAGAAAGCAGCTACTAGAGAAGAGAAGTTGTTCAGGCGACTTCCTGTTTCCTGGAGTCCTGCTTTATACCCTTAGGTAGCTATCCATTGAAGGAGAGAGTCAGCTAAGAGTTGACCAGGCTTACATTGATGGAGGGTCTGGTAATGTGAGAGAGACAATATGGCTGCACCCATGACTGCCACCGTGGGAACTCTGATATGGAGGATTATGTATAAATCAACAGGGCTCCAGGGATAATACTCAGCATGTCACTTGCTGCCGCACCTACAGATGTGTCTTCATAAATCTAGCCTCCTTGTCTTTCTAGTCATGCCATGCCGTGACTCGGCAGCACTGAGTGTCATTTTGTGCGACTTTTACCTTCAAATGCATTTTGCACAGTGATGCGAATAATTAGCACAATCAGCTTCTGCTGATTAAAATGATATGCAGCATGCCTATGTTCTGTGTGTGACTGCGGCTGTATCTGCATGTGAAATGCTACGTTACAGTGTCAGTGGCTGTAACACTGTAATGCAGCTCTTTGTATGCAGATACAACCGAAGTTGCACACAGAACATAGGCATGCTGCACATCATTTTAATCAGCAGAAGCCGATTGTGCCAAATATTCACATCACTGTACGAATAAGACGCATTTGAAGGTAAGAAGTCGCAGAAAAAAAATGATTGGCACTACCGAGTCACACGGAGCTCCCACGGTATGTGTAGCGCAACTTGTAGCACATGGAGGATAGATGTATGTGGACACATCTGTACTTGCAGCGGTTGGGTGCGTTCATCTGCTAGCGTGCGTTCCTTGCTGAATCAGGCCCTCTGCCACTAAGATGTCTGAACCACAAGTACCAGCATGCAGTTATCATCAATGGCTACAATGTAGTGGTTCCCAACATAGATTTCAATGGAAATTTCACACCATTGAAGTCTGTGTGGGAAACAGGCTGATCGCTCACAGCCAATCAGTGTGTAGTTCCTATGGAGGTACCCGCTGTTTGGCTGGTGAACCTGCAATGACTGGGCACACATGGGTCCAGGTCTGTCGCGTGGAGGAAGGGTATGTGTAAACATACCCTTCCTTCTATCCGTACTGGGTAGGGACTTTGTGTTTTTTCTTTTTACCCCCTGGATGCTTAAATGGGTTGAAGAGGACGTGAACTACGCATAGGAAGATGTGAGTATTGATTTTTTTTTTACAGTTATCTGTGGATGCTACATGGACAAGTGGACGCTAATGGCTACAGAGATACTAGGTGAGTATGTGTGATAGTGAGTGTGAGTGTGTATGTGAGTGTGTATGTATGTTTAAAAAAATTATACTGTCATGGTGTGTGAGTCTTGTCATTTTTTAAATATTTATTTTACAGTAGAACAACAGGTACCAGCAGGCCCTTAATGCCCCGCATGTTGGTACTTGTGGTTCTCTAAGTACCAGCATACGGGGAGGCATGCTGGGATCTGTAGTTCTACTGCAAAAGACAATAGTTTAACTTCTATTTTTTACATCACATTTACACTATCAACCCAACACCCACCACCCAGGGGTGTCGGGGATAGCTCTGGGCTATCAGCCCAAGCCTTGGGTGCACTGGAGAGAGGGACCCCTTTATTAGTGGGGTCCCCACCTCCCCAGGGATCCCTGGGCTGGGCTGACTAGCAGTCAGGCTTAATGCTTTGGCCGGGGGAGGGTTACACTTGCTGTGGCATTATACCCCTGCTAGAAAGAGCCCGGTGCTGGTTATGGAGAATACAGGGGACCCCTACGCATTTTGTCCTCTGTATTTTAAAAACCAGCTCAGGCTCTACAGAGCCCAGGGCTGGTTATGCTTCGGGGGGAGGGGGACATATAATTTTATTTATACAATTGTTAGTGTCACTTCTTTTTTTTTAACACACAGAAGATGTCACGTATCTCACTGATCTGTGAAGGCTTCTGTATAACTCGTCCCTTTTAATGCTAGTCGCATTAAAAGGTGTGAGTTTACATAGGAAATGCACATACACAATTACATAGTGTAGTAGACTCGAGCTCAAAAGTTTGCAGGCTATTACATTTGCGAGTCCCGTTCAAAAAACGCGAGAAGGTGCGAGTTGGATTTTGAATTAAAACTTGCACTCTATTACATTTGGCCCTTGGACTTTGCTAAAGAGCTGTATAAAATCTTTTTTGATTGATCTGTGTGTCTTGATGTGCGCAGTTCCACTTAGATATCCATCAGAGCGCATAGGTCTGAGGATCAGGATGGGGGTATTTGCAGGGGAGAAATAATTTCTATCTACCGATGGAGGAATTGGGTAGAGTGAAGGTCTCCCATGCTCAGCAGGTCTAAGGTACATTGCTATGTCTAGTTTAACAAGCGATGATGTCAACATTTCGTTTTGATGAATGTGATTATCAGTGCTGGTGCTAAGTGTCTTTGCGCCCAGCGCCATTCTGTGTTTTCCCTCCGCCTGCTCCTTCCATGTGTCCTCCCCCTCACCTTATAATAATACCTGCGACAGTTGGGTGAAGGGCAGAGATTATCTCCGGCCGGACCTGGTGCCCCTGTGCGGCCGCACTGACAGAACATGTCAGAAGCTGGCCCTGGTGATTATTAGAATGGGATAAAGATGTGGTAACCATACTTTTGGGGTGTTTCATGCCTGTGGAGGGACATGTCATCATTTGCACTCCTTAAAAACACTTTTTTTTAACCAGCTTTGCGCTGTGGAAAGTGTCATCCGTCACTTTTTTAGGACACATTTTGCAGTCTTCGCTGCATTTTGACTGAGAAGTACATTTCAAGAAGCACTTTGCCCAATCTTCAAAGATCTTAATAACAGCATTTTATTCCAAAAACTGAACAGTTTTTTTTTCAAATAAAAAGGGCTAACTAGTTACATAGGGGGGAATTCAATTCAACGCGATGTTGAATAGCAACGGGAGGGAGCTCCCGCAGCTATTCAATACACCGTGCTGTTTGGGCGCGCTAAGGATTTCTTCTCGCACCCCCCCTGGGGATGCCCCCTGGGGATGCAAAGAGAAATCTGACCAAAGTGCCAGGCATGCAGCAGTTTTTCTACTTAGCGCGGCGTTAACAGCTGCGCGTCTTGCACTTTGATAAGAGAATTCCGGTTAACGCGCCTTAACACCCTTGTTAATGCGCGATATGCGCGATAACCGCCAATTCTCCGACCACACAGCGCACTGAATTGAATAGCTCAGGGAGCTCGCTCCCGGCGCTATTCGATTCGCGTTGAATTGACTCGGCCCCACAGTTAGTAAAAATAAAGGGTGAACTCGGATAAATTCTCTGGATAAATCACCCCCCAGAATGTCTATTATGGTGGGTGTTTCTAAAGTGGCAGAATGCAGACTATGGGGTAAATTTACTTAAGTGAGAGTTTTTAGAAGTGATGTTGCCCATAGCAACAAATCAGGTTCTAGCTATTATCTTCTAGAAGGTGCTAGTTAAATGTTAAATAGAATGGGATTGGTTGCTATGGGCAACATCTCCACTTCTAAAAACTCTCACTTTAGTAAATATATCTCTAGGATGTAGTATTGACACTAATGCACAGTGCACCTCGTCAAATTCTTCTGTCTTCCTGTTTCCTGCAAACTTAGGGTACCTTTCAAGGGGTGAGCCTTGGAGAGTCAAAAAGTGGGGAGAGATAAAGGGGTCTATTTACTATGGCTTGGATGGAGATAAAGTGGATAGTGATACAGTAGCAGCCAATCAGCCCCTAATTGTAATTTTTCAAACACAGTCTGTGACATGGCAGTTAGAAGCTGATTGGTTGGTAGCAGAGCTGTAATTAGACTATTTGGTGCCCTGTGCCAGAGAGAGCATTTTTGTCCCCCTATTTTTTAAATAAGGACATGCAACTTAAAAAGGGCCATGGACTCATGGGGAAGGGCCAGGGAATAGATGGGGAGGCCAGGAGATGCTTGGGATAAAAAAGAGGAAGCTACAAGTGAGAATGATAATAAACAGGAAATTTGACAGGCCCAAACAGTGCCCCCTGAACTGCGGTGACCTGTGCCATGGCACAGGTCGCACCACCCTAGTTACGGCCCTGGATGGTAGTTTATCTACATCCACTTTATCTCCATCCAAGGCTTAGTAAATAGACCACAAAGTACCAACCAATCAACTCCTAACTGACATATTTCGAACATAGCATGTAAACTTATAGCTAAGAGCTGATTGGTTGGTACTTTATCTCTCTCCAAGGCTTAGTACATCTCCCCCATAGTCTGCAGAGGCATCAACTGAGAGCAGGAAAGTAGTCATTCATCTTGACGTGCTTTGGACAGATCATCTAAGCACACTGCTGAAACTCCAAGGTGTGTTGCTATCTGCTTTCAGTGCATTTCGGAAATGAGGTCCCGGAATAGTTTTTTTTTCATATGGAGAACAATGAAGATCATTTTTGCAGAGAATACTGAATATAGCCTGTATCGTCTCGGCTACATTTACATCTGTCTTACTACTTGTGTTTTAACGATTCATCCTGGAGTCATTACGTTTGATTCCTGGTCAAACAATCACTGTACAAAGCTTACAAAGAGAATGCTGAGTACAGCTCGATGTAAAAGTATTTCTGCATAAATAAAGGGAAACTTGTGACAACATAAAATGACATAATGAGGAGGTTTTCCCTGAGTTCCTGAGTTAGGGAGGTATTGAATGGGTTATAGGTGCATAGCCTTATCCTGCCTGCAATTTGACTGGAATTCTCTTCAATTTTAGAGGCAATGGAAAGTGAAACCCAACCTTGGGCCTATTCTTAATAAGGTGCATTTAAACACACATAAAACATGTCATTAAATTATTCAAATAAGTAAAGTGACAAATGTAGTAAAACAGGCCTGATGTCCTGTCACTTCAATAATTAATTGTCATCCATGAATAAGGGTAAACTGAGCTGTAGTTTAGAAGAAATATCTAAAAGTTTATCTTAAAGTGTAAATGAAAGTAAATTGGATTGTAACTTCATATCATTACCATTTCAAGCATACACATATACTGGAGACTGACCATTCATTCATACTGTGGAGCCGCAATGTGAATTAATGAATTTAATTGAAAAATCAAAACATAAATAACCAATCAAATGTAAGTCGTACTTCGCTGATTCACATGTCACGTGAGACTAAAGCTGGGTACACACTGACATATATACTGCCTGTTCTATTGAATGGGCAATATATCTGTAGTGCATCAGCCAGTGTGCACAGACGCTATGTCTGTGAATGATGTCGTTCACAGACATAGTTTTTCTGTTCTCCAGCACAGCTGATGGCGATATATCTTGCAAATTTATATGCACGTCTGATTGTGTGTATGGGCGACCCGCCGACCACCAGTACACGGGCTGAAGGGACCCGCTGGTGGCTGACATTTCAACTGGGTGGGCAAATTTAAATACCTAAATGACCAGGGAAAAGGGGAATAGGAGGATATAGTTTGAGCACAGGATCTAATATATTGGATATGATTAATCAAAGGAATAATGAAAGTCCACAATTATGAATATCAGACCCTAGTATGGGTATCAAGAAGAAATATTTATAAAGTGTGGAGGTGCTCCCCATGAGAGTATAGATAAACGTAGTATGGGGAAGAAGGAGAAAAACTCTCTTGTTTGGGGGCACTCAAATGTAAAGGTTATAGTCAAAATAATATATAAAAAATATCTTTTATTAGATATATATTAAAATACCAACAACAAGTCTAAGCCCATTACTTAATGGCCTTACTGTTGGAATAACAGCTGTAAATTGTCACGAGCAGAACACGAACATACATAAAACATAAGACGACATATAATACAATACTTGTAACAAATATGTGAAGCTAAGTGAAATATTACAAATTGGTCTCTAGTTCTCTATCTCATACAGTATTGAGACCATTGTAAGACATTTTCTAGTTCAATGACCACATAGTATCATCATAGCACAATGGCTAATCACAATTGCAGCAGAAACATCCAAGGAAATCTTCTAGAAAAGAGTATGATAATGACAATACAATATTCAATATAAATTACGTAAGATATCACAGCACAATTCCACTGAACAGTAATTTAAAAGCAATACAACGATAAGGGGGTCAGATGGAATAATAACTGACCCTACAAATATCGAAATAAATATAAGTAAATCACAGGTTGTTGTGAGAGGCAGATCACACATAAGTCGCCTGTGATGCCACCCAGGTACTAGTAGACAGTAAAGTTATAGGTAAAAGTCATAACGATCAAACTAACAGGCTAAGGTGGAAAACCTGACTAGTAGCTGAAATGTCTGTCTTGCAGCAGAAATAGTTATGCAGAAAACGCTAATACCAAGGATACAGATATATAAACAAATGCATAATAGATATTAATTAATGTGT
This sequence comes from Taudactylus pleione, assembly GCA_031769625.1. Taxonomy (NCBI): domain Eukaryota; kingdom Metazoa; phylum Chordata; class Amphibia; order Anura; family Myobatrachidae; genus Taudactylus; species Taudactylus pleione. Next base: position 1,643,032 of record JAUIMM010000756.1, on the reverse strand, counting down.
GTTAGATGATTAGAGTAAAGAAAATAATAATACCAATAATAATAAAAATAAATATAAATTAAATATATAAAAATAAAAATAAAAGTAAAGTAAAAAGAAATGGTAATGTGAAAACAATGATGTATTTCTATGAGTACTCTCATTGGGGTCCGTCTATTAGAGGTTCCTGCAATGTTTACACCAGGACCTTCTTTTTAACGTAGTCCAATAGCAGATACTCATTATACTTATTCCCTACCCTGGGAGTACCTTTATAGTACGCTCACATGCCATTCAATGATTATACAATGGCATGCAGCAGCTGCTATTTTGTAAACTCCATATAAAGGAGTAGCTTAACTTTTACCTATAACTTTACTGTCTACTAGTACCTGGGTGGCATCACAGGCGACTTATGTGTGATCTGCCTCTCACAACAACCTGTGATTTACTTATATTTATTTCGATATTTGTAGGGTCAGTTATTATTCCATCTGACCCCCTTATCGTTGTACTGCTTTAAATTACTGTTCAGTGGAATTGTGCTGTGATATCTTACGTAATTTATATTGAATATTGTATTGTCATTATCATACTCTTTTCTAGAAGATTTCCTTGGATGTGTCTGCTGCAATTGTGATTAGCCATTGTGCTATGATGATACTATGTGGTCATTGAACTAGAAAATGTCTTACATTGGTCTCAATACTGTATGAGATAGAGAACTAGAGACCAATTCGTAATATTTCACTTAGCTTCACATATTTGTTACAAGTATTGTATTATATGTCGTCTTATGTTTTATGTATGTTCGTGTTCTGCTGGTGACAATTTACAGCTGTTATTCCAACAGTAAGGCCATTAAGTAATGGGCTTAGACTTGTTGTTGGTATTTTAATATATATCTAATAAAAGTTATTTTTTATATATTATTTTGACTATAACCTTTACATTTGAGTGCCCCCAAACAAGAGAGTTTTTCTCCTTCTTCCCCATACTAAATTTAAATACCTGTCCAGTTGTGATGTCAGTGCACATACACATCGGCTGCACCTACCAATCGTTAGATAGGTTGGAGGCCCACTGGCCAGGTGTGTACCGAGCATTTGGATCTAAAGACCCAAATCAGAAGAGCCTATGCTGGTCCTTGATAGGAGAAGCTCAACATGTAATGAGGGAGAGCCAGTAAGGCCTCACATGGAGCTGTGAGACAACAGATGGCTGCAACCTCAGAAGACTGCGTCTGAGCCTGTCGGCGCTGACGACTCAGCCGGGGATTCAGATACGTCCCCTGCAGCACTGCGTAATAGAGGCTATCCCCACCCACAGAAGGCCATAGCTGAAGCTGCTGGAGTTGGGTGGACATCAGCTAAGTAGCACACGAGGAAGTCCACAACACATATGGGACAGGACATAATAGGAAGAAAAAACAGACAAAAGTCAAAATAAATAAAGTAGAGAACATTAAAGCACAAGAAAAAAACAGAACATCACAAACCCCTTAAATTTTAATCCTTCTATGGACCTGCAGGCTGCCTCAGCATTGGGGTTTAAATCCCGCCAGGCATTTAAACCATCTTCTATTCCTCTTTACAAAGCAGAAAATGGAGAATTGTGTAGTGCAAAAAATAAGCTTTGGTTCCTCTGCACACCTTCATTTACATGAGATTATTAAAATCAGAAAATGATAAAAAGGAATAGATTGCATAATTTTAGCGCCCATTATTTGGAAGGATACACAGCCATTTTCACTCTGAAGAAACACTTACATTACAAACATGGACTGACGAACTTGGTTCATTATTTGGGTGAATCTACAAGAAAGTATATCTGAGGACTCACTATGAAATTGATTCATAAGAGTTTACTATACAGTTGAATACAGTATATTTAGTATAATAGTATAAATTAGTATATAAATAGTATATTTTTTACTACAATTGTACAATTACATTATAAACACAGGATATAAACTTAAGAGTTTGTCCTTCAGAGAGCAATGAAGCCACTTATCTCATGTTAAGCCTGCTTAAATGTTCAGTTTGTTGCCAACTGGTGGATCTTTTAGTAACTTTAATGGATAGGTCAATGATGCCAATAGCTAACATTCCCCTGATAAATTAAAAAGGTTGCTTTTCCAAGTTGAGTGCATATGAAGAGTATCTATATATTAGAGATGATCGGGTCTGGTTCTCTGAGAACCAGACCCGCTCAAACTTCGCTATTCCGAGTCGGATCCGAGTCTGGCCTGGGTTTTCCCACCTTACTCAGATTCGGAAACGAGGCAAAACATAATCCCACATTGGATTCTCGTGAGTTTTGGATTGTATATAAGACCCTCCCCGTGGTGATCGGTGCCATTTTCTTGCTGAGTCCCGAACTGTGCTGTACTGTACTCCATCCAGGTGGGGCTGTGTTGTCCAATCCAGGAGTGTGTAAAGGTGTGCTCCATCCAGGGGGCTGTACTGTCCAATCCAGGGTGTGCAGGGGTGTGCTGTGCTCTATCCAGAGGTCTGTGTTGCCCATCCAGGGGTGTACTGTGCTCCGTCCAAGGGGCTGTGTTGTCCATCCAGGGGTGTGCTGTACTCTGTCCAGAGGGCTGTGTTGCCCATCCAGGGGTGTGCAGGGGTCTGTTGTGCTCCAGCCAGGGGGATGTGCTGTCCGTACAGGGGTGTGCTGTGCTCTATCCAGAGGTCTGTGTTGCCCATCCAGGGGTGTACTGTGCTCCGTCCAAGGGGCTGTGTTGTCCATCCAGGGGTGTGCTGTACTCTGTCCAGAGGGCTGTGTTGCCCATCCAGGGGTGTGCAGGGGTCTGTTGTGCTCCAGCCAGGGGGATGTGCTGTCCGTACAGGGGTGTGCTGTGCTCCATCCAGGGGGCTGTGTTGCCCATCCAGGAGTGTGCAGGGGTGTGCTGTACTGTCCATCAAGGGGTGCGCTGTCCAGGGGTGTGCTGTCCATCCAGTGTGCTGTCCATCCAGGGGTGTGCTGTTCGTCCATGGGCTGTAAAAAAAACTTCATAAAAATAAAATAAATAAATAACTTAAAAAAAGTTTGTTTTGTGCTGTACCCCAGTGTATCCATATAAGCACTGTGATGCTGAAGGCCGTACTCCCCGATTGTATCCATATAAGCACTTTTATGTTGTTGGCCATACCCCAGTGTATGCTTCCGTACCCCAGTGTATTCATATAAGCACTGTGACGCTGCAGGCCGTACCCTAGTGTAATATTCATACAAGTACTGTGACGTTGGAGGCCGTACCGCAGTGTAATATTCATACACGTATTGTGACGCTGTAGGTCGTACCGCAGTGTAATATTCATACAAGTATTGTGATGCTGCCGGCCCTACCTCAGTGTAATATTCAATTTCATGCAAGTATTGTGACAGTGTAGGTCATACCGCAGTGTAATATTCATACAAGTACTGTGATGCTGCAGGCCATACCGCAGTTCTATTTTCATGCACATACAGTATTGTGATGGTGTAGGTCATACCGCAGTATAATATTCATACAAGTATTGTGAGCTGCCGGGCCATACCTCAGTGTAATATTCAATTTCATACAAGCATTGTGACACTATAGGTCATACCCCAGTGTAATATTCATACAAGTATTGTGACACTGTCGGCCATACCTCAGTGTAATATTCATACAAGTATTGTGATGCTGTAGGTCATTCCGCAGTGTAATATTCATACAAGTACTGTGACGCTGCAGGCCGTACCGCAGTGTAAAAACACGTATTGTGACACTGTAGGTCATACCGCAGTGTAATATTCATACAAGTATTGTGACACTATAGATCATACCACAGTGTAATATTAATACATATATTTCTACCCAAATCCAGACAATTGTCAAGCCATCTGTAGCCTTTGTAAAGCCTGGGTAAGTAGAAGTAGGGACCTTAACCACCTGGGAAACTCCTTCCAAATACGTCATCTGCAGCACAGCCATCAAAAGTTTTTGCCAAATTCTGAAACCTTGGCTAAACAAGTAACAACAAGCAGTCCAGTGTCAGCTAGCTCCCTTCTCTCTGCTAGAGCCAAGCACCTACTATCTCCACCACCAACGCCTTCATTAACAATATCCTCAATCATGATCAGAAGTAGTCCTGCATCCAGTTTTATAAGGCTACCTCAGTCCTCCCCTATACAGAACAAACACCAAAATATGCACACCTTTGGCACCTGATCAGAATATGGATATATCAATCTTACTAACTAACCTATGCTGCAGCTTCTTAATAGAGGTGATTGCCACATCACTTGACAGTAAAGACCAAGATAAAGGGGCCTATTCATTAAACCTAAAAATTTGATGGAGATAATTAGGTTTAGAACTCGCATGGAGTTCTAGCTAATTATAGGTGGAATTCATCATTCCACCTCTCCATAAGTATCTATTGCGAAAAGCTGTCATTTTTGCGATTACAGCTTTTCGGGAAATAGATACTTCTCCCTGCCTACACTACCTTATCGCATCTGGAAACAGTGCTGCGCATGCGCTGTTACATCTGTAAAACCAGCGCATGCGCAGCACTGCCTACAGATGCGGTAAGTTTGTGTAAGTTTGAGAAAGAAGTGCTGCTGATTTGGAGACCTAATACCTTGATGGTATTAAATGAAATTTAACATTGCCTGTAAATGGCCATATACAAACACACAAACATATGACACAAGTAAAAAATACATGATACCAATAAAAAATACACTTCGAAAATATCAGGTTAATATCCGAGCATGTAATTGTGAAAAAAATTTTGCGAACCACCAACACCTCCACAGAGGTTGCTGTGATATGAAATTGAAATATAAAAAGACAATTGAAAAAAAAAAAAAAAAAAAAATATATATATATATATATATATATATATATATATATATTGAGAAAATTCCACACTTCTCTGGGCATCTCTCTGGATTATGTTCCAAGAAAACACTTCAAGATTCCAAGTGTATATTAATCCATATCATTTGATTTAGTTGAGAGCCAGTTAGTATAACAATACTTTTTGTTCCCTAGTAATTGGGAGGGACTTGGTTGTTGATATGTATAAATACGTAATATTATGTGTTTAGGTCCATTTATTAGTTGAGAAATTTAAATGGAATATGCGCGCTGAGCCAGCTCAGCAAACCTTGCACCAGCCTTGTAAACATAAAGATGTTTGGCAGAGATCTTGATACTGCCCAGGTAATGATGCTGACTGTGAGTTATCTTGATGTGGTTACTCACAGTGAAGCTGATCCAACAGAGCACCCTGTTTAATAGATAGTGGTGTTGAGCAAGGAATCTGTAATGCGTTTCCCTGCCTTTTGGTATACCTCAGCGGCTTCCTCAGACAGAATTACTCTATTACCATTCATAGGGTTCTTTTATAGCTCCTTAATTGAGTGTTAAATGATTAAACTGAAGCATCTGTGTCCGCTGTGTGCATCGCGGGATTAAGCCCCGTCCCTTCTGTTTTTTGTGTTCCAAGTGACGTCACTGGTGCGTTCCAGCAGCCATTTTGTTAGGCTACTTCCCGTTCTGCGTTCCACGTAAGATCACTTGTGCATTCCTGCAGCCATTTTGTTCAGCTGTTGCTCTTATCTTTTCTTTTCACAGACACAGAGTCTGCCTCTTTTCATAATTAAATTCCAACTGGTAACGTTGTGCATTTCAGCAGCTATAGCACAATAATACGCTGCTGATTGGTACTTTTCACCTAGAGTCTGACTGGTATTACATTCCAGTAATCAATAAACCCACACACAGTCCCTAAAATAGGGAAAATACTATTTCAGATAACCTGAACATACAATATTAACAATAACTTATAAAATACAAAAAATATAAATAAAATCTATAAAAATATATATATAGATGGTCACGGGAGCATACATGAAAAATAATGTATAAATATATATATATATATATATATATATATATATATATATATATTGTCGAAGTCAAATAATTGGTTATGATCGCTGTACAATTATTATCTGAGGATCTGGTCGTCTATTGTCTGATGGCGAGTAAAATGGACACTACTCTGCGCTGGCGCAATCCACTGCACACAAAGTAAACAGGTTTTGTGTGTATGTCTGTAACAAATAATTAAAATTCACACAGATACTGGTATGAGCAAAGGAGTGTTTTAAATGCAAAGTTAAAGACCACTGTCAGAAGTCTGAATATCTTTAGCAATTGTATGCCTTTTGTTCAATGCTACTGTAGTTGGGAGGAACTGACATTTGCACTCCAAATGGGCAGAGGAGAACCTTTGATGAGCTATCAGACATTGTGACTCCAGCAAATATCTGCTGGTTATCTCTGAGCAGAACAACCTTTTTGTTAAATGACACCTTGGAATTTGGTCCAGGCAAGCTTAATGTTATATATGGCAGAAATGGATAAAGTTAGGGATATATATATTAATCCATTACACATACTCTGATGCACATAACACACACACATAAACATATATGCATACACATAGACGCTCACATGCGTACTCACATCCATACATATGAACATTATACGGACGCACATATGTGAATGCATATGTATAGAATGGTTCCCATTCACTACGGTTACTAATCAGAGTTATTTAAGGAATTGTGAGGTAATGATTAAGATGAAATATGTACTTATATGAGATCTGAGGTTTGGAATATAGTGGACAGGTCGTGTTTGGTATGATACTAAATCCCTCTTTATTCACAGATCTCTGGTTCTATTGGCAAGGAGATTGCATCATGCATCCGCTAGTTATGGATCATAGGGAGTTATTGGTTAGCATGTTACCAATTTGTATGAAGTGTCTGTAGCCAGTTTAACTATTTCTTCGGTGGGAAAAACTACATAAAGAAGCTGTTGGAGAACTGAGGCATACCCCTAATGACACCATATGAACTAACCAATGACCAGAGTGACCTGAAGCAAGAACCAATGAGAATCTGTTATTACGTGCCTTTGTTGTCTCTGTAATCTGTACCAAATATAGGCTTGCGAGCTGGGTGCAGTAGGCAGTCATTTCTCCATTTCTTTGTGTGACGGTGACCACAGAGTTCAGGATTGAAATACGGCATACTGGGACCAGTAGCGCATGCATGTGTATTGGCTGTACTTATATATATCTTCTTGCTTTTTAATCAAATTGTTAAAGCTTTCCCTGTTTACATAAATAAGATTTTTGTGCTTTGGAACGACACAATTGGACTGGAAAGCAATTCTTTCTTAAGCGACTTGAAGCGCTAATAGCGACTAGCGACAATTAGGTATCAATAATATATATATCTTTGTCACAGCGGCACTCGAGTATAAAGAAGTCAGCAGACTAGCAGTTTAAACACCAACGTTTTGGACTCTTTATTCACCCCATTGTCAAGTTCAAACGGGGTGAATAAAGACTCCGAAACATTGGTGTTTAAACTGCTAGCCTGCTGACTTCTTTATACCCGAGTTCCGCCATGACAGAGATATATTTGGACTTCTGCAAGGTAGTCCTTACAGAGGGCAATGTGGCATGTTGCAGTAATTCTAATTGGAGTGCCGCTCTACAGGGAATATTTATATATATATATATATATATATATATGTACATACATAAATAAATATATATATATATATGTATATATATATATATGGAGTTCGGAATTTCTATAGTGGATAATATGCTGTATCCCAAATTTCACAGCAATAATGGGGCAAAGCAAGAGAGGGCAATAAAAGAAAAAGTAAAAAAGAAGAAAAAAGATAGGAAGGGTCATGATCTCGACACGATATTTAAATCTAAAGATCTATATAGGGGGTGGTGTGTTATACATTGTTTAATTCGATTGAATCATTTAGACCTCCTGGGCTCAAAGTTTTAAGACTGTAGATCCAGAAGGCCTCTCTTCTGCACAGTCGATTGTATCTATCGCCACCTTTCATAGTACTTTTTACCTGTTCAATCGCTTTAATTTTAATGCGACCTATACTGCCTTTCGGACAATCTGTCATATGTCTGTATAGAAAGTTAGTTCTGGAATTCATCAGTATATTCCTTTTATGTTCCATAAATCTAATATGTAATTTCCTGACGGTGCGACCCACATATTGCAGGCCGCACCCACAGTCCATGGCATAAATAACATAATCTGACCGACAGTTGAGAAAACTCTTAATCACAAATTTCTCCTTTGTTACATGCGAGTCAAATTCAAAGGTTTTCTTATTTGAACTTTTATATGTAAAGCATCCTGTCTTACTGCATTGATGAAACCGTAGCGGTCTGGCAGGGATCCACGTAGAGCCCTTTACATTTTCATTTTCTTCTTTTTAAATAAACTTGGGGCTAGTTTTTGTTTTAAATTATCAGATTTCCTGAAGAGCACATTGTCACTAAGTGACCCGTTACTCTTCAGTAGGTCATCTAATTCCAATATATGAATATTTTTTCTGATAATCCTTTTTATAGTTTGGGCTTTTGAATTGAATTGTGTGATGAACATGACTGACCTATCTTTAATATTGTTGGTGATGGGCCTATTTTTTAAAAGGGAAGGTCTATCTATTTGTCCTACTTGATCTAATGCTTAATCTAAAAGTTCAGCTGGTTATCCCTGATCTTGGAAGGAATCATAAAGGGTATTGACTTGTCTTTTATAGTACTCCAAGGATGAGCAATTCCTTCTCATCCTTAAAAACTGCCCCTTCGGAATATTTTGTTTCCAGTTCTTATGGTGGCAGCTGGAATAATTTAGGTACCTATTTTGATCTACCTTCTTAATGAAAGCCTCTGTGGTGATCCCGCCATCTTTGGCTGAGTGCGATATCCAGAAATGTAATGTGAGCGAGGTATACTAATGAATTTAATTCCATAATTATCACAGTTAAGTGAATTTATAAAGTGATTAACAGAATCTACATCTCCATCCCAAATGAAAAATAAATCATCAATGTATCTACCGTAAAGGACCAGGTTTGCCCCACAGCTCCACCATTTATGCTCATCCTCAAAAGACCCCATGAACAGAATGGCAAAGCTTGGTGTGAACTGGGTCCCCATCGTGGTGCCTCGTGTCTGTACAAAATATTGTGAATTGAACAGAAAATAATTGTGGTGTAATATAAAGTGAATTGATGCCAAAATGAATTTCTTAGTGTCATCTGTGATCAGTTCATCAAGTGTCAAATAATGATCAACTATCTTAATTCCCAGCGAATAGTCAATAGTAGTATACAACGCATCCACGTCGCAGGTTATAAAACAGTAAGTTAATTTAAATTCTACATTTTCTATCATATTCAAAAATTGGGTTGTGTCCTTTATGTATGATTTTAGGGATTTCACATATTTTTGCATACAATTATCTAAATATGCTGACAGATTACTGGTCATTGACCCAACCCCCGAGATGATGGGTCTTCCTGGGGGGTTGGTCAATGATTTATGTATTTTTGGTAGAAAATAAAACATGGGAACAACTGGATAATGTGAATATAGAAAATTAAAAACATCCCTGGAGATTGCACTCCCAGCCAAGGCATCATCAAGCAGATCTTTAAGTTTTCTCTTGTAGGGTTCAGTCAGGTCCGACGGTAACCTTACATAGAAATCCCTGATAATCCCCCCCTTGTCCGCCTGCTTGATGATGATACTGGTGTCCTCACAAAGGTTCTTGAGAGCAATCCTTTGTGATCTCCCTAGATTGTCTCTGATATGGCCTTTCTCTGCTATCCCACACATAACTCTGAACTGTTCCAATGTTGCTCTGAATAAACTATCAATTAAAGATCCTCTCTGTTGAAGGGGGTAGAAGTTAGGTGTATTTTTAAATGTATCAAGCTGAAATGTTTGAGGATCTCTATTAAGATCAAAAATTTTAACCCCTCCTGTGCTCTCTACTTCTAGGGATTCCAATATTTCGATCATTTTATCATCCTGTTTATCCAGGACAATTGCAGCTCCCTCTAGGCCTTGTTTATTTAGTTTTTGCAGAGCAAAGAAACGCTTCCTACTTAGAGTCTTAATAAATCTATTCAGATCTATGAACAGGTTAAAAAGATTGGGTTTGGACACGGGTGCAAAATTCAACCTCTTTTCTAACAGTTTTACCTCATCCTCAGACAGTTTTTTAGATGATAGGTTAAACACTCCTTTATTAGTTTTTTAAGTTGAATTGTATACTTTTGTTGGTTGAAACCTTTCCTCTACTTCCTCTCCTTCTGAATCTTTTATTTGTTTTGAACCCCGATGTGGTTCTACATGGTTCTGGCCCAGATTGTTTTGGAACCTGTGGCCCTCCCCCCAAAAAATCCCTATACAGGATTCCTTAGAAGAATACTTGAGCACTATGCCTGCCACTGCTGCTAGGAGTGGATCTTCATCCCAGTAGGAAGACTACTAGTAGTAGTTTAAAAAAAACAATTGACTGTTAAACAATCCTTTGCAAGGGGGAGCAAGTATGAGAGCAGTCACCCAGTTGCACAGCTGATCACTGACGCCAATAACATCTATGCTGGTATTAGATGTGTGTCCAATATCCACCATTAATGTAGTGGGTTTTAGACAGTTAATTGAGGTCATGTGTCCCCACTACCAAATCCCATCTAAATTTCACTTCACTAGAAAAGCAATTCCCAGCCTGTACAGGGACATTAAAAAAAACTTAATTAGTGTCCTCCAAAATGCAGTTGTACACACTGTCCACTTAACCACAGATATGTGGACAAGTGGAAAAGGGCAAGCTCAAGATTACATGACTGTAACAGCCCACTGTGTAGATGCATGGGTGTATGACTTCAGCAGCACCAACAGCAGCATCTAAGAAACAGCAGCTCATTCAGAGGCAGGCTACTCTGTATATCATCGGTTTCTCTAAGAGGCATACCACCAACAACCTTTTAAAAAAACTCAGGGAAGTCATTGCAAAATGGCTTATCCCACTTGGACTCTCCTTGGGATTTGTGATTTCTGACAATGCCACCAATATTGTGAGAGTATTACAGCTGGGTGAATTCCAATACTTCCCATGTTTTGCTCACATAATCAACTTGGTGTTGCAAAATGTAAAAAAAAATTACAGAGCCATGCAGGAGATGCTCTCTGTGGCCCGAAAAATGTCTGGACATTTTCACCATTCAGCAGATGCATGTAGAAGATTGCAGCATCTGCAAGAAATGTTGAATTTGCCCTGCCCTTTATATGCTTCAGCCAATGGAGAAACAGCAGAAAGCCATCTAAAGCTACACAATGACCTATGACATAGGAAAAGAAGGGGAAATGTACCTTATTCAAGCTCAGTGGAGAATACTTTCTGTGTTGTGCAAAGTGGTAAAACCCTTCAAAGTAGTCACCTGTGAAGTGAGTTCAGACACTGCCAGTTTGAGTCAAGTAATTCCCCTAATTAGAATGTTGGAAAAGCAGCTTGAGAAACTGAAGGAGGAGCTGAAATTAAGCAATTCCACTAAGTATGTGGGACTTGTAGATCAAGTCCTTTATTTGCTTCGCCAGGATCCAAGGGTTGTCAGGATCTTCCAATCAGATCAATACATTTTGGTGATCATGCTTGATACTAGGTTTAAGTCATACATTGCATCTTTCTTCCCAATGGACACAGATCTAAAGAGATGCAAAGAGCTGTTGGTAAGCAACTGTCAGCTCAAGCGGCACGCGATGCAGCGATAGCTCCTCATAAATTTTTTCCAGAAAGTGCAGCTGCCAAGAAAAAATGAAACTTTCCCAAAAGACGCAATGGTGATACAGATGAGTCAACACAACCAATTTTTGACATCTGGTCGGATCTAAAAGAATTGCCTACAAATAATGAAACCTCTATCGTGACTCCATCTGATACAGTCACCATTCAAAGAATGGTTGAGGATATTTAATGATAGCATCCAAATAGGCTTGCTAGACAGTCCATTTGACTACTAGCTGGAAAACAAGGCGATTTGGAGTCCCATGCACAACTGGCTTTGGTCTTTTTGAGCTGCCCACTCTCCAGTGTGTACTCAGAAAGTTTTCAGCACAGCGGGAACCTTGTCAGCAATCGACGTAGGAGGCTACTTCCTCAAAATATGGAAAAGATGATGTTCATCAAAATGAACTACAAATTCCATGAGGAAGACCTTTACCGCCAATTACATCTAAAAATTACAGAGGCACATGTAATGGTGGATTCCAGTGAGGTTGAATTAATATTGTGTGAAGATGAGGTACACACTGATAAGAGTGAGGAATCAGATGATGATGGTGACAGCATCTTGCCTCTGTAAAGCCCAGTTTGTGCACATAGAGATCATTGCTAGCAATGTCAGCTGCCCATTGGTAGCTTGTTTTGTAGGGGCCCAAACAAACCAATCACTTCAGCCACAATTGGCAGTCTCTGTTGCTGAAGTGATTGGTTTGTTAAAATATGCATATCCTCTTTAATATATACAACATAAGAGTGGGTGAAAGGGCCCAAGGACAATTACATCTTACACCTCTTTTCTTTGCATTGTGCACTGTTTGGGGCATTGCTGACTGTTTTTTGCGTAGATGACAAACATTTTTTATAGTTTATTAAACTGCCATCCTGTCTGCCACTGCAGTGCCACTCTTGTTTCCTAGATGAGCCATGTTGGAAGTTGCACTGCCACAGCTGCTGAAATTTTCTACATGCGGTTGATGAATCCCAAATATGTCCAGACATTGTTATGGCCACAGACAGCATCCCCTGTATGCCCCTTTCATTTAAAAAAAAAATCTGAACCACCAGGTTGATTGGGTGGCCATAACATGGTAGATTTTTTTAATTTATCAAGTTTTTTAAATTGCTACCCCCAACCCCATCGGTTGCTCGAGGACCTAAGGAATTGATAGGCTGTTATAAATAATGGTTCAGCTCAATAAACGCCTGCCTCCTTTGTATGTAGGTGACTCTAAGCAGAATAACTGGATAATGTAGATGGTGGGTGTCATGCAAGAGACCAGAAATATGAGCAGCAGCACAGAGCAGCTTCCTGCTACGATGTGTGCAATAAAGTGCAAATAGCTTTAATACAAAAATTAGTAGTGTATAATGGTCACATACATACATATTTACGTGGTACAGATACCGTGCGGAAAGCAGGCTGAGGTAACCAGATGCACGCCACATATATACAATGAGAGGGTGAAAAATTTGAGCTTAGGAGTTGTTCCTCATAGGTACTCTTCAAACAAGATCGTCGTTTTCTCACGGTGTTATCCACAAATTTGTGTATATGGAATTAAACAAACAATGGATCCAAATCAATGGGGATCACAGTTAATTTTTCAGTATAGAATGAAAAATAAGGCCAGAGATCTGTATGATAGAAATAGTGCTGGTCCGGAACCTCCCGTGCAAAACTCCACCTCAAAGGGGAAATCCTTGGGGTGCTAAAACGCATTTTCGTTGTGGAAATCCCACCCACAACTTCTTCAGTAGCTTCAGAAGAAGTTCCCCTTTGAACTGGAGTTTTGCACGGAAGGTTCCGGACCAGCATCAATTATACCATCTTTTCCAAGCCACTGTGAGTGTTATCCGTTATTACACAGGAGACAAGTTTCCAAACGGACTATCCTTTGAGGCTGGTAATTCAATATACTGTTGCTGGATAATTATCCGGATTGCCCTGGAATATTACTCCATTCTCTTATATTTGCTGCTAATTGAACTATTGACTATTATCCTGTTTTATATATCATATATTTCCTATGGACAATGAACTCACCAGACTGAGTTACACTCTTCCACATGAGGATTTAATTATCTCAAAACAAAATTTTTAATTAATGTGCTTATGTTTTTATTTGTTTGTGTATAATTTATGTTATCATTTTATTATTAAATACCCCTTTTTTCTGAACCAAGCCGTATTAGATCTTTGGATCAGGAAAACCTCTATGTAATTATATATGCTACAGTATTAACTATCTATTTTTTGTTTGTATATTTGTATTTAAAAACTATTTGCAATAAGTGTCTGAGTGGTATTATCGGATCCCACATGGTTATTGTTAATATTAATTTTAAACTTTTGATATTAGCGCTGTTCATTCACTTCTTTTTCATTTCTATTAGATGTATAAAAAAAACTCCTCCAGATCAAAGATGTCTTTCAGGAACTGAAGAACTTGATCCTACATTGATCCTCCCTCATAAATTAAAATAAATAAATTGAAAACTAATCAATTCTTCTGTCCTTTCTCTGTCTTCAGTCCATAAACATATTCCAACTCCCTCTGAGCTAGTTCTTGATTAATGAATATATATTGTATAGTTTATTAAACTGCCATCCTGTCTACCACTGCAGTGCCACTCTGTGCCATGTTGGAAGCTGAACTGCCACATGTGAATACCGTTCACTGTTGTCACTTAGCTTAGTCAGCCAGCTAACTCAATGCAACCCTTTGGCCTGAACTGGATGAAATCAATATTGAGAGCTGTGATGTGGCAAAATTGACTGGAAATGACTGGAAATAAATGTTATAGAGGTTAATAATACTGTACGAGCAAAAACAGGCCCAAATGATGTGATTTCAGCTGTTTTTATGATTTTTTTAGAATAAATACAGATCCAAAACCAAAACATGCAAGGGCTGTTTTGGCAAAACCAAATCCAGATCCAAAACATGAAGGAGATACAGATCCAAAACCAAAACACGGGGTCGGCGCACATCTCTAATTTATATCATAATTTTACAAAGGCTGTCCTGAGGGAGACATGTGCACTGGTAGCCCTTTGCTAGCGGCTCCCAGTGCAGAAGAGATGAAAAGAAGGGACTACGGGAGAGTGCGAGTGGGGTAAGTGTAGAGGGAGAGGTTGGTGGGGAGGAGAGACCCCTCAATTCGGCTAATACTGGGTCCAATATGCTTGGAAGTTTAACATATTTTTAGAACTGAATTATAAACTATTTTGAATTCAGTGGTTCAAATTTTAGATACTTTGTATGGCAGTACAAATATTATTGCCATGGCTACATTATCCAGCATCAAGCAGGTAACGTTGACATCAGTTCCCCAAGAGACACTTGATTCCATTATAACAGACATTTTTGTTTGCCAAACAGGATGTCTATGAGGTCATTGCAACTCAAAGTCAAATTCTAACTCGGATGTGGTTTATTAATTTTTGTTCACATTTTCCTCAATGCACATGAAAGACTTTCTCTCGGATACTACTGCTGTTATACCAAGAAATGGTTTGCAATACTTAATGTGACAATAAATGGCCTGTATATAATGGACAAATATGTGTAAACTGTGCTAAGTGACATATACAGTACATAAATGGAAAATAAAAACATAATGACTTTAACCTCTGGATATATGCTTTGTAACATCACAAATATAACCGTTAACACTGAATTGAAAACCAGAAAAGTGAATACTAGACTAAGGCCCTCATTCAGACCCACTCGCAAGCGGGCGCACGTACGTTAGGCGTACGTACAAAAATATTCAAATTCAATGGCTCGCTCGTATTTTCGTTCGCATCTAAAATTCCTCCCTAAACTCAGGCGACCCCTCCTCTAACTAACGAGCGTACGAAATAGCGAGCGTACATCCCCGAAATGGCTTGAAAGGAACGCACACACAAGTATAAACAGGAAGTGGCCTTGTCAGATGTCGATTACCTGCTCCTTTATTCTGCCTACCTCCATCAATCGTATCATGCCAATCAATGTATCAATTAGCTTAATTGTTTGTTTTTTTCAACACAATGCAAGAAACTTTACTCTTGTCCGTGTTTGTGTTTACCCGCAGAATACGTACGGATGAAACATTTGCTTTTATTGTTCAAAAAACATGTGAACCACAATTAAACAATTGTACTATTGCTGTGGATCCCCGCATATTTCCCTGGGTTCATTTCTTTATTTAAATTTGCTTACGCATGTCACTGCATCAAGCCTATCATAACTCTCCAGAGATTTCTGGCCCTGTCGAACACATGACTCATACACTAACCAATAAAACTGCTCCTGTTAATTTCCAAAATACATTAG
This sequence comes from Taudactylus pleione, assembly GCA_031769625.1. NCBI lineage: Eukaryota > Metazoa > Chordata > Amphibia > Anura > Myobatrachidae > Taudactylus > Taudactylus pleione. The sequence goes on along the minus strand of JAUIMM010000756.1, from coordinate 1,627,052 downwards.
CCAATCAGAAAATTTTTACACACTTTATCAAAAATGATTTTTAAGAAAAACACCATTGCCATCATGAGAGCCTCCGCATTCACCAGGCGTGAGCTGCTGGTGCTTACGGAGGTCATGGATCGCCGGATCACCAGCCAACCTCAACCCATGACCAACCGCCAGAAGCGCTCCGCGTATGCGGAGGCACGGTCCCGCCTGGGGTCCTTCGGCTCACGCCGCAACATCGGGCAGCTGGAGCGCAGGTGGTCCGACCTGCAACGGCGAACGCCCCGCTTGCTGGCATGCTTTCGCATGGAGATCCTGGAAAGTAAGTGTTATGTATTGTGGTTTTAATGTTTGTGTTTGTGGGGCAAACTGCGTGTGCATGTTTTCCTGTCTGTCCTATTTATTATTTGTACTCATATCTGCGTGTGCATGTTTTCCTGTCTGTCCTATTTTTTATTTGTACTCATATCTGCGTGTGCATGTTTTCCTGTCTGTCCTATTTATTATTTGTACTCATATCTGCGTGTGCATGTTTTCCTGTCTGTCCTATTTATTATTTGTACTCATATCTGCGTGTGCATGTTTTCCTGTCTGTCCTATTTATTATTTGTACTCATATCTGCGTGTGCATGTTTTCCTGTCTGTCCTATTTATTATTTGTACTCATATCTGCGTGTGCATGTTTTCCTGTCTGTCCTATTTATTATTTGTACTCATATCTGCGTGTGCATGTTTTCCCTCTATTTCTGATTTATTCATTCTACTGCTATTTGGCTTTTTTGTTTTTTTTTTTATTTTTTTTAGTTTTGTTGCCCGGATTTGTCCATAAACTAACCGCAATTTCTTTGTCATATTTTAGGGGGACAGCCAAGACTCCGCCGTCACCGTCCGTCCAGACGGCGTTCCCGGCCACTATCCCCAACCCCCAGCCAACACTCCACCCCAAATCTTTCCCCTATTCCCCACTCCTCCCCATCCTTCCCAGACCCTCTCCCGGAAATGTCGGGCCTCCTTCCCCTCCGTTCCACTTCCCCCTCTCCTCCACCCACCCCTCTTCCAATTACCCCCTCCCCGGAGTCCATCATAACTCCTCCCCATTCTTTGGGGAATGACGGATCCTCCGAGGAGGATCATGGAGGTATTTCCGGAGCTCCCGTTTTGGCTCCCGGTATGTTTTTTTTTTCTATTTTTTTAAAGCACAAACTGTTTGTATGTAATCATGTGTCGTGCCTTTCTTCGTGTTTTTGTGGCTTGACTTTTGGTGATTTTGAAGGTTTGCCTTTACCTCTTCCTGGTGATTTCAACATACACATATCATACCTGTGGGAATTTTTACCTAGGCCTTGTATTTTTGCCAGCCCCCCCTTTTTTTTTTTTTTTTTTCGGTTTAGGAGTGATTTGGTTGTGTTTTTTTTTTTTAAATGTGGATTCCCTATTGTTGTATTAACCCACACACTTTTCTCACCCACAGAGGAACAGAGGCGTCGGCAAGAGGTGGCGGATTGTGTGGGGCAGATGCGCCAACATGTAATCGGCATTCTGGTGGCCCTCGACCGGCTGTCTGGCCTCCTTCGGCAGTAGGTTTTTTATTTTTGGTATTTTTTCAAAATAAATTTATTCAGACAAATATACGTTGTGGCTCATTTTTTAAATCCAAAACCAAGATAGTTTAGCATGACATAAGTAGACTGTTCCTGCAAGGATTTCCCTTTTTTAAAAGTTAGATTGTGTTTTGTCTTTGTATGTCAAACAGACCCAAGAAACACATAACAGTAACAATGTCATTTCCCTTTTTGGGTGTAGTGTCAATTACATATTTCTACATTTTACAGGTTCCTAGTTGGTGCGCAAGCTGCTTAGGCCAATCTTACAAATCCCAAGGTTGGGCCAGGCTTCCTTTTGGTGTGGGTTGGGAAGCTGAAAACATATTTAAGTTTAGCTCACCTGGCGTCAGTACTGGTTTACCCCTTAGTCAAATGTAACTTGTGTTAACCTGGTTACACTTGCTGTTAACGTCCCAAAAAAGGAAGACCATTTCACTCTCCAAACATTTATTCACAACATAACAGAGAAAACAAAGTGGTCACTCCCAAAAAAAGAACACAGTGATAAATTCAAATACAACACATACCAAGAAATAATTAAATCCAAAAAAAAAATCAAGAACTGGTTGATGAAGGACCATGCCAACATGATTCCACAAACATGGCGTTCCGATATGGGTTCCAGAATATATGCCCAAAAGGACCAGATCCAGGTTTGGTAAGGGTAGCAGGAAGTAGTGAGCATTGGAGTGCCAAAGATTATGTGAACAAACAGAAGATGGTGAGAAAAAAAAAACAAAATTAGATGTTCGCAAACAAACACAAACACATTAGGTATAAACACTGTAGTTTTGTTCAAACTTACCTAAAAAATCTGGCCACCACATCATCGCGTATGGCCCCCCCACATACTGACCTCCGACCAACCTCGGGGGGGCCATCCTCAGGTAAGGCATCCTCTGGCTGCATTGGGACACCACTCCTTATGGCAATGTTGTGAAATATCCCACACAGGACCACAATTTTAGACACCATATCCGGCACATACATGAGCTCGCCACCAGAGCGGTGAGGGTATCTGAATCGGCCTTTTAAAAGGCCGATACAGCGCTCCACCACTTGCCTGGTGGCTGTAAGTGCGGAATTATACGCACTTTGTGGCCCTGGTGTGGGAGCCAAATAAGGAGTGAGCAGCCAGGACATGCAAGGGTATCCACTGTCTCCTGTGAAAAAAAATAGACCACATCAGGAACACTGTGTATCAAGCTTAACATTGTTATGTACTAAAGGTCTCCACTTACCCAGAAGCCACGCATCACCAGCTTGTAGGTTGGTTAATTTCTGCCATATCCCTGATTGCCGGATGACGAAGGAGTCATGAGCACTTCCTGGTAATTTAGTATTCAGGGACAGGATCTGGAGGGAGGCATCACATACCACCATTACATTCAGGGAGTGATAGTGTTTACGGTTTCTAAATATGGCCTCCAGCCGTGCTGGAGGCTGAAGTGGTATGTGAGTACCATCCACATCCCCTATGATGTGTGGGAAGCCAGCTATTTGGTAAAAATTGGCCTTGGCCACACTAAGGGCACCCATATCCAAAGGCATTTTAATAAAATGATGGAGGTGCTTGAAAAGTGCCTCCATCACTGCCCTCAGGATCCGGGAAAAGGAGGATTGGGAGATGCCCGCCACTATTCCCACCGTTGTTTGAAACGATCCTGAGGCACAGAAATGTAACACCGCCATAAATTGCGTCAGTGGTGGTATTGCTGTTGGACTGTCAATTTGCCGCTCAAGATCACTTTCTATTAATGAGAGAGTGTCTATGATGATTTTGGGAGGTAGACGGTAGCGTCTTAAAACCTCATCATCGGGCATTCCAAAAAGGGTGACACGTGTTTGAAATATCTGGGGCCTTGCATGCCTACGATGCCTACGCCTGGGACGAGTTTGAGGTTGGTCGTCTTCCGGGAGCAGGGCCAGAACAATTCGCCCCAGATCTACCTGAAATTCAAAGTTTACAATGTAAGGCTTTTGAGCCACCCCAAAAGTAACATAAAACAACTTAGCTTTCTGATACCATCCATAGCTGCTTACATGCCGGGGTATTGTCATGATACGTATAAACTGTAAAAGGCCAAAAATGAGACATCAAAAATTTCGAGGGTGATTTTTTGTTTGTCAAATTGTTGCAAGCCAACACATAAAATAGGCGAAACACACATTTGGCCATCGATGAAAACGACATTGCACACCGTACGTCAAATAGGGTTCAAATGGACCCCAAAAATGGAAAAGGGAAAAGCAAAACTGGTTTACATGATGAATAAGCCTCGAAAAATGCGTTAATTAGTTCGCAAATGCAAGTCACTACACCAACAGTCAAAAATGCATTAATTAGTTCGCAAATGCAAGTCACTACACCAACAGTCAAAAATGCGTTAATTAGTTCGCAAATGCAAGTCACTACACCAACAGTCAAAAATGCGTTAATTAGTTCGCAAATGCTTGAAAAAAAATGGACTTACCCAACTCGAATATATAAGATTTCCAAAAAAAAGGTCTTTGGGTCCGAAAGCCAAAACAAACTAAAAAAGATGAAATTAGTGTTTTAAAAAAAATAGCTAACCAAAAACCAGAAGTAGACACCAATTGGCCACAAATTAGACTGCACAAAACTTACCAAATCAGGAAAGGATGGGGAAAAAAAGCAAAAAAATGCGAACGGAAAACCAAAACAACTGTAGCCAAACCAAAAAAAAACCAACTCTGCCAAATCCTCCAACCGCAAACAACCAAATCCAAACAACTTAACCGCCAACAATCCAACAACCCAACCTCGACTCCACACACACCAAGCCATAAATAGTGTTTATTTTCCCGCACAAATTAAGGATGAATCATAGGGACGCACAATCAATGATGCGGCCGCAAACTAAGGACGCATGTATAAATACGTCACGAAATCACATTGAATTTCTGGTTGATTTCATTCTGGAAGCAGAGACATGGCTTCAGACCAGGGAAACAATGGCCAAAAATCCGGCGGTAAGGCCTTCATGCATTTTGTCTCAATGATTCTTTTTAAACATAATATTGTGCAAGTTGTGAAGTGGCTAAATCTGCATATTTACCAAAATAGGTGAGGAGGATGACATGGAAGAGACTGCTGGCCCCAGTCAACCCGCCAAAGCTGCCCAAAAAAAAAGGCAGCCACATTTCACAAGCAAGGAGATGGAGGTTTTGATCCAGAAGTGCGTTGACATCCTGCCCCAGGCAGCCAGGAATATGAGCCAAAGCCAGAAGTGGAGAATGTGGGAGGAGGTCGCCGTTGCTGTCAATAGGGTGGGTGATTATGTCCGTCTAGCCCGGGATGTCAAACGGTGGTAAGTAAACACTTTCCCATCCTATAAACAAACCCCATTGTAAAACAAAGGATAATGGTTCCAATTTCATTCCACAGATGGGCAGACTTCAAATATCGTCTCAAGCAAAAACTTGCCGACAGGGCTAGGCATGCAAGGGGGACAGGTGGGGGTCCCACCCCTGTGTCATTGGAGTTGACAGACTTCGAAGAGCTGGCACAGGGGTGTGTGCAGGCTGTGGAGGTGTTTGGCGTGTCCAACATGGATACGGACATGCCAGACTTTGCGGCTCCTCATGTTGGCCAAGGTAAGTCTTGTGATGTCACCAACTCTGAAATGCTATTGTGCCAATATGTAGATTCTAATGTGAGTCTTTTCGCATTTTTCCTAACAGAGACAGAGGCGGATGAGTCTGCTCCAGAGGGGAGCCTTGGCCGCAGAATTTCTGCTGGCTCTGCAGGGGAGGAACCAGTACATCCGGCTGAGGACCCTGCAGAAGCCAGTCCAGGGCGTGACCCCTCGCAGGCAGTGGGCCTCCTCACAGAACTCAATTTTAAATCGGATTTCCATACGGAGATTCTGCAGAGGATGGACGCCAGTCTGATACGGGTGGCTGAGGCCCTGGAGCAAAATGCTGCGGCCAACGTGACCATTGCTCAGGCCCTGGCGGAAAATACCAGGGCCAACATCCGCATCGCCGATGCCCTGGAGCAGCTCGTTCGCCAGCACATGGTGGAGCCGACCTCCCTTCCTGCCGGAACATCCGGATCCTCCACCTCTGGCACAACATCAGCCAATCCTCCAAATGTGCCTAGCCCTGTGCCTAGTCCAGAGGCCACAACAACTGCCTCTGGACAGGCCAGCCCGATGGCATCCCGGACCCGGTCTGGCGCCCACCCTCACCCAGCCAAACGGGCGAGAAAACGGTGACAGCAATGGCGACTTTTCCCACACTCCTTCTGTGCTTGGCTCATATTCCTTTCTGGTCAAAACTTCCCTCTCCTTTCTTGTGAAATTTTTTTACATTTTGTATTTACGTTTATGTTACCAGTTATGGCTTTTTTTTTTTTTTAACAAATATCTTTGCCACAAAAAAAAGGCAACAAAATATTAGGCCAATTTGTTTGTGTTTAAACAATAAATTTAAAACAAAAAACTGACATTGTATTGTGACATTATTGTACAAATGGGTTACATTTAATCCTGGCCCTAAAGGCAAAAACTGACCCTCTTAAAAAAAAAAAAGGCCTCTTTAAGGAACGTTTAAAAAATCACATAGCGATGCAAATTCCACAGTAAACCAAAAAAAAGGGGAGCTAATTAAAACATGATGACATTATTGTTACAATAGGCCATAACCAACAAATTGTGGCCAAAATAAAACACCAAAAATGTACGCTAATTGATTGTGTAATCATGACATTAGCAGCTCTGATTTCCACCTGCGTCCGCTTTTGTGCTATCCCAATAAACTGCTTTCCAAACACATACCAAGCCGGTTTTCAATCCAACACTAATTACTTTACTGACCAGCCGCGATTAATCGCAGCACCATCGTTGAGTCCAGGGACGGAGGAGAAGGCCATCGCCAATGTAGTCGAGTAATCCTGACCCTAAGCTGTGCGAGCATTTTGAAGGGAAAGCGGATGTTCCAGTGACGTATGAGACGGTCCGAACACATTTGACGTTCGCATCTGCTAATGTATGTACGCCCCAAAAACGCCTCGCCACGCCTGCGTTTTTTCATCTCCACCCCCGTCAACACCCCAAAACGACCTGTTCTGTCAATCACATTTGACATGTCACTTCCTGTACGCTATTTTAGGAACGAGAGAAAAAAAACTCGCAATCTGCCGTACGCACATGCGCAGTGTAACACCGACGCATGCGCGGTTAGTCAACATCGGAACGCAACGAGCGTACTGTTGTTAACGTGCGGCTCTGAATGAGGGCCTAAATACTAAAGTATCTGTGAAATATAATCATCGAACTAAACTATGTACAGGTATATAAGATACTGTTTTTTAAACATATGTAATTACAGTAATAAAGAAGCAATAATTCATCTGGGTTTAATTGTCACATTTGGTTATAGATTGGGATTTATAAACTAAAAAGAGGAGGTGCCCATATTGGGTCTGAGTCTGAGTTGCACTGATCTGTGTTCACAGACGCATATGCGAGTATTTGCAGACAGCACATGCGCAGATGTGAATTTCCTTATCTATGCATATGTCTGTCTGATTTAATCAGAACTTGGGATGATTTGTCTTGTCATGACACTTATACTTCATTGGGCGGTGGCAAAGCGATGGCACGAAACCACCCTGACTTTGGGAGTGTATCAAAATCTCCGTGCTATTCTGAGACATGAATACAGGGACAGAAAGTCTGTTTCAGACAAATTTCTTGTACCTAACATGGGGTTGGTGAAACTGCAGATACTGATGAAGACGGTTATGGCAAACAACATAAAATAAATGGGTGGCGCGTGATTCTGCTTGCACGCACACAAACTCCCGCATTAGTTGCACGGATACTCACATTAGAAGAAAGTAGAAAAACAGGCTTCAATGGCTGCCTGCAACATCAGCCATTTTGTGTGTGACTCAGAATCAGACCCATAGGGGTCTATTTATCAATTATTATTTGCGGTTGTTTTTTGGGAGATACCCACAAATAATAAGTATCCCCTGAATGTATCTACACTGTATATCTGATCCAGTCCCCGTTTTTGACTGAAAAAGGAGCCCCCATAGAAATCGAGGGGGGCTGCTTTCTTGATAAAGTTACCAGGCTCCGGAATGTGAGTTTGTCCCTTGTAGCCAATGCCATCTAAAGATAGCATTAGCCATTGTAGCCTATAGGTTACACTTCGCAAAAAGTACCAGGAGAGGGATCTGTAGGATAGTAGTGCGGGCGCCCCTGGCAAATGAAAGTGAAGTGAGCTCTAACACGATCCCTTTACTTTTACACATCACAGGGATGAGCTCCTTATCAGTGCCCCTGTCCCTACATGTGTTTTATGATACATACCTGCGATACTTAATTTCTTGACGCGAATAACTGTGATAAGAAACTACAATTATCAGGTCAAAAAGCTAATAATTAATAAATGGGCCCATAGTTTAGTAGTTCAGATCAAATGGCAATGATAGCTGAAACAGATTAAACAGTGGAATGTAGAGGAAAGACATCTGTATATAGGTTCCCTTCTACTAATGTAGGGGTCACACTTACTGGGATAGGAGAGAGTAATATATTTGTGGAGATACAGTTCCATTTCTTTTCTACATTCCACTGTAATCCACTATACATGCATTTAACATGCTATTGCCAGTATTTAGCAATAACACACCGGTAGAGTACAAATGGACAACTCCTATGTATATGCTACTTTGTTGGGATCCAGTTATATTGTCAACAGTTACCATGTCAATATTAATAATATTGACACCACAATGTTGACACTAGAATGTCGACATGGTTGAATGTGTTGACAGGCACCATGTTGACATCCTCAGAATGTTCATAGTGTCACTATGTGGAATGTCGCCATTCTCAGAATGCCGACGGTTAGGTTTAGGTGTCACGGGGAGGGGGGAGGGGGATTTAGAGGTTAGGTTTAGTATGGTTAAGCACTGGTTGGAGGTTAGGATTAGTCTGCAGGGGGAGGGGGAGGTTGATAATCTATCATGTACATGTCTATCATCCGTGTAGACATAAATGTCGACTTAACATAACACACCCACTTTGTTAAGTAAAAACTATCAACTTTAAAGTCATTATTTTGTGGAAGCTCATTACAACTGTTACTGTCACACCACTTTATCTGTTTTACTGTGAAGGATAAATGTAAGTACAGTACAGTATATGCAGCAGTTAGAATCAAAAACTACACCAATTGGTGCCTATAAATTTAATATTTGTATATTTATCCAGAAATTCGAGATACTACAGAAAACCTTGTAATAGATGGTTATATCAGAATATACACACTCAAGTCACATTATTATGACCACCTCCTACATTTCACATCAGCAGTGTGTAGCGCATGAAGTGCGTGATGTGCCGTGCACTGGCTTGGTGGGTATATAAGGTGTTTGATAGGCCATCTGCACACAAATAACTCGTTGCTGTCATAGGTAAGAGGGGCGATTTATTTGAGTTGCAAAAAGGGAAGAATATTGTCTTTCGGGCAAGGGTGGCACGTGCTGCTGTGGTGAAGGTGTATTGTGACTGGACAAATAGCACCATTACGATAACCGACGTGGAAACTGCGGAGTACCATGTACCATTGTTGTGAGAGGTGAAGGTGCGTGAGGGTCGACCGACACGCTACAGTGGAGCAGCTCACCATCAAAATGAACCTGGGGGCCACCAGATGTGTGTCTAAAATGACAGTTCAGTGAATCCTGCTGCGCATGGGGCTCCAAAGCAAAAGGATGGTCACTGCACCGATGCTAACAAAAGTTCATCGGTGGAAAAGGCTTCAATTTTCATACCTGTTTTGGAATTGGACCTCTGCTGACTGGCAAAGGGTTGCCTTCTCCGATGAGTCACATTTTCTGCTTCATCAAACAGATGGACGTTAGCGTGTCAGGTGAGAAACATCGGAGAGCAAACACCCTGTGACCATTGCTGGAAGAACTCAAGCTGGTGGTGGCAGCGTTATGGTCTGGGGAATGTTTTCATGGCATTCTCTGGGCCCACTCATCCATGTGGAAGGCACCCTCAACTGATTCGGTTATGAATCCATCCTTGCAGAGCACGTACATCCATACATGCCGATTGTCATCCCTGAGGTGGATAGGATCTTCCAGCAAGACAATGCAACATGTCACATGGTTACAAATGCTTGACAGTGGTTGGACGAGCACAACCAAGACTTCAATGTACTTCCCTGGCTCCCTAATTCCCCAGACTTGAACCCAAATAAGCATCTGTGGGACCACCTTGATAGTTGTGTTCGCTCTATGGACACTCCACTATGCACCCTCCCTGTGAGATGCACTGCAGTCAGCATGACTCCAGATACCTGTGCCAACCTACCAGCACCTTATTGAGTCACTCCCAGCCTGTCTAGCTGCTGTCCGTGCTGCACATGTCGGTTACTCTGGCTATTAGCTGGTGGTCATAATAATGTGACTCGACTGTGTATATTTGTGAAGTATATGATGCATAATACAAGATGGTGTGAGCGCAATCTGTTATGCCTATGCAGAAGTAACAAAGCAGTAGAGTATACTGACTTTTTTACACTGCATTTACCAGGCAATAGTACAGTATGCTCTGTTTCACGTGAATGCTTTTCTCTTCGTCCACTGCTTTTCTGTGGTTCTACTGGCACTGAGACAGATCCAGCTACAGTTCAACATCATGTTGGTGAGGTCCACAGATAGAGCAAGCAGGAACAGCAATGTCAGCCATGTAAGTACCAACAAGGATACGGAAAGAAGTTTGGAAAATTATTACAAAACTGTGGGTATATATAGTGTGCTATTCTTCTCCCCAACTGACAATGCTTCAAAATCCGTGGAAAGGGGGCCCTAGACTGCACACCCTGAAAATATATATAATGGGAGGTGCTACCTGTGGAGACTATTGTTGCAAACATACAAAGAAAAATTACAGATGCACAACTCCAACATTACTCATTATATATAATAATACATTTTGCAATAGAATTTTGCAAATAATAAAAGAGGTTTTAGCATAATCATAGCCATGGTTATGGACCTACCCACCGCACCCAGGTAACCTCTGAGGGTAGGTCCCTAACATGCTGGGGTTGAAATCCAGAGCGCAGGACACCCTCAAACCAGCCCAGCTGAGCCACCCCAGGGCATCACTCCAATAAGGAAAGGTGAAGTGTAAAAAGGTGTAGGATAGATAAGAGCAGCTGCTGCTGCATATAGTAAAGTGAAAAATAAAGATGTGAAAATAATACATATATATTAAACAAACAATGGAAGTGCTAAAAGTGCAAGAAAGGAAATATGTGTATATAATGCGATGCCCTGAAGCAGTCCAATCAAAGCAATCCAGGGGACCCACGCCCCAAAAATCAACCCATAGGTGCACTAGAGTATAAACATTTTTAGGACTTTCCTAGATTGTGCCTCTTCTTAAAGTGCAGTCAAAATGCCAGATCCCTGCTTAAAGTCAATAAGGGACAGGTGGGTAGAGGTGCTAGCTTAGATTGAAGGTGTCTCATACCTTCAGGTGTGCATAGGAGCACACTAAATAGAATATGTGAGAAGGGGGCCCTAAACTGCACACCCTACAAATATATATAATGGGAGGTGCTACCTGTGGAGATTATTGTTGCAAACATACAAAAAAGTTAGTGCAGTTTAGGGCCCCCTTTCCACATATTCTATTTAGTGTGCTCCTATGCACACCTGAAGGTATGAGACACCTTCAATCTAAGCTAGCACCCCTTCCCACCTGTCCCTTATTGGTTTTAAGCAGGGATCTGGCATTTTGACTGCACTTTAACAAGAGGCACAATCTAGGTAAGTCCTAAAAATGTTTATACTGTAGTGCATCTATGGGTCGATTTCTGGGGCATGGGTCCCCTGAATTGCTTTGTTTGGGCTTCTTCAAGGCATTGCATTATATACACATTTTTCCTTTCTTGCACTTTTAGCACTTCCATTGTTTGTTTAATATATATATGTATTATTTTCACATCTTTATTTTTCACTACTATATGCAGCAGCAGCTGCTCTTATCTATTCTACACCTTTTTACACTTCACCTTTCCTTATTGGAGTGATGCCCTTGGGTGGCTCAGCTGTCCTGCGCTCTGGATTTCAACCCCAGTATGTTAGGGACCTACCCTCAGAGGTTACCTGGGCGCGGTGGGTAGGCCCATAACCATGGCCATGATTATGCTAAAACCTCTTTTATTATTTGCAAAATTCTATTGCAAAATGTATTCTTTTATATAATGAGTAATGTTGGAGTTGTGCATCTGTAATTCTTTTTTGTATGTTTGCAATACTTCAAAATCCATCAATCCTTATCTACTTGGTCTTGTTGTACAACAAATGAAAAACTAGATATGTACGTGGAGTGGACCCCCGTGTTTTGGTTCTAAATCATCATCATGTTTTGGTTTTGGCAAAACAATTATCAAGTTTTTGGTTCGGATTTGGTTTCAGTTCATTTAGATTCCTTTAAAATTGCTAAAAATCGAAAAGAAAATCAGCTAAACTTTGGATTGGTTTCCAGAGTTCGGTTTTTAAACCCGAATTCCGAACTTACAGTAGCAACCCCAAGGTGATTCCGAACTGAGACTCGATTTGACTCGGAACCCCTAAGTTCGGATGTGTTAATTTTTCAGGAAAACCAAACTGCACATCTCTCTGAAGAACTAATATTTCTCTGGAGTGACCTGCCAAATGACTAACTACCATCACTGTGTGTGGGGGGTATCGGAACAAAAAGAGAATAATCTCTTTCCAAAATATATGCTGCAGTATTTCCTATAATTTAGACTAATGGAAATAGGACAGATAGAAGAAGGGTGGAGCCAGCAGTGGCAGCCAGCCAAACAAACTTCATGCCAAGGGCAGACTAGTACTCAATACATCAGCTAACATGCAGGCCAGTATACAATGCAGAGCCTTTGTTTACTGACAGATATACAGTACAAAACCAAATTAAATTACTAGGGGACGTAGTTGGTATCCCGAAGGTCAGGATGCCGACACTCAGAATATTGGCACCGGAATCCCTACAGCAGTCAGAATCCCAGCTCCAGGATCCCGACTGCTGACATCTCGACAGTTAGTATTAGGGTTAGGTATCAGGTTAAGCAATAGGGGAAGGGTTAGGCTGCAGGGGGTAGGGTTAGGCTGCAGGGGGTAGGGTTAAGTTTAGGCTGCGGGAGGGGAGGGTTAAGTTTAGGGGTAGGGTTAGGAGTAGGGTTAGAGTACTTACCTACAGGTGTCAGTATTTCAAACCAATTGGGATTCTGGCATCAGGATCTGAGCGCAGGTATTATGGGTGCTGGTATACCATATCCAGTGATGTGCGGTGAGGTAAATGGCTGGGGAGGCACTGGCTAGTATCAGAGCCAGATATACAGATACATATATGACCCAAGGGTTCATGTGGGCATTATACAAAGGTATAGCAGTATGTAGTGCTGGAAATCTGGTGTGTTTTGATCAGGGATGTGCGGAAAAGGTAGACAGGGGAGGCAGTACCTCATCTGCCATACACTTTATATTCCAAAATTTTAAGTATAAAAATTATTACAATAATACAAAGGAGATATTTATAATATTTTCTTTAAAATTTTTATATAATTTTTATAGTCAAAATTCTGCATCACCTGACTGCACATCACTGATCGTACCCAACCCATTCCTTGTGTACAACACAGAATATGTTACATAAAATACTGTACAATGCAGAGCCCATTCCCATGTGATCTCTAAACAATTCATGAAGTATTGCCTATTGTTGAGATCACTAATCAAAACATAAGTCATTGTGTTGACCACTATATACCATGTTGAGCCTCATTGTGAGTCCCATTCTGTGAATCGGTACACAGCAAAGAGCCCCTTTTGATCATTATACAGTCTGCTGTCTAATTAGACGGCGCCCGTCTGCTCTTTGTCTGCCATAGCGCCGCAGTCTGAGACGTTTATCCGGTGGTGCCATGATGGCCACTTGTTCCCTCCCGCCGTCTCCCAGAGTGTCTGAGCGGCACACCGCGTGACATCATCGTGGCCGCGACTGGCATTGGTGAGTTGCTGGGGGGAAGGTGAGTCGCTTGGGGGGAGGGGGGTATTACAGTGTGGCATAATGTATAAAGGGCATTACAGTGTGGCATAATATGTAAAAGGCATTACTGTGTGTTGCATAATGTGTAAGGGGCTTTACTGTGTGTGGTATGTGTTATATTACTGTGTGTGGCATACTGTGTAAGGGGCACTAATACAGTGTGGCATATTGTGTATACGGAGCACTACTGTGTGGCATAACGTGAATGGCCTCTGTGTTGCATAACGTGAATGGACTCTGTGTGGCATAATGTACAAACTCTGGCGGCGCCATATTCACAAACTGTGCTGCTGTTCCAAATCCCTCCCAATCTCTCAGAAAGCCGGTGGTGACGGCCTGACTTCATTTTGCATGGCATCCTAGGAGCTGTCAGGATGGCAGGACGGAGCAGCAGCACACTGCAGACGCACATCCACTTTCTGCTGGGCATGCCCCCTAGAGTGATGAACAGGTTGCGTGTCACAAAGCCACTCCCTCTTTTTGGGAGCGCGCACCTTTGCCACACACAGAAGAACGCCCTCTGATTTTTGTTGGGTTTATTTATTGGGGGGGTGGGCATCAAAGGCAACTTTCGCCCTGAGCTCCACAAGGTCTAGAACCAGCCCTGCATACAATGTCCATTCTGATGATTCTCTTGGGGACAGGTCTTAGTGGATTATATAATAGGGTCTGAGTTTTCAGAAGCAGCACGATTACAGCAATCTCAGCAGCAAATTTAAAGTGGCAAAAATTTAAATGGCAAAACCAGTCTATGGGGTCTTTGTACTAAGCAGTGATAAGTGACAGAGTTAAAGTGATAAGTCTGTGATAAGTGCCAGCTAATCAGCTTCCAACTTCATCTCACAGGCTGTGTTTGAAAAATTACAGTTGGGAGCTGATTGGCTGGCACCTTATCACAGACTTATCACTTTTCACTCTGTCACTTATCACTGCTTAGTACATAGACCTATATCTGCCTTTTAAATTATTTCTGCTTTATATCTGCAGCCGAATTTGCCGGAATTTAGATGCTTCTGAAAACCTGGACTCTACTAAATAACCCACTTACTGTAGTCCTTGTTCTCAGCTTAAATAATTTTTGCCATCTTCAGAATACACATACTGTATTTGCCACACACATCAGCAATGCTCCTCCTGTGACATCAATAGAAGGGTGAGAAGTCTGTAGAATAAATCATTGCTATTAAAAGCCATCTTTTGTTATAAGGACCTGATTCAGACCCGCTCGCTAGGATGCGTTCGCTCGTAGTTGGACGATTTTTGCATTGTTCACATGCATACGCATCGCAGTGCGCAGGATTGGGAAGCGTTCGCTCGCTGCGCATAGACTGCCCAGCAGAGTGAGTGACACTAGAAGCCATTTGTGGGTGGTGACAGGGGCCAGCCATTAAAAACGGGGTAGTGGAGGTGTGAACGCAGGCGTGCCTGTGCGTCTCAACGCCGTTTCAGAGGCGTCCATAATTTAGAGACAGCATCATAGTACACGTCACCTGGCTGGTTTTTACACTGAAGTGCTCGCAGTGCTTGTGGTAGGGTATGGACAGCCACAAGCGCTGCGATCACATCCGATAGTACTCGTTGCATACACTTCCTGGAGATGACGTGCGCAAGTGGACATCTTAAGACAGGCTGGTGGGCATCTGCATGCACAAAGCGATCGCACGCCAAGACATAGTGGGCATGCTAATGCCTTGCCGTGCGATCACCTGCCTTCCCAAATTTGCATAAACATCGTGCTAGCGAACGCATCTAGTGAGCGGGTCTGAATGAGGTCCTAAGTACCATGTCTTGTATAATATCCCTAATAAGAAACAGGTCTAATGTTTGAAGCAGTAAGGATAATATTTCAATGCAAAGCTAATGATTTTTATCAACAATAAATAAACAAATTGTAGTTGACAGAACACCTGATAAAATGTATATACAAATCATATTTATTCATAGATTTAGTATATGCAACATAAAATTGGAGTTGAACATGTCTCTAGAGTATTTTAATGGAACTGTCAGCCACTTTTGGCAGTACCCAACTCAAGTTATCATCTAAACCTAATAAAACTTTCAGAATAATATATTTAGTTATATTATGTAATTATGTCTTCCTTTACTGTCAAACTTGAATGTTTTCCTCTAGCCATCTCTGGAGGAAATATTATTTGCAATATTAAATTACAGCTGGAACTTCGGTAAAATACACAGACAGATATACTGCACCATATATCATTGCACAAACTGTATTTCAAGAACATTGCTATTTTTAGCAGTTTCTTGTTTCTACACTGCAAGGCACATGAAGAAATCAAATAAAATTATATCTAGTATCTGTATAATAGCAGATTTTACTGCAGTAGGTTATTTACATTAAGCGAACAGTAAATGATGATTTATGAATGATAAAAAAATGTGCTAGCTGTTTACCTAATATCAGAATTCAGATTAAAAGTCTGGGGAGTCTCATGACTCTGCAAAGAGGAACCATTTACCTTCAGCCCATCTACATCTGTCCAGACAGAAATATATTGGTTTGTCATGAATAAGTTGTGTTTTTATGACTTCATATCTCTTAGGTTCTTCATCATTTGTCTCACAGTCAGTTTGACAAATATCATGAGTTCTAATGTCACATCAAAGTTGTCTGCAGAGGCGTAACTATAGCTGGTGCAGGGGGTACTATTGCTATGGTGCTTGGGGGCTTATTGGGCAAGCCTCCAGTGCCTCCCTCCTCTTCACCCAGCTCATAGTTGCTTGCCTTCGCTGAATCCCTCAACCCAAGAGGGGTGTGGCATGTGAAGTCGACATTCAGAGTGTCAACACCAACATATCGACAGTCTGAATATCGACATGGACATTAGGTCGACAGAAGTCAAAATTCACAAATGTCGACATGTTAATAATGTTGTCACTTAACATTTCGATTTCAGAATATCAACATACAATATTTTGCATATTTTAGCCTAACCCTAAAAATAACACTAAAATGTACTGTTGGTGTCAACATGTTAAAGGTCAACATTATGAACATTTAGACATTTGTAAATGTTGACATTTTACATGTCTACTTTACATTCATGTCGACTTTCTGATTGTCAACATTCTAATCAGTAAACCCTGAAAGTGCCAGATGTGGTGGTGTGGGGAGCGTGATGCCATCAGGGAGAAAATGTTGTGGAATGCACCCCAGTCACATATATAACAGGCAGCAGTATGGGGATGCTGTGCCCTCTGTACCACAGACTTCAGGCCATACTCAACAGACAGCTAGAGGCAGTCATCTAATTACACTGACATAACATTTAACTCATTTTTCAGATAGGATGGCTGCATTGTTGAGATACTGGGGGCACTGTGTGGCATAACATAAACGGTGTCACTGTGTAGGAGAATATAAATGTAGAGATGTGTCATGATGTGAATTGTGAGCAATTTAGTGTAATATGAAATGTGGCATAATGTGATTGGGGCACTGTATGGTACAATGCGACATGGAGGCACTGTGGCATTATGTGAACTGTGGGAATTACAATGTGTCATAATATGAATTTGGGGGTCTAAAATTTCGCATAATATGCACTCTTGGCACTGTGTGGCATAATGTGTACTAGGGCACTACTTTGGGGCATAAAATGAAATAGGGATCTACTGTAGGGCATAGCATTAACTAGGACACTTCTGGGTATGGCACAACTAAAGGTCATAGCATTAACTAGGAAACTATTATGGTCCATAAAATGAACTCCTGCAGAGATTGGTGCCCATCTAAAAGCATTGGTGTGTGGTGTCTTCAAAATGTTCGTATGGGACCCATTAGTTTTAGTTACACCCCTGGTTGTCTGTTTTTCTCCTGATTACTGTGCCTCTGCCTCAACTAACATTGGAGTGTGCCCAAACCTATATATATCTATGAAAATGATTCAAAATCAATGTTATCATTGAGAGCCCCTTATATAGAGTATAACTTGTAATATACATATAAATATATTTATATGTATATATATATATATAATATATATATATATATATATATATATGTAGTTGGATTGAAAATAAAAATGCAGTGAAAATCCTCCCCCTTCTAACACATTATGCCACACAGTCCAAATCCCCCCTTACACATTATGCCACACAGTCCAAATCCCCCCTCTAACACATTATGCCACACAGTCCAAATCCCCCCTTACACATTATGCCACACAGTCCAAATCCCCCCTTACACATTATGCCACACAGTCCAAATCCACCCTTACACATTATGCCACACAGTACAAATCCCCCCTTACACATTATGCCACACAGTCCAAATCCCCCCTTACACATTATGCCACACAGTCCAAATCCCCCCTTACACATTATGCCACACAGTACAAATCCCCCCTTAACCAGCTGCCAAAACGGAAAAGTGAAGCCGGCTGCAGCCACACGCACAGTATACCTGACAGCTGAGAGGATTCCAAAGAACCTGCAGTGGAGCTTAAATAGGTTGGTGTTTCGGACACATCTATACATCAGCTGCTGGCAAGTAGCGCATATTGGAATATCCTTGATGCCTGTTACAGAGGACTGTTTATTTTAACCCACACTGCATAGCAAACCTGGAGCAAAGGAGAGACACATGCTTGTCTCATCTACTGTATATAAAGACTAGGGGTGAGCGGGTTCGGATTTCTGAAATCCGAACCCCCCCGAGCCCCCCCGATCCGAGTCCGATCCGAATCAGGCTCGACTTTTCCCGCCTGACTCGGATCTGAAATCGAGGCAAAACGTCATCATCCCGCCTTCCGAGTCTCGCAGGTTTTGGATCCTATATAAGGTACCCACGTCGGCGCCATTTTCTCACTCGGCTGTGGACAGTGAAGAGGGAGGGTGGGAGTTAGGGCTGTGTAGTGTAGTGTAGTGTAGTGCTGCTGTTGTCCACTACTTCAAAGTCCATAGGGGCTGGCTGTGTTGTGCTGTGCTGCTGTTGTTAATAGGGGCTGTGTCCACTACTTCAAAGTCCATAGGGGCTGGCTGGACTGTGTTGTGCAGTCAGTTCTCCATAGGGGCTGTGTCCACTCCAAAGTCCTGTGCAGTGTCCCAGTCCTAAAGAGGTGCTGTAGTGTTGTCCAGGGGGTGCTCTGTCCATCAGGGGTGCTCCCCCCAAGTGCTAAAAAAATAATATATTTTCTGTGTTTGTGAATTGTGTGTGCAGTAGCCGCACGTGCATCAACAAAGTAGTGCCAAGCGTGCGCCTGTGTCATAAGTAAAGGGCCGGCTGGCTTGACCGTTAAAGGGTGCTGTAACCCCCGAAAGTACACTCCAGTCCAAACCAAAAAAAAATTATTTTCTGTGTTTGTGAATTGTGTGCGCTGTAGCCGCACGTGCATCAACAAAGTAGTGCCAAGCATGCGCCTGTGTCATAAGTAAAGGGCCGGCTGGCTTGACCGTTAAGGGTGCTGTAACCCCCGAAAGTACACTCCAGTCCAAACCAAAAAAAAAATTATTTTCTGTGTTTGTGAATTGTGTGCGCAGTAGCCGCACGTGCATCAACAAAGTAGTGCCAAGCGTGCGCCTGTGTCATAAGTAAAGGGCCGGCTGGCTTGACCGTTAAGGGTGCTGTAACCCCCGAAAGTACACTCCAGTCCAAACCAAAAAAAAAATTATTTTCTGTGTTTGTGAATTGTGTGCGCAGTAGCCGCACGTGCATCAACAAAGTAGTGCCAAGCGTGCGCCTGTGTCATAAGTAAAGGGCCGGCTGGCTTGACCGTTAAGGGTGCTGTAACCCCCGAAAGTACATTCCAGTCCAAACCAAAAAAAAAATTATTTTCTGTGTTTGTGAATTGTGTGCGCAGTAGCCGCACGTGCATCAACAAAGTAGTGCCAAGCGTGCGCCTGTGTCATAAGTAAAGGGCCGGCTGGCTTGACCGTTAAAGGGTGCTGTAACCCCCAAAGTACACTCCAGTCCAAACCAAAAAAAAATTATTTTCTGTGTTTGTGAATTGTGTGCGCAGTTGCCGCACGTGCATCAACAAAGTAGTGCCAAGCGTGCGCCTGTGTCATAAGTAAAGGGCCGGCTGGCTTGACCGTTAAGGGTGCTGTAACCCCCGAAAGTACACTCCAGTCCAAACCAAAAAAAAAATTATTTTCTGTGTTTGTGAATTGTGTGCGCAGTAGCCGCACGTGCATCAACAAAGTAGTGCCAAGCGTGCGCCTGTGTCATAAGTAAAGGGCCGGCTGGCTTGACCGTTAAGGGTGCTGTAACCCCCAAAAGTACACTCCAGTCCAAACCAAAAAAAAAATTATTTTCTGTGTTTGTGAATTGTGTGCGCAGTAGCCGCACGTGCATCAACAAAGTAGTGCCAAGCGTGCGCCTGTGTCATAAGTAAAGGGCCGGCTGGCTTGACCGTTAAGGGTGCTGTAACCCCCGAAAGTACACTCCAGTCCAAACCAAAAAAAAAATTATTTTCTGTGTTTGTGAATTGTGTGCACAGTAGCCGCACGTGCATCAACAAAGTAGTGCCAAGCGTGCGCCTGTGTCATAAGTAAAGGGCCGGCTGGCTTGACCGTTAAAGGGTGCTGTAACCCGCAAAGTACACTCCAGTCCAAACCAAAAAAAAATTTATTTTCTGTGTTTGTGAATTGTGTGCGCAGTAGCCGCACGTGCATCAACAAAGTAGTGCCAAGCGTGCGCCTGTGTCATAAGTAAAGGGCCGGCTGGCTTGACCGTTAAAGGGTGCTGTAACCCCCAAAGTACACTCCAGTCCAAACAAAAAAAAAAATTTTTTTTCTGTGTTTGTGAATTGTGTGCGCAGTAGCCGCACGTGCATCAACAAAGTAGTGCCAAGCGTGCGCCTGTGTCATAAGTAAAGGGCCGGCTGGCTTGACCGTTAAAGGGTGCTGTAACCCCCGAAAGTACACTCCAGTCCAAACCAAAAAAAAAATTATTTTCTGTGTTTGTGAATTGTGTGCGCAGTAGCCGCACGTGCATCAACAAAGTAGTGCCAAGCGTGCGCCTGTGTCATAAGTAAAGGGCCGGCTGGCTTGACCGTTAAAGGGTGCTGTAACCCCCAAAGTACACTCCAGTCCAAACCGAAAAAAATTTATTTTCTGTGTTTGTGAATTGTGTGCGCAGTAGCCGCACGTGCATCAACAAAGTAGTGCCAAGTGTGCGCCTGTGTCATAAGTAAAGGGCCGGCTGGCTTGACCGTTAAAGGGTGCTGTAACCCCCGAAAGTACACTCCAGTCCAAACCAAAAAAAAAATTATTTTCTGTGTTTGTGAATTGTGTGCGCAGTAGCCGCACGTGCATCAACAAAGTAGTGCCAAGCGTGCGCCTGTGTCATAAGTAAAGGGCCGGCTGGCTTGACCGTTAAAGGGTTCTGTAACCCCCAAAGTACACTCCAAACCAAAAAAATATATATTTTCTGTGTTTGTGACTTGTGTGCACTGTGGCTGCACGTGCATCAACAAAGGAGCAGCGCCAAGCGTGCGCCTGTGTCCCATAAGTAAAGAGCCGGCTGGCTCATTTCTTAAAGGGTGGTGTAACCCACAAAGTGCACTACTCTCCAGCAAAAATAAAAAAATATTTTCTGTGTTTGTGTGCGCTTTAGCCGCACGTATATATATCAATATAACATAAATGGAGGACCAAACTTTCTCTGATAAAAATAAAATAGGGAAAGATCAAGAACCACTTCCTACTAGTGCTGTTGCTGCTGCTGGGAGTTGTTCATCATCCCAGAGAGGAAGTAGGAACATCACTACTTTTACTAAACAATTGACCCTCCAACAGTCCCTAGCGATGAGGATGAAGTACGACAGCAGTCATCCTGAAGCAAAACGTATAACTGAGGCCTTGACTGCTATGTTGGTGTTAGACGTGCGTCCGGTATCCGACATTAGTGCAGTGGGATTTAGACAATTGATGGAGGTAGTGTGTCCTCGGTTCCAAATCCCGTCTAGATTCCACCTGCATCCTCAAAGCAGCAGCGACAAGCGTGCGTCTGTCTGTTAAAGGGTGGTGACACCCTCAAAGTGTGCTACACAAACAATTAAAATATTGTTCTTTTTTTTTCTGTCTTTGTGAAATGTGTGGGCTGTAGCCGCACCTGCATCCTTAAAGCAGCAGCGACAAGCGTGCGTCTGTCTGTTAAAGGGTGGTGACACTCTCAAAGTGTGCTACACAAACAATTAAAATATTGTTCTTTTTTTTTCTGTCTTTGTGAATTGTGTGGGCTGTAGCCGCACTTGCATCCTCAAAGCAGCAGCGACAAGCGTGCGTCTGTCTGTTAAAGGGTGTTGTAACTCTCAAAGTGCTCCAAAAAATAAAAAAAAAATTTTTAATGTGTTTGTGACTTGTGTGCGATGTAGCCACACTTGCATCCTCAAAGCAGCAGCGACAAGCGTGCGTCTGTCTGTTAAAGGGTGGTGACACCCTCAAAGTGTGCTACACAAACAATAAAAATATTCTTCTTCTTTTTTCTGTCTTTGTGAATTGTGTGGGCTGTAGCCGCACCTGCATCCTTAAAGCAGCAGCGACAAGCGTGCGTCTGTCTGTTAAAGGGTGGTGTAACTCACGAAGTGCTCCAAAAAATAAAAAACTATTTTTTTAATGTGTTTGTGACATGTGTGCGATGTAGCCGCACTTGCATCCTCAAAGCAGCAGCGACAAGCGTGCGTCTGTCTGTTAAAGGGTGGTGACACCCTCAAAGTGTGCTACACAAACAATAAAAATATTCTTCTTTTTTCTGTCTTTGTGAATTGTGTGGGCTGTAGCCGCACCTGCATCCTTAAAGCAGCAGCGACAAGCGTGCGTCTGTCTGTTAAAGGGTGGTGACACCCTCAAAGTGTGCTACACAAACAATTAAAATATTGTTCTTTTTTCTGTCTTTGTGAATTGTGTGGGCTGTAGCCGCACCTGCATCCTTAAAGCAGCTGCGACAAGCGTGCGTCTGTCTGTTAAAGGGTGGTGACACCCTCAAAGTGTGCTACACAAACAATTAAAATATTGTTCTTTTTTTTCCGGTCTTTGTGAAATGTGTGGGCTGTAGCCGCACCTGCATCCTTAAAGCAGCAGCGACAAGTGTGCGTCTGTCTGTTAAAGGGTGGTGACACCCTCAAAGTGTGCTACACAAACAATAAAAATATTCTTCTTCTTTTATCTGTCTATGTGAATTGTGTGGGCTGTAGCCGCACCTGCATCCTTAAAGCAGCAGCGACAAGCGTGCGTCTGTCTGTTAAAGGGTGGTGACACCCTCAAAGTGTTCTACACAAACAATTAAAATATTGTTCTTTTTTTTCGGTCTTTGTGAAATGTGTGGGCTGTAGCCGCACCTGCATCCTTAAAGCATCAGCGACAAGCGTGCGTCTGTCTGTTAAAGGGTGGTGTAACTCTCAAAGTGCTCCAAAAAATAAAAAACTATTTTTTTTATGTGTTTGTGACTTGTGTGCGATGTAGACGCACTTGCATCCTCAAAGCAGCAGCGACAAGCGTGCATCTGTCTGTTAAAGGGTGGTGACACCCTCAAAGTGTGCTACACAAACAATAAAAATATTCTTCTTTTTTCTGTCTTTGTGAATTGTGTGGGCTGTAGCTGCACCTGCATCCTTAAAGCAGCAGCGACAAGCGTGCGTCTGTCTGTTAAAGGGTGGTGACACCCTCAAAGTGTGCTACACAAACAATTAAAATATTGTTCTTTTTTTTCGGTCTTTGTGAAATGTGTGGGCTGTAGCCGCACCTGCATCCTTAAAGCAGCAGCGACAAGCGTGCGTCTGTCTGTTAAAGGGTGGTGACACCCTCAAAGTGTGCTACACAAAGAATAAAAATATTCTTCTTCTTTTTTCTGTCTTTGTGAATTGTGTGGGCTGTAGCCGCACTTGCATCCTCAAAGCAGCAGCGACAAGCGTGCGTCTGTCTGTTAGAGGGTGGTGTAACCCTCAAAGTGTGCAGTAAAAAGAAGCAATTTGGAGGTCCCTGTACAAACTGGCTCTATTTTACCTGAGTTGCCCCCCCTCCAGTGTGTACTCCGAAAGAGTGTTTAGTGCAGCCGGGAACCTTGTTAGCGAAAGGCGTAGGAGGTTGCTTCCACAAAATGTGGAGAAGATGATGTTCATAAAATGAATGATCAACTCTTCCAGGGAGACCAGCCTCCAGAACGTACAGAGGGACCTGTGGTTCCAGCAGGGACGAATTAATACTCTGTGAGGATGAGGATGTACATAACACTGAAGAGGGTGAGGAATCTGTGGATGAGGAGGATGAGGACGACTTCTTGCCTCCGTAGAGCCAGTTTGTGCAGGGACAGATTAATTGCCAGCTTGTTTTGTGGGGGCCCAAACGAACCAATCATTTCAGCCACAGTTGTGTGGCAGACCCTGGCGCTGAAATGATTGGTTTGTTAAAGTGTGCATGTCCTGTTTATACAACATAAGGGTGGGTGGGAGGGCCCAAGGACAATTCCATCTTGCACCTCTTTTTTTTCTTTGCATTATGTACAGTTTGGGGCCTAGTTTTTCAATGCCATCCTGTCTGCCACTGCAGTTTCACGCCTAGATGGGTCACGTGTTTGTGCCGCCCACTCGTGTCGCTTAGCATAGTCATCCAGCTACCTCGGTGCAACCTTTTGGACATAAAAACACTATTGTGAGGTGTGAGGTATTCAGAATAGACTGGAAATGAGTGGAAATTAAGGTTATTGAGGTTAATAATAGCATAGGAGCAGAAAAACCTACAAATTCTGTGATTTTAGCTGTTTTTATGCTTTTTTTCAAAAAAATACAGATCCAAAACACAAAACCCAGAACCCAAAACACGGAAGGGTGGTTTTGGCAAAACCAATCCAGATCCAAAACACGAAGAAAGATCCAGATCCAAAACCAAAACACAAAACACGAAAAGTGGCCGGTGCACACCCCTAATAAAGACTCTGTGATAGGTATTAACTAAAGGGTTTTGATAATTACAAGTGCTCTGGATTAATTTATAAAGCTTCCAATGGGATATGTAGTTATCGCAAAAGTGATTTAATTTTGATACAATCCACCTCCTGTGAAATATTTTTGCATGATACATTTTTGCATGAAATATTGTGTTTTTTTATTGTATTAAGCCTCAGATGAGGACATCATTTTTACTGGCATGTTATAAGCAACTGCTTGCGATTACTATTCTTATTATAAATAAATTTATTTAGATCGGTAAATATAATAGTGAATTGTGTGTGGTGTTTTATTTATTAACAGTTTTTATATAGCGCAGAATATTCCATTGCACTTTACAATTGGAAACAATAATAGAACAAAACTGGGTAGTAACAGACAGACATAATGGTAAGAGGGCCCTTGATAGGTGCTATACTGTATATTGCAGATTGGTCCATCCAGATTGCAGAGGTCCTAGGTGAGTATGATCCAGTCACACAGGAAAGTTGGAATTCATTCATATCAGACCTGGTTTATGGGCACAGTATCACACCAATATAAAATGTGTGTGTAGTTTTGTCTTTCTGGTTTTATTATGTATGTATATTTATTATGGGTTTAACCTTATCCCGACCACTTATGTTATTTATATATTTATAGAAAGATAAATATGTTTGATATAGAAAGGTTGTTATTAATACTGTAGAACATACACTTTCCAGGGTAGAAGGAGACCAATATATACATATGTGTCCAGTTCCATTGCTAGTTTCTTCTGCTGCTCCCCAAAACTCCTGGACTTGTTCCAATGGATTGTGGAATGGTGCCCACATCCAGAATAAAAAAAAATTCTGCTGAGACTTGTTGTCCCTACTGCGGCATCTACCAGCTTACTGTGATCACTGGCCCTGTATATATCTGCAGTATTACATAAAGTGCACTTTGTATGAGGCAGAATATAGCTTGAAAAGTGTTAATTATGCCTAGTTTACTTTTTTATATCCCTTATGTCTCTCTACAGTGAAACACCAGTAAAAACAGACTATTCTCTAAATAACAGTTCTAAGGGGTCTATGTACTAATCGCGGACCAGCCGCTATTATTATCTATCCATATCGCCAGGGATATTTGCATTTTTAATAAAAATATACCCACTATGAACAAAGAGGAACTCGCAGGGGGAGCGCTATGTATATATATATATATATATATATATATATATATACATACAGTCAGGTGCATAAATATTGGGACATTGACAGAATTCTCATATTTTGGCCTTTATTCATCACCACAATGGCTTTGAAATTAAACAAACAAGATGTGCTTTAACTGCAGACTTTCAGATTTAATTTGAGGGTAATTACATCCAAATCAGGTGAACGGTGTAGGAATTACAACGGTTCCTATATGTGCCTCCCACTTTTTAAGGGGCCAAAAGTAATGGGACTATCAACTCAAAAGCTATTTCATAGACAGGTGTGGGCTATTCCCTCGTTATTTCATTATCAATTAAGCAGGTAAAAGGTCTGGAGTTGATTCTAGGTGTGACATTTGCATTTGGAATCAGTTGCTGTCGACTCTCAATATGAGATCCAAAGAGCTGTCACATTCAGTGAAGCAAGCCATCATTAGGCTGAAAAATCAAAACAAACCCATCAGAGAGATAGCAAAAACATTAGGTGTGGCCAAATCAACTGTTTGGAACATTCTTAAAAAGAAAGAATGCACCGTAGAGCTCAGCAACACCAAAAGACCCGGAAGACCACGGAAAACAACTGTGGTGGATGACAGAAGAATTATTTCCCTGGTGAAGAAAAACCCCTTCACAACAGTTGGCCAAATCAAGAACACTCTCCAGGAGGTAGGTGTATATGTGTCAAAGTCAACAATCAAGAGAAGACTTCACAAGAGTGAATACAGAGGGTTCACCACAAGATGTAAACCATTGGTGAGCCTCAAAAACAGGAAGACCAGATTAGAGTTTGCCAAACAACATCCAAAAAAGCCATTACAGTTCTGGAACAACATCCTATGGACAGATGAGACAAAGATCAACTTGTACCAAAGTGATGGGAAGAGATGAGTATGGAGAAGGAAAGGAACTGCTCATGATCCAAAACATACCACCTCATCAGTGAAGCATGGTGGAGGTAGTGTCATGGCGTGGGCATGTATGGCTGCCAATGGAACTGGTTCCCTTGTATTTATTGATGATGTGACTGCTGACAAAAGCAGCAGAATAAATTCTGAAGTGTTTCGGGCAATATTATATGCTCATATTCAGTCAAATGCTTCAGAACTCATTGGACGGCGCTTCACAGTGCAGATGGACAATGACCCGAAGCATACTGCAAAAGCAACCTAAGAGTTTTTTAAGGCTAAAAGTGGAATGTTATGCAGTGGCCAAGTCAATCACCTGACCTGAATCATATTGAGCATGAATTTCACTTGATGAAGACAAAACTGAAGGGAAAATGCCCGAAGAACAAGCAGGACCTGAAGACAATTGCAGTAGAGGCCTGGCACAGCATCACCAGGGATGAAACCCAGCGTCTGGTGATGTCTATGTGTTCCAGACTTCAGGCTGTAATTGCCTGCAAAGGATTTGCAACAAAGTATTAAAAAGTGAAAGTTAGATTTAGGATTGTTTAGTTTGTCCCATTACCTTTGGCCCCTTAAAAAGTGGGAGGCACATATAGAAACCATTGTATTTCCTACACCGTCCACCTGATTCGGATGTAATTACACTCAAATTAAATCTGAAAGTCTGCAGTTAAAGCACATTCTTGTTTGTTTCATTTCAAAGCCATTGTGGTGGTGAATAGAGGCCAAAATATGAGAAATCTGTCAATGTCCCAATATTTATGCTCCTGACTATATATATATATATATATATATATATATATATATACACACTTAACGATGTCATCCATGACGGGTCTCGGCGGGGGTTCCAGCATCGGCCAGTGCGTACACTTGCCGGAAAGTGCGTACACACTTGCCAATGCTGGAAGTGACAGAATGACAGTGGGGACCATGCTGCATTCGCCAGCTTGGCCCCGCTGACGATATCTCCCGTCAGACCTTCATGCAGGTTCGACCGTCAGTGTTGCTGACAAAGCGTGGGAGTGCGCATCGTCAGCGACATAGTGGGTACACACTGCCCAATGTGGACGATATGTCAACCGATCCTCTGGATTGGACAACATATTGTCTAGTGTGTACCTGGCTTTACTCTATACCCATATCTGAATCAGGCCCTAAGACAATACACTAACCCCCTCTTACAGAGCAAAAGCCTGTCCAGTGAGAGAAAGTTTAAGCACCTATAGAGCACTTCATCACTATATTTACCTATTGACATTTTAATCTCAAATTTTATGTTGCTTCAAATGTATTTTTCCTGAAGTTATGATTTTTAATAAAATCACCATTAGATTTACAGTAATAGCTCAAATGTTTTTTCTATGAGTTAGAATAATCTAAGAGGTTTAAAACAACTCAAAACTTTATATAGTATAAGAAGTTACTGTATCTATTCTCATTACATTTCGGGTTGTGGAGCTGCTGAGCATGTGGTTGTGGAGATTACCGAATCCCTTTCCAGAATAAATTTGCATAATTGAACCATCTGAAGCTACGGGGTCCAAGCTCCAGAGTCTTGGTAAATATTACAATTTAGCTGCTGCTTTTGCAAATCAAAAGGGGGAAGCGACTGCCAGGGCCATAACTAGGGTGGTCTGGCCGATGCAGTCGCACAGAGCGCAGTGTGCCCTTCGGCAGAACCTGCCGCCCACCGCTATTTCTATTTGCGGGAAAACCCGCTGACAGGGCCGTTTCTAGGGGCGGGCGACCCGTGCAATTGCACTGGGTGCTCCACCCTGACCCCTTCAGACAGTCTGACTGACAGTGGTCTCCAATCAGGGCACACACCAGCACCCTCAGCAGCGGCAGGCGGAGCAGCAGGGACCGCAGCCAGACCAGCCGGGTGACAGGGGCTGAGTGATCTCTCAGCCTCCCCGAGGCAAGTTCTCTTTAAATTTGTCCACTGACACTGGTCGCGTGAGCCAATAACAGCTCGCGGACCGGCAGCCAATCAGGGGCAGCCGCGTGGCCGCCCCTAAATGGCTGTCGGTCCACGTGGCCGGCACAATATTCAAAATACTACCGGGGAGGGGACCCAGATGGGAAGGGAGCGCTGCTCAGCTGCTCAGGAGAGGTGAGTGCTGCAGTTAGGGTAAGGAAAGTGTGAGGAGAGTGCTGCAGTTAGATGTGGGAAGAGTGAGTTCTGAAGGTAGGTGTGGTGTGAGGAGAGGAGAGTGCTATTGTAAGGAGATGTGTGCTGCTGAGAAGGAAGAGGAGAAAAGGGAGGAAAGAAGACCTCCTGAAGAAAAGAAGACGTAAGAGCCGGCCACAGAAGGATCGTATGCACCGCTGGCCATGATGAGAGCCTCTCCAAGAGCCATGGTAAGCGTCTTCGGCCACCTTCACTTATTTAACCCTCCCTAGACCACCAGTATTTTTGGACACTAGGCCCGTGGGCCCAGTCAGTTCTCAGACTTGTGGTGATTGGTAAGCGGGCAAAGAGCCCGTGCTACTGGTAAGTGATTCTAGGCATTAGGCCCAAGTCACTGTCCTAATTTTGAATTGTAAATATCAGGGTGGCTCAGGATTTCGGCATGCTTAATTAAAGCCCACTGATATTTCCATACCCACACTTCAAAATTTCCACTTTGACCACTGCTGTAGACATAACGTTCCGAGCCGCACTGTACAGTATGCTGTGATATGTGATGGCTGAGTTAGGTGATGTGGAGTTACCATATTACAGTATGTAACAGCATGTATGGGAGGGGCAAGTCATTCTGCCTCTTCTCCAGGGATAATCCTTACACTGTGGCGCAATGGCAGGAAGTAGGCTACTCCTATGAGTCAGAACACACTGACTTTGTGTGACATACCAGAGCTGCCTGCAGTCACCCATGAGCACATAGTATTCTCTTTGGAAAGACTACATGTGTCAGGGAAAACCATGTATATACTACACACAGGTTGTGTGACAGGGCTGGCAGCCCTCAGCATGATTACTGTGCACAGTTACTACACACAGGTTGGGTGACAGGACTGGCATCCCTCAGCATGGTCACTACACACCAGATGTGTGAATGGGTTGGCGGCGCTCAGCATGATCACTACACACAGGTTGTGTGACAGGGCTGGCAGTGCTGAGTTTAATTACTTTGAAGTTTTAAGAAATGACAACTATAAATGCAAGATTTATGATAGGAACATTGACTGGCCATTAATGGGGGGTTTTTTGTAATTTTTACATGAAAGGCTCTACTACTGTGTGGCATAATGTGTATACGTTTTATTACTGTGTGGCATAATGTTAATGGGCTTTGTGTGGCATAACGTGAATGGGCCCTGTGGTTTAAGGTGAATGGGCACTACTGGGTGGTGTAATGTGACTAAGGGACACTACAGTGCAGTGTAATGTGAAGAAGGGACATTACTGTGTGGCATAATTTGAATTGGGGGTACTATTGTGTCATCACGCACCTTCCCAGGGAAACCACAACTGTTTTTTTTTGGTGCACTCCCCTGCTTCTAATATGGATGGGACACTAATGTTCTTTATGTACACAGGGCATGAAAATGTGTAGTTACAGCTCTGCTTTGGTATGCACAGATGTGTTATTCTCTGCGTTGAACACTCCCTGCCCTAAAACATTCCTACAGTGAACACTATCTAATCCTCTACAACTGTTAAGCTGGGGCTTGTCCAATTGGGAAAATTCCTTCCCTTTTCTATATGTGTTGCCTAGCCCAATGAAGAGCCAGCTTTACCTAACAGAAAGACCCAAATGTAAGACTATGGGCGCCATTTCGTGAGGGGACGCCAGTCCGTCTGGACAGTGTGTGTGACTGCCTGGGCTGGACTGCAGCGGTGATGACAGACGCCGGAGCACGGCACGCAGGCAGCAGAGAAAGGCTTCCAGTTCCTCAAATAGAAAAATTAAAGGGGCAAGATTCAGTATGTACATTATGTGTTATTATAACATATTTTCTGTGACCCCCACCTCGAGTCCCAATCCACAGGAAGCTTATAGAACACTGCAATTTAGAAGATGCCAGATTGTCATGAAATATGGTTTTCTATGTTATTATTAAAAACCACATTTTATAACTTATTATTTTGTAATACAAAGTACCTTACAGGAAGTATTTCATATAGTTAAAATATGATGGCATTATTAGTGATGCCACTGATTGCATGGCTCAGAGAAGTAAATATTATAGGGGGGGGCGCATTTTGAATGCTCGCACTGGGAGCCAGATTGGCTAGAAACTGCCCTGCCCGCTGCTATGTATATTAGCAGCAGTGCACCAGGCTCCATTCCTTCACTGCAGCCCTGCACTGCCGGCTGCCTGCCTGTCTCAGCCGAGCACTAAGAGCTGCACCTCCCCTAGCCGAGCACTAAGAGCTGCACCTCCCCTAGCCGAGCACTAAGAGCTGCTCCTCCCCTATCCGAGCACTAAGAGCTGCTCCTCCCCTATCTGAGCACTAAGAGCTGCTCCTCCCCTAGCTGAGCACTAAGAGCTGCTCCTCCCCTAGCTGAGCACTAAGAGCTGCTCCTCCCCTAGCCGAGCACTCGGAAGGAAGCCGGCTTTTGCACTAGGCTTTTTCTTTATTGACAAGATAGATAATGTCTCTCCAGTCTCCACATAGTGGCAAAAACGAAGAGTGAGGAGCCGTTTATCTGTGCACGCAGGCAGCGTCCAGTACAGTGACAAACAATGTCACACTGTCTGCCCTCAGTCCACTCCAGACAATGTGGTCAGTCTCTGTGCCTGGTCAGAGTATCATTGACCAGGTGAGTGCTGACTACATATGGGAGAGAGCTCTGTCGAGGAAGAGGGTGAGGGGGACAGTGGAGGGTATTTCTACTTTGTGGCATAAAGTGTAAGGGGATGAATTTTATTGTGTGGCTTAATGTGAATGGAGCGTTACTACTGTGGTCATAATGTGTAAGGGGCATTACTACTGTGTGGCATGATGTGTAAGGGGCATTACTTCTGTCTGGAGTAATGTGTAAGGGGCACTACTGCTGCGTAGCTTAAAGTGTATAAGATACACTACAATGTAGTGTAATGTGAATAAGGGGCACCACTGTGTAGCTTATTGTGATTGGAGGGTACCAGAGTGTGACCACGCCCCTTTTTTGGTGCATGCGGTGCACAGTGTCCCTTTGAGCACCCCAGGGTGGGTGCCAATGCTCTTTCTGGCATGTCTGTGTATCCCCCAAAAACAGCTGTTTAGGGAATTTCCCACAAAATTCCTTTAATAAATATACCGCTTAGTGTGATACTAGACAACACTATCGGCTACAGTAATTTGTGAAAACAAAGCTACAGTATCAGAATAGCTAAATTTTACAAGACTAGTGTCACAACCAGGGTTTCGCGGTGTGGAGGTTTGCAGTCCTTACCGGTGAGGGCGCTGTGGCGCGGTCCTTCTGTCGGGGGAGCTGGCATGTGGAGACTGGCATTGGCTGTACTCAGAGGTCTGCAGCAGTGGGCCATCCTGGCAAGGATAAGTCTAGCAGCATCTCTGCGTCACAGGTGTCTGGGCGTCACCACGTTGCAGTGGCCATGTGACATAGCAGGCCAATCGTCTGTAGGTCACCTGCTCTCTCTGGCCTATCACGTTCCGCTACTGGGTACTTAAGGGTGTTTGGAGCTCCCTGTAGTTGCCAGTGCAATGTATTCACAGCGCAGCTGTGAGAGAGTTATCTGCGCTCCTGAAACCTAGACTTGTGTTCCGGTGCTTGCCCTAAGCTCCTTGTCGGCCTCTGGCTCCCTGCATAGCCAGCACTGCTCTGACTTGCCTTGCTCTCTGCTGAGATCAGTCCTGCACCTTCCACCGGACCCACTCCTGCCTGAAGCTGTCTCTCCAGTTAACCCACTCCTGCCTGAACCTGTCTCTTCAGCCAAGCATCACAGCATTTCCAGATTTCCATTTCAGCCAAGCATCACAGCATTTCCGGATTTCCATTTCAGCCAAGCATCACAGCATTTCCGTATTCCCATTTCAGCCAAGCATCACAGCATTTCCGGATTTCCATTTCAGCCTGCATCACAGCATTACCGGATATCCCCTTCAGCCACTATTCAGCAAACCAGGATATCCACTACTCTCACAGTCTATCTGAATTCATCTCTGTCACTGATCTGGACATTTGTTTACTCCCATTCACTACAGCTCCCTTCAGCCACATATATCAGTTTGTTTATTACTGGACTTTAGTTATCTTATTATTCATGTCTACAAACAGTCTCATTAAACAACATACCTTTCAGTTTCAACCTGTTCAGATGTCTGCTCCTGTTTCCACCCCGGGTCCACAACAAACACCGACTCTGACAACTAGTAGGGAAAGTTGCAATGATATCAGTTGCAGATACAAGTAAAATCACACGTGTAGACTTTTGTACAGAGGCCCTGATTCAGAGCCGGACGCTCTGACAGAGCGCTCGCTCTGAATCAGGGCCGGCCTTCTTGTTTTTTAGAGCGGCCTCCTGGCCGCTCGCATAGCTGTAGATGAACACCCACTGCTATAGCGAGCGGCCAGGAAGATGGTTGCGATGGTCAAGACCATCGCGACCATCGGGCTCGCGACGAGACCCTTGTGGTAGGGTCTCGTTGCCGCAAGCCCCAGAGAGCTTTTGGCTCTAACAAAGCCGAAAGCTCTCCCACTGACATCACTTGTGATGTCAGTGGGGCCGGCCCCAGATGGTAGGCGTTCCCATGGGAACGCCTCCGTCTGGGCAGCCACGCCCCTGGCCCGCCCACCAAAGGGGGCGTGCTGTCACTCAACATCGGTTTGCCCGTCACTATCCGGGTCTCGCGCCGGCCGGCTCCGTCGTGCGCATGTGCACTGGGCCACCATCGACCCGCTCGCGACCGGGTCTGAATCAGGCCCAAAGTGCATTCTCTATGTAGAGAGTCCAGTTAAGTCTGCACAGCTGAGCTTGCAGATTAGATGACAGAACACAGAAGATAAAGGGCCATATTCAATTTATGAGCGAGTCTGTGCTGGTCTTTTCGCTCCACATCACAGTTTTCTGGGGATAAAGTATCGAGCGCGTGCCTGCTTTATCCCCGTATTCATTTAAAAATCAAGGAAAACGGGAGCCGATGGAAAGGTAAATATCGCCAAAATATGGGAATTTTCGGGAAATATTCCAGGGACCCCCCTAAAGATGTCTAGACATGGGGGATCACTATGGGTACCCCCATTTTTACCTGCTAAAGGAAGTCAGGGTTTCTAATAGCCGCTGCATATTTGCGGCTATGAAGAAGGGGTGAAGAGTAGCACTTAGATTGTTTGGGGGTAAAAATAACTATTGCTAGCAAATTTGGGGTACATGGAAATGGGGGTAAGCATTTTTTTAAGTCCCTAAAATGATTCTTACAAATTCTGCAAAAATGCACCAGCCGCTACTCCCGAAATGAACAAAAAAAACACCTGCCGCATACTTTGGAACCCCTCTGAATTTAATAAGGCTATTTTAGAAGTGTGTTCCCTATTTTATTTTTTTTTAGCCCCAAAATTAAAGTAAATATTTTGGGGTGTCCCAATTTTTTTTATTTTTTTTTTACTTTTTTTGACACAGTTTATTTTTAAATGACATTCCCAGGGGTGCAAGCTATTCTTTTTTAAGCCTGCACCCCTAAACCCCAATTCTGCTCTTTTTTTCGCCACCTATTTCAGTGGTGAAAAGTTATCCCCATTTTTTTTCAAAGACTTTTAAAGTCTTTGAAATAGAATACAGGGATAATTAAAACAGGTGAAAATGACGTCATCGGTGATAAATTATCGCCGATTCAGACATTTCGCTCCAAATTGAATACGGACACAATGTAACTTGTTTTTCTCTTTTCTCTCTTCAGTTATCTTATTTGGTAGGTTTGCCATATGTATTGCACCATTGTCTATCCATAAAAATAAATCTATGCGAGTGTTCATTTACCATTAATTCACCAGTTAAAACTTATAATAGAGGGAAAACACAAGCATTCTCAATATATAGAAGGCTGTATGCAGCCTGTGGTGTCACCAGATAGACAGAACTTAAACACCAGGATGAGTTCCAGGAAAGTTTCTGGCTAAGCAAAACTTCTTTGGAAATATGTATCTAACCACTATTTTTATGGCCTTGGATAAAGTGACTTATTACGGGTCATATGAAGGAAAACAAGTGAAACTTTTTCCAACAGTCATTCCTTGTGAAGTTTCACATGACACTTTGCTTAAAATATGAGCAATGTATTCATATACAAGTTCTTTTTCATCACAGTGCTTGCCAAGATACTGAGAAACAATGGCGTGTATGAATAACGGTATTTCTCTAAGAATTATAATCTAAAACCACACAGGGTAGTAAATGAATGAACCCTAAATTGATATTTGATAGGCCACCTGAGAAAAGACACGTCTGGCTGTAAGAATCATAAGGTAATGCTGTCTCCTTTATTCAAAGACATTAAACTGAATGCACAGTTTACTAAAGAAAATAATACTTGATGTCATATATTATATTACCATATTAAATGAAGTGCAGTGAAAAGATGGAAGAAAGAGTCCACTTTATCACACCTTATTTCTAATGCTTCAGTTTGTATGCACAGAGCTTCCAAAGAGAATGTAACAAACATACTGTACAGTAAGACTATGACATTGCAGCTCATTAATAAGCCGGATCGCAATGTGAAACCCCCACCCCAAACATATTTCTTAACTAATAGAGGTGAATAGTGTGCCTCTCTTAATTTTCAGGGAAAACCATTGCACTTAAGGATGAATTAAAACATAATTGAGCACTAGGCAAAAATCATAGTATTCAAATGCTAACCATTAAAAATTTAAAAAGTACATTATAAAACATATTATAAGTGCAAAATAGTACATCATAAAAAAATCATAAACCATATTGTTGATCTTTGCAGTTTAAGAATCATAACATGTAATATGTATTTTTATATTCAAACACCTACATTATAAGCATACTTGCCTGCCCTCCCGGAAGTCGCGGGAGGCTCCCGATTTTTCAGTTAATTCCTCACACCCACTGAAGGGTAGGCACTTCTCCTACATTCTGCCCACTTCCTAGTGAGCAGAATGCAGAGTTGGGGGTGAAGCCGTCATTTATCCCCACCCTTATTATAAATAGCCGGTGTTATCGGTCAATTCCCACGAGGGGCAGGGCTTAATGCCGTTCCCCGGCCGGCCACAATCCTAACTCCGCCCACCTGATTCTCCTTTCCAGGCTTCTCCCAGGGAGGAGAATTTATAAGTCGGCAAGCATGATTATAAGATCAAAGAATTCTTAAATGCATGCATATCCCAAGTAGCTGAGGCAGTAGATGGCTTAATTTATTAAGCACATCGGAGCTGATTCTGATTTTGGGAGCAAAACAAAAAGAGCCCTGGTAAAACCATGCTGCACTGCAGGTGGGGTAGATTTAAAATGTGCAGAGACATTTACATTTGAGAGTGGCTCAAATTTAAATTGCATTGTAAAAATAATGCTGTCCAACATTAGTAGGCTACATTCAACCAGTATTTATCCTCCATGCAAATATAATAAATGTATTTGCACCCCTTGCAATGCAACATGGTTTATCCAGGTGAAAACATTAGCTTTAGTAATCCTCAGTGGTGTAACTAGGGTATTTGGAGCCCAGGGCAAATTTGAAAAGGGAGCCCCCCCTCCCCCCGATGTGCGCGCACCTAAGGCGCGCGTGGCAAAAAATGGGCGTGGTCACTTAAAAATGGGGCGTGTCAACATGACACACCCCTTTATTTTCAAACTGAACATTCCTATCCATATGCACCTTAACCCCAGTAGTACCCCTTATACAGTACCCCCAGTATGCAGTTGTGGTCCCTCTTATGCAGGCCCATAGTAGTGCCCCTTATACAGTATCCCCAGTAGTGGTCCCCCTTATACAGCCCCCAATTAGTTCCCCTTACTCAGTACCCCCAGTAGTGGCTCCCCAAATGCAGTGCCCCACGTAGTGTTCCCCCTTATGCAGTGCCCCCAGTAGCGGTATCCCCTTATGCAGTGCCCTTTATATGGTGCCCCCAGTAGTAGTCCTCCCCCCTATGCAGTGCCCTTTATATAGTGCCCCCAGCAGTAGTCCCCCCCATGCAGTTTTCCCAGTAGTGGTCCCCTTATGCAGGCACCCTGTAGTGATCCCCCCTATCCAGTGCCCCCTGTAGTGGCCCTTCCTATTATTGCCCCCAGTAGTAGTCCCCCGAGTGCAGTGCCTCTAGTAGTAGGCCCCTTTTATAATGCCCCCAGTGGTAGTTCCCTCCCAAGTAGTAGTCCCCAGTAGAGTAGCCCCCCCCAGTAGAGGTCCTCCCAATGGCGCCCCCAGTAGTAGCCACCCCTCCCCCAGTAGAGGACCCCCCAGTAGTAGCCACCCCCTCCCCCGTTGTGCAGATAGGTTAAAAAAAAATATATATATATATATATATATAAATATACTTACCTGAATCCCTGCTCCTGCTCCTGCTCCTGCTCACGACGCTGCTCCCGCCTGGGCTGGCGCGCTCAGCATTATGGGACAGACGTCATTACGTCAGTCCCATTACCCACTGCAGGAGCCGGACGGAAGTCCGGCTCTTGCAGTGGGTGCTGCAGCATTCAATGAGAGTCTATCTGACTCTCATTGGCTGCTGTTTAACACACGCATCGCCGCCAGCGCTGGCGGTGATGCGTGTGTTATGCACAGACTGAGCCCGCCTGCTAGCGCTATTGGGCAAGCGCTCAGGGGGAAGGAACGGGCTCAGGTGTGAAGCACAGGACCGGCGCTGGAAGCCTAGCGCCGGTCCTGTGTAAATGTGTAGCGCTGACCGCACTCATTGCGGTCGGCGCTACACTGGCTAACTAGGGCAGGCGGGCCGGTACCGTGGCCGGCGGCGCCCCCGGTCCAACGGCGCCCAGGGCACGCACCCCGCTCGCCCTGCCCTGGTTACGCCACTGGTAATCTTAGCTCGCCTCTCTCAGCCAATGAAAGCTCAACACCGGGATTTTTATAGTGAAATCCCGCGGCTGAGCAGACATTCGAGTAGTACTGTCCTTAGAGGACAGTACTAAGTTCATAGACCGTGACAAATCATTTAATTGTTTTCTGAAGACCGTGGATGCCTAAATGGAAAGAAAAAGGATGTTAATCACGCTGGAAGTAGGAGAGTATGGAATGTTTTGTACAGGTATCCGTGGATTTCTACATGGACAAGTGGACGTGAATGGCTACAGGGGCACTAGGTGAGTATGTGTGAGTGTGAACATATGTTTTAATAAAAATTTTCCTATCACGTTGTGTGTTCTGTCTTGCGTTTATTTTAATATTTATGAATTTCAGGTACCAGCGAGCCCGTAATGACCCGCAAGCTGGAACCTGTGGTTCACCTGCAAAAGACAATATTATCACTTCTATTTTTTACACTACACTTTAAACTATAAACTTGGCACCCACTTAAGTATGGGGCACCCTGGAGAGGGGGAGCCCTTTATTGGAGGAGTCCCCACCTCCCCAGGGATCCCCGGCCTGGGCTGACTAGTGGTCAGGGGTAATGCTTTCGCCGGGGAACCCGGTGAAAGGCTTCCCCTGGCTTTGGCATTACTCCCGTGCTAGAAAGTTTCCTGTGCTGGTCATGGAAAAATAGGGGTCACCTGTATTTCCAAAACCAGGAGTGGTTCACTTATCCCAGTGCTGGTTGTGCTAATTACAGGGGACCCTTACGTTTTTTGTCCCCTGAATTTTCACAACCAGGACTGACTCTGAAAAGCTCGGGGCTGGTTGTTGTTTGAGGAAGGGGGGGGCGGGCACATCTTTTTTTTTTTTACACATTGTAATTAATTTTTTACACAGATGCATGGACGGATCTCACTGATCCATACATGTATCTGTGTCAAGTAATGATGTCTGCATCATACGGATCGGGACAACATATCAACATATTGATTGTGTATAAGATTGCCAGATTTTACCTGCTGTAGGTAAGATCTGAGGATATGATGGACGACCTGTGGGTATGCGCATCGGCAGCATTATCGTAAGTGGACACTCACGATTTACACATATTATGCACGATTTGTCGTTTCGATGTATCGGAATCGGCAATTTCATGCATAATATTGTCTAGTGTGTATGCACCTTTACTCACATCTTATGTAAAGAGAATAATGAATATGGCCATCTTTGCAATTCAAAATCAACAAAGACAAGAAAGAGGTCCTTGCCTCTAATATAATTACTGAGGTAAAGCAGCAACTTAAAGGAAAGTATGTATTTGATATGGGAGGAGGTGAGACAGAAACCAAATATTGCAGCAATAAGAGTCTCTTGCTGGGACAGTGCTTCCAATAAGAGCCCATTCCAGCAGAGAGTAAAAGGTAAAGTGATAGCTAACTTTACTGCCTGGTATGGACCTGGCTTGCTTAATGAGCATGCGTGACACCCGGGCAGCACAAGTGCATGTACTGTATGGGCTGGTGAAGAAGAATCCTTCTGATCCTTCTCCAGAAAAAAATGTGATATTCTAGCTTATAGGCTACAAGTACATTATTTATCAAGGTCAAGCTCTGATAAGTTAGGGTTTTTGAAAATCAATGAATTGGGCATTTGCAGTCCCCATAGAAAGCTATTGGCTCTGCTGTTGTGATTGAAAACACAGGGGTCGCAGAAGGTATCGCTGATAAAAATGCACCAGGAACCTGAGATTTTGTTGGGACTTATTAAAACCAGATATACATACAGAAGTTCATTACAATCTATTCAGCAATATGTGTCAAACAATAACTAAAAATTGCAATGATCAATTGGGAACCTGAAAAAATCTTTCCAATTCTAATCTCCTAATGTAAACTGTCAATGTTAGAGAACTATTTTAGCACCAAGAGTAGATCAAATCCTTACTGCACAAGAGGGGAATGTCAGAAGCTCAAATGTTGAATCAATTCAAGAGCCAAATATAATACTAGTTGAACAACCACTGGTTACTTGTACAAAAATGCCCATTTAATAAGATGTGATACCAGAGACTCCTGTTATTACACCAGTTATCCAATAAGAATATGAGTATTCCACTTAAAGAGTCTTTCACAGCCAATATACTGAAAGGTAACATAAACCTTCTCAAAGATAATTTATAGTGTGAAGTGTTTGTACAGAGATTATGCTTGTGTATGGTTGTTGCATTGCATGTTCATGAAGTTATTTATTTTCTAAGAAAGGAGTTGTGTTGTACTTTGATTCTGGGAGTGTGATTTGGTAATGTCATATTCCTAACTCATTCAAAAACATGTAGCCTTTGCTATTTTTTAAGCCTGCGCCATCCTCTGAAAATATCACGCAGAGGATGTAGCCACCAGCTGGGGGTTAAGAGCGCTGCATGGAAAGGGGAGGGGGGCTGCACACATGATTAAGATATTCTCACAATAATAATTTGAATGCAAATAAACAATGGTGTTTATTACACATACCAAATAAAATTTAGTATATTGGATGACTCAAAATCATAGGTGACAGAAAAGTTCTTATAGGCATTACATTGATGTAGCTAGTGATTTGAGCAATTTTGCCTATCAGAACCATAATTCCTGCTGGGTTTTTTTTTTTTTAGAGGTTTGACATGCAGTTTTGCAAACCACAGCTCAATACATTGCATTATTTGTATTCTTGCCATGTGTAAAATGGAGATAGGGTTTTCAAATCTGGTGGTTTTAATTTTTAAATAATGAGATTTGATATTTAGTGTTTCATTTAGATAATGGCACAATTTACAACGGCACATAAGAATGCCAAAAATCATTACCATTTTTTGAACGGCACCTTAATAAAACTACTAAAACAAATTCTAAACAACCATGATTTACATATTAAAATTAAGCATCAGAGGCATAACTTATATACTGTAATGCTAATAGTAATTTTTATTCTAGAATTGGTTTAACCCAATATTGTTTAAAACCTGTAATTCTCTGAATTTTGAGACAAATCTTAAATTATTTATTTAAACATAGAAGGAGCTCTCTATTCCAGTTACATAGTTTGAAGTGAGGCAGAAAAATATTAAATAATAATTTAAATTGTATATATGTAAAATAAAATATTAAATGTATGCAGACAAGTGTGCTTTAAATATTCAGTATAAGTCTGAATTATGTTAAAACTTCTGTATTTTACTGTTATCATCTTGGGACAATGACGTTATCAAAACAGCTTAAATACAGTTTTTTGCATATTGTTGAAAATATTGGCAAACTAATATTTTCACATTTTCCCAAATGATTGACAGATTAAAATAATTCTGTTCAAAGAAAAAAAAATCTTTGATGAGCAAGTCAAAATTGAATCATGCTTTTTTAATACCACTTCTCAATGGATTGTTCAAACCCATAAAAAAAATCCAATTACTTTCAGTGTGTTATTTCAATACTGTTTCTGTATAGGTCTCTTGTTGTATTGTGTGAAACTAGTTAAGTTTTGCAAAGAAGCTTGTTCTGATTCCTGCACTTTGACTCAATGTTGCTATGCTGTAATAATAACGCCTTTACAGCCACAAGGAGGGAAGACAAAGGAGTGTTTATCACATACTGGATGACAGACCTTATTTATATGGCACTTTTCATTTCCAGTGCTGCATTGTTATCTTAAAGTGTTACAGTAATGTTCAACATATTTTTAGATATTTGCATCAGTCATTGAAAGCAGAATTTGGGGGTTTCTTTGTCAAATGCATTATTTTAAATTAGTGATGCTGAGATACTCATGCGCAATGGCTGTCAGTGTCATCAATGGAGTTTCTGTTGCATCTGTTGAATACAATTTAAGAATACAATTTAAGAACACTTGATACACTCACTACTTACTTTGGATGATAATCCACTTGCTGCTTGTCCAGTGCTGTACAGAAAGAGAACATGAAAGAGAAACAGGTAACATAAAAAGGGGGAATTAATGTATACAAGCGAACAGTCTGGACATGCATTTTTCTCACATAATAATAAAATGCAGGGAACCAGCTCCTGCCCTCTTACCTGAGGGGCGCTGCCACTGCTGCTGGCTTGGGTCCCGGCGCCTGCTCAATTAATCTGGCAGGCATCGGAACCGGCGCATGAGCGGCAGTGGCGCCGTGCATGTTTAACACCAGCTTCTCAGGGCTGCATTGTTTGCAGCCCCGAGAAGCCCTGTAGAGCTGCCCGAAAAGCAGAGCAGAGGCTTCCACTGGAAGTCGCTCTCTGCTGATCGCAGCCCGGCTGGAAGTCCCAGGGGGAGGAGACACCTCCCCCTGGCTGCCTGTCTTCAGCATGACTGGCAGGTAGTGCTTCCACCTCCAGTCACAGTGAAGCGAGTGCAGTTATGGAAGTGGCAGATTTTACTAGGGGGGCTGCAGTCTTGTAGCCCCTAGGTAAGATCCACCACTGCAGGGAACCCAGTTACAACCATTTGAAAACATATGTTAAGCCACCCGCTACATCAAGGGGACTCTGCTCAGGTGGTCCTACTCTACATAATAATAGCCCCACTTTGGGTCATATATTCATGTGTTTGTAAATTGAGAGCCAACTTACATGGAGGCACACCAAGATTCTCCAATATGGCACAACAAGGATCAGCATTCCCTCCAGCTATTGATCCCATACATGCACCTCAGAATAGTAATACACAAAATGTAAGTTGCTCATAATAAATTTATTGACTGATCATGGATGTGTGCGAGGGTGGAGTTAATCTAGACAAGAACAAATATTGGGCCTGATTCAGAGCCGCTCGTAAGCGGCCGCTCGTTCGCTCCGAGCGATGTTTGCCCAACTGCGCATGCGTACGGATTGTAATACGCATGCGCGAACCAGTCAGTGCGGACGAAAATCGCTTGTTCGCTAAATAGCGAATGCCTGCTATTTTGAGTGACAGAATGAGGCGTATGTGGTTGGTAACAGGGGAAGGTGCTTGAAAACGGGGAGTGGAGATCCGAACGCAGGCGTGCTTAAAGATCAAAACGGGCGTTTTAAGGGTGTGCATAATTAATACAGCAGCGTCATTGACCACGTCACTGGGTTATTTTATAGCCAGAACTGCTCTCAAGATTGTGGTAGCAAAAACCAACCACAAGAATAGCGAGCAGTTCATACGCTGGTCGATGTACTCGATTAATCTAATAAATAGCGGACATGACGTAGGATGCGAGCAGCCAGGGGGCGTATTTTTTCAAAAAACGACCGCAAGTTTTGTTCGCTCGTTCAGACATAGAGGCGTGAACAGACCGCAAAGAGCGAACGGTTCATTTGAATAGCCACCCCTTTTTTCTGAACGAGCGAGCGCAAATAGCGTCCGGCTCTGAATCAGGCCCATTGTTCACTATATCGGTCCAAGTTGACTCCAAGCTTAATAGCATGTTGGTACTGTCGCCATCACACTAAAGTTGTGAGATTAGTCATTTTGTAATGTAATGTTGAATGATTATGTTTCCCCCACAAAATATATTAGGAGCTGAAAATCAATGGAGACAGACTCACTATAGCATTGTGTGTACTGAAATTGATTAGAAATTGTATTGCATCAGAAGACGCGCAGCACACAGCACAGTGAGGAGGGGAGTCTGTAGATGCCTGATGCATAGGGGAAGGAGGGTGAGCACTGTCAGTGTGTCTGTCTGACCTGTGAGCGTGTCTTCTATCACTGTCAGTACTGTATGTCGGTCCCTTAGTTCTGCCTGCGTCTTTGTACGGACTGTAAATATGTACAGTATATCTCTGATCTGTGAGCCCTGCATGTTTCTGTCTGTTTTGTCAGTGAGTCTGGGTCTCAGACCTGTCCCTGTCTGTGTGTTCTCCAGTCCTGTCAGTAGCTCACAAACATGATAAGTTGTTTTACAGACAACCACCAAGCATAGGTATGTGTAATATTAACTGTAATTGCATAATGGCTGAAAACACACTAGGTAACTGTGAAAACATAAAACAATAATATTTTATTTGCAGTCCAGTCAGCAATATCTTGCATTTTTATTTATTACAGTCCTGAACATATACTGTGTGCAGGGCCAGATTAACAATGGGGCGGATGGAACTACAGCTCCAGGCCTCCACATAAAAATAGGCCCATTGTCATGACAACATGATGTTGTCTGGCCATCTGCTCTCCACACGGTCAGCCATAAATCATAAGTCATAGAAATACAATTTTATTTACCTCACAAAATTAAGCATTTTTTTTCTTTTACATATTAACGGAGACATTGGGGCTAAGAGTATAGTTGGTGTACACACCCACATGGCACTGACCCCACCCTCACAGCACT
This sequence comes from Taudactylus pleione, assembly GCA_031769625.1. Lineage (NCBI taxonomy): Eukaryota > Metazoa > Chordata > Amphibia > Anura > Myobatrachidae > Taudactylus > Taudactylus pleione. The sequence goes on along the minus strand of JAUIMM010000756.1, from coordinate 1,583,070 downwards.
GGTCACGCCTCCTTTGCTTCTCATAATAGGCCCTTGCTCATTTTCAGCTCCAGGCCCATGTGGCCCTCAATCCGGCCCTGACTGTGTGATGTACTAAAGTTAAGAGTAAAACAGCACTAATATATTGTACAATTAAAAAGTAATTGCTCCATGTAAAGGAGCATCTTTGCCAAACATTGGATTGCCTTTTGGACTTGGGACATTGTGCAATATCTTCCAGCTACTGGCCAAGGAGAGGAACCATCAGTCTGCACTGTAGGTCTTTTTGACCTTGAGACCACCACTAATTAAGGACTCCCTCAGGACTGTACCATCAGCCGGTAATCTTACATAGATGGAACCTTTGTTCGCTACCAACAGACTTTCTATGATGGGCAGTGGCGTCACAAGGGGGGTGTGGGCCGCACCCCGGTGTCACCCACAGAGGGGTGACACCAAGGTGCAGACACCCCCTCAGTGACAGGAGCTGGGTGCTGCACTGTAGTATTAAGTGCAGCACTCGGCTCCTGACATTGTGAGGGAGCCGGCACTGCAACCACAAGGCAGTCCGCACCTCTCATCTTGCACACCCGACTTCCCCCACTGGTAAGAAGAACGGGACCAGGGGGTTTGGGCCCCCACCCCACAAGGCCACGCCCCCTTTTTGGCGGCACACAGCATCCCTCCCCGCCTCGGGTGACACGGCATGGAGGGACGCCACTGATGATGGGGTACAATTTGAACTGCTTTATTAGGAAATAAGTGCCTTTAGGGTGTTAATACTACACTTGCCTGATCATTTTTCAAAATTTACAACTTTTGCACTTTTCAGGAGGCTGACTACTCCCTTTTAGCAGCTGCTTGGAGTAGGGCCTTTTACTTTTTATAGTATACTGTGTGATGTACTGTATGCAGCTAGCTTCACTACAGGTAAAATTTAATTTTAAAGTGTGAAAAAACATGTTTCCCTATTAAATATACTATTATTCTCAATAGATAAGACTGTGTGAGCAAGCAACACTTTGGGACTCAGCATAACTACAAAAAAGTGTGTTATAGGTTTATTGCAGAAATTTTTCTTTACTTTGTTCCTAAATCAAACAATTGAAAACTCCCCATAGAAGTCCTACATTTGCCCTTGATTTACACCTACAGCCTAATGCTGGCCATACACTAGCGTGATTTTGGGCCGATTGCCCGATTTTAGATGCATCGTATGATGAATTGTGTCGAAATCCTGTAGTATTTACGTAGAATACGATCCGATGCGCGCTAGCACCGCTGTTCTATCGTATCATATGATCAGATGTGCATCCCATATTATCTATCATAATCGTATGCAGAACGTGTGTGAAAAAAGCACCAACTCATGCGGCCGGGACTGCCAGGGAGCTGCCAGGGAGTTCAAGGGAAAACGTACGATGAATCGCATCGTACTAGTATATGGCCAGCATTAGAACGCACTGGTACAGTAGGTCAGTGTGTTTCTAAGTGACAGAATATTATACTGTTATGTATTTCCCACTCAAGCCTAGACTGAACAGACAGTCCTAGAAGTACCAGTGGTGTACATTGATAACCGAGCAAAGTCTGGCTATGCCCAATGTTGCCAAAAATGTTACTTCATTCTCAAAATGGTAAAATACAAAACTTCAACAATGGTCAAAAATGCCCCAGCAATGCTGTAAAACTGCAATAAAAGCACTACAAATAGACTGCATTAGTTCAGAACTTGTGGATAAAAAGTAGCAGAGGCACAATATACTGAATTAAAGCAAATAGAATAGGCAATAATGTAATGACTTCTGTTAAGTGCCATTTTAATGGAAAGAAAGAAGAAATCAATGTCATGAAAAAGGGACTGCGTCCTGAAACGTTAATTTCATGTGTCCCATTAAAATCACATTACCACTCTCATAATTGTGCATTATGTCAACTATCACACTATCAATTGGAAAATTCAATAGTGTAATGCATGCTTGTAAATATCTTACGGCATGAGCTTGTTGACTAGACCTTCTACTTATTCCTCTGTAAGCAGGAAATGCAGTTGGAATTATTTTCTTCCATTAGGACCAGCAACATAACGGTTTTGTGTATTTTATTGTGAAAAGATAACTTTATCAAACTATTAAATATAGTATGTGCCCTAATGTGACACTATGGGGCCGATGCAGATTGGCCCAAAATGAGCATATTTATGATGAAAAAGCATATGTCAAAATAGCATATATGTACCTATTTAAGGAGCTATGTGCCTCATTCAGATCCTCAGCATATAGTAGTAAACATATGTGAAACTAGAATTTAATAATAGGATGTCCCAGTTCCAACCTCTCACCAGAATTGTGTTACAGTACCTTGACAGTATGCCAATCTGCCTCATGATCATTAGTTAGGCAGTACAATTTTTCTTTATTCTTGAGGCATGTTTTATTACCCCTGTTTTGTTATCAATCTGATTTTTTGTTTAAAATTAATGTCAACCTCAAACATCACTGCAGTGCCCACAAATCATATTATACCGCACTAAAACTATAAGGCCTGATTCTGACCCGCTCGCTAGATGCGTTCGCATGCAGCCAAAGTATGTAAATCCCGCGATCGCACAGCAAGGCATTAGCACGCCCACTATGTCTTGGCGTGTTATTCTTGGTGTGTTTTTAGACGCCCACCAGCCTGTCTTAAGACGCCCACTTTCCCTTAGTAATAAATGTCATCTCCAGGAAGTGTATTCAACAGTCGGTAACATCAAGTAACATCGGACCCATACGCAGCACTTGTGGCTGACCATACCGCAAGCACTGCGAGTTCTTCAGTGTCTAATGCAGCAATGTGACGTGTATGCTGACGATGTGTCTTAATTATGCACGACTCTGAAACGGCGTTAAGACTCGCAGACACACCTGCGTTTGTACCACCACTCCCCCGTATCCATTCACCAATCCCTGTCACCAACCACAAACGGCTCATCCTGTCACTCATTCTAGCGAGGGGTACATAGACCCTATGTGCTGGGTGCGAATGCTTCCTGATTGCATGGACTAGTTCATGCACGCGCACTGCGTCTTATACGCATGCGCAGATTGCAAACACCGGCAGGCTACGTACGAACGCAGCCTAGCGAAAGGGTCTGAATCGGGCCCTAAGTGCCCAAAATTCATATTAAATCACACAGAACGTGTCTCCTGTTCAAATTATGCCACAAAGAACTAAGAGCCTGATTCACTACGGATCGCTATTCTGCTTATACGCACGCAATGCAGTTGCTATTATCATCAGTGATATGTAAACGTTTGAATTCGCATTGCGGTCGCAGCTTAACATAAGGACGCCCACTTCACCTTACTAACATCCCTATACTTGGCCAACATAGCGTAACAATCGGTAACATTGAGTAGCATCGGACCCATACACACAGGTAAGGTCAGACCTCACTCAGGAATTCCTTATTTCAGCGCATGCTATGAGGCCTCAGGCTGCGTATGATATCACAGTGGCTAATTTATGCATGCCCCTGCAACGCCGTCCCAATGCACTGGTGTGCCTGCGTTCACCCGACCACCCACCCGTCAACACCCACAAATGGCACTTCCTGTCAATCACTGCTATGGCCAGTGGCCAGTTCATGCATGCGCACAGCGATGCATATGGATGCACAGTACCAGTGGCAGTTCTAGGGGCGGGCTAACAGGGCCGTCGCCCGGAGCACCGGCCCCTAAAGGGCGCCACTGAGTCCCCAGGAGAGAGACAAAAAAAAATTGCTAAAAAAAAAAAAAAAAGCAGGGCCGCTTTCCCCCCCGCTAGCCGCCGCCGCCGCAGGGAGGCTGCATTTGCCGGGTGCCCGCTGATATTTGTTATCAGCAGGCACCCGGCTCCCTCCCTGCAGCGGCAGAGAGCACTATGGGAGGGATGTCACAACGTAATGGCTTCTCTCCCATAGATACGTGGTGGAGCCACGGTCTGACCGGACAGCAGCAGACGCAGGAGCGGGCCTTAAGGTAAGCATTGTGTTTGTATTTTTTTCATCAGAAGCACCAGCACTGGGGGCATGGCTATAGGGGGGCATTACTACTGGGGGCATGGCTATAGGGGGCATGGCTACAGGGGGCATGGCTATAGGGGGCATTACTACTATGGGCATTACTACTGGGGGCATTGCTATAGGGGGCATTACTACTGGAGGCATGGCTATAAGGGGCATTACTACTGGAGGCATGGCTATAGGGGAGTATTACTACTGGGGGCATGGCTATAATGGGCACTACTACTGGGGGCATGGCTATAAGGGGCATTACTACTGGGGGCATGGCTATTGGGGGACATTACTACTGGGGGCATAACTACTGGAGGCACATCTATGGGGGGGGCACTACTATAGGGGACATTACCAATGGGGGCATTACCACTGCGGGTACTACTAATGAGGGCACTGCATGGGGGCACCACTACTGGGGTCATTGTGTAAGGGGCACTACTACTGTGGGCATTGTATTAGGGGCACTACTACTGTGGGCCTTGTGTATAAGGGGCACTAATTTGGGCATTGTGTAAAAGGGGCACCACTGTGTGTCATAACATGAATAAGGGACTTCTGTGTGGCGTAATTCAAATTGGGGATAATGTATTATAAAGGGAATTACTGCGTGTGGCATAATGTGTTATACAGGGCATTACTGTATGTGGCATAATGTGTTATACAGGGCATTACTGCATGTGGCATAATGGGTTATAAAGGCCATTACTGTGTGTGGCATAATGTATTATAAAGGCCATTACTGCGTTGGGCATAATGTGTTATACAGGCAGGGCCATTTCTAGAGGCGGGTGACCCTATCACGGGGCGCTCCACCCTATCAATGTCCACAAAATACGCGCCCAACGTCCAATCACCGCCTCCCTACTCTCGTCATGGGTGGCACTGTCACATACCAGGAAGCCGCTCTTCCCGCTCGGCGCTCACAGCAGCCGCACTGACACTCCTGGCACCGGCTAAGAGGGAGAGACCTCCGCCCTCCACTCCCCCTGGGTGTCATGTGGCAGGACTCCTGAAGGAGGGCCCGCTTCTCTGCCCTCTGCCTCCGCTCCGTATGCCGCTTGAGACCCGTCCCATCTCACTGAGGTCTCAGCCCTCTGCTCTCACACAGTCACATGATGGTAGCAGGGGCCCGGCTGTCCGCTCCCATCTGCCGCAGTGCCGCACTCCGGAGTCCGGACTGGGACAAGCAGAGATGTCTGTCATGTGTTGCAATGCAGCTTCACCAGGTAACTGAACCTCCGCGAAGGGGGGAGGGGGAGCAGGCTGCAGCATGTGTGTGCGCAATATCAGTTGGGGGGGTGCAGGCTGTCTGCAGCATGTGTGCGCAATATCAGTTGGGGGGGTGCAGGCTGCAGCATGTGTGTGTAATATCTGCTGGGGGGGTGCAGGGTGTAGTATGCATGTGTAATATCTGCTGGGGGGGGTGCAGGGTGTAGTATGTGTGTAATAGTTGGGGGGGACAGGCTGCGGCATGTGCGTAATAGTTGGGGGGGACAGGCTGCAGCATGTGTGTAATAGATGGGGGGGCAGGCTGCAGCATGTGTGTAATAGTTGGGGGGGGGGCAGGCTGCAGCATGTGTGTAATAGTTGGGGGGGACAGGCTGCAGCATGTGTGTAATAGTTGGGGGGGGCAGGCTGCAGCATGTGTGTAATAGTTGGGGGGGACAGGCTGCAGCATGTGTGTAATAGTTGGGGGGGACAGGCTGCAGCGTGTGTGTAATAGTTGGGGGGGACAGGCTGCAGCATGTGTGTAATAGTTGGGGGGGACAGGCTGCAGCATGTGTGTAATAGTTGGGGGGGCAGGCTGCAGCATGTGTGTAATAGTTGGGGGGGGCAGGCTGCAGCATGTGTGTAATAGTTGGGGGGGTCAGGCTGCAGCATGTGTGTAATAGTTGGGGGGACAGGCTGCAGCATGTATGTAATAGTTGGGGGGACAGGCTGCAGCATGTATGTAATAGTTGGGGGGGACAGGCTGCAGCATGTGTGTAATAGTTGGGGGGGCAGGCTGCAGCATGTGTGTGTAATGTCAGTTGGGTGGTGCAGCATGTTATTACAGTCAGGGTGCGTGTACAGCATGCTGTGTCACAGTGTCAGGGGGGAATGGAGCATGCTATCTCATACCCTCCAACATTTTGCAGGTAAAAACCGGTACATGGACGTGACCACATATATCAGGGGCGTGTCCATGGGTACTGTACATTGGAGCAGCTGGTGCATATTGCTGGCTGTTTTGAGTGCCTACGAATATGAATATATATATATATATATATATATATATTAGGGGTGTGCACCGGCCACTTTTCGTGTTTTGTGTTTTGGTTTTGGATCTGGATCTTTCTTCGTGTTTTGGATCTGGATTGGTTTTGCCAAAACCACCCTTCCGTGTTTTGGGTTCTGGGTTTTGTGTTTTGGATCTGTATTTTTTTGAAAAAAAGCATAAAAACAGCTAAAATCACAGAATTTGTAGGTTTTTCTGCTCCTATGCTATTATTAACCTCAATAACCTTAATTTCCACTCATTTCCAGTCTATTCTGAACACCTCACACCTCACAATAGTGTTTTTATGTCCAAAAGGTTGCACCGAGGTAGCTGGTTGACTATGCTAAGCGACACGAGTGGGCGGCACAAACACGTGACCCATCTAGGCGTGAAACTGCAGTGGCAGACAGGATGGCAGTTTGAAAAACTAGGCCCCAAACTGTACATAATGCAAAGAAAAAAAAGAGGTGCAAGATGGAATTGTCCTTGGGCCCTCCCACCCACCCTTATGTTGTATAAACAGGACATGCACACTTTAACAAACCAATCATTTCAGCGCCAGGGTCTGCCACACAACTGTGGCTGAAATGATTGGTTCGTTTGGGCCCCCACAAAACAAGCTGGCAATTAATCTGTCCCTGCACAAACTGGCTCTACGGAGGCAAGATGTCATCCTCATCCTCCTCATCCACCGATTCCTCACCCTCTTCAGTGTGTACATCCTCATCCTCACAGAGTATTAATTCGTCCCCGCTGGAACCACAGGTCCCTCTGTACGTTCCGGAGGCTGGTCTCCCTGGAAGAGTTGATAATTCATTTTATGAACATCATCTTCTCCACATTTTGTGGAAGCAACCTCCTACGCCTTTCGCTGACAAGGTTCCCAAATGCACTAAACACTCTTTCGGAGTACACACTGGAGGGGGGGCAACTCAGGTAAAATAGAGCCAGTTTGTACAGGGACCTCCAAATTGCTTCTTTTTACTGCCAGTACAGGTACGGACTGTCTGACATGCCTACTTGGATGCTGTCACCGATGTAATCCTTTAACAGACAGACGCACGCTTGTCGCTGCTGCTTTGAGGATGCAAGTGCGGCTACAGCCCACACAATTCACAAAGACAGAAAAAAGAAGAAGAATATATTTATTGTTTGTGTAGCACACTTTGAGGGTGTCACCACCCTTTAACAGACAGACGCACGCTTGTCGCTGCTGCTTTAAGGATTCAGGTGCGGCTACAGCCCACACATTTCACAAAGACCGAAAAAAAAAGAACAATATTTTAATTGTTTGTGTAGCACACTTTGAGGGTGTCACCACCCTTTAACAGACAGACACACGCTAGCCGCTGCTGCTTTAAGGATGCAGGTGCGGCTACAGCCCACACAATTCACAAAGACAGAAAAAAGAAGAAGAATATTTGTATTGTTTGTGTAGCACACTTTGAGGGTGTCACCACCCTTTAACAGACAGACGCACGCTTGTCGCTGCTGCTTTGAGGATGCAAGTGCGGCTACATCGCACACAAGTCACAAACACATTAAAAAAATAGTTTTTTATTTTTTGGAGCACTTTGAGAGTTACACTACCCTTTAACAGACAGACGCACGCTTGTCGCTGCAGCTTTGAGGATGCAAGTGCGGCTACAGCCCACACAATTCACAAAGACAGAAAAAAAAAGAACAATATTTTTATTGTTTGTGTAGCACACTTTGAGGGTGTCACCACCCTTTAACAGACAGACGCACGCTTGTCGCTGCTGCTTTGAGGACAGTATCATATGCAGTGACAGTAGACTTGTCAGAAATTGTTGGCACATCCTTCAGTCCGGACCAGATGTCCAAACCAGCCCTTGACTTATGACACAGGCGCACGCTTGGTGCTGCTACTATGTTGATGCACGTGCGGCTACATCGCACACAAGTCACAAACACATTAAAAAAATAGTTTTTTATTTTTTGGAGCACTTTGAGGGTTACACCACCCTTTAACAGACAGACGCACGCTTGTCGCTGCTGCTTTGAGGATGCAAGTGCGGCTACAGCCCACACAATTCACAAAGACAGAAAAAAAAAGAACAATATTTGTATTGTTTGTGTAGCACACTTTGAGGGTGTCACCACCCTTTAACAGACAAACGCACGCTTTTCGCTGCTGCTTTGAGGATGCAAGTGCGGCTACATCGCACACAAGTCACAAACACATTAAAAAAATAGTTTTTTAATTTTTGGAGCACTTTGAGAGTTACACCACCCATTAACAGACAGAGGCACGCTTGTCGCTGCTGCTTTGAGGATGCAAGTGCGGCTACAGCCCACACAATTCACAAAGACAGAAAAAAAAGAACAGTATTTTTATTGTTTGTGTAGCACACTTTGAGGGTGTCACCACCCTTTAACAGACAGACGCACGCTTGTCGCTGCTGCTTTAAGGATGCAGGTGCGGCTACAGCCCACACATTTCACAAAGACCGAAAAAAAAAGAACAATATTTTTATTGTTTGTGTAGCACACTTTGAGGGTGTCACCACCCTTTAACAGACAGATGCACGCTTGTCGCTGCTGCTTTGAGGATGCAGGTGGAATCTAGACGGGATTTGGAACCGGGGACACACTTCAATTGTCTAAATCCCACTGCACTAATGGCGGATACCGGACGCACGTCTAACACCAACATAGCAGTCAAGGCCTCAGTTATACGTTTTGCTTCAGGATGACTGCTGTTGTACTTCATCCTCATCGCTAGGGACTGTTGGAGGGTCAATTGTTTAGTAAAAGTAGTGATGTTCCTACTTCCTCTCTGGGATGATGAACAACTCCCAGCAGCAACAATAGCACTAGGAGGAAGTGGTTCTTGATCTTTCCCTATTTTATTTTTATCGGAGAAAGTTTGGTCCTCCATTTATGTTATATTGATATATACGTGCGGCTAAAGCGCACACAAACACAGAAAATATTTTTTTAATTTTTGCTGGAGAGTAGTGCACTTTGTGGGTTACACCACCCTTTAAGAAATGAGCCAGCCGGCTCTTTACTTATGGGACACAGGCGCACGCTTGGCGCTGCTCCTTTGTTGATGCACGTGCAGCCACAGTGCACACAAGTCACAAACACAGAAAATATATTTTTTTTGGTTTGGAGTGTACTTTGGGGGTTACAGCACCCTTTAACGGTCAAGCCAGCCGGCCCTTTACTTATGACACAGGCGCACGCTTGGCACTACTTTGTTGATGCACGTGCGGCTACTGCGCACACAATTCACAAACACAGAAAATAATTTTTTTTTTGGTTTGGACTGGAGTGTACTTTGGGGGTTACAGCACCCTTTAATGGTCAAGCCAGCCGGCCCTTTACTTATGACACAGGCGCACACTTGGCACTACTTTGTTGATGCACGTGCGGCTACTGTGCACACAATTCACAAACACAGAAAATAATTATTTTTTTGGTTTGGACTGGAGTGTACTTTGGGGGTTACAGCACCCTTTAATGGTCAAGCCAGCCGGCCCTTTACTTATGACACAGGCTCACGCTTGGCACTACTTTGTTGATGCACGTGCGACTACTGCGCACACAATTCACAAACACAGAAAATATATATTTTTTTGGTTTGGACTGGAGTGTACTTAGGGGGTTACAGCACCCTTTAACGGTCAAGCCAGCCGGCCCTTTACTTATGACACAGGCACACGCTTGGCACTACTTTGTTGATGCACGTGCGGCTACTGCGCACACAAATCACAAACACAGAAAATATATATTTCTTTGGTTTGGACTGGAGTGTACTTTGGGGGTTACAGCACCCTTTAATGGTCAAGCCAGCCGGCCCTTTACTTATGACACAGGCGCACGCTTGGCACTACTTTGTTGATGCACGTGCGGCTACTGCGCACACAATTCACAAACACAGAAAATTATTTTTTTTTTGGTTTGGACTGGAGTGTACTTTGGGGGTTACAGCACCCTTTAATGGTCAAGCCAGCCGGCCCTTTACTTATGACACAGGCGCACGCTTGGCACTACTTTGTTGATGCACGTGCGGCTACTGCGCACACAATTCACAAACACAGAAAATAATTTTTTTTTTGGTTTGGACTGGAGTGTACTTTGGGGGTTACAGCACCCTTTAACGGTCAAGCCAGCCGGCCCTTTACTTATGACACAGGCGCACGCTTGGCACTACTTTGTTGATGCACGTGCGGCTACTGCACACACAATTCACAAACACAGAAAATAATTTTTTTTTTGGTTTGGACTGGAGTGTACTTTGGGGGTTACAGCACCCTTTAACGGTCAAGCCAGCCGGCCCTTTACTTATGACACAGGCGCACGCTTGGCACTACTTTGTTGATGCACGTGCGGCTACTGCGCACACAATTCACAAACACAGAAAATAATTTTTCTTTTGGTTTGGACTGGAGTGTACTTTGGGGGTTACAGCACCCTTTAATGGTCAAGCCAGCCGGCCCTTTACTTATGACACAGGCGCACGCTTGGCACTACTTTGTTGATGCAAACCACATTTTATGTTCTTTACATTCAGTGTCTACACAGTTTTAATTTTTCTTTAGGTTTGTATCTGATTGTTTCTTCACAAAGCGGAAATTATTTTTTCGCACTTGCAGCTGACTCCCCTTCGTGGCAGACTGAGCTATTCAATTTTTGCTACTGTCGGGCACAAACAGGTGCCGGTGCTGGCATTTTAACTAACAGCCCCTGGGGGTTGACAGCTTAAATGTGCTAAAAACTACCTGTTTGGATGCCCAAAAGGAACTTGTTGCAATGGCTCTCAGTACTTTGTTTATGTTTAGCAGTTTTACATGGCTAAACCTGTGAGACTCTTTGGGCACGACCAGCCTGAAAATTGGCAAAAATTGACTATCCGCACACTGTGTCTCTTTTTTTTTTTTTTTTTTAATACTTGATGGGGACCATTTGGAATAATGAAATTACAATTCTTTCTATAATTAATTTATGTACTTTAGTGTATCAGATCTGTGGATACCATTTTGATTAGACATATCTTTTAATTACTCGATTAGATTACATACTATATTTGTATATTTAAAAGTGCATGAGGCTTGTTTTAGAATAGAATCCTCATATAAGTCTCTTTCTAACAGGTGTGTCAAACTCTAGAAATGTCGACTAAAAAATCTGGGTTTATTTGTAGCACTTAGTGCAAGTGATGTCTGTGTACTTTTGTGTCCTAAGGTTTCAATATAGAGGTTCTTGACCTCTTTCTTGGGATTAAAGTGTTTTTGTCTTAAATTACCTCTTAAGTACTACAACGTTTATCTTGGTTTTGAACTGAGGGTTTATTTGGAGCACTTAGTGCAAGTGATGTCTGTGGACCTTTTTGTCTTATGGTGCACTATAGAAGTTCTTAACCTCTTTCTTGTGATTAAAGGGTTTTTGTCTTAAATTACCTCTTAAGTACTACAACGTTTATCTTGGTTTTGAACTGAGGGTTTATTTGGAGCACTTAGTGCAAGTGATGTCTATGTACTTTTTTGTCCTAAGGTTTCAATATAGAGGTTCTTGACCTCTTTCTTGTGATTAAAGTGTTTTTGTCTTAAATTACCTCTTAAGTACTACAACGTTTATCTTGGTTTTGAACTGAGGGTTTATTTGGAGCACTTAGTGCAAGTGATGTCTATGTACTTTTTTGTCCTAAGGTTTCAATATAGAGGTTCTTGACCTCTTTCTTGGGATTAAAGTGTTTTTGTCTTAAATTACCTCTTAAGTACTACAACGTTTATCTTGGTTTTGAACTGAGGGTTTATTTGGAGCACTTAATGCAAGTGATGTCTGTGTACTTTTTTGTCCTAAGGTTTTAATATAGAGGTTCTTAACCTCTTTCTTGTGATTAAAGTGTTTTTGTCTTAAATTACCTCTTAAGTACTACAACATTTATCTTGGTTTTGAACTGAGGGTTTATTTGGAGCACTTAGTGCAAGTGATGTCTGTGTACTTTTGTGTCCTAAGGTTTCAATATAGAGGTTCTTGACCTCTTTCTTGTGATTAAAGTGTTTTTGTCTTAAATTACCTCTTAAGTGTTACAATGTTTATCTTGCTTTTGAACTGAGGTTTTTTTTGGAGCACTTAGTGCAAGTGATGTCTGTGGACCTTTTTGTCTTATGGTGCACTATAGAAGTTCTTGACCTCTATTTTTGTGATTAAAGTGTTTGTCTTAAATTACCTCACTACAACGTTTATCTTGGTTTTGAACTGAGGTTTTTTTGGAGCACTTAGTGCAAGTGATGTCTGTGGACCTTTTTATCTAAACGTTTCAATATAGAGGTTCTTGACCTCTTTCTTGTGATTAAAGTGTTTTTGTCTTAAATTACCTCACTACAATGTTTATCTTGGTTTTGAACTGAGGTTTTTTTGGAGCACTTAGGGCAAGTGATGTCTGTGAACCTTTTTGTCTTATAGTGCACTATAGAGGTTCTTGACCTCTTTTTTGTGAATAAAGTTGTTAAATTTTGAACCTGATAAAAGATGAACAAATTTTGTCCTGGGTGCTTGCATAAAGTAATTCTTAATGTGCATTTAATACAAGTGAAACATGTTGACTTTTTATTTTAAATTTAAGAAGTATATATTAATAAATGTGAACTATATAATATATACCAAGTAAACTTGAATAAAGATTATAAATGTTTTTTTTTGCAACTAAAGGCTTTTGACTGTTTTGAATAAACTATCTATATTTCAAATTCTATTACATTATTTTTAAACAATTTTGCCAAAATCACACAACAGAGGTTTTAGTGAAAATATTATAATGGGGTGGGCGCATTTTGAATGCTCGCACTGGGAGCCAAATGGACCAGAAACTGCCCTGTATACAGGGGATTACTGCATGTGGCATAATGTGTTATAAAGGCCATTACTGTGTGTGGCATAATGTGTTATAAAGGCCATTACTGTGTGTGGCATAATGTGTTATAAAGGCCATTACTGTGTGTGGAATAATGTGTTATAAAGGGCATTACTGCGTGTGGCATAATGTGTTATAAAGAGCATTACTGCGTGTGGCATAATGTGTTATACAGGGCATTACTACATGTGGCATAATGTGTTCTAAAGGGCATTACTCTGTAAGACATACTGTGTAAGGTGCATTACTGCACATGGCAATTATTCGCCACGAGGGGAGAGCTTGGGGGAAGCCCAGGACCTTCGTAAGTGCTGGGCACACCCCACAGTGTGATGAATTGGAGGTGTTCCACAAGGACACGCCCCCTTTCCGGAAGCGCTCGCACTTTCAGCACGTGCAGAGGAACGCCATCTAAAAAAATTTTTTGTTTGTTTGGTTTTTTTTTTGGGGGGGGGGGGGGGCACAACTGGGAACTTTCGCCCTGAGCTCCACAATGTCTAGAACCGGCCCTGTACAGTATGCAACAATCGGTCGATTAGCAACTGCAATCCTTGCTGAATCAGGCCCTAAGTGTCTTCAGTTCATATTATCAATGCAGAAGATAGTGGCCCCAGTTTATATTATGCCACGGTGAAGAATGTGCTTCCATAGCATTTACTTACATACATTTTCTTTGCTCGCCCCACACCTTGGTAAAGCTCTGTAATGACCATTAAATTGAGCTGCTGCTGCTGGGCATGCACAGAAGCTCTCATTTCAGACTTATGGATGTGTCTCATACGCTATGGCTTCAGTTGTGACCAGGGGTGATGAGAGGGGGTGGGAGCGGGTACTCACAACAGCCCAGCACACAGCGTGTGCTGAGCTGCAGTGGAGGACTGCTGTGGCTGCTGAGCAGCAGCCACAGCAGTCCCTTATGCCTGTGGGGGGGAGCAATCACACTGATTGCACCCCCCCTGTCTTTGCGCCGGGCTGAGGGGCTTACAGCGCCCCCTCCCCAGCACGCGGCGCTGCAAATGTGTGTGTTTGTTTTTTTCTCAAGGGGGTCACGCTTCCAGCAATTAGGCCACACCCCCATCTTCACCTGGGCTTGGCAGGGCTCTCTACGCCCCTGGTTGTAACAAACAGCCCCTCTCTGCGCGCCAGGTCCCAGGAGACTTGGCCATGCCGAGCGTCTTTCTTGCTCAAACTGTGCATTTTATATGCATAAATAAAACAGATGGAAGTGACAAAACTACATTGCTAGATTACACTGATCAATTTGATGCACAACATTTGTACATCTGTTTGCGACTGAGGGCCGTATTCACTTAGAAGCAAAAAGCCGTTTTTGTTTGCATGGTTTTTAGCGATAATTTTGTGGGGTTTTTTACTCTGTATTCAATTCCAGTCCGTTTTTGCCTATGCAGAAAGTTAAGGCACTGAAATAGGTGATACTTTTTCTCCTCAGAATAGCAGGTGAAAAAAAGTGTAAAATCTATATATTGGGGTGCAGATGTTGAGTAACAACTCAGAACCCTTGGTACACCCCCCCCCCCACAAAGGACAATTCATCCCACAAAAAAAGAATTTTAAATTCCTGGATCCCCCCAAAAAACGTCTTTGAAATTCGGCGCGAAAATGACAAAAGTAGGGGGACAACTTAAAAAACTAGCGAAATAAGCTTCTGGGGGTGCTCTAAGAAGGGGCCAAGTGTTTTTGGGATTGCAGGTGTTTGTATGACGGAGGAATTTAACTTTTTTAAAAATTCACTTTAGAGACATAAAAATATGCTAGTACCCATTTTCAAGCACCCCAAATTGATGGGACTACTTATTTTCACCAAAAAATACTGCTTAATGCCATTCTTCACCACTTTTGCAAGGACGCTAATAACAAGGATTTAAACAACTTCAGTACCCCAATTAGTTTTATTAGGGCTATTGGAACACTTCTACATTGATCCCCAATGTTAGCACATCTTTTTTTGGGGGGTAAGGCTGATTTCCCCAAGTCTGACAGTACTTTCCACCTGCTCTGCAATCGCCGCTTGCCATTTTCGCCTGTTTTTGAATTGAATACGGCGGAACGCGGGGACACGCCAGATACGTTTCCGTGTCCAAAACACACGATTTCGGCGAAAAGTCGGGCAGGCGAAACCGCCCTGAGTCTGAATCTGTATACAAAGTGCTACAATGCAGCGGCCTTAGCTTTTTCTCATGCCAAGTTCTATTGTACTTCATCTGCTACTTTGTACGTGTTTAAAAAACTAATTCTTTTGTGGTTAAAGTGACTGCCAAGCGTCTGTAGTACATTTTGAGTGGTGTTTTGCTGCATCTACGATGTGAATAAAATGCAAAATTTAAAGAAAACGGTACGCTATACCTCTCAGAGCAGCTCAATTGTGTCAAGGCATCTTGCACAATATGGCATATAGATGCTAGGTGTATGAGGACATATATGTGACACCACTGTGCTGCTCAATATGGAGATTAGCATACACAATATCATCTTGTTCCTCTTGCTTTTGGTAATGGGTGGTCAAGTCCACACACAGACCATCCTAGTAGTTTGGTCTATGAGAGTAGATAAGTGTGTTAGAGTAAAGCATGCTGATAAGCTAGTAAGTGTATCATCATACTTTGATACAATAGTCATCAATACCAAAAGGGATACCAGCACCAGGGTACACAGCCTAGATGGAAAAAAGCATGAAAAAGGCGTTATCAGCGCTAGGCTATTACAGGCTTACACTAGGGCAGTGGTTCCCAAACTGTACGCCGTGGCACCCTGGGGTGCCACAGGACACTTGCAGGAGTGCCTCAGGTTGGTGGTCCAGCACCAAATCAAATTCTTTATGGTCAATGTAATGTACATTTTTGCACAAACAGAAGAACAAATCTGTCCACTACTATATAACCAGACCTAAGGATACTTCACTTTATTACTTTAGTACATTTTTTTCTGAATTTCTCAACAACAACGTTTGGCTTAGGGGTGCCGTGAAAACAATGTTGTTACTCTAGGGCGCCATGATTCAGAAAAGTTTGGGAACCTTTGCACTAGGGTATGCTTAGGCTATGATAGGTGTACATTATAGCAGTGGCCCCTTTCTACAATATTACACTTCTTCGGTCATACTGTAGGAAGTTATACATGCCAGATGTGTGCTAATGTGCAATATTGCATTTGCATTCACTTTCTGAGCATGAACACTGCAAAAATCATGCAAATCAAAAGGCTTCATGTAATTACACACAATAAGGATTATTTATAATATATAAAATAAATATATTTCATACTCTGACATATTCCTTATGCCACTGGATTGTCTAGTGTCATAAGTAATTTGATGGTTCAGCGTGTCCTTTGCAACTGCGCTATGCAAGGGTGCATTAAGGGCCTGATTCAGTAAGGATCAAATGCAACTGCCTACGCAGATCGAGCAATTGTTAGCCATTGCGCATGTGCAAAAGCTGCACTGCGCATGCGCTGCAATCGCACCGCGATTACGGATGCACAGAGGAAGCCATCGCAGAGTGAGTGACAGGCTGTGAGCATTTGGGGGAGTGGTTATAAAAAGGCATGTGTGCCTGTCCTTGTCAGTGCCATTGCAGTTTCTGTGGCAGGTCAAACATGCTGTAACTGTGCGTGATTGGCCGATGTGCCGCGATGGTACCGATGTTTATGCAGGGAAGCAACGTCATACACTTGTGAGAAGGCAGAAAGGGGCGTCTTTATGCCAGCTGTGCTTTGGCAGGCATTAGCACATTTCCGCTGCTGAAATCGCAGCTGCGATCGCATTACCGACTCTTACTGAAGCAGGCCCTAAGTGCCAACATTACAGAGATACCAGCTGTTAAATAGCAGATGTACTGTAGCTAGAGGATATAAGACCTGATTCATCATGGGTCGTAACTACAAGAGCGTACCCAGATCGGCTGATGGTGTGTACTGCGCATACGTATGCACTGCAGTGCATCTGCATGAGTTAGCATTGCAAACGCACTATGATCACTTAGGCAGACAAAAAGGCATCGGAGACCGAGGGAAGGGATATCAACGTTTTGGGGTGGTGACAGGGGAGTGGCTGGAGAAACACGGGCATTGCATTAATTAGCCACTGCGACGGCATACACAGCTACTCGCAGCGTGCAATGAGGTTAGCAATTTCTGAGTAAGGTCAGACCTGCTGTAATGTGCGTGAGGGGCCGACATTACTTGATGTTCCCGATGTATACGCAGGACTGCAAAGTATTACGGATGTGAGTTAGCGGTAGTGGGTGTCTCTATGCTGGCTGTGCGACGGCTTTGCAGTTGCATTCATTAGCATATTTTCGCAGCAGAACTGCGTGTGTAATCGCAGCTGCGATCGCAATAGCAATCTGTGATGAATCGGGCCCATAGTGCCCCGGAGCAGTTAGTACCAGTGTCAACGGTACTAATACAAGTAGTAATACACATGCTTCCCGCATCCAGTAATCTCTCTTACCACACAAATTTAGAATTACATATTCTGTACGTCAGCTTTATCTGTGATGTCTGGTTTCGCTTATAGTATATTTGATCAGTTTGTATGTACAGTGGAGCTGCTCTATCTGGGTGGTGGGGTGTGTTCAGTAGTCTATGCCACACAAGGGGAAGGGGGGTCAATGTCGCACATCTCTTGTCCAGCACCTGTGCACACCTATGAAGCAATGTCATTAGAAAGTTTATTGTGGGGGAATATACTGTAGGATGAAGCTGTATTCTGATTATTAATTAGAATAATTAATTATTATATATTATTAAAGACTACCGTCGTCATTTCAGAATGGTGACAGCTGGGTCCAGGAAAGGAAAAAATGCTTTATCACTAAAATAAAGCATTACTCAGCTGTCTCCGCAAACTTTTATTGTTAAATTGGGTCAGAGAAAAATTTCTATGACTGTGATAGGAAAATCTTGCTTTGCAGCCAACATTGGTAAATAGGCCCCATAAATTCTGGAAAAAAATTTGCAGACCTTGAATTTTCAACCACATATATCAGTGGAAATAGGCAATTGGTGTAATTGTGGAAAAGGATAGTTTTTTCAGTCATGGACATATAAGGGTCAACTTGGAAATTAGTATGATTAATCAATGATTACGAACAAGTACAAGAGTGATGCAAATTATTTCTAAATATTGATTCTTACCCCATGTGCTAAATATCATTTAATGTAGCTTTGACTGCATCTATTAAAAAAATAAAGTTATACGTGATAATTTACGGTGCTGTGAACCAATTGTGGCGCTTTATAAGTAAAATGTAATTATAATAATAATTTGTAGCTTTCAGTTACTAATGAAGAGCCTGATTCTGAGTCACATGGACTGTCGATTTCGGATGCACTAGAGCATGTTTTTCTACTGCGCATGTGTCTGTCACACTGCACGTGTCCCGATTGTTAATGCAGATAGGGCCTGATTCACAGTAGTACTCCGATTGTGGGAGACCTTCACGTGCGCAGGTCTCCATTTGGAAGATCTCTTGCAGTTCCCCAAAACTGCAGCCTAATTGATAGGCTGCAGTCTTTTGGGGGCGAAGGAGTGGGCGGGGCCGTCCTCCTTTTTTCGGAAAGCGGGGGCGTGTCGCCCCTGTTTTCTGGTAGTGCTGAGGCAAGGGTCTGTGTCTTCCAATTCCGACTTCCTGGCTTGGACAACAAAGCCGCAAGGGGCAATCTGAGTAACCTTAGGGTTAAAATTTGTTTTTAGCAGTTCTCTATCTCTGCATTTCATACATTATTATAATTCTGTGCATATAGAAGTGACTCTAAAGTATCTGAACCAATAATTAAGCAGTATTAATGTATTATAGTTTTAAAGCAATTAAGCAAATAAGTTTGTGCATTATAGAAAAATGTACTAGATATTCAGACAGATGTATTTTGCACATCCATAACCACTTGCTTAAGTCATACTTGCCTACTTTCCTGATATGTCTGAGAGACTCCTGAATTTCGGGGAGTTCTGGAAGAATAGGCCATCCTCCCACATTGCACTCATTTACTTTTCCTCTCACTACCTCATCAACCTTCTTTAATTCTATTCTATTCCTAGACTATTTTTATCGATTGTCTTCTTTCCTATATCTATTGGCCTTATGCAACATTATACCATACTTACCTACTCTCTGTAAGAGAAGGAGGTCCTCCCGCATTCTGCCCACTATATAGTGAAGTGGGCAAGATGAGGAGGATGCTACCAGAAATCGCAGTCCGTGGGGGAGGGGCGGGACAAAATTATGCCATTTTATGATAATTGTGTAAGTTTAGTCACACCCCCTCTTCATAGAACCGCTATTCTTGCCCTCCCCACCCCCCTACTTGACACCTGCATCTTCTCTCTGAAAGAATCCAGGAGAGGAGTTTCTTAAAGTAGGCAAGTATGCTTTATCCATCACTTATGTCTTATTATTTTATGCATGTGTCTTTGTCCCTTTTTGCTTATTCACTTTCTGTTTATTGTGCTGTACCAGCACTGGTCGCAGCCCCCCTTTAATTATTTTTGGTCCACTCCGCACATCATCTATCTTTGTAGGCTGAGACAGCTGCTGAAATGCTCTTTTCATTGGTGAGCTGATTGTGTTCGGCAAGATGCTTGTTCCTCCATGTAGAAGATCTAAAGCAGCAGCCTCAAGTTGCTGACTGACATCTGTCTTTATCATTGCAATATACATACAAACATACCTTCCAACCATCCCAATTTCAGATGGAGAGTCACACTTCTCAGGCACTGTCTTGCTGTCCTACCCTTGGGCTGCAGTATCCGGTGGGCGGTTGGGGGACCCACAGCTATGCTGCAGTTCAGCGGTGAATGGATGACTAGTGCTGGGAAGAGGTTAGGCGCTGGGCCCGACCCCAGCATGTAGAGAAATGGGGGCATGACACACTGTCACGCCCATAAAATGTCACACCAGGGGTAAGCTTGTGCGAACAAGGCATTGCCCCTTTTTGCCCGCACACCGAAGACATGTGTGTGAGGTTTCGATTTCCATTTTCTGAATGTTGAGAAGCAGGGGTGTAATTTTGTGTGCCCAGTGGCAAAATTTCTAAGGGGTCCCCCCAAGTCAGGTATCCACCACAGTGTCCCTCACCATGTAGCACCCACTTACTCCCCTCACCCTATAGCACTTCTCACTCCTCTCACCATGTAGCACCGCCTGCTGGCTCCACAATGTCTGCATTAATATCCCACCCAACTTGGGACTATAATGCAAACTCCCAACATGTTTTTAGACCCCCGAGGGATTAGAGAGAACAGTGAACACAGTATAAGACTGTGACACATTATTCAAAATCATGGGACTCACTGCTGCTCCAGACCCTCCAACATGACCCATTCCATTAGGTACAAAATGCTCTGCTCCTGGACTTTCTTCTTAATGTATGATTGCAGCATCCTGTGCTGAAACACCTGTCTCATCAATTACCTAGCTCATCACAGGTGTCTGCAATCATAAATTAAGAAGAAAGTCCAGGAGCAGAGCATTTTGTACCTAATGGAACGGGTCATGTTGGAGGGTAGGCTGATCCTCTGCATGCTGCAGGCACCATTTTGTGGTCCTTCCCCGAGACACCACCTCTGAGTCCCTTCTTCGGCCCCTCTCCCCACATCACCCGGCTATCTCCCGCTGGGTCATTTCAGCCGCTAAGGGCAGTGATAGTGGGCTATTAATTATATCACCACTGGAGGACCCAGCTGCATCTTAACTGAATGCTGGGCGCTGTGCTTCTACTACCTGGACTGTCATTCGTGTGATGATGACGTCATCGTCATCATCTCTCGAGTCTTCTAGCAGGCGGCTCTCCTTAGTACGGGTCCGGCAGTCCATCTCCCGGTGAGACCCAAAATCAACTACAAAAAAAATGGCAGATGCTGGAATTCGGGCCCCAAGCGGCGGGCCCCATAGCAACTGCACCCCCTGCACCCTCTGTAGTTAAGCTACTGTTAGGAAGTATGTACAAATACTGTAGAAATCACTGAACCACTGCTGCATCATCATAATTATTCTAAATGAACCCTTTCTTATTCTTATTTCTTTTTCCTGCCATACACATTTTCATTATCAGTAACAATCTGTTTCCTTTGTAACCCCCAATACTGTTCCCCCATTGTGATGCACAAAGATCTTATATATAACACTTCATCCTCTCTTACAACCAAATTAGAAAGTGTACCATATCTGTCCTTTATCTTAACTGTGTTAATTTCTTCAACTTAAGCACAGAGAAAATAAAATAAATAATATACCATAATCAGCACCAATTATTATTTTATCATGAATAATTAGAAAAGAGTAGCAGTTTCCTGCAATCAGCATGCGTTATCTTTCTAATCCCTCTTATATGATTTAAAGGGGAAAAAAATAAATTAATGTGCTTTTACTTTCTCTTATCTAAATAGTGATATTCATTTTTTTTCCCTGCTTCCACATTACCCATTGTTGACCTTTCATAAAATGATAGTAGTATCTCATTCCCTGGCGATCCCTTTATATGCTCCACAGCAGCTGACTAATTCTCTAAAGTAATTTATTTTGCAGCTTAAATACTTAGGGTTCTTCCAGGAAAAATATTACATTTCTCTTCCGGGAGCAGAACGTGGTTAAACAGCAGAGATGGAGCTGTTCCCCAGAACTTTGTTTAAAGTGATTTTATGACCCTCTCCTGATAAAAGAAAAAGCTTTGTGAAAAAGAAAAGTTACTTTTAAGAGTCATTCATGTGTCATTAGAAAAACTACTCAGATGTGCTATCTTTTATACCAATATGACTGAAACACACTTATTTATAGAAGAAATATACACAAAGGAGAAAGTTCCTTTTAAAGATCAGTATTGGCTAAATATTATTTTTCAGAACTCTATATACTGTATCTTGACTTTTCAAACTGTAAAATGTGCTGTTATACATCTTAATTTTGTTTGTAATGAACAATATTGCAATGATTTAATATCTGGCTTTGTGGTTGACAAATATAAGACTATGGGGCCAGTTTATAAAAGAGAGTTGCGTAATATCCCCCAAAGACATTTTTGGGTGATATCTGCAAATTTCAAGTTGATGTACAGTATCTAGGAAGATTTCAGCTGCACATACATGGGGCCTCATTTACTAACGAGTTTTATCACCAAAACGAGTGATAAATTTCACTGTGTATGATAAATGGTGCTCCAGCCAATCAGCTCCCAACTGTCATTTTTCTAACAGTTAACAGTTGTGAGCTGATTGGCTGGAGCACCATTATCATACACAGTGAAATTTATCACTCGTTTTGGTGATAAAACTCGTTAGCAAATGGGGTCCTTGGTCTGATGACGCGCATGTGCAGTAGCGCATCCAGCCCCCAAACCAGGAAGTACTGTAAGTTAATCCCATTAGTGATCACTTTACTTCTAACATATCGCAGGGACAGGCTCCTGTGTTTTTTAATACATTCCATCAATATATAATTACTTATTTCCACGATAAGCAGGGATAAAATATTATAATTTATAAATATGCCCCCAAGTATTTAATGGTGTGGAGAGTTGCTTGGTGTTTGGACTGGATATTAAACATAGATTATGGAAGCATAGATAAAAATATTGCCATTTTCAGTAAAATATAAAATACTGTTAATTTGATTCATTTGCAGGTAGTGAGATAAAATCACATCTTTTATTTTAATTTATATAAAATAAATAAAACTAAATGGAAAACCTTACAACCTACTCCCCTCTCCCAATTGATCATTGTTAAAGTGGAAAACATATAAATACACACATACACATACAAACAGACACACATTGACATGCACAGATGCATACACACAGGCAATATAAACTCGTACACACATATAATGTACACATGTAAAGGCACACACATACTAATCACAGAAGTAATAGTTATGCAAACTAAATACATAGGCTAAGGAAGTAAGCTAAATTAAGAATGTTCATTAACTTATGCTGGGAATTCAGCCAAGAGGAACAAATGCTGCAGTGGTGAAACACATACCCTAGCGAGGTTGCTACAATGTGTGCCATTTGGCAGATGTGATTCATTTTCCATATAACCTAATGGGCAGATAGAGGTATTGTTTGGCAATTAAGAGGCTGCACAGATGGTGTGCATCGTTGTATATAACTGCTACTATTAGTATACGTTATACCAAAAGCTAGGGCAGAAATGTTGTATGAGTCAGTGGCTATTTAAAATCCCAGCACTAAATTCTATATAGAAACAAAACAATGAATGCAAATGTGGTACATCTTATTTTACCTGCTGTATTAAAATCTTGGCGTATGCCTTGTATTTTGTGTGGATATTTTGTTGTGTATTCAGTGGTGTTTTAACAAATGAGGGGGCCGATTTGCAGGCTTCTGTTTGCATACCTCCCAACTGTCCTGAATTTAGCGGGACAGTCCTGTTTTTCTGGGACTGTCCCGTTGTCCCACCCGCGGGCCGCAGTGTTTCGCGGTGGGGGGGGAGTTGGGGAGAGCACACACTGCTGCTCTAAGCAGAGCAGCGGGTGTGCAGAAGGTGAACAGATGCCGTGCGTATGCGCACAGCATCTGTTCACCAGTGTAGGGAGAGCCTGGGGGGTGCCTAGCATCCCCGAGAGTGCTGGGCATGCCCTCTATAGTGACATAAACTGGGGGTTGCTGGGAGACTCCGCCCCATTTTCATGAGGCCAGCCCCTTCCAGTGAAGCCACGCCCCATTTTTGGTCCCTATTCTTGGTGCACAAAAGTTGGGAGGTATGTGTTTGGGCCCCATCTGCTGGAAAAATAGCCCTGACATGACACATGCGCAGAAGATAGCAAGTTCTCTGGCACAGTACCAAAGTACTTGCTACCTTCTGCGCATGTGTCATAGTTCCTTTCTTCAGAAACATGGTACCAGCACCATAGTTTTGTAGAAATCACCAGAAAACTTATGTTACTGTCAGCCCAACATTGTTCTGGGGTGCAGGATGAGCCTCAGGGACCTGTGTGCATTCCACCGCACACTCTGAAACCAATGTAGATGCCGTCCTGGTTGGTACTCTGAAGCATCTGGATAGAACTGCTGCTGCATCACGAAAATTGTTGGAAATGATGTGTGTGCAGGTGTTGATTTGCAGAGTTATGTAGGCACACACCAGCGGATGACTCAAACTATGACCAGCCCAGTTACTTAACCAGTGGTGTTAGTTTAATGAAGTATAGTAGATTCAGCCATACTCACTGTTACATGCACACTGGTGCTGGAGCGTAGTGAGGTTCTATACAGCTTACCAGCTGGTGAGTGTATGCTGCTTGTGGGTAGTGGTACAGGATGCTGTAACAGCTTTAAATGCAGGTACGGTATTAACCAGGTTCTCTTTAGGAGCTAAGTAGAAGATTTTTGTCTCCCATCATGGCACTCTACACAGTACAGATGGCTGCAGTCACATGTGCAGTACAGGTTGAGTCTCCCATATCCAAAATGCTTGGGACCAGGGGTATTTTGGATAACGGAATATTCCGTATTTTGGAATATATGCATATCATAATGAGATATCTTGGGAATGGGGCCCAAATATACACACAGAATGCATATATGTGTTATATACACCTTATACACACAGCCTGCTGTTAATTTTATACAGTATTTTCAATAATTTTGTGGCTCAAGCAAAGTTTGTGTACATACATGAAATTAATTTATGTTTCATATACACCTTATACACACAGCCTGAAGGAAATTTTATACAATATGTTTAATAATTTGTGCCTTAGGCAAAGTTTGTGTACATTGAACCATCAAAAATCAAAGGTTTAATTATCTCAGTCATGCCAAAATAATTCCGTATTTCGGAATATTCCGTATTTCGGAATATTTGGATATGGGAGACTCAACCTGTAGCACATCAGGTTGGAGGTTGGCCCCCCCTGCATACTCTGGGTTCTAGTGCCCAGCATGTATGAAGAGTGAGGAGACAGTGCAGGTGCACACGGCTTTCTTACAAAAACAGAATTCAACAAGTCTCATGCAAAGTTGAATTAAGAGGTGGGGCACAGGTGAAATGTGCTCTGGCCCCCTCTCTAGAGCACACTGCTACAGTTGCAGCCACCAGGCTTTAGAAACCAGCAGGGCTGGATGTATTGTGCTGTACTCACTGAGTAAGGGTTGAAATGAGAGAGCAGCAGTGGATGTCACTGCAGCTGTCACACTGAGTAGTCACTCCCATGAGTCTTGGCACAATGGTATGTGCTGGACAATGATTGGAAGAGCTTAACACATGCTAATTGGTGGAGCTGCTCTCTGCATTCTCTGCAGTCTCTCAGCATGAGCATGTCCCTGTCAGTAAGTATCCTGTGTGTCTCCTCTATCTCCACAGCTTTAGTGTCTATGCTCCCCTTACACTCCACCTCCTATCCATTTGTCTCCCAGCTCCTGTCTCTGTCTATTTAGTCAAATATACTGTCTGCGTGGAATCGGTATGATTTACCACCGGACCCATGCCCGGCGGTTGGAATCCCGACAGCGGCATTCCGGCAGAAGAGGAAATCCCGATCGTCAAAGGTAAGTATATACAAACCTATTTCTACCCCCTAACCCTAACCCTCCCTTAGGGGTGCCTAACCTTGGACCCCCCCCAGTGCCTAACCCTAATCCCCCTCTAAGTGCCTAAGTGTGTATGAGCCTTTAGTCTCATGCAGTCTGTTTCATTTTCTTTCAGGACTCCCTGTTTCAACCCTAAGATACCTGAGTGGTGCTTCACTGATTTGCAAGCCCACCCTACAAATGCCATATGAGGCCCTGATACAGTTTATAAGAAAATCCCTACTAACCAGAATGGTTCACTTCTTGTACCTCTGTTTTAGGATTAATATATAAGTTATACATTCTATCATTAAATGCTCTGAGTGGATAATATCATATACAGTAAGTGGTGGGAACTGTATTTAATTACAATTGGATGGTAAAAAGTAGGTGTAAAAGGTTCTTCTTGCCTATAGCAACACAATAATTAGCGATCGTACAGGAACCCCCTTGTCAAAACTACAATCCTTGGAGACTGGGCAGCTAAAGAAGAAGCAACTTTCCATTCCAAAGTGTCTGCAGTATACAGACGTAGCAAAGAAGTTTCAGCTAACATTTGGAAATGCCTACAATTGTTACAGTTAGCAAGAAAGAATTGAGTCCCAGGACTTTTTAGAGCAGTGTGCAAAGTAATGAGTGATAATTACCTAATTGTGCGAAAGGACTCTGCCAGTCATGATAATTTAATTAGTTCCGAGAGAGAGAGAAGAGTCTTAAAATCAGAATTATGTGAATATTGTTTCTTTGTAAGGTTGAAGAGCATATTTGACTTGAACACAAATATCACGTGTTCAGCGGAGACCGATAAATCTCAATGCAAATCTCAACTTTAATGACTACATATGGAAAGAAATCAATGGACAAGAGTGACCAGTATCCCAGAGGAAGCATGTCTTATAGGGTGTAATGTTTTTTCTATGCACAACTGCCTATTCATTGCAGGAGATATCTATATGGTCAATGAAGTCTCAGTAAGCTCCAATTTATTTTTTGTTTTAATCCTCTTACTGGTATCTGGAGCCAACTCACATCCATGAAACAAGCAAGGTCTCAACTGAAGCTCATCCCACTTGCTGGCTAGCGACAGTAAATACTGTTGTAAGAGAGGGCTTGCAAACTGTACATTGAATATATATAATCAAAGGTCAGACATATGGACCATTGCTACTTCCCTTCCAATAAGCTCATTTGATGAAGCACATGAAGCTGTCACCTGTGGAGGAAAAAATGTTTATCTCTAGAAGAAATTTATGTTACCAACTAGGTCAGCGTTTTTCAACCGCTGTGCCGCGAGCGGTTAAGTGTGCTGCACGGTCAGAGCTGCCGGTCAGATCTGCCGTATTGCAGACCGGGCAGCGCTGAGCTCTTCTGGGAGTCTCAGGCGTGCCCGGGTCATCATCTATGCAGACGCGGCGGCATGATATTCCAGGTCATGCATGCCGCGTTTCCAGTCAGACTGAACGCCCGCCCTCCCTCCGGCCAGCTCCATGGCCCTTGCAGATGATCTGCATGAAGGCCATCAGCACCCTCAGTCAGCCTGCCTGCCTCACCAGCCAGCCCCGCGACCACCAGCACCCCCAACACGCCAGCCAGCCAGCCAACCCTGCGACCACCAGCCAGCCTATCTCGCCAGCCAGCCCTGCAACCACTAGCACCCCCAACACGCCAGCCAACCAGCCGTGCAACCACCAGCCAGCCTGTCTCACCAGTCAGCCCCGCGGCCACCAGCACCGCCAACATGCCTGCCTTACTATCCAGCCAGCCCCAAAGCCACCAGCTCTACCTGCACGCCCAGCCAGCCAGCCCCGTGGCCACAAGCCAGCCTGCCTGCACTCTGCTGACAGCTTTGTATATAAGGAACAGGTAGGGACAAAAAAAATGTATATCAATATTTTATGTGGGAGTCAGTGTACTTTGGCCCTCATTCAGAGCCACTCGCTAGCGGCAGTACGCTCGTTCCGAGCGATGTTCGCACATCTGCGCAAGCGTACGGTTTTTAGTACACATGCGCGAACCAGTCAGTGCGGCTGAAAATCGTTTGTACGCAATATTGCGAGTGCCTGCTATTTTGAGTGACAGAATGAGGCGTATGTGGGTGGTAACAGGGGAAGGTGCTTGAAAACGGGGAGTGGAGATCAGAACGCAGGCGTGCTTAAAGGTCAAAACGGGCGTTTTATGGGTGTGCATAATTAATACAGCAGCGTCATTGACCACGTCACTTGTTTTTTTTTAACTCAGAACTGCTCGCAAAATAGCGGTTGGAAAAACCAACCACAAGAATAGCGAGCAGTTCATATCCTGTTCGATGTACTCAATTAATCTAATAAATAGCGGACATGACGTATGGTGCGAGCGGCCAGGGGGCGTTTTTATCAAATAAACGAGCGTATGTTTTGCTCGCTCGTTCAGACCTAGAGGTGTGAACAGACTGCAATGTGCGAACGGATCATTTGAATAGCCACCCCTTGTTTTTGAACGAACGCAAAGAGCGAACGTCTCTGAATGAGGGCCTTTGTTTTTTGGGGGGGAGCAATGTTGGTTTTTTTTCTTTGGGGGC
Source organism: Taudactylus pleione (assembly GCA_031769625.1). Classification (NCBI taxonomy): domain Eukaryota; kingdom Metazoa; phylum Chordata; class Amphibia; order Anura; family Myobatrachidae; genus Taudactylus; species Taudactylus pleione. The sequence continues at coordinate 1,554,797 of JAUIMM010000756.1, read as the reverse complement.
CAACAATGTCTTTTTTTTTCAGTGGGGGCCAATGTATTGCCTTTTATTCCTGTGAGGGCCAATGTATGTGGTTTTTTATGTGGGAGCCAATATGTATGTTTTTTCCAAGGTCGCGCACGCCGCATCGCTGAATGGTGTGCCTTGTCAATATTAAGATCTTGTGTAGTGTGCCTCCAGTTAAAAAAGGTTGAAAATCACTGATCTAGGTACATACCCCATCATGTCTAGTGGAAAGAATATACTTTTAATGTCAGCAGGGGCCATTCTTGTGACATGGTAGCAGTTGTAATAACCCTTTATAGATTGACATAAAGTGCACATGGACTCCACTGTCAATTTTATTAAATACAATACCTTATATAATAATGTTCTGAATATAAAACAAACTTATCCAGGAAGCAAAGATCCCATCCGATGTGCTGTGTTGGATGATGCCAGCTACTGCTTAAACAAGGAACCATCAGCATGGTTCTCAGAGCAGGCCCCACCAGGGGTGTAGACTACAAATACAAATGGTTTATACTTGCATGGATCAATATCAGAAACTTCTGTATAAATTGTTGTAAGGCTTAAATATTGTATGTCTATTTATACATAATTATTTGAAATACAATAAGCGAAAACATTTGCATTGTCTGATAGCAATATTTTAATAGGAAATACATTTTCTGTTATTTATTTTAGTTTCAAAGCAAACTCAAATTTATTCATCGTTCTGGGTTTATTGCAACATTTAACAACGATGTTTTAGGAAAAAATAATAATGTGCCATCTGTGTTAGCATGTGTCACATTGTAAATAGCTGTGAATATGTTTTGATAAAATCTGAAGGAGCAAACGTGGTTTCACTAATCAACAAATAATAACAATTAAAAAATGGAAGATACTGATCACAAATTGCAAAAGTTGTTTGTTTTTATATGGTATACTTTGTATGTTGTGTTTTTCTTGGTTGAAGCCATTCAAGTTAATGCTACCCAATAGAAAGTATTTTCCTACTAGTTGTAATGTCTCTTCTGGCTTTTTGGTTAAAAAGAAAAAAGATGTTTACTGACAATACATCAATGATAAGTACATAGAACACTGAATACATTCCCACATCAGTTACAGAAACGCTCACTTAGCATATTCTTGATTAAATAAGGTTACCAGATAAAAATATTTTTGTACTTAGTGCCTCATTTACTAACGAGTTTTATCTCCAAAACGAGTGATAAATGTCATTGTGTATGATAATGGTGCTCCAGCCAATCAGCTCCCAACTGTCATCTGTTTGAAAAATGACAGTTGGGAGCTGATTGGCTGGAGCAACATTTATCACACACAGTGAAATTTATCATTCGTTTTGGTGATCAAACTCGTTAGTAAGTGGGGGCCACAAGAGCCCTACTGATGGCAAATGCTGGTGTTTATGACAGCAAATTAGCACAGTGTTGCATCGCCCAAAGTATTAAAGTGGTTACGACCAAAGTCATCCCTAAAAAGAATCACAGAGATAGAACGATTGTGATAACAGAAAAAAACCAGTTATAACTTTCTTAATTCATTGAATAAAGCAATTTTAATGCATCACAATTATGATACTTTTTTTAAAGAAATAAAATATATTTTGAACTATTAAAAATGATATAAAAAACTGCTTTTAGTTTTACTGCTCATGTGAGAAGTGGCAGGGCAGCTTGTGTATGCACTCAACTGCAGAGACTGGCCCAGCGGAGAGGCAAGTTCACTCTCACCACTCCGACCCAGCATAGCTGGGGCAGCTGAATATTGGTCTTCTGCATAGAGAATATTTTTTTTGTAATAAATACTGGCCATAAGGGATTTTTTTCTTTATCACCTTATTGCCACAACAAATGGCAATCAAAATTCATACATATAGCCATCATGGGCTTGGCATTGATGAATAGGCCTCTTAATTACAGTATGTCTGCTTGTAAGATTAAAACATGAGAAAATTCATGGGCATGTTCTGATTTTGTACTGTTAATCCTTTGGTAAGCTGAGCAATGAATGAACACTGTAGGCTGCTCCCTTCCCCCCCCACCAAACCAGTGCAACATTAAAGCAATAGCAGCTACACAATAATTATGCTTTCTTTCCCACCAATTAGCTTACATAAAATTTGTATTTTCTTAATAAATAGACATCCTTCCCCAACTACCCAACATTAAAATAATAGTATTCCTATTTAAAATACTGAGATATTGCCTTGGACACGTACAAGTGTTTATATAAGGTCCTGTACATGAGCTAACAAGTGAAAATGCAGTAAATATTTGCAAGTGGTAAAAGAGAAAGAATGAGGCAGGTTAATAACACAATAATATAATAATCCTTGCTGGGTTGAGGATTGATAAATAGTCTGAAAAATGTATTAGCAATTAGTGTTATAAGAAGACATTGAGCTTGATGCAGAACTAAAAGCAAATAGTCTGTGTGTGCTTCAGCATTGTGGGCCTTATTCATAGTTGTCCAGTATCACACAGCGCTGCGTCTTTGTACTGTGCAATACCGTACAGCCAATATGCTAATGAAGCAGGATCTGTCTAAGGACAAAAAACGTATGTGACGATGCAGCTTAAATTACCATCACAGCCATCAGCCATCTGACTAAGCCTAAGCTTACTTACGGGAGGTACTAATGGGGAAAATGCAATAAAACCTCGAAAATGCAGTTTTCATGGATTTACCGCATTCCCCAAATGAACTAAGCACCGGAGTTTGCATTCTCCTCTCCCTGGTTCCCTAGCACTGAATGTCACTGTTATAGTAGATGAGAAGAATCAGCAAGCAATAGGACATGGTGCATGAAATGGAGAGGATACCTCGACCCCACTGCACAGATACTGTCTTGCAGACCCTGTCTGTGTGACAGCTGTCTTTTACATACTGTAAGCTGTCTTTCACAAATGAATGAGCAGCACCTGTAGTAATAATCCTATTGGACTCATGGACTCATTAGGGAAGACTTGTCTCATCCCAGCCAGTATCCCCGCCACAGACAGAGCTCCAAAAGTACAGAAAACAGGCAATATATTTTGTATATACACATTGTTTTTCTAAAAAATAATATAAGTGCAGATGAATATTATATGTGATCATTATAGCGGTGTCTGTATTTTATGGGGGTCCTGACAATGTATAGCAGTCAGTAGCATGCATTGTATATTGTGTGGCGGTCAGAAGGATGCTCTGTGCATAGTATTGTGGTCACTAGGATGCTCTCTGTATTGTATGGCAATCCCTAGAAAGCTTGGGTATTGTATGGCAGTCACTAGGATGTTTTCTGTTTAGTACGGTGGGTTTCTACAATGCTTGCATTATTGTATATCGTCCCAAGGTATGCACTCTAAAACACCTGCAACACTCTGAAACACAGAATGCAATATTGGTGGTGGTGGTGGGGCACTATGAGTATATTAGCCTAGGGCAGCCAGAACCCTTAATTATTAACAATCCTGAGTATAGCTACATACTTGTACTCCTGTGTTCATAGGCACCATCACATACCCCCAGTGAAAGGGGGCACTGCAGTTCCACATTAAGCCTCTGGTAAAAAAACCCTGAAGTGCCAAGAGGGGGGCGGGTACTAATTACCCAAGCCCAGGCTTGATGAAGGGGCCCGGTTGGGGCTGTGTGCTGGGCTGTGGTGGGACCAGGGAGGCTGCTGCCACTGATCTGCAACAGCAGTCTCCTCTGGTTGTGTGAGGGTGGGGAGCGATCACACTGATTGTGCCCCCCCTGGATTTGCCCCTGGTTGAGGGACACACAGTGCCCCCCTGTGGAGCATGCTGTGCCATAATTTTTTTATTTTAAGGAGGCGTGACCAAGACTACTTCCATTACACCAAGCCCCTTGGAACACCTCTCTACGGCCCTGACACAGCCCCAGCCTATTTAGCATGAGCTGAATTTCCCAGGTGAATCGAGCATGCAGAAAAAAGGTGGGGTCTGGTTTCTAGTAATGAATAGTACAAATAGTACAGCTTATATCATCCTTGTTGATGGGTGTGTGAGTAACAAATGGTTGAATTAGATCATTACAATTTTAACCTGTGGCATTACTGATTTCAGCAGGCACTTGGTGCAATAAATTGCTTCAGCATGCTGGTGCTTGTAGAACTACAAGTGCCAGCATACCCATTGCTGCAAGGTACGTTACTGCTTAAAGAACTAGGACCTGTAGTGCACCAGGATAAAAAAATACTGTGAAAAAATAAAAAAGGACACTCACACTGTGAAAAAAATTAGTTTTAAAATAAAGATTCTCTCAAACTCCCTCTTTTAACAGACTATGGGGCTAATTCAGTAGTGCATGCAAGTGCACTGCTGAATGCAGAATCCTGATTATCGGGAATCTGCTCTTGCGCAGGACCCATTCTGCGAGTGACTCAGCTGGCCGGCCACCCGGCGTCATCCACCATAGCAACCATCGACCACTGATAGTCGCGATGGTGATCTCAGCACTGCAACCTCCGTTGCAGTGCTGGGATTGCAAATGCAGCAGGGAGTGTCATACACCTCATGCTGCATTTGCTTGATTGCAAGGATCGCATTGGAAAGCTACCTACATGCAGCTTTGCATTTGTGATCCTTGCTGAATCAGGCCCAATGAGCAGTTGTGTCATTATCATCAGGATGTCTATACAGTATTGCACAGGAGATAGAGCACACACTATAAATATGCCCTTCTAAGTGTAAAGAGTCACATTCATACTGTAAATGTAGTTTCTTTAATCTTCATGATCATTTAGCTTCATCTGAGCATCATGGGTGGTTTTATTGGACAGAATTTCTCTACATTAACATCAATGGGGCTTCTTATCATCCTTCAATAAATAAGTAGAACAAGATTACTAAAGACCCAATATTATATGGTCATTAATTGCTGCACAAACAGCATTATTTTTACAACTTACTTACAGTATAAAATCACGATAACCAAAATTAATGAGTGGAATAGATCATTAAAGTGGAGAGAAAAGAATTACCCAAAGGATTTTATACAACAGTTTAATAAAAATTATCAAGCCTCGGTCTTGTATAATGTCATGGGATATTGCATATTGCCTTACTGCCTTATACTACCTCTCAAAATGAGAAGAGCAGCAAAACAAAAGCCCCAAAAGCCATGCATAAGGAAAGTAGAAATCATGTAGGTGAAATCAGTTAGGAACATTAAAATGTATAGTTCCTTTGGGTGGAGATATACACCAGTAAAGTACTATTTAGGAATTCTTATAAGTCTCCAAGTATAAAAGAGTGTAAAGTCAGTCATTTATGGAAATAGAAATGCCAACAAAGCAAAAAGGTGTGCTCAATATGGGGGATTTTAATATTTATTTATACATTAACATTTATATATAGCGGACATATATTCCACAGAGCTTTACAGTTGACCATTCACATCAGTTGCTGCCCCAGTGGAGGTTACAATCTATGTTCCCTACCACATGCATGCACACATACACGCTAGGGTTTATTTTTGTCAGGAGCCAATTATCCTACCTGTATACTTATGGTTTGTGCGGGGAAACCGGAGTAACCAGAGGAAACTCATGCAAACATAGGGAGAACATACAAACACCACACAGTTAGGGCCATGATGGGAATCAAACCCAATACCTCAATGCTGTGAGGCAGTAGTGGTATCCATTTGAAGTAGCAAGATATAAATTGGTGCAGTAAACCTGGTAGTTCTAGCAAATAAACAACAGAATTTTACCAATATAGAAATAGCTTTCTCAAATTTTGGTGACCCAACTAGAGAGGGAACACTCTTGACTTGGTGCTAACCTCTAGAACTGATTATGTTCAGCAGATACACTAGGTAAGGAGGCATTTAGGTAACATGTTAACATTTAACAAGTGTTTAAGTAAGACATTTTTAAGGGATATGCAAAAACCATGAATTTCAGGATAAATTTAATAAGCACAGAGAATTGGAATCGCTAGTGAAACCTCCTCACAAATTAGTGCTGTAGCAGATATATACCTTATGACAACAAGTGGTTATCTTTCAAATCAAAGAAAATGGAAGCTTTAATTAAGTAGAGAAAAGTGACAACATTCTACAAAATACAAATCAGGTTAGCAAAAGCAGAAATGAAAAACCTATTGTGAAAATAAGCAAGTTCTATCCTACCCCAGGATACAATACGTGCAAAACCAGCTGTTTATTTTCTGTTTAGTGAAAGCATGTCACCAACTGGATCTTAGCAGTGTAGTTTATGTGATAAATATCGATTATTCAAGAGCATTTGAAATACAGATGTGTAATTTCTTTTACAGCGGATTCAAATATGCCAAATAACCCCTCTCAGCGTGCGAGGTCCCGTGCGATTCAGGCATGCCGACTCTCTTTTTCACTCAGAATGTGCTTCTTACTGTATATGCATAAAAAACAACAGGAAGCGACAAAACTGCATTGCTAGTGTACAGAGTTTGTGACATTTGTATTTCTGTGTGTGACTGTGGGGCAGATGTACTAAGCTCTTGAAAGTGATAAATTGGAGAGTGATAAACTGCCAACCAATCAGCTCCTAACTGTAATTTTTCAAACACAGTCTGTAACATGACAGTTAGGAGCTGAGTGGCTGGTAGTTTATCACTGCTGCTGCATCTGTAAGAAAGATAGTTTCTACTTCAGTATACAAAATGCTTCTTTAATTGAGGGTAGTCAGGATATGGAATTATCTGCTCATTCAATTATTTTGAATTTAAAAGAGCACTGGATGTCTCAATTTTAAATAGTCTTTAGATTTAACTATTACGTTTCATTATTGGGGTGATTAATTCAGGTAATTAAGCTGATTGCTATTTATGGGATCAGGAAGAAATTGATTCCCAAATTGGCAACTATTTCATTAGGGTGTCTTTCCTTCCTCTAGATTCAGGGGCGTTTTAAGAGAGGAGGGGGCCCGTGTGCAGACTCTGTGCTGGCCCCCTCCTCTCTATGGTGGTGCCGTGGTGCTGTAGATTCTGGCTTAGTGCCAGAATCCACTGCACATGTGTTGACAGTTAGGAGCTAATTGGTAGGTACTTTATCTCCATTCACTTTAACTCCCTCCAAGGCTTGGTCTCCGAGAAAATGGCGCTGCGACGGTCTCCCGGGGACAGCAATACTGCGTATGCACGAGTCACCGGGAAAATGTCTGCCACCATTTTCCCAGTGACTTTTGCTGTGCTGCAGCGCTTGCCCGGAGTTGCAGAGCAGCAGTCTGTAGACTACGATCAGGTAAGTATAAGGCTATATGGGTGCAGAATGTGTGGTGTGGGCCCTCTGCACTGCACACCCTGTACCCATTATAGAAATACGCCCATGTCCAGATCATTAGGCTGGACTTGTTAGTCTTTTGACTTTTTTTTCAACTATACTATGTATCTACTATGTAAATATAAGCAATGAAAGCCATGCGGAAAGTAATAATGTCTGTAAACACTTTGGCCAAAACAATTTGCATGCTGTTTGCTGTTTTTAAGCTACATTTACAGTAGGCTGCATTAGAGATATATGCAGTCATCATCATCATCATCAATATTATCAAAATCAGCACCTACTTGTTTAGTCAGTTTTACATTGATTTAACCTTTTTTACGATTAAAGATATGTGCTGATGGGCATCATCATGAGCTTCTTGAGGAGGCTGACCACCTAGTAACAGCTAGTGGGCTAAGGTGGCATGCCTCCAAAGCACTCGCTGATAGCAGGGAGAATGATTTTTGAATCACTTCCCAGCTGAACATAACAGTGATGCTGCGCGTGCGTGCGTGCGCATGGCGGCGGCTCATGCATGGCGGTCCCATGCACACATACTGTCCAGAGAATCAGATTTTATTTCGGTGCACAGATGGAAGACGCAGTTACTGTGTCTGTGACTGACATACTGTGATTTTCTACTATATTTATACAAACTCAAAATACCCTCAAATGAAGAAAATTACTGTCTCCTCTCCATCTTCTTCTCCATTTTACTTCAAGAAGATTGGAAGAGAACTTTCCGCCAGAGTCTGAGGAAAAAACGGACACGGAAGTATTTGAATCAGAGTCTGAGGTAGACACACACAATAGACAAATATTTATTACTCAAAATAAATTTGTGAAAAATAAAAAAACTGCCACACAGGGATGCCTGTTCAGGCAAAGCAGTTCTATTCTCTAGTATTGCCCATAGCAGGCAAACCAAAAAGCACACTGAACATCCCAGCCCATAGTACTCAGCCAGAAGGTTCTCCCTTTATTATAAACTAGCTAGGATAGCTGTGTTGCCAAGGTTGAAGACTGGACCCTAATGTACACCTGCAGTTTTTATTTGTTTAAATTGTCCTAGCCTATAACCCCATACATTGATCCTGAAAAGGACCCCACTGTTTGCTAACATCCATGCAAACAGTGGCGTAACTACTGTGAGTGCAAGGGGTGCGGCTGCTATGGTGCCCTAGTTGCCTCTGTGGCCCGTCGCTCCTCCTGCACTCAGTCACGCACACAAGGTGGGCCATTCCAGTCAGGGCCATCAAGGGGGGACCGGATGTCAGCGATGTTGATCTGGTGCCGACCCGCCAGCTGATTACAGCTGGCACACTGGCAGGCAATCATGGAGAGACCGCCGCCGGTCGCAACCCGACATCTCCGTTCTGCACAAGATCTGCGTCTCTCATCCCTGCGCATTACTTCTTCCCATGCACGGTTACAGGACTTTTTCCGGGCTGCACCCACCCTGTGGAATGCCCTCCCATGCACAATAAGACTTTCCACTAGTTTCCAAGCATTCAAGTGTTCTCTGAAAACTCACCTCTTTAGACAAGCTTATTAGATTCCAGGACCACCCACCTAACCTTTTATAGCTCCCTATCTAACTCTCTTCTTATAGTAAACACCTAACACATCTTCTCTTTCTTCAATTTAACATCCTCCTAACCCTAGGCCAACTTTCCAGAGTGATTGGATTATACAGCCCACCAAGAATATCTGCAATTGGGCTGGACCAATTTGCAATATGTAGCACCTCTCCTTGTGTATCAACACCTATTTCCCTATAGATTGTAAGCTTGCGAGCAGGGCCCTCTTACCCTTATGTACGTCATGTATGTATGCCTTTTACAACCCAGTATAATGTTAATGTTGATTCAAATTGTAAAGCGCAACAGAATTTGCTGCGCTATATAAGAAACTGTTAATAAACAAATAATAAATAATCGTAGCTCACGGACTGGCAGCTCCTGATTGGCTGCCGGTCCACAAGCTCCAATTGGCTCATGACCAGCACCAGATTCAAATTGTGCCGGCATTGTCTGTCCATGTCTTCTGCTGCCTGCAGGTGCACCAGCTATAATTAGCTGGCGGCCCGGCCCAAAATCCACACCTGCTGGCTGCTGATGGCACACAGGCGAGAGGCTGCTGGAGGGACATGTGGAGGTTACTTGCTGGGGGGTATAATGTGTAAGGGGCACTACCATTGTGTGAAATAATATGTTATATGGAGAACTACTACTATGTGGCATAATCTGTAAATGGCCTTTACTATGTGTTATAATGTGTAAGGGGCATTACTGTGTAGTGTAAGGGGCATTACTGTGTGGCATAATGTATAAGGGGCACTACTACTGTGTGGCATAATGTGTACCTGTATAAGGGGTACTACTGTGTGGCATAACCTGAATGGGCTCGGTGTGCCATAAAATGATGGGCTCTGTGTGGCGGCAAATGTATGTTTCTTTTACTTCTGGGGGGGGCTTATTTACATTTTTCTATGTGGCCCCTAGTTACACCCTTGATATGAACTTGCATGAGTCATCAAGTTTGCTCAGACAGAAGTTAAAAGGACACTTTTGTATCTCCCAGCTTTTTGGCAGACTGCCAATTTCCACTGGAAACAGCCCCTGAACCTGCGTAATTTAAGAGTGTCCCCATTTTTAGGGAAGTTTAAACCTAGGCAAAAACGTAATTCTGGTTAAACTACAACACCATACCAAATCTGGTGGAGCTAGGTCCAAAACTCTGGCCGTGCATAATGGACAAACAGACGGACAGACACGCTTTCTTGCTTATTATATAGATATATGGCAAAACCGTCAAGCGCATAATCATCCTCACCCTCCACAGAGTGGGGATTGGGAACTGAGGAAGGTAGATAGATCAACACTCTCATCAAAAAGAGGTGAGCTCAGTGAACTCCAGATGCTGAAAGTAGCCCTAGCTGGAAAAACTTCTCCTCCCAAACTTTGGGGGTCATTCAGACCCGCTCGCGAGCAGCGGTACGCTCGCAAGCGGGTCGATGTTCCCCACTGCGCATGCGCATGACGAAGGGAGCTCCGCTGCACGAGACCCGGGGAGCGACGGGCTTTCCATCGCTCCGGGTCTCGCACCAAAGGGGGCGTGCTGTCGATGTTGATTGTCGATGTTCCCCCATGGGAACGCCTACCGTCTGAAGCCGGCCCCACTGACATCACTAGTGATGTCAGTGGGAGTGATTTTGGCTCTGATAGAGCCAAAATCACTCCAGGGCTTGTGGCAGGGAGACCCTACCGCAGGGTCTCCTTCGCAAGTCCGATGGTCACGATGGTCAAGACCATCGCGACCATCTTTTTGGCCGCTCGCATATGCTGTGGGTGGTCACCCACAGCTATACGAGCGGCCAGGAGGCCGCTTCATTTTCATGGAGGAGGGCCCTGAATCAGGCCCTTTATTCCCATTGAGTATTACATGATAACTCTGTGGTATTTAACTTTGCTAAATTGATATTTAGAATGTCACTGGTCAAGGAAGAGAAATGGACTCTCAGGAGCCATACCAGGCTACATGACATTCACAGTTAAACACCTATGAGTCCAAGCACTAATAATGACCATATAGGTCAAATTTATTAGTGATCAATACTACTGAAATATAATTAAAAAACATATGATTGTTATACTGGTAATTTGGGACATGTGCAAGTACACCAGTTTGGAGCATATGTAACCATTAACCACTTAAGTGACATTTTAATTCCCAGAAAACTGCTCAGAAATTGTCCTAGACAACATACCTTTGTTACAGTTTTCTGAGGCTAACCTCTTTACAGTTTTCTGAGGCTAACCTCTTTACAGTTTTCTGAGGCTAACCTCCTCACAATCTAACAAACTCCTGTAGTTTACAGCGCTGAAAGTACTGTAAATAGCACTGTTAGCTTTTCTATGTTTTCTATGTTCGTTATTACCGCACACCCAGAATACAGGGACTGGGCGGGACCACTAGTATACCCCTGTATAAACGAAGAAACTGAGAAAACAGGTACACCTTGACAAAGGCTATTGAGCTGAAACGCGTTGGTCACCTGTGGGAGCTTGCCATTACCTGGAACCTTTGAAGGGACCTGTCACCTAACAGGGAAAGGTGAACTGCTTTTAGGGAAGCAAAAAATCCCTTATTGCTTTTACACTGTGCCTTTCTGAAAAGGTTGTTTATAGTACACTGCCATTTTTATACTTTGTATTTATGTGAAATAAATTTACAATTCTTCACTATGGGCGATCCCTTGTTCTGATTTTGTTTTTGAGGTGCTGTTTGACACTGAAGGGGTCATATATTAGTGTATATGACCCCTTCAGTCATATACACTATCATTTTATTATTTTTTTATTGAAGGACTATGTACTAATAAGAATACTACATCTGAAAGAATCTACTATATTTTTAAAGAGAGTCTTTGGACTTTTTCAAAATAATTTACTGAGATTATTTACTTCAGAGGAGGAGCGCTCAAGTTTATATTTTCTGTTTTCTTATATATCACAAGCAATGCTGCCAGTTAACTGGTTAAAGCAGCTTCAAGACATTGATTAATCCATCTCCTGTGGCACTTATACAGATAGCTTTATTGTGTATACAGACAGAGATCCATTTACTTACAGTATCTGATCATTTTTAAACAGCAGTTTATAGAATACCTATTTTAGATATTGATATTTATGTGATAATTCTCATTATTATATGTTGTGTGATTTTTTTTTATCAAATGTTGTGTTATTGTTTAGCATTTCATGTGTCTGGATTACATCATTCTGCCATACCAATACCTCTGTTTTCACATTACTCTATTACTCACTTACTATCTGATATTCCCACCCTATTTACACCTGACATTGACCCAGCTTTAAAAGCTTTAATGGTCGATAGGGATTTTATTGACCCTTTTGTAAAACTTTATATGAAAATTCAATACAAAATTTCCTCTGCTTTATATTCTAGATAAAGAAGGTGATACACCTTACTAAATAGTAACCTTACTGGCATCTAAATATACCCTATTGAAGGCAATTAGTCAACTCACACTAACAGTGGGCCAAACATTCATTTATGTAACTAATACCTGCAGAACAAGATGGCTGACCTGCCGGGTCTGTCACCATGTTCATTAGAATTTACAAACTTTATAGACTTTATTTGGTCTGGAAGTTACAACTGATGTGAGATAACGCTACAAAGCCTATAAATCCTTTACAGATCTTAAACCATCTGATACCACTAAACAACCCTTTCTTCATAGGGGTTGTACACCTAGAGCCAGAGGTGTCACCCACTCATACCAAGGCTTTTCTAGTACACAGAGAGGAGGATTTACCGTGTGAACCAGAGGTACAGGTCGTACAACCTGGATCCCCTCTAATAGAAGGTGCTAATGCAATCACTACAAATATGAAAGCAAATCACTACAGACAAATGGCGGTTAAAATCAATTAAATTTTTGCCTCAGTTTACCATTTATACGGTTTCCATATCAAAAACCAACACAACACAGAGAATGCCATCATATACTAGACAAGGTATTATGGAGGCAAATGGAGCTTGCAAACTTGTTAACAAAAGGCTGGCTAACTAATATATTTCCCATCATGAAATCTGATGGCACATACAGGACATGAACATGAAAGCGTTAAATTGCTTTTTAAAACTTAAAATATCCCATATGGAGGGTCTGCAATAGGTACCATATTTGATAAATAAGAATGGAATCTGTATCAAAATAGATCTCACAGAACCCAAAGTCACAGAAGATTACTAAGATTCCACTGCGAAAGTTAATTATTCCAGTGGACAGTGATGATGTTTGGCCTATCTAACACTCCATACACAATCACAAGGGACTTGAGAACGGTCTTAGCTCACCTTCGTTAAAAGGGAGTGCAGTGTATAACTTACCTGGATGACTAAGTACTTACAAATGTAGACCATACTACTATAATACAACAAAGGGACATGAACTTGGCTTTATTAACACACCTACTGTAAGCTTCACAATCAACCATCAAAAATCTATTTTGGTTAAAATATGTATTTCCTAGGTTTCACCCTTAATCATTCAGAGAAATGGTCAGTTTCCAGATTGTTAAGGAAACACACATTTTTCCTCAGTGATTTAGAAATTATATTGGGGAAAATGATTATGCTATCTCCAGGGTTCTTCCATGTTCCTCTAATTATTCTTTCTCCGAATGTAGCCCAGGACATAAATCACTGGTGCAAACTGTCATTACCAGCTCCCAGACCTCTAATAGATCCCACTCCACAAATAGCCATGACGTCAGATGTTTCCCGTGAGGGCTGGATGCATACTCCCAGAACAAAGCAGTAAGGGGAGTTTGGCAAAAAGAGGAATCATTACTTCACAGAAACATTTTAGAACTAAGAGCAGCAAAACTAGCTCTTCAGAAATGGGCACCAGCATAATTTCACAGTGCACCAACTCAGCTATGCCTGGACAATTTAACCACAAAGCCTTACACAAATCGTATGGGAAGGACTTGCTTAGTTTCCTTATGCAAAGAAGGAATAGACATTTGGCACTGGGGTACACAGAGGAATATAATCTGCAGGGCATCCTACCTACCGGGTCATACAAACTAGTAGACGTCCTCTCCAAAGACTGACATTAGACCAAGTAGTTCTTAAAAATGAAATATTCCAGAAAATAGTCAAAACATTTGGAAGACCAGACATAGGCCCTCATTCAGAGCCACTCGCTATTTGCGGTCGTTCATTCTAAAACTAGGGGTGGCTATTCAAATGAACCGTTCGCTGTTTGCGGTCTGTTCACGCCTCTATGTCTGAACGAGCGAACAAAACTTGCGTTCGTTTTTTGGAAAAATACGCCCCCTGGCCGCTCGCATCCTACGTCATGTCCGCTATTTATTTGATTAATCGAGTACATCGACAAGGGTATGAACTGCTCGCTATTCTTGGGGTTGGTGTTTGCTACCACAATTTTGCGAGCAGTTCTGACTATAAAATAACCCAGTGACGTGGTCAATGACGCTGCTGTTTTAAATATGCACACTCATAAAACGCCCGTTTTGACCTTTAAGCACGCCTGCGTTCTGATTTCCACTCCCCATTTTCAAGCACCTTCCCCTGTTACCACCCACATACGCCTCTTTCTGTCACTCAAAATAGCAGGCATTCGCTATTTTGCGAGCACATGAATTTCGGCCGCACTGACTGGTTAGCGCATGCGTATAACGATCCGTACGCATGCGCAGTTGGGCTAACATCGCTCGGAATGAGTGGCCGCTTACGAGCGGCTCTGAATCAGGCCCATAGACCTGTGTACCACCCCTTCCACCACACACACACAGATTTTTGTGTCCAGAATTTGGATAAAAGGAGCGTGGAAGATGGATGCAATATCCTTTCCATGGTCGGATCTATGGCTCTCATATGCCTTCCATCCACCAAAACTACTCCTGAAAATACTACACATAATCAGAACAGACCAAGTGCCCATATTAATCCTAGTACACCCAGTTTGGCCCTCAAGATGATGGTTTCCCTTCATATCTCCACTGCAAATAGGACCCAAGATACAGTACCTCTAGGTTCTCCAAGGAGTGTTTTCAAGGAACAATAGAGTTATTAGATCAGCTTCCCCAGTCTATGTGGATGGCAACATTACTAGGCTACTCACAGACCTACACCTACTTCCATATATTACAGCCCTAATTAATACCTTCATTAGACCTAGAACAAGTTCTAGATATAAAGTCATGCTTTCAGAATTCATTGTATGGCGTTTCAATTTGGAAACATCTCAGTCTTCTTTCATACTGCATTAGATTTCATAGCACACAAATATGATTCAGGACTGGCCTCCTCTACTATCAGAGATATGGGTCAGCTGTAAGTTAATAATTTCAGTGTTTTCAGACAACAGGATATATTTGTCTTTTAAGAGGAATAATCCTGTAAAGACCAATTACACTAAAATACTCCTCCACTTGGGACACTGACTTTTTCCTCACACACCTATCCTCTATGTCCTGCACAACAGACATAGTTACCAACTCAAAAACATTAGCCTCTTTGCTGGCAATAGCATTTGTAGCAAGATGAGCAGAACTCACACTAATTAATATTAACTATCCCTGACTAATACAAACCCCACAAAGATTCCTAAAAAATTTCTTAGTGGAATTCAACTTTATTAAAGACAATGAAGATCCTAATCTCTGCATAGTGTCTAATTATTTAACCCTAAAATCAACAATTAGGTGGGCCATACACGGGGCGATTTGAAAACGTACAACACCTCGGTATGTTTTCAAATTCAGCCCAATGCATTGCATGCTGCTGTGAATGGTAAACGATGCATCTTACAAGATGCTTCGTTTACCTATTTAACAGCATTTCCATAAGATCTACGATGCCGATGTACGATGGCGGGGACGCGCATCGCCGTCGTACAGCATGCCAAACCACACACAATATGCACGATTGATCGTTGCGATTGATCGAAATCGTGCATATTGTGTAAAAAATCTTACCGTGTATGGCCTGCCTTAGACAGGACATCCAACATCTATTCATACCTTGCAGAAAGACATGCAGAGCATCGCCTTTCCACTCTCAAGGGTTGAAGAGTCTAATCTATGAAACACTCTGGCATAGACACAAACATTATTAAATGCCACTCCTTAATAGGAGCAGCAACTACAAAAGCAGTGGAAAGGCCATACAGTTTCTCGTCAGACAATTATGCATGCAGCATGCTGGTCATCTACTCATACCTTTACCAAACATTATTACAGACCTAGCAACCCTGATAGGGTTAGGTTTCTCAGAGCAACCACCCGGTATGTAGTAGTCTGAGCACTAGCTGTTGCTAGGTGGCCTCCTGAAGAACAAATTCTAGTTTGTAGGAATCTATGACCTGAAAACTGTATTTGTACTAAGGAACAGGATAAAGCTGCATACATAATGTATATCCAATTTCATTTATTTCAGGCCCTTCAAGGGTACAAAAGAAGAATGCAGGCCCAGCTCGCAAGGAAAATAAACCATAAATTTTACCCACTTTACCTGTTTGATCCAGTTACATCCCTTTTGCAATATGGATAAAAAAAGCCCAAAGAATTTTAGCCATGGATTCACTTACCTATTTGGTTACATCTTCAAATAGTTATACTGTTACAGTGTTTACAGATTCCCTTCAAATAGTTATACTTTATATCAGCCTCAGCTGACTGAGTTATGTTTCAACTGGTACAGGTTGAGTTTCCCATATCCAAATATTCCGAAATACGGAATATTCCGAAATATGGAATTTTTTTAGCATGACTGAGATAGTGAAACCTTTGCTTTTTGATGGTTTCATGTATACAAACTTTGTTTAAGGCACAAAATTATTAAAAATATTCTATAAAATTCCCTTCAGGTGTATATGAAACATAAATGAATTTCATGTATGTACACAAATTTTGTTTGAGCCACAAAACTATTGAAAATAGTATGACCTCAAATAAAATGACCTGCAGGCTGTGTGTATAAGGTATATATAAATCATAAATGCATTCTGTGCTTAGATTTTGTCGAAACCGAATAATTGGGTAAGACATCATCTGTTTGGCAATCAGGAAAACCTGCACGACGCCATCTCGTGAATGGCAGCAAGACTCCATTTTAGAAAAGAAAGCTTACACAAGCGCCATTTTGTCAAAAATACATAGTACACAATCCACAGTGCAAAATTGATAAAAGTAGCAATTTTGCTACTCACAACGCAAAGTTGCTAAAAAGTAGCACGAACAGCTTTTTATCAATCTTCCCCTAACACCTACCAATGGTGTTTAGCAGACATAAAATAACTTTCCAACACATTAAAATCACCACAGACTTATATTTGAGCAGTAACAAAGTAGTGGTGTTTTCCCTGCATTTACATTAACACATACGCGATGTAGCAAAAAGTAGCAAATTAGTGGTGTTTTCCCTGCATTTCATGTTAAACAGGACAACGTAAAATAGCGATTTAGATGCACAGCCAGCTTTTTAGTGACCTTTCCCAAACCCATACAGGCATGCTCACACACATACACAGAAGCCTTTCCAACTTAGTGCTGGTCGCTAAGTGCCCCACAGACCCTCAAACACACAACACAATTTAGTATAATTTCTCCCCACATACACATTTAAAAGCAATGGTCCCACAGTGCGAAAGGAATGATTATTACTTGGTTTAATCTCAATGTCAGCATATAAAGAAATGAATGTTTTCTGTAACTATGGCTTAGTAAATGACAATTGGACCGTGTTTGGTGCCGTACTGATCTACTCTGTTCCCACAGCGTTCCGGTGGCATCGGTGAGAAGATCAGAACATGCGGCTATGAAATATGAATGTTAGAGAGAATAACTTCTTGAAATGTTGTATGCCATAGTTAGATTAGATTTATTATGCAGCGGGAAGGTGAACACAATCAGGCTGTTAGAGGCTGGGTTGAGTCTTTACACTGACCTATGAATTGTACCGTAACAGAAGAAGCAAGAAGAGGAACCAAGGAGAACCTGCCAACGTATTCTATTGTATTGCTTATCCCAGTACGGGTATATATGTGAGTGCTCTGAAACAAGATGCCAGTCTGCGGTGTTCCTGTTATGCTGTTCGACGGAGGTCTCATTATTGATGCCGTTATCTGGTCCCAGAGCGCACCATATGTATTGACTGTATCTTATGACCTAATGTTTGTTTAATTTATTTTGCGCTCATTGTTAGATCATAGCGTGGTAACATCTGTACTTTTACCTGAATAATAATCTTTAGCGCGTTGGACCGCTATTCAACTGTCTTAGAGTTTTATTAATGGTATAATTAAACACAGCGCTAATTAGCGACATCTTGTGGTTTTAGAAGGTATAGGCAGGTTTTGTCTTAGAGGTTCTAGGCAGGTGAATCTTAGAGGTTTATAGGCAGGAATGTACTAAAGGTTTATTTACGATTCAACAATTTGGGTCCTATTCCCAAGATATTTAATTATAGAATGCAAATATTCCAAAATACGGAATATTCTAATATCCAAAATACCCCTGGCCCCAAGCATTTTGGATATGGGAGACTCAACCTGTACAATAAACACAAATGTATCACAGCAAATAACTTGAGTCTTTATTGCAACAAGTTACAGTATGTATCATTATTTCATGGCTCTAAGAAATAAAGGAACAAGATTGCCATCTGTAAGCTTCTGAAAATCTGGTTGTCATTAGTGGTACTTCTGAAGCTTGCCACCTTTGCCCACTAGCTGTTGCTAGGGATCAATCCTGTTCATTAGAACAAATACAGAGGATCATTCATTAAGGATCGCTATTGCTAAAGCATACGCAGATGGCCGATTGTTGCTTACAGCGCATGCATATGCATTGCAGTGCAGGTGCATGAAGGCACCACTGCGATCGTATTGTGATCACACAGACCAAGGAGAGCAATCGCAGAGTGATTGACAGGCAGTGTTTCTTGGGCATGCATAAATTAACCAGTGCAATGGCAAACACAGCTTGTGTACTTACTGCATGCAACAAGGTTAGCAATTTCTAAGTAAGGTTAGGGCTGCTGTAATTTTGCATGAGGGGCCGATGGTACTCAATGTTACCGATGTTTATGGAGGTGTGCAAGGTATTATGGATGTGATATAGCGGTAGTGGGAGGCAGTGGGTGTCTATGCTGGAAGTGCAACGGCATTGCAATAGTATTCATTAGCATATTTACACAGCAGACCTGCGTGCGATTACGGAGCTGTGATCGCAATAGCGAGCCTTAATGACTCAGACTCACAGTTTGCAGGTCATAGATTCCTGTAAACTACAGTGCTTCCTAAGTAGCACACACTTACTTTATAAATGTTGTTCTTGCACATTCCATATCCACCTCTATTTCCACCTGAGTGTTGTGCCCTAAGTGTTTATTAGTAAATAGTTTATTTATATCTGTTTTATTCAATTGAGTTGCACTGTAATGCAAAATTCAAAAGTATAACAAAAACATAAGTCATTCATGAACTAGGTTAAAAAAAATCACTAAAAGAAGATCCATATTTTTTTGTAGTATAAATAATAAAGAAAATTCCCTATCACATTCTGGAATAGACAGGCATTGTGTTGTAAAAATTATATTGTTCTCACTATTGTCAATTGACAGTCTGGATGAAAGCAGCGACAGTAAACTGAAATGTTACTCAACCTAAGAGTCACTGAGACTATTTCAGCAATAAAAGGTGGTAAATAAATAGTTTACTGAAATCTTTAAAGATGCACTCAACAAAGATCTGTAAAAACAGATGAATGAGTCTGAAGACCTGCTCTGTGTTTGCAAATAAAAACAAGTGAGACGTATGAATTCTCTGGAGATAACATAACAAGCGTACAAAGAACAACCCTTAGTGACAGGGTGAAGTTCTTATATCGTACAACTCTGCACTTAATCACATCTGTTAAGAACAACAAGGTGACCTAAAGACCTAAACCATAGATGTGAAAAAGGCTCATAGTCTCCAGATAATTAAATCTACCAAAGTGAAAAATATATATTGTATGGTACAGTAGTTGTCACCTAAGAACACTGTTAAGTTTGACCAGGATGTCAAAACATACTTTTTACTATACAAACATGTATCCTGCAGGCTCTCTGTCTCAAAGCAATCCTGTGGCAGGAGTGCTATCAAGGGACCAAGCTCAAGGTGACAGAGCATAAAACACAAATTGTACATAGCTTTTAGGATGTGAGATTGCACTGACGAATGCACAGAAGTCCATGGTCACTTGTTCTTTTATGTGAAGCAAAATAAAATCTTACATATAAAATGTATTGGTCTATTTGTTTGTTTGTTTTCTGTCCAGTAATTCATTCGAACACCCTACACCGATTTGAATTAAACTAATGAGAGGTGGTGCAGTTGGACCCTGGCCAGGTTTTAGGGGCATTAGGGTCCTGGTCGGACCTCCCGTTGGTGTACACTGGGCAGAATTTTGACCGGGGAACCAGTTCTGAGCCTTCCACTGGATGCATGTGGATGAAAACTTCACAGAGTTGTAACATTGGATCCCAGAAGATGTACTAGAGGGTTGAGATCCCAGTCGGACCTCCAGTTGGTGTACATTGGGCAGTACACTGTACCCAGGGACGCTGGGCAGAAGCCAGTTGTGGGCCTTCCACTGGATGGATTTTGATGAAAACTTCACTGTGAGATGGCAATTGGTCTAGAATGCATAATGGAGTGGTTGGGGTCCCGGTTTTCAGAGTTGGATTCTGACCATGTTTTAGTGAGGTTAGGGTCCTGGTCAAACCTCCCGTTGGTGTATGCTGGGCAGAACTTTTACCCAGGGAGCCTGTTCTGAGCCTTCCACTGGATGGATCTGGATGAAAACTTCACAGAGTGGTAACATTGGATCCCAGTAGACATAGTAGGGGGTTGAGGTCCTGGTTGTACCTCCCACTGGTGTATGCTGGGCAGAACTTTGACCTGGGGAGCATATTCTGGGCCTTCCACTGAATGGATGTGGATGAAAACTTCACAGAGGAGTGGCAATGGGTCTGGGTTGTCTAATGGAGTGGTTGGGATCCCGGTTGGACCTCACGGCGGAGTTTGCTGGTAAAAACTTTGACCCAGGGAGCCTGTTCTGGGACTTCCACTGGATGGATTTGGATGACATCACATAATCAAAAGTAATAACTTGAAGATTTAAACCCGGGCAATGCTGGGTACTTCAGGTAGTAGATATATAAATGTTAGAATTACTTGTAAGAAAACAGCTGGAAATAAGTTTTAACAGTCTAGCACATGGGTTCCCAACCACGGTCCTCAAGGCACACTAACAGGCCAGGTTTTTGGATAGCCGTACTTGAGCACAGGGGTCTTAATTAGTACCTCCGTTTTTTTGATTTAACCATCTGTGCACAAGCATGGATATCATTAAAACCTGGACTGTTAGTGTGCCTTGAGGACCGAGGTTGGGAAACACTGGTCAAACATTTGAGATTGGGAAAAAATGCCACAATTAAGTCAGACACCGAGTTGAACATATAGCATTTTGTATACCCAAAAAATGTGAAAATCTGTTCCATGCATGCCCAGAAAAAAATCCAGTGGTGTTGGGGATAGCCTCGGGCTTCAGCCCTGATCTGGAGTACACTGGAGTAGGGAATACCTTTATTGGGGGGTCTCCACTTCCCCAGGAATCCTTGGCCTGATTAGTTGGGAGGGTCAATAATTTGGCCAGGGACCCCTTCAAATGTGTGGCCTGGCTGTGGCATTACCCACCCCCACTAGTGGAGCACGGTGCTGGTTTAAAAAATACAGAGACCCCTATGCAAATTTTCACCCATAGTTTTAGGACCAGTGCCGGACCCAAGAGTCCAGAGCTGATTCATGAAATATGGGGGGCCCCTATGTATTTTTTCTCCATATTTTTTGAACCAGGGCCAGCTCAAAGTCATTATTTTTTTTAAAGAAATTAACCCTTTAATGCCTTTTTTACGCTCAGAATCATGCACAGATCTCACTGATCTGTACATGCTTCTGCTAAGCAAGCTGCTGGGATTTGTTAATTCATGTGCGACTATGAGTCAATATGAGTGAACTTGCACATGCCAGAACATGGTGAGTAGCACCATCGAATGCCAATAGTCAGTCAAACACGCTTCTTAGTAAATTTGTAATTTATTGCGGAAAACGTTTCGGCGAAGAGCTGCGATCAGGGATCACACACCAACACAATTCTTAGTACCTCTAAGATTTCATGATACAGCTTAGAAAAATGTGACGTGAAATAACTAATTATCCCCTGCTGACACTGTGCATACATGGTGGGTACACCCAAACATTCCAGCTAAGTGAATGAGATAGTGTATAACACATTCCTAAATGGGTTAGTAAACCACCTCTGTCCACATCATAATATTTATTGCAGTCTTACTGAGGAATCCCACAAATGTATGTAGCTGAAAAGGGATCCTTAGCCCTTTAATCAGTCACTTTATGAAATTATTCAAAAGGTACATCAAATCCCTCAGTGACTTCTAAAGATATTCATGTACAAAAGCATATTCCACATTTTTGACATTTATATACAGAATCTTATTGTTATGTTCAAATCTGTTGCTATTCTCCACTTCAGTTTCTCCCATCCTGATTGTGAGTCACATGCAGGTTTGAATGCGTACGTATACCGTATAGCGATTTTTAGAGAAATGCAGGCCTGTCGGTAGCATTTAAACACTGTTTTCTGGGTATGCATAAATTAGACACTGCGTCCTTGCTCACAGCAGGGGGGCCCATTGCGTGGCTGGAGCCCCATTATGTCATGCAGTTTTCATGCATGTGCAAAGGCTAACAATCGCTCAGTCTGAATAAACATGGGCATTTCAGTGAGGATCTGAATTAGGCCCATTGTACCTACTCTTAACAGCCAAGGACTCATCTCAGCAACTGAATGAGGACTTCAAAATAAAGATGACTGATGGTAGCAAAGCAGGGTAAGCAATAAATATATGAAATATCTAAATGCTGTTAGCTTGGAATTTTCATTGTAATTGAAAAAATAATAATTTATGTAGAACTGATAAAGTTAAGAAAAATCTGTTATGGAAGCACATATGAGTCCTTTTACACCTATCCCTAACTTTTGGTGCGCCATGGACTTTGCAACTACTGTAAGCCGTGCCATGCATCCCGCTGCCCATGCATCTAATTAAATCACTAATGCATCAAAATGACATTGCATGGGCACACTGGATACTGACATTGGCATTGCATAACTATCATTTTTCAGACACAGCCTGTAACATGGCATTTAGGAGCTGATTGGTTGGTACTTTATCTCCATCCACTTTATCTATCTCCAAGGTTTGACAAATCTTTCCCTCAGTCGCTAACCTGGGTAAACAGGCAAAACATGCAGGACCGATGCAAGAGAGCCGCACTATGTCTCACACCTTGCATTGATTCCCTTAAGCTGCGACTTTTTACCAAGTCCTTTGTGACAAAAATGCTAATCCTAAATGCCTAGGACACTATAAGTGACATTGTATGCGGCTACCATATGAATAAGATGCTAAACTTAAAAAAGTACAAAAGACCGGGAATCGCTAACAATGGCAGACCGTCAAAGTCATGCCAGGCGTCTTGCTATTACAGTATGGCGCAAAGAGGATAGGTGTATGAGGACACAACTGTACTCATACGCTGGTTAGATATGCAATACTGAGCCCAATACTCAACCCACATGCAGGTAGCCTATGTCAATCTGTCTTTGAAAGATTTGAACTGTGTACTGTTATGTTAACATTAAAGCAAACAACTAAGGGCCTGATTCAGACCCACTCGCAAGCGGGCAAACGTACGTTAGGCGTACGTACAAAAATATTTAAATTCAAGGGCTCGCTCGTATTTTCGAACGCATCTAAAAATCCTCCCCAAACTCAGACGACCCCTCCTCTAACTAACGAGCGTGCGAAATAGCGAGCGTACATCCCCAAAATGGCTTGAAGGGAACGCACGCACAAGTATAAACCGGAAGTGGCCTTGTCAGATGTCGATTACCTGCTCCTTTATTCTGCCTACCTCCATCAATCGTATCATGCCAATCAATGTATCAATTAGCTTAATTTTTTATTTTTTTTCAACACAATGCAAGAAACTTTACTCTTGTCCGTGTTTGTGTTTTCACGCAGAATACGTACGGCTTAAACATTCGCTTTTATTGTTCAAAAAACATGTTACCCACAATGAAACAATTGTTCTATTGCTTTGGATCCCCGCATATTTCCCGGGGTTCATTTCTTTATTTAAATTTGCTTACGCATGTCACTGCATCAAGCCTATCATAACTCTCCAGAGATTTCTGGCCCTGTCGAACACATGACTCATACACTAACCAATAGAATTGCTCCTGTTAATTTCCCAAATACATTAGCCAATCAGAATTTTTTTGGCCACTTTATCAAAAATTAATTTTAGGAAAAACACCATTGCCATCATGAGAGCCTCCGCATTCACCAAGCGCGAACTGCTGGTGCTAACGGAGGTGATAGATAGGCGTATCACCAGCCAGCCTCCACCCATCACCAACCGGCAGAAGCGTTCCGCATATGCGGAGGCACAGGCCCGCCTGCGCTCCTTCGGCTCACGCCGCAACATCGGCCAGCTGGAGCGCAGGTGGTCGGACCTGCAACGGCGAACGCCCCGCTTGCTGGCATGCTTTCGCATGCAGATTTCAGAAAGTAAGTTTTATGTATTTTGTTTATCATGTTTGTCTTTGTGGCCCAAACTGCGTGTGCATGTTTTCATGACTGTCCTATTTATTCATTCTCCTCATATTTGCCTGGCCATGTTTTCCCTCTATTTCATAATTATTCATTCTCCTCATATTTGCATGGCCATGTTTTCCCTCTATTTCATAATTATTCATTCTCCTCATATTTGCCTGGCCATGTTTTCCCTCTATTTCATAATTATTCATTCTCCTCATATTTGCCTGGCCATGTTTTCCCTCTATTTCATAATTATTCATTCTCCTCATATTTGCCTGGCCATCTTTTCCCTCTATTTCATAATTATTCATTCTCCTCATATTTGCCTGGCCATGTTTTCCCTCTATTTCAAAATTATTCATTCTACTCATATTTGCCTGGCCATGTTTTCCCTCTATTTCATAATTATTCATTCTACTCATAATTGCATGTTTTTTGTTGTTGGGGGGTGTTTGTAAATTGTTTTTTGGCCAGGATTTGTGCTGAAACTAACCACAATTTGTTTGACATCTTTTAGGGGGACAGCCAAGACTACGCCGTCACCGTCCGGCTAGACGGCGGTCACGCCCACTCTCCCCAACCCCCAGCCAACACTCCACCCCCAATAATTCCCCTATTCCCCACTCCTCCCCAGCCTTCCAAGACACTCTCCCGGAAATGTCGGGCCTCCTTCCCCTCCGTCCCACTTCCCCCTCTCCTCCAACCACCCCTCTTCCAATTACCCCCTCCCCGGAGTCCGTAATAACCCCGCCCCGATCTTTTGGGAATGGAGGGTCCTCCGAGGAGGACAATGGTGGGACTTCCGGAGCTGCCGTTTTGTCACCCGGTATGTTTTTCTTTCGCCTTTTTTTTAAGCACAAACTGTTTGTATGTAATCATGTGTCGTTCCTTTATTCGGGGTTTTTGGGTCGACTTTTGTGGATTTAGCTGATTGCCTTTAACTGTTCCTGCTGATTTCAACATACACATATCACACCTGGGGGAATTTGTACATAGGCCTTGTATTTTTGGCACCCCCCATTTTTGTTTTTTTTGTTTTTTTGTTATTTTTGGAGTGATTTCGTTGTATTTTAAAATTTTTAATGTGGTTGCCCTATTGTTGTATTAATCCACACACTTTTCTCACCCACAGAGGAACAGAGGCGTCGTCACGAAGTACAAGTTTGTGTGGCCCAGATGCGCCAACATATAATTGGGGTGCTCGTGGCCCTTGATCGTCTGTCTGGCATCCTTCGCCAATAGTTTGTTTTTTGGTTGTTTTTCATTTCATTTTAGCTCAACTGGCGACAGTACTGGATTACCCCTTAGTCAAATGTAACGTGTGTGAACCTGGTTACACTTGCTGGTAACGTCCAAAAAAAGGAAGAACATTTCACTCTAAAAACATTTATTCACAACATAACTGATAAATCAAAGTGGTCACTCACAAAAAAAACACACAGTGATAATCTCAAATACAACACATACCAAACTAAAACAAACCAAAAACAACAAATCAAGAACTGGTTGACGAAGGACCATGCCAACATGATTCCACAAACATGGCGTTGCGATATGGGTTCCATAATATATTCCCAAAATGTCCAGATCCAGGTTTGGTAAGGGTAGCAGGAAGTAGTGAGCGTTGGATTGCCAAAGATTATGTGAACAAACAGAAGATGGTGAAAAAAACAACAAAAAATTAGAGGTTTGCAAACAAACCAAAACACATTAGGTATAAACACTGTTGTTTTGTAAAAACTTACATAAAAAATCTGGCCACCACATCATCGCGTATGGCCCCCCCACATACTGACCTCCGACCAACCTCAGGGGGGCCATCCTCAGGTAAGGCATCCTCTGGCTGCATTGGGACACCACTCCTTATGGCGATGTTGTGAAATATCCCACACAGGACCACAATTTTCGACACCATATACGGCAAATACATGAGCTCGCCACCAGAGCGGTGGAGGCATCGGAATCGGCCTTTTAAAAGGCCGATACAGCGCTCCACCACTTGCCTGGTGGCTGTAAGTGCGGAATTATACGCACTTTGTGGGCCTGGTGTGGGAGCCAAATAAGGAGTGAGCAGCCAGGACATGCAAGGATATCCACTGTCTCCTGTGGAAAAGAATAGACAACATCAGGAACACTGTGTATCAAGCTTAACATTGTTATGTACTAAAGGTCTCCACTTACCCAGAAGCCACGCATCACCAGCTTGTAGGTTGTTTAATTTGTGCCATATCCCTGATTGCCGGATGACGAAGGAGTCATGTGCACTTCCGGGTAATTTAGCATTCAGGGACAGGATCTGGAGGGAGGCATCACATACCACCATTACATTCAGGGAGTGATAGTGTTTACGGTTGCGAAATATGGCCTCCAGCCGTGCTGGAGGCTGAAGTGGTATGTGAGTACCATCCACAACCCCTATGATGTGTGGGAAGGCAGCTATTTGGTAAAAATTGGCCTTGGACACACTAAGGGCACCCATATCCAAAGGCATTTGAATAAAATGATGGAGGTGCTTGAAAAGTGCCTCCATCACTGCCCTCAGGATCCTGGAAAAGGAGGATTGGGAGATGCCCGCCACTATTCCCACCGTTGTTTGAAACGATCCTGAGGCACAGAAATGTAACACCGCCATAAATTGCGTAAGTGGTGGTATTGCTGTTGGACTGTCAATTTGCCGCTCAAGATCACTTTCTATTAATGAGAGAGTGTCTATGATGATTTTGGGAGGTAGACGGTAGCGTCTTAAAACCTCATCATCGGGCATTCCAAAAAGGGTGACATGTGTTCGAAATATCTGGGGCCTTGCATGCCTACGATGCCTACGCCTGGGACGAGATTGAGGTTGGTCGGCTTCCGGGAGCATGGCCAGAACAATCCGCCCCAGATCTACCTGAAATTCAAAGATTTCAATGTAAGGCTTTTGACCCACCCCAAAAGTAAATTAAAACAACTTAGCTTGATGATACCATCCATTGCTGCTTACATGCCGGGGTATTGTCATGATACGTCCAAACTGAAATTAAACACCAAAATTATTTGACGCATTTTTGTTTATAAATTTTGTGCTAGACCAAAGTTAAAATATGCGAAACACACATTTTGCAAAACAGCAAAACGACATTTCACACAGTACATCAAAATGGGTTGAAATGTTTGCACAAAAAGCGAAAGAGAAACCTCAAAAAAGTTAAAATGATTATTAAGCATTTAAAAATGCGCTAATTAGTTCGCAAATACAAGTCACAAGAGTAAGTACTAAAAATGCGCTAATTAGTTTGCAAATACAAGTCACAAGAGTAAGTACTAAAAATGCGCTAATTAGTTCACAAATACAAGTCACAAGAGTAAGTACTAAAAATGCGCTAATTAGTTCGCAAATACAAGTCACAAGAGTAAGTACTAAAAATGCGCTAATTAGTTCGCAAATACAAGTCACAAGAGTAAGTAGTAAAAATGCGCTAATTAGTTCGCAAATACAAGTCACAAGAGTAAGTACTAAAAATGCGCTAATTAGTTCGCAAATACAAGTCACAAGAGTAAGTAGTAAAAATGCGCTAATTAGTTCGCAAATACAAGTCACAAGAGTAAGTACTAAAAATGCGCTAATTAGTTCGCAAATACAAGTCACAAGAGTAAGTACTACAAATGCGCTAATTAGTTCGCAAATACAAGATAAAAAATGGACTTACCAAGAGCAAATATATAAGAGGCCAAATCAAAAGGTCTTTTGGTTCGAAAATAATCAAAAACTAAAATAGAAGAAATTATGGATCCCAAATTTAAAAAAAAGAAGAAACACAATGAAACAACAATTGATCCAAAGTTAGACTTCACAAAACTTACCAAATCAAGAAACGAGGTCCCAAAAATATAAACCAACAAAGAGAATGGAAAATAAAAACGCAAATCTAACCAACAAAAGAATCTCCAACCGCCAACTCCTTTATACGCAATCAATAAACTCCAGCCAAGGTAACCTCCAACAATCCAAAAACGCCACCTCGACTAGAGACACACCAAGCCATAAATAGTGTTTCGTTTCCCGCACAAATTAAGGAGGGATCATAGGGACGCACAATCAATGATGCGGCCGCAAAATAAGGACGCATGTATAAATACGTCACGAAAACACATTAAAATTCTGGTGTATTTCTTGTTTGGACCTCAGACATGGCGACAGACCAGGGAAACAATGCCCAAGAGTCAGGCGGTAAGTCTTTCATGCATTTTGTATCAATGATTAATTTGAAACATAAGATTGGGCAAGTTGTGATTTTGTGAATTCTGAAAATGTACACAAATAGGTGACGAGGATGACATGGAAGAGGCTGCTGGGCCGAGTATTCCGGCCAAAGCGGCCAAAAAAAAAAGGCAGCCACATTTCACAAGAAAGGAGATGGAGGTTTTGATCCAGAAGTGTGTGGACATCCTGCCACAGGCAGACAGGAATATGAGTCTAAGCCAGAAGTGGAGAATGTGGGAAGAGGTAGCCGTTGCTGTCAATAGGGTGGGTGATTATGTCCGTCTAGCCCGGGATGTCAAACGGCGGTAAGTAAACCCTTGCCCCCCCTAAAAACAAACACCATTTTAAACCAAAGGATAATGGCTTCCATTTTTTCCCACAGATGGGGCGACTTCAAATATCGCCTAAAGCAAAAACTCACGGACAGGGCTAGGCATGCAAGGGGGACAGGTGGGGGGCCCACCCCTGTGTCATTGGAGTTGACGGATTTAGAAGAGTTGGCACAGGGGTGTGTGCAGCCTGTGGAGGTGTTTGGCGTGTCCAACATGGATACGGACATGCCAGACTTTGCGGCTCCTCATGTTGGCCCAGGTAAATCTTTGGATGTCATCAACTCTGAAATGCTATTGTGCCAATATGTAGATTCTAATGTGAGGCTTTTCTCTTTTTTCCTAACAGAGACACAGGCGGATGAGTCTGCTCCAGAGGGGAGCCTTGGCCGCCGAATTTCTGCTGGCTCTGCAGGGGAGGAACCAGTACATCCGGCTGAGGACCCTGCAGACGCCAGTCCAGGGCAATCCCCCTCGCAGGCAGTGGCCCTCCTCACAGAACTCAATTTCAAATCGGATTCCCATACGGAGATTCTGCAGAGGATGGACGCCAGTCTGCTACGGGTGGCTGAGGCCCTGGAGCAAAATGCTGCGGCCAACGTGACCATTGGTCAGGCCCTGAAGGAAAATACCAGGGCCAACATCCGCATCGCCATTGCCCTGGAGCAGCTCGTTCGCCAGCACATGGTGGAGCCGACCTCCCTTCCTGCCGGAACATCAGGATCCTCCACCTCTGGCACAACATCAGCCAATCCTCCAAATGTGCCTAGCCCTGTGCCTAGTCCAGAGGCCACAACATCTGCCTCTGGACAGGCCAGCCCGATGACATCCCGGACCCGGTCTGGCGCCCTCCCTCCCCCATCCAAACGGGTGAAAAAACGGTGACAGCAATGGTGACTTTTCCCACAATCCTTCTGTGCTTGGCTCATATTCCTTTCTGGTCAAAACTTCCCTCTCCTTTCTTGTGAAATGTTTTTATTTTTTTGTTGTATGTTTATGTCAACAGTTATGTTGGGCCAATTTGTTTGATTTTGGAACATATCTTTGGGCAAAAAAGATGTCCCCAATATTTTTTAATTTTGTTTTTTTGTTTGAGCAATAAATTGAAAAAAAAAAACTGACATTGGATTGTGAAATTATTGTACAAATGGGTTACATTTAATCCTGGACCAAAAGGCAAAAACTCGCCCAAAAAAAAAAAAAATGGGCTCTTTAAGGAACGTTTAAAAATTCATATAATGAGGCAAATTCAAGAGGCACAAATAAAATGGTGCGAAACTTAAAACATGATGACATTATTGTTACAATAGGCCCTAACCACCAAATTGAGGGCAAAATAAACCCCCACAAATGTACGCAAATTGATTGTGTCATCCTGACATTAGCAGCTCTGAGTACCACCTGCGTACGATTTTGTGCTATCCCAAAAAACTGATTTCAAAACACATACCAAGCCGGTTCTCAATCCAACACTAATTGCTTTTCTGCCCTCCCGCGATTAATCGCAACAACATCGTGGAGTCCCGGGACGGAGGAGAAGGCCATCGCCAATGTGGTCGAGTAATCCAGACCCTAAGCTGTGCGAGCATTTTGAAGTGAAAGAGGATCATCCAGTGACGTATGAGTCGGTCCGAACACATTTTACGCTCGCATCTGCTAATGTATGTACGCCCCAAAAACGCCTCGCCGCACCTGCGTTTTTCCATCTCCACCCCCGTCAACACCCTAAAACGCCCTGTTCTGTCAATCACATTTGACATGTCACTTCCTGTACGCTATTTTAGGAACGAGTAAAAAAAAACTCGCAATCTGCCGTACGCACATGCGCAGTGTTACACCGACGCATGCGCGGTTAGTCAACATCAGAACGCAACGAGCGTACTGCTGTTAACGAGCGGCTCTGAATGAGGGCCTAAGTTCTACTTAAGACAGCTGCTCATTACACAGGACAAAATAAAACACATACTGTACATATACAGAATTTTACAATACATTCTAAATAAACGATTCCCCAAAATCCTTATTCACCACTTTATTAAGTATGCCAAAATCTTCTTTTCTGTAGTCCAATAGGGGTATTCAATATGGGAGTGATAACATCGTTTTTGCGTTAATATCGCACTTATGACGTCATTATCGCAGGTTTTAGTTTTACACCGTATTCAATTTCAAAGACTTATCGCAGTTTTGAAAAGTCTTTGATAAAATATGGGGATAACTTTTCATCATTGAATAGGTGTCAAAAAAAGTGCAGAATTGGGGTTTAGGGGTGCAGGCTTAAAAAAAATAACATTTAAAAAAGGACTGTGTCAAAAAAAGTTGAAAAAAAAAATAGGGACACCCCAAAAATGTAATTTAATAATTGGGGTAAAAAAAAAATGGGAAAAAAATGATTAACAATAGGGAAATAGGTTCAGGGCTATTCTGCAAGTATGCGGCAGGTGTTTCCTAGAATAGATTTATAGCGGCAGGTGCACTATTGCAGAATTTTTTAAAACTTATTTTAGGGACATCAAAATATACTAGTACCCATTTTCATGTACCCCAAATTTGATGGGACCACTTAAAAAAAACGAAAAAAAAAAAACCTAAGTGCTCTTATGCATCACTTTTTCAATGTCGGGAAAAAACACCTGCTGCGGCTATTTAAATCCCAGACTTTCATTTAAAGGCTAAAACTGGGGTACCCATAGTGATCCCCCATGTTTTTACAAATTTAGGGGGTCTTACAATTTCTTTAAGGAAAAATTCGTAACTTTCCGCAAATCCAACCTCGGAGGCTCCCGTTTTCGTTCATTTTATATTGAATACGGGGATAAGCGGGCGCGCGCCCGATACTTTAACGCAAGTAAAAACTCCGATATGAAACGTTAACTTCGACAGTGAAGTTAACGTTTCATATTGAATACCCCTACAAATGTGAAACAAAATATATTTTCTTTTAGCTTGATTCATTGAAATCTAACTTGAAGAAAATCACAAAACATATTGCCAACTGCTAAACAAAGGGGGTGGCCTTATATTTGTAGTTGTGGGGCCACCATGGTTAAGAAGATATTGTGTGGTTGGAAATAAGAGTTGAGGGCTGGATATACTGTATTAGCAGACCCTCAAACATGGCCCCTTCCACCTGGTAAAAGATGCTCTGCTCCTGGACTTCCTTCTTAATTGATGTCTGCAGCCACCTGTGGTGAAACACCTTTCTCATCTATTAACTAGCTCAACAAATTAGGCATCAATTGAATTGAATTCTACTGTACACCTTGTTTTCTGCTTGACAGTCAATTAGGAGCACTTTCACATTTACAGAAGCATTGCGAGTCTGAATTTGTGTGGTTTATATATGACCCTTGCTGTTTCTGGAAGGTCGTCATTTCTACCCTGTTTGCTGTAGGATCATATTGAGCCTTAATTAATAATTCTGTACAAGAAAAACATAAGAATAAGGCATTTTAAATTCAACTTCATTTTGTCCCTAAGTATCCAGTCCGTCTTTACCACTAGAGATGAGTTACATTTTCAAAACGTACTCACAATATATTTGCCTCATTCCAAACTTGATCATGAAACTTAGCAGGTTTCACTCGTGAAGTTTGGTCTTACATATTTAAATGTTCTGCCCGCCACAACCACAGCACACAGCAGGATAACCTTACCACTGCCGTCCTAGTTCTATTCCAAAATTCTACAATATAGGGCTTGATTCCACATTCCAATGTTCGCTAAAATATCAGATGATTGAGATCTGCGCCTGCTCAGGAGCTGAACTGCACCTGCTCAGTTCAGGTCCTGCGATATCAATTGCCATGCCCCTAAAGGCATTTGGGGGTGGTAACGGGTAGCTGTCAAAGAAAACGCTCCAATTTTTTGTCGTACCGAAGCCAGTGGCTGTGTCATTCGAAGCAGCTGTACTGGCTCAGCCTGCGTCATTTTACCGGACATCCTGAGGGTTAATCATATGTGTGAGTTGATCTTTGGGCGCAGCAGCTTATCAGAGAAGCGAGGTGTCTTTTTACTTAAGACACCTCCTGTGGGTTTTGTGTACATCTCAGAATTAAGGCAAGTAGGGTAGATAGGCATTCCGCAAAACGACAAAGCAAAAGGCTGTGATGCTGGCACTTTGCACTCTGTGAAGTGGATTATTCCAATGCAAATCATCAGAGCCGTAACTAGACTTTTTGGTGCCTTGTGCCAGAAAGAGCATTGGCGCCCCCCTAATTTTTCAAATAGGGACATAAGAAACGCACCCGAAAATGGGCCATGGCCTCATGGGGAAGGGCCAGGGAAGAAATAGGGGAGGCCAGGAGATGCTGGGATTAAAAGAAGAGGAAGCTACAAGTGAGAATAATAATAACAAACAGAAATTTGAAAGGGCCAAACAGCGCCCCCTGCCCTGCGGTGCCCTGTGCCATGGCACAGGTCGCACCACCCTAGTTACGCCCCTGCAAATCATTATTCCGGGCAAAAGCTTTCCGCAACTTCCCTCATCTGTAGTGACAGAAATTAGGAGTAACACAGAAATACAGGACTATAGGTCAATAAAAAGCAAAAGAAAACATTCCTGGGTAAAAAAAAAACACACTAATTTGTGCAACTGCGTCCCTTTCTTCATTAAAATTGGGCTATTTCTACAGTTTGCTTAATTTATATTCTCTATAAAAATTGCATGCAGTCAGGAGGTAAGTGGCTTCAAATGGCTCTGTAAGTAAATCAAGTATGAATGTAAAAAATGCATTAGGTGATAATTCCACACGTTTACCTAACAATCTTATTCTCATTCACCTACAGTAAGCATTCTGACATGCCTGAGAATGAGTTCATATCTTTTTGTGTTTTCTGGAAATATCTCAGTGAGTCTTTTCTGGTAAAACATATTCATCAGTAAAAGCAACTTACTGTACTTGGGGGAACCTGTACTTATCTACTTTAAATCATCTAATTAAAAGGGTGGTAAGATTCATGAACAACCACTCTTTAGGAATTTGATATATAGTGACTGGAATATTCTGTTGGATTCTGCCGAACGCATTGTCCTCTTTCTCTCATTTATGTCTGTACAATCCAGTTTGACATCACATCATAAAAGTTTATGTGCTGCGTTCTCCCTGCTCCTTGTTAATATCCTCAGCATTCCGCTGGCCATCCAAAATCAATACCACAGCTCCTCTCTATAAATAATGAAAGCTTGAACTAAGTCCAAATGTGCATGCTGACAATCTGAGGCAATTAGATTTAGCACTAACAAATAGCAGTCCCTGGGGTTAAGACGCAGTCAGGGAGCAGGAACACTGATGTCATCATGCTAACGGGAAACCTAAGGAAAATCAGCACAGTTAAGGTAACTCACTAAATCCAGGACACCAGCCTCATTCATAAAAGGCAAAACTGTGCCATATACAGCAGTGGCCAGTAGTTCAGAAATACATTATGATCACAGAACATGTGACAGCAAACGTCTCCTTTGTTCTGTATAGAAAGTGTGCATTTTAATTTAAACAAATGAGTATGATAAACATGGACAAGCCTAAGCAATGAATCACACTAACAGGCAATGATCGTTATTTGGCATACGTTTAGTACTGTACTAAAATGTCATCTTATTTTCCCTTCTTGCAGAAATTAAAGAGAAACAGCTTTAACTGAATTTGTCATTGTTAAACCCTTTTTCTAATTACTTTTCTTAACCTTAAACAAGACAAATGTTCGAAAGTTCTAAAAACTTTTCCCCTTCTCTCCCGAATACAGTACAAGTAACATTTCAAGCTACAGTAGAGCTGGCAGCACCCTGCCTGTTTTCCAAGGTTTTATTTGAGGTTTAGTATAAGAGATGCAGCGATTGATCTGCAAAGCAGTACATGTGTGATGGGCAGCGTATCCTCGCTGACACCTACCTGGTGATGCCCTCAGGTCATATGCCCAGCTGTAGATGGATGTATGAGTCAGTGAGGGCAAGCAGAGGTGCCCGCAGATGCAGGTGTGTGAATAGAATAGAAAATACAGGTGTGGTGTACACATAGACATAACTGACAATCATTGGCATCAAATCATACATAAATAAAGTATAAGTGTTTATTTATTTACAGTCTCTTTTAACATCACATAACATTTTGCAGTGTAATCATATTTTTCTCTTACCACCCTCATCTGGTGATGATTCATTAAATTGTTTCAAAATATAATACTTCACTCATTGTGGGACCATTACTATTTACTTTATTTCTACACTGTACATTTATTTTAATATATTTTCTTTTTAATAAATATACTTATTTAATAAATATACTTGATGTTCCATTTATTGGAATATCTAGGTTCTCCGTACTCAATTCACGTAAAGTTCCCCATATAATGACAGACAATAATTATAGATACCACAGTATATTAAGTAGTGTAATACAGTACGTCTTAATTAAATTTTCAACTGTATTTCTTTGTATACTATAGCATATAGAATGTAAGCTTGTGAGCAGGACCTTCTTACTGTACCTCTTTGTCTGTCTGTTATTATCCAGTCTTGTTTTATTACTGTTCTATTACTGTTTTGTTCCCAATTGTAAAGAACAACGGAATATGCTGGTGCTGTATCATTAAATGATCATAAATATAACACAGCTAGTTTTCTGACTTTTCCCGTAAAATAGGCTTGGCTACAAGTGACACTGGCTGACTGGATAGAATTTGCAACTAAACCAGGGGAATACTGTAGTTAACCACATGTGTACTTGAAGAAATGTACAGCTACATGTCTGCCTTATACATTGTAATAATGAAACTTACAGTATGTGAAGAGATTTCTTTGAAATATGTTAACATACTGTAAAAAGCTTATTTTGAGATGTAGTCAGCATTCCGGCGCATACAATGCTGCAGTCCTGATGCCGGAAACCCGACAGCAGTCAGAATCCCGGCATCGGAATTCCGACGACTGAAATCCCGATGGTGAGTATTAATGTAACACCCCACTAAGGGGCAGATGTACTAAGCTCTGGAGAGAGATCAATTGGAGAGTGTTAAACATCCAAACAATCAGCTCCTAACTGTCATTTTGCAAACACAGCCTTTAACATGACACCTAGGAGCTGAGTGAATGGTACTTTATCACTTTCCAATTTCTCACTTTCCAGAGCTCAATAAATCTCCCCCTAAGTTCTTTAAGAGAAAGCTTATTTCTGTATCTCGTACCTAAGCAAAATCAGTCTCTTTCTTTTCTAGCAGAGTGGCAAGGAAGATAGATCCCCATACACAATGATTATACAAGGATAGAATAAACGTTCTTTATTTAGCAGGAGGTCATTTCGTGGTTAAATGAAACCGCTATACTAATACATTGTCACTTCAACATAACACATGTATACATTCAACAGCAAATATCACTCACTATTTGGTACGTAACTTAGACATATTAACAACAGACTAACTGCCTAAAACATTTCTACCTTTCATTCTGATTCTAGTATTTCTATGTTACTTTACTACAATTGCTATTTCCCATTGCAACTAAATAAAACTATATGGCCATTCTTTCGGTGGTGCACTTATTACCCTAGACCCGGGTTCTTATATTAAAATCCTTAGTGTAATAAAGTATAGTTTCTTTGCAAGTAGCTTCAGTAAAAACATTTGTATGTAGTAACTATGGATGGAATCAGTATGTAATACCAACAGATGGGCCCAGGCGGTCAGAATCCTGATGCATGGATCCCGACAGGGTTAACATACCGACACTTGGTGGTCAGTATGCTAACCCTACCCCTCTCCCTACCCTAACCCTCCCTGGTGCTTGAACCTAACCTCTCAGTGCCTAAACTTAACCTCCCCCTCCTCGCACCCTAACTCTCCCCCCTTAGTGCCTAACCCTAACCCTCCTCCTAGTGCCACACGGGCCCATGTGCATTCCCCGTTCCAGGCCTCCTCCTCTCTCCCTGGTGGATGGCAGCAGACTGATGGCATACCGCAGCAGCGTTAGATTCTGGACACTAGTCAGTGTCCTGAGTCTACTGCACATGCACAGGTCGCCATTTTCCCGTCGATTTCCTCACTGCACATACGCAGAATGCTGGGAAAATGGCTGCAGCGGCCATTTTCTGGCATTTTGAGCAGGGCTGAGACATCCGACATGGGACTTCGGAGAGATAAGTCTTAGAAAGTATGGGTGCAGTGTGGGTCCCCCTGGACCCATGGGCCCATGTGTACCGCAACCTGCGCCCATCATAAATACGCCCCAGCTTCTACAAACTAATGGGTCTTCCACGGCATCTGAAACTCCAGCTGTGTGAAACTGCTGTA
Organism: Taudactylus pleione; assembly: GCA_031769625.1. NCBI lineage: Eukaryota > Metazoa > Chordata > Amphibia > Anura > Myobatrachidae > Taudactylus > Taudactylus pleione. Next base: position 1,517,384 of record JAUIMM010000756.1, on the reverse strand, counting down.
AATCTTCATTGACTGCCTCCTTACACTTCAGGCACCCTCCCCCGCCCCCCCGTAAAATTGGCAGTAGCTTCAGTCACTCCTTGTTCGGGTGCCAATGCCAATTTCCTGCCTCCTCATAAATTCCAGTTGATTTCAACTCTCACTGGTCTTACCACCTGACACTGCTCATGTGACCTGCTCCTGATCTCTTCAGCAGCTGCAGAGGCTGCTGGGAATGGTCTACTTGTGTAATGACATACACATGCACTGTAGGGCAATGCACAGTGTCAGACCTAATACCTCACATAGCAGGTTAGTACATTAGGGTTAGGTTTAGAGTTAGGCACTAGGGGGAGGGCTAGGGTTAGGCTGCAAGAGGGGATGGTTAGGGTTAGGCTGGGGGGGCAGTTAGGGTTAGGCTGCTGAAGGGGTAGGTTAGGGTTAGGCTGCTGGAGGGGTGGGTTAGAATATTTACCGGTATACGTCGGGATTTCCATTGTCGGGAATCCACTGCCAGGATTCTGACCACCGGCAGTATCAGCGCCGGGATCGCGTATCCAACCCCTAATTTTAATTTTATGTATATGCTGAATTTGCTCTTTTTGTTAAAAGTTATGTGTCATGTACAATGTACTGTATACCACACTTCAGATGGCTGAATTGACATTTTGAGTAAGGTTTAATGATATTGAAACTGTATACATTTAAAAGTAGTGCCTACTTCAAAATCATATGGAGGAAAACAGACCAGCTTAAGATTTTACTTTAATAAGTCACCCATTTGTTTTATTATTCCCTTTTGTTAACTTAACTTAAACCTAGAAATAACACACTGACACATGTATATGGAATTAAAAGAGGTCACAGCCAGAATTTATTGATCAAATTGAAATTTTAGAATAGGTGGCAAGAAGAAAGCAGTGCTCCGAGGCCACAGCCCAAAGGATACCAATACTAATAAAAGGGGCGGATCCCCGCCCTGCACAGACTGACCTGGGGCAGTACCATCCTCCCCTAATTGGCACAGCATTGGTCCCTCCCTTGGAACAATGACCGTGTCCCCCCTTTAGGCGGTGACAAACTGGCCGCTCTCAAAGGAAGAATGCTACCACAGGCACTCTTGCGCTAATAATAGGCCGCCCATGAGCACTGCTTCTCGCCAAAGCCCGGTTCGCAGAACCAGGCCCGCCACCAAAAACTGTGACCTTCTTCATTAAAGTGAAAACTGCAAATGTCACTGGTCAACCGGTCTAGACGCGTACCCGTGAGGTGTACCCCATCGGGCCTATGAAAAACTCTCCACTCCGTAACATAAACTTGGGTATTCTATGACGTGTCCGCCAAACGCTAAATGACAAGCGTGCAAAGGCCATATCCGTTCACTACCCACGACACGCCCTAAACATTGCCTCCCAAGGCTGGCCCCAAAATTCTCCTCTGCTGCCCATGGGGCATCTAGCAGGCACTTTCAGTGCATTTCTCGTAATCCTAAGCAATGCAACTTACCCACTCACAACAAAAAATTGGGCCTGTAACTCCAAAGGGTGCTGGCTAGCCCAGTAAATATAGGAATTATCCCACACCCGGACAACCCTGTCCGAAAGTTCACCTAGACAGAATTGGCATTTATAACAGACAGATATTGGTATTTAATACAGACAGAAATTGGTACGGTATGTATAAAATCAACAACAATCTAACCCCAAGGAAAGGGAAACAAATAGTTGGGTGACCCATCTGAAGATGAAAAACAGCAAAACCTCTTTGAGGGCAAAAAGCTGAAAATCCGTTTAGAATCCCTAGCGGCAGTAGGCATAAGGCCCCTGGGTTTCCCAACAAACTCGCAAGGAGCGCAACTACTTAAAGCCACTTGTTTTAAATACGACTTCCACCGCCCTAGCTATAATATAATTCTGAAACACCCTCGTAAACTACGATCTGGACAAAGGGGGTTAGATTAACATGGATAACCACTGCCCGCCACCTGGAGGGCGAACCTTATTAAAGTACCCCAAAGAGCAACTGGCCAAAATCACGGGATCTGCATGCATCTGAATAGAAATCCATCGCTCCCTGGCCAGTTAGTCTGTCTTAGACCCATGTATTCAGCATAAGATCAATACCGGCTTAATAACCACCTTATTTGAACATTAAACCTGATAGCGCAGAAATCTTAGTAGCAGCAACTAGCTCGCCCATTCTAAAAGCACTTAAGTAAGCTAATGAAAATGCTAACAAAGGGGGGGGGCGCCTCCCACTTGACCAAAACAAACCCCTTTACTATCCCACTTAAATCTTGTAATAGGACTGGGTTGATTGGGCTCCGCGCAATGCCTGTGTTAGGATGCTCCCTTGCCCCACCCTATTAATACCTTGGTTAATACTCTCTTGCCCACCCTATTAAATGCCTTGGTTAATACAAATAATTTGTCAGAATCCGCCAAATGTGCAACTTGGAAAATTATACTGGGTAACGCTGGAGACAAAGTCTCCTTGGAACGACCCCTGTCATAGCAGCTACAGACAAACTCTGCCATACAATCATCAACCGTCTGAAAACTCCCGCTCTTGGAAGCTAAAAACCTTGCCAATCGCACAAAACTGGCGTGTAGGTCTTAATGTACTTGGAGCCAATGACTTCAGTGTGAGGCCCTTGATGCCGGCGCGACGACCCGCCAGGCATGGAAGGGGAAGGATAAACCATGTAAATTAGCAGGAGGCGCGAGCGAATGAAACCTGTCCCACTGAACGATATAAGACGTCCGCTATCTCGTTAGCAATGTCCGAAACATGCCGTGCCCTAAACTCAATATTCCTTAAACACATAGCCGTGTAAATGCCTAACAACCGAGAGGCCGGATCTAAGTTCGTCCTTGATTAGTGCCTGCCTATACCACTCCTAAGTTAACACCAAAGCAGGATTTGCCTATTGCCAAGTTTGCTGTACCGCAGTTCGACTGCCACTACAATTGAAAAAATTCTCAATAATAAGGATGTTCCTGTCTAGGCCTTGAACCCCACAAGAAACCGGCCAAGGCTCCGCGCCACACTCCCCTTCAAATGCACCACTTAAGGAACAGGACGCATCTTTAACAGCCTAAGTTCGAACTTGGCTACAGGTGATGCGTGCAGAATTGTACTCCGTTGAATTTGCGCATAACAACCAAACAAATGCGCAGCATCTCCACTCCGCTGCAGAGGGACGCATATAAGGTGATGAGGCTTCCTAACCCCTGCTGCGGCTCCTTCTAGCCATCTACTGAAAAACCGACCCCTATGTATGACTCTAAATGCCAAACTGAGGGGGCCCAACAGCGACTGCAACTGTACTAGCTAAACCTTTTTCCGCCAAAATTAAATGCTTCTAGCAACTCCCCAAAAATGCCATCTTTCGCCATAGGCAAGCGGCATAATCCTATCAAGGTATCGATTTCTATCCCCAATTAAGATATGCGCATAACTGAACCCTCCATCTTGCCATGAGCTACCGGGGCTCCCATAACGACGCAACACGTAAGGAAAGTAAATAAATACTCGCAAACTCGGGTATCTTCTTGCCCCTTAACATGAAAAACTCCAGGTACCGGGACACAACAGTATGTCCTATACCCACCTGGACACACCACTGCAAATAGTAACTAAAAACACTCAAAGAAAGTACACGAAATGGAAAGGCCCATCGGCCGGCATGTAAAACAGTCATCTTAACTACAAGGCCATAAGGGCTTTCTATCTGTCTAACGTAAATTGAGCCCTGCAACTCCAAACCCCATATATTTAAAGGACTCGGGGTGACATGGGCAGCAGTTGAATAGCAGATTTGATATTTGCCTTAGCTAGTAGAGCCTTCCCCCCGAAACCTCACACCATTTCCAGTGCATGTCTGCAAGACTGGAAAATGACGCAGTGATCTGACGGATATTTTGCATGGTTGCCCAACCCTTCCATTTGGGTAAGAGAGACCCTGTGTCAACCCAAATTTACCTAATTCCTTCCACGACGCCTCCTAGAAGGCGCCGCCCCTAAACCCTCTAAAAAATGGGGGGAGTAAAAGGGGGCGCACATGCGCCCCCACCTGACTTCCACCTCCACTTTACTCCTAACGACTTCTGGATGGTTATGTGCCGCTTTCAGATTCCTCTTAGAAACCCCGGATAACTCCCGTGTCAAAGGTAAATGCAAACTCACGCCAAAAACCCCCAAATTAATCAGTGACGGTGCTTTTTTGAATGCCTCCGCGCTGCTCGTTTCAATATTCCCCTTGACCTGCCCCTGTGCCGCAGACCAGCGCGCACACCTTGGCTGGATGACCGCTGTACCTTCAGATGACGCATGCCTGTTCCATGTGTTTGTATTTTAGCACATTCATAATAATCCCCATGTCTGGGCTCAAGGTAGGGCTCTGCAAAACGTACATACCTGCTGCTTAATTCAGGTGCGAACTACGGGCATCCTCCGCAACTATCCCAGCTAGTAGCCTGATCTAAACCCTATTAACATCGGCCAAAATCGCCAACATATCCACAATTTTACCCTTCCTGATCCTCTCTAATTTAGATCTTAAGTCCCTAAGGATAGCCGTAATCGCGCAGTGAACCATACCTCCCCCTGCATACGGCACCTTTAGTTGCCGACACTACGATAGACCTCTTAGTGCTCCCCCGCTTCCCTTTAATTTTGCACGCTAAGTAATGTATGCGCTTGCACGGCCTTTTGGATGAGCTGGAAGCATCGTTAGAAACAGTGTATGCGGGAAGCGCACTGCGTGATGGAGTAAGACCATGCTCACCGGATCCTGACGTAGAAGAACCAGCCACATCCTCCTGTGTGTTCGCCAACAGTCCCTCGCTGCGCGGTGCACCCACCACGACTTGAGTCGACGTCATCACCATACCATTCAACCACGGGACATCGACAATAAGCCTGGAATGCTCCGAAACTGTGACCTGGGGGCTCGAGACAATAACCGGTGAGTCCAATGCAACAGCAACACCTGCTGCAAGAGGAGGGGCCGGGGTTGCTGCGGGTGGCAGGGGTACGGGGGCAGGGGCTGGCGGGGGGGAGCAAGGGGGGGGAGTGGGTGTTGTGGCATGTGGGCGGTGTGGGAATATGCAGCTGTGGGGGCATGCGGCCGAGGAAGGGGCAGCCGCTGTGCCTGGTAGTGAGGCAAAAACCCCTGGCAAAGGGGGTCAGGGCTCGGGGGTTGCGGCGGGGGGGTGTAATGGACCATAGTGGGGGAGGGAGCAGGGGATGGTAGGGGGGGAAGGAGATTGTAACGGCAGTGTGTGCGGGGGCCTGATGGCAGGTAATTAAAGGGGCAACTGAGTGCTGCGCAATTAAAAGATAGTGCGGGCAAGAGTTATATGCTGCATGCCAGATGCCCCCAAAGGCAAGGGGGGTGTAACCCCCCTCAATGGGGGCGGGTGAAATGGGGGGGGCAAAAAGCTGGGTGGTGCACTTGGGGCCCCGGTGATGTGGAATCCCCAGCGAGTGCTGCACCAAGGAGGGGGGGCTCTGGGACTGTGGAGCAGCAGTGAGGTTATGCAGGGAGGGACCCCCCTGCTGCCAAAGCAGCGGGGTCGCAGGGGGCTGGGCAGGATGCCGTGCTGAGGCTGGTGCTACTTAAAATGGCCGCCGCGACCCTGTGGGCGGGGCCAACAGCCGCTGCAGGGCGCGAGCTGGCCGCTTGCTGAGGAAGGGGGGCCGGGGAGCGGGAGCCGCCAGGGCTGCTCGCGGTGCTGCTGCAGAGCCAGGCGGTCAGGACAGGAGGGAAACTGCAGAGGTTCCTGGCGCACTGGTGCTGGAAGCGGGGCCGCGAGGGGGTGTGGCATCGCGTCCTGCATCGGGCCACGGCCCTCGCGGCTGGGGTGAATGCGCAGTGTTGCAGGCCTGTCGGCCTAATGAAGTAACGGGGGAGGGTGTCGGCACCGGGGTCGGGGCATTCTGTCACTAGCTGGGAGAAAAGGGGGGGGGAGTTAACGGGGAATGGTGATGGCAGAAACAGGGGGGGTGGGGGAGGAAAAAGGGGGAACAGGTGCCGGGAGGAAAGGGGAGAGAGGGAAACATGGAAACAATGAAGGCAGGAAAGCAGGCTTAAAGGAGACAGAGAGGATGGAAGGAAAGATGGAATGATATGGGAATGAAACAAGAGAAATACAGAGAGAGAAAAAACAACAACAACAACAACAACAACAACAAAAAAAAAAAACTGTAATATCTATGAACACTTAGCCAGCCTGGTTGAAATAAAACTGGAGAGGAAGATGGCTCCCTTCACCAGGCTATTTATATGGGACCTCTAAGCCCTTCCCAAAATCCTACCATAGGCTTATACTCCTCAAATGACCAATAACTAACCGCACCCCCCTCCAGCTTTTAACCCTTAACTTACCTAACAAAATTACATATCAAACAGGGTGCTTATCTATCCTCAAACTTATTCAAGTATTCGGATGCATATCTGTACGTTACTTTGTATGCATTGTTGTCACCTGTCTCAGAAAATAAAGGCAGCTGTATGCTTACTGTAGCTTTCTACTCCTGGTTACCACCTGCTTTGTCATAACACTTTTCTATGTCTAGGGTGGCCACCAGAAATTGTGGGGCCCGGGACTGACAAAATAGGCACCTTATTTATACGAAAAAAATAAATATTTTGGCCAAAAATTCTCAAGCCAGCCACCACGTCAAGGTAGACTCTTTAGGCAAATAACAACATCTACATTTGTGGCATAAGAAGCAGACAGATCAGTAATCCTACCACACCAATGTCCATATGAAAGATATAGATCATCAGACATCAGTCAGTGTCATGCACAATCAGAATGAAAGCTATCGGCTATCTCTCTGTCTGTTCCTCTTTCTGCAGTATAGAGAGAGAGAGAGAGGATGTAACTACCATAGGTGCTAGAGGTGCAGCTGCTATGGGGCCCAGAGCTGAGGGGGGCCCATCTTCCTTGTCAAAGCTACATGTGTTATATACATTTTTCACCATTGAGAAGTACATAGGGGCCCTTACAGACTTTTGCTATGGGGCCTTCAAATACCTAGTTACGCCCCAGCACAGCTATCTATAATTCTGCCCCGTCCCACTTTCTTCCTCTGTGCACCTGGCTCTTATCTCTTTTTTCCCTTTCTTCACCTGTCCATATGATATGCATAGCTATCTTCTTCTTTGCTCCTTTTTGCTATTTACCCAGCTTTCTCTCAGTGCATCTGCTTATATAAGTAATACAGACAGCTCAACTTTCTTCTCTCTGCCTCTCATCCCCACTCTCCATATCTAACCCTAGGCAGGCAGCCCCCACTCCTAGCATCCACATGACATGCTTCTGCAATCCTGCAAGGCATAACTTATTTCCTTCTTCTCATGTTCTGGCTGGCACTGCTCTTTACGCGCCATGGCTCCTATGGGCAGGCAGTAGGAGCGGCCCACCTTGTCCCCTGTCACTCACTTTTATCACACAGGCTGCAGGGTAGTAGCAGAATCGCCGGTTGAAGCATCCATCCCCTTTCACTTTTAATTCAAGGGGATTGGAGCGTGCGGGCCCCCTCGTTTTTGCTGAATGTTCTGGCCTGGAACTCCAGTCTCGGCAGTCCCCCCTGATGGCAGCCCTGCTTACTTTCTGCATCTCTATCTCAAACTCTGGGAACCTCACACTTTGTTATCGCACCATTTCAGCAATCTCTAGTTCTCACAGCTCAACGCTGCTCAAGACTGATTTACTTGGAACTCTGAACTCAACTAGAGTAGACTTTCTGTAAAACCTACTCAGTTCTATTCTACAAATCACAAACTCTTGCTCCACATTGAGCATTACATAAGAAATCATGGAGCGCAATCTTTAAGCATAGGAGAGAAATATTAACTGCAAAATAGGAAGCATTTCAGAATCTTTTTGAATTATACATGTTTAAATAATGTCTACACTGATTTTAGTATTATCCCTCTACCTAACCAAATGTATATGGTGAATGGTACTGGGCTTAAACCTCCCTGTCCTCCCTTTCATCTTACCTAAAGTAAAAATATAACATTGACAAAGTGGAGGAAACTATTTTATATGCTGAATATTCAATACATGAAAGACTATCAATGGACTAGAAACTAGTGAAATCAATGACACAGTTCATGAAAAACTTATGCTAAAACACTGGTGAATTGATGGGCTGCACTCTTTTGAATACTGGTTCGGCCCACAAAATGGCTGCCTGTATCATCTGTAGGTGTCAGGTGCACTTTACGTTTACGTTTGTTGCCTCCTGCCACTGTTTTAACAACACAATTGAAATAAATGTAAAATTAGCTCTGTTCCTCCATTTTGAAAGTTGGGGTTTTTACTTATATAGCAAACAAAATGGAGTGTAGTTTAAAATTCATCAAATTAACTGTTATTATAATGTTCCTGGACATGCTAGAGCTTTACTTCCTGAAGGTACTGTTGTTGACCTTTTGTTTCCATTGCCACCTGGAGGTCAACTTGAATCAAACATATTTAAAAGACTAAAGTTGTACTGAGGTACAAATTGTTTCTAAGCAGAGGAAAGTGAGACATTCTAGTAAGAAAGGAAGACAGCACTTAAATTAGAGAGCCACAAGCAATCAATTGTATTACATTTGCTGATGGTCGATTATAATCAAGCTTAATTAATCAGGCTCATTTTTCTGAACAGACTGGGTCAGTAGAGCAATAGCAGTGGTTCACATATATCTTTATTGTTACCTATCTCATTTGGCTTTTCCTTGAAGAAAGGAGAACTTAATAGATTTGCGAGAGCAGACTTGATTAAGCAGTCTCATTGGGTTTGTGCAGTTGTAATGTAGACTGCAATCATGCTTGGGCCAGTTCTGTTTGTGCCAAACAAATGTGAGTTATGTCTATGGACAAAAGTCACTTGTCTAAGAAATATGCAATTCAACTTTTCTCTAGTCCTGAATTTGAAGAACATTAACAGCATAAGGGTACATACCGGGGTTAATTACCCTGGTATGTACTTAGAAATGCAATTTAAATTGCAAAGGATAGCTCTCTCGATAAGAGCTGTCCTTTGCGATAGCCTTGGATAGAGAACTACCAGGGTTTAGCACCTGAAGATGGCATTACCTACTGGGACGAAGCATCGGAATGTGCTTAGTACATATGAGAAATGCCGTAAAACAGCTGGAAAATGCATTTTTCAGGGTTTTATCGCATTTATTAGTTTAGTACAACCTGCCCTATGAGTCTTAGATAAATAATAATAAACATGGCAGGACTCAAACAGCAAATGTGAAAAAGATCACCTCTCTTATTAAGTGGCATAACTAAGGTATTGTGGGCAGAGCAGGGTCGGCAATAGAAATCTGGTATACTGATATCTCTGCCCCCCCTTCCCCCCCTCTGCTCCCCCCATCCCTCAACCCCCATCTCAGAGAGTGGCATTAAAAAAAATATATTATAAATATAAAATAAGATACTGACGGCGACACTCACATGACTTTTAAAGGTTCAATAAATCACCAATACTGTAGGTCCTATTAACTGCCCTTTCACTATTAGTGATTTATTATCTTTTTAAGTCCTGTGAGTGTCGCCGTCCGCATCTTGTTAAATAGTTGTGGGAGTATTTCACCTGCAGAGGGCATCAAGGCAAGGTATACGTTCTCATTATATTCTGCCAGTGGAGTGGCGGTCTCTTGTCTGTGTGTATAAATATATATATATATATATATATATATATATATATATATACAACAATGATCCTACTGTGTGAGGTGCAAAGACCCCGCAGAATCGGAACAAAAAGAGGAGGCACTCCCTTGTAGATTAGAAAAATATCGTATAATTATGACATGGTGAAAATTAGTACAGAGGCATGTCAACATTTCAAGGTCTGCAGACCTTTTACCTTAAATAAGAAGCTGTGTACGTGAGAGGGTGCTGAAAGAACAGAGCAGCAGCGCCGGGCATCCCCGCCGCGAGGTCCAGCCTGGCATCCGGCGGAAGCAGGGAACTCCTAGAGGGGTTGCCTAGCAACACTGACGCTTGGCCTGTCACCTCATCGGGGGACCCAGCATAGCCGCGATGTGCAGTGAAGTGTGTAGAAGAGTGTGTAGTGTGCAGTAGAGCTGCCACTATACGCGGCTGTGAAGAAAGAAAAAAAGTTAAATGTTAAAAACAAGTGAAAAGAAACACAGTGTACCTGGTGTGAATAATGAAGGAAGCTACTGTAAATCAAAGTGTAGAACTAGATACAGAGTAACAAAGACAGAGGAAGATGGGATATACTGAATACCCAGAAATGTATTGGGCATTCCTGGGAAGTGACTGGGATTCATGAGTCTCAATTGGTCCTGTGACTCTGGATGCACGCAATGTGGGACACATGGAACTTTTTAGCTACTTAGACACATGCGCAGTTTAAAAACTTTGGACATTTGCGCGAATATCGGCATAGCTTCCGATTCAGAATCAGTCTTTTTATATATCTTTATTTCTGTATTTTAACTATGACATTGCTGTCATTTCTAAGTAACCATACAGCTGTGCCTTACCAGCAGTTTTCTGTACATATTCCACGTGGGGAGGTCTGATTCCTTGAATCTGGGGCGTTCTGAGGTGCATTTAAGTTCTTTGCGGGGCAGTCTCATGTCATGTGGGGCAGTCTGAGGTGCATTAAGGGCTTTGTGGGGAGGTCTCATGCAATGTGGAGCAGTCTGAGGAGCAGTAAGGGCTCAAACCATTTTAGATATTACACTGAAGCCTACATTCCAATGGGACCATAAATAATGCTGGGTACTGGGCCACTGGCATATATATATATATATATATATATATATATATATTCATATATATATATAATATATTGTATATATACATATATATATATATATATATATATATACACACACACACACACTAGTATATGCCAGGTCACCTCAGTCACCCCCCTTCCCATTCCACCATTTCCTGCCTCCCTGCTCTATCCAGCCCCATCCTGCTCTATCCACTGACCACCACCCTCTCTACTGCTTTGCCCCACCACCCCTGATCTAGTATTTTCTCAGTATGGCTATTAATAAGGTGAGGTCTTTTTTTTATTTATGGAAAGATTCTACATTCATGACATCACTAAGTGACCCAAGCCTCTTTAGTAGCAGGGATTCACAATAAAGTAGGGATGAGCGGGTTCGGTTCCCTGAGAACCGAACCCACCCGAACTTCGGGGATCCGGGGCGATCCGAGCCCAAGCTCAGATCTCCCTGTCTGCCCCGGATCCCTCTCCCGAGGCAAAACCTCGAGATCTGCTGTCGGATCTCGAGGTTTTGCCTCGAGCGGCCATTTTTAAAAAAATGCCTTTGCCTTTAATGGGCAAAGTGCTGATTGGCTGACAGAGCCATCTGTCACGGCTCTCAGCCAATCAGCATTATGGTGCTCATTTGCATGTAGCACGGACTCGTGAGATCCGTGCTACATGCATCTGTGTGACTGACAGTGACACAGAGCACAGATGGGTCAGTGAGACCAGTCTGTGCTGCTGTGTATTTCAATGACACAGATGCACGCACGGACCAGGAGATCCGTGCTACTTGCATCTGTGTCCTTGACACAGCAGAGCAATGACAGGTCCGTGAGACCCGTCTGTGCTGCTGTGGTAAAAAAAAACACCTGTGTAAAAAAAGAAAAAAATGGCGTGCCCCCCCAAATAAAGAGCAACCAGCCCCGGGCATTAGTGACCCAGTGCTGGGTGTGCTTAAATACAGGGGACAAACGACGTAGGAGTCCCCTGTACTTAAGCACAACCAGCACCGGGCTAGTCAGAACCAGCGCTGGTTGCCAAAATACGGGGGACAAACGACGTAGGGGTCCCCCGTATTCTGCGCAACCAGCTCTGGGCTCTGATCCGGTCCTGGTTCTGGAAATACAGGGGAAAAAAATTAGTAGGGTTCCCCTGTATGTTCCAGAACCAGCACTGGACTTTTTCTAGCGGGGGGCTGATGCCACAGCCAGGGGAGCCCTTTCACCGGGCCCCCCAGCCGCAGCATCAGCCCTGACCGCTAGTCAGCCCAGGCCGGGGATCCCTGGAGAACTTTAATAACCTTGCGGCTCCCACCATTGACTACAATGGAGGGAGCCGTTCATTGGCTGAGAGACGGGAGATTACCTCTCTCAGCCAATGAACGCTTAGCAGCGGGGTTTCCATGGTGATACCCCGCCGCTAAGCTCTCATTTGGGAAGTACCGTTCTATAGAACGGTACTAAGTTCGTGGATCGCGTTTTTGTTTTGTTTTTTTGCCAAGTCCGGGGATGCCTACTTTGGAACGAAGAGGACAGAACCTCGCATAGGAGATGGTGAGTATGTTTTTTTTCACAGGTCCCAAGTGGACCGATGCTACAGGTTACATAGGTGAGTATGTGTACATGTGTGTGTGTGTGTATGTATGTTTAATAAACTTATACTGTCACGGTGTGTGTGTCCTGTGTTTTTTTTAAACATTTTTTTACAGGTGAACTACAGGTACTAGTGGGCCCTTAATGCCCTGCATGCTGGTACTTGTGGTTCTCCAAGTACCAGCATGCGGGGCAGGCTTGCTGGGACTTGCAGTTCTACTTGTAAAGACAATGTTTGATATTCTTTATTTACACCACACCACACAATCAACCCGCCACCCACCGCCACCAGGGGTGGCGGGGATAGCCCCGGGCTATCAGCCTGGGGTGCCCTGGAGAGGGTGACCCCTTTATTGGGGGGGTCCCCAGCTCTCCAGGGATCCCCAGCCTGGGCTGACTAGCGGTCAGGGCTGATGCTGCGGCTGGGGGGCCCGGTGAAAGGGCTCCCCTGGCTGTGGCATCAGCCCCCCGCTAGAAAAAGTCCAGTGCTGGTTCTGGAACATACAGGGGAACCCTACTAATTTTTTTCCCCTGTATTTCCAGAACCAGGACCGGATCAGAGCCCAGAGCTGGTTGCGCAAAATACGGGGGACCCCTACATCGTTTGTCCCCCGTATTTTGGCAACCAGCGCTGGTTCTGACTAGCCCGGTGCTGGTTGTGCTTAAGTACAGGGGACCCCTACGTCGTTTGTCCCCTGTATTTAAGCACACCCAGCACTGGGTTACTAATGCCCGGGACTGGTTGCTCTTTTTTGGGGGGGTGCACGCCATTTTTTTCTTTTTTTACACAGGTTTTTTGTTGTTTTTTTTACCACAGCAGCACAGACGGGTCTCACGGACCTGTCATTGCTCTGCTGTGCCAATCACACAGATGCCTGTAGCACGGATCTCCCGGGTTCGTGCTACATGCAAATGGGCACCATAACGCTGATTGACTTCCTGTCTGCCACTGCAGTGCCACTCCTAGATGGGCCACGTGTTTGTGCCGCCCACTTGTGTCGCTTAGCATAGTCATCCAGCTACCTCGGTGCAACCTTTTGGCCTAAAAACAATATTGTGAAGTGTGAGGTGTTCAGAATAGAGTGGAAATGAGTGGAAATTAATGTTATTGGGGTTATTAATAGCGTAGGAACAAAAAATGGCCCATTTTATGTGATTTTAGCGGGTTTTTTTATTTTTTAAGAAAAAATCCAGATCCAAAACACAAAACCCAGAACCCAAAACACGGAAGGGTGGTTTTGGCAAAACCAATCCAGATCCAAAACACGAAGAAAGATTCAGATCCAAAACCAAAACACAAAACACGAAAAGTGGCCGGTGCACACCCCTACAATAAAGTTATCATTAAGTGCCATTTTTCTTTTTTTTTTACATGTTACAGTCTCTGTTTCCCTTTGTTCATTTGTAGATTCTCACACTAGTGATATAAGCGAAAAGCAGAGGGAGATTGAGGTTTTTCAAGGTACTGTATGCGCTAGTCACAACCCCACAACATCGACCACATTCCCTACATCACTAGTCACACTCCCACGGCGCTGGTCACATCCATTTTGGTGGCACACACAATAGGTTCTTCATAAATTTCAGCTCCAGGTCCATGTAGACCTTAATCTGGCACCGATTCGGCCATATCATAATTTTAGATTTGAAATAAAATGCAATACAACATATTAATTTTGGAAACAATTTCAATACACACAATGCTAGGGTGAGTCTGTCTCCATTGATCTTCATTGCCTCCTATATTCTGGTGGTGAAGCTTCTCTGCCTGGCTTGGTAGGGATGGCAAAAGGCAGCGAATGACTTGCTGCACTGGAGTGACTGAACGGCGGACCCGGCTTCACACACAAGATAACAGGTAACAAAGACAGTCCTGATATACCATCACTCTTTTTTATTAAGGTAAGTTATACAGTAAATTAAATTACACTGAGATAAAAAACTTCATTGACATTTGAAAACAAATACAGTACAAATGTAAATGTTGAGCATTACAGAACTAGACTTCTTGCCAAAGGATAGGAAAGGAATATCAGTATTTGATCAATTTTTTATATTATAATATTAATAGCATTTTTGTTGAACAAAGGTAAAAAGAAGGGATAATGGGTTTTATGACAAATTTATGTAGTAGCATGCCTGCTTATATCGTCACGGTAACTAACCATGTGTTTGAGATGTGATACTTTGTAATATGGTGCTTCTTCAGTGTATGGTATAGTAGATGGTGTGAAAAGGTCATTTGTTGGCATAGTATTATAGTTCTTACCTCCTGATTCGCTGATTGCCTTTCAAAGTCTGTCTTGCTACTGTATATGTTAACTGAGCTGTCGCATCTAGGTTAAGTTTAGGTTAAGTAGACAGGTAGCTGGAACTAGTATGAGGTAAAACAAATCCCCAGTAGAACAGTTACCAATCTATCATTAGAAAAGGGAAAAAAATATTGATCCCAAAATGAGAACTGAATCAATCCCACCATACAATCCTCTGCTAGTTACAGCTACAGATACCATGGCTTGTAAGAAAGACATCCAATCCAAATTAAAATTTTGTTACTGAATTTGCCTTTTCCATCCAGCTTTTTTCTTTTCTAGCTGGCTACAATGTAAGTAAGATCAATATAAGGACCAATGTAATAAAAGTGGGATTATCCACATTATTAAATAGAGACATACAGTACACAGTTCTACACTAAAATAGGTGATTTCTCACTCCCTATATAAAAGTGCTCATATGTATCAATCCATCAAATCATCACATCGTGATGCAAAAAAATAGAGCTCCCGTTTTACAACAATGGAAGCTGATAGATCAGCCTAGTGGGGAGCAGTATGGGATCCCGGTGATCAGAATCCCAACGCTGGCAGGGTTAGATTACCGACACTTGTCAGACAGTATTCTAACCCTCCCCCTCTCCCTACCCTAAACCTCTCTCCCCGGTGATTAGCCCTAAACCCCCCCCCCCAGTGCCTAAACCTAACCTCCCCCTCCCCACACCCTAAATCTAACCCTCCCCCTTAATGCCTAATCCTAACCCTCTCCCTAGTGCTTAATCCTAACCTCTAACCACGCTACTTACCTTCGGGATGCTGTCGGTCAGGATGTTGGCGCCTGGATTCTGACAAGTGTCTGGATTCCAGTCCCGGAATCCCTGCAGTCAGAATATTGACCGTATCCCGCCTAGTGTAGTAATATCAAAATAAACATTTAAAAGTAATTGTCAACATACAGTTACTAAGCAGTTAGTATATCACCACAATCTTAAAACATGTTTTCTTTTCTATACACACAACTATGTTTTCAAATATTTTGTCTGTTTTAACAAATATGTACTGTATGTTCACCACGGCATTAAGGTAAATAAAATATAGTTTTAAATAAATATTTTTCTCATAGTACAAATCTTTGAATAACCTTTGTTTTTATATTTGAATATTCCTCATCTGTGTCACTGACAGTGCGCTTACATTCTGCTTTGGGTGAGTACAAATTCCATGAACATGAAGTATTTATGGTTGTCATTGTATTTAGTAAGGGCAACATCCGGATGTTGACATGTTTTGAAGATCGACATGGTCATTATGTCAACAATCAATATGTAGACATGTGTTTAGGTGGACATGGTTAAAATGTTGACACAGAATGTCAACATTTAACATGTCAACACCAAAATGTCGACATTTTTGTTTTTTTTAGCCTAACCCTAACCCCTAATCTAACCCTAAATATAACAAAAAATATGTTGTCATTTTAAATGTCAACATTCTGAACGTGTTGACATTCTAACCATGTCGACCTAAATGAATGTCTACACATTGATTGTCAACCTAATGACCATGTCGACATTCTAACGGTCAACATTTGTAACCTGTTGACCGTATACCGAAAACATAAAAACATAAACAGTTTATAGTATGTGTTGTTTTATTATCTTTAAATGTATGAAATTCTCTGTTTTGCTATTTAATAAGACATACTGTAAACAATACCCCAGATTACAGCAAAAGAATACTTACATTTCAAAGCTGGTGTAAAATTTTACTTTGTGTGTTATTGTTTACTCATAGTCTACTGTATAATGAAAAACATCACAGGAGGAGGGGTTGTTTTTAATTATGAATCACCCTTACCTTCCAGTTTTGGCATCGCCTAGTGTGAAAACCCTAAACCAATGTGTTATCCAAATGCTTTGGCTGTGTGCCGTAACTATAATCCTCTGCAATGTAGATAAAATATTTGGGATCCTGGAAAAGCCAAAGAAAACAATGGAATTCTGTTGGAAATTAAATGATGATTATTGTCAACTTAAACGCGTTGTGTTACATACAGTATGTGCATGTCTTGGCTATTATTTTTGACAGAAAGATACCAATCATTAATAATTGTTTATTTTCATTCACGTTCAACAGGTCAACAATATTGGACACTGTTGCAATACAGTTAAATAAATGAAAATGCTGCAAGACTTTACAGCAATGCTTTCACATATGAATTGTGTCTGCCTGTCATATAGACCTGGAAGCCGCTCTCTACCAATAGCAGCCCGGATTGGCAGTCCCAGGGGGAGGTGTCTCCTCCCCGAGACTGCCTGTTGTGTATCTGACTGGCAGATAGCGCTTCCAATAGAAAGCCACTGCCAGTCACAGAGTAACCAGTGCAGTGAGAGACTGCACTGACTACACTGAGGTGGCGAATTTTACTAGGGGGCAGCAGCCCTACAGCCCCTAGGTAAAATCCGCCACTGGTTATTATTTTTTGTTTTTTGTTAGCCGTTAATGTCTTACTCACACACTAGTATGGGGACCTTCATTCATCAAACTCTGAATAACTGAAAGTTTCTAAAGATGTTGTTAGTTCCTAGACCCCTCTCTTTAGATGGCATAAGTTCCTAAAGCCTCTCTCTATAGATTGCATTAGTCCCTAGAGCCCATTTCTTTAGATGACATTAGTTCCTAGAGCCCCTTTTTATAGAAAGCATTAGTTCCTAGAGCCTCTCTCTATAGATAGCATTAGTTCCTAGAGCCTCTCTCTATAGATGGCATTAGTTTCTAGAGCCCCTTTCTATAGATGGTGTTAGTCCCTAGAGCCCCTCTCTTTAGATGGCATTAGTTCCTAGAGCCCCTCTCTATAGATGGCATTAGTTCCTAGAACCTCTCTCTATAGATGGCATTAGTCCCTAGAGCCCCTCTCTTTAGATGGCATTAGTTCCTAGAGTCCCTTTCTATAGATGGCATTAGTTCATAAAGCCCCTCTCTATAGATGGCATTAGTTCCGAGAGCCCCTCTCTATAGATGGCATTAGTACCTAGAGTCCCTCTTTTTAGTTATTGTTAATCCCTACAGCCCCTCTCTATAGATTAGTTCCTAGAGCCTCTCCCCTTCAATATGAAAGCGGTCTGGACCCTGTCAAAGCAGGCAGTGTGAAATTCTGCTGCTGCTAATAAGTGGTGGAATCAGCAGTATTAAGGCCCACACTGGAGCAATATTGATTTGCCCTGGTAGTTTAGTATCCACCACCGCAACTCACAGTGAGTTGGATGCATAATTAACTGGGGATTTTAGGGGAACAATGTTGTAAAAACACTACTATTAACTTGAATATGCCCAGAAAACTCAAACTAGACTGTTGTGGAATAAAATATTGGCCAGTGCTCTGACTCAGTAAGGTATCTAGCCAGAGGGGATCTAGCAGTATTGAATACAGACCAGATCAAACGGTACAAAAAAGGCTTAAGATTGTGTTTGCGCACCAGAAACTTGGACATGAAGGCTGCACCTATTATAATGTATATCTCTAGCAACTTGACTCCAAATGGAAGAACTACACAATATGCTACAATTACTCAATTCTTGACAACACCAATGCATCACACACCTCACTACACATAAAGTAGATAATTATGTCTTGTTTAATGGACTGCATTCTGGGTTCTCCAAATACTATATTTACCTTACTGTACAATCAACCACAGACTGTGAGAAGAGCGACAACTTGTACCTTAGAACACGCACCCAGCAGGTGATCGCTAAGTATGCTAGCATGTTGATTTCAACATTATGAATTGTCTCAAGAGAATGATTATCATTGTTAGGAAGGTTTACACCACGGTGATAACACTCAGATAGAAACATCCACAACTACCACCATCAGTTCTGCAGTGTTTCTGCTTGCTCAAATAACCAGAAAAGCAGGGATATGATAAGCCTAAAATCTGCCGGTCTTTCCCGGGGGTTTCTGGGCTGCTGCATTACAGCACCAGTATCTACTGCCCTGGTTGTCCTCAGTGGCAAATGCAGAATTTCTAGAGGGGGGTTTCCAAATGCTTGATTTTAGAGTGAGTGTGGCCAGTCCATTAGTACTTAACCATCTTTAGGCAGAATTAGTACTTAACCATCTTTAATATGCGTCATACAAAGTATATTGTGTGTCATAATTCCAGCATATACAGGACCAGCAATCACAGTAAGCCATTAGATGTGGCAGTAGGGCCATCCTGCCTGAGATCAATGTTTTTATTTTAGATGTGGGCATCATTCCAGAGCACTGGAGCAAGTCTGGGAGTCTGGGGGAGCAGCAGAAGAACCTAGCACTGTCCTGGACATATATGTACATATTGGGCTCTATAGCAGTACAGTACATCCCTAAAAGTGCATGGTTTCCAGATCTCCTAGTTGGTGCACAGGTTATTTATTATTACAGGTTGATACATGTTAAAAAATCCACAGGTTGTGCTAATTATTTAATTTGTGATACTGCACTATTCAAATTCTATTATATTACTATTTCTATTTTGGTCATGGTGTGGGCTGGGGAGGGGGGTTTCCAGGCAGATGGAAACCCCCCCCCCTGCATTTGCCTATGGTCCTGCCTCTAATTCTGCTGCCCTTGACAATAAGGATGGTACTTGCTCATCAAAGGGTTCATCCACTATTTGCCGTGCCATCAAATATGTTAAAAAACTGGATAATTGTTGCTGAAATTATAAACTATTACTACACTGGAAATACTAAGGGCTATTTGCTTTGCTGTAGTGGCTCTCTATAATGTTTTTATAGATGATTTCACATAGTAATTGTGACCAAAACACCGAAGAAAACAAAAGATCCTATTTCTGAGATAATTTAACATATATTTTGTTAGGAAATCTTTAAAATTTGATGAACCACAATTGGGCATTGGCTATTCCATCCCTTCCACTTGTATTTGTGTCATACACACGTTTACTTGTTGCATTGCAGTTTTTGAGCAAAGACAGAGAAACCACAATTAAAACAAGGGAAAAAAGAATTTGTACTGACCATGAACCATTAGACTCTAAAACATGATTCCAACAACCTTCTCACTGTAATATCTGGTTTCACCACTTTATAAAACTATTGTTCCTTGCCATTTCTTATTGTATGTTAACTGCTTACAAATGTGTTTGGTGATTTTTGTCAGCAATGTTTTTATCTTAATTGCATGTTGTTTTTACTGTAATGTACCACATATTTATGGCTCACTATTAAAATATCATTCAAATTTCATCAGCCTCAACTGAGAATTTTGTCAACAGACGTTGACTACTTGAAAAACAATGAATATAAAATAAGAAACATTTACCAGTATGTATGCTTGTATTATTTTAGCAACTGTATGTGTGTGGCTATAGGCTTTGTGGACACATAAACAATTTAACCACTTGCCTGGCACTAACTCATGAGATGCATCCGAGTGCTGTACCTGACCAGGTCGCATGCGCTAGTGCCGCCCCTCTGCTGTGCACGTCTGTAATGAAGGAAATCTATACTGCAAATGTGGATAACAGATCTCCTCCTCCTGCTCCAGACCCCTGGGAGTGATGTTGCGGTCTGATATCTCTTCCCAAATCGCGCTCCAGAATGCCGTACATATGGCACTGAACGAAAAGTGTGAGGAGGAGTACATAGTTCCCCTGTGAGCACAAATATGCTGATCTCTTCATGTGCAGGACCTGAAGCAGAGATAAAGATGAGATGAAGAACAGGCCTATGGATAAACACCAGCATAGAAAGGAAGTAACTCCTACATAACAATATTAAAGTGACACTTCAATGGTCCTTAAAGTGGCATTTTAAATGTCAAACAGCAAGGAAACAAGTTGCATGTTAAAAATGACAGGTGGCAGCTGATTGGCTTGAGAACCACCTATCATACACAACAAGTTTTATCACTCGTAAATGATAAAACTTGTTGATAAATGAGGCCCCATTGAGAGTTACGCTGGGCCAGCACTTTATCAAGGGTTACTGGAAGTCTGGAAGCCTGTGTTCAAAATCTCAGTGTAGTAGGGCAGAGCTTTCTGCAGAGCACTTTCTGTACTAGGGATAGGTATTGACCATCGATGACTTGAAATCATCAATGGTTTATGGCTGATGTTGAAAATTTTTACCATTGATGGCTAAGAGCCAATGGTTCTTAGACATCGATGAACGAGTGGGAGCCGATGTTTTTCTTTTCTGATGGGACGGAGCTTATACCCACCTCCCGGTGCCACTAAGCCCTGCCCCTGTTTTTTGATTGGCCCGCCGTTCTCCCCTGCAGTGGTAGCCATCGAGGGGTGCAACCATTGATGCACACCACAATGATGGCCATCCCTAGTCTGTACTCCCAGCTAATCACATGGGTCACAGGAGCATGTGCTAAGCTTCTCCAATCACAGCTCAGCGCATTCTCCTCTGACTCCTCCTGCTCAGCAGCTTGGGACTGAGGCTGAGAGATACTGACAGAGATGTGCAGGAAGCCTGACATGTGCAGAGGTAAGCTAGATACATGCAGCATACAGGGGAGCTATGGACAGTGGCCACGTCCCTGAACACAGTTATAACTAACTCTGCAAATATTTACATCACTCATTTATAAAGTCTCTACAATAAACTGATAATATCTCCACAGCTTTTCTTCACAGTAAGTAAATTACATAATAGGATAGTGTAATACCCCGCTATGCGTAGTATTAAGGTGCCCATCCACTTGTAGATGCGGGGACGATGGCACGATTATAACATCGTAATCATGCCGTCGCCTCCCTAGGGTTGAAGTGCATACACTGGCATGAGCCTCGCTGGTCGTTTTAGACATTTAAATGCCTGATGTGCAGCCGATAACTGAGCGATGCACGATTACGATGTCATAATCGTGCAATTGCTCAGTATTATCGGCAAGTGGATGGGCACCTTTACTCCTGACACTGGGCAGCACACTACAGCACATGTGTATGTTTTTATACAGGCAGGCCACAATTCCCAGCAGCCTCTGCAGTTGCTCCAGAGGTCAGGAGCAGGTCACATGACCAGTGTCAGGGCTACTGCAAGTGATAGTCGGCAGAGTGTGGCAGTTAGTCAGAGCTGAGGTAAATGACCTGGAGAGCTCATCAGAACACCTCCGAGTGTGATGGAGGACTGAGCCCCATGTGGTGCCAGATGGGGGATAGAAGAATACCCACAGTGGAGAGAGGGTGGAGTCAGAAAGCAAGGGAGGTACAGACCAACCTCCTTGCTCCTTCCATTCAGTTGTTCTGGTGCCTTCATCTACCACTAAGGGGTCAATCGTATTCCATGCGAAGGGTACGATGTGCCTTTGCAACAGCATTAAAACACAGGCAACGGACCAGCACATCGCACCCTTGAAAAGCCTGATTCGACCCTGAATTCGCTAACTTTACACGCTGTCCTATGGTGCTGCGAGCAAATTTTGGCGAATCCGTAAAGTGCGGCCACTGCCACGATGACTCGCAATGGGCGAGATCATCGCAGCTAATAGAATTGACCCCTAAGCCTGGACTGACAAGGGCAGGAGGAGGGTGTGATCCAGAACTGGTCATAGGACCAGGTACTGACCCCGCATCTGTTTTGCAGACTGCACCATCCACACTCAGCAAATAAAGACACACCAGAACTTCTCTCCAATTGTCAGTGACTTTAGCTGTAAGTACTTATCAGGGCTGCTGATGGAAAACCGATTTAGTGGTGTAACAGGTGAATCCAGTCATAATACACATACTCTATATACAGTATTTGTAAAGTAAGGAGATCTTATTTATCGATTGCAAGGAGCAGCATAGAGAGAGATGCTCCAATGGCAGTCGGATATTGTAAAAGTATTGCCTCTGATATATTGCATCTAAAGATAACTAGGAACTCATCCAACCTAAAGTAAGGGTCCATCCATGAGCCATCCGTGAACATAGAGGAAAACATACTTTAATGTAAGACTAATGCCGGGTACACACTAGACAATGTGTGACATACTGTAGACAGCTAACACACGATGTGATGGATGACATATCATGCGGCTGTATGACACCGCACAATCTGGTTAATGACCACACGATATGTTGTTCACCAGCCGCCACCACAAGCAAAGGGTCGTTCATCAAAATTACAGATTGAGCAGCATGTAGGCTCCATCTGTCGATGAACGACTCTGCAGGAGCGCGTATTGTCGCTCATAGTGGGTACACACTGGGCGATATAAACGATCCGCAGGTTCAGGCAACATATAGTCTAGTGTATACCCAGGGTAAGAGTCTTGAGAACCCATGTATTAAACACTTATGCAGGTTTGCCCTCAGAAGACATCCATGTGGGTCAGCATCTTCTCCCCATCCAGCAGTTGTTATTCCCCTATAGACTGAAACCTTTTCCCTCAGTATTTACAGCAGCCACCTCAGGTGATAGTAATGAGAAAACAGCTTACAGGACATCCCCTCAGTTATGACGCGGGTCATATGACTCTAGCAGTTCTTACATTCAGATACTGTATATGGGCCATGTATCAGTTAGAAACTATAATATGTATAAATTGTTTTCATTGTTTAAATCATAGGAGCAATTTCATGTAAATTAAATAGCAGGAACCTATTAGAAGCTATTAGGTTATCTGTGAGTGACTGTATATATACCTATTTAGGATACATTTCTGTCAAGATAGTGAAAGTTCTGCTAACTAGTTTCTCTTGGACCTAACTAAATTTCCATTTACCCCCCCCCCCCCCCCCCGTTAGCAAGTTTGACCAAGAGAAGCATAAGAGTTAATTAATATAGTATGAAACTTTTAATATTTTATGCTTGTTGGAACATATCTTTACTTTAAGGTGTTATTATGCTGAATAATTGCTGCACTTTGTAGTTTAAGCGGTCAATCCTATTAGGTGCGTATTGCGAGTTGCCATTTTCACTTCGAATTCGCATAGCAAATTTTGCAATTCAGTTAGCAACTCGCACTGTATCAGACTGAATTTCCACTCGCATCTCCCTGAGGGTGACAGATGGAAAGGAAAATCTTTATTTTAAGGTTAAAATGTCGGGACACTGTGCTGAACCCCTTGGGCCCCCCTAATAACTAATTAGGCATTTTGAAGTTTCCAAGTAGCTTAATTAGTCCAATAATTACATATCATGTTTTGGGGTAAAAAAAATTTTTTCCTCAAGTTACCCCAAAATCTAATTTTTTCATTAGTTTAGGCACCCCAAATTTAATTACAATAATTTTTTAGTTGAAAAATAATTGTTTTTATAATTTGTTTTAAATTTTTCAAGATGCCCTCAAAGTACAGTATTATTATTATTATTACCAGTTATTTATATAGCGCACACATATTCCGTAGCTCTTTACAGAGAACATTTGGCCATTAACATCAGTCCCTGCCCCAGTGCAGCTTACAATCTATATTCCCTATCACATGCGCACACACATACACACTAGGGTTAATTTGTGTTGGGAGCCAATTAACCTACCTATATATTTTTGGAGTGTGGGAGGAAACCAGAGCACCCGGAGGAAACCCACGCAACCACAGGGAGAATATACAAACTCCGCACAGGTAGGGCCGTGGTGGGAATCGAACCCATGACCTCAGTGCTTTGAGGCAGTAATGTTAACCATTACACCGTCTGTGCCCCAAAATCACCCTTTTTCCTACTTTTTTTTTGCATTTTTTCGTTTAATTCGTTTGAGATTAAACTAAAAAAGTTAGTTTTTTATAATTTTATTGCATTTAAATAAAAAACACAAATCTACCATTTGACACCATTTAAAAACTACAGTTCCTTCCTAATGCGCACAAACAACCTTCTATATGGTCCTGTTAACGAAATTATCCATTTTGGGAGGTCCAGGATGGTCTCGCAATTTGCACCTAATAGGATTGACCCCTTACTTTGATTCCAGTTCCAAAGATTGAAGTTCCAGATCCAAGTTAAATAAAGTATCTTGTTAATAAGAAAAATTGTCATTTGCTTAGTTAGCCAAGCTGGGGTACAGTACTTGCCTCTCTGTCATGAAGTAAAAGCTGCACACAACCACCCCTCGACTAACTGTGACACACCAGTCTGCAATTGATCCGTCTCAGGAAATTACTGTAGCAACCATCCAATCTTACAATAGTAGATAGTCCATGTTGCAATAGTAGATGTTTTATAATGGTTAAGTCTCACATTACAGTAAATAGGGATGTGTTTTCTCTGGTCTGCAGTGTCTTAAGGTAACAACCAGCTGGAGTGAAATTGCTGTTCTGCAGTTTACTATCAGTTTTGGAACAATAATGTGTCTGGATTTGTGCAAATGTGTCTTGTTTCTACTGCATATATAGGTTTATGGAGCAAGCCTCCTTTGCAGTTTGGACACGACTGGAAGAGATTTGGGTAAAGATTACCAGCCTTGAAGTGAGATTTAATTTTGCAGTACAAGCTTATTGTAAAGAGATAAAAGGGTGTATTTCTAAGTGTAGCCCCCTTGTCCTCGTAGCATGTATTGTCCAGGGGACCACAGCAGCTATATGCACATGGACTCATCCAAAATGGCCACCACTTGGTTACAAGAGACGTAAGGAGGAGCAGTGAGTGTTTGGAAACTGCAGAATGGATAAAAGGAGGTGTTTTGGCACCAAACGGAGATCCTGCAGTAGCAGAGAGGAAATGGAGCCAGAAGGCTGACAGCACACTGATCAGGTCAGACCTGACTGGGTGTGTAACTCTTGGAGAGTGGCCTTCGCGGGAGCTGAACCACAGTGCAAACAATCCCTGTGTTGGCTGAGAATTGGTCTGTAGTGAGGAGCCACACACATCACTACCATGTAAAGAGCAGAGTGGGGCTGAGATTGACCCCTTGGGAGAGCCAGACCAGGGCTCACAGAGCTGGGCATTTAGAAGCTACTCCCTGGGCTGAGAGAGAGAGTCTCTTGTCCTGGATGAATGTCGCAGAGGGGTGACTATTCCTGTTTTATGTTTCTTTACCAACCAAATGACTTGGTTACATTTGCATATCTCTGCTAAGAGCTATTTCTAGTAGTTGAGGACAATGTTGCAGAAGTGTTTGCTAGATTACTATACCAAGTGTATTCATGGTATCCAAAGTGCTTTCAGAGTATTTAACCTTTTTATCTTTAAAAAAACATTGTTTGCTAAACTGTACAGCTATATTTCTATATTGTATTTGCGCCAACGCCTATGGTACCCACTGACAGATCGAGCTTGCAGTGATATTATATTGTACTGTTTTTTCCTATGCTGAAATTATGAGTGTGACTGTGGTGTGTGGCTATTGTGCAGAAAGGTTATTGGAGCGTAAAGAAGTTTAAGTGGAAGGTACAGAGGCCCTGATTCAGAGCCGGACGCTCTGACAGAGCGCTCGCTCTGAATCAGGGGCGTCCCTGCTCCTTTTTGGAGCATCCAAAATGAAGGTCGCGATGGTCAAGACCATCGCGACCATCGGGCTTGCGACGAGACCTTGCGGTAGGGTCTCGCTGCCGCAAGCCCAGGAGTGCTTTTGGCTCTATCAGAGCCAAAAGCACTCCCACTGACATCACTAGTGATGTCAGTGGGGCCGGATCCAGACGGTAGGCGTTCCCATGGGAACGCCTCCGTCTGGGCAGCCATGCCCCCGGCACGCCCACCAAAGGAGGCGTGCTGTCAATCAACATCGACAGCACGCCCCCTTTGGTGCGAGACCCATAACGATGGCTTGGCCATCATTATTCGGGTCTCGCGCATGCGCGCGACGGAGCAGCCTCCGTCGTGCGCATGCGCGAGCGGGTCCGAATCAGGCCCAGAGTCCTAGAAATGGGATAACTACTCTACTGTTAGTAATATTTGGTCTTAGAGGGATTGAATTATGGGCCTGATTCAGACCCGGTTGCTATCTGCGTACGTTCGCTATATGCATATGCAAATTTTTCAAAGGGAT
This sequence comes from Taudactylus pleione, assembly GCA_031769625.1. Lineage (NCBI taxonomy): Eukaryota > Metazoa > Chordata > Amphibia > Anura > Myobatrachidae > Taudactylus > Taudactylus pleione. The sequence goes on along the minus strand of JAUIMM010000756.1, from coordinate 1,490,832 downwards.
GTCACAGGAAGCGATTGCTCGCCAAGGCATAAGCACGCCCACCATGTCTTAGCATGCGGCCACTTTTTGTATGTGTATGCCCAATCGCACAGGCAGAGCCGCCCACCAGCAACACGTCATCTCTAGGAAGTTTATTAAAACATTGGTACATGGAGCACCATCAGATGTGAACGCAGTGCTTGAGGTAGCTTTACCCTCCCGCAAGGATTGCGAGGAAATCAGTGTAAAAAAATGGCAAGTGACATGTACTATGACGCTGCCTGTTAATTATGCACGCCTCTAAAACGGCATTGAAACACCTGGGCACGCCTGCGTTCGCATCTCCAACCCCCCGTTATTAGTGTCCTGCCCCTGTTACCACCCACAAACGGCCTCTCCTGTCACTCATTACCCTTGGCTGCCTTTGCTGGGCGAGCGAGCGGTATGCGATCGCAGTGAGTAGTTTAAGCACACGCAAAATGAAACGTGCGCATGCGCGTATGCAGAACATCGGGCGCACGCACGCATCGGGCGCACGCATATAGCAAACGGGTCTGAATCAGGCCCAATGTTCTCTAGAGTCAAGAGATTGATTAAGTTGAATTGTGTATCAAATGTTGCAACATTTCTTTCGATTTTCAGTGATATTTCTTAGATGTTTATCTTTTTTACATTTTCTATTATTGTACTTTTTACATTGTATATGATACTCTAAATTCTATGCTAAACACCAATGTTTTATTGTAATTATATATGTTAGAATTCATATTATGCTTTCTTGACCGATTTTTCTCATTCAATTGCCATTAACGATACTGCTATACATTGATCTTTACAGATTTTTACATGTCCTGTCAATTGTGTACTTTTATATGTTCTGTCTATTGCTGAGATTATCCTATTTCAAATTCTATTACTGTTCTACTCTAATGTTAAGTTATTGCGCATTGTTCAAAAAATTGTTGCTGCTAATCTATTATATTTTTGGTAGGCTAAAGGTTGCCACCAATCATTCTATATTTAAGATAAATAAATATACCCTTGTGGTTTTGCTAACAAACATTGGGGGCGATTCAAGTCAGTGTGATGCTCAATAGCCCTGGGAACAAGTTCCTGGAGCTATTCAATTCACAGCGCTGTTAAGTCCCACTAAAACAACTTAAGTCAGAGAATTGCCGGTTAGCGCACCTAAAGCAGGGTGTTTAGTCAGGCTAACCGGCATTTCTTACAAAAACATGGACAGTGGATAACGGCGCAGTATTTAGACGCCACACCGGCACCACCACAGTACACCTTGAAAAAGATCGAAATGCCTTGGTGGAGTGGAGGCCGGTCCATGATACAGGAGCGTTGTTTGAATTACAAGAAGACTCACTTACCTGTAAGTGCTATTGTCCGGACTTTCCATTCTGGCACCAGGTTGTGATTACTCTTCCAATGAGACGTTTTCTGGGACTTTAGCATTCTATTTTTATAATTTTTTATTTCTGACACATGTCTTTTTTGTATGATTAAATTGTTTATGATATTCACCGGGAACTCTCCGTGGCTACATTTACTTGCTCCATCGGAGAGACTGGTGATAGGATATCCCACAAAGATACCTTTATGAGATTGCCTACGTCTTATCCCTTGTGAGCAAGGGTACGCCCCACATTGTATTTACCTGATGACGCTAGTATTTGTGCACACTTATGTGTAAAAGATACCTTTATACACGGATACCTTGTGCCCTTATTGTGAGTTGGGTACGACGTATTTCTACAGTGCATGCCTGTATGTTGGTGTTAAACACTTCTATGGAATAGTGACAACTTGCTATCGTGTGAAGTACAGTATGTCCTCCTGCATGTGAAGGGCAGAGATATTATTCACACTATTGTGTCCACACCCTGAGAGTGTACATCAAGTATTATATATACTACACTATCAAAAATTTTTCTGTTTCCTTTCTATACATACGGAGAATAATTGAAAGAAGAAACAGAGAAAGAACAAGAAAAATTCTGAATACAGAGACACATGAAAAATGTAAAGTAAATAAGTATATTTATTTGAAGCGCCGTTATCCACTGTCCATGGTTTTGTATGTATTGTATTATCAAGCCGGCCGCGTAACCTGGCACTAACAGCCTCGCGCCCGGCACTTTAGTCAGAAATGCCGGTTACAAAACAATATAGAAATATGACACTCAAATATGCGCACGTGATGCAGCCTAAATCACACTCTCAGATTTGTGCTTGTACCCTCAGGAGGGTGCGAGAAGCAATCCTTTAGTCGGGCTAACAATGTGGTGAATTGAATAGCCCGGGAACTCCTACTCGCCCCCTATGTGTGGTTTATACTGGTTGAGTACAATAGGTTAGTGGTGTTAGGGCAGAGGTTTCCTGAATCAATCTCTGGTAGATGGAAGACCCATTCATTACCCCTGAGGCCTATACTGATTCAGGTGGAGGCACTGCCAATATTTAAACAGAGATATGTTAAGTTGTTGGGTGGACATTACTTGCACACAACTTTACCTGAAAGGTGTGTACCGAAGGAGTATTACATAAGGGCAAATAACACAGAAAAGCATTGTATGATTTCACAAATGTGGTACAGTACCTTTATTTTCAAGTGGAGGTATGCATGTAACTAAGTCTAAAAGTGTATTACTATACTAACTTCTTCTATCCATCGCCATGACTGCAGTTATGGAGACAGAGAGTGCAGTGTGTTCACTAGTTTGTGTGTGGCCTACAGTTTCAATTGTTCAGACACTGTCTGCTGCTGTACGCCAAGGCAATGGGGTTAGCACTGGCTTTGATGGCAGGAAATTTTGCTTCATGACATAAAGAGGCATGGGGTTGTGGCATAAGGGAGCTCTGGCAAATAGGGGCATGAGGGGGCTCTACCAAATAAGGGCATATGGGGGCTCTGGTATGCACAGTATATGCATGAAGATGCTCTTGCTTATAGGTTCATAAGGGGGTTCTGGCATATAGGGTATATGAGGGTGCTCTGGCATGTAGGGGAATAAGGAGGCTCTGGCATATAGGGGCACGAGGGGGCACTGGCATATACAGTATAGGCAGGAGGAGGATCTGGCATATAAGGGCAGTTGGGGGCTTTGGCATATAGGGGCATGAGGGGGCTCCGGCATATAGGGGCATGAGGGGGCTTTGGCACATAGGACCTAAATGTGGGCCATGCCTGTGGTATTTGATAAATACTATAAACCTAATGATCAACTGTCCTTCTATATATTTTACAAAAGTCACAGTGAGGAGGACAGAGGGTTTTTTCATTGTTTGTTTGTTTTTTTAAGTCCAACTTCATTAAAGCCACTATTAAATAATTATGCTAAATATTTATTGTGACTATGGCTCAATGTATGGAAATGCTGGAGATTTGCGGCAGTATTCTTGGTCCATGGGACAGTCAGAATATTCTACTGGTTCATCTTATACAGTATAAATATTAATTGAGGATGCACTGTATTTTATCCCTTTGGACCTTTGACATTTCAATAGGGCCCATCTGGATAAGGGGGTTTGTAAGCATTCGCATTTATATCTACAGTTTAAAACATAAGATTTTCATCAGAGTAGTACCCAAAGTCCTATATCGGAATTTATTTCCATGTTGATCTGTAGACTAAAGAATAGATCATACCTTAGTCCTAGCTGTAAATATAGCATAACAGATAATTCAACACAAGCTGAGTTGTACAGTACTAATCACTTTTACGCTGCCTGAGAAAAGACAAGAGGGTAAGTGTAATAGGCTGCGACTTTGAGACATCGGCGAGTTCCTTGCGAGACTGCCCGATGTTTTAAAGTAGCAGTCTTTTAATAGGCAAAACCAACCAGGTTTAATCTACCAGTAACAGCAGGGTTATATCACTGTTTTAGGAAACAGACAGTCAAAGAGTGACATTCCAATGCTGCATTTTATTAGATGACTGTGGTGAACTGCTGAAATTCCATTGAAGAATTGAATATGCTGGTGTACAGTTCCACTATAAAATGCAGATGGTCAAATGAAGAAGTTAAATCTAAATTTGGACACTTCTGCTTACTAAGTATGTTCTAAATCAGTAATAAAATGTATTTTGTAGAACGCTTTAGACACTGGTAAACTAATAATCTGCAAAATATTCATAAAGCAAAAAACAAAAATATAAGACTCCTAATGATACAACTTAATTATCAATTTTACAATATTTTTATTTTAGCTCACTTTACTGTATAGTTATTGAACTGAGCAGGGACCTGGTACTGACATACGTACTGAATAGCCAGGACTGCTGTCTCTCAACTTTGGCACTGCTCACCCTCTCCATAGCAGGGTAGCTATCATGCTGTAGCACAAATGAATGCTGGATGCTGTTTCAGAGCAGGGCCCGATTACTGGTTCAGATCAGGGCCGACTCCAGGGGTACCCGTGCCATGTGCCGGCCCGGTGTCATGCCGCTTTAGTCGTGGGGGCGTTACTTGGGAGCATGCCCGAACGGCACGTCTCCTGTGTAACGTCAGGCTGGGGGAGAGCCCAGTACTCCGTCACTAGCTGGGCTTCCCCCAGCCCTCTCCCGGCATTGAATGGATGCTGCGTGCATGCACGCAGCATTCATTCAGCTACTCTGGGGTCCGGCACAGCTGCAGCAGTGGTGGTGCCCAACCTGCCGATTTGACCACCCGCGGGACACTTCATCCCACGGCTGGAACAGCAGGACTATGCTGTCCCGCTGAAATCGGGATGTTGGGAGGGGTGCATCCACTATGGGATGGCGCCCCTGTTCGACCACTCTGGTCGAACACCCCAAGAGCCGGCCCTGGATCAGATGCACCCTAAAATAAAAATATTTTTTTTAAATATATTTCCCCCTTGATCTCTGAGTATTAGGGGTAAATTTACTAAAGTTTGATTAAATCTCCTGAGATCGAATTGAACTCGAACAGCAAAATCCCTTAGCAAATCTCAAATTTACTAATAATGGATTTTGCTTTCGATTTTCTACTCTAATTCGATCTTGTTTCAGTTTAAGAAGGGATTTGCTGTTCGATTTTGCATGTTCATGTCCAAATCAAACAGCAAATCCCACTCCAAAATGAACTTCTAAGCCCCAAAAGAATAGAACTGCTTCATGCTTTCATTTTCAGCATGAACAGTTCAATTTCACACAGATACATGCATACATCAGTGAGACGCATGCATGTATCCTACTACAAAAAGCTTATTAAGTGTTCATTTTAGAAAAAAAAATTACATGGGGTCCCCGCCTAAAAACACAACCAGCCCTGGACTTTTTATAGCCAGTCCTGGTTGTGTAAGTACAGGGGAAAAATTGCATAGGGTTCCCCTGTACTTAGCGCAACCAGCACCAAGCTCTGATCCGGTCCTGGTTCTGAAATTACAGGGGGAAAAATGCGTAGGGTTCACCTGTAATTTCCACAACCAGCATCTGACCCTTTCTAGTGGGGGGGGGGGGCAATGTCACAGCCAGGGAAACCCTATCACTGGGTTCCCCAGCTGAAACATTACTCCTGAGCGCTAGACAGCCCAGGCCGGGGAACCCTGGCAAATTATGGACCCCCCCAATAAAGAGGTCACCCATCCAGGGCACCCCAGGCCTAGGCTGATAGCCCGGGGCTATCCCTGGCACCCGTGGGTGGTGGGTGCCAGGTTGATAGTGTATGTGTAGTGTAAAAAGATAAGTGTAAACATTGTCTTTATGAGTAGAACTGCAGGTCCCAGCAATTCTCCACCGCATGCTGGTACATGGAGATCCACAAGTACCAGCATGCGGGGCATTAGGAGCCCACTGGTACCTGTAGTTCACTTGTAAAGAAATGTTTAAATAAAGACAATACACACACACCATGACAGTATATGTTTAATACATATATACACACTCACTCACACATACTCACCTACATTATCTGGACCAGTCCTCTTCTCCCTGTAGGCATCCTTGGTCTTCGTAAAATAAAAAAATGAAAAAACCGATCCACGAATTAGGTACCAACCATGATGGTTGATACCTCCCAAATGAAGATCTCAGACGCAGCTTTACCCTTTGCAGTGCCGTGTTTGAGCGCTCATTGGCTGAGAGAGGTCAGTCCCCGCCTCTCTCAGCCAATGAATGGCTCCCACCATTGAAGTCAATGGTGGGACCCGCAGAATCACCTTTAGTGACCCTGTAGCTCTCACCATTGACTTCAATGGTGGGAGCCGTTCATTGGCTGAGAGAGGGGGAGGCTGACCTCTCTCAGCCAATGAACGCTCAGACATGGCACTACAAAGGAAAAAGCCGTGTCTGAGCTCTTCATTCAGGAGCTATCAACCATTGCAGTTGGTATCTAGTTCGTGGGTCAGTTTTTTATATTACAAAGACCAAGGATGCCTACAGGGAGAAGAGGACCAGTCCAGGTAATATAGGTGAGTATGTGTGAGTGTATGTATGTATGTATGTATTAAACATATACTGTCACAGTTTGTATGTATTGTCTTTATTTAAACATTTCTTTGCAGGTGAACTACAACTACCAGCGGGCCCCTAATGCCCCGCATGTTAGTACTCGTGGATCTCCAAGTACCAGCATATGGGGGAGGCTTGCTGGGACCTGCAGTTCTGCTTGTAAAGACAATGTTCACACTTATCTTTTTACACTACACTTACACTATCGACCTGGCACCCAAAGCCCATGGGTGCCGGGGATAGCAATGGGCTATCAGCTTAGGCCTGGGGTGCCCTTGAGAGGGGGGCCCCTTTATTGGGCAGTAGCCAACTCCCTAGGGATTCCCAACCTGGGTTGACAAGTGGAGAAAGGATCCAGTGTTGGTTGTGGAAATTACAGGTGAACCATAAGCATTTTTTCCCCTTTAATTCCAGAACCAAGACTGAATCAGAGTCTGGTGCTGCTTGCGATAAGTACAGGGGAACCCTATGCAATTTTCCCCCTGTACTTACACAACGAGGACTGGCTATGAAAAGTCCAGGGCTGGTTGTGTTGTTAGGGGGGGACCCCACATAATTTTTTTTTTTGAACATTAACTCCTTACATTAAGCTTTTTACAGTAAGTGACATGCATGCATTTCACTGATGTATGCATTTATCTTCTATTCATTTGGGAATTTGCAGTTTTGAGTTCGTTTTTCATTCGATTTGCAAATCGAATGTTAGTAAATGAAGGGATCATATAGTCCTCTATGGAAAAACATTGATGTTTTTCAGAAATTTGATTTCATTAAAAATTCCTTTTTCTGTTCGATTTGACATTCAATTTGGGCTTTAGCAAATCCCTTCATAAAAAAATCGAGCCAAAATCTAACCAAAATCAAATGCAAAATCGAACAGAAATCAAAATCAAACCATAGTAAATATACCCCTTAATCTTTAGATCTCAGTCATTACCCCAAAAGAACATGCAAGTTTGCTGGCAAGACTGTATTTCAAAATCAGTCTTCACTAGACTATTCCTATTAGCCATAAAAGTTTTATTCTTCTGATTTTGAGTGCAACACTTTGAGATTGATGTCCTTGTGGTGAGGTGTGGTTGATGGGAAATTAACTTTGTTTGGTTCCTAAGAAAGAGCAGTTGTATTCTACAATGGAAAACATCTGTTTAAACATTCAAGAGAAAGGCATATAATGATTTCTAATAGAAACACAAATTATTATTAAGACTCCCAACATGATGCGTTTACTGTAAATAACATTTGACCTAAATGTTATATAAAGTTTGCAATTACACTGCTCTTTTTTATAGCGCCAGCTTAAAACACATGAGAAAACTCTTTATATGTGGGTGTCATTATAAAGAATTTGGGCAAATATAATACAGTTAATACATTTTGTAAGATATTTTGGTGCTTATAACTTACCTTATGTTAAAGAAGAGTGGATATATAGAGGTGGGTTGTTATGTAAAAAAAAATCACTTTCCAACTTTTTGGGATTACTAATATTCAATATACCTAATGAAGCTGGATCCACCGTGACCCATCTTCCTCCATGTGACAATTGAAAGAAATAACTTAAATGTATTTCTGTTAACAGCACAGGGTGGGTTATGTATATTATTGTAAATGCAGAAAGTGTATTTACTTACATTTCTGAATCAGGATGCCCACAGCATGTTTATGTACTGATCTGACATAGAATATTACAGTTTTACATGCTAAAACTGTAGCAGGGCGTGCTGGGATATATAGTTCTACAGCAGCTGGAGTGCAGAGTGTTGCCTACCCTGGGATATCACATGTTAATAAAGAATCTTGGGATCTATTCAGTAAGCATTGGAGAGAGATAAAATGGAGAGTCCCAGCCAATCAGCTCCTAACTCTCAGTTTACAGGTTTTGTTTGAAAAATGACAGTTAGGAGCTGATTGGCTGGGACTTATCTTTCTCCATTTTATCTCTCTCCAAGGCTAAGCGAATAGACCCCCTTGTCTGAGGCGAAGGAAAGGGAAGACATCACCTTTACAACATTATTGTGATTAAGTACCCACCAGGGAGTCTACAGATGTGTCCTCATACACCAAGCCCCAAAATGCCAGACAGCGTGAGACGCCTGACGCGACTCGTGGTGTAGCGTAGCAACTTTTTCTTTAAATTGTGCATCGTAATCATATTGCAGATGCAGCAAAACACCACTCAAAGTGTACTATATCCTGAGCTGTGACTTTCACTGCACAGGAATTCCTTTTAAACACGTACAATGTCGCAGATGAAGCCTAACTGAACATTGCGTGAGGAAAAGCCATGTCCACTGCATCAAATATTTTGTATACAGATTCAGACTCATTCGCACACAGTTGTACAAATGTCGCATATCAAATTAATCAGTGCAGTGTAGTGAAGCGGTTTTACCACAATTAATTGTTTAAATTGTAATAACCGGCAGAGCCTGACTTTAGCTACACCCCAACAATTAAGCCCCACCTCTCAGCACTGGTGCGATTAAGCCCCGCCTCCCATTGACATCATCCGTCAATCACTGGGAGGGCAGGAGGAACCAGGCTACCAAAGGGGTGTGTCCTCGTGGGAATAAAAGAGGGTGTGGCCTCACGGCAGGCGCGAAAAAGCATCCTTAGGGGAGAAGAAGTGTGGCCATCTTAGGCTGGGGCCGCGGGATGGAAGGAGGGAGGTCCTGCCGGTCCCTGGTGTCCTAGGGGAGGGTGCATGGCAAGCTGCCATGAGCTACAATTTATATGTACAGGGGAATGCCCCTGTAATGCAGTAAGGGGTCCCTGCAAGAAGCCCCTGGGTACAGACAAGGGGGGGAGTCACCCCTCCTCACAGTCCTGCAAGGGAGCTGCGGATAAAGCAGTCCCACTGATATTGAACCCCTTCTGAGAAGAGGATTGGGGAGTGCTGCAGAGGTAGCAGCTGAAAGCAGAGTGCCTATTGAGTGAGGAAGTCACTGCAGAGGATCTCAGGGAAAGTGCTGCCTGATGCCACAGTGGAAGATGAGAGATCTCCTGTGAAGAGACAGCCCATGTGATGAGAGGGTGAGTGTCTGTGATTTGTCATGCTGGATCCCTGGTTGATAGCCCCTGGAGAAGTGCCCCATAGTCAGGCAGTGTGGCTAGAGGGGAGTCCTATGGAAGAATCCTGTATAACCATGTGCTGAAGTAGAGAAGCCCAGCAGTGAAAGAGTTAACAGTATGCATTAAGTTGCCAGCACGTCAGATGAAAGGTCCCTGGATAATGGGACTTCTACTAGAGGCAGAGTCCTGGGATATACAGGACGTGAGTATGCCTGAAGAAAGTGTATGCGGGTGATAGAAGGAGAGAGGGTCCCTCTGTAATGGGATGTGCCGCACGTTAGCAGTATCTCGTTAGGATTGAGTCGGGTGCGATGAACTTCGAATCTGGAGTCCCCTGTATGCTGTATGAAGTATTTGTTGGACTGACATGCGTAGAACTTCTGAGCCCAGCAACACCGGGTATGTGCTACTATTTCACTGCTGTGTCATATGTGTAAGTCTGCGCCGGAGGTGTTCATTTGGAGTGGAACATAACTAATCTTCTGTAACTGTTAAGCTTAAAATACAGCATTTACCATCTGCTGCAAGTATTGTGCTGGAGGAAGTTGGCGAAGTAGAGCTTGTAACCGTTACGCATACTGTGCTGGAGGAAATAGTGGAGTGTAAATAAAGTTTTCCTGTTATTGCATTATAAGATGGTCTCGCGCCCAACATTTCTTTACTGTACTGCAGCTGTTGTCCACATGTGTTCCCTCCATCAGGTACTTTGTGCTAAGCACCCGAGTATTTGGGGGCCCTGCTGGTCATGGATGCCATACCCACGCCATAGCTGGAACAGAGCAGAGTCACCGTGAAGCGTTGAGAGACAGTATTCAGGTACTCCATGTAAGTACCAGTAGGGTTTCACAAAACTAAGATGCATATTCGACGGTAAACAATGCTCAGCGCAAGCCAAGTCACACGATTCCTGAAGCACCCAGAAGGACTGTTTGACGTGACTGCAGCCATAGTGTATGAGGACACGTCTTCTGTATATGTGCAAACTGTTCCAAAGATGAATCAGTTTTTTGAGAATAACAGATTACTGTGAAATATGTATAAATATTAATTTTAGAGTTTACCCCATAGTTCATATATAAGGGAAATCACAGTGGGACCCACAATGAGGGCGGTTTTGCCAAAATCAAAACACGATGATGATTTAAAACCAAAACACGGGGGTCTGCGCACATCTCTAGTTCTCATACACCTAGCCTCAATACGCCTTACAACTGAGCCACTCTGAATAGTGCAGTGTTGCGACTTTTTCTTTAAATTTTGCATCTTATTCGCTTTGCAGAGGCAGCAAAACACCATTTAAAGTGTACTAACGTTGCTGCACTCCGACTTTAACCATGCAAGAATTAGTTTTAAACAATACAAAGTCACAGATAAAGCTCAACGGAACTTGTGAGAAAACACTGCGGCCACTGCATCATAGCACTTTGTGTACAGATTTATGCCCAGTTACATAAAGACATACGGTAGTAATGTTGCAAATCAAATTGATCATTCCAATCTAGCAAAAGTATTTTTTGTTGTTCCGAATTGTTTTATTTGTGTGAATAAGACACAGTGACAAAGATGCTCAGCACAGCCGAGTCACCTGGGACCCAGTGTGCTGAGAGGTGCTGTTTGGCACAATTGAAGCCAGAGTATGACGACACATCTGTATAAGCCACTCATCAAGTGTAAGTGAGTGAGAAACTATGAGTGAGTGTGTGTGTGCATGAGTGTGTATGTGTGACCCCCGTGTGTGTGTGTCCCTCCCTGTTGCGTATGCTGGGAGAACTGCATCTCCCAGCAGCCCTTGCTCCTCCCACCAGCCCCCAGAGCCTCCCACCAGCCCCCGGGACTCCCAGAAGCCCTTTCTCCAGTGACAAGATGGAGTGGGGGACACCGGAAAGCCGCAGAGACCTCCGGAGACCCACGGACACGTATAATTTTTTTTTCTTTTTTATTTCCCTGCGCCGTGGGGTTTTCAGCTCTGAAAACCCTGCAGACATTTTTTTATGGCTACCGCAAGTATCGGGAACACGCATACCCACGGTATCCAACATTGGGATCAAGGGCCCTGATTCAGACCCACTCGCGAGCGGCTGTCCGCTCGCAAGTGGGTCGATGTTCTGCACTGAGCATGCGCACGATGGAGGGAGCTCCGTCGTGCGCATGCGTCAGACGCGACGAGCGAAGGAAAGTCCTTCGCTCGTTGTGTCTGATCAAAGGGGGCGTGCTGTCGATGTTGATTGACAGCACGCCCCCTTTGGTGGGCATGCCGGGGGCGTGCCTCCCTGATGGGGGCGTTCCCACGGGAACGCCTCCCGTCAAAAGCCGGCCCACTGACATCACTAGTGATGTCAGTGGGAGTGATTTTGGCTCTGATAGAGCCAAAATCACTCCGGGGCTTGCGGTTGAAAACCTCAACCGCAGGCTCCGGCTCGCAGTTTAGATGGTCGCGATGGTCACGACCATCGCGGCCATCAAACTGCACGCTCGTATAGGCTGTGGGTGGTGACCCACAGCTATACGAGCGTCCAGGAGGACGCTCCATTTTTATGGAGGGCGGCCCTCATTCAGAGCGTGCGCTCTGCCCAGAGCGTACGGCTCTGAATGAGGGCCTAGGTTTTTTACCTCACTAAACCTCGCGCCCAATTGAACATGCCCCATTGTCTCCAGCAGTACTTCTGTAAGTCCCTTTTTACTGGTCTTTCACATCACAGATGGGACTTGTCCACGTCATGTAGTGGGCATAACACTGAAAAGTGATAGGATTCCCATTGTCCCCTTCCTGTGACCCTTTAACTGCCACTTACACTTTTGATTTGTGGATAAATATATTTATTTCTACCAGCCTCCGTGTTGACATACCATGGATACCAGACAATAATGGCTTATTCACACATGTGCACTTTATGGATGCATGCATCCTTCATTCACTTTTTATGAATTGCACATTACCATTAAAATAGATTATATTGGTGGCCCTGCATTATTACATGTGATGTAAGTCATGCCACATTTCAACACTTTACATGCAGTGTTAAAATGTTTAATCACAATGGTGGGAATGATACCATTGTCTTTTATTTCGCTATATTTGAATGTGTTTTTATGCATTTTGTTTTAGCTTGTGACTATTTGGAAAACTTGGTTAGGTGTGACAGAGCCATACAAATAATTATAATACATTTTATTTAATTCTAGGGTCATCAGCAACCCAAAAAAATCAAAGAGAATATATTTTTTGAGTGGGGACAAGGTTACATTTTGTAGATTCAGCCATAAGATACAGTGTGGCCATCATCCCTTTATGTCTGTTGCAACAAGCACCAGCCACATTGCAGACAAGAGAACAATATCCAACTTGTCCAGCACCACTGTGCCTCCCCCTGTCCATTGTACACACACTAGTATAAAAGGTCATGCTGTCTTACACATATTTTGTACCTGTCACCATAGTTCCATGCACCATGAATTCCTATACAGTAATGTTTGAACCAAAATCTGTGTCACAATTCTTAGTTACATATATATTGTGCAGCACATCCCTAAGGATGGAAATAAGACACCAGTCCATCAAGTTTAACCTTTTCTAAATTCCATCTTTATTGATCCAGCAGAAACCAGTATTGGTTTAACCCCATACAGTGGGACAGATTCTACTGTGTTTCCTCCTTTTAGTTGAGGTAGCGGTAGCACGCAAACATTCAGCACACAATGGCGGTAATTCTAAATCGGAGGCAGGGAAAGCATTGGGCGATTTTCCTCTGCGCATGCGTTGGAGAGACACTGCACATACACCCCAGGTTACAGCCGGAGGGTGCAGATCAAAATTGCTTGGAGATCCATGCAGTTTTTAAAGGGGTTCCTGGGTGGTAACTCGGGGAGTGGCTAACAGGTGGCAGCAAGTCGGTGTCAGCGACTGCATCTAAAGACACTGTTTTACTGACACCAACGGGTTTGGTCCCTCTGACATTTTGCACCTGCTATAGACATCAATGGTGCGCCGATAGTGCGTCTTTGTACTCACATCATCAGATTTGCCATATTACCAGTGGTGCGTAACAACAGGACGGCCATCAACCACAGCCACTACAGCAATTGTTTCCACCTAACCCCAATATCTTATTAGTTTTTTATTATCATTATTAGTATAACTTCACATTAAGCATTCTAGATACCCTATTCCTGTACAGCAATGCATACCAATCACCTGGACTGGTACTATTATGGATAGTCCCCCAGACATACCTTCCACCCTACTTATCTAGCATAGGAGTGCTTTTACTTCAGGCAGTTAAACCTCTTGCTTGAAATGCTATCTGTGCTGTCCAGTAGTGGGCCCTCCAGCTTACTGCTCATCTCTTTTCTACTCAGAAAATGTGATGCTAATAAAAAAAAATATTTAATAAAATAATAACAATTAAGATATTGGAAACAATTCAGTGTGATTTTCTATTTTTAGAGCTCAGAGTATGCAGCATTGCTTATAATATACAATACTTTCTAGATTTATGTGGATACAAAAAATAAGGCACTTTAGTCGCCACAACGCCAGAAATGAATACATTTTTTAAGCAGTATTAAGTGTGGATGCAAATACTACATAGCATGGGCACAAGCAGCGTCTGATTAACCAATAGGCTGATCAGGGATAAGCCTAGGGCACACAGAGTATAGGCGGCGGGAGGTAAGATGTTCTTCACTTAAAAGAGTTTGAGACGTCCCAAAGTGTATAGTCCAACCATTAAAATAAATAAAAATAAATAAAAATAGTAGCAATGATAGCAAAATATGCAACTATAGCCGCTTTTGTTTATATGTTTAGAATTGAATTTTGGAGCACTTGGGCCTGGGGCACCTATTTTTTATTCTTGGCTTCTCAAAGCTGGCCACTCCACTGCACAAGAGTATATGATCACCGCAGTAGTCATTTCAAACTAGTAAGAGACTATGGGCCTGATTCACTACAGATCGCTATTGTGATCGCAGCTGCGATTACACACGCAGGTCTGCTGCAAAAATATGCTAATTAATGCAATCACAAAGCCGTCGCATAGCCAGCATAGAGATGCCCACTACCGCTATCTCACATCCGTAATACCTTACAGTCCTGAGTATACATCAGGAACATCAAGTAACATCGGAATTACAGCAGGTCTGACCTAATCAGAAATTGCTAACCTCATCGCAGTACACAAGCTGCGTATGCCATCGCAGTGGCTCATTTATGCATGCCCAAGTAACGACATTCAAACAGACAGGCACGTGTGCATTTCTCCGATCACCTCCCCGTCACCACCCCTAAACACTAACCTCCCGTCACTCACTCTGCGATGGCTTTGTATCTGCATAAGTGGTCACAATGCTATCGCAATGCTAACTCACAAACGTGCACTGCGACGCATACACAGTACGCACCATCGGCCACGTACGCTGTTGCAATTGCGATCTGTGATGAATCAGGCCCTATGTGTGCTGAAGGTTAGCAGGCAAGCAATTCGTATAAAGCCAAGGGACAACTCAGAAGGCATTGGGGGTCACAGTAAGTAAGTATAATTTCAAATCTGAATTTCTATACTGTATTATGATGATAACTCCGTAACTTAAAAATTTGCAGAATTTTTCATATTTTCATGATTAGATAAAATACCTCAAATAAAATGATAACAACGAATCAATCTCTAATATTAACTGACAAAAAACATGGTCACACTGCACCTTGGTTTATTCATCTATGCTATGTATCTGTACTGGCCTTTTAGTGGCTAAGGGCTCTATTTACTACAATCGCATTGCGAATTCAGGCAATATCACAGGGATTTACTATAAATCCCTTGCAGGGACAGAGCTTGCGATAAAGCTCTGTCCCTGCGGATCCCATCCGTACTCTAGTCGCGGTATTTTCGGAAAAAATACCGCGACTAAGAGCCCGCGCATGCGCTGACCCACCGTCGCTACTACCCCCCACCGACGCTAAGCCCCGCCCCCCGGCGCTAAGCCCTGCCCCCGCGACCCCCCCTCCCCCCCGCGACCCCCCCTCCCTTCATTACACTTACCTGCACCTCCTGGCCTCCGGTGATCTTCTCCGGGCTTCCCGATCAGGTGATCTCCCATATTGCACTGGGACCCGATCACCTGATGACCGGGCCCCAGTGCACTGTGGGAGACCAGCTGACCGGAGAGGAGCCATCACCGGAGGCCCGATCACCGGTCCCTGGATTCAGGGAAGGAAAAAAAAAAATGTTTAATTTTTTTTTCTTTTTTTTACAGTTGTCAGCTTGCGGTCTATTTAGACCACATAGCTGATTACTGGTACCGGCTCCCGCCTCTGCTCTCCCCGTTAGAGCAGAGTGGGAGCCCGGTAACCGGGGGAGACCCTGGATAACGACACCTCCAGGTGGCGTTATTATCACAGGGCTTCCCCCGGTATTTTTTTACAATTTATTTTTAGTAACTTGCACACAGATCACATTTCCCATTACAATTATGGGAAATGCGATCTGCTTTACTAAAAATAAGTGATACTGGGGGTTGGAGTAGAATTTTACTAATTCTACTCCAATTGCCCTGTAATAACTACAGGTGAAACTAAAATAATGTGAAAAGGGTGTGAAAACACCCTTTTTCACTTTATTTTAGTAAAAATAATGTTAATAAATAGAGCCCTAAATAATTTGGGATCTTGCTGACAGTGAAACCTCAATAATTAAATTAAACTTTTACTTACCTAGTAATGATGATGAAAAAATTAAGGGGTCTATTTACTAAGCAGTGTTAGGAGCCAGAGTGAAAAGTGATAAGGTGCCAGCCAATCAGCTCCCAACTGTCATTTTACAAACACAACCTGTGAGATGACAGTTGGGAGCTGATTGGCTGGCACTTTATCACTTTTCACTCTGTCTCCTAACACTGCTTAGTAAATAGACCCCTAAGTCCTTTTGTGAAGTAAAATGTCATTGGCTTCTGCACATCTAAAAAATGCACTCTCTCCACTACTTTATCTTATTTCAATAATGTCAGTCCACAAATTAAAACGTGTTCATATTGCTCTGCAACAGTCGCCGTGCTTAGCAGACAAGGCTCCCTCACTCTGTCCAATTCCTCCTATCAGCTTGTCAAACTCCTGCCCCCCTGCACATGCTGCTGTCTTGGTCCCAAAACTCTGGCACTTTGAAGGGTATCATCACCACGCACATGTGTAATTCAAGGCACACAGCACTAACAGTTTGTTTGGCTATTTGTAAATGGTCTGTATGGAATTCAAGAAAAGTGCATGAATCAGAGAGTATTGTCTATAATAATAATTTGTGGTGCCTATATTTTATTTGTTTACATATTTTGTTTTTGTTTTTTAATCTATTATATCAGGTACTTCAATATGATTATTTTCCCCATAATTAGTTTAGTTTTCACTCCCTTCAGTTGCCCAAACCCCACGCATTCTGCCTTTTTATATAAATACACTCCGTAGTGCTCCCCCCTGCTCATCAGTGTATAACAGATAGGAGGAGTAGATAAAGAGGGATACATAGACTTACACTGCATTGTTTCTGAAATTAATACTTTTGTTACAAAGCGAAATGACTATTCAGGAGAAAGTGATGTTTTTTTATATTTTACTTTATACAATAACTTCTTTTCAGTTGATGTTTATAAAACAGATCAGATGATACTGTGGTAGCCCATAATCCCAAGATTTTGGTTTCCACAAAATTGCTCAATTGTGAGAATGACAGAGCTGTGTTGTCTTAGAAATCCAAGAATTTACTATGCTTTCATGTAATTGTACTTCAGCAAAATCCAGTGTTAGCAACATCATCGTAAAAGCTTTTCCCAAATATGGCAACCAATGATTTAAATTTATATCCAAATGCAGCAAAATGTTGTTTGATCCTTTGGAACAACTTGTACTATGAAATAAACTAAAAGATTGTTGTTATGTTGTAGTTATTAAACATTAATATTACTATTAATTAGGGATGTGCAGGCTCGGTTCTACTCGGTTCCGTTCGGTTCTTTTTACCGAATCTTATTGGCTATCCAAAACTCGTGACAGCTGAAACCCAATAAGATCCGGTAAAAAGAACCGAACGGAACCGAGTAGAACCGAGCCTGCACATCCCTACTATTAATACAAATTTATAGAGCAGGTACTAGGTGAAAGTAAATACAGCTGTGTCCTCATACACTATAGCCGCAGTCGCACCAAACAGCCCTTCTCGACACTCCACGTACCATGTGACTCATCTTGCGACAAAAGTCTTTTACGCGTCTTTTTCGCTTGAATGTGCATCTTAGTGGGAGATTTTTCAAAGTTTGGAGACAGATAAAGAAGAGAGGTATAACGTACCAACCAATCAGCTCCTAACTGTCATTTTTGCAACACAGCCTATAAAATAACAGGAGCTAATTGGTTGGTACTTTATCTCTCTCCAAGCTTTGATAAATCTCCCTCTGTGTGTGACTGAGTCTGAATCTGTACAGCAGAACTTGATTTGGAATAAGCCGCGGCCGCTGTATCAGAGTGCTTTGTATACAGATTCAGACTACGATGCAATGGTAGTGGCTTATTTTCACATCAAGTTCAGTTCTACAGTTTCAGACTCAGTTGCACACAGATATACAAGTTGCATATATCAAATTAATCAGTGCAGTCTCGTGAAGCAGTTTTATTATTATTATTATTATTATTATTATTATCATTTATTTATATGGCGCCACAAGTGTTCCGCAGTGCTTTACAAAGTACATAAACAAGTAGTTTTGTTGCATCTCATTGTGAATGAAATGCACATTCAATTAAATATATGCTACATTGCTCTGTGCATTCCACTAGCACCAGGAATGTCGTACCACATGGCATATTGAGTCTAGGGGGTAAATTTACTAAGAATCGAGTTTGGTCGAGTTTTTTTTTTTTTTTTTAAACACTCTTTACTTCGCCGAAACTCAGGTGAGTTTTATGTTTTTCAACTCGAAAATTTACTAAGAAGTGAGTTTAGCTAAAAGTGAGTTTTCCGATGGTGAAGTAGATTGAGATTTCTTCCCTTAGTTGCGAGTTTTGATGCGATTACTTACCCGAGATTGCAGTGTTTTCTCTCTGCCAAACTCACCCGAGCAAGCAGCCTGCACATATCAGTGAGATATGTGAAGGGTGCTTGTGTTGTACCTGTAAAAAACAGATTAAAATATAATAAAAAAATTATGTAGGGTCAAAAGCATAACCAGCCCCAGACTTGTCAGCCAGTCCTGGTTCCTAAAATTATGGGGTACAAAACGAGTAGGGTTCCACCATAATTTAGGAACCAGCACCAGGCTGCAGGGTCACTCCTGGTTTTAAATATAGGGGGGTGGAATTGCATAGGGGTCCACCTATATTTAAAACCAGCACTGAACCCAAACTGATCGGGGTGTAATGCCACAGCCAGGAGACCCTATTACTGGGTCTCTAGGGCCAAAGCATTCTCACCCCAAGCCGCTCAGGCCAAGCCAGGGATTTCAGGGGAGGTGGGGACCCCTGAAAAAAGTGTTCCCCCCCTCCCGAAACCCCAAGCTTGGTCTGAAGCCCGGGGTTCTTCCCCGCACCCCTGGGCTGTGGGTACGGGGGTAATAAAGTGTAAAATCAAAGTAAACTATTGTATTTTACAGTGGAACTACAGGTCCAGCATGCCTGCCCTTTACGACACCCGTACCTCCACTGTAAAATAAATAGTAAAATAAAGACAGTACACACACACCGTATACAGTAAAAGTTTAATACACACATACCTCACTCACACATACTTACCTGCTGCCAGATGTTCCCATGTAGAAATCCGTGTGGAATGACCTGCAAAAAAGTTCCGCATCCAGGGGGGTCAAACCGAGTACCCGATCCATATACTTACCATTAGCGGTGTATGTGTGTGACCACATACACTGCTAACGGGCTTCAGAGTGTTCAGTGAGAACTGTCAGGAGCCGCCAGCCAATCAGCGGACGCTAACTGTAGTGTGGCCGCTGATTGGCTCTGGCTCCTAACAGTTCCCACGTGGGCTGTTCAGTGAGTCATGAGCCAGAGCCAATCAGCAGCCGCTCTACAGTTAGCGGCTGCTGATTGGCTTCCGGCTCCTGACACACTGACCAGCCCACGTGTGAACTGTCAGGAGCCGGAGATAATCAGCAGCCGCTAACTGTAGAGCGGCTGCTGATTGGCTGGCGGCCCCTGACAGTTCTCACTGATCAGTCGGGAGCCGGTTAGCGGCGCATGTTGTCACACACATACACCGCTAATGGTAAGTATATGGATCAGGTACTCGGTTTGTTGTTTTGCAAAGACTCCCCTGGATGCTACGGAGACCAGCGCGAGGATGGAGGTGAATATAGGATCTTTTGCAGGTCATTCCTCACAGATTTCTACATGGGACAAGGGGACATGAACATCTGGCAGCAGGTAAGTATTTGTGAGTGAGGTATATATGTAATAATCTTTTACTGTATACAGTGTGTGTGTTGTGTCTTTATTTAACTATTTATTTTACAGTGGAGGTACAGGTGCCGGCCGCCTGCTGGCACTTGTAGTTCCACAAGTGCAAAAGGGCAGGCATGCTGTCACCTGTAGTTGCACTGTAAAATACAATAGTTTACTACTATTTTCCACTTTATTACCCCCGCACCCTTAGCCCAGGGGTACGGGAAGAGCCCTGGGCTTCAGACCAAACCTGGGGTTTCGGGAGAGGGGGGACCCCTTTTTGGGGGGTGCCCACCTCCCCTGAGATCCCCGGCTTGAGCTGAATGACTTGGGGTGAGAATGCTTTGGCCCTAGAGACCCGGTAACAGGGTCTCTGGGCTGTGGCATTACACCCTGGTCGTTTTGGGTCTGGTGCTGGTTTTAATTATAGGGGGACCTCTTTGCATTTTTTTCCCTTATGATTAAAACCAGGACTGGCCCTGCAGCCTGGTGCTAGTACCTAAATTATGGTGGAACTCTACTCATTTTGTTCCTCGTAATTTTAGGTACCAGGACAGGCTGACAAGTCCGGGGCTGGTTATGGCTTTTTATGTAATTTTTTTAGTTTACAAAACCTTTATATTAGGTATTCAGGCTGAAACATACACAAATCACACTGATCTGTGTATGTTTCTGGCAAACTCGCGGCTCAGGCTGTGGTCTATTTGAAACTTCAATTTATCAGTGAGTTTGAAACAATCTCACTCGAGATTGTAATCTCGAGTTTTAGTAGATTTTTGAGTTGCATCTTTTTTATGTAAAGTACTTCCTAGTTTGGCCGATGGTGAGTTTATTCAAGTTTGCACTCTCACATTAGTTTTAACAGTGAAAACAGAGAACTCACTTCCAAACTCACTCGAGTTTGTCTGTAGTAAATTTGAGAGCTGAAAAACATGCCTAAACTCACACGAGATTGCAATCTCACCCAAACTCGATTCTTAGTAAATTTAAATTTAAATTCACACACATCACATACTGATGATTGATTTTCTAAAATACCTTCACTTCCTTACTCTTCATATTGCTTTTCATATTTAGCTGCTTAACATGCATTTACCATGAGCTCAGTACAATTTATCATCTGTCATAAAATTCATTTGTCGCTATGGTGGACACATGTTACATTTGTGTCCTTTTCACTTGTCTGAAGATAAAGTACAGCTGAATGGCTTGTGCACACTTACCGGGTAGTTTGTACGATCCCATTCAAATGGTGGAGTGGGGAGCCGGCATATCGTGCGGTCTGCGGGGACCGCACGAATGCCGGCAGTGACAGCTGACGGATCGGTAGTCGCACTACACGGTGCATCGCACCGTGTATGGCCAGCATTACATGCTGCGTGACTGCCAGATGTACGTCGATGATACCAATGTTTATGTTGTTGCACATCATCGTAAATATATAAGAAGGCAGAAGCGGGCATCCCTATGCTCGGCTGTGCTTTGGAAACCATTACCATATTTTAGCAACTGCCATCTGTGAGAGTATGCAGTTGCATTTGCATTACCGTCCATCTCTGAATCAGGTCCACAGTACCCCTATTTCTCATCTCTCCCTTTCTCTCTTCCTCATTCCCTCTTGTGCTACTGTATATGCATTGCAGAGCACCCCTACTAAATAAGTTAATGTTTCTACCCCCCCGTGATTCTCTCTCCTCTCTTCCTCTTGCTTTCTCTCTTCCTCCCGTATCTTTTCCTTTATAATTCCCAAATCCTCTCCTCAGCAGCTGTCTTGCCCATAATAGCTCCTCTCCTCTGGGAAGCAGTGTTAGATGAGGAGTGCTTAGAGCTACCTCTGTTCATCGGCAAGAGTCAGCAGGCAATAGTACCTGCCGCAGCTCTTTCCTACACATTTTTCTCCATTGGCGACCATGCTGTATGGACGTGCCAGTGAGACTCTCCACTCCACAGAGCCATAGCAGGCCCTACAGTGTGCCCCCATACCCTGTGCCACCACCACCTACCATACGGAGCATACCACTACACTCCATCCAGGGCATACCACAACGCCCAGCGTACCCTCTACATTCCAGGATGTATCTGGCACCATATCTGCAACCAGTACCTGAGATAAACCCTTTGCATAATGCCACCAGTACTGGGTTAATAAACCTTCTACCTGGTTAAGTTACTTGATGTGTGGACTAACCACCACTCGCTCATCCACTGGCATCCAGCCCAGAACCCCAGCACCTGCTAATAGGTTCTGAGCCCTAGGTCATTGGTGCTTTTGCTCTGCTAATAAGCAGAACCACGACCTCCCCTTTAGTATTGTAGACATATTAGCACTGCCATGCTAAAAAGGCACAATAAAGCGTTCTTCATCTTTGTCTCCATACAGTATATTCCCTTTACCCCTATTTACCTTCCAACCTTGTAGATTGCTTTATCTCATCAACCTGTGCTATATTTTCTTAATCACATTATCAATTTCAACTTGTGTTTGACTTGTCTTCAATAAGTGATAAATATAAATTTTACCTCCTTTTTTATGACTTAACACCATGTAAACAATCCATGTGTTTTATCTGTTGCCTTATACCTGTAGATTCAATGCTCCCATAAGTGGTGCTTCTATCACATATGCAATCATTTATATATTTGTCACTTTATGATATCACACGTGAAAATGGACCATACAAAAAGATTTCATACAGTATTATATTCTCCTGGGAAAAGCCATGAAAGGGGGCGAACTGGATAACAAGCGGAAAATCCTAGCTGAAGATCTGTTCAAGGTCGGTCTGGCAGTCATGTGGTTAAAACTAAGATCTTGGATCTTCTTTCTTTCCTGCAAGTTTAAACCTGATTGAACAATTTAATGCTGTTGCTCATGACCTATCTGCGTTGCATAGTTTAAAGTCTAAGCATAGGGCTGTACCAAATAGTCTATAAAGGAGAAAAAAGAGAATATGAAGCAATACGTATCTTTGACTTCAATTGCCCAATGAAATATTGGTCAGAGCTTAAGGCAAGAGAGAGATGTAGGCTCTGGTCAAAAGAACACTGTTTCAGTGGAATATATAATAGATGAACCCAACAGCCCTTGATCTTGAAGAGTATTTGCAAGGCAAAGGATGAGGCGATCTTCCCTTATGGTCTTTTTTTTTTTCATTTTGCCATGAATGAACCATGCACTTGTAATTAGAAAAGTTTTTTCTTTGTTTAACTCTAGGAAAGGTACAAAGAAATGTCTGTAAAGTTTTATGGTTGTATTTCATTGAAATTAAATTAATGTAAATATATTTACTAAACATTGTACATTCTTTTAATGGTTCATTGTGCAATTTGTTGCTGGTATGCATTATATATATTCATTACCACTGGTAATATACTGGGCATATAGATTTACAGTCAAGTATTAGACTTCCCAAAGTTTGATAAGCAATCTGAAAAAGCCTGATTAGTTTACAGTTAGACTGGTGTCACAACTGAGATTTTTGCACCCATGTACAGTAATTAAGCCCTCAGAATATTCCACTTAGATGCTCTAGTTAATTGTACATAGGGCCATAACTAATTGTGTGTGACCAGTGTCAACACCTAGGGTGCAAGGCTGAAGGCGGCACCATTGCTGTCCCAGTGGCTCCTGTCTTAAGCTTCTGCTGGGTCTGGAAAGGCACACCACTGCCTGGAGAGACACCTTATGAAGCACCGGGCCCACAACTCCATGTTCTCAGCTACTCACTTCTGTATTCCCAGTGGCCAGGCCCTCACTTCCATGAAATGGCATGTGTAGGGGGGCATCGTCAGCCAGCACATTGTGCTCTACTACTTAGAAGGCAATGTAATTGATGGCTTCCTTACGCAAAAACTTTGGAGTCTCCGGATAATAGAATAAAGTGTAAATTCACACACACACATACTGTATACAATATAAAAATATGAGCAGTTATCTGCTGTAGGGCAGTCCTCTGACTCACCAGGTACTCCTCATGCCTTGTGCATTTGTCAATTATGTTTTTGAAGATACTGTAGGTTGCATGAATGAATTTGAGTAAGTTTAATAGAAATTTTTATGACTAGTACCTTTTTTATGTATATACATAATTCTTCCACATTAAAAATGAGATGACAACACCAGACCTCGTTGTGGTTTCTCACTTTATGCTACATAAGTATCTTGCTATGTCTTAGACTTGAGCATCAATAATTGTGTTCTTTGTATCTCCAGATGAAACACACGGAAATTATATTTGGAATTTTCGCAGCACACCATAGCATGAAGATGCTGATGATGATGAATGGTGATTTATTGTCAAAAAAAAAAATTAAAATGTAGATTTTGTTCTACAAAAATTAGTGATCCAAGGACCAGAGCGGGCTGGCAGTTGCATATCCAAGCAACAAGCGACAGAATTAGGTTACAATAAGATTGGCTGGTAACACTACAACAGTGTGGTGTTCCACTCCTATAAAGTGACACAGTCCAGCCTGTTGAGCACAGACCTTAATTCCATAGGAGAATCAGAACAGAAAAAACAATGCAGACCCCTGACCTAGAAAAAGCAGGCGCATGCTGAAAACATTGGGAGAATTAAAAAAAAAAAAAAGTATTTAATCACAGGATCTGTGTTTATTTTATAAAAAAATGTATGCAATCTGTGTTTATTAAGGTAATCCAAAAATCACTGAAACATATCGTCATCAACATTGCACACGGATAGAGAGCTCCAGTGTTTTCAGAACATAGTCTATCGTTTTTCTGCAGGCTCAATAACTTTATGAAATTCAGCCCCATGCTGAATGGGTTAGGGCCATGCTACATTATAACTAGGGGTGAGCGGGTTCGGATTTCTGAAATCCGAACCCCCCTGAGCCCCCCCGATCCGAGGCCGATCCGAGTCAGGCTCGACTTTTCCCGCCTGACTCGGATCTGAAATCGAGGCAAAACGTCATCATCCCGCCTTCCGGATCTCGCGGGTTTTGGATCTTATATAAGGTACCCACGTCGGCGCCATTTTCTCACTCGGCTGTGGACAGTGAAGAGGGAGGATGGGAGTTAGGGCTGGCTGGGCTGTGTAGTGTAGTGTAGTGTAGTGCAGAGTAGTGTTGTGCTGCGCTGTGCTGCTGTTGTCCATAGGGGCTGTGTCCACTACTTCAAAGTCCATAGGGGCTGGCTGTGTTGTGCTGTGCTGCTGTTGTCCATAGGGGCTGTGTCCACTACTTCAAAGTCCATAGGGGCTGGCTGGACTGTGTTGTGCAGTCAGTTTTCCATAGGGGCTGTGTCCACTCCAAAGTCCTGTGCAGTCCCCTAAAGGGGTGCTGTAGTGTTGTCCAGGGGATGCTCTGTCCGTCAGGGGTGCTGTAACCCCAAAGTGCTAAAAAAAATATTTTTTTTCTGTGTTTGTGAATTGTGTGCGCAGTAGCCACACGTGCATCAACAAAGTAGTGCCAAGCGGGCGCCTGTGTCATAAGTAAAGGGCCGGCTGGCTTGACCGTTAAAGGGTGCTGTAACCCCCAAAGTACACTCCAAACCAAATAAAAAAATATTTTCTGTGTTTGTGAATTGTGTGCGCAGTAGCCGCACGTGCATCAACAAAGTAGTGCCAAGTGGGCGCCTGTGTCATAAGTAAAGGGCCGGCTGGCTTGACCATTAAAGGGTGCTGTAACCCCCAAAGTACACTCCAAACCAAATAAAAAAATATTTTCTGTGTTTGTGAATTGTGTGCGCAGTAGCCGCACGTGCATCAACAAAGTAGTGCCAAGCGTGCGCCTGTGTCATAAGTAAAGGGCCGGCTGGCTTGACCGTTAAAGAGTGCTGTAACCCCCAAAGTACACCCCAAACCAAATAAAAAAATATTTTCTGTGTTTGTGAATTGTGTGCACAGTAGCCGCACGTGCATCAACAAAGTAGTGCCAAGCGTGCGCCTGTGTCATAAGTAAAGGGCCGGCTGGCTTGACCGTTAAAGAGTGCTGTAACCCCCAAAGTTCACTCCAAACCAAATAAAAAAATATTTTCTGTGTTTGTGAATTGTGTGCGCAGTAGCCGCACGTGCATCATCAAAGTAGTACCAAGCGTGCGCCTGTGTCATAAGTAAAGGGCCGGCTGGCTTGACCGTTAAAGGGTGCTGTAACCCCCAAAGTACACTCCAAACCAAATAAAAAAATATTTTCTGTGTTTGTGAATTGTGTGCACTGTGGCTGCACGTGCATCAACAAAGGAGCAGCGCCAAGCGTGCGCCTGTGTCCCATAAGTAAAGAGCCGGCTGGCTCATTTCTTAAAGGGTGGTGTAACCCACAAAGTGCACTACTCTCCAGCAAAAATAAAAAAATATTTTCTGTGTTTGTGTGCGCCTTAGCCGCACGTATATATCAATATAACATAAATGGAGGACCAAACTTTCTCCGATAAAAATAAAATAGGGAAAGATCAAGAACCACTTCCTCCTAGTGCTGTTGCTGCTGCTGGGAGTTGTTCATCATCCCAGAGAGGAAGTAGGAACACCACTACTTTTACTAAACAATTGACCCTCCAACAGTCCCTAGCGATGAGGATGAAGTACGACAGCAGTCATCCTGAAGCAAAACGTATAACTGAGGCCTTGACTGCTATGTTGGTGTTAGACGTGCTTCCGGTATCCGCCATTAGTGCAGTGGGATTTAGACAATTGATGGAGGTAGTGTGTCCCCGGTTCCAAATCCCGTCCAGATTCCACCTGCATCCTCAAAGCAGCAGCGACAAGCGTGCGTCTGTCTGTTAAAGGGTGGTGTAACCCTCAAAGTGCGCTCCACAAACAATAAAAATATTCTTCTTTTTTTTTCTGTCTTTGTGAAATGTGTGGGCTGTAGCCGCACCTGCATCCTCAAAGCAGTAGCGACAAGCGTGCGTCTGTCTGTTAAAGGGTGGTGTAACCCTCAAAGTGCGCTCCACAAACAATAAAAAAATTCGTATTTTTTTTCTGTCTTTGTGAAATGTGTGGGCTGTAGCCGCACCTGCATCCTTAAAGCAGCAGCGACAAGCGTGCGTCTGTCTGTTAAAGGGTGGTGTAACCCTCAAAGTGCGCTCCACAAACAATAAAAAAATTCGTATTTTTTTTCTGTCTTTGTGAAATGTGTGGGCTGTAGCCGCACCTGCATCCTTAAAGCAGCAGCGACAAGCATGCGTCTGTCTGTTAAAGGGTGGTGTAACCCTCCAAGTGCACTCCACAAACAATAAAAAAATTCTTTTTTTTTCTGTCTTTGTGAAATGTGTGGGCTGTAGCCGCACCTGCATCCTTAAAGCAGCAGCGACAAGCGTGCGTCTGTCTGTTAAAGGGTGGTGTAACCCTCAAAGTGCGCTCCACAAATAATAAAAAAATTCTTTTTTTTTTTTCTGTCTTTGTGAATTGTGAGGACAGTAGCCGCACCTGCATCCTTAAAGCAGCAGCGACAAGCATGCGTCTGTCTGTTAAAGGGTGGTGTAACCCTCAAAGTGCGCTCCACAAACAATAAAAAAATTCTTCTTTTTTTTCTGTCTTTGTGAATTGTGTGGGCTGTAGCCGCACTTGCATCCTCAAAGCAGTAGCGACAAGCGTGCGTCTGCCTGTTAAAGGGTGGTGTAACCCTCAAAGTGCGCTCCACAAACAATAATAATATACTTCTTTTTTTTTCTGTCTTTGTGAAATGTGTGGGCTGTAGCCGCACCTGCATCCTTAAAGGATTACATCGGTGACAACATCCAAGTAGGCATGTCAGACAGTCCGTACCTGTACTGGCAGGAAAAAGAAGCAATTTGGAGGTCCCTGTACAAACTGGCTCTATTTTACCTGAGTTGCGCCCCCTCCAGTGTGTACTCCGAAAGAGTGTTTAGTGCAGCCGGGAACCTTGTCAGCGAAAGGCGTAGGAGGTTGCTTCCACAAAATGTGGAGATGATGTTTATAAAATTAATTATCAACTCTTCCAGGGAGACCAGCCTCCTGAACGTACAGAGGGACCTGTGGTTGTGGATTCCAGCGGGAACGAATTAATACTCTGTGAGCATGAGGATGTACACAACACTGAAGAGGGTGAGGAATCGGTGGATGAGGAGGATGAGGACGACATCTTGCCTCCTTAGAGCCAGTTTGTGCAGGGACAGATTAATTGCCAGCTTGTTTTGTTGGGGGCCCAAACGAACCAATCATTTCAGCCACAGTCGTGTGGCAGACCCTGGCGCTGAAATGTTTGGTTTGTTAAAGTGTGCATGTCCTGTTTATACAACATAAGGGTGGGTGGGAGGGCCCAAGGACAATTCTATCTTGCACCTCTTTTTTTTCTTTGAATTATGTACTGTTTGGGGCCTAGTTTTTCAAACTGCCATCCTGTCTGCCACTGCAGTGTCACTCCTAGATGGACCACGTGTTTGTGCCGCCCACTCGTATCTCTTAGCATAGTCATCCAGCTACCTCGGTGCAACCTTTTGGATATAAAAACACTATTGTGAGGTGTGAGGTGTTCAGAATAGACTGGAAATGAGTGGAAATTAAGGTTATTGAGGTTAATAATAGCATAGGAGCAGATAAACACACAAATTCTGTGATTTTAGCTGTTTTTATGCTTTTTTTAAAAAAAAAATACAGATCCAAAACACAAAACCCAGAACCCAAAACACGAAGGGTGGTTTTGGCAAAACCAATCCAGATCCAAAACACGAAGAAAGATCCAGATCCAAAACCAAAACACAAAACGTGGCTGGTGCACACCCCTAATTATAACAGAAGTCACCACATTGCGGGGCTAAGCCTGTCATAGCCTGCTGATAGTTCTGGCTTTTGCGTATCTTCGGCTGTCTCAACCTCTTAATCTCTATAGGCCTTTACTGTACTTTTCCTTTTCTTACAGCTGCTTCCCTAAACCGTAAAGAGGCAAAAATGTCAACATGGACTCATGGCATTAGCATATCTCTAAAAGGTTTGGGGTGTGCCATTAAGACAGGCCAATGGATCCGGGGGGGCCACACCACACAGCCTGCACCCATGTTTAATACTTACCTCTCCGGAGTCCTGCTTTGGTGCTGCAGTAGCAGCACAAATCACTGGGAAAAATTGTGTGGTGGCCATTTTCCCTGAGATTTGCACATAGCTGGAAAGAAGTTACTGTCAAACATGGCACAGACGCCATGTTTCTGGGAAACTGCACAGTGCCAGAGTCTACTGCACCACAGAAAGAAGGGGCCTACATGAACTGTGCACATAGGCCCACTCCTCTCGTAGTGGCTAATTCAGCGTGCACTATTTTCGGGAATCTGCACATGCGCAGGTCCCATTCTGCAAGTGTGCAGAATGGGTCCTGCTAACACGCACGCTAGCCCTTGAATGACTGACAGGCAGAGGCATTTAAGGGGCGGTGCGGGTTCGGCCTGTGTTCCCGGACATTGGGGCGTGGCCACCCCATTTTCTGGGAGTGGCCAGCCCAGAGACTGCGTGGATGTACATAGTCTGCTGGGCTCACAAGCCGGCCAACCCGAGTAAGCTGAGGATTACTATATGAGGGGGAAGGGAGATGTAGGAGAGGTGGGTACATAGCACAGGAAAAAATATGGAGGCTCAGCTATGAGGAAGTAATAACTTACAAGGAAAAATACTAATAATAATATTAATAAATACCCTACAAAACTGGATATATGTGACAGCAAAGGTGCCCCCTTGGGAGTGATGATTCTAAGTACAAAAATAGGGGAGAAAGAAAAAGACAACTCCCTGTAATGGGGCACACTTTGCAGATATTAAAAATTAACTTTTATTTCTACGTTGTAAAAATTGGGGTAAACTGGCAAAGTAAAAATAATTGTGAAGTTAAACTGGTAACTCCAAGTACGTATGAAGTCCTTGAAAAAGATGTCAATAAATCAATCAGCATAAAGCAAAAAAATCAGAGTTGCTTAATAATAGGTCAAAAAAGCATGAGTCAATCACATCTGATAGCATAACACATAACATTTCTTCAATGTATAAATATAAAGCCTAGTTGTAAACAAATGACTGTATAAAGTGCTGAAAATAAATGAATCCCACAAATAATGATTGATATCAAGTACTCATATCAATCCAGCAAACAAAAATAAATAATTCATAAGTCACATATAATGAATGATAGATCTCAGCAGTATCAATATATTGTGCTGAGAAATGGTTCAATGTATAAGACAAGAATTACATGTAATAGATGCATAGCTGTACCATGAAATATAAATATAACTGGCAGCAACCAAATTATTATTATTATCCTTTATTTATATGGCGCCACAAGGGTTCCGCAGCGCCTTACATAGTACATAAACATAGTACACAAACATAGTACATAAACATAGTACATAAACAGTTTAACAGAACAAAAAACAGTGTCATACAGTTTAAGACACTACAAGACAAGTACATGGTATATAAACACTACTGCAACAGAAGCAGGATGTCAAAAGTCACGGGTTAGGTGCTTTTGAGTATAGAGCAGATAATATAAGTAAAGAAAGGATAAGCACAGGAGGAAAGAGGGCCCTGCTCGTGAGAGCTTACATTCTAGAGGGGATGGGCAAACAGACAGGGGTGACACGGATGGGGTAGACAGTGAGCATGGGACAGAGGGTTAGGATGACAGATGGCTGGATTCCTATTTTAAAGTATGTGTGAAAGTCATTTGAATTAAGATTTACGCCACTGACATTCTACTTTAAGAAGCAGTTTTTGTAGGTGTCTGTGGAAAGCCATGGCTGTTATATCAGTTTACGTGAAGTCTGACGGGTAGCTGAAGCCACTTCATGAAGGGCTATTTAGAGAGTTTGGTTAACGTGTGAAACAGCAGTCTCAGGTAAATGTAGAAATTGGTGAAAGTAGTTATTGTAAAGAGATTTTCAGATGTAAAATAATAAGTTGTGATCAAGTGTGAATTCTATAAGGCACATTTATTGATTTGGAGGGTGATGGGAGACATGTGAGGTATTTATTCCATAGTAAATCCGCTGTATGTATGTGGGGCCTGGATTTGGTGATATGTCACCAGATAATAAAAGTAGAAGGATGGAGAAGTAGATATAGTTGTAGGTGTGTAAAAAATTTTTATAGTGACACAATGAGGCTGTAATAGTCAATTTTTGATGAAAAGAAGGCTCATTAGTTTTTAGAGGAGGTGAGTGACTCAATAGGGCGGCAGTGTGCCCAGAGAGGTGAGATGCAGGGAGAGTTAGGGATGTTATATCCTTAGAGAAAATACAAAGGAGGGAGTTGATAAAAAGAAATGTGTAGTACATGGTGAGTTTTAGGTTTGTTATTGTTAGACAAATTTTAAAGCAATCAGTTTCTTAATCTGAAATTACCTTAGATGTTGGTCAATGTTTGTTCAACTGTTAGATTAACTGTTATGTAATCACACTTTGTCCATTTAACACCATATGCAAAATATAAAGTGCAGTAGTGAAAAAAAATATCCCACGTAGTTGAACAATTGAAAAACACCAAATTTTCATGAAAAATACAGAACATTTTTGTAATAAAGTGCTACGTGCTAATACAGAAGTATTTCTAAAAATACATATAAGGCATTCACCTGCTGGAACAAAAATAAAGCAAAAATAAAGCAGGCTGTGACAGTAGCTACCAAATGTGACCCATCTTTCAGCCTAAAATGCTAATAATTGAAAAAGGTCACAATTATAGGCAAATATTATATATATATATATATTAGGGGTCCCTCTCCTGGGTAGAGATTCCTTACACACACCCACAGCAGCAGGGAACCAGCACACCAGTCTGGATGCAAGTACAAGCTGGTCGGCGCCAGTCTTTATTGTACAATGTCAGAAATAACATAAAGAAAACATAAACATAAATCCTAGCCCTGTCGGGGCACTAACTTCACTGGTAGTTCCCTCACTACCAGAAACTGGCAGGGCCTAATGCCCTCACCAGCAACAAAGGCACAGCACAACACTTACAGATAGGTTTTCAAGTGTCTCTGAGCAAACTCCCTGCCTGCTCTCCCAGGTGAGACACTCAGCCCTAAACACTCTAGGCTTATATTGGCCACTCTCAGGTGGAAACCCTAACAAGCCTGTTACCAGGCTGCAAGGCCCAAAACCTGGAGTGGCCCTCCCTCTCCTCTCACCCACAACCCCCAGGTCCCAAACCGGCTTTTCAAAAAGCCGAGACTCAAGCCTGCTACACTGCAGACTTTCTCCTGGGGGTTTAAAACACATAAGACAGGAATCTGGGACAAATGTACCTGCCACAGACCACTTTACCAGTGATCCTATCACATATCCCCCCCTTTGTTTCGACCTGTGGGGCGGAACAACTGAAGCCCCCAAACAATGAACGCGTGACAACGCGTCTGCATTGGCCAGCTGGCTTCCTGGCCTGTGTTCCGCTGAAAATGTAAAAGTTTGTAATGCCAAGAACCATCTCGTAATTCTCACATTACTGTCCTTATTTTCGGACATCCACTTCAAAGGGGCATGATCAGTGATCAATTTGAACTTTCTTCCAACCAAGTAGTACCTGAGAGCCTCTAACGCCCACTTTATGGCCAACGCCTCCTTCTCCACTGTGGCATCGGGTAGGCATCGAATTTTGAAACACTGTTCAACTTTCGGAAGTCATTGCAGAAACGCACACTCCCGTCGGGCTTTGGAATCAACACAATGGGACTTGACCATTCACTATGTGATTCTTCAATAACCCCTAACTCTAGCATATTTTTAATTTCTTTCGACACCAATTCTCTTTGTGCTACTGGTAACCTATAGGGCTTTAGATTAACTTTAACCCCTGGGTCAGTGATGATGTCATGTTTAACGACCGAGGTTTTCCCAGGTACGTCAGAGAACAGCACCCTATTTCTGATCAGAAACTCCTTGACCTCTTGTTGTTGAATTGCCGACAGGGTTTTTGCCACTGTCACTTCGGGAACTAAGGGCCCTGGATTTACTGGAGGGGCTCGGACGGCCGACAGTACTGTTCTATCTTTCCAGGGCTTTAACAGATTTATATGGTATATCTGTTCCGGCTTTCTTTTCCCCGGCTGGTAAACTTTGTAATTGACCTGTCCCACTCTTTCTAAGATTTCAAAGGGCCCTTGTCATTTAGCCAAAAGTTTATTTTCTACAGTGGGAACCAACACTAACACTCTGTCCCCAGGAGCAAAGCTGCGTAACCGAGCATTGCGGTTGTATACCCTCTGCTGTGCCTGTTGAGCCTGTTCCAGGTGCTCTCTCACTATCGGCACCTCTATAATAGGCAATGGAACTAGTGGACCCTTAAAATGTGGTCTGGGAGCATGATACTGACACTCAGGGCAGGATGCGCAAAAGTCAGATACCTCTTTATGAAGCCCGGGCCAGAAAAACCTCTGCATTATTCGCTCAGCGGTTTTCTCTACCCCTAGATGGCCTGCCATTATATGACCATGGGCCAGATCCAACACTGTTCTTCTGTAGGCTTATGGAACTATTAGTTGTTCCACAATATCTTCCCCCTTCTTAGTCACCTGATATAACAAATCCTGACACATTGCCATGTGGGGCTAGGACAAAGGACTATCAGGGTCTACGGGTTTACCATCAACTACTTTTACATTCTCCCTGGCTTTTACCAAAGAAGGGTCATTCAACTGCTCCACGGCAAAGACCTGTCTTCTGACCTCTAAATCAGGCAGACGATCACCTAGCCCAACAACACTTCCCACCTCAATGAGAGGCACATCAGTTGGCGGGCCACCGTCACGCTCCGCATTCTCTAGTTCGCCAATCATAGTAGAAAAAGGGAATAACTCTGACTCAGAAGAAACTCCCTCCTCCACTACATCGACAACCTTCTCAAATGGATCGGGGTTGTTCACCTCTGGAACAAAACGGCTTTCCCACAACTTCCAGAAGTGAGCAAAGTCTCTCCCCAATATTGCATCGCACATCAGTCCATGCACCAAACCCACAGAAACTATAGCCGAACCACATGGTGTCTCAATGTTCACCTCGGCAGTAACATAATATCGAGTATCCCCATGTATGCAGGTCACACCAACAGTTTTCCCCTTATGCCTCAAGGGGTTCACCAGCTCAGCTTTCATAAGTGTCACCAAGCTACCAGAGTCTAACAGTGCCTCTACTCGGTTGCCATCTACAGTGAGTACACACATGTGCTTATCAGTCTCAGCCTGCCGGTCAGCCGTACAGGCTGTCTATGCAATGAAAGATGCCCTGCGGTAGACATGAGCAGTATCACATTGCATAGGTTCAGTTGTAAGTGAACAATTAGCGGAAATATGGCCGAAGTCACCACACCGGAAACACTGAATCATATTAATGTCTAGTCGTTTACGGGGCAAGAACCTTCCCGGCCTGGCAGGCCTGTCTCCAGGTTCTACACCCTCAGTCTTAGGTACATTCCACCGCCCAGCACCCTTCTCCCATGGAACAGTCTTACCAGTGTCTGTGGGAGTTCGCCGGTGCGCCATCGGGGCTCGGTGGGGCATACTCATCAGCTCCTCAGCCACCACGTACCTCTCCACCAGCTCGACCAACTGGTCCGCGGACTTAGGGTCTGCATGGCTCACCCACTTGCGCAGAGTCACAGGTAATGATCGCAGGTACCGGTCCATCACGACCCTTTCCATGATCTGTGGTCCCATCAGCGTCTCGGGCTGTAGCCATTTTGAGGACAGATGGACGAGGTCATGCATCTGTGAACGTGGAGGCTTGTCCATTTGGAACTCCCAGCGGTGGACCCGTTGGGCACGAACAAAGGTGGTGACTCCCAAGCGAGTTAGGATCTCCTGTTTTAGTTTTTTATAGTCCTTGGCATCAGCCAGGCATAAGTCGAAATATGCTTTTTGTGGCTCCCCAGACAAAAAAGGTGCCACCAGACTTGCCCACTGCTCCTTGGGCCAACTCTCCCTTTCGGCCGTTCTTTCAAATGCGGCGAGATAGGCCTCCACATCATCGCCCGAAGTCATCTTTTGGAGGAAGTGACTGGCTCGTACAGAGTGAGTGGTGGTGGGAGGACCAGTATTAACATCTCTGGGCCGGGCGACCAGGTGCTGTATCACCTCTTTTATGGCCTGGCTGTTTTCCGCTAAGGCCTGGCGGGTTTCTTCAATGGCGACCTGTTGTTGCCTCTGGGCTGTCTCCAAGGCCAACAGTTGCACCCTGGTGGATTCCTGCTGAGCCCTGGTAGATTCCTGCTGAGCTGCTGTAGCTTCCTGCTGGGCCCTGGTAGATTCCTGCTGAGCTTTGTTCGTCTCCTGCTGAACTCCTGTAGCTTGGAGCAAGGCCTTAATAATTTCCTCCATTTTGTCCTGTGGGGTAGGTTGGAAGCTGAACCTTGCCTCTCTGAGCATTGGCTGACGCCTCCTCTATGGGACTCCAAGGACACAGCGTTATTTCCACACTCACAAATTGGGTGTCTTTCCCTTTAATTTTTAAATGGAAAGTTTTCCTCTCGCTGCAACTTCAGTGTGTGTGGATGCCCGCATTCTCCACCATATTGTGACACAGTCAGATTAGGGGTCCCTCTCCTGGGTAGAGGACTCCTTCCTTACACACACCCACAGCAGCAGGGAACCAGCACACCAGTCTGGATGCAAGTACAAGCTGGTCGGCGCCAGTCTTTATTGTACAATGTCAGAAATAACTTAAAGAAAACATAAACATAAATCCTAGCCCTGTCGGGGCACTAACTTCACTGGTAGTTCCCTCACTACCAGAACCTGGCAGGGCCTAATGCTCTCACCAGCAACAAAGGCACAGCACAACACTTACAGATAGGTTTTCAAGTGTCTCTGAGCAAACTCCCTGCCTGCTCTCCCAGGTGAGACACTCAGCCCTAAACACTCTAGGCTTATATTGGCCACTCTCAGGTGGAAACCCTAACAAGCCTGTTACCAGGCTGCAAGGCCCAAAACCTGGAGTGGCCGTGGGTGGAGCCCTCCCTCTCCTCTCACCCACAACCCCCAGGTCCCAAACCGGCTTTTCAAAAAGCCGAGACTCAAGCCTGCTACACTGCAGACTTTCTCCTGGGGGTTTAAAACACATAAGACAGGAATCTGGGACAAATGTACCTGCCACAGACCACTTTACCAGTGATCCTATCACAATATATATATATAAATATATATATATATATATATAAAATGTTCATTAATTCATAAACATTAAGACTGCATGAGATAGATTCATTTGTAATGCAGTATGACACAAAATCCTCTTGTCCATGTAAACAAATAGTTAAACTGAGGTTTCCCTCAGTGTATATTAATGTCAAATAGTTTCCCCCCAAATATGTGCTATAAGAGGAAATGACAGTGCCTGTGTACTAAATAGAACAGGGATCTGCTTTTGCCAGTCTTACATAGGTATTGGACTGGAAATGAGAGTTCTTGTACCATGGCACAGTGAAGAAAAAAAGAACTATCTCTGCTGTCAGTGTGAGCTGTGTGCATCCCCTGTTACCAAGGCATTGCAGGGTGAGAGCACACAGGCGACAACTAATGAGAGGACAGTGAGTTAAAGAGGATAAGATACCGATCAGTAGTGCATGGGGACAATGAGAAATACTGCCTGGACTGGAGGTTATGTGGTGCAGGAGATCCCTGTGCACACCATTTCTCTGCACAATATATTGATACTGCTGAGATCTATCATTCATTTATATGTGACTTATGAATTATTTATTTTTGTTTGCCGGATTGATATGAGTACTTGATATCAATCATTATTTGTGGGATTCATTTATTTTCAGCACTTTATACAGTCATTTGTTTACAACTAGGCTTTATATTTATACATTGAAGAAATGTTATGTGTTATGCTATCAGATGTGATTGACTCATGCTTTTTTGACCTATTATTAAGCAACTCTGATTTTTTTGCTTTATGCTGATTGATTTATTGACATCTTTTTCAAGGACTTCATACGTAGTTGGAGTTACCAGTTTAACTTCACAATTATTTTTACTTTGTCAGTTTACCCCAATTTTTACAACGTAGAAATAAAAGTTAATTTTTAATATCTGCAAAGTGTTCCCCATTCCAGGCAGGGGCGCCGAGAGGGGGGGGAGCGGGAACAGATTACCCGGGCCCGGACTTGGCAGGGGGCCCGGGCCGCCCGAAGCACATCACCGCTTTTTTTTTTTTTTTTTACTTTTTTTTAATTATTATTATTCTTTACTAAAGCCACCAGGGGTGGCGGCCGGCGGCAGTTCGGGGGGGGTAGGAGGGGGGGGGAGGGGGGAGTAGTGGCGCACTGACTGTCACTCACTTGACTTTCATTCATTACAGTCAGTGCAGCCGCGGAGCTGGTGCTGAGAGAAAGCCTCGCGAGATAATGACGTCATCATCTCGCGAGGCTTTCTCTCAGTACCAGTTCCAGGCTCCGGGCGGAGATTGGGAGGGAGACCGGTGACCGCGGGCAGCCTACAGTGTGTGGCGCAGTCTGGCGTCTTGATGTCAGGTCGCGTGCACCTGCTCTGCTCAGTATGCTGCTGTGAAGAGGAATGGGGGAGGAGTTGTGCACCAAGGCCCCGAGGAGGACGCTTCACCCAGCCACCACGCTACAGTCAGACTGTGTGTCAGTGACAGCCTGTCTGTAGCAAAAGAGGAGAGGGGATCAGACATCAGAGAGTTTGATTTCAAGCAATTCTTTGCTTTCCCCAGGTAAGGCAATGTTTCTGGCTGCAGCTTTGCAGGGGAGAAGGTGGGGGTTCCTTTGCTTGTAATGGGGGGAACCCCTATTTTTATTCAATCTTTTTTTTTTTTTATGTAACTTTGTAAGAATATATATTTTTAAACTCTGGAACTTCCAACAGGGAGGTAGTCAGCATCTCGGCAGATGGGTGGTCACCCACAGCTATGCGAGCGGCCCGGAGGCCGCACCAAAAAAAAAAAAAAACGCCCTGATTCAGAGCGAGCGCTCTTTCAGAGTGTCCGGCTCTGAATCAGTCTCTCTGTCTCCAGAATCCAGAGCGCCAGGGGTTAGGGGGAGGGTTATGCTTATTTTTAGGAATATGCACTATGTTAGGGTTGGGGGGAGGGTTAGGTTTAGGCATCGGGGAGGGAGGTTTAGGGTTTGGGGTGGTTAGGTTTTAGGTTAGGAATATGCACTAGTAGAGGAGGTTAAAGAGTTAGGCACTAGGGCGGAGGATAGAGTTAGGCACTGGGGGGGAGAAATAAGTTTAGGGTGGGGGGAGGGGGAGATTATGTTCAGGCATTGGGGAGGGTTAGGGGTAAGGGTTAGTGTACTTACCTAATGGTGTCGGGGTTCTGACTGTCAGGATACCGCTGTCAGTATTTTGACGGCCGTGATCCCATACCCAACCCTTTCCAACAATATATTATTATTTTATGTTGTCTTTTTTTTTCAAATAATTTTTTTAATGTTTCATTTATATAGATATTTTTGAATCTGTGGGGTGATTTAAATGTTTTGCATGCCCCCTGCTGGCTGTATATACAATTGTAGCTAAAGCTGCAGGGTGGGGGTACACATTTATCCTCGCAGCCTCCTGAGATGCAAGAAGAAATGTGTGCAGTCTGTTTGGGCACCCAAACCAGGACTTCAGATACCCAAACAAAAACTTGAGACAGATGTAGCTGCTTTCAGCTGCTAAACCCTGTTCTTTTGGGCGCTTTAAATACTAATGGGTGTCTAATCTGAGTAACAATTTATTTGCTCTGATAGACGCCTATTAGTTTAGACACCCACGCTAAACATTTGAATCGCCCCCTGTATATCTGTATAACGCATACATTAACAAATTAATTTGTAATTTAAAAAATTATAGGTATTAGAAAAAAAGGGCAGGGGGATGGAGGGGATACAGGGGGCAGTAGTTGATACAGTGCACATGTATGGTTGAACTTCTGTTGTATGATGATGACATGGTTATATTCCTATACAAACAGGCATCTTCTGGGACCATGTGATCTCCAACATGAATAGTGAATACCGACTGAAGACAACATCTGCCCAGGGAGGATCAGTTTCTTCAGAGGTTCTACGTTGCAGAGAAACCACCATATAGGTAAGGTGTATTTGGAACAGAATGGAGAGGAATGTTCCCAGAGTGACGAGAAATGGGTGGAGTGTCATGATGACATGCCTCCATTTCCAGTGACCACGCCCCTAATGACACGTGACCATGCCTATTTTTTTGCTGCGCACCTTCGGCGCGCATACACTACATGTTGCTTTGTTTTCAAACTTGTGCCACTAAAATTAACATAAGTTATGGAACGGGGACCACCCATTATTAAATGGCTAGTTTCGCCTATGGGTGCAGACAGTGAGTCGGAACAAGACTGTCACTGTCTGTGAAGGGATGCCTAACCCTAACCTCCCCCCCAGTGTGTAAAGAGATAGATTATATATATATATATATATATATATATATATATTATATATATATATATATATAATCTGTATGTGTGGAGAGATAGATAGCAATATATGGAGAGAGGTGGCACTCAGTCTTTTCAATCGGAAAGTGAACCCTATGCCAGGGTGATTTATTGGGACAATATTTCGGGGACCATATCCCCTTCCTCAGAACAACATCAATTGTAACGGGAGAGTGCCATAATACCACGCCCCTCTTTGGTGCGCGGATGTCCCGACCGCTGAATCACCAGTGTTGGGAGGTATGATCCTAATAGTGAATACTTATGTCCCAGCTGCTGGTAGCCATGTCATGCTCCTGTGGGTGGGTGCTTCTCACATGAAAGACATGCTGTGGCCACACCCCCTCCAGGGGGGCCCTGGGAAGTTGCTGTACCGGGGCCCAGGATTTCTCTTGGCAGCCCTGATTCCAGGGAGTAGTCTTTTTTCTTTCTCCTCTATTTTTGTAAGCTGAGGCTTACTCAGCTGGCCAGCCATCCGGTGCCGTCCATCAATGCGACCATCGATGGTCGCGATGGTGATCCCAGCACTGTGATTTCTGTCACAGTGCTGGGATCGCAAATGCAGCAGGGGGGTCATACACCTCCTGCTGCATTTGAATGATTGCAAGGATCGCATTGCAAAGCTGCCTACATGCATACATCATATATCTATAGCCTGCGTGCAGCTTTGCAATTGTGAACCTTGCAGAATCAGGTCTGTATACCTCTGCTGATTAAGGGATACTCATTTCTGCATGTATGCACAGTATGAAAACGCATATTTTATGGGTAAAGGTTGGATTCCCTTAAAACTGGGATAAAACATTATAGTTACCAATAAGATAGGTTAAGCCATGAACCAATCAGCAGATGGAGCTTCATGCAGATGGAGAAGGTGAGAAACTGTTTGCTGCTCCTGGACATCTGACAAAACTAACCTGGACCCCCATTGTGTCACTTTAAAATGTCGTCAAATCTTGGGTTACCAAGGAAAATGTTATCCTAATGGATTACCTAATATAGGATACAGTACACACCACAGATACTGTGTGAAATTTGTACAATTATATATGGGTCTTATCATCATTGCATGAATACTAAATAAAGTACAAGCTTGGGTTTCTCTTTACTGGACACAAAGTCTTCATGAGTCAAACCATAAAACGCTTTTCAAATATATATGAGTGTTGAACTAAGCATATTATAATATAATATTGAAAAAGCACCCTATTACTTATATTTATAGACTCCTACATAACAAGATCAGTAACATAGGTGATTACAGACCAGAAAGCAAAATAAACTAATAACATAGACTCTACATAGTTTTCAAGACAATTGTCATGCAAAAATAAACTGACCAGATTCCTTGAATATGCAAGTTGTAAAATGAATCTTGGAATGTAGTTCTTGTGATTTATTTGGATTTTGGGAAAGCATTTGATGTAATTGCACCAAACAGATAACTATTTATGGGAGAGGAAACAGAGAGTTGTTATAAGTTGTGACAATGAAGCTGTGTAGTGGAAGTACACACTGACTCTGAGCTTGTGCACTTTTTTTCTTAGGATGACCGTAGTCCAGTAAGCATTATACAGTTTATGCTCACATGAGCCATTGACAAAGGTTCTCAGCTTCATACAGCGACTTCCCTAATGGCCCTATACCTAACTGAGTCCTTCTCTCTAGCCAGGCTTCTTCAGCTTCAGTCACACAGATAAATGGCTTAGACAGCCATTTTATACCTTAATTCCTCCTCTCCCTCCCAGATTGACAGGCAAACAACACTCCCACCTTGCCCTTGTAAAGAAGACCCTCAATGATGATCTGTGTGCCTAATCCAGGGATGGGGAACCTCAGGCTCAGGGTCCATATAAGGCCGGCGGATTCATTTGGTCTGGCCCTCTGAGCTTTTTTCTGCTAGCCTCATCTGGCTAGCAGGGTGCCTAGAATGGCACCCTGCAGCCAGAATCTATGCAGCAGTGCCGCCTGGAGCGTCCTTAGGATGCTTCAGATGGTCACACCGCTGCCCATACAGCTCCCCGGAGCATCCTCAGGATGCTACGGGCATTGCTGTAATCATCGACAAATGTGGCCCCGCCCCTGTGTGACATCACACGGAGGGGGCGTGGCCTCCAACGGGCCTGCTAATAATGTTATATATATCAAAATGGCCCTTGGTAGAAAAAAGGTTCCCCACCACTGGCCTAATCACATGCTTTCAGCTGCAGGAGGCTGGATCACTGAAATCACTCAAATTGGTACAGTAATACACACATTTTCTATACTACAAATGCATGACTTCAAAGGGCTTAACAGCTCAATACCCTTGGTTCCTCTGCAGCATACTGCTCCTATTGCTACAAAGTATAACACTGGTCCCAAACTGGGCTACATGCATTAACCACTTAACTCGCTAAATTGATGATTTTTATTAACAAATATGCAGATTTGTTAATAAAATGATAACAAATAAAAGTTAAATAGATCTTATTAACATTATTTTATCATTTAAAAATCAACAATTTTGGGACATTTTGTAAAAAATAGTTTTATACAGTTAAAATAAAACTTTACGGTGATATCTATGACTCACTGCTGGCTCAGAGCAGGGGAGGCGGAGCTACTGCAGTCCAGACAGCCCTGGTTGGTGAGCTATCCTATCAAGATTGCTTCTTCC
The DNA here is from genome assembly GCA_031769625.1 of Taudactylus pleione. Taxonomy (NCBI): domain Eukaryota; kingdom Metazoa; phylum Chordata; class Amphibia; order Anura; family Myobatrachidae; genus Taudactylus; species Taudactylus pleione. The sequence goes on along the minus strand of JAUIMM010000756.1, from coordinate 1,448,842 downwards.
AGCCACCCCCTGGCAGTGCCTGTCACTTGGGGAGTGAAGGGAAGAACCATGCTTCTCTGAACCCCCCCCCCCCCAGAGTCTGGGCTGCAGGAAGACTGTCTTTCTGCAACCGTGGGTCGGTGACCCTTTTAGGACCTTCTGTATACTGGAACTGAGGGGGAAGATTTCTGCGGCCGGGTAGACTAAACACAGCAGCTGCTAGAAGTTTAGCTTCGAGCAGCTGCCGCAAGTATCTCTGACATGGTCGCACTCAATACTCCCCGTATGCCTGTTGTATCTTTGGAAAGATGACACAGGAGATAGCAAAGACTATAGCACATCTTCCCAAAAGTATCATTGGAGATACGTGGGGGGGGGCACCATAATATGTTGAATGATTATGATGTATAAGGATTCCTAGTGTTCTAATCATTCCAAATTAAATGTTTTGTACAACAAAAATGAAAATTCAGACAGTCCTTTAGTATATAGCCTTTTACTGTGTATATGTGCATATAGTACTATACTATAGTATACTATACGGACTGTCAGAATTAGACTTGATATTATCATTCCTATTCAAAGCATAAATTAAAAATAACTGATAAAACTATAACTGATATATTATTATGGGGTCTATTCATTATCCCTCCATTTCTATAAAAGCTGGTGAAAATTAACATTTCACCTACTTTTGTAAAAATTAAGTATTGGGCTATTCATTATAAAGCTAACGCAGGAGATATCACAGTTATCTTTTGCTTACCTTACAGTCTCAATCTGGTTCAGTGTCCCCATACAATTGTATGGGGACCAAAATTCATCAACCACTGAAAATACAAAATATTCAGAATTTGACAGTGGAAACTTTGCCATCTTCAAATGGCGTTAATTAACGGACCCCACTTCTTCCTATGGGAAGGATGTTCAGGGTTGTGAAGAGGGATCCGGTCAGATCAGATCCCTTCACCACTGTTTGGCTCTTCCATTATGCTGGGTTCTGTGTGTGCATGCCCGAACCCAAGTTCACGCATGTGCACTAGCACTTCCAAGTCAGACTCTGCAGTACTAATGTTCACTGCTACCGAAGCTGTCTCTTCTGTGTTTTAGTATACACAGCTGCTACTCACAGCAGGTTGAATACTTAATTATAGGAGACCACCCGGCCCCCGATAATGAATCGACCCCAAGTCATTTATATATGTGTTGTGATATGTGCTTTATAATGTGCTATTAAATTTGATACTTCACCTTTTGATTTATTTAGCGCAACTAGTGTAATTTGTGTGAGTTAACATTTGTGGACACTCTTCTACATACCTCCCAACATTGTTCAAAGAGTAATCTGTACTTTTATGTGTGCCGAAGATGAGCACCCAAAATGGGGTGTTTCCTAGTCACAGTGTGTGTGTCCTAGTGGCAAGGGGCATGTCCTTTTGGTAAATGTTGTACCTAGGAGTGACACCCCTTGTTTTCATCATGCAGGGAGCATGCCTGGTGCTCTGGGAGGTACTGGGCTACCCCCAGTCCCACTTTCAATTGGACAGACAACGTGAACATGCACACAGCATCAGGCCTCCCAACACCCCCACTCCCCACCACAAGACACTGTGAGAAAAACAGGACTGTCCCACCAAAATTGGGACAGTTGAGAGGTATATGTTGTGTATGGGTTGGGTATGGGACATCGGCATCCCGACAGGGATAGATACTGACACGTGTCGGTAAATATCCTAAATCTACCCCTAACCCTCCCTCTCTACACCCTAAACCTAAGCTTCCCCTAGTGCATAAGCCTAACCCTCCCAATCAGTGCCTAACCCTAACCCTGCCCCTAGTGTCTACCTAACCATAACCCCCCCTAGTGCCTAACTCCTAACCCCAACCCTCCCCCCCAGTGCCTAACCTTAACCCTCCCCACTAGTGCCTATCCCTAACCTTCCCCCCTAGTGCATAAACCTAACCCTCCCAACCAGTGCCTAACCCTAACTCTCCCCCCTAGAGCCTAACTCTCCCTCTAATGCCTACCTAACCCTAACTTCTAACCCTCCCCCTAGTGCCTAACCCTAACCCTCCCCCCTAGTGCCTAACCCTCCCCCCTAGAGCCTAACCCTTACCCTGCGCCCTAGTGCCTAAACCTAACCCTCCCCCTAGTGCCTACATAACCCTAACTCCTAACCATCCCCCTAACCCCACTACTTACCTTCAGGATGCCGCCGCCGGTATACAGATTGGTGTTTGGGATTCCGGCACCAGCGTTCTGAGCGCCGGCATCAGAACAGCCGGCATTTCAACTACATCACATTGAGTACATATTTACTGTATACATACTTACAGTATATACAATTTTTTAAATGTGTTTATGTGGGATTGCAAATTTCCCCATTTTTGTTTGCGCTTGTTATTGCTAAGCGATGAGTTTGTTTTATTTATTTGCACAGCAAAAAAACAGCAAAGTCCTGAGGAGACTGTAACACTTGTAAGTACAACAGCTATCAAAAAGACTCAATTGGTATAATGTGTTTTTTACCCTGGGATCTAAAACTGCAATAATATTAAATGTAAAACATGTCTGGTAAGCCTGCGAGCAGGGCCCTCTTACTTCTTTGTCTGTCTGTTATTACCAAGTCTTGTTTTTTCATAATTCTAAAACACAACGGAATATGCTGGTGCTATAAAAGTAAATGTCAATAATAATAATACCTTTGGGTAAAACCTTGAAAATTGGTGATTATGAAAACCCGCCGCTTAGTAAATATACAACACTATCTGATGGAAAATGAGGCTGTATATGAAATATTATATGAATTGTATAGATGTTTTACTGGTGTGATTTACATTGTCGCCAGCAGTTGGTTAACTTATAAAATGAATTTTAGGAACTGGTCTTTTTTTTTTACTTTTTTCTCAATTTCCGTGGGACAATGATGCATCGATTTCGATGGTTGATTGCTTATTTTACGACTTCATAGCTCATTGCATACAGCTAATTCACTTCACAAAAAATGACTCGTTTAAATTCTCATTTCAGCTAGTGGACAATCTTTCCTCTTCCAACAATCAATACAGCTTTAAATTGATTATTCAATTGATTATTTAACTATATTATCTAACAGATTTTAAAGGCTGTAAAATAGCAAGTATGTTTAATTATTATGTCCGAATGCATGGTTTCTCAATGTTTTATTTCTCGTGTACATGTCATACCTATAAACACTTACCAAACATCACATTATCTTTCTACATCTTATCAAGCTATAAATCGTAAGTTCTGTAAATATTTTCCCAAATAGTCCATAATGCAAATTGTGTGCAAATGTTTTCCAAACAATCTCTTTTGTTTGAAACTGATTATCAAACCATCCATTTCAATATTTATACATAACAAATAAGAAAACTCACTTTTTGACTGAAATTTGACATTCAAAAGCACCCCTTGAACTCTCTATGCTACCCTTGGGGGTACAAATAACGTAGTCGGTGAACCTCTGAGCTAATGAATATCACCATGAATGTGAATCATAGGCATCCTGCCCTACAGCTGTAACCATCATTCACTGCTCCGATAGGAAACATTTTATTAATTTCAGTGTTTCATTTTCTACTATTATATAAAGAAATATATTGTTCAAACATCTGCAGTTTTCTGCTGCAGCCCCATAATTGTTTGGATTATTTGGAATACTACAGTTCATATTTATTTGTACATGTAGAAAACAATGTTTCATAATTCAGAAACACATATCTAAACTGATTATAATATCAAATGCATTAATTACAACAAAAGAGGCTTATCTATCCATCCATCCAAGATATGTAGTCACAACGCACACCAAGGTATGCGTATATAAGAACGCCACCACACACCCAAGAGTGGTATATCTATTACATATATCACATATGTATAAAGATAACAATTATCTATCACATAAATAGTATGTTTCTCTCTCTCTCTCTCTCTCTCTCTCTCTCTCTCTCTCTCTCTCTCATATATAACACTATACAGTAGCTACCTGTCTGCAGTTTTTATATCTATCACTCTATAACTATCTCATATCTATCTGTCTATCTATCTATCTATCTATCTATCTATCTATCTATCTATCTATCTGTCTGTCTGTCTGTCTGTCTGTCTGTCTGTCTGTCTGTCTGTCTGTCTGTCTGTCTATCTATCTATCTATCTATCTATCTATCTATTTCATATACTGTATACTGTAGAGTACAGTATATGGATATAATGGACTTGATATTTAATTAACTATTTTGTATTGTAATGATGTGGGGTTTATGTGTGAACTTTAAATCGTTGGAAGGTATGTTTTAGAATATAATTTTAGTTAAAGAAAAAAAACAAGATCTGTATAACTTTATATATTACATAGCATAGTATTCACAGCAACCAGTTACAGACATGAAAACAAGGTTCGGGAGTTTGTATTTTGTACCATTATATTTTTCTGCACAAAGAAAGAGAAGGCTCTGTGTACTGTACAATTTGATACTTGTGTCACCAGAAGCCATTCTCAGTAGTTTGATTCTTAATGGTAAGATAACACAATAGGGTCAAACTAAAAGGCTTCCTTATGAAAATTTTATCAGCAACTTTGGTAAATTGCTGTGGGATAGGTGCACTGCTCTCCTGTAGACCTGGAACCTGTTTTAGCAAGGTGCAGGCTGAATGCATTGCATCAGTCCCACAAGTTATTAAGGGCACTCCAATTGAATTAACACCAAATCAAGCCAGTGCACTTAACAATACAAATGCACTTAAGGGATGCCTCAGAATGATTTGTGACTAAAGAAAGTAAAGAAGAGAACGGCCTTCAAGACCACAGAGGTGGTGTTGAGTGTCATATACAGGAAAAGCCATAAGTAGAACTTAGAATACCGGAAAAACCATGAACTTCAGGGGATCTCAAATACCTTAGAGCCAGCTAGAAAGTACATGGACTTCTGCTGTATTAGGAAAACAATTGATAAATAAATTACAGACAAATTTCTTAGTGGCACGGTCTATATTACCTCTGACAATAGAGTAGCTACTCCTGCTAACTTAATGATAGACAGAAAAAATCATATATCGGGTAACATTTCTCATAGTAGAATTTGTCCCTTAAGGTGGCAAGGACAATGAATCTGCTAGAATAAGAAATACGTTTAATAATTGGTCAGAAATGCTATGTTAGCACATAGGATACATGCCAAGTGTAGGATTTCCATGTGACGTCAGCTACGGTTTTCCCTGTACAAATCCCAATTTTTGCTACTAGAAATCTTTAACTCCTAATGGAATGACAATTTCGCCTGACACCTGCATTAATAGTATTAATGGGTGATACTTTTTATCATAGTAACTGGAAAGTGCAACCAAGAGTAAGCGTGACGTCACAAATATAGACAAAATAAATCACTGCTAGAAAAAGCTTTATAAAATATATATTAATCCTTATTATCTCAGATGAAAAGACTTGCTTAGGGAAAATGAAATAGATAAAAATCCAGCACAATGCTCCAATCTTGCTCCAATAATAACTCCTGTGTATTTCCCCAGGAGCTGGATAGTGACTCAATAATCCTGCACTGAATATTCTTTTCTTCTATCAGAGGGCATACATGGAAGAGAAAGAAAGAAAAGGGAGCTTCTCTGTCACCTGGCACTTAGGGAAATTAAAAAGTGACTCCCAAATAGGTAAGAACTTACTTAGCTACTCTCCCAAAATGGCCGGGAACCTCTCAAAAATCAGTTGTCGCTCCTGGCCCCCCAGAAGAGTAGACAAGTCTCTCGGCCGGTGCCGCCCACCTGCACCCCCCACCGCCATCTGCTCCCACCTTCCATAAATGGCCAGTCTGGAGGGAGCTGATGACGCGATTCGCACTGAATCTCGTCATCGTGGCCTCGCCCCCAGCTACACAATGCCGGTAATCTTGGCATTGTGCAGCGGGGGCGGGGCTCTGTTGATGCGATCACATGGCCACGCCGCCTCCCCACCCCCAAAATCGCATCCTCCCAGAAGAGGCAGCCAGATTGTCGGCAAACCTGGGGAAGAGCCATACAGTGATAGAAGTAAACACACAACAAGCTCCATACATAATAAATCACAACCAAAAGTTGTTATTAGGAGAATATCCCCTTCAGGCTATATGCTTACACATCTTGTATAATAATCAGCATATCGCATTGATCAACAGTAACACAAGCAAATGGTCCCACTGCAAAATAATAGCAGTAATCTCTACGTTAATTTAAACAGGTTTTTCTATAAATATATTATTTGTATTACCATCACTTGCTTTTTCTATATATTCAGAGAGCAGCAGAGCATTGGGAATGACTTATTGTAAGTGACAGATATTTCATTTCTATTATTAAAAATATATTAGATTCTGTGAACATGTTTTGCAGATAGCATATTATTTTCAGCTAGAGGGAACAGGGCACTTAGCTGAAATGTTAGAATGTACTAATCACCTTTTTCGTGGTGTAAATTTCTGCAGCTCATCTGTCCCACTGCAACTTGCAGAAATGTAGTCTCACTTCAATATACCTCATATATGCACAATTTATGGCAAGATATCATGTTTCTTCATAGTGCACATTCCGCTTAAAGTATGTTTCAGTATCTGACCCGGTTTGAATCATGCTTATATTCTAACTTATGACATTTCTTAATAAGCAAAGCTGTGACATTGCTCCTGGAATACTCCAGTCTGTATGTCTGTTGTCACTTTCATTGGCCGTGCTTGACTTTGTTTGCTTTGACCTAATGTTGCGATAATTTAACTCCTTGAAACCATTTTATCTCTAATTATATATTCATGTGGACCTGTTGACTTGATGGTACAATCTTCCTCGTCCTGCTATATAATTCTAGGTCAGCCTACACTAGGAGTATCTACATTCTTCTGTGTTGTTCTCCTGATACACTGTTGCTCTGTCATAACAGCAGCCCTTTGCATATAGACTTTATTTTTTGTGGTTGTTTTTATATAAAATAAAAAACATTATTTTTCCAATGCAATTGAGAATTAAGTTAACTTTTCATTATCAAGTGTTTATTTGTAAAGTCATAAGTATAGTCACTGTGCCACCGATTTATAATGTTCTTGGATATCTTTGCAGTTCAGTTCTAAATGGGTAACAATATTCACGAAGAGTGTGCCAAAGACTAAATATCAAAGATATTTAGGTAAAGATACATTTGTGCATGTGTAATTTTGAAATTTTAATCATAACACTGGAGGTAATCCCAGTATCCAAGAAACAAGAGAGACCTGAACTTTATTTTGGATAGAGAACCAACATGCCCACCTCAAGCCAAAAAGTACATCTGATACCAAAGTTATGAGAAAGAGAAAAAATTATGGTTTCTGAATTGTTTGCTTGGATAGCCCATGCAATATAATACATTTGTGTGCCCTGCAATCATGTCCTGAATGTAGCCCTTGATTTATTCAGTATACCCAACACTTCTTGTGACATAGTCTAAAGAAACTTCAGATCTAAATAGGCAGCATAACAATGTTTTTCAAGAATACAAAGTAAAACCTTCATAGACATTGGGTATTGACCAGTTTGTTAATTAATTTATATTATGGGGGAGATGTACTAAGCCGTGGAGAGAGATAAAGTACCAATGACTCGGCTCTTAACTGCCATGTTATAGGCTGTGTTGAAAAATTACAGGTAGGAGCTGATTGGTTGGTACTTTATCTATCTATCTGCACTTTATCCGTCTCTATAAGGCTTATTACATCTCCCCTATATGAGCATATTAATCAGTATTATGCCTTTGTTTTTCTTGTGACAAATAACATTCACAACTATATACAGCAAACATTTTATAACATGTAGATATTTGTTCTTATTATATTAACCTGTTCTTATTTTTTTACTTAAATGAGAAAAACTTAAACATTATTTTATATACACACTGATTGGCCACATTCTAGCATTAGGAAGGATCCCCCTTTGCCCACAGAACAGCCCAAATTATTTCCAGCATGGATTAAAGATGGAAAAAACTTTCCTTAGATATTGTGGTTCATGTTGACGAGATAGCATCATGCTATGCTGTAGAATTGTCAGCTGCACATTCATGCTGCAAATCTCCTGTTCCACCACATGTCTATTGGATTGACTGTGGAAGCCAGTGGAGAACATTGAACTCATGTAATGTTCATGGGATTACTGTAGCTTGACATTACATGTGATTTGATATGTGATTATCATGCTGAATGTAGCCATAACTCTTAATACTAATAATATGAATATTAAGCTTACCCTTATACAAAGTTGTGAACAAATTTATTTTTTAGACCTTACAATCTATGTCGAAAATGGTACTATTCATACAAAGACCTTTAGAAATCCCACGGATGTTAACACCATCATCCCCATAGATAGCCAGCATCACACCCAATGGCTAAAAAATCATCCCGAAAAGTCAATTCCTCAGAGTTAAGAGGGATTGCAGCAATAATGAATTCTGTGAAGAACAGATGATCCAAATGAGAAATGACTTCATACTTCATAGAGAAAGGATACAACTGGGAAGATCTGAACAGGACAATAGAAGAAGCTATGAATAGAAAAAGAACCCATCTTATTGAACCAAGAGAAAATAGAAGAGACAAGGAAACAAAAAATACCAGGGATGAACAAAAGTGGGCAGTCGTTACCAACTATGATGCTCAACATAGACAAATAGAGAAACTGGCTAAAAAACACTGGCATCTACTACATAGAGGGCCTCATTCAGAGGCGGTCGTAGGATGCAAGCGGTTGTTCAGAAATAGGGCGGCCGCTTGCATCCTGAACGGCCGCCTCCATGTCGGTCGTTAGGCTGTGGATTAACACCCACAGCTCTAACGACCACTAAGGGAGATGGTCGCGATGGTCAAGATCATCGCAACCATTGGGGCTTACGACGAGACCCTCGGGTAGGGTCTCGTCAGCCTTAAGCCCCAGGGAGCTTCCTGCTGTGTTTCAGCAGGAAGCTCCCCACTGACATCACTGATGATGTCAGTGGGGCCGCCTCCAAATGGCTAGCGTTCTGGCGGGAACGCCTCCATTTGGGCAGGCACGCAGCCTGCCCGCCCTGCCAACGGAGCGAGCTGTCAATCAACATTGACAGCTCGCTCCGTCTGCTTCGAGCCCGCTAACGACGGATCACCCATCGTTAGCGGGGGCTTGCACATGCGCACGACGAAGCCGACTCCGTCGTGCGCATGCCCTGTGGACCAACATCGAGTCGGTTGCGAGCACTCAGCGCTCGCGACCTACTCTGAATAAGGTCCAGAGACCCTAGTTTAAGGAATATAGTTCCTGAGAAACCGTGTTTTGTATACAGAAGGGCAAAAAATCTAGACTCTATTAGTCAAAAGCACCTTACGGTTACCTTCAAAAAACCTAGTACGGACTAAAGGTTTTCACCAGTGTGGTGTTTGTATTGGATGCAGAAATGTCAAAGACAACCATTCAAAATACAATGAAATAGAAGTGAATGGAGTTAAGATGAAAATCAAGGAGTTAATAACCTGTAACACCCCAAATGTAATCTATTTAGTGGAATGTTCATGCAGCCTTTTCTATATTGGTCGCACAATGAGACCACTAAAAATAAGAATCTCTGAGCATTTGCGGAATGTAAGAAAAGGGCTCCAGACGCACCATTTATCGGATCATTTCAGGATGGAACATAAATGTTCCCCCACACAAATTTGCAGATTTGTGGGTATCAAACATATAAGATCTTCCTGGAGGGATAAGAACATACAAAAAAATCTAGCAAGGGTAGAGATGAAGACCATTTTCAATTGAAAAACCCTAAATCCAAAGGGATTAACTCAGGACTTCAAACTGAAGTGGTTTTTGTGACATCTGTCCCTCTCCCTCCATAATCTATAAACTAGTATAAAATTATTAGGAATGAAAAACCTTTTTTTTTAAGATACTTACCACAACATTCTCATATATTTTTGACTTTTATATTGTTAAATCAATAGAATGGGGTCATAAATACATACATGTACTCTAATGGATCCCACATCGGACAGGCGTTTATATTTTATATCTCCCATTTGTTATATGCTTTCTAGTACACCTGATACCATACAGGGTTTTTATATATTTATCTCCTCTTGTTTTTATGCACTGATTTTCATGTGTTTTCAGATTATGTTTATTAAATGGAACAAATGTTAGCAATGGATTGTTATTACCATGGCAACTGACTCAAAAGAAACAAGTACCACAAAAAGAGCAGGGAAGAACTAAACTACCCATGCATCATCTCTTCTGTCAGGACTTCCGGTATACAAATGTCACTCAGGGAGACATATTGCCTTAGCCAATTGTATACAGGGAACTTAATTAATTAAGTTTCATGGACCAGGGACGTTCGATGACGTAGCTTCTGGTCCGCAGAGTCGCGCTACTTCCGGGATAAGAGAAATGGAAGTTTTAGAGAGACCCCACCACCTTGTGAGGAGCATAGAAGGCATTCATGACCATCCTCGAGATGATAGAGATACACAGTTTAAGTAGTTATCAGCATGCACTACAACTGACGGTTTTCATGAAACCAGAACCGGAAGTGACGTTATCAGCACCCACTATTTAAGGACAGCACAACACACTCTTCTATCTCAGCGGAATCCATCAATTATGACATCTAAAAAATAAAAAAAACATTTTAATTTTATTTACTTTTGGGATTGACCCAGCCATTTATTTAATTGTTGGTAATTTTATATGGACTTTTGCCCACGCTATATTGGGCTATTGTAAGAATAAATTAAGGTTTTACCTGTATGAATTTGGTGCGTGTTGTTGTGGGACTAAAAGCAAAGACACCCAGATGGGATTGCCAACACCATGTTGAGTGTGAGTACCGGTACGCAGATATAACCATCTTGTTTCTGCCATAATAGACACCTATTCTGTATATCCCTGGTTTCTGATAAAAACATATTCCAAAGAAAAGAGCAGTCACTTACTTGGTTATTTGGTAGTATATACAGTGAGACCAGACAGAAAGAAACCTTTACAAGCAACAATTTGCACTTTGTCGTGTAAATTAGGTGCGTTTTCCAGACCTTCTCTGGGAAAAGATAAATTGACACCTGCTATAAACAGCAATAAATCTTGTTAGACCCACATAAATTCAGGACACAGTCTTTTTATTTTAATAATCTGTAGTAGGAATCTTTTGTAAAACATACTACACATTACATGTTATTTTTATCTTCATGTATATATGGAATATCTTGGTCTTATATATGGATATATGGATATAAAGAGAAGCACGTTTAAGAACATCTATGGTACAAAGGGAAAATACGATCTATATATCATCTAAGATAAGTATTCTTCTTTGTACTTCCCTTGTTATATAAAAGACATCCCCGGTTCTCCACACTTTACTTTTTTTCATAAGATGGGTAGTTTGTAGCATTTATTCAATGCTAAATTGGTATTAAGAGGCTTAATGTATGACAAGAAAACATTCCCCACACCGTTACATCACCACCAGAAGCCTATACGACTGACAGGAGACTAGAGGGATCCATGAATTTCTGTTGCTGATATACTTTGAGAATCATCATACCATGCAATGCTTTGCTTTGCTAGTCTTCAATTGCCCCTTTTTAGTGTTTAATATACAGTATTATGCCTCTATTCTTAACCGAGAGGTTTTCTGCTGCTGTAGCCTATCCATTTAAATGTCCCATATGCTGTGCACCCAGAGATGCTTTTCCATGAAACACAAGGTTATTTGAGGTACTGTTGCCTTCCTGTTAGCTTGAACCAGTCTTGTCATTCACTTCTTGACTCTCTCATTACCAAGACATTTTTCCCCCACAGATCTGCCAATCACAGCATCACTTCCTGTTAACTTTAGAGACTGCTGTGTGTGAAGCGCCCATGAGATCAGCAGACTCTAAGCTACTTAAACCACCCCCTCTGCTACTAACAATTATTACACAGTCAAAATTACTTACAGTAGATCAGTTTTCTTCAACGTTTTTGTGTTTGGCCTGAAAAACAACTGAACTATATCTATGCCTGTATGTGTTTATGAATTGAGTTACTGCCACATGATTGGCTGATTAGATATTTGCATTAACAAGCAGGTGTACGTAATAAAGTGGCCTCTGAATATACAGAATTTAGATTTGTGTTTTATGTGCCAGATGACTGTACAGTACATCTACCAAACATAAATGTAAAATTTTAATAAAAAACAAATGTTTAGCTAAATGTTATTAGGTAAATAAACATTTTTTTTAAAATGTAATTTTCCCATATAATTTGCTGCCCCAGCGTAATTTACAATCTCATGTAATGTATATGTGAGAAAAAAAATAGCTCGATTGCTGGGCTGACTTTTCCCTTACAAAAAATGCATCGCTATTTGCGAATAGAAACTAATTTGTTCACATTCTCGATGGCTCTATTAGGATAATTACACAGGCAAGAGTGAAATAATGAAAGAGGTCTTTATACTTTTTACACCGTCCTCTTCATTGGTTAGACCTAAATACACTGTACTTGTAGTGTGATATTTTAGCTAGATTTTTTGGGGGACATCATTGGCTTTCCCTAGTGAATTTTGTTTTGCCATTACAAATATAAAAACATGCCTACAAGGGAAATGTAAACAGCAAAAAGACTACTGCCACTTCAACAAGGAAGCAAAGCTCACGCTTCAACGGCCTGTGAGACACACATTGCAATGGGGCTCTTGTTTCCATTTCTAGTACGTAGCCAAGGTAAAGAGGAAAGGAGAGATTACAACAAAATGTCCAAATCAAATTCTAAATCCTTTATTGAAAGACTGCCGAGACCCCTTCTAAACACAGTTCTCTTTTCACTAAGGAAATTTTCCAAGCATGAAAGTGTTGATTGAAGAGAAAAATAAATTAAAATAGTACTTTATGACCAGGAGTATCTTTATGCTAACCTCCCAGAACACAGTTCCCTCTCCATTAATCTAGCCAGTTTTGCATATTTTGGCTTCTTTATTTAGTAAATCGGTCTTCTCATTTGCAGTCATTTTTCTGTGACAAATTAATAGCATTGGTAGACAAAGCAAATACAGGATATTGTAAAACAAAGAAAGTACACAGATTTGTTGATGTTATATTATCTAAAATTAGCCTTGAAGTGTTCTCCAAGTCTGGTGTTAATGTTTTTTGACCACTGAACTTCACTTAAAAGTCTTATTATTGTAAGCTCAGATCCTGACATATTTATCAAACATATTATTTACAGTACATTATCAGAAAATAACTGAAGAATTACAGTAACAATCATAAATTAGTTTTGGGAAATTTAAATTGTTTAGATGAACTTGTAATTCATGGTGGCTTGATTTTGCTCTATGCAAATTGCTTTAAATTTTTTAAGAAAGACAATACGTTACATTTCAAGTTGTCACTGGGTAAAAGTAAAAACGTATTAAACATTTCAGAGTATGGGAATTTATTTCTATAAGGATATGGGAAATTTAGTTATTTTTCCACGGAGGGTCAAAAATAATTTTTCGTTTAGCTGCCATCAAACTGTTACTCAATCAATAATGAGAGAGAGAGAGAGAGAGAGACTGACTATAGACAGGTAGGTATATTAGTATACGAGGGTTGTTCAAAAAGTAATGCCTCAATGCTCATAACTCTGAAATAATATGCAATATTTTATTTTAAACTTTGTCAGTTTGTAGTTTAATATGTCTGCTAGCTCTATATGTAGTTTTGTTTAGGTAGTCCAAGAAATACCATGGAATCCAAGATGAAACAAAGAGCTGTCATTGAATTTCTGGAAAAAGACAGCTGAAGTGCTACAGAAATCCACAAAATACTGAAAAAAGTGTATGGTGATCGTACAATTGACTATAGCAATGTCAGAAGGTGGATAAAGCGTTTTCAATTGGGAGAATCGTCCATGTGCGACAAACCCCGTGGTGGCAGACCATCAACTGCAGTGACAGTATTGAACCAACACAAAGTCAATGCCATGATTCAGAAATACCGTCGTGTGACCATCAGAGATGTCAGTGATGAACTTGAATGTAGCCATGGCACTGTAAAAACACTAATCAATGATTTGGGATATCGTAAAGTGTGTGCTAAATGGGTTCCAGTGCAATTAACCAGGGATCATAAGGCCCAGAGGGTGGAAGTGTGCAAAGACCTTTTGATCAACTTTAAAGCCAACCCTGAGATGTTTTTGGAAAATGTCATTACAGGAGATGAGACCTGGGTATTCCTTTATGACCCAGAAACAAAGGCCCAATCAAAGCAATGGAAACACCCACGTTCACCTAGGCCAAAACAGTTTAAATCACAGCGATCCGTAAACAAAGTCATGGCCACATTCTTCTGGGATTGCCGAGGTGTTATTCTCATCGATTACTTGGAACCAAACCAATCAATCAACAGTGATCAATACATTATTACACTTAAGAAGCTGAAAGAAGCCATCCACAAAAAAAGGTCAACAATTCCACTGTCAAATGTCATCTTACACCACGACAATGCCAGACCTCACACTTCGATGGCAACATCTGCAGCCATTGCCAAAATGGGGTGGACAATAATGGCACATTCACAATACAGTCATGATTTGGCCCCTTCTGACTTTCATCTGTTTGGCCCTCTCAAATACTGTCTTTTGAAGACATAGAGGTTGTTAAAAACACCATACGGTCCTGGGTCAAACACCAACCACTGGAATTTTTCCAAAGTGGATTCACAGCTTCGGTTGAGAGGTGGAGAAAATGTTTGAGGGCAGATGGTGAATTTTTTGAGTAGAGTCATTCTGTTACTAAGACTTCAAAGTATTTTACTGCAAAATTTCAAATCTGTATCTATAATAAAATTTGATTTGTGAGCATTTAGGCATTACTTTTTGAACAACCCTCGTATATGATAAAGATAGATGATAGATAGACAAATGCATTTATTACTGTTCCCCGAAGATGGATTACATTCCGAAACATTGGAATAAGTGAACATGGTGATTCTATTTCTTACCAGACCAGATGAGTGCCTCTATGGTCTCTATATGATACTGTGTCCTCACAGAAGCAGAGCACCCTCGCAAGTTATGCTATTTGACTGGAGTGCCATCCCTAGGAGTAATATATATATATATATATATATAATATATATATATACACAGTATACATATATTTATATATATATATATACATATATATATATATATATATATAGATTTTTTTTTATTATTATTATTATTATTATTATTATTATTTTGTATGCATGGTGCACACTGGCTTGATTTGCATGTAGCCCACATGGGCAGCTTTTTTTTTACACTGCAATTTAGATTTGGGTTTGAACTTGCCCCTCTCTCTCTAAACTTTTGAAATCTGCCCCACGTGTAGTGCAGCATGGTTTTATCAAGGTACACAGTTACTTGCTCTTTTTTGCTTTGCTACCAACTCATAATTAGACCCATAAGTGTGATTTTATTTATAGCTGTTTATCGTTTTAAAGACAAAAATCACCATACTATGTTATGGCAATGTCAAAATCATTAGATGTTTGCAGATATCGTAGAGAAAAGTGATTTTTCTCTACATTATCTGCTTTCACACATACTGATGTTGGTTTAACCCTGCGTCAGGTGCACCTCTTGGATTCCCAGGTTCGGGTGCAGTGCGCCTGACAGGCGCCTGTTATAAACTCGTCACTGACCTAGGTACAGGAGAGTCCAGGAGTCACGCTGTGAGGTGCAGCCTGCAGCAGGAGGAGAAGAAGAGTCCTGGAATGTAGGAGGGGGTGTGGCCGCACGGCTCTCACTGTGACAGTCAGTTAGAGCCAGCAGCACAGCATGGGACTGGATGTGCTGTCTAAATGGGCTGCTTGGAGAGTCAGCGCGTGGCCCGACTAGCTGAGCTTACTTGCTGTGAAAGCATCCACCTGCGTCACACCTGCATCAGCGCCGCGGCACCCCTACTAGCCACTGCGCACTCTTTGGGAACCGCTGGTATAAAATGTTAAAAAACCTTTCAACTTTGTAAAACATGCTGCATTCAAATAAAGCATTTTTCCAAAGATTACCATCTGTTATCACCATCATAAGATGACATTAAGAGAACAAGTAATGTGGATGTCCATGTTCTGCTGTGATGCTTGCCCAATATGCATGTGGCAACTTTTGGCAGTGAAAACCAGTAAATCTTACAGTGAATCTGTTACAGAACTACAGTGGAAAATAACACTTTTTTTTCTCACCATAGGGCTTTTCTCTCTTTGATAAATACACTATGCCCTGAAAGCTATATATTATTTTGCAAGACTTAATAATAAGCCACCTGTTCAGGTCCTGGAGTCCTGGATTCCCATCTACAGAAGTAAAATATGTGATGCTATCAGCGGCTTGGAGATCTCAATATAGTCTTTTTTTTTTTTTTTTAATAAAGCATGTTTTCCTTTACTGCCACCTTCTATTGCCAACTTAACATGATTGGAGTACAGCAGCTATAATTGTACCACTACTGTCGTTAAATAGGTTATAGCTAGAATCTCCATTCAAAGACTGGGGAAGCTATCCCTGGAGATGGCTCCAACCAGCAAAGTCAGTAGCCTTTGATAAATAGTAAAAGACCCTATCTCTGGAAAAAAATTCTGCAGATAGGGCTTTTAGAGATTTTTATTAATAGTTCACTAATTCACTATAAAACTGATTTTCTATATCATGGTTTATATCACATCTCTATTTTTTATTATAATTCCTTGCAAGTTAGCATAGCTGTTCCTGATATTGCAGTATATGAATGTGCTGAAATGTATATTACAACAATCTCAATGTTTAATTTAACAATACAGTTTACCTGTAGCCAATATTTACAAATATTGATTAGTAGTTTATTTCCCATGAGTTATAAAAAGGGAAAAATAATTGGCAATTTTTATGCCATATTTTTTGTAATATAAACATTCTAAGGAAAAAAAAAAATTTTCTTCTAGGCAAAAAAAACCTGACAAAATTCTGTAAAATCATTGCAAAAACGTCAAATATTTAATATATATAAGATTAAAAGCTCATCTGCCATTTATATTTCTTATGTTATGCTGTATGAGAATTGTATCTGATGGTAGGATGACTTTGTAAATAATGTAAGCTAATGGATATATATGTCTATTTTTTATTATTATTATTATTATTATTATTATTATTATTATTATTATTATTATTATTATCCTTTATTTATAAGATGCCACAAGGGGTCTGCAGTGCCTTACAAAGTAGAAAAACAAACAAAGTATGAATAAAAAAACAGGAAAAAAGTGACATACAATACATAACATTGCAGAACATGGACATAACATCGCTGCATCACCAGTAATAATACTCAAATAGGCAGCAGGGTGGCAGAATCCAAATGTGTGGTGCTTTTGTAGGCAGTGGGGAGGATATGGTGGTAGAAGCATATGAGGGAAGAGGACCCTGCTTGTGAGAGCTTACAGTCTAAAGGAGAGGCAGACAGGGGTGACAAAGTGGAGAGACTGAGCGAGGATCATGGGGCAGTGGGTTAGGATGAGAGCTGGAAGGCTGTGATGAAGAAGTGGGTCTTAAGAATCTCATTTGAAATTTTGTAGAGAGTTGGGGAGTCTAATATGAAGAGGGAAAGAGTTCTCAAGGTGAGGAGCAGCACAGGCAAACTCTTGGAGGCGAGAGTGTAAGGAAGTAAATAGCTGGAAGGAGAAGCGGCATTCATGGGTGGACTGAAGTGGACAGGTAGGAGTGTAAAGGAGATGAGGGAAGCTAAATAGGAAAGGATTGGGTGAGGGCTTTGTATGTTAGTGTGAGAAGTTTCAAATGAGTTCTGAAAGGGAAAAGGAACCTGTGAAGGGCTTGTAGGAGAAGGGAGGCAGATGTAGTGCATCTAGAGAGTAAGATGAGCTGGGCAGCAACATTGAGGATAGATTGTAGCGGAGACAAGTGAGAGTCAGGGGGGCCAGATAGGAGGTTGCAGTAATCCAGTCTGGAGATTATCAATGAGTTAATGAGGGTCTTGGTTGCCTCCATGGTGATAAAGAGTCTAATCCTGGCAATATTTGTGAGTTGGAAATGACAGGACTGTGAAAAGTGCTGGATGTGTGGTTTAAAAGACAGGGAGCAGTCAAGGATGATTCCAAGACAGCACACTCGCGGGCTAGAGGAGATGGTGGTGGTGTCATAGATAAAGAAATTGTGTAGGAAAAATGATACAATTAAAATATATGAAAATATTCAGAACCAACATGATGGTCTATCTACTGAGGCTAATATGTTGGTGGTGCTCCCAAAGAAATTTGTAGTATACACAGAAATACAGTTTGCAAGAGGCAAAAGACTAAAAAAAACTTTTTTAGGCACTCATATCATATATAGATAAAAAAAATTATTAGTGGTAAATGATGGGTATGACTATTATAAAACTTAACCCTTATTTAGGAAACCTTAGGATAAAGTAATATTAGGTATACTCTATATGTTAGAAAGAATCACTTATAGATTCGACATCAAAGTTGTGTCCAATCACAAAAATAATTGCTGACTTGTAAATATAGCGGCTACAAATTCTGAACCCCTTATTGGAGTGAGTATAAAATCAAATACCTAATAGGATATAGCTTTGACACACACTATTTATTGTCTCAAATATAAACATATTAAAATAATGTACTGTATGTCAGAATAAATTCCAAAATGTAAGCCTTATATAAATCATTACGGCGACACACCTGGTCTGCACACTCCAAATTACATAAAATAGATCAGAGGGGAAAAAAATACATATAGCATAGCCCGATTGCTAATTTATCATTTGTGACTTATGCTGTGAAGAGGGAAAAAGTACAATCTCAGTAATCTGCTGCTGAATGGTGCACAAGTTAAACCATGGATATCATATATACAGTATAGAGAGATAGCTGTTTTCAGAGACAGTATGCAATTCAATATTAATTTTAAAAATCTTATGAGAATCGTGACTCCTACATACAGGTAGATAAATACATTATACATCTATGAATACAGAGCTGTATTATGCAATGGTATATAATTAGACACGTTTTTTGACAATATCGTCAGGTTGGACAGGAAGTTCGGACGATGAACGAAAACTACAAACTGGAGCGCGCATTTGTAGTTTTTGTTCACTGTTATGCCTCACAAACTGAACGATTTTCTGAACAATTTGTCGTTAACGACAAATCTTACAAAAAATTGTCCCGTGTGTACGCACCATAAGTACCATGTTTTGTCTATGCTTTTACTTTACATTGTTTCAAAAAGTTGTGCGTGCAAGCTATTAACACTACTAAAAAAACAATAATAAAAGTAAATGTCATATGACACAATAAGAAAATAGTGTTGTATCTCACACTGCAATGCTGGGCATACAGTGTCAC
Organism: Taudactylus pleione; assembly: GCA_031769625.1. NCBI lineage: Eukaryota > Metazoa > Chordata > Amphibia > Anura > Myobatrachidae > Taudactylus > Taudactylus pleione. Next base: position 1,429,435 of record JAUIMM010000756.1, on the reverse strand, counting down.
TGACAGATAAAATGGCTGTGAGATATATCACAGTGTATGGCCACATGATATCTGGCTTCCTCCCCTGGGAGGAAACATGTATTTGCAAAACACTAGCCCCTGGGTATGCAACAGCTCTACAAAAGAGTGCACAATCAGGCTGGAAAGTGCCACAGGCCTAGCCAGGAAGTAGTCACCTTAGGAGAACAACAGGTGACGGTGCCTCCTACTCATCAGTAAGTTGGACAGACAGTCCAGAAACCATTCATTTTCACTGGCAAAATTGTGGATTTATCACCAAGACTATTTCCCACCTACAGTGGAGATCATTCATAAGGAGCTGTTTGAACTATTACATTGTTTACAACACAGAGACCTATAGAATTTAAATCATCCAAAGATACCCACTTGTACTACTCTCACTTATACTGAGTATGTCTTGGAACAAATTCCCACACTGCTTCCCTCCTGGGCCTTACCAAAAGCACCTCTACCAAACACCCAACCATCTACAATTGTCCCCCATAGCAATTTGATGATCAACAAACCAGTTGTCTGTACTTATATAGAAAAAAAAAGTCCCTCGGTTTAGGGGTCTGTTTGTTCGGGCTAATCTCTTGAGTCACTGGATGGATTTTGATAAACTTTTCATGAATCTATACAGCATTACTTGAGGAAAGTTTAGGTGTATGAACCATTCATCTGTGACAAAAAGGAGCCGAGGAGTGATGGTTTTAGTGAAGCAAGTCACAGAAAAAAATCATGCACCAAGCTGCTGTATAGGTGTTTGCCAGGGTGCTGAAACAGCAAGAGAGCATCTAAAACTGAGGCTTGGAATAAAGCATGTCACGGAAAAAACTGTTGTACTGTGTGAGTGACTGACTGTTGCTACTGCAGGGCCGAGGACTGCACTCTGATTGGTTCTCTGAGACAGTGAGAACCAATCAGAATAGCAATGTGCCCTGTTGCTTAGCAGCAGCCTAGAGAGAGGAGGGAGTCAGGGACTAAGCTGGGTCATGTCTGAGGCAGACAATGAATGAGAGACAGCCTCCATCAAACCCATGGAGATACCCTGATGCAGACAAAGTAGTCAGGAAGAAGCCAGGGGAGGCATAGCTATCAGGAATATAAAAAGTATACAACCATCGGAACACCATCTAAGGATTTCCATTTGATGGTGGCAAACATCGGATCGCCACCATCACCATCAACACTACCATCAGAACAAAAACATTCATATTTAGTAACCATTTAATTCCAATGTCCATCCCTATGCTATACCTGCAGGCGGACTCTGGCCACCACTCCTCCACTGTGAATTGCTCCCTCTTCAGTGTGATGTTCCCGCTCAGCCACATGCCCTCGGTGAACAGGAGGCACCTCCCATAGAAGTCAGTGCTGTACTCGGGCAGGGGCACCATGTAAGGAAGCTCAACAGGAAGCCCAGAAAATACCGAGTACATTGTGCAAAGAGGATATTGCTCAACGCCATGTTCGGCAACAGAAGAGAGGTGCGTATGGAGGCTGCGGAAATATGCACAGGTGCCCCAGCCCCGGTGACATGGTGCTAATAATGCTTACGGTTGCTGCAATAGGAATCTCTAATTCATGATTCTCCTGCCTTTCCCAGCACATCCCAATGGCTGGGCCCCAGCCAGCTGCAGGGAAGCAACAGTGGGAGTTGTGGTGACACTGGTGAGATGCTGGGGGCAGGAGTGAGAAGCATGGGGTTGTGGTGACATGTAGGGGACTGTGGTGACATGGCGTGGGGTGTTATGAGATGCAGGGGGCTGTGGTGAGATGAAATTACTCCTGTGCGAAACTGGGGCGAGTTGCTAGTATTTCCATATAAGTCTCTCCCTAACCTGCAGCTGGTTTTTGTCTTTTCTCCTATACCAAAGCATAATCAGATCTATATGACAATACATATAGGTACCATGGTACATCTAGGAAGGTAATTAGACATTTTTACAGAATATTGAGCAGCGGTTTATGTATGGTTTAATTTAGTTGTATTTGTGTGGCTGTATGTAGGGTTGAATTAGATTGGGGATTAGTAATGTTGACATGCTCTGCTGAATGAGTTTCAGGGAAAGTTAGGGTACTGTAGATTCCCCAGCATTAAGAAGTATTACTTTTTGGTATAAACAATAACCTACCAGGTGTTAAAGGAGTACTGCAATTTTATCTGCTATAAACTTTTATTGTTTGAACAAAATTTGTCTGGTTATCTCCATAATTTAACATAAAAAACCCAAATATATACTGTACCTCATCTGCCTTTCTGTGAGATTTTAAAAGTTGACTGATACCCAATATTGAACTTCTGTTCAAATATATAAATGACATGTTTATTCACCCATACAGAGCCCTTGCAGTGTAATTGTGTTGCTTTCATGGGAAAAGTACACAGGACCTCATTCAGAGCCACTCGCAAAATGCGGGTGCTCACTCTGAATGAGAGCGGCCGCTTCTATGTTCTGAGCCGGCCTCCTGGCCGCTCGCTAGGCTGTGGGTGACCACCCACAGCTTTAGCAAGCAGCCAGGTTAATGGTCGTGATGGTCAAGACCATCGCGACCATCGGGGCTTGCGACGAGACCCTTGTGGTAAGGTCTCGTCTACCGCAAGCCCCAGTGAGATTTCGGCTGTATTAGAGCCGGAAGAACACCACTGACATCACGAGTGATGTCAGTGGAGCCACCCCCAAATGGCAGGTGTTCCGTCGGGAATGCCTCCGTTTGTGTAGCCACCCCCCCACCCCCCCTTCAAAACGGGGTGAGCTGTCGATCACCATCGACAGCTACCCCTTTTGTAGTGAGTACCGAAGCGAGAGAATTTCTCTCTCGCTCCGGGGCTTGCGCATGCCCATTGCGGTCGCTGCGCGTGTGCAAGGCCTCCACATCGACCCGCTTGCGAGCGAACAGGCGCTTGTGAGCGGGTCTGAATGAGACCCTCAGTCCACCACATCTACACAAAAGCCATAGGAGTTTCTCTGCGCCGACTCCTGGTGGACCCCCTCTACAATCAAGAAAAGAATAAGCTTGGTGGAGGCACTGTCAGAAAAAGAAATATACAGATTAGAATTGTGCAACATTGTATGACCCTGTCACCCAGGGCTGCCATCAGAAATCATGGGGCACGGTACCAATGAAAAAGGCAGGGCTCCCCACCTCCTTGGTTCTTACCTCCCTCCCCTCCCCAAAGGCCTGATGGATGCAAAGGTGTGGGGTTGAGCTCTGGTGTGTGTGTGTGTGTGTGTGTGTGTGTGTGTGTGTGTGTGTGTGTGTGTGTGTGTGTGTGTGTGTGTGTGTGTGTGTGTGTGTATATAGAATTGTTAAGCAGTAGATTTAAAACATTTTAGAATGTTTGCCTTTAAAGATTAAAAAGGAACAATTGATTTTTTTTTTTAAATGAAAAAGCCTAATGATTTACAACAGAATACTGTACTTACCTGCCATTCGGAGGTTTAGTTACTTTATGTAGTGTGGAATACAGCACGGACATGGCAAGGGGGCAGAGGCAAACATGGGGAGAGGCACACCTTGGTAAAAGGGACAGAGGTGCATGTAGGACACAAAAACACAGATAGGAAGGGAGCAGAGTCAAAAATGGGAAGCAAGCAGAGCAAGAGATATGGAGAGGGGGCAAAGGTATAGGTGTGGGGGAACAGGGGCACAGATATGGAGACACATATGAGGAGAGTACAGAAATAGAGATTTGGGGAGAGGGGACCGAAGCAGGATTCAGGAATAGCACATGGGACAAATAGTATAGGAAGGGGAGGGGGAGAGACAGGATTCAGCTATAATAAAGGGGACAGTGGGGCAGATTGTATAGGAGGGGGAGGGGGAGAGGCAGGATTCAGGCATAGTAAAGTTGACAGTGGGGTAGATTGTATAGGAGGGGGGGCAGAGGAAGGATTCAGGTATAGTACAGGGGACAGAGAGGCAGATGATATAGGAGGGGTAGAGGCAACTCTCTATATGCACCACGGTTATTTTCCGACATTTCCTTCCTCAGTGCAGTGCACACAATATCTGGCCAATTAGAGCAGGGGGGAGGAGAGAAGCCGAGCTGAGGGTGGAGCAACTATGGAGGCAGAGATGATTGGTGAAGTAACTTACACTTACAGTATTTGATGGGGTTCTGTCTGTGAGAGGGGGCCCAGTGCTCCTAACTTTATCATATAAGTTGGTCCTCCTGAAGCTGCTCCTGAATAAGCAAGACACTGGTGCCGGGTATGTGTGCGATGATCATGCAGCACTGGCCAGAGAGTTCATTAATGAATGAGTTATCACACACTGCTGAGCTGTGTGTGATGACTCATTCATAGAACTCTCCACCTAGCAGCCTCAGCTGTCCTGTATGAGGGTGATACATTAGCAATTAACTCTGCCTGCTGGCGGCTGGGCCCCTCAGCTGTCCGGGCCCGGTACAGGAGTGCTGGCTGTCCCTCCCTGATGGTGGCCCTACTGTCACCTATACTAACAACAGGTGAGTAAGTATTTTGTTCGCCAGGTGGGTTAGGTGGCCAAGCCTCACAACGGTGCTGGAAAGGTAAAGTGAAAACCTTAAGTTACCTTTCCAAGAGCTGTAGGGAGTGGGTCTGGCGCACGCCAATGTGCATGCACACGTAGGTCATGTATGCGGTAACGTGCACACTGGTTCCTGCCCCTTAGCTCAGTTTTTACCTCAGCTGCAGGGATGGAGGATTCTGTGTCTCTCTATCACAGACACTCTCTGTTTGTCCCCATCTCTAAGCAGTATGTCCAGACACCCTAAAAAGAGGCTGATAGAGGACAATGAGGAGAATATCTCCTCAGAGGAAGTTGTATTTAAAAGAAAAAAGTTTTGTCCCTCTCAGTTCAGAGGACAATAGGAACAGTTCAGAGACTGAGGGAGTACACCCCAGTGTTAAGTCTCTTTCCTGCATTTACACATGATAAAGTGAGGAAAAGTAACTCCAAAAAGAAACATTTGGATAATCTTCTCCACTCAGGGAGAAACATCTCCTTTTCTGGTATTGCCCGTAGCTGGAATATCTCCATGGTGCATAGTAAAACACCATCTCCTGCCCAGGGCTGGCATTATTTCTCTACTACTGACTGGCAGCACTCAGGATCCAGCAGTGTTCAGTACCTTATACTCATAACTACAACAAATCTAATTTTCCCTCTGTGGATTTGGAATCTGGCCAGAACATCTGTGTCCTCTAGAAGAGGTGAGTTTATTGACCTACAGGTGGTCAGAGTGGCATTGGCAGGTAGAAAGCCACTAAATAAATTATACACTAGATAAATGCTCAGAGGTTTAACAGTTTGCCCAATTAGCATTTTTATAACCACCCTCATAAAAGAGGATGAATGGTTTTCCGTAACCATACTAGTATACCTGACATTCCCGCCCTCTTTGCCAAGGAGATTGAACGGGCACTTTGTTCACTCACTGGGGAATAGGGCCCAACGTGACACTACCGACAAACTTTTGATAAAAATACAGCTTAAGGTTTCTGATGCAGTAGGTCCCCTCCTTTTTTTGTCCTAGACAAAGTAAAAAAAGAATGGAGAGTCTAGTGGCTCCTTAGGCTCCTTTGTGGCCTCCAAGTCCGCTCTCCTTAAAGCAGAGCCACTTTAATAATCTAGCTGGAGCAAGCCTAACTAGCCTAGCCCCTATGCATTTAGATGTCCCTAATCTCATATTTGGCCCAGAGTTCAACAAAGCTAAGATCCATTATAAGGCCCGGAAGTCCATTTCGGATCTTAGGAGCCACCAGTCCTCTAGAAATCCCTTTTCCCAAAAAAGTTGAAACTGCAACAGAGGAGTGAGTTTATTAGAGCAACTATCAGGTATGTGGTAGTCTACCCACCAGCTGTTTCTAGGTGGCAAGCCTCCCAAGAAGGAATTTGCAGGAATCTATGATCTGCAAATTTTCTTTGTTCTAAGGAATAGGATTACCACCTAGGAACAGTTTTTGCCCAACCCACCCTATTCCTTGCTAGGTCTATTAGTTTTTCTTACCTAGGGCTGTGCTAATCCTATAATTTGGTTCCATCGATTTGCAGGTGCTCCATAAACTCAGAGGAGACAGCAGTCACAACCACCTAAAGAAACAAAGTGACCCCAGTTTCATTTACACTCCATTGCCTGAATTGACCAGATCTTACCTAGTTCTGAGACTTCCACCGTTATTACAAACTGCCCTTCCTACCTTTTCTAATTTTTACCAGTTCTTGTTGGATTTACTTTGTCTCAAGTTATCAGTAAACACCTTCATGTTGAATCTCACTGTTCCCTGTCATTGTTCGTTATGAATTAGACAATTGGTGTTTTCTTCTTTCTATTGTTCTATGGGCCTGATTCAGAATTGGGAATAAAGTGAAATATCTCTCTCAACTGATCATCTTGGTGATACCATGCTGCACTGCAGGTGGGGCAGATTTAAAATGTGCAGAGAGATTTAGATTTGGGATGAATGTTTCCAAACTAACATCTAAATTGTAGAGTAATAATAAAGCTGTGCAGTATTTGTGGGCTACATGAAAAAGCAGCCAGTATTTACCACACATGTATAAAAATGCATGTATTTATTATACCTCTTGCATTGCTATACGGTTTGTTCAGGTTCACAGTTGAGAGAGATATCTCTCTCTATTCCCAACTCTGAATCAGGCCCTACAGTATGTTGGGATTGCCATTGGCATGATCTGCGTGCACCTCAGGGCGCGCCTGACCCACTTTCTAGAGCTGTTGGAAAGGTAAGTGAAAGTTTTCACTTTACCTTTCCAGTGCCGTCAGGAGGCTTGGCCACCTAACCCACCAGCTGTTGCTAGGTGGCAATCCTATTCTCCTGAAGGAAAAAGTTTGCAGATCGTAGATTTTTAGCGAAATCCTGTTTTCATTATTACACTATTCACCATTTAGTGTGATGTTTAAATATATCAATTAAAAGGAGGAAATAAAGTAAACCACAATAAATCAACAGTAGGACATGTCATAGCATACAGCTGATAATTTACAGTAATGATAGTTTATTTCATATTATAAGATATATTTCCTTCCTGTACAATGCATTTGCTTGGTTGACAATTACAGTATTCAGTATTCAATCTGTAGCTGGTACTGAAGGCCATGGTGGCTTATGTCAGACTGGGAAGAAGCTGGAAAGGTAAGCAGTGTAATATAAGAAAATGGCCCTCACAGGGCACCCAGATATCATCTCATATAGCGCTCTATGTTTTCATCATTTCTCACAATTGCAGTAGATAAATCACTGTTTTCAGCTAGTCAGAAACAGGAACATTATTAGGTTTATTGTGTAAGCACAAATATTAGGCTTCAAAACAACTATTCTTTCTTGCGTATAGTATTTTGTTAACAGATGGATATGTGGGATTCATTTATTCTTTACATTCTTTTAAAAAGAAAACTGTTTTTATTTATGTGGCCTAATATAGTGCAAGCTTTCTCCCACCATTCTGCAGAGGATAAGAGTGCATTTCAGTGAGCCCAGTATATTTGAGTAGTGTAATTGCCCCTCCACCAACCCTCTCATCTTTGTTAGGTCTCTCAGGGGCCTATTCATCAACACTAAATGGCCCGGTAACCATGCGGAAACGCTAGTTTCCACATATTTTAGTTACAGGGCCGTTCATCATCAGGGGGCCGAAAAGGACCCTTGATATTCAGCAAACTCCGAAAACTGAAAGTTTTGGAGTTTGCATCCGAGAACAAGCGCCATCTTCAGCCTGCACTTGTTCTCGGATCCCCGCTCCTTCCTATGGGAAGGAGTTCCGGGGATGTGAGGAGGACTCCTAGCGGATCCCTCCGCCACCTCCTCACTACCTCCCCGGTGGCTGTGCGCATTCGCAGCCATGGCTCACACGTTGCATAGCTGGGTGACGGGGAGGAGGTAAGTAAATGCAGCTACATATGTAGCTGCGATACTAACAGAGGGTACAGCTGCTTTTCGGAGCAGCTGTCCCCTCATTGGAGCAGTGATGAATTGCTCCAGTGCAAAGTTCCCCCGCTGCGAGTTGGATTCTTAACTATCCCTTGCGGCGGGTTCAATGCTTCATCATTGGAGGCCATACAGCCTTAGATGATGAACAGGCCCCTCAGTAACAAGCACTAGACTGGCCGACATACAGCAGTGAGACTGGCGTTGGGGTGAACTAGCTTCTATTGCCAGCCTCGCTCTTGTACATCAACCTTTACAGAGCTTTTGATTTTTACTTATTGGGAGTAGAGATGAGCGGGTTCGGATTTCTGAAATCAGAACGCCCCCAAGCCCCCCCGATTCGAGTCGTATCCGAGTCAGGCTCGACTTTTCCCGCCTGACTCGGATCTGAAATCGAGGCAAAACATCATCATCCCACCTTCCAGATCTCACGGGTTTTGGATTATATAAAAGGTCCCCGCATCGGCGCCATTTCTCACTCTGGCTGTGAACAGTGAAGAGGGAGGGTGGGAGCTAGGGCTGGCTGGGCTGTGTTGTGCTGCTGTTGTCCATAGGGGCTGTGTCCACTCAGTCCATAGGGGCTGACTGGCCTGTGTTGTGCTGCTGTTGTCCATAGGAGCTGACTGGGCTGTGTTGTGCTACTGTCATAGGGGCTGGCTGTGCTGTGTTGTGCAGTCAGTTGTCCATAGGGGCTGTGTCCACTTCAAAGTCTATAGGGGCTGGCTGGACTGTGTTGTGCAGTGTCCCATAAAGGCTGTAGTCCTAGAGGGGTGCTGTAGTGTTGTCCAGGGGTGATCTGTCCATCAGGGGTGCTCCCACAAAGTGCACTCCAAAAAAAATGTAATTTTTTTTCTGTGTTTGTGAATTGTGTGCGCAGTAGCCACACATGCATCAACAAAGTAATGCCAAGCGAGCACCTGTGTCATAAGCAAAGGGCCGGCTGGCTTGACCGTTAAAGGGTGCTGTAACCCCCAAAGTGCTCTTCAAACAAAATAAAAAATTATTTTCTGTGTTTGTGAATTGTGTGCACTGTGGCTGCAAGTACATCAACAAAGGAGCAGCGCCAAGCGTGCGCCTGTGTCATAAGTAAAGGGCCAGCTGGCTTGTCCGTTAAAGGGTGCTGTAACCCCCAAAGTGCACTCCAAAAAAAATGTAAAAAATTTTTTTTGTGTGTTTGTGAATTGTGGGTCTGATTCAGACCAGCTCGCGAGCGCTGAGCACTCGCAAGTGGGTCGATTTTGGCCAAGTGCACATGCGCACGAGGGAGCCGGCTCCATCATGTGCATGCACGAGACCCGCATAGTGACTTGCAAGCCATCGTTATGGGTCTCGCTACAAAGGGGGCATGCTGTTGATGTTGAGTGACAGCACGCCCCCTTTGGTGGGCGTGCCTGGGGCGCTGCTGCCCAGATGGAGGCATTCCCATGGGAACAAATTATATCAGTGGGAGTATTTTTGGCTCTGATAGAGCCAAAAGCACTCCAGGGCTTGCGGCAGATGAGACCCTACCACAAGGGTCTCGTCGCAAGCCCGATGGTCGCGATGGTCTTGACCATCATGACCATCTTTTTGGTCGCTCGCTATAGCTGTGGGTGGTCACCCACAGCTATGCGGGCGGCCAGGAGGCTGCTCTAAAAAAAGAGAGGGAGGGCACTGATTCAGAGCGAGCACTCTGAAAAAGCGTCCGGCTCTGAATCAGGCCGTGTGTGCGCAGTAGCCGCACGTGCATCAACAAAGTAGCGCCAAGAGAACGCCTGTGTCATAAGTAAAGGGCCGGCTGGCTCGTCTGTTAAAGGGTGGTGTAACCTCCAAAGTGCACTCCAAACAAAATAAAAAATTATTTTCTGTGTTTGTGAATTGTGTGCACTGTGGCTGCAAGTACATCAACAAAGGAGCAGCGCCAAGCGTGCGCCTGTGTCATAAGTAAAGGGCCAGCTGGCTTGACCATTAAAGGGTGGTGTAACCCCCAAAGTGCACTCCAACAAAAATAAGTAATTATTTTCTGTGTTTGTGAATTGTGTGCGCTGTAGCCGCACGTACTTCAACAAAGGAGCAGCGCCAAACGTGCGCCTGTGTCGTAAATCAAGGGCCAGCTGGCTTGACCGTTAAAGGGTGCCGTAACCCCCAAAGTGCCTTCCAAACAAAATAAAAAATTATTTTCTGTGTTTGTGAATTGTGTGCACTGTGGTTGCACGCGCATCAACAAAGGAGCAGTGCCAAGCGTGTGCCTGTGTCCCCTAAGTCTGTTAAAGTGTGGTGTAACCCCCAAAGTGCCCTTCAAAAAATGTTTTTAATTCTTCTTTTCTGTGTTTGTGTGCACCTTAGCCACACATATATATCAATCAATATAACATAAATGGAGGACCAAACTATGGGTCTCACTGAGACCCGCTCGCGAGCACAGGCCACTCACAAGCGGGTCGATGTTACCCCAATGTGCATGCGCACAACGGAGGGAGCTCCATCATGCGCATGTGCGAGACCCGGACAGCGACAGCCAAGCTGTCGCTCCGGGTATCGCACCAAAGGGGGCGTGCTGTCGATGGTGGCTGACAGCACGCCCCCTTTGGTGGGCGTGCCGGGGGCGTGGCTGCCAGACGGAGGCGTTCCCATGGGAATGCCTACCGTCTGGGTCCGGCCCCACTGACATCACTAGTGATGTCAGTGGGAGTGATTTAAAATCACTCCAGGGCTTGCGGCCATGAGACCCTACCGCAGGGTCTCGTCACAAGCCCGATGGTCGCGATGGTCTTGACCATCGCGACCATCATCATGGACGCTCGCATAAGCTCTGGGTGTTAACCCACAGCTATGCGAGTGTCCAAGAGGCCGCTCCATTTTCAGGTAGGAGGGCCCTGATTCAGAGCAAGCGCTCTGGTCAGAGCATCCGGCTCTGAATCAGGCCCTATGTCCCCTAAAAATAAAATAGCAAAAGATCAAGAACCACTTCCTCCTAGTGCTGAAGTTGCTGCCACTAGTCATGACATAGATGATAAAATGCCATCAACATCGTCTGCAAAGGTCGATGCCCAATGTCATAGTAGAGGGCATATAAAATCCCAAATGACATAGTTCAGGAAAATTACCTTAAAAAAACATTTAAATAATCTGAGGAGAAACGTAAACTTGCCAATATGCCATTTACGACACAGAGTGGCAAGGAATGGCTAAGGTCTTTCCCTATGTTCATGACTAGTGGTTCAGCTTCACATGATGATGGAAGCTCTCCTCCTGCTACAAAAATCAAATGAGTTAAGCTGGCAAAAGCACAGCGAAGAACTGTGCGTTCTATGCGTTCTAAGAAGACATCACAAATCCCCAAGGAGAGTCCAAGTGTGGTGGCGGTTGCGATGCCTGACTTCCCAGCACTGGATGGGAAGAGATGGCTCTTTCCACCATTTGCATGCCCTCTGCAAGTGCTGAAAGGAGCACCCACAGTCCACTTGCTGATATGCAAATTGAAGATGTCACTGTTGAAGTGCAACAGGATGAGGATACTGGTGTAGCTGGCAATGAGGAGGAAGTTGGCAAGGAGGATTCTGATGGTGATGTGGTTTGTTTTAATCAGGCTCTGGGGGAGACAGTTGTTGATGAAAAAGCCCATCATGGTCATGCCTGGCAGAAGACCAAACATTCTACCTCTTTGGTCTGGCAATATTTCTATCCAAATCTGGACAACAACTGTCTTGCCATATGTACCATATGTAAAGGTGAAATAAGTAGGGGTAGGGACGTTAACCACCTAGGAACATCCTCCCTTATGCGTCACCTGCAGAGCGTTCATAAAAAGTTACTGTCAAGTTCAGAAACTTTGGCTAAGACCATAAGCAGTCCAGGGACACCTAAATCCCGTTGTCCTGTTGTATCCAAGCACCTGCAAACCACACCATCAACTCCCTCCTCGTCAATTTCCTCCTTAGTGAGGATCGGAAGTAGTCCTGCAGGCCATGTCACTGGAATGACTTACTCTCCTATCCGGGATTCCTCCGGAGGATCCTGAATTGCTATGCATACTGCTGCCACTGCTGCTGTTGCTGCTGGGAGTCATTCATCATCCCAGAGAGGAAGTAGGAACACCACTACTTTTACTAAACAATTGACCCTCCAACAGTCCTTAGCGAGGAGGATGAAGTTTGACAGCAGTCATCCTGAAGCAAAACGTATAACTGAGGCCTTGACTGCTATGTTGGTGTTAGACGTGCATCCGATATCCGCCATTAGTGCAGCGGGATTTAGACAATTGATGGAGGTAGTGTGTCCCCGGTTCCAAATCCTGTGTAGATTCCACTTCACTAGGCAGGTGATACCGAGACTGTACAGAAACGTCAGAAAAAGTGTCCTCAGTGTCCTGAAAAATGTGGTTGTACCCAATGTCCACTTAACCACGGACATGTGGACAAGTGGAACAGGGCAGACTAAGGACTATATGACTGTGACAGCCCACTGGGTAGATGTATCACCTTACACAGCAACAACCGCAGCGTCACAAGTAGCAGCATCTCAGAAACGCCAGCTCATTCCAAGGCAGGCAACACTGTGTATCAGTAAGTTGCACACCACCGACAACCTCTTAGAGAAACTGAGGGAAGTCATCGCCCAGTGGCTTACCCCACTTAGACTCTCTTGGGGATTTGTGATATCTGACAATGTCACCCACAGCTATGCGGGCGGCCAGGAGGCTGCTCTAAAAAAAGAGAGGGAGGGCACTGATTCAGAGCGAGCACTCTGAAAGAGCGTCCGGCTCTGAATCAGGCCGTGTGTGCGCTGTAGCCGCACGTGCATCAACAAAGTAGCGCCAAGAGAACGCCTGTGTCATAAGTAAAGGGCCAGCTGGCTCGTCTGTTAAAGGGTGGTTTAACCTCCAAAGTGCACTCCAAACAAAATAAAAAATTATTTTCTGTGTTTGTGAATTGTGTGCACTGTGGCTGCAAGTACATCAACAAAGGAGCAGCGCCAAGCGTGCGCCTGTGTCATAAGTAAAGGGCCAGCTGGCTTGACCATTAAAGGGTGGTGTAACCCCCAAAGTGCACTCCAACAAAAATAAGTAATTATTTTCTGTGTTTGTGAATTGTGTGCGCTGTAGCCGCACGTACTTCAACAAAGGAGCAGCGCCAAACGTGCGCCTGTGTCGTAAATCAAGGGCCAGCTGGCTTGACCGTTAAAGGGTGCCGTAACCCCCAAAGTGCCTTCCAAACAAAATAAAAAATTATTTTCTGTGTTTGTGAATTGTGTGCACTGTGGTTGCACGCGCATCAACAAAGGAGCAGTGCCAAGCGTGTGCCTGTGTCCCCTAAGTCTGTTAAAGTGTGGTGTAACCCCCAAAGTGCCCTTCAAAAATGTTTTTAATTCTTCTTTTCTGTGTTTGTGTGCACCTTAGCCACACATATATATCAATCAATATAACATAAATGGAGGACCAAACTATGGGTCTCACTGAGACCCGTTTGCGAGCACAGGCCACTCACAAGCGGGTCGATGTTACCCCAATGCGCATGCGCACAACGGAGGGAGCTCCATCGTGCGCATGTGCGAGACCCGGACAGCGACAGCCAAGCTGTCGCTCCGGGTATCGCACCAAAGGGGGCGTGCTGTCGATGGTGGCTGACAGCACGCCCCCTTTGGTGGGCGTGCCGGGGGCGTGGCTGCCAGACGGAGGCGTTCCCATGGGAACGCCTACCGTCTGGGTCCGGCCCCACTGACATCACTAGTGATGTCAGTGGGAGTGATTTAAAATCACTCCAGGGCTTGCGGCCATGAGACCCTACCGCAGGGTCTCGTCACAAGCCCGATGGTCGCGATGGTCTTGACCATCGCGACCATCATCATGGACGCTCGCATAAGCTCTGGGTGGTAACCCACAGCTATGCGAGCGTCCAAGAGGCCGCTCCATTTTCAGGTAGGAGGGCCCTGATTCAGAGCAAGCGCTCTGGTCAGAGCATCCGGCTCTGAATCAGGCCCTATGTCCCCTAAAAATAAAATAGCTAAAGATCAAGAACCACTTCCTCCTAGTGCTGAAGTTGCTGCCACTAGTCATGACATAGATGATAAAATGCCATCAACATCGTCTGCAAAGGTCGATGCCCAATGTCATAGTAGAGGGCATATAAAATCCCAAATGACATAGTTCAGGAAAATTACCTTAAAAAAACATTTAAATAATCTGAGGAGAAACGTAAACTTGCCAATATGCCATTTACGACACAGAGTGGCAAGGAATGGCTAAGGTCTTTCCCTATGTTCATGACTAGTGGTTCAGCTTCACATGATGATGGAAGCTCTCCTCCTGCTACAAAAATCAAATGAGTTAAGCTGGCAAAAGCACAGCGAAGAACTGTGCGTTCTATGCGTTCTAAGAAGACATCACAAATCCCCAAGGAGAGTTCAAGTGTGGTGGCGGTTGCGATGCCTGACTTCCCAGCACTGGATGGGAAGAGATGGCTCTTTCCACCATTTGCATGCCCTCTGCAAGTGCTGAAAGGAGCACCCACAGTCCACTTGCTGATATGCAAATTGAAGATGTCACTGTTGAAGTGCAACAGGATGAGGATACTGGTGTAGCTGGCAATGAGGAGGAAGTTGGCAAGGAGGATTCTGATGGTGATGTGGTTTGTTTTAATCAGGCTCTGGGGGAGACAGTTGTTGATGAAAAAGCCCATCATGGTCATGCCTGGCAGAAGACCAAACATTCTACCTCTTTGGTCTGGCAATATTTCTATCCAAATCTGGACAACAACTGTCTTGCCATATGTACCATATGTAAAGGTGAAATAAGTAGGGGTAGGGACGTTAACCACCTAGGAACATCCTCCCTTATGCGTCACCTGCAGAGCGTTCATAAAAAGTTACTGTCAAGTTCAGAAACTTTGGCTAAGACCATAAGCAGTCCAGGGACACCTAAATCCCGTTGTCCTGTTGTATCCAAGCACCTGCAAACCACACCATCAACTCCCTCCTCGTCAATTTCCTCCTTAGTGAGGATCGGAAGTAGTCCTGCAGGCCATGTCACTGGAATGACTTACTCTCCTATCCGGGATTCCTCCGGAGGATCCTGAATTGCTACGCATACTGCTGCCACTGCTGCTGTTGCTGCTGGGAGTCATTCATCATCCCAGAGAGGAAGTAGGAACACCACTACTTTTACTAAACAATTGACCCTCCAACAGTCCTTAGCGAGGAGGATGAAGTTTGACAGCAGTCATCCTGAAGCAAAACGTATAACTGAGGCCTTGACTGCTATGTTGGTGTTAGACGTGCATCCGATATCCGCCATTAGTGCAGCGGGATTTAGACAATTGATGGAGGTAGTGTGTCCCCGGTTCCAAATCCTGTGTAGATTCCACTTCACTAGGCAGGCGATACCGAGACTGTACAGAAACGTCAGAAAAAGTGTCCTCAGTGTCCTGAAAAATGTGGTTGTACCCAATGTACACTTAACCACGGACATGTGGACAAGTGGAACAGGGCAGACTAAGGACTATATGACTGTGACAGCCCACTGGGTAGATGTATCACCTTACACAGCAACAACCGCAGCATCACAAGTAGCAGCATCTCAGAAACGCCAGCTCATTCCAAGGCAGGCAACACTGTGTATCAGTAAGTTGCACACCACCGACAACCTCTTAGAGAAACTGAGGGAAGTCATCGCCCAGTGGCTTACCCCACTTAGATTCTCTTGGGGATTTGTGATATCTGACAATGCCACCAATATTGTGCGGGCATTACATCTGGGCAAATTCCAGCACATCCCATGTTCTGCTCACAATAAATTTGGTGGTGCAGAAGTTTCTGAAAAGCGACAGGGGTGTGCAGGAGATGCTTTGGGTGGCCCACAATATTTTTGGCCACTTTCGCCATTTAACAACTGCGTGCCAAAGACTGGAGCACCAGCAAACACTCTTGAACCTGCCCCGCCATCACCTGAAGCAAGAGGTTGTGATGCAGTGAAACTTAACCCTCTATATGCTTCAGAGGATGGAGGAGCAGCAAAAGGCAATTCAAGCCTATACATCCACCTATGACATAGGCAAAGGATGGGGTATGCACCTGACTCAAGCACAGTGGAGAATGATTTCTGTGTTGTGCAAGGTTCTCCAGCCCTTCGAACTTGCCACACGTGAAGTCAGTTCAGACACTGCCAGCTTGAGTCAGGTCATTCCCCTCATCAGGCATTTGCAGAAGCAGCTGGAGAAAGTGAAGGAGGAGCTAAGACGGAGCGATTCCGCTCGGCATGTGGGACTTGTGGATGAAGCCCTTCATTCGATTTGCCACGATTCCAGGGTGGTCAATCTGTTGAAATCAGACCACTACATTTTGGCCACCGTGCTCGATCCTAGGTTTAAAGCCTATGTGGTGTCTCTCTTTCCGGCTGACACAAGCCTGCAGAGGTGCAAAGACCTGCTGGTGAAAACATTGTTAGCTGAAGCGGAACGTGACACGTCAACAGCTCCTTCTACATTTTCTCCCGCAACTGAGGCTGCCAGGAAACAACTTAGGTATCCTAAGCAACCTGCTGGCGGTGATGCAGGGCAGGCAGAACCAGTTTGGACATATGGTCCGGACTGAAGGACCTGGCAACAATTTCTGACATGTCTACTGTCACTGCATATGATACTGTCACCATTGACAGAATGGTGGAGGATTACATCGGTGACAGCATCCAAGTAGGTATGTCAGACAGTCCGTACCTGTACTGGCAGGAAAAAGAGGCAATTTGGAGGTCCCTGTACAAACTGCCTTTATTTTACCTGAGATGCCCCCCCTCCAGTGTGTACTCCGAAAGAGTGTTTAGCGCAGCTGGGAACCTTGTCAGCGAAATGTGTAGGAGTTTGCTTTCACAAAATGTGCAGAAGATGATGTTCATAAAAATTAATTATCAACTCCTCCAGGGAGATCAGCCTCCAGAACGTACAGAGAGACCTGTGGTGGTGGATTCCAGCGGGGACGAATTAATACTCTGTGAGGATGAGGATGTACACAACACTGAAGAGAGTGAGGAATTGGTGGATGAGGACGACATCTTGCCTCCGTAGAGCCAGTTTGTGCAGGGACAGATTAATTGCCAGCTTGTTTTGTGGGGGCCCAAACGAACCAATCATTTCAGCCACAGTCATGTGGCAGACCCTGGCGCTGAAATGATTGGTTTGTTAAAGTGTGCATGTCCTGTTTATACAACATAAGGGTGGGTGGGAGGGGATTCCATCTTGCACCTCTTTTTTTTCTTTGCATTATGTACTGTTTGGGGCCTATTTTTTCAAACTGCAATCCTGTCTGCCACTGCAGTGTCACTCCTAGATGGGCCACGTGTTTGTGCCGCCCACTCGTGTCGCTTAGCATAGTCATCCAGCTACCTCGGTGCAACCTTTTGGACATAAAAACACTATTATGAGGTGTGAGGTGTTCAGAATAGACTGGAAATGAGTGGAAATTAAGGTTATTGAGGTTAACAATAGCATAGGAGCAGAAAAACCCACACATTCTGTGATTTTAGCTGTTTTTATGCTTTTTTTAAAAAAAATACAGATCCAAAACACAAAACCCAGAACCCAAAACACGGAAGGGTGGTTTTGGCAAAACCAATCCAGATCCAAAACACGAAGAAAGATTCAGATCCAAAACCAAAACACAAAACACGAAAAGTGGCCGGTGCACACCCCTAATTGGGAGTAAAGATGGGCTCTCCTTTTACCAAATCTATTTTCTTTATTAACATATACAGTACATTTGCAACACATAGCAAGTACTACATATATACATATATCAAATCTATATATTGTCTGTGGTCTGTTCTATCTCCAACATGCACAGTGGCATCAGAGGTGCACGCTGGCTCCCACCACAGAGATGGGATAGACCACCCAAAGGGGAGGACTACTGAGCTGGGAACAGGGAGTAAGTGTAGCGGGGATGGGGTGCAGGCATTTACAAGTATTACCTATATGTCCTGCTCTGGGAAACTACAAATCACACATTACCGCAAATAGGAGTTGGTACTAGCTCTTGAGCAATTATACAAATTACAGTGTAACATATTTTCTTTTGCGATGAATAAGCCACCCATAGTTTTATTATTTCCACCATACTTAACTTAAACTTAACAAAATATAAAATAAAGACACTGACAGCTGAGTAGATTGGAAAAAAGATGTCACAGCCAAATTTATTTTATCGAATTGTAATTGAATTCTAAATGATTCAAGCATGGTGGCTAAAAAGCAGTGCTAACTCGGCTACAGCCCATATGAAGATTTTATTACTAAGATGGGGGTGGAAACTCCACCACGAGTGCAAACCAT
Organism: Taudactylus pleione; assembly: GCA_031769625.1. Lineage (NCBI taxonomy): Eukaryota > Metazoa > Chordata > Amphibia > Anura > Myobatrachidae > Taudactylus > Taudactylus pleione. Next base: position 1,411,203 of record JAUIMM010000756.1, on the reverse strand, counting down.
CTTCCCGCTTCATAGCAACGACAAGCTCTACACCTTTACAAGTGCCTATGTCATTGCCTCCCAAATGTACGATCAGGCAGTCATTTCTTTTCATAATCCCAAAGAAGATCCAGAAGACCATTCCACCTAAAACCTCGTACACCAATCCAGCAGACATTAAAGGAAATCTCTCGAGCTAAGGAGTGTCTGCTAGCCCAATAAACATATGAATGACCAACAACCCACACCCGACCACACTCCCTAGCAAAACCTGTATGGAAAAAGTTTTATAGGAACATTAGCGGCTTGTACATGTCAAATATTTGAAAACCCCAGCCAGGGAGGGAAAACTTAGTTGTTTGGGTGACCCAGATGGAGGTGAACGATGCAAAACCTCAATGTTTTTGAGGGCAAAAGTGAAAAGAAGGCACTGGGTTTCCCAAAAAACAAACTCGCATGAAACGCTAGCTAATTAAGCAACTTGTCGCCTCTAACATAACTTTTATAAGCAGATGACTTCCAACAACCCAATAGTTTGATTGACTCAATGGAAGAACGCATCACTGCCTCGCATATGGCCTCACCAATTATGAATGAATGCATGCTGTAATGTTCAAAAGGCAAGTCAAGTGCTATTAAGCAATGGTTATAAGTAGACGAGAACTGAAAACGTGATAGCGGTGAAAGGTCCTCATGCACCAGCCATTGTGTCCCCCTTCCTGGACGCTGCTTAGACAAGGCTACAGGGCATATGCCCGGGTCTGGATACGCAGGAACGGATATCCAATGCCCCTACCTAACTGATCGGTCTTGGATTTCTGTATTTTAAGCAAAATCAAATCTGACTTCACAATCACATTACCCAGCAAAATCCATGTGTGAACTGACTTTTTGTTAGCAGCTGCTAGTTCCCCTATGCGCAGCGGAATGGGTATGATATACTGCCGGCCGCATGGCCGGCGGTTTGATTCCCGTCGGCGGCAGCCCGACAGGAGCAGAGTTCGAAGCAGCGGAAGCCCGACAGTGCTGGAAATCCCGATCGTGGATGGGTAAGTATAGACTAACCTAACCTAACCCCCCTAACCCTAACCCTCCTTAGGGGTGCCTAACCCTAACTTCCCCCCAAGTGCCTAACCCTAATCCCGCCTCTAAGTGCCTAACCCTAACCACCCCCTTCCCCGCTGCCTAAACCTAAGTCCCCCGGGGGGGTGCCTAACCCTAAGTCCCCTCTGGGGGTGCCTAACCCTCCCTCCCCCAAGCCTAACCCTAACCCTCCTGGGGGGGTGCCTAACCCTAAATCCCCCCCGGGAGCCCAAAACCTAACCCTCCCCCGCGCGGCTGTCCGCTTGCGGCACCCGACATCACTACGATCGTCATGCCGGGCGCCGGTCTCCCGGCGTTGGGGAAATGCGGGTGTCTATATCTAGATGCCCGGCATTTCACCCATGCCGGGATAAGACAGTCGGGAAGCCGGCTGCCAGTATTTAGGCAGTCGGCTTCCCGATTGCTTCCCTGCGCAGCACCCCAAAAAATGACAAAACAAAAGCCAAACTAAACAAAACTGCCTCGTATTCATCGGGGGCTACACCGGACACAGCTACTACAAGATCCTTCAATAACCCTGTATCTATAGGCCTGCGAGATTCGCCTGATTTCGCCTGCTCTCTTGCCCAACCCATAGCTTTAGAGAGAATGAATGACTTGGTCGGGTCGACCAAACCCCGCAAGCGTGAAAAATCCTAAATGCTTGCCCAAACACTGGACATTGACGCCTTTGAACGACCTTTTTTATGCCAAAACCAATCAAACTGCAAAATGGTATCTTCCAAATTCTTACCCTGATCTTTCTTGGCAATGAAAGCCTACCAGGAGTTCCATGCTGCCGAATAGGACTTCAGCATACCCGGGGCCAAAGCTTTCAGTGCAAGTCCGTCGATGCCAGTCTGATGATCTGCCAGACATGAGCAGGACATGGTAAACCACAAACGCTAGCCATGGGCGCTAATGAACTAAACCTGGACAACTGAAAATGAGACAAAGCATCCGCTATCTCGTTTTCAACTCCTGGGACGTAAGCAATCTCAGTGTTTTAGGGCAATTGTTCCTCTGATTGTTGATGGCCTGTACTAGGCCTAGTTTATCGCACCAATAATAATCCTGCGATTATTGAGCTGTGGAGCCCAAAGTTCCATAGCCACTACAATTGGAAACAATTTAAGGAGGAGCATATTGCCTTTCAAACCTTCAGATCGCCAAGCATGAGGCCAAACCTCCGCGCACCACTGTCCCTCAATGAAAGCACCAAAACCTAAAGCTCCAGAGGCATCCATATACAACTGAAGTTTGGAATTGGCCACAGGCTTGGATAACCAAATCCGAACTCCATTGAAGTCTTGCAAGAAAACACCCCATATCCGCATGTCTTCTTTGATCTCATTCGTTCATGTGGTGAGCTTTTTTAATGCCTGCAGTGGCTCTTTCTAACCTATGACAAAACCCCCTGCCCATAGTTATAACCCGGCATGAGAAATTTAGTAGGCCGAGCAATGATTGCAACTGCTTGATTGAAACCTTTTTTGTGGAAAGAAACAATTCTAATGACTCTCGCATCTTGCCAACCTTATCCTTGGGCAACCTGCTGACCCTACCAACAAAAAATCATCGAAATAATGGGCTACACCCAACTGCCCTGAACCCACCTGAATATGCTACTGTAAAAATTAACTAAAACATTTGAAAAATAAGCAGGAAATGGAGCAGCCCATAGGCAAACATTTATCTATAAAATATGAACTGTCAATTTTGTACCCCATATATTTGAAAGAATTGGGATGTAGAGGAAGAAACCTGAGAGCAGATTCAATATCTAACTTAGCCAACAGGGCTCCTGTCCCGAAATCCTGAACCTTCCGGAGTGCGTCCTCAAAAGATTGATAAGTGACACTGCCTGTAATCCTCTGGATCTAGAGCGTTGTTCACGGAACCACCCTCTGGATAGGACAGGTGCTGAATCAACCTGAATTTACTAGCTTCTTTCTTAGGAACTACCCCTAAAGTGTCACAATCGTGGGATTTAGAGGCTGTGTTCCCAGACTGGGCCCTGGACCTGTACTACTTGGCGCAGATGCTCGCTGGAGGAGACTTGGCTTAATAAAGTTCCTCCGCATGAGAGGGAGCAGTGAACAGATGGGGAGTTTGAGTAATGTAGAAGTAGCGTGGTAGCTTGGAAGCCACTTGGAAAGACTGGATAGCCTGAGTGGACGTTAGGAGCTGGGTGGCTACGTGGAGCGGCTGGATAGCTGTGGGTAGACGTTGGTAGCTGAGTGGCTACGTGGAGCGGCTGGATAGCCGTGGGTAGACGTTGGTAGCTGAGTGGCTACGTGGAGTGGCTGGATAGCCGTGGGTAGACGTTGGTAGCTGAGTGGCTACGTGGAGTGGCTGGGTAGCCGTGGGTAGACATTGGTAGCTGGGTGGCTACGTGGAGCGGCTGGATAGCCGTGTGGAGATGTTGGTAGCTGGGACGCTACGTGGAGCGGCTGGGTGGCCGTGTGGAGATGATGATAGCTGGGATGCTACGTGGAGTGACTGGGTGGCCGTGTGGAGACATTGGTAGCTGGGACGCTACGTGGAGCGGCTAGGTAGCCGTGTGAACATGCTGGTAGCTGGGTGACTACGTGGAGTGGCTGGATAGCCATGTGGAGATGTTGGTAGCTGGGGCGCTACGTGGAGCTGCTGGGTGGCCGTGTGGAGACGTTGGTAGCTGGGATGCTACGTGGAGCGGCTTGGGTAGCCGTAAAGGTGAATACTAATCTGGATAGCAGGAAGCACCTTTGGAGCACAGTGAAAATGCTCACTTAGCAAAACTAAGAAACTAGTTGCACTGGCAACTTGTGTCAGCATTGGGGATCCTTTTATAGTAGATGCTGAAAGCTGACAGGCTGAGAGAGAAGGAGAAGATTCCTCATTGGTGGTAGTGGAGTCACATGGGCAATCCAAGATGGCCGCGCCCACCGGAGGACATCGCTTCTTGGAAGTAACCAGCGGGGACCAGCGATCAGCAGGAGCCAGCGTGGAAGCAGCACAGCAGCGTGACCTTCCAGAGGAGAACAGAGAAGACCGCCCTGAGAGAGGAGTACGGCGCGGGAGCCGGAAGACAGCGCGGGTCAGCGCCCGCAAAGGTAAGTGGCGGGGTCTGGTTCTGGGGTCTCCAGAGCAGCGTGTGACAGAGAGATACAAATGTTGACTAAAGAAGGAGATGGAAAAGGGCCACACATATGCTCCAACTCTACCTATGCCGCTATCTTGTCCCTAGCAATGTCTGGGTAATCCCTGGCTGATTTAAGGTTCCTCTTGGCCAAAACTGAAACTGGATGAACTGCCAGCAAACAAAAACCATCCGTAAAAACCTTGCAACAAAAAGGACGCCTCCTTCCTATGAGGATAGCGACCTAACCAACGCTCGAGAACCTCAACATTAATTGGAGATGCTGCTCTATTTAGCACCACGCTGCTCTCCCTGTCCTGCTGCTTGTATGCCTGGATGCTTGCAATCTTTACCGGCATGACCACCTCCGCATGACAGACATACATGTTTATAATGGCAGCCTGAGCCTCTTGTACATTTCCTGCTGTGTTGAATCCTGGGCGGCAAAAAAGGGCTGCTTATGACCAATGGAAGGATCAGTAGTAGGTTTATTCTGATGCGTGATCTCTAGCCAAACCTCTACATCCTTGTAACCAAATCTAAAGATCTTATGCCCATCCTTTTTCTTACGGAAAGCCTCATCATACTGAAGCCAAACATTAAATTTAGCTGACAATTGCCTGCTATGCACAAGATGCAAATATTTCCGAATGTTCAGAAATTAGTCTGGCCTTGTTTCTGTATAACAAGCCGCAAATATGTACATACCAGCAAGCCAATTAGCTTAGCAGCGCCAAGCCTCCTCCGCAGCTGCTCCCCCTGCTTTAGCGAGATCCAATGCTTTTTTCGCATCATGTGTAATTGCAAACATATCCACATACTGGTTTTTCCTAATACGCTCCCTAACCTTAGATCTAACTCCCCTCAAAATAGCCATATTAGAGCAATGAACCACATCACCCATTGCATCTGGAACTGAGCTGCCCGCTGCTTTTTGGGGACTCTTGCACTTTCTCTTCAACTGCTGAACAAAGTAACGCATGAGCTTACGCGGTTTTTCAACCTAGCTAGATGTGTCAGAAGAATCCTCAGAGTGTGAAAATGTACCAATGTTGTGCACCGATGTGACCTCACCTGCTCCGGATGTTGATGGAGCAGCCAACCCGACTGCGGAAACGGATACCTGTCCCTCATTGTGCAGTGCGCCCACCATGTCTTGAATCAATGACGCTGGAACATCCCCGCTGAAGGTGGCAGATGGAGCATGGGGACATGAGACCCTGTGAACTAGGGACATTTATGTTAACAACAGACAATGGTGGAGCGGAAGCTGCATCAGGGGTGGGAGGTGGAGCTTGGGTAGGCGGGGGACGGTGAAGTGGTGGTTAAGTTTGGCCATTGTGTGGTGGGTGGGAGGATTGATTGGAGGGGGAGCTAGCAGCAAGGGGGGGCTGTGGAAAAGGAATCGCCCAGCTTACGCCACTATTCGCCTGCTGGAAAAATGGCGCGTAAGGGGTGTTTTATGCCGGGGTGGAATTAAACTGTTGTACAAAAGGTGGGTATACTGTCTGCTGGACATAATGGCCTGGAGCCTGGGACAACTAAGAGTTAATGAACTGCTGGACAAAAACAGGAAGTGCAGACGGAAATGTCTGCTGGCTAAACCCCGGGCTGAAATAAGGTGACCACTGAGCAGCAGAGGGTTCGACAGATAAGGAAAATGTATGAGGGGCAAAACCACTATTGGGGACACTAGCAACAGGTGGTAGCGGTGCAATGCCAGGGAGTACCAGCTGTGGCAAAGCAGGGGTTCTGCAAGCAGTGACAAATGCAATGCTCACCCGCAGCTACAATAAAATTTGTGGGGGAGGCATGCAGCCCTGCTGGGCTAGCAAGTAACTGACCCCCAGTAGGGGACTGCACATTCACAGGGGTCAACAGGGAAGTCCTCCTCACTCCTGGAGCGGTGGAGGGTAAATCAGGAGGGCTGAGATCACCCTGGGTGACCAAAATGGTGCCTGCTATTTGGGGGGGCGGTGCCTAAAATGGGAGGGGGTTGGGGGAATGACCCACTCCCCAAGCCAGCCAGGCCTGGAGGCCAGATGGGGAGGGAGCGGATGTGGTGGCAGATGCAGCTGGCCTGTAAGACATGTGTGTGGGCGCAGTTGCGCCCCCTGAGAGTGTAAGGAGAGGTGGCCGCTGCAGCAAGAGGTCTGACCACTTCAAGCAAGCGGCGATGGGGGAGTGCATTCTAACTGTGACTGGGCATGGTATAGCGGGGAAGACAAATGCTAACAGGCAGGATGAAAAGTAAGGAGCAGGGAGGAATGAAAAGCATTGGCAGGAAACGTGGGGGGAGGGAGGGTGGGAGGGAAAGTGAAGCAGAGAAAAACGGAAAAGGTAGAAGAAAAACAGGAACAGATATGTGGGGGAAGAACAGCAGTGGGAAAGGAAGTGAGTATGAATAAAAAGGGGGTATTATAAAGAAAACAGATCTGCAAAAGGTATCAGTGTGACACTGAGGTACTTATCCAGGCGATCACAAACTGGAAAGAGGAAGCTGACTCCTCCTCCAGCCTTAATATTCTTTAAAAGAGCCCGCCTACACAGAACCCTGATAGGCTATCAAACTTCTCAACCAATACAACAACCACTTACAGCACTGCAACAAAAAAACTGTTCTACCCAGTAATGCTTCAATAAAAAACTGGGTGCTTTTAACTTTAAATTTAATGCAAATTAAATTTTGTATATGGATTCCAGTAACAATTGAAAGAAATGTTTTGTAACACACAACTTCAAGATCAAAATGCCTTTAAATAACTATTTCACTTTATAAACAATATCCAACAGATTTAGTAAGGACATTTTAACAACACGTCTTAGTATTTTATAAACTGTAATTTATCAGCATTTTGAGTTAAGAAAACAAAAACTGCTTATTTTTTCCTATAAATAATTTTTAAAAACTATCTGCTAATTTGACATTATTTTAATATTTTTGGAAGTTACACTCCAGTAACTCCATGAGTTTGATTACAAAATTGGATATAAGAAAAAATGCATATTGATAGAATTATTGAATTTGTTAAAAATGAATAGTGTTTAATAGTTAGTGAACATATTTTATTGTAAATGCGGGGTGCTGCTCATACTTGGCTCTACACATCTAATACGCAGATCTGGGATAGAGGTAAATGGAAAAAAAGTTATAATTAAGACAACCTTGATATTATAACTTGTATGTTGTTCATGAGAGTAGCAGACAATGGGCCTAATTCATTATGGATCGCTCCGCAGCTCTGCTGCGAAAATATGCTAATACTTGCAACTGCTCAGCCAGCATAGATATGCCCACTACCGCTTTCTCATATACGTAAGACCTCGCAGTCCTGTGTATACATCTGTAACATCGAGTAACATCGGACCCTCATGCAGAATTACAGCACGTCTGACCTGTCTCCGAAATTGCATTTCTCGTCGCACACAATGAGTACTCAAGCTGTGTATGCCGTCACAGTGACTAATTTATGCATGCCCATTCAACGGCGTTTGAATGGACAGGCATGCCTGCGTTTCACTGACCACTCCCCCGTCACCACCCTCAAATGCTGACGTCCCGTCACTCACTCTGCGATGGCTTTGTATCTGCGTACGTGATCGCAATGCTGACCTGCATACTGTGGTGCATGCGCAGTACGCCACATCAGCCGATCTGCATACGCTGTTGCAATTCATCTACAAATATTAATGGCAGAAAGACTGTGGAATAAATTAAACATGTGAGCATTCCCCAAAGTGTGTTACTAAACTACATTCTAAATAGTATTATAGCTTTGAAAAGGATTTTGGATACCAGAAGTACAGGGAGCAAAAACTGAATAGTAACTCAAGTGCAGTTTTAAATTCTGAATTAAAATATGTGATTAGAATATATCCATCAGATATAGTGTGTTTTTGACAGTTACTTTTCTTGATTCAGATTTTAGTGTTCTTTATGGCCCGTCATACAAAGACAGGCAGGGGCATACAAATAAATAGTCCCCATGTAGTCCCTCCCCACTCTCCCCTCCTTTATGTGGAGCCTCCAGCAGCTTCCTCCTCCTCCTCCATGCAGCCTGACCTGCCAGGGTAGCCCCGACCCCCTGGTCGGGTTAGAGGAGCATGTGTTGTGGACCTCTCCAATCAGGGCTCAGCACATTGTCCTGTGACCTTTGGGTGTCTTTCACCATAGAGGAGCCTGTTAGCATAAGTATTTGTTGTATTAGTTGTTAGAATATTACCACTACTGTCAAGAAAGTGTTTAAATTATCCAGACAATTTCAGTTATGTGTATGATATAGTAACGTTCAAATCTCAGAGGCGAAATTTCACACCACTTGTAAAAAAAACTGTTATGAACTTTAATTTGGATGTAAAGTTGGTGATGTGGCTAAGAACTGGGCCCTGTATATATGCTGTGTATCTTGTGTTAGGCTTCTAACTGGCTGGAAAAATGGTTCACATCATATGCCATTTGCAATTCCTATGATTTGGAGGGAACCGAAGGACCATTATTATTATCCTTTGTTATATTTATGATTATTTTATCATTCAACAGATTGCTGTTTCTGCTTAGCTAACATTAGAGGAATCCCACCTAGACTTCTTCCCAGAAAATCTTGGGGCTGTCTGTGATGAGCATGGTGAGCGTTTCAGATTTCTACGATAAAAAAGAGGTACCAAGGTACATGGAGTTCCAGTATGCTGGCTGACTTTTGCTGGACCATGAAAAGAGACATCCCAAAGGCAAATAATGCCCGAAATTCATCATTTACAACTTTGTAGGTCAGCCAGTATGAGGTGTATATTTATCATTTAAGGTGCGTACACACGTAACGATTATTTGAACGATTTAACTATAACAATGTTGTTATCGTTCAATCGTTCAAAAAATCGTTCAGTTTCTGAGTTATAACAATGAACGAAAATCATTCAAGCGTGCTCCCGTTTGTAGTTTGTAGTTTGTAGTTCATTTCAGACTGTCCAACATAACGATTTTCATTAAGGGAAGGAACATTTTTCGTTCATCGTTGTAAAAATCGTTCAGTACACTTCAAAAAATAGTTCACTTTTCAAGGGAAAATCTGACAGAAAATCTGACAGATAATCGTTGGTTACAAAACCGTAACGTGTGTATGCACCTTTACACTTAAGTAAGTACTAATTTTATAACACTTTAAACGTATGTCACAAATAACCCTGCCTAATGGAAAAAAATCTGAATACATATTCGAATTCAACACAAAAAATACTTTTAGATTCAGTTTATTAAGTTCTTGTGCAAGAAAAAAAGTTTATTTTTGTAGACCAGTGTTAGCAATTTAGGGATGGAGTGGAGTAGAGAGAGTGTTGAATTAGTAGCTTTCATTGACAAATGGTTAGAGATTATATTGTTGCTGGAAATTAATAGATCTAACTAATGTTTAGTCCAATTTAATGTCATCCTCAGTTATATTTTTCTCCTGTTATATTTTTTCTTAATAAATTCTTTGGGTTTATTACAAATAATTTATACTAACAATTATTAAAGATCCATATTGCAGGGGATATTTTAACTTTTAATATAAATATCCCCACTATGGTACGGTAAACTCGCATGGACAGCGGTTGTGGTAACCGGTCTCCCTGTGAGATATATCTCTGCTCAACTCTACAAGTGTTTCACGTTTCTGAAACCAACAATGCGGATGTGCATAGTGTCTGCTTCCAGTGCTGGCTGGAGGCTGCAGGAGAGAGATCGAAAGATCTCTTGCCTGTTCCTAATACTCAATAGGCTTCAAGTAGTTTATGACATCTGAAGATATTTTGAACTTCTGGTGACAAACTCAGAATAATTTTTTGGGGGAGTTTGGTAAATAGGGGCAGATTGTGCTCCCATTGGTAATAAAGGGAACTGTGATCTGCAGTGCAAGTTTGTTTATGCGTGAGACTTCTGTGAAATCTCCTGCATTGTGCTATTAGCAACCATTTACAATATTAAACAGAACTTGATACATAGGCCCTTATACCTTGAATAGCAAAAATCCATTAATGATATTGATAGAAATGGTTGGTCAGTTTTCTTTATTTTATCTAGTGAAACATTTTGTTTTCTTTTATTTGCTTCATGATCCCTGTGCATGCTAATTGGTTTTTGAAAGTTATTTAGAATCATAAATTACTACAAGATTGAAGTAAGGATGTTATTACGTATTTTAATTGTTTTTGTTTCTTTCAAGAAAAGGATGTCTAACAGTAATCTTGGATATGAATTTTGTTGCAAAATTTTGTTGGAAAATATGGAAATTCAGAGGATCTGGATGCATTACACTCGGGAGAAAAAAGAAATAAATCTATTGTAAAGTGTTCATCTGAATGAAAGAGAGCACCCCACTTCACTAATATTGAAAATGAAGTTCTTTTGGATGCTGTTCTTGAAAATTATGCAAAATTGTTTGGGAAGCCAGTCATGTAGAATTATTCAACTGAGTGTAAAGAAGCTATGTGGCGGAAGATAGCTAAAACAGTAACATCTGTAAGCAGCAGGAGAAGATCAAGTTATGTTTGCCAGAAGCATTTCAATGATTGTAAAGTAACACTAAAGAAGTTATCAAAGGAGGTGGACAAGCTAAGAAAATTGATTTTCTTGATTGGGAGAATACAGTAAGTGGCCAAATCAATCCACAATCAATTCACAATTCAATCCATAATCTGTAGTGGGTATTTCTGATGGCATTGATAGTGAAGCCAAAACAACATTAAAAAGATTTGAATTTTTTTTCCTGTTTTCTTTAATTTTATATCTTTAAAATAACAACACAAACTATTGTGGTATGTTTGATAATATAAAGTATTTAAAAAAATAACATTTTAAAAACATATATGATCAGGTTTTAAATTGGATGCAAATGAAAAAAGAAAGCGAGCCTAGACTGATACATCTATCAAAAGCAGGTATTTTTTCATACTGTATATATATATATATATATATCACCATCCATTGAACTCTCAACAAAAGCTCCAGCATGGAACATCACCAGCACACCTCTTAGATGCAAAAAGAGTCTTTAATATCATCATTAAAATCAGGGATCAAGCCAGTTAATGAGAGAACATGAGTAGGAACAAATACTTATCACGGATTATCATATCAGGGGAGCAGCGCTCTGTAACCCAAATAGTCCATAGTCCAATATAGTCACCTGAGCATATCCCAAAAGTTGTTTTGTGGTCACCTTACTCAGGGGACTGCTGTGATATATATCTATATACTGTATAAAAAAAATTATTTTGAAATGTAGTTTTAGTAGTTGAACCCTTTAGAATTAAATTTTTATTATTTTTTTTAATTAATTGTATATATTTTTTGCAAGTAAAATGTCAATTTCAGTTATCATTTTTTTTAATATACATCTAATTTAAATGATCAGCAATGTTTGATTGTAGATTTAATATGTTTTTCAGTACTATCTAATGAAAGTCCATTACCAAAGTAATAATCTTCAAATATAAAAAGTTTAAATGTACAAGTATTTTAAATATTTGTATAATTTTTTTTTCTCTAATTTTTCCCATTTTTTTAAATGTATAGGAGTACAATCAAAATTATAATCCAAGACAATGAATACCCATGTCGCTCTTGTGCCTATTCCAAAAGGTAATGTTATTGTAGCTTAAAAATTCATGCATTTATTTTTAAAAGTCCTAAAGACTATGCATAAATTGATATTAGTCTTAATTGTGTTTTGAAAAAAAAAATTGTTTACAAAATTACTGTGGGTCATGTATGCAATGGAATATTTAAAAGAAATTCAAAGAAGTAAGAAGATTTTTTATTATCTTTCAATAGGAAAAAAGGATCATTGTTAACCAGCACATAATATATATTACTCTGGATGTAAAACAAGTATAATATTCTGTGTTTGGTTTAAAGGTTTTTATAATTGATAATACACTTTGTACAGTTAAAGGTCTTTTATATTGTAATTATACTTCAAGCTCTTTAGTAAAGGAGCTCACGTTTATACAAGTAGTAACCCAAATTTTAAGATTGTATATGCATGCAATAGTATGTGAATTTTTTTTAGAAGTTTGCTATGTTCTGTCTTCCGATTACAATGTTACACAAATATTTATCAAATCAGGATGTTTTATAGTGCATCCTCACGAGAGATGTTCAGAAAAGACACGCTGTCTTTCTTTTCTCTCTGGCCCCTTCTTAGATTAAGCCCAATAACTAGTGCATTAAAAATGTGTTTAGAAATATAAATCTGCTCCTGCTCCTTGTCTAAGCCATTGACATTTTAAATCAAAGTGTGTACACCAAAATGCTGTGTCAGATCAATCTTGCAGTGACCCACTGGCCCTAAACTCTTAGGGCTGGCTTGCTCTTCTACCTCCATCATAGTTTAACTTTTACATCGTTGTGTCCTCCATTTCTCTACAACACTTGTTGAATTAAAGGCACACACATGGTTGAGTAGAAAATATATGGAAAACCTAGTATTACTGTCTTTTCACTGGTTTCCCCATTTGGAAAAAGTTCACTTATCAGTGTTCAAATAAAGTTGGTTGTTTTATTTTATTGTGTTTTTTATTTAAATTTTGGATTTTAGCTTCTTAATGTTACAATGAATATTGTAATGAAGCCTATTTTTTAAATAAAATCCACAATACAATTTAAAGTAGAATTTTTGAATTTAGGATAACTGGTTGGCTAATGTTAACAAATAGGTTTAACATATTTTTTTAAATCTAATGGTAAATAGATTTTGCAAAACCTTAAAAATTAAAAAGTTGAAAACATTTTTAAATGTGTCAACCTAAGTAGCTTTCTAATAAATCCAGAAAAAATTTAAACATGTTCTATAATATATTTTTTTGTACACACTCTCTAATATTGACTTGATTGTTAAGCAGTAGTAGTCATAGTTCCTACAGATTAGAAAATTCTTTGGGAAAAAATATGTCCAGGTCTTGCTAAAAAAATATTTTGGATATGATTGAACCCATTGTAGGTATGTTTTCTAAAAAACTGAAGAATAATTTAACAAAAACACAGAAAAACCAAGCTTTTTTAAAACAGTAAATGTAATATTTTTTTAATACATGTTAATAATCTGTGTTTGTAAATAATGTCAGCTAAGAATAATTAGTTTAATTGGCAGTTACTAATGAAGATAAAAACACAGAGTACTGTATGTAGAAGATATATAAAAATTCTCATCATATTCTACTGAAGGTAATTATTTAAAAAAAAAAGTTTCATTCAAAGAGGCCTATGTATTAATAATCATTGTACTTGTGCAATAATAAAGGTTTCATTTAAATTAACTTACCACGCTAAGTAAAAAGTGTAACTTGCAGAGAGAGTGGTAGTGGTAATAATTTTTTCATTGAAGTTAAATCTTTGCCAATTATTAGAAGTCTATTATGTTTGTGAAAGACTTCTCATGAGGAAACATAAACTGCAGATGCGCGCTATGTCAGTTTGTGGATATAGAGCCGAAACTGGCTGACGCAGTGGGAGAATAAAGTAAACATCTGTCTGCTGCTTCAAAGCCTCCATATGTTTAAAGGGCTGTATGCCATTTCAAGATGTTGTAAACTACAGTGTCCAGACTTGAAAAAGCTTTGCTATTTTCAATTTGGTTCATAGGGTTTAGATTGTAGACCGCATTGATAATAATGGGGACTGCAATCTGCAGTGCTAATGAATACTCTGGCGGAGTTTCTGTGAAATCTCTGGTATTTTGCAATAAGTATATAGAATTACATTTTAAAATGATGCAGAAATTACAGTTTCTACATACATTAACTGATACTTAGGGTCATAAGTGTTACATTTAGCAAATATTTCTTTTTAATAATTAAAAAACTATCATTTAAAAAATGTATCTATAAAACCTTTAACATTACAAACTATAATAATGCAATCTAATCTATTAACAGTGAATTCAGAAATACAAAGACTTATAGAAGATATTTTGGAGGCTAATAATTATTCCTTCCCTACACCAGAAAACATATTAAGAAGATATGAAATGTGTAGCCAAATCCCCATCACATAATCATCATTTAATTTGAATTTCTATGTTTAAGAAGAAAACTCTACAGTATCTGGTATGATATCAGAAGCAGACTTTGATTGTGGATCCTCATGTAACCAGGATTCTAATTTTATCAGGACAAGAAAAATTCCAACTATCTCAGAAATAGATCATATTTTCTACAGTAGTTCAAAACATTTTACTGATTTATTCAAGAATGGATTAGCTAAAGTACAAATGGAGCTTTCTAAAACTAGAAAACTGTTAGAAAAATCTTACTCACCCAAGAAGAAATGTCAAAACCATTTGAAGAATAAACAGTTATTTTAATAATTCCTCCAACATTCTAATAGAGTTAATGAATGCCTAGCTTGAAACCATCACAAGCTAGATTACATATAAAATAAATATAATAGATCAGGCAGTCATGCTGGTCATTTATTAGCTTCCCTTACTAAAACTTACCATCGTAGAAATCATATAGTATCTATTAAAAATGAGCAATGGAACCCCTCCTTTGACTAAGATCTCAGCTATCTCCAAGGCTTTTCATGAGTACTATTGTAATCTTTACTCAGCTGTGCCCTCGAATCCAGTCCAACTGCAAACTTTGATCAGAGATGCTAAACTTCCTTGCCTGTCTTTAGACCAGATTGAATACTTAGATTCAGAGATCACGGCTGAGGAAATTACTATTGCAATATCTTCTCTCCAAACTTGTAAAACACCTGGACCTGACGGCTTCTCAGGAGAATTTTTCAAAATCCTTTACCAGGCCTCAATCCTACCTGTTTCCTTCACCATCCTGATCCCTTAACCAAGTCATAATCAAGCAAATTTAGATTCCTATCATCCCATTACACTATTGATGATGATTGAAGGATTTTTAGTGGAAGACATTCTGTCAAGGGAATATGCACGGCAATAGTATCAATAGTGGCTGCAAATCTTAGACCTTCTACCCCTCACATACTTTTAAGTCTAGATTCCCACAAGGCCTTTGATACGGTCTCCTGGCCTTTTCTTTTTTATGTTTTATCTACTCCTGCTTTTGGGCCTAACTTTATTAATTAAATAAAATTCTTTTACACAACCCCCTCCACTTCTCTTTTAATAAATGGCACCAGAAGCAACTCTATAGTTATGACTCGAGGTACTTGTCAAGGCTGCCCCTTTCCCCCATATTATTCAATCTCTCCCTTGATCCCTTACTTAGAGTGACTGATTTGTGGCCCACCCTACAAAGTTGGCAACTCTGAAACTAAAATTTGCAGATGATGTACTTATTTATTAATCAAACCCTGGATTATTATTAAGTCCCCTCCTAGACATATTATGCAGTTTTGGGCCTGTTTCACTATTATACCCCCTTCAAGTACTCCCACTTATTTTGACCCAAAACAGATTAAGGGGGGAATTCAAATAGTCACTGTAATTTACTGCCGTCTAATTGATTCCCTGGGCTAATTCAATCAGCCCTGAAAACACGGACCTAATCGGGATGTGGCCTAAACGCGAGAGGTTTACCATGCCCCCTTAGAAAAACAAAAAAACTGCAGCACCGAAGTGGGGAGCTCTGTGAGCCCCTGAGACAGGGGTATATCCGGGGGAGGCCTGTGATTAGTGTGATCGCACCCTTCCGCCCCCACAGAGGAGAGGAGACTGCTGCTCAGTGGTAGCAGTCTAACTCATCCCATTGCAGCCCAGCACACAGCAGCATGTGCTGGGCTGCTGACAGGAAACCAGCTCCTTCGGGGATTTTTTTTCACCTGCCCGGAGGCAGGTGAAACAAAACCCCCAATAAGTGCTGTTTTTTCGCTGTCATGATTGCAAAAAACACATGAATCCAGGAACTTATCCTGATCCTTTATCTCCTGAAAATGGAAATTTTTTCATGCGGTAAAAGTAATTTAATCGCCCGGAAAAAAAAATTATGGTAAAGTCTTGTTTTTACCACATGAAAAATTATCGGAGGCAGTTGAATTCCCCCCTATATCTTCATTACTTGTTTATTTCACAATTTCAATGGAAACAATAAACATGAAATAATTGGGATGGTCAATTTATGCCAATCTAAACATGATAGTGGTATTAACTCTCCTGACATCTTGATATACAATTATGATGCATTACAGTATTTCGTTATTTAAAAGATTGGCTGACTGCTCATTAGATTTCCGCCAATACCCCACTGGAAAAAATGTTTCACCTCGTGTATCTTTGGTAGCCTTTTTACACATGGAAGTTCAGGAAATCGCACCTGAAGTGCTTGACAACCCTCTCCTTTTGACAAGCAAGAAAATTTAGTTGATATTAAGACACAAATACAAATTAAACACTAACTATTTTGTACACTTAACCTTCTTACAGAACCAAATTTTCAAAATGTGGAGGCCTTACATAACTTTTCAATTTGGGACAAAAGGGGGCTTTGTACAGTAGGTCAATTCACAGACCATGAGCCATTATCACACTCTGAAGCTGTAAGTAAATTTCCTATTATAGGCACCTTGGCTTTTCTTATCTCCAGGCTCAATATTACATGAGCAAATATCTAAATTAAATCTGGTTGGGGACTGGGACAGCTCTCTGAACACTCTATTATAGCAGCCTCCCATACTTAAGGGAGCTATTTCTTCATATTATTGATTCCTCAGAACCTCGTTGGAATGCTTCTCTTTTATGAATGGGCATGGCCCAATGGTTGGAACAGTTTTCCTCACTGACTACTGATGACCTCCTCGCTATTAATACTTTTCCAGCAGCCAAATATACTTAAGTGTATCTATGTATCTAAATATCATTCATCGGTCCTACTGTACATTTCTCCTCACTGGGGATTTTTAATTGATACAGTATATTGGCCAGCTCCATTTGTCCTAAATGTAGTCAACCCTCTGCTGACCTTTATCATTTATTGTGGGCCTGGTCTTTGGTTTGGCATTTTGCTACTGACCATTTAGACAATTATGCTCCACTCACCCCAGAATGGGTGATTTTTGGTCATCTACCACCAGACAGACTTAGCAGAGACTTTAGGAAATTATTATTAGCAATTTAATCAGCTGCTCAGAAAACTATCCTGTATTTATGAATTCAAAACTCTCCACCAAACCTTGGGGAGAAAATCTTTTTTTATTTTCCACATGGATTGGTTGGAGTTGTCTCTCCAGAAAGAGGCCCATGTTAAAAGAATTTGGCTACTTGCGAGAGTTTCATAGAGGTTCTTCCCCTTTCCACTAAAGAGGCTGTATATCATTGTTTTTGTAACACTCTGTAGTATTAAACTCATATTTACTTAGTGACCCTCCAGTCTCCTCTATAAATAATGTGTTGTTCGGCATTTCAAAACTTTTCCTACTGTCTGTATAATCTGAGAATGTAAATTTGCCATCACTACTGTTTCAAATCTTTGAAGTTGTTATGGATACTATCATTTCCGTTTACATATTGTCTTGTTTATGATTGGATAATGCAATTGTATTGTGCTCCCATAAAGAAAATTATTTAAAGAAAAACACATTACGAGCAGGTTGTTCAAACCTCAAATTCTTCTACAAGTCTTTAAAGTCCATCTACAGTAATCAATATGAAAAACCCAGTCTTTTGGATGTTCCAGTCAAAAAGAAACATTCAAGAATGATTCTACTGCAACAGTCACAAGATTGAATCCGCCAATTAAATTGCTAAGATATCTACAAAGTTAATTAATATTATTTGGTAATTGTTGAAATTTTGATAGTTATTGCTTCTTTCAAATTTAGAACTTTGTTTATAGTTAAAATATTCTCTCATTTTTAGAAAGAAACCCTTTGGATATTGTGACACAACAATCAAACACAAAAGGTTAGTTTGAGATTTGGTTTTATAAAACTCTATAGAGTTTCACAAGACATTTTACAACAGAAAACTGGATTCGCATATGTCTAGCAAACTATATTGGAGTCCAAAATATATAGAGTAATTTTTGTTCTCTGTAGTCTGCTTCACTGTATTTACCACTTAAAGTCTGAATCTACTTATCTAAGGGGGCATCTATGTATTGCACTTTATCTAGTTCACCCTAGAGCAGGGGTAGGCAATAAGCAATCATCCATCTGCTGTTAAATTACATATCCCTGCATGCCCTCCGAAAGGTTTAGCATGGGCAAATAGGGTGTTTATTATTTGAAGATAACAGTCTGTAATGGTAGTTTTCTTGTATTTAAATGCACTGTATTTTATCTGATAGACAGATGTTAGTATCAAAATAATTTTCTTATTTTAAAAAGATGGGGGGGACAAATAACAACATGGTAGTATAAATTTTTCACAATTCTTTGAAGCATGACAATCATGTTTTGGTTTCCAACAGTCACTACAAAGCCCTGAAATACTATATCATATGATGATACAACATATTGAAACAAAGTTAAACACCAGGCTTGATGATAAGTAGGGAGAAACTGAAATGGAAGATTTTTTGGAAGGAACATCAAAACAAACAAAATTGAATACAAAGTACAGCAACATTAAGGAATTTGATATTTGTGAGAATCTACAGCAAATAATCACTTTGCATACAATTGAGCTATTTATCCAAACAAACACAAATTTTGTAAATGAAAATTTAGAGAAAAAATTTGGATTGGTGTCATCAAGCAACACTGATAGTAGTTCAAGATTTAAAGAAAACAACAATTGCAAGAGCAATGATAGGTCATGCAATACAAAGCTTTTGGAGAAATTATCCAAAGAAATAATTGACTCAAATTACGCCCTACAAAAGAGAAGTGTTTTGAGTGAGGTTATGATGAGGAAATTACTTCCCTCTATTGAGGTCATGTCTAAAATATTCAAATGATGGTGATAAGCAATTAAAAAAAATGTACATAACTTTATTTGTGAGGTTAAAAAAATTGGGGCCTTGTTGACTCTCTTTAAAAAAAATTCTGCTTTGTCTTAGAACACCACATATCGTTACATACGTAAAAATTTAGACTTTACGTTTTAAAATTGTGTTTTACATATAATGTTGAAACCAATCAATAGTTTAATTGTTTGGTGTTGCAAACTGTAATGTTTTTGCAATTTGTTCCTATTTCACTTATTGCAAATGTAAAAAAATAGTACACCGTCCTACTATATTTGGTTCATATATAGTGTCAACTCAAGAAATGTAATACATTTCTAAACTTTTATTGGTTTCCGTAAAATCTAAGAACAAACTTATTAAATAAACTTAGTGATGTATAAAAACAACTTTTTTGTTTCATTTTATAATAAATAATACATATTTTAAGATTGTTTTATTTTAAAGTTAGTCAGTATAAATAATCTAAGATGATTAATTATGATTATGATTAAAATTTATCTGTCTTATAATTTTTTACATTTAATTAAATCATTTAACATAACATTGAAATAAAACAGTATCTATAAAAAGTTATAATGAACAAGTGCAAAAATGTCCAGAAACAGCTAAGCAGCTCCTGCAAGAAAGAAGAATTTGCATCAGTTAAAAACATATATATATATATATATATATATATATATATATATTTATTTATTATTATAATTTTTTTGTTTTGTTTTTTTGTGTTTTTGTTTTGTTTTACAAATAAACTGTTAACTAATTTGTTTGGTATAAATATATTAGAGACATTAACATTAACATTAGGGTTCAAATATTATTAAGGGTGAAACTGAGAAAAAAAAGTCTTAGAAAAGTCCGAGAGGTCACTCAAGAGCTTCAAAGGATTCTGGTTAAAATATATGTGGCTCAGCTAGCACCATGTGTCAGGAAGAGATCATGAAAGTATTCAACTTCCCAGATATTTTCAGGTTAAACCTACATATTACGCCATCCTTGGATGGGTAATCTATACAGGGCTGCAGAAAGGAAACCTGAACTTACAATTTTTCTATGAATTGCTCCCCCCATACTACTTTATAGGGAAGCAATCCTGGCATGGAGCTGGGAAGCCACTGGCAAAGTCAAGAACGTCTCCACGCTAACTCCCTTCATGAATACAATGAAGCAGTGAAAAACCCTGTTTTCAGCTACACAGGGCTCTTCACTTCTTCATTAATAGAGCACTCAGTGTGTAAAGTTTTAACAACATGTACAACTAATAGGTGCATTAATGTCTTGTTTAAATTAGGAGATAATATTTAAAATTTAAATGAAAAAAATTCAAATAAATCTCAAATTAATTGAGAAGGTCTATTACACAATTGTGGGACATTAATAAATCAACTTGAATGTATTAAGACACATATTGGATTATTTATTTTTTTCAGGATAAATTGGATAATTTACAAGTAAAAAATACACAAACAATGTTAGACTGAACTTCACTTCCCAAAATGCAGTCTGCATGGAAATCATCAGAATCAATAGAAATGTTTTTATCTATGAAAAATTGAGCATTATTCTGCAGACAAATATTATGAAGGATACAGAAAATAATGAAAATTACAAAAATTGTTTGTGGGGAATATTGTAGAGCCCCTCCAGATCGGTCCAAGCAACGAAATATGCTTTTCAATTTCCTGAATGTTTGGTCAATTATTCCTCTGGTTATCACATGAGATTATTAAACTGGTGATCTGCACAACTTTTAGGCCTGTTTATATGAGTAATAAGTCAGGGTCAACAGGCATACCCCGAATCACCTAAACATGAAAAGCATAAAAATAATACATTATTACATTTAAAATGTTAGACATAACGCATTACATTTCTAATAGTTTTTACTTACTTATTCTCAAAGTTTTGTAAACAGAAGAGTTTCTTTAAAATATGAGTCATTAGTAGACCGTGGGAACATTGCACAAACATTGAGTATTCGGCCACTAGCATCGCATATCACCTGCATTTTTAGTGAATGGAAACCTACTGCGACAAATCTCTTCCATATCTTCCTAGGCTAAAAAACAGTTAATTGGGTGCAGTTAATCGCACCCAATATGTTGGGCATTTTTGCAAACATATAAAAAGCCTTCTTAACATCAAGTCATTCACTGGGTTGTTTGGGGAATAAAATTTTTCAGTATGCTTTAAAATAGATTTTAAGACGTGGCCAAGTATATGACAAATTTTTGGTTGAAACATGCCACCAAATACTGCCACAGTTGGCTGAAAGACCCGGAGGCAAAGAAATGCAAGGTACTCAACAATCGTGTTAAGCCAGAAATAGAGTGAAACCTTCTGGTTTAAGGATCTATATCTTCCTTAATTAATTTATAGAGGGTAATAGCTACAGATGGTAAACGATACAGTGAAATAATCTCCGAAACACACATGGCTTAATTTTACATCTTGCCTGGTGAGGTTCATTTCCTTCCCTTAAGGTGCCCATCCACTAGCAGACATGAAAACAACTGCACAATTACAACATTGTAATTGTGCAGTCATTTGTCAGTCTGTGATGAGCCTGCACTGAACGAGCAGTTGTTCAGTGCAGGCTCGTCAATAATCTGCAAACATGCTCAACCTGACGCTATCGTCAGGTTGACCAGCATGTTTGCACGATGATAGATGTCTAAACGACCAGCAGGCACACGCATCGCTGCTCGTTTTAGACAATTTTGCAAAGGAGTTGCAAATGATTTATGAACGATTGAACGATTGAACGATCGTTATCGTTCAATCGCTCAACTTAATCGTCTAGTGGATGGGCACCTTTAGCCTTATCTCTGCTACAGCTATCAGCTCTTACTCTCAGATAGTTTAACAAGATATCCATTTTTCTAAAAAAAAAGTATATACTAATTACATTGTAATCTAAATAACACTTTGAAAGACAATTATTTATTTAAAAAAAAAGAATTAAAAAAATTCTAACACGCTGCATGATTTTTAAAAAGGTTTTTGCATTGTTTAGGAATGGGTTATACTTTAAGAAAACAAATTGTTCTAAATTTTAAAAAATGTGTCAAGCTTTCCATCTTTCTTTGAGAACCTATTTTCTCCATTGTCTCTGCTGCTGGCCCTTTGCCCCCTATCTATCAGAGTCCAACTTCATGCAACAATGCCACTTACTTAAGCCCCACTTCTCACTGTCAGTCCCTGTTTTAGTGGCACATTTATCATTATATATTTGTAGCTTATTCTTCGAAAACATCCGTTTGTGGGGGATACCTGCAAATATTTTGTATCACCCAGATGTATTATAGAGGGATCGCAGCTGCAACTCCCATAAGTTTCTATGGATGATATGATGCGGACGGATTTACAAAGTCCCGAAATACATAGCATTCCAGAATTTGATCCCCACAGCTTACATCACCTGAAGATGGTGTAAGCCACTGTTGCCTATAGGCTACACATCGCAAAACTTACCGGGAGAGGCTTCCATAGGAGAAGTGCCCTGGCAATGGACGCTGCGCATGTGTGGTCACAGCAGTGAAGAGACCCCTGATGTGGTCACTTCACGCTGAGCACATCACAGGGACAGACTCCTTTTGGAGCCCCTGTCCCTGTGGGTGCTTTATCATATATTCGGCCGATATGATCGCATCCCACAATGCGATCATTGGTGCTAATATTGTACCCAGATCGCATTGCAAATGCAATCAATAATAAATGAGCCCCTTAGAATCAGTGTGTTTCCTTCTTCTTCAGACAATCTTTCAATAAGTAAATCACATTTTAAACACAAGGGGGAAATGTTTGAACAGACTTTATGTCCCTGTGTGCCCTTATGTCCCTGTGTGTGTACCCGTTACCCAGCATGTGCTCAGTCCCCTTTAAAGACCATCAGCCATTACAGCAGCTATATAGTGAGCTGCTGGATACAGATTAAAAGAGTTCTTTCATCAATTTCACATAAAATAGTTTTTTTTAGACTAAAGATAATTTTATGGTTTCAAATATAGTTTAAAAAAAAGTTTACTTTAAACTATTTTTTTATAAAATACAAAAAAAATGTTTTTAAACAAATATATATGATACAATAACATTATCTTTAGCCTTCAATGTTTTTTTTTAAATGAAACTCATAAAAAAAACAATCTGTTACCAGAAGCTCATTAGATAGCTGCTGCAATGACTGATGGTCTCTAAAACGGGCTGAGCAAGCACTGATGACTGATAGAAAGTATGGAAATGTACAAACCAAATTACAAAGTCAAGAATTCTCAAAAATTTCTCACTAAAACCCTCTTTTTCAAAACACTTCATTGTAAAGGTAAGTCTACATTAATTGCTACTAAGCAAAGCTATGGAATATATAGTGAAAACTAACGAAAAATCCAAAACTTAAATGAATAGATAAGTAACATCACATAATGGTACATTTACACTTTTAAAAGTAAGGTGGCCAGCACGGTGACTTCATTGAGATACGAGGAACTTGGAGGCCAATGTATTAATGAACTCAGTTGCAATGAGATCTGCACACAAAATTAGCACAGGAATGTATGATATGGCACCCTCAGGGAATGGGGCTCCGAAAGAAGCCCGTTACTGCGATATGCTTGGAGAGAAATGACCGCATCAACGGCCTCAGACTCACCCCTTAAAGGGTACCTGGTGCCTGAAGCCATTGTGAAAAGGAAAGTCACGATGGTCGTGATGTTCCAATGGTGGTGGTCCAATTTTTTTACAAATATAATTTTTTTTTTTTATGAAATAATTTTAGATAAGTTGAAGTTTAGATACATGTTCTTCACCTAATTTACTCATAAAAAAAGACAATTTCTGAGCGGTTTTTAGAAAAACAAATGGGGGTCTATTTACTAAGCAGTGTTAGGAGACAGAGTGAAAAGTGATAAGGTGCCAGCCAATCAGCTGCCAACTGTAATTTTTCAAACACAGCCTGTGAGATGGCAGTTAGGAGTGGATTGACTGGCACCTTATCACTTTTTCACTCTGTCTCCTAACACTGCCTAGTAAATAGACCCTGTGGTCAGTTAAGTGGTTAAAATTAATATTTTACATGGCAAATGTGACTTCTGCTTTTATTAATAACTATCAAGATACTGTATTCCTTCTTATTCATGACACTTAGGTCCTGATTCAGCAATGGATTTTTCTTAAGAAAAAGCAGCTGCGAAAATAGACTAATAGTTCCAAAGCTTATCCGAGCATAAGGACGCCAACCTCTGCTTTCTCATATGCGTACGCCGCCGCTTACCAGTGTAAATGTCAGTAACATAAACGCACCTCGAGTGTCCATCTTCCCCATGCGGCAGGTCTGACTTGGCAGCTCTCCTGACACGCAGAGCGCTCTCACACTGCGTAGGAGAAAAGGTAAGGGCTAATTTATGCACGCCCATGTAACGATGTTTAAACGGACAGACACCTGCGTTTTATTAACCCCCCCGTTACCTCCCCCAAACGCTGACTACATGTCGCTCACTTTGCAAATGGATCCTCTGTGCATGTGGAATCACAAGACAATCTCAGCGTGTGTTGCAGTGCGGCTTATATACATGGCAAACAATCGCTCCATCTGCATAACAATCGCATTAGCGTCCATCTCTGAATCAGGCCCGTAACTGTATTATGTT
Organism: Taudactylus pleione; assembly: GCA_031769625.1. Lineage (NCBI taxonomy): Eukaryota > Metazoa > Chordata > Amphibia > Anura > Myobatrachidae > Taudactylus > Taudactylus pleione. The sequence continues at coordinate 1,386,513 of JAUIMM010000756.1, read as the reverse complement.
GTTTACAAATGGGGTAATGTTACTTGTGAATTTACTACTAATAATATTAAACAATATCTTTATGCAATTGTTTATAATTGTACACCTGATGTACTCCTAGCACATAAGTAAACTTATTTGGTGTACGTCTTTTTCTATGTAGAGTCGGATGCTAAATGAGTAAAACACAATTAAGTGAGTCCTACATAATGCAATAATAAGCATTCATAAGACAAGTGGTCAAGCTGAACCTATGTCCATCAGTTTTTTAGGCACACTCTAAAATTGTTTGTTTTTATTGAGTATAGTACACACATATATTTGTTACTGTTACAGTCATTGGGCCTGAGTCAGAGTTGTACGCAATGCCAATGTTTTTGCAAATGGAGCAATTTTTTGCCACTGCGTATGCATGAAAGTACATTACCATAGTTGCACTCTGCAAGTCTTTATTTGCAGTGTGATTGACAAGCAGGGAACAATTGGGAGAAGCAACGGAGAGTGTTAGCTAAAAACGCAGCTGCATCTCGACCGCCACAAGTTGTATCTGCGATCCCATATGCAGTAAACATGGCTCCGGCGTCACAATTATGGCGGCCATTCTGAGTGACCATTGAGAAACGTTTACATGATCTGCATACAATGCTGCATATGTGTACGCAGTTGTGGACAAATGCGATGGCTCGGGTGGGCATCTCAGTCGCAGTAGCATATTTTCGCACATTCACAGCTACAAACAAACACAGCCGCAGGAGTATTAGCGTACAACTCTGAATCAGGCCCATTGTGCAGCTGGTATGAGGTGCATGGATAGACAGCGCATCTCCTGTCTGATGCATTCCTCTGCCCTATGGGTGTGGGCAGTTCCCACAAATGCAGTACTACATATCTAGTGTTTTACTGGTTGTCACATGGTGATGGTGCAATACAATATGTTGTGTGCCAGACCTTCACTAGTTCGAAAAAGGGGATTTTTGGTCTCTTACCGTTGAATCCTTTTCTCTGAATCAGGCTGGGGGACACTGGACCATGGGATTGTAGATGGGACTGCAGGAGCTGGCACTTAAACTACTAAACCTGTTAGTTTAAGTGCCAGCTCCTTCCCTCTGCAACCCCATGACTTCAGTACAACTTCAAAAGTGCCTGGTACGGAGAAGCAGTAATCCAGTGAAACTGTTATAATCAAAATAAAAACAGAACCACAGGTACCAACCAGTCACAAAAACTCAGCTGACCGGATCCCAGTGCAGGATGGGAGATCAGCTGACTGGAGTCATGGAGGACATCACTGGAGTCCCGATCACCGAAGGTAAGTGTAATTAACGGAGGGGGGCTCGCGGGGGGGTCGCAATTGCGGGGGCGGGGCTTAACTGCAGTTGCGGGCTTTAGCGGTGGCCGGTCGGCGCATGCGCAGGCACTTGTCACTGTATTTTTTGCAAAAATACCGTGGGATTCGCAGGGACAGAGCTTTATTGCAAGCTCTGTCCCTGCAAGGGATTTTTAGTAAATCCCTGTGATATTGGCAATTCGCAATGCAAATTCAGTCGGTAATATCACACTACAATCTGCATTCAATATGCGGATTGTAGTAAATAGTGCCCTAAGTATTCCTGTATACCAGAGATCAAAATGCAGGTGAATATGAGATGTAATGATTGATACATCTCGCCCTGACTTTGAGAGCTTCTTCCTTCCCTATATAAAGCTGATTAGTGAAAATACTCTGTTTCCCCACTTTGCACTCTGCCAGCAATGAGAGATAATTCAAATGAACAGACAACTGCTGTCCCATTACAATGTTGTCATTACCTCCTTTTGGCTTCTACAGAGTTCCTGCCAACACACTCAAAAGGGACCTGCACACTAGGGAGAGGCATCACCGGGTCTGGTGACACCCGCTGCGCACTCCAAATCCCCCTCATGTGGTGGAACTGCATGCGCCCGAAAAGGGGTTATGGTCTAACATAAACTGGGTGTGGACTTAAGGGAAATCCCCAGTGATACTGGGCTGCCCCCGGAGGCTAGTGCCTGTACTGTCGGCTCCTCTATGACAGGAGCCGAATGCTGCAGGAGAATGTCACACTGCAGCACCCTGCTAGTGTCACTGAGGAGGAGCCGGCATTTTGGTGTCACCTCCTCTGAGGGTGACATCCCAGTGCGGCCCGCATCCCCATAGCGACACCACTGCACTAGGGGCCTGATTCAGAGGTGGATATGGTTACAGTCGCTACTGCATATTTTGGCACCACTGCCTCTGCGTCTTTATGCTTATGTCATGGCTGATGGTCTTCCTACACAGATGCCCACTGGCTGCAATGCTAATCCATCGCTTTTCATATTAAATTACACCATCGGTCACAACATCGAAGATTGCACCAGCCCCCTGTTACCTCCTAGGAACGCCCATTAAAATGCATGACTGTTGTGTCCAAAAACATCAGCTGCTTGTATCTGACATCGACACTGCGTCTAACTCTGAATCAGGCCCTAGGTGTGACTATCAATGGGGTCCAGTAAATACATTTAAGACAGTAGGGCAGATGTATGAAGCTCTGGGAAGTGATAATGGGAGAGTGACAAATAACCAAACAATCATCTCCCAACTGTCATGTTACAGGCTGTTTGAAAAATGACATTTGGGAGCTGATTGGTTGGTCGTTTATCACTCTGCACTTTATCACTTTCCAGAGCTTAATACATCTGCCCCAATATTTTCTACATGTTGGACAAGACTGGAGTATTTATTGACTGCTAAATGGATTCTAGACCATTAGAATCTGCGTAGGACCTGTTGATGTGTTTTGTCTTCCCAAGATGCCTCCCACATCAATAAGAATGTGTAATTTATAGTAGCAGCAGAACATGCATCTGTGCAATCACTAGCTATTTTATACTCTATCCTTGAAGCATTCTAATTTGGTACAACAAGCTGTAAAATAAACTGTATCTCTAGCATACTTAAAATGCTTCTCTACTCCACTAATTCTTGTTGCAGCTCTAAATGCATTTTTTACGGTAGCATCATTAAGCTGTTCTCGTTAAAATCCTGTAGGGTGCACAGCCCTTATGTCATGTTACAGTTCAAATCTCTTGCCCTGGACAGCAGCATTTCATGTTAGCAAGGCAGCTCTCTGCTTCTTTCTCCAACGCCACTTATCACAATGATTTTTCCTATGGGTTTTCTGCATTTTATTTGTCATGTTTCCTAAGTTTGGGTATCTTTTATATTCTTTACTAAACACATTTTTATTGTTTTCCAGGCAGTGGTGAAGCAATAAGGACTAGTCTGTGACTTCAACATGCATAGAATATATACACTAGCCACAAGTGAAAAGTACAATCATTTGCGACATCACTGATGTCATCACACACTATAAGGTTGATGCAGAGTTGAATTAATAACTACTGTATCTACTGCTTTATTTTTCTTGCCCTTTGTCTACTGTATTACCAACTGTGAACACTCACTGTAGTCCTCCCTCCCTCTATTCCTCCTCCTACTACTACTACTACTCCTTAAATAACTCTCACACCTTCTTTCCCCCTACCCTATACGCCATACTCCCTAAGTCCTGTCATAATCACATCCTCACCCCCTGCCCTCATATGCCTCCCAATCCACCCTCTCACATCAGCAACCAAGCTAATCTCATACATATCTCCCCTTTTCCTTCTCTAACCATTTCCTGTGTCCTCTGGAATTCAATCTCTATCCACAATAAACTGCCCACTATCCACAACGTCTTCATCTCTAACTTTCTTAACTTTCTTGCAATCACTGAAACCTGCCTTTCCTCCACTGATACTGCTTCCTGCAGTTCTCGCCTATGTTGGCCTCTCCTTCATCCACTCTGTCAGACCTGATGACCCCCTAGGCAGTAGTGCATCATCCTATCCCTCAATTGCACCTTTCATGTACTCCCCCCAAGCCCTCCATTTATTTCACCTACTTTGAGGTTCACTCTATCTGTCTCTTCTACCACATCCTTCTCCATGTCTCAGTCATCTACCGTCCCCCTAGCTCACTTTCCAATTCCTTAGTATTTTTGCAGCTTGGCTCCCCTTCTACCTCTAAACTGATGTCCCCTTCATCAGGACAAGTGACTTTAACATCCCCACTGACTTAGCATCCACCAAACTGCTCTCCCATTCTTCCTGTTTTGGCCCTTCTCAATTGACCTCCTCCCCCAACCACCACCTCAGCCACACCCTTAACCCTGTCTTCTCCCATCTGTGTGCTCTCTCTGACTTCTCCAAATCTGCCTTCCCACTCCCTGATCACCATCTCTTCTCTTCCATGCTCTCCCCATCTCCCACAAACCTCTCCATGCCCAAATTCCAAATTTACCATAGATGTTCTTAACCCCTCAATCTTGTCCTCTTTGCTTGATACTCTCCTATCACCCCCATCCACCCTGGCTTACTACAACCTTCTTCCACAACCTCATCTCCACTCTCGACTCTGCTGCCTCCACCATCCCTCTTCACCACTCAAAACCCCAGACTTGCCACCACTCTAAATTTACCCAGTTCATTAAAAAATGCATTTGCATTGATCCACGCCACTGAAGAAATTCTCGTTCCTTGGCTGACTTCCTCCACTTTAAGTTCATCCTCTCTTCCTACAGTTTTCCCCTTCCTTTGCTAAGCAATCCCTTTTCAAGTACTTCATCTCTTCACAGTCCTCCAATCCCAGCCGCTTCTTTGCCACATTCAACACACTGCTTCATCCCCTTTTTCCCCTCCCATCCTCCCTTACTGCAACCCACTGACTTTGCCTCCTTTCTCACCTCCAAAATCTACGCCATCCATCACGAAATCTTCTCATCACTCTTCTGCCACCCCTACCACTCCATCCTTTCCCCCCTCTACCTGCCCCCTTTGCTGCCTCTCCACCACTGCCTACTACCACCTTTCTTATCTCTTCAATCTATCCTTCTCCACTGGCATCTTCCCCTCATCTTCCTTTTCCTCTATCAGTTGGAGTACCGCAAGGCTCTGTCTTAGGTCTTCTGCTTGTCTCAATCTATAACACAAACTACAACTTATCAGCTCCTTTGGTTTTCAGTATCATATGTATGCGGATGATACTCAAATCTACATATCCTTCCCAGATTTGTCACCATCTGTATTGTTCCGCATTACTGAATGTCACTCTGCTATTTCATCTTGGATGTCATCTGTCCACCTTAAACTAACCATTTCCAAAGCAGAATTAATAATATTTCCACTGGCCAATAGTAGTTACCAACTGTATATCTCTATCACTGTTAATAACACAACAAGCAAACCCACCCCACAGGCTCGCTGTCATTCCTTAACTCTGAACTGTTCTTTGTTCCCCACATTTAATCTGTTTCCAATCATGTTACATATATCTAAAAATATATCCAGAATACGACCATATCGTGCACAAGACACTGCAAAAATTATAATTTGTGTGCTCATTATCTTCAGCATTGACTATTGCAATAATCTCCTTACTGGTCTTCCCCAAAACAGACTCACACCCACATAACCATCATACAGTAAGCTATCCTACCTAATTACTTCCTCACTATACAGTCCACATATAACTTTATATCTGTTATCTCTCTTCATTTTTCACATCCTCCTGACCCTTGGCCAACATTCCTCTGTGTGACCATATCATACAGCCCACCAATAATCTCTGCAATCTGGCTGGACCATTATGCAATAAGTAGAACCTATGCTTGTGTATCAGTGCCTATTTTCCTATAAATTGTAGGCTTGTGAGCAGGGTCTTCTTACCTCTATGTCTGTCTGTTATTACCCAGTCTTATTTTATTATTGTTTGTTCCTAATTGTAAAGCGCAAAGGAATATGCTGCATTATACAAGTAACTGTAAATAATAATAATAATCCTTTCAACATGCTCTTCTCTCATCCAATTTAAAAAATACAACCATGACCACTCCTCATTTTCTCTTCTCCCATTTGCCTCAAAAATATTGGAGAGGATTGTCTACAACCATCTCTCCTGCTACCTCTCTGAAAACTCCATCCTTGATCCTCTCCACTCTGGCTTCCGCCACATACATTCCACTGTCACTGCCATGGCCAAAGTTACCAATGATCTTCTCTTGGCCAAATCCAGGGTTACTTCTCCCTGCTCAACCTCCTGGACCTCTCTGCTGCCTAATATATTGTGGATCACCCTCTACTTCTGCGCACCCTCCAGACCATTGGCCTCTCTGACACTGTTCTTTCATGGTTCACCTCCTACCTTGCCAACCGGTCCTTCTGGTTCCACCTCCCCCCATCCATACTTCCCATGGGCATCCTGCAGAGTTCTGTCTTCGGCCCTACACTCTCTATTTTGTACGCCCCCTCCATGGGTGGAGCTCATCAGTTCCTTTGGCCTGTATTACCTCTATGCTCACAACACTCAAATCTACCTCTCCTCTCCTGATTTCTCCCCCCGCCCTCCTCTCTTGGGTGTCCAGTTGCCTCTCCCCATCTCTTCCTGGATCTTGGTACAATTTCTCAAACTCAAAATGGCCAAAACAAAACTCATTGACTTCCTGCCCTCAAGATTCTCCTCACCTCCTGTTCACAACACCTCTATCTCCTTTGTTCCCCAACTCTGCTGCCTGGGGGTCATTCTTGAATCCTTCCTCTCCTTGGCCACCCACATTCAATCTCTTTCCCAATCCTGTCATTTCCAGCCCTACTACATCATTTGCATCAGACCCTACCTCTCCCAGGATGCCACCAAAACTATTGTCTACTCACTGATCATGTCTCATCTTGACTACTGCAACCTTCTCTTCACTGGCCTCCCCTGCTCTCATCTCAATCCTTTCCAATTTGTCCTTAACGCTGCAGCTAGACTTATCTTCCTCTCTCACCGCTCCACATTATAATAATAATAATAATAATGCAAGTCAGTTTTGTGTAAGGATCTTTACTGTTCTTGCACTGTGGAGCCAAGGAGATGCATCTACAAGCAATTCAATGTTGTATACTACTCACTTGCATTTCCACTTTATTTGGGATCTGCTGTACGCAGAGTTCTGCATGTTCATAATTATGCCTGTTTTCAGATGAATAGGGCTGGTGCAGGTGTGCACTGATATAGATGATTGCTATGGAAACAAGCATATGGTTTGTGGCAGTGTGTACATCTAATGGGCAAATATACAATTGTTATCTGTGCATGCTATTCAACTTTGCATAGGCCACTATGGGCTCTGTTTATTAACATTTTTTTACTAAAATAAAGTGAAAAGGGGTGTTTTCACACCCTTTTCACATTATTTTAGTATCACCTATAGTTATTACAGGGCAATTGGAGTAGAATTCGTAAAATTTTACTCCAAGCCCTAATTATCACATATTTTTAGTAAGCAGATCACATATCCTATAATTGTAATACACGCTGATACACTGCAAAAAAAAAGAAAAAAAATTGTAAAAAACTTACCTGACTCCAGGGACCGGTGATCGGGGCTTGGGGTGATGTTCTCCCTCCAGTCAGCTGGTCTCCCATCCTGCACTGGGGCCCGGTCGTTACCTGACCGGATTCCAGTGCAATATGGGATGTTAGCTAACCAGAGCCACAGAGGACATCACAGGAGCACCGATCACCGGAGTGTAATTAAGGGAGGGGGGTCACGGAGGGGGGGTTGCAATTGCAGGGGGTGGGGCTTATCGTGCAGGGGCGGGGCTTAGCAACGGAGGGTTGGCACATGCGCCGGCACTTGTCGCTGTATTTTCTGCAAAAATACCGTGATAAATGTGCGGAGGGGATTCGCAGGGACAGAGCTTTATCGCAAGCTGTCGCTGCAATGGATTTTTTGTAAATCCCTGTGATATTGCCTTAATTCGCAATGCGAATTCAGTCGATAATATCACACTACAATCTCCATTACAAATGCGGATTGTAGTAAATATGTGAGAACCTCTCATACACTCTACACTAGTGATTAATAATAGTAGACACTTTGTATTTATGTACTATGTTTAGGAACCAAGATTAATTTGACCCCATAAGGTTAGTCATTTGGAGACTGGGAGTTAAAATCTTGAGTACGGAAGAAACATGGTCACATGCGAAAATTCAGTTTTATAGATGATTTCGTTGTCTAAAAATGTTTTTTTATCACTCAATTTGAAATGTAATCCTATTTTTATTAAGTTTTTTGAGAAATGAAAATCCATGATTGCTTTGATTTAATTGTGAATGCAGGTTATAATGCAATAGCTTCTATTGCTAAATGACTATTAAGCCATACAGTATGAATTTATACAATATATAATTGTGTATTTCAACAATTACAACATGTACAAATATCCTCAATTCTATCTGTCCTTCTGTCTCATATCATCTGTCTCATACTGTATCTATCATTTATTCATCTCATATCCATCTATTTCATATTCTTATACAATCTATGTGATATGTCTTTCATATCTGTCATCCATCTATTTGTCTGTCTATCTCATCTCAAGTACATTTTGATTTAGATTAGTAGAACTTTAAGAATGTGTATGAAAGTAGATTTCAATCATTTAATTTGAACTACAGTATATCCCAATTGTTATCTGATACTTTCATAAAATAATAACTGTAGCTTAATATGATCTCAAGTTGGTGTGTGATTCTTTTTAACAAAAATTTGAAAGTGAAATTCTGCTCATTGTCACCTCTGAACTAATCAAATCATCAAAGATTATTATTGCTTCCACCATAGGATTGATAGTTAGTACAACTGTAAAAGAAACAACAGATAAAATAAATGCTTAACTTAGTCATGACTTGTAGCAACAAAAAGATCCCTCGCCGTATTTAACATATGAAACTATCCTTCATCAAGAATGAACTCAGGCTGTCCCAAAAGAAAGGTAATATACTCTTCTCAGTTCACTCTGAAGATGTTCATAAATTTAACGGTGCAGCTCAATGATATCCTGGCTGCACAGGTACCTCCGATCTATATAACACAGTAGAAGCGTACACCCACTTAGCAGCTGCTCAACAATTACAGTGGAACATGGACCAATGAATGCAAAGTAGCAAAGTTTCAATGCAGTTGACAACTAAGGAGATGCCCTTACGTTAATGATTCACCCAAATATAATTAAACAGAGAATGTGCAAGTGTTTAATTAACTTGGAGCCATGTGTCCTTTATTATTCTCTTGCTGTATTTTACTGATAGCAGCCAGAGGGAAATTCTAACTCCTTTGATGAATAATATTTAATTTAATGTTTTTCATTTCATCATTTTTTTTTATTATTACCATTTTATTTCCCAGGCTGGCTAATCATACAAAAAAAACTAGTAATCTTGTTAGAAAAAGATTGTGAAAAATGACATAATCAAAATTTAAGCAGTTATAGAAATATGGCTTTTATTTATTATCTAGATTTAAAGTGTACAAATGTGTTATTTGTTCTTGTGAAATAAAGTGCAAAAATTTCTCTATTGCTATCTCACTATTATGCAGGTAATTTTCCTGTTGGAAGGATTCTCGGGGGGGAATCAAATTAAACCCGATATTTTTTTCGGGTGCAAAAAAATATCTGATTTAAAAAAAAAAAATGAACACCCAATTTAATTAGTTGCCATTTTTCAGGTGGCAAAAACACATAGGTCCATGTGTCAACGCGGTATTATGTGTTTTTGTGGCCCTGGCCGAGATAAGAGGACTGGTTATCAGGCATTTTTTTTCACCTGCCTCAGGCAAGTGAAAATAATGCAGAATAAGTGGCGGATTCCTGTGTGCTTCCTGCTGTGTGCAGGGCTGCAGTGGGACAAGGGAGAATGTTGCCTTTGAGCAGCAGCAGTCTACTCTCTTCAGGGTAGGTGGGGGGTGTGATCACACTGATTGCGGTCCCCTGGAAATGTTGCCCATAGCATCCAATCAGATTCTATTTAACATTTAACTAGCACCTCCTAGAAGGTAATAGCTAGAATCTGATTGGTTTCTCTGGGCAACATCTCCACTTCTAAAAACTCTCTTTAGTAAAATACCCCAAAGTGTCATTAATAAAACTCACTTAAACAATGTTGCTAAATTAATGGCAATCTGAGTGTATCAAAGATTCACCGTGGTAGAAGTGCTGATGGTAAAGCATTAAAATGACACTACTGCATCATCTCTTACCACAAGTTATCCTTATGTAAAGTAGAAAAAAAAGAGGCTATAGCCAACACTGTAGTTCAGTATAAAATGAAAAATCCACTATGTACCTTGGCCTAAGATTATACTAGGTTGGTCCGTATGTCATGGAATAAACAGCGGTATAGAAAAGATCAGAGCACCTTGTGGTTTGAACGTGCTGGCAGCGTCCTGTCAACTGCAGGTACAACACTTACACCAGCAGTGTGTACTCCTGTTTCCAATACCAGCCGTGTACCTATGACACTCTTGCAGTGCGGGCAGTGTTGGGCTGATTTCTAGTTCTGAGAGTTACAACCGCCAGTAACAGGTACCTGTATACAGCCACAGTGAACGGGCAGAGGTCAGTATTGGAAGTCAGTGATTAACAGGAGGCAGGTGGATGACAAAGAAGCAGCTAGACACCAGTGTGGTATGAGATGCAGTAACAATATCCTTGACACTTTTCTCCGGGTATATGTCCTCCCAGTTTCATCAGAAGGTAAATTCTTCACAGGACAAAATATGTTGGGTGTGCGGTATTCCACATCTTCTTAAAATCAAGTAAGCTGTTTTATTTCCATTCTAATGAACACAAATTTTATTATGTTTATGTCTGGTGTAAAATAAATGGTTTGTACATATTACACTATTGATGATCTTTCTCTTTATTACTGAGAAGTGAGTGAAAACCCAGATGCTCACTAAAAAAACATGCAGAATTAAGCTGTTTTTGATCTATTTTTTGATTATGAATCCACCTACAGTATATATGTGTTGTGGCAAGATCAGGATAAGAATGCCAGCTCCTGAGTTAAATGGGTGCACTTTCACACAGCAGCCCATTAGTAGCACACCAGGCCTTAGTACAAGTAGTTGCAGCTAGTTTTATTTTGCAGTATGAAGCAGAATCTGGCTTCCCTAAGCATATGACTATGACACCATCATGGATTTCACATTATAATAGTCTTTTCCAAAAGCAACGAAAAAAATGGGTGTCTGCACCTTTACAGTTTTTGTTTGAAGCAGGTGTGGCAAGATCAGGGTAAGGTTGCCGTTTACTGGGGTAGACGGGTGCACTTTAACACAGCAGCCAAAACGTTACATACCAGTCAAGGAACTTGGTACAAGTATCCACAGCTAGTTTTGTTTTTCAGCGTAAAAATAAAACATAAAAAGCATAGCCTGCCTGACTCTAACTAAACAAATGATTCCCTCTCTCAGTGTGGAGGAACCTAAAGTCCCTCTCACAAAAATACAGTATTAGCACAGTACTTACAACCAGTAATCATAGTGTCTCTCAAAAGCCCTGCTGTCTGTTCCATTGATAGTGAGAGACTGATACTAGCAAATGACACACATTATATCAGCCTCTCACAGAAAGTCTGACATGTGAGCCTGCAACGATGCGCGTTCCCGCAGGTCAGATAACGATATCTGACATCTTATGTGTTTGCAGTCAGATTTGGATGATTTCATTAATTTTAATACTATCTGAAATCGTTCAATCGTTCAAATAGTTTGTAAAATCGTTCAAATCGTTGGTAAAAAATCGTTCAATCGTTCATCTGACAGATCTGACCGTGTGTATGCACCATTAACCAGACAGAAGCCAGAAATCTAGGGTACACATAGCTTCAATTTAGAACTTTTCTTGCTTTTATCACAGTGTGCACAATCATCATTTTTTCTAAAATACTAGACCCAGTGGATGCCATTCTTTTATCCTGCTACTCATTTTTTATTGTATTCACAAAAACTGTTTGAAGAAATGAGCTCTAATTTATATGTGGAAGTGCATGGCTTAGCTGGACAATATGGGGACGTCTGCAATAGAGCAAATTTTTGGATCTTCACGTGGGAAGATTGGTGCTTTTGGAATGTGGTCTAAGACCAATCATGTACTTTATATTGAACACAAATGCTCATATTATCTAAATGAGTATAGAGGGTTTAGAGGGAACTTATTAATAGGGCTGTTTCTGGTTTAGCAAGAAACCATAAAGCATTTTTATCCTGCAAAAATACTTGATTTCTTTACCTTTAAGGTGGCTTGGAGATGTTAAACATTTAGAATCGACTAATGCTTATAATGGGGTGCTTTTTACACCATACAGGTGCACATTCTACAGGATATTGCACTTATAGATGCCAATATGATAAAATCATTCAAATGATGATGACACAAGTAATGCACAATCCCAAAGTCACTTCACACCTTTTCAATACACCACAAATAAGGCAGATCATTGTTTTAGAAGATAAAAAGACTAATGCTGTGTACACACGGTATGATAAGCTGTCAGATTTTAGCTATAACGACAACGATCCTATCATTATCGTTAAAATTTGACAGTTTCTGGCCCCTGCAAACAATCATGCGATGGCCGATGCGCGGCCACGTATGGTCGTTATCAACCAACAGCCGTCGTCTGTGCCATCAGTCAGACCTGGTCGATATTGACCAGGTTAGCCTGCTTACTATAGGGACCCGCGAACGTAATTCGCAGGTTGTTATAGTCATTAAGGGGTTACTGCATGTGTTGGTTGAACATCCAACACATGCAGGAGATCACACAACGATCGCCTGATCGTTATCTGATCATTGCCATCGTACCGTGTGTACGCAGCATAACTCATCCCAGAGACAGGACTTTGAAGCAACATTTTGACTTTTTCTACCATGCATGTTTCACAAAGGAGCCAAAATCCTGCAAAATGCCATATGGAGTATTGTTATGAGGCAAAAAGGAATACATTGGAAAATAGCATAGGAAAATAGGCTATATAGGAACTGGTGCCTGCTATGTTAATAAGATAGGCATGAAATATTACACAGGATGATTGAACATATTAAGGGCTCTATTTATCAATCTTTTTACAAAAACAATGTGAAAAAGGGTGTTATTTTAGTTTCACTGAAATGTATTAAAGGTCAATTGGAGTAGTTTTCGTGAAAAACGACTCCAAGCCCTTTAATTTGCATTTCTTTAGCAAGCAGATCGCATTTACTATACTTGTATTGGGAAATGTGATCTGCTTGAAATTTACTAAGGGGAAACTGTGAAAAATACAGGATGGGAGCACTGCTATACAGCACCATCTGCACATGGCATTAAGTTGGGTTCCCCCTGGGTCCCCGACTCCTTCTTCGCTCTGACAGGCACAGCAGAGCTGGGAGCCGGCCCCTGTTATCAGCTTTGTGGTCTTATTGGCGGCTCTGCATGTATGAACTGAGTTCACACATGTGCACAAGCAAGGGGATCCAGAATGGTTCCCTCTTCGATACCAGGACAACCTTGTCATAGACTGCGAATGTCAGTAGTGTGCAGGGGCGTTTCTAGAGAGGAGGGGGCCCGTGTGCAGTCTCCGACACGGGCCCCCTCCTCTCTGCCCGGCAGCTGGCAGCGCACTAAGCTGTGTGAGGCCAGCACCGGAGTTATAGACTCTGGGAAAACGATGGGATAATGGCCGCCATGGCCATTTTCAAGTCATTTTACACCGCCGGACCACCACGCCGGCGTGGGACTTCGGAGAGTTAAGTAATATTATGGGTGCAGGGTGTGCGGTACGATGCGGGGCCCCCCTGGACCCAGGGGCCTGTGTTCCCTGCACACCCTGCACCCATTATGGATACGCCCATGGTAGTGTGGCGGGGTCCTAAAAGAGTAGTGAAGTGATCACATTAGCAATAACTTCACTTCTACCACATCTCAGAGTCGGGCTCCTATCGGAGCTCCTGTCCATGTGTGTGTTTTTTAATACATTCGGGCGGTACTTGTGGCATTCTGCACACACAAGTTGCATCTTTGTGTGTGCAAGCACGTCTTTTCTCATTATGCATCTTTTCACATCCACAAGTATAGTGCGTAACTGTGTACAACTAGCAGGCTGGAAGTGGACTGGAGGGGACGTGTATGTGTGTGAAGAACTGGGAGGAAGGTATTGGTTGAAAGAATGAACCCAGTGGATACAGAGATCTTGGGATTGTACAGTTATTAAATGCGATTACAATTTAGAATAATAAAGAATTATAAGTAGTTAGACATTAGGTGGTTGTATAAGAAATTATTTTCCTAATAGTCATGATAGCCTTGAGACCTTAGGCCTCTATAGACCCTGTGTACTTTTGTAATTATTAACTAATAACCCTTTATACTGTGTCATTGACAGTGTACAGACAGCATGGACAGAAGATAATTTAGTCTGTTCCTACTTTTACACAATTACACTTCACTAGTCAGCCTCCTGAGTCCTGAACATTTCCCTGTAATTGCTGCTCTGGAACATTTCATACATTGGGGCTGGCTCCAGCACAAGTAAAACTTTCTATCTTCTCTGCTTTGGTTTGGTGGTTGCAAAGGGTGGAGGAGCATTTGGGGCTAGCTGGAGACGCATAAATCCTCGCCTCTGCACTTTTCTGACATAATCCTTGTTTAAAGTCTTAAAATGATCAATTTACTGTCTGTCCTGAGAAATGTGAGCTTAAGGTATTTATTTGGAGATTTAAGTCACATCAAAGATTTTTTTCCCAAATGTCCAACGTCAGAGATTTCAAAGGTTGTGTGATAGAGCGCACAAAAATCCTATAGCATCTAAATGCTCATTCCTGGATAAAGGGTCAGGGAGAACTACTTGGCTGTGACTTTAAAATATTCCAGCTTTTAGATGCTGTACCCAAAATGTTAGAGCTAATAATGTACTGTAATATTATACTGTATGTTTGTTATCAGTGAATAGTTTGTTTATACGTGAATACAGCATGTGTTTGGACACTGTGTACCACACTGCACCACAACATTTTAGCTATCCAAGTTCACAATCACTATGGTATCACACCTGTATACAGTATAAATAAATAAATGCCAACAGTGCTTCCCAAGTTCAGCCTATGGTTTTGTAATATGTAAATGGCAATATCATAGTTCCCTACTCTCCCGTAATGTCTGGGAGACTCTACTCGACTCCTGAAAGAGTAGGCCAGCCTCCCAAATTGACCCACTTGCCAAGTGAAGGGGGCAGTCCAGGAGCTAGATGGGCACAATTTAAGTCAAACCATTCCATCATCATCCCTCATTAGGTAGCAGGGAGCGGTTCTGCAATGACACCATGGTCTCTACACCATATAACCACTTCTGCCCTCTTGTATTTGCCAGAGTGCATTAAAAACGACTGTTATACATAATGAATATATAAAAAATGTTTGAAAATGACATGCAGAGGAAGCAAGCAGCTGCCCCTTGCTGGTCTAGGGCCTGATTCAGAGATGGACGGAACCATTGGGTTAGCATACATCTCTGAATCAGGCCCATAGTGCTTTGTGGACTTTCTACAAACCCAGACTTGTCTGCATGAACAGTATTTCGTATTAAAAAGAAAAAGAGACACCTGTACTGCTATATTGTATATTTAGTACTCTACGGATTCTGTTTTGAGAAAAGTTAAATAGTTGAAATGGAAATACACTAGCTAAATTCATAATTTCATTTTTATATACATCAAACATAGTATACTAATTGACATTTTAAACATGAACATCAATGGACTGCAGCAAGAACCGGAGCAATTAGTACATTTAAAAAACAAGATGCATCCACTTTAACTAGGTAATGGCCATAGATAAGGATATAATAGATGATCAAACACAAGAAGTATATATATATATATATATATATATATATATATAAAAAGAAAAATAGGTGGGTATGGCGCCAAAATATAATATCTTTATAAGTGACGTATCTTATGGTAATACTAAATACAATTGTGTCAACCCAACCCAGTGTTAGTAGGCGTCAGCTCAAAGTCAAATAAATAATACTGGTAAAAGTATTAGAAAACTTATAGAAAAATAAAATGACTACAGAGCGACTGGTTTATCAAAGTATAAAATAAAAAAATATAATTAAATGAAACTCACAATGTGATAAAAAATAAAAGTGCAAGTGCTTGTAAATAAATATTTCAACAATTTAATAAGTACACAAAATACATAGAAACGTATACATATAAAACACAATAGACCCTTTTAAGATCGGTGGATAAAATCAGAGAGAAAAGGTCTAAAAAACTCAGCATATAATATTCACTTTAAAAAAGAAACTTGTCTTTCTAAGAGAATAAAATAAGTTAATAGCTTATCTGAGTAAAGTGGAAAGTAATATGCTCATTCATTGGTTCAAGAGGCAAGGCTGAATCACGCCCAACGCGTTTCGTCCTGGGGAAGTCCTGCTGAGTTGTTTAGACCTTTTCTCTCTGATTTTATCCACCGATCTTAAAAGGGTCTATTGTGTTTTATATGTATACGTTTTTATCTATTTCTATGTATTTTGTGTACTTATTAAATTGTTGAAATATTTATTTACAAGCACTTGCACTTTTATTTTTTATCACATTGTGAGTTTCATTTAATTTTATTAATGATTAATGCACTTTGATAAACCAGTCGCTCTGTAGTCATTTTATTTTTATATATATATATATATATATTATACAGTGGCAGATCTTACCTAACCCTCCCAGGGACCAAAGGAGCCCACACCTCACACCGTGCACCCATATAGTCTTATACTTACCTGTCCGTAGTCTCCAGAGTGCTGCTCCAGGCCAGTGCTGCAGTACAGCAAAAATCACTGGGAAAATGATGGTGGCCAATTTCCCGGTGACTCGCACATGCGCAGCACTGCTGTCCCCGAGAAAACGTTTGCGGCACCTTAGACTTACTCAGAAGGCTGATGGCGCTGGATCTGCGTTCAATGTTTTCGATGTTTCCAGTTTTATGCATGAGCAGTGGATGTGAGAAGCTTTCAGTGAGCATCTCTAAGCACTGGATAGCAGGTGAGTCATTAGCATATATTTTTCATAATTGCGATCTGTGAGATATCGCGGCTGAGATGGCATTTGAATGCGGATCTGAATCAGGCCCTCAGTGCAAGTCCCTTTCCAAGAGTCTCTCCTATATGGAAAACTACCTGTCTTCGTTCTCTATGGCCTGGTATTGTAGCGATAATTGGGCTGATTCTGAGTTGGGAGCAAACAAAAATAAAAACAAAAATTGCTCCTTAGTAAAACCATGCTGCACTGCAGGTGGGGCAGATTTAAAATGTGTAGAGAGACTTAGATATCAGAGGAACATGTCCAAGCTCAAATCTCAGTTGCAAAAATAAAGCTGTCAACTATTTGTGGGCTACATGCAAAAGCAGCCAGTATTTAACCTGCATGCAAAAATTATAAATGTATTTGCACCCCTTGCATTGCTACATGGATTGTTCCAGTTACAAAATCACTTGCTTTTTTTGCTTTGCGCCAACCTCAGAATCCGCCCCCTTGATTGGATCAGCATAAGAGAGGAGGGAGGATATAACGCAAGTTGATATTACACTGTGTGACTATCTGTTAAGGTCCTTAACATGTGGAGGGATCCCTGAGCTGACTTGGTGTGCTAGGACTGGTTAGGTGTGTATGTACTGACCTGTGTATGCCCCTGTCTCTTCATAACTAAGACTCCTGGACACCTCCATCTGTTCCTCAACTCCGCTCCGTCAACTGGAAGGATGATAGGCACTGTGACTGGGTTTCCACTAGAGATGTGCGGTTCGGTTCTCCAGAAATCCGAATCCACCCGAATTTCGTGTATCCGGGTAAATCCGAGCTGTGGTTCTGATCTCCTGAGGAGATCCGGGTAAATCCGGGTTGCTGTTCTGATCTATTTGCGGTTCGGAATTCAGATTTTAAATCCGAATTTTGGGTTTTGGATTGCATAAATTACATGATGTTAGCTGTTTCTAAAACGTAAAAAAAAATCTATTTTTTTTAAATCCTCTAAAAGTATTTCTCAGTTACTATTCATTTGTACAATTAGTACAATTAACGTCTTGTGGATTTCTTTTCTATATCTACTGTTTTATGATGATATAAATCCCCATGTGCAGTATGTCTTTAACTTTGCCTACTGAAAACAACACCCCTCCCTGTTTCCTTGTTGTCAACATTAGGCCACATTAATATCATCAGTATGGACATTGCTAGTGTTTAAATCATTAAGACATTTTTTAAAAGAACAAAATACCTCCTTCCCCTTTGAAAAAAAAAAAGGCTGGCAGAACCTGACTATGAGAGGCTGGGCTGGTAACACTATAAAAGCCGTAGCCTATTCAGCACTCGTTTGATTTCCCTACAGGTATCAGGCCAACAAAAACTATGCGTGCCCAATCCCCTTGAAAAAAAAGCCTCTGCACTGAAGCAAACTGCACCCACAGTCATTGTAAAGCTCAGCATGCTTTACACTATAGGTGCTGTTTCAAATTTTCACCTGCAACTCGCTGGGAAGCAGCAGCTTACAAATGCCGCTGCTTTGTAAATAAAGGCCTAGGGCTTTTCAAAACTTCACAGCCAGCGGACAGTGGTATAATAAATGGTTAAAAATTGTAATAATAAACATTACCATATTCATTGTAATCCAAATCCAATATAAATCAATCACTTTTTTTTATGAAGAACACACAAAGCATGAAAAAATCCCCTTCTTTGTCAACAAATCAAAGGCGGTTTCCTATGTCGGCTACTTAGAATTGGCCTAGCAGTGAAGGGGAGTTTCAAGGACTCCAGACTTTGATCATTTAAATTTTCGTAGTATGTAAGTGGTTAAGTCTTTCATAGAAACTGTTTTGTGTTGTATGTTTCTTTTTATTTGTGCTATGATGTATCAAAAATAAAAGAGAAGAAAGCAGTATTTTATTTTCTATTTCAATATATATTGATCAAGGGATTTTAGAGTCTTTTATGCAAACTAATGCAGGATGTCTATAGCTGAGGCCAGTTGGGGATTTTGGGGGACAGGCTGCCGGATTGCTTAACTACTACTTTTCTATTACAAAGGGCATCCTATATGGTTAACGTTTTATTACTTGTAACATGCAAATGTTTTTCTTTAATGATAGCATCCCATTAAAACTATAGGCCTTTGGTGGAGAAGTGCAGTATTAAATGCATTCCAAGCAATGTAATATAATGCGTCACACACAAATATTAATGCTGTCTTTCATGATGTATTGACAGGAGCACAGCACCCCTGCGCACCTACCTACGCCGATGACAGGTGTGGTTAACACGGCACGCACACAGAAAAAAAAAATGTAAACACTGGTGGTAGGTGAAGAGAGCACCCCGGAAGGACAAGCACCCCCTGAACACAGCACTACAACCAGCCAGCCCCTATGGACAGGACAACAGCCAGCCCCTATATGGACAACAGTAGCCAGCCAGCGTCAGCAACAGCTCCCAGCTCCCTCCCTCTTCACAGTAGCCAGCCAGCCCAGCATGTAATGTATTATATGTATCACACAACAGTACTAGTAGTAGCCAACAGCCCCTAGCTCCCTCCCACTGCACGCTCCACAGCCTGAATGAAAAATGGCGGTGATTGCGGGACCTTTATAGAATCGAACAGCGGGATGATGACACTTTGCCTTGTTCCGGGAACCGAGTCTGGAGTGAAAACCCGGGTCGGGTTCGGTTCCTGGCTCGGATCAGGGGGGGGGGGTTCGGATTTCGGAAATCCGAACCCGCTCATCCCTAATTTAAACCATAAAAAAGTCTAAACCAATCAGTATTTTAGGTAAAAAAGAGGGAAAACTTAATTTAATTGGCATGGGAGATACTAAGTGGTAAGAGGTTGGACTTTGATGTAATATTTACAGTGCACATAGATTTTTCTGTCTTTTTTTATGGAACATTCCCTCAATGGCCCATTTGTGCTTCTTACAGTAAATGAGGCCCATTGTGATTATTCATTAAATACATCTAATTGAAATGTGTTTGGTAACAAGATTAAACAGCCAATTTAAACACAGCGTTGAAGAATTGGCAATGGTTTGCAGATGTTTGCATCCAAACATTTAAAATTCTGACAATTATAGAATAATTTCACCCATATTTATATTACAAGTTACTTACCTGGACTAAAGCATCTATGAAGTTGTAATAATTCTCTATATTCCCATGCATACTTGCCACAGTGAGAAAATACAAATACTGCAAGCATTGGATGGTTGTTTCAAATATTTGATGGAATATAATCTCAAATCAGTTGCTAGATCATGGGAAAGATAGCACTAGGAAAATCGCACAGTGATACAGTAGGCACATGTGCAGTAGACTCCTGCACATTGCCAGTCTTCACTGTGCATATTATGGTGCAAGGAGGACCTACATGAAGATTGCACATTATCCACCTACTCGGATAAAAAGCTCTTTGATGGTCAACTCTGATCCTCTGGTGATTTTCACTGCATTCTTGCCACCACAACTTCTGCAAACATGAGGAATAAGTGGCAGAATACTTGTGTGGCGCAAAGCAAAAGCTATCTCCAGAATCAGAAGTAGAAAGAAATTCAGCTAGGATAAATGCTACAGGACGGTTATGGTTACCAGCAGCTGATGTATTAATATTTAAACAATGACCAACTGGTTTTCATGTCTTCACCTTCCACTGTCTCTCCTTATTCCAGCCAGCACATACCTTAGCACAAAAATGATAATTGGCAATGGTTGCTTTAATATTGGTGGCTTATAATGCATATGCCTTGCAGCAACCAAATGTTTTTCTTCACATCATTTTTATTTTGCTCCCTTATGTATCAATTATTATCTACAGATCTTATATTATAAACTCATTTGGGCAGGGCTATCTTTACCTTCTGTTTCATGTCATAATATGTAATTTATTTGTGTCGCGATCCCCTGAATGTTGTAGCATAATATGGTGGTGTTTTATAAATAAAAGATAATAAGATAAATATGGAGCTAATATATTAAGCGGCACTTAGCAGGTAATGTACAAACTTTTATATCAGGGTCTGCCCCAATGGATTTTAAATTAAGGAAATCAGAGCAGTTGGAGGAAAAACATGCAAAAATGTTTGTAAACCACACATTTTCCTGCATTAATTATGAAGCATTTATAACAACCATTTGTGTATGGCCAGTGGACATAATAAGAACACACAGACAGAATGTTATCAGATGGAGTTTAATGTGACAAAGAAAGTTCCAATGCTTAATATATAAAAATGGATAACAAATGACATAATTAATATAGTTGCAAACCAGTTAAATTAAATTAAACATGAATAATATTAAAAGACACACAACAATTTGTTATCATGTAACATGCACTAAGTGGATTACAAGATGGCGGCGTGTCTGCACGCTGCGGCTGCTGTACTCACAGTCGGGGTTTGGTGAGGGTGCCGGCCGCTGCTGCTGCTCCTCCTTATGTTCCAGGCATGTCCCCAGGGTGGCTCCGGTCGCATCTGCTACCCCCGGCTGGCTCTGTTGAGGCTGAGGGGTTCAGCATCCATGAGGGCTGGCATGTCTGCGAGTCCTCCAGTGGGGTCCTTCCATTCGTCGTCCAGGATTGATGACGCTGCCGGCGCAGAAGCTGCTGCGTGGGTGTCCACAGCAGGTGACTGGCTCCATGGAGGTCCGGATGGCTCCGTTACTGAAGTCGCCGTTGTTAATGCTGCCGTCTCCGGAGAGACAGGCAATAGCCAGTCGGGCAGTTATGAGGAGCAGAGCTGGAGACACTGAAACAGAAGTGGAGATCGAGGTGGTCGGCGGTGGAGGCAGTATTGGCAGTGGAACCAGGGACTGTACCAGAGACAGCCTCGCAGGCAGAGGAGGCAAAAGAGGGGTAAGAGAGCTGGTATTCAGGTGAAACTTAGGTCTCATCCTTTCAATCCCTCTCTCCCTAGTTTATTTTTTGCTAATGTCAGATCCCTCCACAACAAAATGGATGAGATTAGACTTAGACTGAATTGTAATCAGTCTCTTAATAATTGTTCTTTATTAATATTGACTGAGTCCTGGATGAGTGACAGTGATTTGGATTATCCCTTCCAGCTACCAGAAAGAACTCTGTTCCTGGCCGATAGAACCTCGGAGTCCTGGAAAAAAAGAGGTGGTGGACTTTGTGTTTATGTCCATGATAAATGGTGCACAAATGTTATCATGATTGAGTCACAATGCACAGCTGATGTAGAATTTATGCTACTTAAATGTAGGCCATTTTATTTACCCCAGGAATTTTCTGTGGTGTTGTTAGCAGCAGTATATATCCCGCCTCAGGCTAATGTTACTTTAGCTTTGGATATTTTGTTTAATTTTTTCTTAAAACAATTGTCTCTACACCCGGATTGTGCTTTTATTGTTGCCGGAGATTTTAATCAGGCTAATTTGAAGTTGGTTTTTCCAAAATTAATTCAGAATGTGGAGCTACCAACGCGAGATTCTAATATATTGGACCACATTTATAATAATGTTAAGAATGCTTATAAAACTTTTTTGTGTCCTCATATAGGGCAGTCCGATCATGTATCCCATTTTTTAGTGCCAAAGTATTCTTCTCTGATTAGGCGATTTGGTGCGGTCATCAAGAATGTTACCGTTTGGCCTGAGGAGGCCTTACAGAAACTACAGGGTTGCTTGGATTATACCAAGTGGGATTTGTTTTTAGAGGAAGCTAGAATGGGTTCTGATATTAATGTGGACCAGTTAGCCTCTATGGTTCTACTGTATTTGAACTGATGTATAGAAAGTGTTACATTTAAGAAAGCTATTCGTTTTTCTCCAATGATAAACCTTGGATGAATGGTGATGTATGCGCATTGTTGAGAGCTAGAGACCTCGCCTTCAAATCAAGGGATTGTTTAGCATATTCCATTGCCCGGTCTGATTTGAAGAAGGGCATTGGTCTGGCTAAGAAGGTTTATTCTAATAGGATAGAGTGTCACTTTAGTGAATCTGGTGATTCTCGGTCCTTGTGGCAGGGTATCAAGCACTTAACCGACTACAAAGCTTTGAATTCGGGTGGTCCTAAGGTGGGTGGCACTTCGGCCGACGAATTTAATAAGTTTTATGCTAGGTTTGATGCTGTGGATAATACCAGTGCTATCCCGATTAAGAATCTTGGGGGTTCTAGGATCTTGGCAGTGGCCGATGTTAGGTCTTGCCTACAGGGAACTAGTTCTAGAAAGGCTGCTAGTCCTTGTATTCCTGGCAAGATTGTACGCAGGGCCGGTTCTCCCGTTACGCATGGTACGCAGCTGCATAAGGCGCCACATAGTGAAGGGTGCCTCAGCTCCGTACCATGCGGGCCACGGTGCAGACTGTGTCTCTGTGACACAGCTGCACCACGTGTGTAGCGCTGACCGGATGGAGTTCGGTCAGCACTACACAGCACAAACACACAGCCGCCGGCACCGGCAGCTGTGTGTTTGCTTTAGCAGCTGATGAGAGTCAGACAGACTCTCGCTGCTCCCACTGCCAGAGCCGGACGTCTTCCGGCTCCCGCAGTGGGTAATGGGAGTAACGTCATGACGTGACGTCACTCCCATAATGCAAAGCGGCGGACGGAGGAGCTGGTATCGGTGGCGGGACCAGGAGCAGGAGTGGGTTTCAGGTAAGTGTTTTTTTTTTATTTTCATAATGTCTCTACTGCGGGGGCAGGGGAAAGTGGAATACTACTGGGGACACTACAGTGGGTAATACTACTGGGGGGCACTACAAGGGGGGATTACTAGGGGGGAATACTACTGGGGGCACTACAGGGGGTAATACTACTGGGGGGCACTACAAGGGGGGATTACTAGGGGGGAATAATACTGGGGACACTACAGGGGGTAATACTACTGGGGGGCACTACAAGGGGGGATTACTAGGGGTATGACTACTACTGGGGACACTACAGGAGGTAATACTACTGGGGGGCACTACAAGGGGGATTACTAGGGGGGGAATACTACTGGGGACACTACAGGGGGTAATACTACTGGGGGCACTACAGGGGGTAATACTACAGGGGGTAATACTACTGGGGGCACTACAGGGGGGAATACTACTGGGGGCACTACAAGGGGGGGATTACTACTGGGGGCACTACAAGGGGGGGACTACTAATGGGGGCACTACAAGGGGGGGCTACTACTGGGAGCACTACAAGGGGAGATTACTACTGGGGGCACTACAGGGGGGAATACTACTGGGGGCACTACAAGGGGGGATTACTACTAGGGGCACTACAAGGGGGGAGGGACTGCTACTGGGAGCACTATATAAAGGGCACTGCATAGTGGGTACCACTATTGGGGGCACTGCATAGGGGGGGAGTACTACTTGGGCACTATATAAGGGGAATACTACTGGGGGCACAAGGGGCACTGCACAGGGGGGACCACTACTGGGGGCACTGTAAAAGGGGCACTGCATAGGGGGTACCACTACTTGGAGCACTGCATAGGGGGACTACTACTAGGGGCACTATATAAGGGGAATACTACTGGGGGCACAAGGGGCACTGCACAGGGGGGACCACTACTGGTGGCACTGTAAAATGGGCACTGCATAGGGGGGCGCCAAAAAATATACTTGCTTACCAAAAAATTTGGGCTAGGGCCGGCCCTGGTTTTACGTGAATGCGCTGATCAATTATCTGGCATTTTCACAATTATTTTTAATTTGTCCCTTACTCAGGGTATTGTCCCGGGTTGTTTTAAGACTACCACAATTATTCCAGTCCCTAAAACCACGTCCATTTCTGGTTTAAATGATTTTAGCCCTATTGCCCTTACTTCATTAATCATGAAGTGTTTTGAGCTTTGATTTTAGTACGCCTTAAGGGCGGCATCCCAGATGCTTTTGATAATTATCAATTTGCATATAGATCTAATAGATTTACTGAAGATGCTGCTCTTATGGTTCTTCATAAGGTACTGTGTCATCTAGAGAATGAAGATTTGTATGTTAGACTGCTGTTCGTAGACTACAGTTCGGCTTTTAACACTGTAGTACCGTCTTTACTCATTGCAAAACTCTTAGCAATCGGTTTTGATGTGTCCATCTGCAACTGGTTGCTGGATTTTCTGTCTGACCGTTCGCAGTCGGTTAGGCTGGGAGATCTGTTTTCGTCTCCAATTGTTGTAAATACAGGAGTACCTCAAGGTTGTGTTCTTAGTCCCTTCCTTTACAGACTGTGTTTTCAGCTCTGAATCTAATTTCTTCGTGAAATTCACTGACGATACCACAATTGTGGGTTTGATTAGTAATGAGGATGAGGACAGTTATAGGGCGGAGGTAGATCGACTTATTAGTTGGGGCGAGGATATTAAGTTGCTGTTAAACAGCAAAAAAACTAAAGAGGTGGTGGTTGATTTTAGGAGGTCTAGGAAAAGTGCTCCCCGTCCCTTATTTTTGAATGGTGTTGAAGTAGAGAGGGTGGGTGGTTTTAAGTTTCTTGGTATCAATTTCTTGGAGGACTTGTCATGGTTGTCGCATGTTTCTTAAGTGGTAGGAAAGGCTCAGCAATGCCTGTACTTCCATAGAAAATTAAAAGTAAGTGGATTATCAAGGCCGTTGCTGGTAAATTTCTACCATGGTATAATTGAGAGCCTTTTAACTTATTCGATCACTGTTTGGTACGGGAACTCCACATGTTTGGAGTATAGATCATTGCCTAGAGTGATTAGAGCAGCTGAAAGAATTACTGGTCAGTCTTTACCTAGGCTAGAAGATATTTATATTAAAAGATGTGCTTCTAAAGCTAATAAGATGGTTGCCATTCTCTGTTCTCTCTTTTGCCTTCTGGAAAGTGTTTTGATGTCTCAGGTTTGGTACTAGTAGGATGCAGAATAGTTTTTTCCCTGCTGCTATAGTTAATTTAAACATTTTAAACCGTTTTATGTAATTGTTGATTTTGAGTATCTTGCATTTCACTTTACTGACGCATTTTATGTGGATGTGACAATAAATTGATATGATTTGATTTGATTTAGAAAGTGGACATATTCTCAGTAGTAGACATCTCCAGAATTGAGAATCATTATTAATTTCATGATTTTTTATTTTTAAAACCACACTTATCCATCTCACCCTTAATGCCTTATAGACTTATTTACATATTTAGTGTCTTAGATACAATGTGAGTGTAATTATGAGTCATTTGCATGCAACTCTGCATCGGCACCACTGAGTTCACATATTACATTCAGTTCATATGTTTAGGAGAGCTTTAGACCACATTCATATTTTATCTTCTTATCCCCTGATTATGCTATAATCGTAGCAGGTACAAACAGAATTTTGAATGTATTTCAAAAGACCTGCAGAACCTTATGAATGGCAGACGCCTGGTGGAAAAACTTTAGGGATGAGGAATAACTTGTGATATTCCTGACTAAACTGAATTGTCAATTCTGAGTAGAATTATCCTTTGACAATAACTTCCAATGCTGTTTTAGCTGCTGTGGTGCTGAAAGAGTTTTTCATATTATTAAATGTATTTATTCATTTATTTCTAGTGCCTTCTTTTATGCTACTGAACAAGAACTCTGACATATCATGTTTTAAAGTTGTTGAATTTATTCTAGAAAGTAATGCTTTTCTGATAAATAATTTCAGTTTTATTTCCTTTGTATCATTACAATGATAAAAAGTAATTTGGGTTCAAATGAATGAGGTGTGAACAGTTGACATTATCTTTTTTTCATAAGGCAAAATATATTCTGAAATTCATTGATCTCCTTTTATCTCAAGAGGGCATCGCTTGTTGACCGTACAGTTAGACATGTAGTCAGAGTTTCTAAATGAATATGGAGGCTGTTTCTTTTTTAATGTATGTTTCTCTGGACACTGAAAAATGTTTCATAGTCTCTCAGTCCAATGTGACCTACTTTAATTGGGTCCATCCATTTCAACTTATTTTATCATTTATTTTATCATGTCCTTTGACAGTTATAACACTCTGTTGTTCTGTACTTGCGTCCATGCTTCTCTTTTAGCTTTATTATAAGAAATACCCCAGTATGGAAAAGCACATCATTGAAAATTGAATAATAGCTTGATCTCCCTCTTGTCTGTTTTTTCCTTTTCTCTTTCCCCGGTTCTAATTAATTGCAATCAATCTCTAGTATGTTATTACTCCTGACCAAAACTGTTTATTATTGTAAAGGGACCTTCACTACTTATTAATGCTACATGTAATGACTGATATGAATCAACAAGGTGGATAAATGATTTATATGTAATAGTTTATATTGCCTCTTTTAGTTTTTCATGCTAATTACACTGTACCATAGCACATTCCATGCCATAGAACAAACAAAAATTAAATAACACTCAGAATACATTACTATTAGAGTTAGTTTACATTTTAACTTATGGCATATTGTGTTTTTTATCAACAATTTGTTCATGCATAACATAAGTCTATGTATGTAGAATTGCTGTTGGTGTTATTATATGCAATATTCAGGATTCATGCATTAAATAGTAAACGTGTGTTTATTGTAACACTCTTCTCATGTTTGCCTACTCTCCCGAAACGGCCGGGATGCTTCCGAAAATCGGGTGGAGGCTCCCGGCCTACCACAAGTGAGGGCAAGTCTCCCGGACTGGCCACCACCCCCCGCCCCCACACAATTTCCCCCCCACTTACCTGGCGAAAGTGGGCGGTAATCTCGGCATTGTATAGCAGGAGAGGGGCCACGACAATGTGCTTGTGGCACCACGCCCCCACACTGCCCACCTATGTCACCACCACGCCCCCTGCTGCAAAAGTCGGCAAGTATGACTCTTGTCCATGTTTGTTCTCCTGTAGAGGACACTTATGGTTGTATTTATAGGGTGTACACAGTGTGCTGTGCCCTGCACACATTCACGATAATTACCTCTCTGTCAGCGCTTCAGAACTCACTGAGAAAATGACATCCTTGCCATTCTGTTGAAGATCTGCGCAGCATGTGCAGTGCAGAAATCATCGGGCAAATGTTGTGGGTGCCATGTTCCTAGATATCTGCGCATGCAGAGTCTACTAGGGAATATTCCGTGAGAGAGGACGGGCACATGGAGACTGCACGTGGGCCCCCTCCTTTGTTAAACCTTCCCTGAGCACACTATTACATTTGGATAATGGCAAGACAAAAAATTATTTGTCTGAAGATATTCACCCACCTATTCCTGTTATTCAAATATTCCTGGTACTTCTGTATTTTATTCTCTGAGAGGGTACCTAAAGATTACAGTTATTAAAGTAGCTATCATTATGTAGAAACCATAACAAAATACCACAACTTTCATGTACGGAAGATCAGTGACGGCAACCTGATACATACACTTCAATGGCCACATGTGCTACATTGTAACCTTCAAAAGGGCCACACATCCTTATTCTTAACTTCAGTAATACGTTAAATCAAAACATGTAATCAAATAAAAAGATATCAATATATAATAACATATTAGCTGGCATTTTAATGTAATATAAATAAATGTTATTAGCTATAACAAATAAATCTGGGACTTCAGTGTGCTTCTGGGGGATCAGATTTTTCACCAGCATTTGGAAGTTAGATGTAGGGCTGGAGCAGGCAGAAATGCAATTCTGCAGAGAGGTTTCCATCAGTAAGCTGTTTCTGCTTGTTGTTTTTAGTATGCAGTTGATAAAGAATGTCTTATTCCATGTATAAGTGCAACCAAAAATAGTCAAAGTTTTAAACTCTACAGTATACTGTATTAATACATTTATAGGCCCTGCCTAAAAAATCCCTTATCTTGCTTTAATGAAGTAAGCAAGAATCATGCAGCTCTTTCCTGCAATGAAAGGAAGCACAGCATGTGGTGTAGACTGCACATGCCTCATCATCTAATGTGCGATGTACTACCGGCACTACGTGACCTCCCTGCAATGTGCGGAATAGGGCAGGTGAT
Organism: Taudactylus pleione; assembly: GCA_031769625.1. Lineage (NCBI taxonomy): Eukaryota > Metazoa > Chordata > Amphibia > Anura > Myobatrachidae > Taudactylus > Taudactylus pleione. Next base: position 1,357,648 of record JAUIMM010000756.1, on the reverse strand, counting down.
GCTAAGGAAGAAACACGGATTTTCCCCTGGGCAAAGGATAAAATCAAGTGCAGTCTTAGGGGTAAATTTACTAAAGTGAGAGTTTTTAGAAGTGGAGATGTTGCCCATAGCAACCAATCAGATTCTACTTCACATTTATCTAGCACCTTCTAAAAGATAATAGCTAGAATCTGAATTGGTTGCTATGGGCAACATCTCCACTTCTAAAAACTCTCACTTTAGTAAATGTACTTCTTATACTCTGCATATTGACTAACAGCTGGGCCCGTTTAATGATATCAGTGGCACATAAAGCAGAGAATAAGAGCAACAGTTGGTGAACTTCAGACTAGAGATAAGTGGTTCAGGGGTCTATTTACTAATCATTGTTAGCAGACAGAGTGAAAAGTGATAAGAAAGTGATAAGGTGCCAGCCAATCAGCTCCCAACTGTCATCTCACAGGCTGTGTTTGAAAAATGACAGTTGGGAGCAGATTGGCTGGCACATTATCACTTTCTTACCACTTTTCACTCTGTCTCCTAACACTGCTTAGTAAATAGACCCCTCAGACCCAGAGAAACCAATAGAACTGAATTTGGGGTATCGAGTAGTACAGAGTCAAGACTTAAATCTTTGTGCCAAAATAGGAACTTGTAATGAGGTAAAACTCCACTTTCCTGGAAATCTCAGATCTTGGGACAAATGTAATAGGTCGTGATTTTTTTTTTTGCGAGTTTGACAGTAAATTAGCATATTTTGGCTAAACACAAATGTAATACAGTGTGAGAACAGGCTTTTTTGCATTCTTAACTTTTTCCCTCAAATTGCAAAGTTCAACGTCTCATCCGGATGTTTTCCAATTCTAAACAAACAACTCTCCAAATGTAATAGGCTGCTATTTTGAAAATCGCAACCCAAACTTGACTTAAATTCTCCAGAACTTTAGACCAAGTTCAGATAGATGAGTTTAATGACATTTCCACCCCCCACCTCCCCCCCAAAAAAGTGGCTAATTAACCCATGTGAAGTCCATAAATCATCATCACATGCCTATATAAACCACACCTACAGCCATTGCACCTATCAGGGTTGGAGTAATGAAGTTTGTACAGTCTTCATTGGACTGTATGCTTGTGGCTTGCTTTCTATGGAGGAGTTGTGCTGGAGGAGGGCGCAGGAGCATCACCAGATCCAGGTCCCTATTCTGCTTTGTGCCAGGCGAGGTTAACGACTAAGGATGGACCTGGACTCCCTCTCAGATCATGAGGTGGTTCAGTTATTTAGATTGAACCACACAAACCTCATGTCCTTATATGAGCAGGTGAGAGATGATTTGGAGCCTTTGGCTGGTAGCAAATATACAGTGCCTGGGCTGCATAAATCAATGTGTGCTCAGAAAAAAACCTTCCATTGGCCTCGGCCAATGTGCAGCAAGTGATTCCTTTGTGCCCCATGGAAGGTTTTTTTCTGAGTACTTGATATTCGATTCCTGGGAGCACCTCCAGCTATATACAAAATTTGGTAACTAATTATTAGAGTGTACTAAATTGCTGGTCTATAAATTGCATTACATTTTTGTCCTGTGTAGGATATTATTTGTGTTTCTAAATCAACGTGTGCCCTGCATTTTTTGGCACTGGCTCATTTCAGTCAGTGAGCGCTAGAGTGCAGGGGATTACCCAAGCCACTTTCTCCAGGCATTTATCTCAAGTGTTATCTGCCCTAAAGAAGTTGTGGCGAACATATATCTCATTTCCACGTTGTGAGTCCGAGTGGCTTGACCTTAAGGTAGCGTTCTATCGGCTCTCAGCATTGCCTAATGTGCTGGGAGCTATAGATTGCATCCACATTGGGATCAAATTGCCGCACTTGAGGGGGTATGTCTATGTGAATAGACATGGCTACCACTCCCTCAATGTGCAGCTGATCTGTGATGCTAACCTCAAGATTCTCAGTGTGCTTGCAGGTTGCCCTGGGTCTTGCCATGATGCCTATATCCTGCGCCAGTCAGCTCTTTGGGAGAGGTTTCAACAAGGACACATGCCGGAGAGCTGGCTACTTGGTACTGTATGTTATTTGTCAAGTTACTATTACTTTACACTAAATTTGGATTTGCAGTGTGTTTCTCTTTATTGCTGTACTCATAGTATGTGCATGTAGCATGGGTTTTTGATTCCAAAAAGTCCAGTAATACAATTATTACTGTGTTTACCTTTACATGTATTCAAAGTGTTTGTCTTGTTACAATGCTATTTTTTAATGTCGAAATTAAGTAATTTTACTCCCTCTTTCTTCATTTAGGTGACTCAGGATATGGGTGTCAGACTTGGCTCATGACACCTCTGTTGTGACCACGAGGCCATTCACAGCACCGGAACAACAACGTACACATTGCTACAAGGTCAGTAATAGAACCTTTGGGGTGCTGAAAAGCAGGTTTCGTTGTTTGGACTGGTCGGCTGGCATCCTACTTTACGAATTGCGTAAAGTGATTGACATCATCCAGTCATGCTGCATGTTCCATAACATGGCCCTTGGGCAAGGCCATGATGACCTTGGGGACATTGCAGCAGTTGTGGAGGAGCCGGACCCTTTCCCATCAGAGGGTGTTGTCAATACAGAGGATGGGAATGAGGTTCGACAGAGGATCATACAGCAGTATTTTTCACATAAGTTCTTGAGGACACATTGTAAGAGAATGTGTATGTGTATAGTTGTGTAAAAGTTGTTTGTCTACAAACACAATAATTCAAATGTATGTACATTACACAGGGGTCTGAGCTGGAACCAGTGGAAAAGCTGCATGACATACCTTATTTTTTGCCCATAAGTGTCTGGTAAGTGTTTTTGTTTTAAATTTACAAACACCATTACAATAAATATTATATTCATTTGCTTAGGATTAAATGATTAGGGCAGGGATGGGGAACCTCAGGCCCGGGTGCCTTATAAGGGCCTTGGAATCATTTAGTGTGGCCCTCAAAGCTTTTTTCTGCTAGCCTCGTCTGGCTAGCAAGGTGCATTGATTGACACCCTGCAGCCAGAATCTATGCAGCAGTGCCATCTCGACGTCCTTAGGACACTTCAGATGGTCACACCACTGCCCTTACAGCTCCCAGAGCATCCTCAGGATGCTCCGGGAATTGCTGTAATCACCGTTGATTGTGGCCCCACCTCCATGTGACTTCACATGGAGGGGGTATGGCCTGCACCGGGCCCGCAAATAATGTTATATATATCAAAATGGCCCTCGGCAGAAAAAAGGTTCCCCACCCCTGGATTAGGGAATCCAAAAATGTAGCCTTTATCACAGTTAATGCACTGTAACATGTTTTTATTTGCAGATACAACAATATTGCAACATTGCAATAATGTTTTTAAACTCGGGATCACTGTGAACATTTACATTTTCAAAAATGAAGTTAAATATATGTATATAGGTATATCTTTTTCTGAAAAACAAATTTTAATTTTCATTAAAAAGTGCAAACCGTGATTCGTACACATAATGTAACATAATTAATATGTATTTTTTGACCACTCAACAAACTGCACCTATAACGTATGAGTAGACTGCGCCTGGGTGGAGTGGTAGGTGATGTACTTAGTAAAGTCGGCAAACACACTAATAATAATGGAACCTCATGTAGGCTTTAATAGGGCCCTCTGTGCTACTCTTACTGTGTGAAGGTGTGTAAGTGCCTCAGTCTGTGACTGAATAGCCTGAGTAAGGTCAAGCAGCCTTAAAGCAAGATTGTTATCCATCCTAATGCGTGTGTCCTCTGCCACTCTGTTATCAATTGAAATATTATTAACAACATATTTAATGGTTTCCATTTGTTCTGTTTGTCTCTCCATAAAGTAAACCTGCTTTGTTGTAAAACTATGAAGGGACAAAGCTATCTCATCAGCAGAAGGGTGTTTTGGAGGTGGAGGTGCAGCCTCTGTTGTTGTACAGGTAATTTGGTTGTTGTTGTTGTTATTAACGACTTCTGTATTTTCATCCACAGCCATGACAGGATCTACTGTGACTAATACAATTTCGTGAGCATCATCTTCTTCCAGACAACGTTGTTGAGGAGTTGGTGGATGTGGATGTGATGGACTTAAAAAAAAGGTAAGGAATATTATTTTACTCTTTTAAATATTGGGGGGGGGGGCTACACAGCTTTTTCGCACCAGAATTCAGTTCTGATTGTGGCGATATGAGAAACATGTGTCAAGTTTAGATGATTTACATCTTATTCTAGTAGCCTATTGAAAGCGTGTTTGCTTTGGTTTGGGGCTAATTTCTCAATACATGCTAACTAAGGTACATACTAATGTGTTGGATTTCCTGCAATTCTATTTCAGCACATACCTGCAGCATGTTCTTCCAGATGTGGACAAGGCCTTTTTGAAGAAGAATGCTTCCTACCTGGAGCAGCTGCAGAAAAATCAAGACATTATTCTTTGGATAATTACATGTTCATCTTAAATTTTTACAACAGTGAACCCAAAAAAAAGGGAATGACATTAAAATATAAATGCACCACTAAAACACTCTGGTTTTGAATAAAACAGTGCAATAGCCTTTCTGAGCTAGCTAATCTCACAAACATAATAATTCAAAGTTTGAAACTAATTACACAAACTAACATTATTGTGCATATTTAAAAAAATAAATAAATAAATACACGAATGCTTGTATAAGCTTGAGAGGATATAAGCACTCTGTTTTTTATTGGAACAAAACTAGTTAGAGCTAGTTTAATGTTGATAGTTTATGATTGGTGGTTATGGTTGTCAATCAAAATGGCTATCCTATTAGCTGCTCCGTTTAGGCGGGGTTTAGCATTACTATTTAAAGGCTGGAGGAGGGGTTTAGCTTCCTCTTTCCAGATTGTGATCCAGTCGGATAAGTACACTGTATCTGCTGATACTGTATCTGCTGCCATTTTGTGTGGTATTTTTCTGTCCCTATATTCTTTTGTAAATTCTTTTCTAAGCAACTTATATCTTTCCCTTCCTAAACTACTTTACTTTTCCCTCTTTGCCTGTCTTCCTTTAGTCCCCCTTTTGTCAACCCTCCTCAACTCCCTCACCTGCTTTACCTCACTCCACTCACCCCCCCTTCTGTTTATCTTCTGCCTCCTCATTTTTCAATTGTTAAAATGCCCCATCCACGCCACAGCGCTCCATCCCCCCGCTGCTTAGTTGAGGAGGGGATTCTCAGTCTGCTCCGCCTATAAGCCCCGCCCACCAGGACGCGGGCATCATCTTAAATGATAAAGAGGTTTTAACCTCTTCAGATTCCCCCCCACGGCGCTAAGAGCTGGGGGTCATGTGTTATCACCAGGCAGCAGTGTGCATTCCTCTCCCAGGGAACAGTTAGTAGGTCAAATAGGTAGTTGTCAGGCTTCACCGGGTGTGGGCTCATTGCACAGGCTAGTTAACCCACATGGAGGGCCCAGTTCTCTAATTTTGTCCCACCTATGATTCCTTTTCCATTAGCTACAGTAAATAATCAGGGTGGGATACAAGCATTACATTTTGCAAGGTTTCTATTGGCACCCTTATTTTAATCAAAGTTTGGGGCATCAGCCAATACAAACACATTTTACAGGGCCTATTCAACAGTTTTGCCCCCCTCAATTTATTCAAGGAGCTGGTCAATTTCCTCAAAATTATGTTGCGGCTCCTTTGCCGTTTAATCCATATGCACAGCAGGTGCATTACATGCATGGGCACCAGGCTAGTCAGTAGCAGAGGTTGCAACCCCCCATCCACTTGCTCCTCCACCAACTTTGCCCCCCATTCCCAGGCTGCACCACCAGCACAGCCCCCCGTTTCTACAACGCCTCAGATTATGTCAGTGCCATTAGTTGATGCAAATGTTTTAGATGTCGTAGGCACTAATACTGCTGTTTTGAGTTCGCAGGCTCCTTCTCTTCATTCAGCAACGGCTGTGTCGGCATCCACTTCTACAGTCGCTGAGGATCATTTATCGGCGTGTCAAAGTGCGGTGGGCGCACCGTGCAACAAAGAACAGGCCTCTTCATCTGCGGTCGAGCCGGTGGTTCCTTCCACATCAGGAGCAGGTGAGAAAAATATTATGCCCAATGTTAGCTCTTTGTTGTCGCTATCGGAGGAATCTTCTGATTCTTCTAGCTCCGCAGAAAAACCACGCAAGCTGATGAAGTATTTCGTGCAGCAGTTGAAGGGAAAAGGCAAGAGCCCTAAAAGAGCAGGTAGCATAGCCAGCTCTGCTCCGGATGCGTCAGGTGATGCGGTCCATTGCTCCAATACAGCGATTTTGAGGGGGGTTAGGTCTAAGGTTAGAGAGAGGATTAGAAAAGGTTGTTATGTGGATATGTTTTCAATACCGCATGATGCTAAAAAAGCATTGGATTTAGCTAAGGCTGTGGGTCCAGCAGCACAGGAGGCTAGAAGGAGTTACCAGAATTGGCTTTCTGGTGTTTATGTTTTTGCGGCCTGTTACATAGAAACACGGCCAGCTATGTGCTTAAATATATTAAAATAATGGCATTTAGTACAGGGAATGTATGTTTCTGCTAGGGTCAATGTATGGAGGCAATATGACGAGCTTTTTAGAAAAAAGCAGGATGGCCAAAAAATTTTTAATTTTGGTTTTAAAGATGTTGAAGTGTGGTTAGAGGTCACGCAGCATACACGACCTACTAACGAAGCACCAGTGGGGCGTAAGCAGCCCTTTGTGGCACGACCAGGTTTCAACACGGCAGGTAGAGGGAAGTGTTATGCATTTAACAACTCACAGTGCACTAGAGGGACAAACTGCTGCTACAGGCATGTCTGCATTGTCTGCGGGGGTAATCACCCATCAAAGGAATGCAGTCGCCCAGGGGGTCACACAGGGGGGAAGGGAGACCAGCGTCCTAACTCTAAGTAAAGCTGAGTCTCCAATTAATGTCAAAGTTTTAGAGCATTGGGTAAATCGTTATCCTCTTAAGGAGGAAGCAAAATTTTTAATTCAAGGTTTTAAAGAAGGTTTTAGGCTGCCGTTACTTCGTCCAGTTTTAGTAGTGGCTAAAAGGAACTTGAAATCAGCTAGGGACTTCCCAGATGTGATAGCAGAAAATATTAATTTAGAGGTCAGTTTGGGCAGGATGTGTGGTCCTTTTACCCTATCTCCAATAGATAATCTTTGTATTTCGCCTCTTGGTGTCGTACCAAAAAAGGAACCTGGGAAATTCAGGTTAATTCAACACCTGTCTTACCCAGAGGGTTGTTCGGTGAATGACGCTTTAGATCCAGCGGATTGCAGCATCACTTACCAGTCATTCGAGGATGCCCTTAGTATAGTGCAGGGTTTTGGGAAGGGGGCTTTGTCAGCCAAGATAGATATTGAATCTGTCTTTAGGTTGCTTCCCCTACATCCTGATTCCTTTCGTTATATGGGTTTTAAAGTGGTCAGTTTATTCTATGTAGACAAATGTTTACCTGTGGGCTGCTCTATTTCATGTTCCTTTTTTGAGTGTTTTAGCTCCTTTTTTCAGTGGTGTATTCAGGCTGGTACAAATCAGGCAGGTGTCACGCATTACTTGGATGATTTTTTATTAGTAGGTCCAAGTAATAGTGATGTGTGCAGTGAGCTTCTCTTTTTAGTGCAGGCTTTTTTCTCGGTCTTGGGAGTACCCATCGCTAAGAAAAAGACGGAAGGGCTGATTACCAGATTGTCTTATCTAGGTATTGAAGTCTATAATGATTTAGGTCTCTGCAGGTTGCCAGCTGATAAGGTGCAGAAACTTAATGATTTATTGTTCAGTTTAGTTTCAGCTAAAAAAAGTTTCTTTGAAGCAGCTGCAGTCTTTACTAGGTTTACTTAATTTCGCGTGTAGAGTCATCCCAATGGGCAAGGTTTTTTTCAGGAGGTTAGAGCAAGCTTCAGCAGGTGTTAAAAAGCCCCATTACATGATTCGCATGTCTGAGGAAATGAAAGATGACTTTAAGGTTTGGTTGAAATTTTTACGCGAATTTAATGGGATAAGAATTTGGTTGCTGCCGCCAGTAGCTAATAATGAATTGCAGCTTTATACGGATGCATCAGGGTCTATAGGTTTTGGAGCGTTCTTTGAGGGAGAATGGTGCGCGGAAGCTTGGCCAGAATCGTGGCGCATTGAGGGTTTGACAGGTAATTTACTCCTACTGGAACTTTTTCCCATTGTGGTAGCGGTGGTGATTTGGGCTTTAAAACTTAGTAATTGTAGAATCATATTTTGGTGTGATAACCTAGGGGTAGTGCAGGCCATCAATAATCAGAAGTCAATTTGCCAGCAAGTTATAAGCTTTCTTAGGCATTTGTTTTTTGTTTGTCTGTCTAGGAATATTGATTTCACGGCTAAGCATATTCCTGGAGTTGAAAATGAGATTGCGGATGCATTATCTCATTTTCAATGGAAGAGATTTAGAGCGCTCGTGCCTTCTGCAGTGGTTCATGGTTTATCTTGTCCTGATTATGTTTGGCAGATCATAAGGCCGGCATTATAGGACTTGCTTTAAAAGCACTGACTCCTGGTACTTTAAGATCCTACTTGGCGGCTTGGAACGAGTGGCAGGCATTCAATTCTGGCAAAGAAGAGGGTAAGAGTATTTAGGCTTTGATGTTATAGTTTGTCTGGCGTTGGCATGAGAGCGGCCATTCAAAGTCATCCATGCCGGGCGCCTTAGCAGGAATTTAATATTTTGCTCGCTTAAATGGTTTGGTGGACCCCACCAAGTCTTTTGTAATTTCCAAATCATTGAAGGGATGGGCAAAGGAGCAGTTGAAGCCGAGTGATTCTTGTACGCCTATTGACACAGTGATGCTAAAGGACTTGGTGGTGGCTGTATCGGGTATAGCAAAAGATGATTTTGAGGCCAGTTTGTTTAGTTTGGCTTTTGCATTAGCATTTTTGGGGGCTTTAAGGGTTGGGGAGTTAACAGCTAACAATAAGAAATCCGTTACTACAGGTATTATGTTAGTTAATGTGATAATTAAACCAGAATTGCTTCTTAATAAGATACAGAGATCAAAGACAGATCAATTAGGGAGGGGGCGTTGGATCTCTGTCCCGTCGCATCCGAAGCTGCACATATGCCTGGTGGTGTTGGCTGGTAGTTACAACCAACGCAGGCCTAAAGGAGGGGTGCAATGGTTAGCGCACGCGGATCTTTCCTCGCTTTCTAAGTTTCAGTTCACAAGTGTTTTTAATGATTGCCTTGTGGCTCTGGGATTGCCAGTTGAGCTATATGGCACTCATTCGTTCAGAATAGGAGCAGCAACTTGTGCGGCAGAGTCAGGATATTCTACTGTCGATAAAGCGCTTAGGAAGGTGGAAGTCTTCTGCATTTAAAAGTTATATAAGAAGCGATAAGCTGCAAAAGTAATGGCGCTCCCTGCGAGTTTGTTCTTTGGGAAACCCAGGGCCTTATGTCACCCGCCGCTAGGGGGGATTTGGAGTTCTTTTCACCTTTGCCCTCAAAAGTAAAAAGAGGTTTGGTGTCGTTCACCTCATCTGGGTCACCCAAATAACTCAGTTTTCCCCTGCCTTGGTTTAATCATATTAATGAATTTACATTACTAATGATTTGTTGTAAACTTCACTCTTACAGGTTTTTTGGGAATAGATTGTCGGGTGTGGATTGTAGGACACTCTTTTGTTTTCTGGGCAAGTAGACACCCTTGTGCCAGGTCAGGTCCTTGCGGAATCCGCTGGATTGGTTTGAGAGTGGAATGGTCTGTTGAACCTTCTTTGGCAATCAGAGAGTAAATGGGGTGTTCTGGATTGTTTAGTGGTGCATTTAGGCGGTAATGATCTGGGTACCGGTAAAGGAGTAGAGTTGATCATTGCCATTAAGAGGGATATGAAGATGATTGCTGAACGTTGGCCACAAGTTAAGCTCTGTTGGTCAGAGGTCATTCTGCAGAGGTTTTGGTGTGGTATGCACACTGGGCCTGCTATAGATCGGATCAGGAGAAAGTTGAATGCTGCAGTGTCCAGGTTTATAGTTGGTTTAAATGGGATTGTAGTGAGGCATCCGCGCATACGTTACGAGGAAGAGCATTTGTATAGGCCAGATGGGGTTCACCTGACAGACGAGGGTTTAGAGTTATTTGTCGCAGCCATTTTGTCATGTTTGGCATAGTTTAGAGGCGGCCTCGAGGTCTTGGTGGCGTGATGTGGTCAGGGTCCACGTTTGCATGGCAGAAAGCAGTGCTCATTGGCGTCTCAATTTAGCGCAACAGATCTAGGCTAGCATTTCCCCTTTGAGAAAGGCGAGTTGGTCATTACTTTATGAGAGGACCAGATCATCATCCTAAGGAGGGACCAGCACTGTGCTAGTTAAGGGGAGGTGGTACTACCCAGGATGATTTGCGCACGGGGTGGAAACTCCACCGCATTTTTTGATAAATAATACTTATATGGGCTGTAGACCGAGTGAGCACTGCTTATTTCGCCATTATATATATACAAGAAGAATAGAAAAAACGATTCCACTTGAGGGTGCGTGATATCATAGATTAACTAAGACACAGATGTAAAAAATCATTAATATTTAATAATATAATATAAAAGTACCTAGTTCTTGGCTAGGCTTGCATAAAACCATACACCACACAATTCCAATAATACATATATATATAATTATAATGGAACAATATCCTGATATATCCCCACTTAACTATTGATAAACAATAATGTGCCTAGAAACCACTAGAGCAAGCAGCCGATCATATTCTTTCACAATCTCACTCTAGGTAGCAATGCTATATTGCTGCAAGGATTGTTCATATATCCTATCCAATATCAATTGATGATCTCATTCATTTATGGAGAAAATATGAAAGGTCCTTTATCAAATGAGGAATAGAACCTCTTAAGTGGCTTCTTCTTGTGGAAAAAAACAAAAAGCAGTTGGGTATAATGGTATCAACTACTCCGATGTAATAGAGCTCTCACTGGCCGTATCCCGTTTTCAATCCGACATCAGTCTTCACCACTGTTAGCGCAACACCCGCCGTATTTTGCCAAGGAGTAATGGATATTTACTATCATTCATAAGTCATGTATCGCCCCATATGGAATAATAATGGGCGTACTCACAGTCTTGTATCAAACACTCCAGGCTGGCTCCGGTGTTTAATCTTTTTAGCGCATAGCGTGTATAAAGGGAATCGCATCCAGCATCCGAGTCTCCACCAATACCATCCGGTAAGTATCCACAGATATGCCAGGGGTCAGTACTGGTCCAAACAATGTCCCTATAAATGTCCTTGACGCGTTTCTCTGCCTGATTCAAATGGCAGTTTCTTCAGAAGGTCAGTAATAGAGGGGGACTCTCCTCCAGTCTTTTAAAGCACTCACAACCAATTGGGTGTTTTCAACAATCAATCAATTAATTAATTATAAAACATCTGTGTCTCAGAAACCAGTGCATAATTGCACCTACGATTTTGTGACAAAACAAACATATCACTCTATCAAAAATGATCATTCAGAATATAAATACATTCTATTACATACACATATAAAAAGAAAAATCCTTCCTAAATATATTCATATATAAATAAATAAATGGCATCATTCAAAAGGATCACACATAAACCAACATTCTACAAGAATAAACATAAATAGACCAGAAAATAGCACTGTGTTGTACAGCCACTCATGTGGTGCACTTGGGGGAATGTCAGCTACAGCAACCCAATGGTCCCAGGTTCAACTCCCATCAGTTCCAGATCTCAATTTTCATTTATTATTTAGTGCATTTTGGTCTCTAAATACAATGGTATTTAGAGACCAATAAGTAATTAAATAACTTATTGCAAAAATAATAATATCAATCATAATTACGTTCTTCCCCATTAAGTGACAAAAATGGCACAACAGAATGGATCTCTTATGCACACCAATCTCAAAATAGATACTTCTTCCCCTAAAAAAATATCCATCAAATATATAGATACATTATATATGCTCACATATATACTTAAAATGTGAAATGTATTCATAAATAGAGACACCCGTTCAGTGTATTATAATGACAAATAGTATATATAAACATACTTATACATTTATAAATCTGTATATACAGATAAAAAATGAAAAGATGGAGGCTCAACGAATACTGTTTAATTCAATATTTTCATTTAGTCCCCCTGGTACCAGGGTCCCTAGCATAAAAATCCAATATGCCTCTCTTGTAAATAGGAGACTGAACCTATCCCCCCCTACATGTGGGTGATATTTGCTCAATCCCCTGTAACGAGAGTTCTCTAACATCACCCCCATGACACTGGGTAACATGCCTCGATACACTATGTTGGCAATTTTTCTTAATCACATTTCTTCTATGTTCCAGAAACCTTGTGGTAAGACTTCTAATTGTCCGACCCACATTTACATGTGATTAAATATATAACATATTTGGACTGACAGTTAATAAACTTATCTATATCGTACCTTTTTTCTGATGACATAGATCCAAAAACAGTACTTCTATGTAGAATAAACTGACAGGTGATACAAGATTGTTTGCCGCATTTAAAGCAGCCTTTAGGTTTTGTCGTCAACCAAGTTCCCAACTCGGTGCCTTCTTTAGAGGAATTATTAATAAAGAAAATTGGTGATAAGTAATTTTTAAGATTCTTAGCTTTACGAAATGTTAATGTCGGTTGACTCCCAACAAATGGTGCTAAGATCCTATCCATCTTCAATAACGGAAAGTTCTTACAGAGAATTCTCTTTATTTGCCCTGAACAACTATTAAATTTAGAGACAAAAGACAATGCATACTTTTGATTATTATTAACTTTTCCCTTAGTTGTCAACAGAGAAGTTCTATTATATTTTTCCACTTCCTTCATTGCTTCTTCCAAAAGTATAGATGGATAACCTTGTTCTAAAAAAGCTAAAGTCATCTCCCCTGCCTGTACTTTAAAAGTTGTTATATCCGAGCAGTTACGTTTAAGGCGTAGGTATTGGCCTTTCGGTATATTTTTCTTCCACTTATAATAATGACAACTAGAAAAATTCAAATACCCATTACTATCTACCTCTTTTTTATATGTTCTAGTAATTAACTCGTTGTTACTAACAGAGAGAGCGATATCCAAATAATTAATGTGCAAAGGGTGAGAAATATGTGTAAACCGCAATCCAAAAGAATTAGAGTTAAGATATGTGATAAATGATAAAATAGAACTAGAATCCCCGTCCCAAATAATAAAAAGATCATCAATGTATCTGCCATAGAGCACCAGATTCGCCCCGAACGGTCCTCCCCAGATGTACTGATCTTTGAATAGACCCATGTACATATTGGCAAAGCTGAAGATAAAACTGTGAATCAAATAAAAAATAATTGTGTTTCAACATAAAACTGAATCTAAAATAGACTCACGTCTCTTGGGCTCAAGTCCCACATCAGAGTCAAGGTAGTGACGAGAGGCCTGCACACCTCCTGCATGTGGAATATTGGTGTACAATGCCTCCACATCACAGGTAACCAATTGGTACCCCTCACACCACTCCACGTCCCCCACCATCTGGAGGAAATGGGTGGTGTCTCTGATGTGGGACCTGAGAGCCACGACATGAGCTTGTAAAAAAGAATCAAAGAAAGCTGAGAGATTAGATGTGAGGGACCCTATACCAGATATAATAGGACGACCAGGAGGTGAAACCAAAGATTTGTGTATCTTGGGGAGGTGGTAATATGTGGGAACAATGGGGAAACTATTAAACAAAAATGAAAACTCCTCTTTGGTTAACGCTTTCTCTTTCAGAGCTCTCTCCAAAAGTAATTTGAGCTCCTGAGTATATTCTTTAGTAGGATCGGATGAAAGCTTTTTATAAAATGTTTCATTTGTTAGCTGTCTTAAAGCTTCATTCAAATAATCAGATGTATCCTGAATGACCGTGCCTCCACCTTTATCTGCACTCTTTATCATAATCATTTTATCCTCCATCAGATTTTTTAGAGCCCTCCTCTCATTTTTATTAAGATTATCATAACAACCTCTTTTTCCCTTATTAAAATTTTTTGAATTCTTATCACATAAAACCCTAAAATCTTCCAACATAGAGGTATAAAAGTATTCAATATAGGCACCCTTATATTGTGTTGGGTAAAACTCTGATTTCTTTTTAAAAACTTTTTTTCCTTCATTCACTTCAAAAAGTTTTAATAACTCACCCTCTTCATTCTTTGTTTTACCCTCATTATGTAGTTCTTCTAAAGTCTGTAGGGCAGAAGAATCTCCATCATCTAAAATAATGGCATTACCCTCTATGTCTCTATTTTTAAATGTTTTGTTGGCAAAATACCTTTTTCTACAAAGGTCTCCCACATATCTATTTAGTGATATGAATAATTCAAATAAATCAGGTTGAGAGGTCGGGGCAAACTTTAAACCTTTTGCTAATATAGACTTTTCATGTTCACTCAGTTTAGGGGGGGAAAGGTTAAATATCCCTTTATTTCTTATCTTACTTTTGCGTTTTTTGAGGGATTTTTTGAAGCCTCCTCTACAACCTCGGTATCCTCGTCTCTGTATCTTTTTGGTGAGTCTATTCTCAGAGTCTCGTACCTGTTCGAACCTGCTCTTATATAATCTTGTCTTTGACCTAAAAAATCACATCTATTCATGAAGCTGGAGGTCTCAGGATCCTTGGTAGATCTTGTATGTTCCTTAGGTCTAGCTCCTTTGTCTCTAAATTCCTCTCTTTCCAATGCTTGTGTATGTTTGGGATATGATATTAAGGGGCTACCAATAGACCGTTCTTGATTTTTCCCCCTCATCTCATTCCCATATAGTGTCTGTTCTTTATACACCTGAGTCCTATTGTCTCTATATGAATTTGATCTATTTTCATTATGTCTAAAATTCTCTTTCTGACTTTTAAAGCTATCTCTATTTCAAAAATTATTTCTATAATCAGAAGAGATTTTATTCCTCATAAGGGGTTGTCTATTATAAGATCTCACTTGATCGTTCTCATAATCACAGGTATCTCTCTCAAATTTTTTATTTTTATTGGTTACAATAAATTTTTCATAATCCTCTATCTTATTGTTTAGCATTAGATCTCTATCTCTGAAATCTCTCGCATCTTCACACTCTCTCAAAGATGCCTGTATTTTCTCGATTTCTTGTGATAATGCATTTAATTTCTGTTCCCTAAAAGAAATTAATAACTTAATCAGCGCAAACGAAGTCATCAAGGGTGTCATTCCATTCCATATGATCGGCTGCTTGCTCTAGTGGTTTCTAGGCACGTTATTGTTTATCAATAGTTAAGTGGGGATATATCAGGATATTGTTCCATTATATATATATATATATATATATATATATATATATATGTATTATTGGAATTGTGTGGTGTATGGTTTTATGCAAGCCTAGCCAAGAACTAGGTACTTTTATATTATATTATTAAATATTAATGATTTTTTACATCTGTGTTTTAGTTAATCTATGATATCGCGCACCCTCAAGTGGAATAGTTTTTTCTATTCCTATTGTATATATATAATCTCTAACCGTTAAGTAGTAACAGATCTACTTTATTAGGGAGCAGCGTACTATAGATTATGATATTATTAACAATCTAACATCATCAGATTAATTTAATAGCGCCTGGAGAATGAGTTTGTGGTTAACTCATTTTTATTTTGCCACCAGGCTTAATTCTGATTCTAATTCTAATTTGTATTAATAAATTTGGCTGTGACCTCTTTTTGCAATTTATACAGTTGTCGCGTCTTTATTTATTATTTAGTTATAGTTTAAGAGTGGTGTGAAAACAATAAAACTATGGGCGACTTATAAAAAAAAATATGTAGCTCAACACATCCCAGCATGGCCAAACATTCCAACATTTGTAGTGCAATCTATGTCACAGCATACTGGTATGTGCTGTTCTACAGCAGCAGAATATTGTACAGGAACAGAGCATTGCAAAGAGCAAAGAAAAATATGCGTGTACAAGTGGTATACAATCGGGATGCCAGCTGCTGGAATCCCGGCAGCCGGCTTCCTGATTGCTTTATCCCACCGTGGACAATTTCCGTGCTAATTTCCCCGACTCCGGGAGACAGGCGCCCTGCATCCCGATCGAGCGGATGCCAGGCGGCGTGAGCGGACAGCCGCGGGGGGGAGGGTTAGGTTTAGGGCACCTGGGGGGGACTTAGGGTTAGGCAGCCCCCTGGGAGGGTTAGGGTTAAGCTAGAGGGAGAGAGGGTTAGGGTTAGGCACCCCTGGGGGGGACTTAGGGTTAGGCACCCCCCGGGGGACTTAGGTTCAGGCAGTGGGGAAGGGGGGGTTAGGGTTAGGCACTTAGAGGGGGGATTAGGGTTAGGCACAGGGGGGAGGTTAGGGTTAGGCACCCCTAAGGAGGGTTAGGGTTAGGGGGGTTAGGTTAGATTAGTTCATACTTATCTCACCACGATCGGGATTTCCAGCGCTGTCAGGCTTCCTCTGCCAGGCTCTGCTTTTTTGTCGGACATGTGGCAGCCGGCATATCAAACCGATTCCTGTACAAGTGTGTAATATGAGTATTGTTATGTTACTCACCAATAGGAGCCGGGTTTGGAGGTCTGTCTGCATCCTCAATATGAGTCCCGGGTAGGATCTCTGGGGGAATGATTTGTTTGAGCTCTTGTTCGTAAGATGTGTAATGTATGGGGATGTGGCGCCCACCACCGATCTTGCGGGACTGCTTTACTTCATCTGCCATTTTGCCCTTTAACACACATTTGATATCGTTGAAATGCTTCTTGATGTTGTAAATGTCACGTTTGCAGCCACTGACAGCAAATGTGATGCCAAACACATTTGTTTTTTCTGGCCAGGGGAGTACAGTGTGCGCGATCTCCTTGAGATGTGTGAACGCTGGTACCATAGCATGTATCGGTGCAGAATTTTCTTAATTGGTGAAGCGAATATTGCGCCCACTGCGCATATTCCTAGGCACTGGACCAGCAGTCTCAGCCTTCTCCTCTTAATCCTCCCCCTCATCTTAATTTTCCAACTCCACCTCTGTATCATCATCCTCCTCCTGCGCTTCCTGGTCAGACAAAGCTGCCTCCTCCTGACTGTGACTCTGCCTGACAATTACCTTGTGATCCTCCTTCTCCTCATCCAGCCTCTGCTGAGCTCCTCCAGCTCTCCTGCCTGCCATGCTGCATACAATATGCCAAATTTCTTCCTGTCTCCTGTCATGCATCCAGCTCCTTACTCCCTATCAAAGTACAAAATGGTGCATCAGGGGCTTATACAGTGTGTGGTGCCTAAGTCATGGGCCGTTGCCCTGCCAATGGGTGAATCTGTTTGTGTCAGTATGCTTGGAGAAAATCAAATCGCATTCCGGTTGGTCTAAAATTCGCACCTTTTCCTGTGAATTTCACGCAAACTGCGTAGGTAGCTGAAATATCGCAACCTATTACATACGTAAATTTAGAGTCATGCTCGCAACTTTTAAAGGCGCAAGGAGGTGCGATTACATATGTGCGATTTAACTCACACCCTTGTGTGTTTTCGAATGAATAATCAAATCTTGAAATGAAGCAGGTTAAACATTAATTTCACATAATTCTCTGTGCTTGCGTTATTTTGATCACATATTAGGGCATGCTAAGGAGGAAGGGGATCGCAAAGTAAACATCCATGGGATGGCTGCTCTGCATCTCTCACTTATAAGGGAAGATAAAGATAATTGAACAGTCTTTCCACATTAACCTTTTTCTACAATAAGACTTCTCAAGTAGGACTCTGTAATTTTTACTACCTAATAAGTTATTACTGTATATTCTCCATAATTATATAGAAGACTCAGATTGGGGAGACATAAAAGCCCCCAAGTGTCTCTCCAGCACCTCTAATGTCTATCCAGCCCACTTTTCTCTCACAAGCCCTTTCTGTCTCCACCCTCATGTCTCTCCAGCCCACCAGTGTCTCTCCAGCCCCCAGAGTCTCACCAGCTCCAACTCCCTTCTGTCTCTCTAAACCCCTAGTGTCTCTCCAGACTCCCAGTGTTTCTCCTGCTCCCTTCTGTCTCTCCAGTAAAGTCCCTCAGTGTGGCTCCAGCCAGCCCCCTCCTGTCTCTCCAGTCTTTTCTGTCTCTCCAGCCCCCTTCTTTGTCTCCAGCCCTCAGGGTCTCTCCACCTCCAGCCCCCACATCTGTCCAGCTCCAGGCCACAGACATTACCTTCTATTGAATCTTCTGGCTGCTCCTCGTCCTCTCCAGGACTCGGCTCCTGTTCTCAGTGCTGTCATGCGGCGTGACGTGATGTCATGACATCACATGCGATGTGCCGCAGTAAACAAAAAAATCTTTATTGCATCAGCCACTGGTGCTGAATCCTGTACATGCCTGTGCCCTGCCAATCACTGCAGTGGTGCAGGCAGCGGTTCCTTGCAGTGGTGTTTGGAAGGGGCAGTATGCATACCACCTTATACCACCCCACTTTGAGCACTGTCCATAACTGAAAATAATAACAATGGGACAAAGAACAATATGAGTATTCACAGAAGAATCCAGAGGAAAGTCCAAAGGTGTCCATGAGCACCATGTGTGTCAGATAGATCACATTTTGAAATTGTGATAAGTTCTGAGCAGCATCCTCTCACAATTTCTAAATCAGTTGAAAAAGTAAATCTGAGTAGTAGTGAGGAAAATTTAGAAATAGAGGGTAGTCATTTAAATGTTAATCTGCAACAGGAAGATGGCAATAATTGTGTATCTCACAATGAGGACGATGATAACTTTGTTGTACACGAAAATGATGATGATGATGATGATGATGATAGTGATGAATGTATCCACGTAAGGCAGCCACCAGTGGTTCCACCTTATGCACATGATAGGCACACTGTTGTTATTCTTACCCAAAACACCAAAAAATCCACCACTCAGGTGTGGAACTATTTCTACGGCAATCCCGACAATGTCTCTCAAACAATCTGTAGCCTTTGTGACACCAAAATAAGTTGAGGTAGGAATGATAACCATTTATGCACCTCGCCGCTAATGCGTCAAGTGCAGCGTAATCATGCAAGAGGTTCATCCTCAAAATTTAAATAACTTGCAAAAAACAGTCTAGTAATAGCTACCAGCAGCATGATTAACATCCTCATGCACTCTTCACCACCAACACCCTGATCATTAGCCTCCTCAGGAACAGTATTAAGAAGTCCTGTATCATTGGATAAAATGCAATCTGACTCCTATAATGCAATCCATAATTCCCAAGAAGAATCTTTGAGTGTTAGGGAAGCTGCTGTTGGGGGTAGATTATAACCTAAGAAGGGGAATCAAGTAACCCTAGTTTCCAAAAATTATCATCAAACGACACACACCTACAACATTTGATTCACTGAACATTGTCTGCAATTCTCTGGCTGCCTCCACAGGTATTCTGCCTCCAAAGGTATTTTTTTCTAAAGGTGCCCATAGATATAGCGATATGCTCACGATCCGACATTGTGTACGATTTCCCCTGAACGCTCCCCGGCAGACGTGGAAACGATTTGGTCAAAAAAGCTGCCAATTTGACTTCTGGTCTCACGATCTATCGGATCGTATGCATCTGCAGGATAAATCATGAGTTTCCCAAAACAACAGAAGAGGCACTTCATAATTGGAGGGAAATTTAAATAATAATAACAATGGGAGGGGCTAGCCAGGGGGTATAAAAAGCAGTTACCATTTTAACCCTGTGCACATTCTGCTCTGCTACTAGTGAGGCTAGGTGTATACCTGCTGAACCCTGTACATTTAGAGAAGAAAGGGGAATGGGGGAGACAGAGGGCGAAAGAGCAAAGAGCAGTCGCACAGAGGTGTTAAAAAAGGGTTCCGGGTAGATATATAATGTATAATTTGATAGGGATAAGGGACAGTCAGGGGGTGCTCCCTGGGGTAATAGCAATATTGTAAGAAAAAACAGAAGAAAAAAGACCCCAATAGCTTAGGCACACCCCAAACTTATAGAAATCACAAAATTAAATCATGAAAAAAGCTATATAAGAGAAATTTTAAAAAATATCAACTTTATTTGTATCATTAAAACCTATACTGGGTGTTCTAGGCAAGAGTCACACACATGACATTAAACAAATGACAGAACAGTAAAGACAGTAAAAAAACATAAATATCTTAGACTAGTGTTGCACAATGAAACAGACAATGGTCTATATAGATGTTCAAATTAACCATTAAAATATTGCGAGATCACCGAGAGTCCTGCATGTAAATACAGAATATATTCAAGTAGCGATTTAATTGTAAAGTGAACTCTTACTACATTTAGCTCTTAGTCTGAATGTTGCAACACACATCTAAATCCTTTAAATCAAGGGACATATCCCTCATAAAGTACGGCGAAAATATAACATCACATAACACAAATAACATGTAATAATCAACAATGACATAATTAAAAAGCTGTGTACCGTAATCAATAAATAACCCCGTATCGTCAGTAATTACTGTGTAATATATATAGAGGCGTCCCTCCTTCAGATATATGAGAGCATACAATGTATTATAGAATGAAATGCAGAGCGTATGCGTTTAAGGGTCAGATACTGCTGTCCCACATCAATGAAATCAGAGGATGTGGGATGAGTTTCACTGTCACCAGGCATACAAAGAAACAGTGCAGACTGCCTCTGCTTTTAGTGCCACCATATAGGTAGTATCTCTGTTGCTACATGCAGCGCAGAGACCCCCCACACAGGCATCTAATGAGAGGGCAGAGAAAGAGAAAGTAATAGGTTATACCTGTATAGAGTGTGCTCTCTGATGGGTGTTAGGTAAAGGGATCCCTAGTGCGCACCGGGATCCCCCAGCTGACAGGCCGACGCGCGTTTCGCCGGAGGCGGGCTTTTTCAAGGACGCTGTACATTGCTAGTGTGCTCTTTGCATTTGGCTTGCCTTTTACCTGCAAGTATGTGCAACTGCATTCTATCCTGTTCCTGAATTCTTTGCTGATGGATCCTTATCGGTATATAGTGTTGGTCACCCAAGCTGGGGTCAAGGTGATCCAGGAGAGGGCCCAGAAAAGGAGGAGAAGAACATGCTGGACCAAGGAGTGGCTGAAGCAAAGGGATACCTGCTCTCACATGTCCCCACTGATGGAGATCAATGAGAACAACCCAGACAACTACCGCAACTACCTGCGCATGGATGACGCCACCTTCCAGGAGTTGCTGCATCTGGTGACCCCCCACATCCAGAGGCAAGACACAAGGTGGTTTAGGGCAATCCCTGCTGAAGAGTGGCTGGTGGCTACCCTAAGGTACCCTACAAGAAGGTCATTTGAAGACCTGAAGTTTGGGACACTCATCTCACCTCAGTCCTTGGGCGTCATCATCCCGGAGACCTGCAAGGGTGCTGCAGTACCAGTATTGAAAGGTAAAGAAAAAAAACACACTACACATTTGTTTCTTGTCAAAGAAAAAACATTTTTTATATTTTTTCTTTGTTTTTTTTTTAATGTAACACTTTATCATAACTGTGACAGCCAAAAAGGCAGAATTAACAAGACTGTGTTGCATAGCAGTCATTAACATTTGTGTGGCAATTACAATTAAATTGTTTAGGAATTTTTTTTTTTAACTCATTCTAAAAGCTGACAGGCACTGTGGCAATAACACTGCTCTGCACTGTGTCAATAACAATTTTTCTGTGGTTTTTATTTAAACTGTTTATTAGGCTGCATAGGCTGCATAAATCATACTGTGCACTGAACTGTAGGCAATAACATAATTTTTAGTTATTTTTAATATATAAAATAAACATATATATAAATTGTACAAAACAGCATTATCACCAATTTTATCTATCCCAATAGGTAGGCTGCTGTATGTTCTACGGTAGGTGAGATGCCAGATTGAACAGGCCAATACACATATGGCAAGCAAAAAATATGGTAGTTGCTCAATCAGCTTAATGATATACTACAGGTGCTTGTAAAGGGCGGGGTTTACACTGAACACAGAAAAAAGGAATTTGCTCCTATTCGTTTGTATATTATTTATGTCATTTTAATTCTATTACATTTCATTAACACTTATTGATTTATCTTTACACATCTATCCTTTTACACTTCACTATCACCGTTTTTCCCCTTTTCGTGTGATGCCCTGGGGATGGTCCTTGGCTGGAATATTTTGTGGTGCCTTGCTTCTCGGACGTGATCCCCTTAATGTTAGGGACGCTGGTATAGAGGAGCCTTGACGTCAGCCCAGCGTTTATTCATATATTTGCAAATGTATGTAACCAATACCTCTGAATTTCTATTATCATGTAGGATTCAAGTATTTTTGATTTAGCTGCAGTGTGCTGGGGGGCAAATTCCTTTTTTCTGTGTTCAGTGTAAACCCCGCCCTTTACAAGCACCTGTAGTATATCATTAAGCTGATTGAGCAACTACCATATTTTTTGCTTGCAGTTTGGAGGCATGAAGGGAGTCAGCATTTGGAGGAGGTGCTGATCCTTATAGTGCCATGTGGAGGTTTTTTGGGGTACCTCCAAGGTAAGTTAGCTCTCAGCTCATACATATACTGTTATCATGCAGTACACCAATTTGTAATTATATGACCCAGAGTGGGTGCTACTATTATGTAGCAATAATTATTTTGGGGTGAGCGTTTGGAAGTGGGGCCCCGGGATTGTTCTGGCTGGACCTTTCTCATGGCATCACCACTTAATTCACATAGAATATTTTTTCACTTCTCTATTTGTTTGTATATTATTTATGTCATTTTAATTATTTTACATTTCATTAACACTTATTGATTTATCTTTACACATCTATCCTTTTACACTTCACTATCACATTTTTTCCCCTTTTCGTGTGATGCCCTGGGGATGGTCCTTGGCTGGAATTTTTTGGGCTGCCTTGCTTCTCGGACGTGAACATCTTAATGTTAGGGATGCTGGTATAGAGGAGCCTTGACGTCAGCCCAGCGCTTATTCATATATTTGCAAATGTATGTAACCAATACCTCTGAATTTCTATTATCATGTAGGATTCAAGTATTTTTGATTTAGCTGCAGTGTGCTGGGGGGCAATACACACATGGCACAAGTACAGATTGTGGTCCCGGCTACCAGCAATCTGTACTTGTACCATGTGTGTAGTGACCTTGTCCAATCAGCATCATCACCACCATATAGCATACAGCCAGCACCTATTGGGAGTGATAAAATTTGGTGATAGTACAGGCAACATAAAAAAGAAAAAAACCTATCACCAAATTGTATCTATCCCAATAGGTAGCCTCCTATATGTTGTATGGTGGGTCAGACACCAGATTGAACAGGCCAATGCACACATGGCACAAGTACAGATTGTGGTCCCGGCTTCCAGCAATCTGTCATTGCGCCGTGTGTGTAGTGACCTTGTCCAATTAGTGTCATCACCACCGTATAGCATACAGCCAGCACCTATCAGGAGTGTTAAAATTTGGTAATAGTACAGGCAAGAAAATAATCTAAAAATTAAGAGTAACACAGCAAATCTTCCTCTGACTCCAGCAGAGCATTATAAATGGTCTGGCTTGTGGTTGGGGTGCTGGGTGGGGGAGTAATCTCCAACTGGGCTGAGGGGGCCTGACATAGGCAGTTGGGGCAGGCGAATAAAGCAGTGTGTCTGCAATGTAGGTGGAGTTGTGTAAATTGCTGTTGAGTGACCTAATTAAAAGTTCATAGACAAGTCTGTGGAAATTTTTCTTAGTGACCTCATCCATTTTTCTCATGCGACTATTAATATGTGCAGTAAAACCGTCGATATCATCCGACGGTTTCTGAAGGATGCATTCAGCTTTTTGGAGACACAAGTCCTCCTGTTCTGTGTGGTGCTGCCTTCCTCACTGTTTTTTTTTTTTTGGGGTGGTACCGAAGAAGATGATGGTCCTGGTAGAATGGGTGTTGATATTGGGGTCAAGTTTTCCACCTCGCTGTCCCCGACCAAACTTAGGTCTGGCATGGAGGACAAATCAGGCTCTTGGGTTAGAGTCCATATATATATATATATATATATATATAAAAAAGCAATATTACAGTCATGTTTGAACAAATGTTTTACTATTTTTCCAGTTTCCTAACATCATGGATGAGTGGAAGAGCATCGCTGAAGAATTTGAACAACATTGGAATTTCCCTAACTGCGGAGGAGCCATCGATGGAAAACACATCCGCATCAACCCACCTGCCAACACCGGATCATATTACTAAAACTACAAAGGCTTCTTCAGCATTGTTCTCATGGCAGTGTTGGAGGCCAACTTCTAATTTTTGTTTGTGGATGTCAGCAAGAATGGCCGTGCTTCAGATGGTGGGTCCTTCAAACAGATTGCTTTCTACCAGAGGCTCACCAACAAAACCCTCCACTTGCCGTCACTGGACGAGACAAAGCACAGCCTAAATTACATTTTCATCACAGATGAGGCTTTTGCATTACATGAACATGTGATAAAGCCATTTGCACAGAGGGGCCTGACCAGAGAGAAGAGGATCCACAACTATTGTCTATCCCGGGCACGGCACATTGTGGAAAATGCATTTGGAATACTCAGCAACCGGTTCTGCATTTTCCACACCACCATAAACCTACATGTGGAGAAGATAGACTGGGTCGTGATGGCGTGCTGTGTGCTGCGTAGCTTTATGCGAAGGAAAACTACACAACGAGGACCAGTCCCAGCTAGATCCGAAGATGTAGGATCTCCGGAGGAGATTGCCCAGTTTACATCAGTGTCTGCATCACCAATTCCTACAACATCAGCAGCACGTGCCAAAGATGTGAGGGAGGAGTATATGGCCTATTTCAACGGACCAGGTGCGGTGCCATGGCAGGAAGACTGTATGTGAGATAAATGACTATAGTGGACAATTGGGATTGAGCTACACAAACAATAAAAGGTTTTGGTTTATGAACTGTGTCTCTACTTACCAAATTTCTCGGATGGTCCACTCACTTCTGCCGACTCTTCTTCTCCCTCTCGCTTGGCCATCAGGACAACTGACTGGCATTGTGGTTCCTGTTCACTGATGAAACTTATGAGGTGATAGTACCACAGTGTTGGCTGGTACACATCGTTGGTGCCTGCACCGGAGCTTTTTGAATCATCTACTTTTCTCTTTTCCTTTATGTAGACGGTACGCAGTTTCTGGATTTTGTGGCGTACTGATTTAAGGTCAGCATCCGCAATTAAGTTTTTGATGTAGTCCAACAACAGCCCCAAAGCTGGCAATTTCTGCGACTTGTTGTGGTACTTTTGACAGGATATCCGCCCTAGACACTCCTTTGACTGGAGAATCTCTAGGAATCCTGTCACAAACTCCCGTTCACTTTCCATTGACATTGCAAGGAAGAAAAAATAATAAGGACATTTTATTAATCTACAATTGTGAATTGTTTTGTACATTTTTAATGTTTATTTCTACGGTTTTCCAGATTTAAAATTTAATTTTTTTCTTTTTTTTAACAGGAATGTAATGTGTTTTTATAAGTATTGTAATATGTTTTTTTTCAGGAATGTAATGTGTTTTTATATGTATTTTAATATGTTTTTAATGCATGACCCAGCCACGTTCTGCCTCATTACAGCGGGCGGTTGCTGGGTCATGCATTTATAAGTGGGTGGCACACATTGGTGGGTAGGTGGGTGGCACACATTGGTGGGCAGTGGAAGGTTAATGCATTACCTAGCCACCACCCACCTCATTCCGGTGGGCAGTGGTTGGGTCATGCATTTATAAGTGGGTGGCACACATTGGTGGGTAGGTGGGTGGCACACATTGGTGGGCAGTGGGGTTGCATTAAATACAGTACCAATACTCACCAAAGTGCTGCAATCCAGACTTCAGTGTGCAGGCAGGCTCTATCATGCTTCCTCCAACATACGATGAATCGTGTCCCAGATTGGCAAATCTGCCCTACAAAATGGCAGATCTGAAGATGCAATGTACGACCAGCGGGGACGCTCATTGGCATCATGAGCGTGAGTGGAAACTCATGATTTGGGCATATTTTTCACGACTTGTCATCACAATTCGTCGATATCGGCCAAATCAGGTAAAATATCGCTATGTGCGTGGGCAGCTTAAGACCTAAGAATTTTTCACAAAATGGATGTGAAGATATGGGAAAATAGTGTATTCACGTGTATTCTGGTGAAGTGTTAATTTTATTACCAAGGGTTAAAAAAATTCTTCTATACATTGCTTGCGGATCTTCTCTGTGGAGAGTCCAGCAGTAGTCACCCATCATGTCGACCTTCCATCTTCTCTGATATTGTCATTCCATCTCCTTTATGTCTTTGTGGAATCTTTGTCCTTGCTCCTCACTAACTGCTCCTAAGTTTTCAGCAAAGTATTCCAAGTCATCATCTCTCAGAAAGTGCACTTTCAAGCTCACCGTACATCCTAATGCTTTGTCTTTTTCTAGCATGTTTTCCACTATGTGCTTGTACTATATTTGGGATCTTTGAAGTTCCTAAATTACTTTCTTACAACTTTTTTTTAAAGCATCCCAAGCCTCTCTTTCAACAGTTACCTTATTTTTCTTTCAAACCCTTTGCTAGGGGAGTTTTGGTCCAACAAAATGTATTTTTTAAACTTGACATCTGACAAAACCTTTTACACAGATACAGTACTTAAAAAACTAAAGTAGTGAATTGACCCTGTATTTTGGTTTTGGTTCTAAATCTTCGTCGAGTTTTGGTTTTGGCAAAACAACCGTCAAATGTTTTGAGGATTTCTTTAAAAAATTATAAAAATTGCTAAAATCATATAATTTGGACCTGTTTTTGTTCCTACAGTATTATTAACTTCAATAACATTCATTTGCAGTCGATTTTAACCAGCTCACAGCTCACAATATTGTTTTCCCCAATATTGGCCAAAGGCTGTAGCAAGCTGGCTGGCTAAACTAAGCAACAGAGCAGCCAAGCAAACACGTGGCAGTTAAAAGAATATAACAAATATATGAAACATACTGTCACAGTAGTGGCAAACAGGATGGCAGTTTAATAAAATTTATGACCCTATAGCATTGGTTCCCAAACTGTGTGTTGCGGCTCCCTGGGGTGCCGCAGTGCTGTCACCAGGGTGCTGCGGGTGCCGGTGGCCTAAAGAGGCCATCCAGTGTATTTATTTTGGTGTAAAATATATATGTTTTGCATGGGTGGAAGTGGGTTTGGTGGCACGGAGTAGAATTAATCAAGAACTAATAACCAAAAATTAAAAGCATAGTAGAATATATAATATACTACCAACACACCTCTCCAAAGCTGCTAGTTTAGATGCTGCTCATAGCAGTGAAATAGTTAATAAAAAAAAATGCATGGGTACCCCCGCAAATCTATAACCAGCACTGGATCTCTGAGGCTGGTCTGGTTTTGGAAAATAGGGGGATTAAAACAGCATGGGGTCCTCCCTATTCTTCAAAAACCAGCACCAGGCTGAACCAATGAGGGGGCTGATGCTACAGCAGGGAGCCATACTGGGTGGAGACCCCCTGCCTACTGTCAACCAACCCCAAACTAGTCAGCCAAGGGCTGGAATTCCTTAGAAAGTGGGGCGCCAAAAATAAAATGGGGCCCCCCTACCGAGGAACTTCCCCGCATCCCTGGTGGTGGCGGATGCAGGGTTAATAGTCATAAAATAGTAAATAATATTGTTCCTTACAGGTGGACTACAAGTTTCAGGCAAACAGCCCCGGCATGATGGTACTTGTGGAACAACAAGTGCCAACAGGTCCACTGGCAATTGTAGTCTGGCTGTAAAGAAAATATTAAAATAAAGATAGTACTTGCACATCACATGTTTTAGTATTTTATTTATAAAAATTATTCTTACCAGACCCATGGGTGGCCTCCTCTTGGGTCCAAGTAGGCATCTTTGGTTTTCAGAAAACCACAAACCACACATCCAATCCATACATTCTTGCACTGAAGGGAGGCCCCATGTTACTTTGGTGGTCCCCACTTTCTGAGAAATTACAGCCCTGTGATAGCAGTGGGAGTCCATGCTGAGTGTCTCCCTTAAATAGCATTACCAGTCTGGATGGTTCAGCCTGATGCTGGTTATTAGAGAATAGGGGGACCCCATGCTGTTTTTTCCCCATACTTTCCTGTACCAGCCAAGGCTGAGAGGTCAGGGGTGGGTTACTGAATGGGGGGCACACGTTTTTTTTTCCAATGAATCCTTCATTCTGTTTTAATACATAACTAAGCCTGCAAAGATCATACAGATCTGTGCAGTGCTATCAGCCTGCCCACAAAGGTGGAGCTGCTCTTCACAGATGAATAGCAAGTAGAATTGGAATATGATTGACAGGGAAGGATTTATATGGAATCCAAAACACGCGAGATTCAATTTTCAGAAAACCGAATCGCTCGTCTGTACTTTATGTGCTTGAGTGACTGGAGGAACAGCAGCAAGCCATCAAGAGTTACACATCTAACCGTGATATAGGGAGAGAGGGGACATGTTACCTTACTGCAGCACACTGGATAATCCTTTCAGTTGTATGCAAGCTACTAAAGCCATTTGAAGCATAACAAACAAAGTGAGTTCTGACACACCAGTCGAGTCATACCCCTTATTAAACTACTTATAAAGCATTTAAAGAAACTGAAGGAGGATATAATGAAAGCAAGTGATTCTGCAAAGTATGGTCCCTTCACAATGACCCAAGGGTGTGTAAGATATTGAAAAATTATGAGCATATTTGTTCAACCATGCTTGATCCTACAGTAGGTCCTATGCAGTGGCATAAGTAGGGAGGGTCGAGCAGGACATGTGCCAGGCCCAGAAAAGGGGGGCACTGCCGGCCAAGGCAGCATATCCGGAATTTACCACTTTAGAAGAAGCATCCCTCTGCAATTTAGCATCCTGTTCTCTCTGCATGTGATCACATCTCCTCCCCTTCAGTTATATTCACATTTCAAAATACAGTCATAGTTGGGAATCAAACCTGTCACTTCATGCTTTACAGTCAGACAGCTTACCAATGAGCCATCTGCTATTACCAGGGAAGACTGTGAATTCCAACTATATCAAGCTACTTCACATTCTTATTAATCTAAAATACAGTTATATCTAGGACTCAAAATTAGCACCTCATGCTTTGCAGTCAATCACCTTACCAATTGAGCTACCTGCTACTATGGTGAAAGCCTGTGAATTCTAACTATATCAAGCTTCTTCACATTTTCCTTAATTAAATTTAGTCATACCTATGATTTGAACTTAGGGCTCAATTCAGACCCAGAAACAAACAAATCTCAGGTGCACAACTCCAAATTATTAATTATATATAAATGCAATAAAATTTTGCAATCAATAGAGGTTTTTAGCATAATAATGGCCAAAGTTATGGTCCTACCCACCATATCCAGGTAACCTCTTTAGGGTAGGTCCCTAACATACTAGGGTTCAAATCCAGAGCGCAAGATCCCCCAAAACTGGCCCAGCCAAGCTGCCCCAGGGTGCCACCATAGTAAGAAAGGTGCAGTGTAAAAAGATAGTTAAGAGCAGCTACAGCTGCATATAAAGAATGAAAATAAAAAAGTGAAGTACATATATATTAAACACACAGTGAAGGGTTAAAATGTGTTATAAAGGAAAATGTGTTATAATGTGGTGCCCTGAAATAGATCAACCAATGCAATCCAGGGGGACCCACGCCCCAAAAATGAACCAAAGTTGCACTACAGTATATAACTTGTAGGACTTACCTAGAATTGTGCCTAATAGCAGTGTGCACATACATTACCAGACTCCATGCTTTTAAACCAATAAGGAAGGGTGCTAATCCAGACTGTGGCCGTCTCCTTTCCCTCAGAAGTGCAGTAAAGCACATTAAATTGAGTATATGAGAAAGATTTCTGGACTACAAAACCTGAATATATATATAATGGGAGGTGCTACCTGATGAGACTAATTGCAGGCACAGAAACAGACAAATCTCAGGTGTACAACTCCAAATTATTAATTATATATAAATGCAATAAAATTTGCAATCAATAGAGGTTTTTAGCATAATCATGGCCAAGGTTATGGGCCTACCCACCATATCCAGGTAACCTCTTTAGGGTAGGTCCCTAACATACTAGGGTTCAAATCCAGAGCGCAGGACCCCCCAAAACTGGCCCAGCCAAGCTTCCCCAGGGCACCACCATAGTAAGAAAAGTGCAGTGTAAAAAGATAGTTAAGAGCAGCTACAGCTGCATATAAAGAATGAAAATAAAAAAGTGAAGTACATATATATTAAACACACAGTGAAGGGTTAAAATGTGTTATAAAGGAAAATGTGTTATAATGTGGTGCCCTGAAACAGACACGCCCCAAAAATGAACCAAATTTGCACTACAGTATATAACCTGTAGGACTTACCTAGAATTGTGCCTAATAGCAGTGTGCATATACATTACCAGACTCCATGCTTTCCTATGGGTCTAAACGAAGGGTTCAAGATCACTCCATTCTTGTTTTAAAGATTTTGTTTTAATGGCTGTAATAACTTTTCATGTTTGCTTATTTTTATATGATGCATTTTTTTAAATGTGATGAGATTTTTAGCCTGCTTTTCCAGTTGTTGTAATATTATGTATATATTACATGCTAAATTCACCGTTAATTGTATCATAATCATCCTATGACAAATGTATATCTATGTAGCTTTAATTGATTTTAATTATAACGAGCTACATAGTAGTGACATTGATTGATATGTATTCACTGATTGGTTACTAAGTTGCTATTCAGGGGAATACTAGATATGGTAGGCCAGCCCTCTGACGAAGTCCACATGATGAAACGCGTAGGGGAGTGGCCTAGCATTACCTGCACATGATTTTCATCCTCCGGTGGAACTAACTGCATTGCCTGGGGACTCATTTGTTTCATGCTGTGTACACTTGCGGTGGTCTGACCGCCTCCTCTGGTATGTTATGTCTTACGGATGTCTGTTTGAATGCGCTAAATAAATATTTTGGATAATGCACTATATGGCGCACACTTCATCTGCTTTCTATATATATATATATATATATATATATCTATATATATATATATAGTAAGTCTCTAGCTGCATATGTTTTTATTAGCTAATTGTACGTAATTCCGATTATGGTGCTATCACCACTGGACTGACATGCAGTATTGAGTTGTATTTCCACCATGAAAGGGTATTTAGGTACTCTACATTTGGGACCTATTAAGCACTGTTTACTTTTACTACATTAAAAAAAAATCACCATAATAACAGCCAGATTAAATGACATCCCTAAAGCATAATAAAACTGTAAATTGTGGACACATTTCTAGCATGCATAAATGGACTGGAATAAAAGACCAGTGAGTTTTT
The DNA here is from genome assembly GCA_031769625.1 of Taudactylus pleione. Classification (NCBI taxonomy): domain Eukaryota; kingdom Metazoa; phylum Chordata; class Amphibia; order Anura; family Myobatrachidae; genus Taudactylus; species Taudactylus pleione. The sequence goes on along the minus strand of JAUIMM010000756.1, from coordinate 1,326,279 downwards.
GCAGCGGAGGTAAGGAGCCCTTGTGCTGGTTCATAGATTGCTTAATTCATATTCTCGCTTTCTTTACAATAACAGTCTTGTTGAAAATAATTAGTGTTCTTTTAAAATTTTCTTCATAAACAAAATGACAAACACTAGCGAACAGCAGAAGGTAAGACGCAGAGACAGGATTGAAGGAGGAGGTAATTATCATGTGAGCAATGCTATGTCAAGAAAACAATGTTTTGTAAAAGTGTGTAATGAACTCTTTGTTCCTACTCTTCAAATCTCAAGTGGGACAATTGACCTAAACTGACTATTAGGGCTGATACAGCTTTGGTTGAATGAGTTCTATCTTGGCTCTATGGTGACAGCGCTGCCAAGAAATAACAAGGACTAAAATGTGCACTGAGAGCCATTTCAACACATGTCCTCTTCAGCTGACTTAAATATGAACTGTAGTAAACAACAGGATGGACATCTTACATGAATTTATGCACTTTCAGTCAACAGTGAAGCACTCAGAGTTTGTTCATTCCCTATCTGACTTGTTTAGAAGCGGAAAGGACATAGAACAACAAGAGAAGGAGGCAAAACTCTCTGATATACCATCTTCTCAGCTTTGCGGATACATTGGATGCTCAGTCTTATGGTATTGGAGGAATTATACAATGTTTTGTTTCATATATATATATATATATATATATATAAGATTTTTCCTATCCTGTTAATGCCCTCCACAAGTACAAGTATTTTATTTGGAAATATAGATACATGATTTATATTACACTTTACATTTTAATGTGATGGTGTATTGTGACTTAGGGCTCTATTTATTAACATTATTTTTACTAAAATAAAGTGAAAAGGGGTGTTTTCACACCCTTTTCACATTATTTTAGTATAACCTATAGTTATTACAGGGCAATTGGAGTAGAATTCGTAAAATTCTACTCCAACCCCTAAGTATCACTTATTTTTAGAAAGCAGATCGCATTTCCCATAATTGTAATGGGAAATGTGATCCAACCAAAGTTACTAAAAATAAATTGTAAAAAAATATCGGGGAAAACCAGGGTCTCCCCCGGTTACCGGCCTGCTACTCTGCTCTAACAGGCAGATCAGAGCCGGGAGCCGGTCCCAGTAATCAGCTGTGTGGTCTAAACAGACCGCAAAGCTGATTCACTGCAAAAAAAAGAAAAAAAATTGTGAAAAAATGTTTTTTACTTACCTGACTTCAGGGACCGGTGATCGGGCCTCCGGTGATGTCTCCACTCCGGTCATCTGGTCTCCCATAGTGCACTGCGGCCCGTTCATGAGGTGATCAGGGCCCAGTGCAGTATGGGAGATTACCTGACATCACCGGAGGCCCGGATCATGCAGGTAAGTGTAATTAAGGGAGAGGGGGGTCGCGGGGGGGCCGCAATCGTGGGGGTGGGCTTAGCGCCGGGGGGCGGAGCTTAGTGCCGGGGGGATTAGCTGCGGCGGCCGGTCGGTGCATGCGCGGGCACTTTGTCACAGTATTTTTTGTGAAAATACCCTGACTAGTGTGCAGAGGGGATTCGCAGGGACAGAGATTTATCGCAAGCTCTGTCCCTGCAAGGGATTTGTAGTAAATCCCTGTGATATTGCCTGAATTCGCAATGCGAATTCATTCAATAATATCACACTACAATCTGCATTCAATATGCGGATTGTAGTAAATAGAGCCCTTAGACACCCCCTTTCTAGTTATCTGCAGCAAATATTGCATCCTTATTTTATATTAATATGCTGTATATGGCATGCTGGGAGATGACTGCCTGGTTCTTCACACAGTTACATAGACACACATTCTAGATAAATACAAAGCCGGTTTTAGCCATATGTTGTAGGGCCTGATTCAGAGTTGTACGTTATTGCACAGTCGCTGCGACTTTGTACGCAGTGGCTGTGCAATAATATTCTAATGCCGCTTCTGTGATCCACTGCTGCATCTTAATTGAACATCGGCCATTTGCGTAACCCTCAGGTTACTCAAGATGGGCGTGAAATTCACGCAGGCAGAGCCAGCAAAGCTGCACTTGGCACGGCATTCCCAGAAATCAGAGCTGACACACCTTCCCCATTTTCTTAGACGTTGGCCGCTGCCACCCCTTCCCCGCCCCCAAACTGTCATCGCAGACACTGATCGGCACATGTGCAGAACAGATCCTGCGTATGCACTGATTGGGAACATCGGAGCTGTACACAAACCTGATGGTTTGCAATGCATGCAACTTTGGAACACGGCATGCAGTGGGCCATGGCATGGTAAAATTTGTGTGACAGGTTTGCGATTCTACTTCATGCCTCATGAGTCAGCTGCTCTTCTCTTCTGAGTATGTGTGGGGGCAGTGCATGTGCAGTGAAATACTGTTTGGTAGAGCAGAGAAGGGACCTCATGAGAGGTGATCTGGAACCATGAGAGGTTTGCTTGTATTCCCTGACCAGGGCCGGATTGGGATGGAAAACCAGCCTAGGAAATTAATGGAAGCAGCCCTAATGGAGGTGGGGTCTGTTAAGGGGGGCGTGATCCCTCCTCATAGGGCCTGATTCTCATAGGGCCTGATTCTGTGTTGCAGCCTTCCTTGCATCTTTTGCTGCAGTTGCATCTGCTAATGACGCTATGTACATCCGTGCCTCTGAATATGTAAGGACAGAGACGCCCACTGTCAGTGTGTACAGACGTTGCAATCATGCTTTGTGCGTCTTCAGGCACCACCATCGGTCGCACAATTTAAACTTTCACCAGCCCAATGCAAGGTGCAGATCATCAGTCTGTGTATGGCCTCCAATGTGAGCAATTTAGCGTCTCTATAATCAAACATTTTTTCAGCAACATGCCCATACTACATTATATCTGCTTCTGATCAGCCAATCCGCTGTAACTGCCTAGGAATGCCCAACACATTTCTAATACACTTCTTGGTGTATGCATCTGAATCTGCACTGCAACTCTGTACAAACACCATCGGGACGTATATGCGGTATAAAGCACAGACATGCGCAGATGAAAAACAATGCTGAAGAAAAATAAAAAAAACACATTGGTCCACACAGACAAAAACCAAACACATTGGCCCCGGCAGAACAAAAAATACAAACTCATTGGCCTCCACAAGAAAAACATAAAACACATTGGTCTCCACAAGAAAAACATAAAACACATTGGCCTCCACAAGAAAAATATAAAACACATTGGTCTCCACAAGAAAAACATAAAACACATTGGTCTCCACAGAAAAAAAGCCAAAAATACTTTGGCCTCAACAAGAAAAAAATTGGGTCAGCGGTCTATGTCACTGGGGCCAGGGGTATGGTGGGTAGTGTATGTCCCTGGCCTGTAGGATGCTGTATATCTAGGGGGGCAGAGAGTAGGGTATGAGGCTGGGGGGAAGCTGATTATGGGTATGAGAGGCATAGATAGTATATAGGGTGGGTACTGTATTGTGAGATCAGGGGTAGTCTGGTAAGTCAATCGCCCCCACCAGATGCAGCGCCTGGAGCACGAGCTCCATACACTGCCACTGCTGGGGTTAGGATGAGAGTAGTAGTAGGATGCAGGATATAGGATGAGAGTGGTAGTAGTGGGAAGCAGTGGGTTGGATGGGAGTAGTAGTGCAGATCAGGGGCAGGATGGGAGTAAAAGTAATTCGGGGTAGGCTTGAAGTAGTAGTGTGGAGCAGTGGGAGTAGTTTTTCAGAGCAGGGTGCAGGATGGGAGTAATAGTGGAAAGGAGGGGCAGGATGGGAGTAGTGGTGTGGAGCAGGAGGGCAGGGTGGTAGTAGTAGTGTGGAGCAGGGGACAGGATAGCAATAGTACTGTGGAGCAGGGGGCAGGGTGGGAGTAGTACTGTGGACCAGGATAGGAGTAGTACTGTGGAGCAGGGGCAGAGTGGGAGTAGTACTGTGGAGCAGGGGGGCAGGGTGGTAGTAGCACTGTGGAGCAGAAGGGCAGGGTGGGAGTAGTGGTGGAAATAAGTGGGCACGATGGGAGTGAAGGGGCCTCTCTGGGAAGAATTTACCTGAACATGAATCACCTCCACTCCGGGTGTCACCTTCTCTCTGCATGGGTCCTGATCACCATCCCTCTTGCACTGACAGCAGCCAGTTTGCACATCCAGAGTGAGTGAAATGCTCCTTCCAGTGCGTCCACCCACGTCCTGCTATTCAGGCGCCTACTCTGTCCCAGGTCTCCCAGCCATACAGCTGCAGCCTGCACACGCCCGTTTCATCTCTGCATGGTCACGTCCACCCCGCCTCCCACAGCCCCAGGGGATGGTCCAGCCCCGTCAATCCCACAGACAGGGAGGGGGCTACTGAAGGCCGGCAGCAGACTCGAGGCTGATGGAGAGGACAACGCAGTGATGGTGCAGCCGCGAGCATCCGGTTTCCTGGAAGCGCAGCAGACAGCATACAATGCTGACCCGGCCGGCAGTGTCGGGTTGGCCAGCCCTGCAGACGGGTTCGTGGGACCGGCCCAGCGGGAACTCAATCCGCCCCTGTCCCTGACCAATGTTTCTTTAGCTCAAATGTATTTTCCATTTTGGTGTTTACATACATATTTTAATATAGATAAATTTTGCATCCCATTCTGACACTGTTGTCCATCATTAACTTGCTCAACTGCTTATGTATGCAATAAATTATCAGGCTATGCATGCACCTAAAATGTATATCTATGTAAGTTCATAATGAATTAGATAGCCTTCTTCCAGTATGCCATACACAGCATGTTAAGATAAACATCACTTAAGCCAGATCAGAACCATGAAAAGCTCTAAAGCGTTGACAAACTAGCTAGATAGGAAAACAAGCATGGACACCCAAAAAAGACACGGCCCCAGGTACGCTGTGCCCACACCCCCTCCTCTTGTCACCCCTGAGGGTAAGTAAGGGTATAAAGACCATAACAAAAGAGTTTATACACCCACAGGAGAAGCTAAATTAAACAGAGCAAGCAGGGAGAGGAGACGTGCCTGCAGCAGTACACTGTTAAAGGAGAAGCAGCCCATGGGGATCAGGAGGTGAGTGGCAGGGGAGGGCCCATGGAAATGATGCTATGTTACACCCCTGAGCTGTGCCATCACCCAAGACAGGGAGGGGGGGAGCACAACAGTCGCAGCCCTATGGCACCTGCATCTGGTTTGCATGGTCCCTGGAATGGCACTTTGTAGTCAGTAGCACTGCTGCAGGGTCGTCTGTAGTGTCCAAAGGACATTTCGGGGATGCACCCTGCAGCCTGTACAACTGTCTAGAGCATCTTAAGGACAGTGGCACCACACACTCAGTGTGACATTATGACATCATGGGCCAAATGTAACAGGGTGAGAGTTTAGAGAATGTGAGAGTATAGCAGTAAGCTCTCACATTGGTCGAGTTTTATCTTCAAAATGGGAAAATATGTGAATAAGGGGTCTATTTACTAAGCAGTGTTAGGAGACAGAGTGAAAAGTGATAAGTCTGTGATAAGGTGCCAGCCAATCAGCTCCCAACTGTCATTTTTCAAACACAGCCTGTGAGATGGCAGTTGGGAGCTGATTGGCTGGCACCTTATCACTTTCTAACACTGCTTAGTAAATAGACCTCTATATGAGCAATACTTCCATAGTGATTAGACCACATAAGGATCATACCTGCTGCAATCATATATAGGGAAATTCCAGAGCTAGACTTTTCAGCGCCCTGGGTGAGAGAGAGCACCAGCACTCCCCCTTACCCCATACTTCTTCCCCATATTTCCTGACCTTTTTTAATGATTTTTATATGGGAGTCTGACAGTCCTCTATGTGATAAGTGATCTGTTCCACTGTGCACTAAAATGAATTGGATGGTTTCAAGATGAAATTCAGTATGGAGGTGCATACAGGGATAAATCTTTATAATCAGTGCTAATGCTCAGACTATGAACCGCATTAAGACAATATTACACACTATTTGATATTAATAATGGAAAGCTGTCTATAAATAGGCATGTGGAGAGGACATGCCTATTTAGAACATGCCTATAAAGAACATGAGGAGGGGTCTGATGACACATAACGATCATCGGGAGGGATCTTATGGCACATAAAGGGTAAGTGGAGGGGTTATAATAGTGGCACTTGGTAGGTCTGAGTGACATAGGATATATAAAGAGTTAATCCTGATGCCCACCTCCACCCTTATATATTCTATGCCCATCACCCCTTCATGTACATTTTATGGCCTCCTCCCTTATAATTGTTATGCCATCCCATCACCCTACCCTATATATTTTATGGCCATCACCCCCTTGTACTGTATAATTTCTGCCCATTACTCCCTTGTATATGCTATATCTATCACAACCGTCCCAGCTATTTTATAAAAAATTTTATAACACCATCCCTTCCTAACTAACTAACCTGGCAATAGCTGTGGCTGAGTTCTGACTGGCTATGGCACAGTGCCACAGCTTGTTCCTTCTTTTGACAGCTCCTTGCACAGGCAGATGATCAGATGGGATGAGAGGTCAGGACGTTATAATGTCTCTTCCGACGGAGTGTGGGAGTCGGAGCCGGCTGGGGAAGAATGAAAGGAAAAACTAGCCGGAGCAAGAGCACTGCATAGCAGCAGGTGCCCGGTGGTTCGGCTGGCAGCGGCTGAACATAACTAGATGGAACAGCACCTGTTGGTGACAGCACCAACTGCACCAACATGCCTAAGGCCATATGTGAGACAGATGTCAAGAAAATATACTACAAAATTATTAAAGCAATATAAAGGGCATGTCAAAAAACACTGCAAATTAAAAAAAAAATAGAGGGACGGATAAGTCAGGAAACCAATGTTAACTCATTAAAACTATATTATGGGGGTATGTCTAGAAAGAAAATGGTGCCACTTAAGTTATATATAAAAAGAGACGGGGGTGTTTTTCAGAGAGAAAATAGTGCTAAATTATTTTTTTTTAAATGGAGAAAGAAACAATATATGTATATGATATATAAAAGTGGCAGCACTTCCGAATTTTTTTGACAATATTGAACATCTAGGGGTAAATTTACTAAAGTGAGAGTTTTTAGAAGTGAGTTTTAAAAGTGATGTTGCCCATAGCAATCAATCAGATTCTAGCTATTATCTTCTAGAAGGGGCTAGTTAAATGTTAAGTAGGGGCTTTCCGGATTTCGGAGTTGGTGGCGGCCTCCAAACGAACCGCTTCTTTGGACAGATGTTCTGGTGGGGGAGAGGTCATTGCTTTGTAGGCTTAGGCGCTCCAAAACTGATCAGCTGGGTAGGGGCCGTTGGATTTCGCTTGTGCCTTCCGAGGACTTGCGTATTTGCCCCATTGCCCTGGCCAAGCGTTATCTTGAGGTCAGGGCTGGTACTGCTGGATGCTCTTGGCTCTCCATTAACCAAATATCAGTTTGGATGGGTTTTGAAGCACTGTCTGTCGTGTTGGCCTCTCCCCACAGGATTTCGGTACGCATTAGTTTCATATCGGGGCAGCAAATTCCACTGCTTCAGCGGGATTTTCTGCATCCGAAATTAAGGCTTTAGGCCATTGGAAATCCTCCAGTTATAAGTGCTACATTCGGCCTCTGCATTGATTGCATTTCACAATTAATAATGTTATGTTTATTTGTTGTTATGTTATTTGTTTGTTTACCTTCAACGTATGGTCTTGTGTGTCTTGTTTGTCCTGTCTACCCGACTCAGGGATTAGCTACTTGCCACTGTGGCAGCGGAAGTCTGGAGGCATTTGGCCTTTTTATTTTGCCTGAACTGACGGACCTAATTCGGCTTATTGGCATCACTAATTACAATTCGTATGTCCCTCAGCAGGTTTTTCGGTTTTTCCTCAGGCCGAGTTATCCGTGTGCCTTGGCTGGTCTGGCGTGGTGTGCAGAATGGCAGAGCGATTGATGAAGCCAAAAAGAAGGTGAATGCAGCAGTTGCAAAGCATGTGTTAGCCTCTGGTGGTGGTGTCGTTGTGCATGACAGAATACGTTTCCGGCATGCATATCTGTATAGGAGAGATGGCATTCATTTGACTGAGGAGGGGGTTTTGATTTTCATTGAGGATCTGTTCCAGGTTATTTCTTCAGTGTTTTAGCTGTGGTATGGTGGCGGCGCGTTGGTTCTGTAACCAGACGTTTGTGTTGGCGGGAAAGAACGGCAGGTTGCCACTTAGGGTGCAGATCTCTTTCAGTTTGTAGTATTATAGTCTTTAGGTGCGCTCACCCTCGTTGAATTGTTAAGTACGCTGGATCACCCTGCCGGGGATAGCGTCATCACCCTTCCGGGTGGGTAGTCATGTTAGAGGGTTGAGTGGATACCTTTTTGTTGACAGTTGTTTAGTTACCGGTTGCTCTGCACCTTAGGCGGTGTCCGCTTGGTATGCATATCTGTGTGCTGCATGTCTGGAGAAAGCTGAATGTTGCCGTCTTTTCTTTGCCACCATTTCTTCATTCAGTTTAGATTAATTTAATACGCATTAGATAATTTTAATAAATTGCTAACTAATTATTCTGCCAAATCTCATGACTCCGAGTCTTTATTTCATATTATTTATTAAGAAGGTATATTATCGCATGGTGTTACACAGGGCACCCCCCTGACGAGTGAAAGTTTATAGCCCAACAATTTATTAGATATCAAAATAAATTATTGTCCATATTTCAGTTCATAAAACACACATTACTAATAAAGGTAACATACAATAAAGATACTTTAATAAATATTTTACTCTATTTATGAGAAACATATAAAGCATACTATATGAAGGCAGAGAACTTTCTTATTGTTCCTGTGTTTGAATAGCTACAGAAAAATCACAATTCATTTTGTTCTTTGAAACCTGTAGCAGTGTTTTAACCTTTAAGGGTTAAAAGGTTTAATCAATGTCAAATGTCTCATCTTCTGAAGGTGATAAAGAACAGTCTGTCGAGCGATACCAAACAGAACATCACTTTGTCAAGGCACAGAGCGGCCTAAAGCTTGTCAAATAAGTTACCAGTAGCCTCTCTGCGGTTAAAACCGAACTCCTTCCTGCTTGACCTATTATTTGATATTTGACCACTTGGTTGCAAGACACTTGCTCTTTCCAGCTGAAATGTCACTGGGGCATCTTGTCAGCTCCCCGACATCTCGGCCTGACATACAATTTTAGTTTTGTGTGCTACAAGGCAGAAAAAAATCAGGGCAATGGCCTTGCTTGAAATCCTGTCAGCATCGAAGATGGGCATCACTCTTGGGCCTCACCAACAGCAGCAGGGGGAAATTAAACAAAAAGAAAGAAAAAAACATGTTGTTTTGAAGGTCACGGCATCCTTTTGAAGTCACACAGTATATACTAAATATATTACCTGCAACAATGGTTTGGGAAAATGTCCTAATAAAAAGAATGATCATAGCACTAAATAAAAAAATTCCCTGAGCACGTTGTGCATGAAATACAAGCAGCGGTTAAGGAGGGTGAATTGTCTATGTCTGTCGGGATCACATTCAGCAGTTAACTTGTTCAGATGGGCAAGTGGTATCATGTAGTTTTACAAGGAGATTCCTGACCTTCTCACATTGACCCAGAGTGACATTATTGTGCGGGAGGGGAGGCAGTCACATCATTTCTGTTTTGCACAACCTGCTTAAAGTTTGCAACTAAATGCTTGTCTTCAGCTGAGCTGACAAGAGAGGAGAGGGGGCTCAGTGAACCATGGCCGGGCTGCCATGAAATGACAGGAATCATTGGCATACATTTCAAAGAGCTCTCTCAATCCCATTAAAGTATCGCAGCCCTGTTTTAAAATGGACAAGTATGAAACAACTTTGATAGAGAGAAACTAAAATTGGCTTATTGATTTTTTTTTCAAAGACTGTAAAATGTTAAATTCTTTCACATTTTGCATATTTTAAATTAAGATGAGTAACTGCTAAAATAAGTTCTTTATGTATAGTGCATGAAAGATTGAAACTAGACTCAGGAGCTAATTATGACATACTAAAATTAAGCTCCGATTTATATTCATTTAATCTGAGACCTGTTAAATTAGTCAGCTAAATAGAGTAGTTATAGAATGCTTTAAGTTAGTCGGCAATTGGATATTGGATAGAGCAGTTATAGGATTCTTTAAGTAAGTCGGCAATTGGAAATTGGATATTGGATAGAATAGTTATAGGATGCTTTAAGTAAGTCGGTAATTGGATATTGGATAGAATAGTTATAGGATGCTTTAAGTAAGTCGGTAATTGGATATTGGATCGAGTAGTTATAGGATGCTTTAAGTAAGTCGGCAATTGGAAATTGGATAGAGTAGTTATTGGATGCTTTAAGTAAGTCGGCAATTGGTTATTGGATAGAGTAGTTATAGGATGCTTTAAGTAGGTATGCAATTGAATATTGGATAGAGTAGTTATAGGATGCTTTAAGTAGGTATGCAATTGGATATTGGATAGAGTAGTTATAGGATTCTTTAAGTAAGACGGCAATTGGATATTGGATAGAGTAGTTATTGGATGCTTTAAGTAAGTCAGCAATTGGATATTGGATAGAGTAGTTATAGGATGCTTTAAGTAGGTATGCAATTGGATATTGGATAGAGTAGTTATAGGATGCTTTAAGTAAGTTGGCAATTGGATATTGGATAGAGTAGTTATAGGATGCTTTAAGTAAGTCGGCAAGTGGACATTGGATAGAGTAGTTATAGGATGCTTTAAGTAAGTCGGCAATTGGAAATTGGATAGAGTAGTTATTGGATGCTTTAAGTAAGTCAGCAATTGGATATTGGATAGAGTAGTTATAGGATGCTTTAAGTCGGTATGCAATTGGATATTGGATAGAGTAGTTATAGGATGCTTTAAGTAGGTATGTAATTGGATATTGGATAGAGTAGTTATAGGATGCTTTAAGTAGGTATGTAATTGGATATTGGATAGAGTAGTTATAGGATGCTTTAAGTAAAGTGCCAATTGAATTACAAGACAACTGGACATTGTTTTTGTAAAAAAAAAATCATAAAATCAAATCAAAATTATAACCATTGCTTAAGTCATTACCATAGTGGCATACATACACAAACAAAAGCATGATGGATAAAAAGAGGAACTTACAGTGATAACCACATATTTATGTGCTTTCTCCATGTAAGAAATGCTCGATACTGCAATCCCATAAGTGCAATACATTCTCCAGATTGCACCATAATAATAATCGTAGCAGGGCAATATTATGAGCGAGCAATGCAACTGGAGCTTTTCCCACCATGCAACAGGTGCTTAACCCACAATGCAACAGGTGTTTATCCCACAATGCACCTGGTACTTAACCAACAATGAACCTGGTGTTTTAAACCACCATTCACATAAAAGTAAAGTGCTTAATCTCCATTTCTGAGAAAATCAGATATCATCCTGGGCTCAGCATCTTATCTCCAGTCACCAGTACACTCTGCAAAATAATATTTTACAGGTTTTCAACTAAACAAAATCACCTTTGGTAAATCTCCGCCTCTTCAGGAAATCACCCTTGCTATGTGCTCTAACCCCACTTGCTCTACCTACACTACATTAAAGACAAATCAGTTGGCCTCCATACATATTAACCACTGCCCCAACGTGGTCACATCATATGCGACTGCACCAGACTGGGCTTTCCCTGACATGAAAACCCACTTGGTGGCTGTAGAAAGATAATCTTCCGCAGGCGCTAATCTTAGAGGGACCTCACAGCCCCTATGCACCCATGGCTACTCCCCCTGTGTCCCAATCACTGTGACCAGCCATGATTGGGCAGTCCGGAGGCACACCCCTGTCCCCACTGATGCTACTAGCGGCTGCAAAGATCAGCAGACGCTGGGGAGCCTTTCCCCACTGTTAATACCTGGTAGCTGCAGAGAGCTGGGTACACACCTATTTAATCACTCTGCTGATCGGGTAAACTCTCCCTATAAGCCGAGTGCTGTGTCCCCAGCTTGACCCCTATGCAACTAACTTGTGGAAAGTTAATATGCAAACAGCCAATCAGAACTTTATATCCTGTGCTCCAACAAATCAAAGGCAAGCAACTATGAATGGCTAGTGATGATATTTAACCCCTTTGCTCTTTCATCTACACCACATTAACTGTAGTTGGATCATTCATATGGATTTTAAAGAATAGTTAAGTGGGAAAACTATGGATTTCGGGGAATATTTATGTAAAATTAAATATTTCCAAAATGTATTGTGTTTTTTAACTGTGAAGTATGTTTGTTGATCTGCATGTTCTAGTGGGATGATAATCTAGAACACTATGGCTGCCAAGGCTAAACCATTACCCAGACATCAACCACCCAAGGAACAAGGAGGTACCCCAGGGCTGTTCCACATGGGGCTGATGTGCCTTACGAGGGGACTCCACACATTTTTGTTTGCCTAATTGCCAAAGGGCATTACTCTCCATGCTAATCAGATTGAGATTGGTAGTTGATATGGGGTTCCATACAATAGATACTAGATAGACAGTAAAAGGTCTAGATAGACAACAGATGTTAGACAGGAAATAGGTCGATAGGGACAAAAGGTCAACAAAGAGAAGGTCAAGATGGATGAAGGTCAACAGGTATAAAAGGTTGACACAAAATGGTTGACGCAAAAATGGTCGACACATTTAAAAAAATCTTTTAGGGTTAGGCACTAGAAGGGATGGTTAGGCACTTGCCCCAATGGATAGGGTTTGGCACTTGCCCCGATGCTTAGGGTTAGGCACAAGGAGGGAGGGTTAGGGTTAGGCACCAAGGGGTGGGTTAGGGTTAGGAAAACAAAACAAAACATGTTGACCATTTTTGAAAAACATTTGTCAGCACACTTTTTTGACAACATTTTAACATTAAATGAGCGACATCTGGGTAGTTTGGGTAAATTTGTAAAATTTTATGAAGGAATCCATAACAACAAATATAGTAATATAACACTTAGAAGTTGGAAGGAAGTTCAAGGAAGTCTGTAGAATGATCTCTCAATGGTAAGTGGTAGTAGAAGTAATAATAATACCATGGATTTATGATGATTGGTTTTGGCACAAGCACGTGACAAATAAGTTTTAACAATAGCTAACAATCTTTCACAACCCCAAGACACCATAAAGGTATCTGTACTAACTCTATAGCTTTATAGATACTTAGAAGTTTTTAAATCAATATGGTGCAAGTTTTCCCAAGTAGAATGTGAAGCCATCTTTAAAAAGGAGTTTACTAACTTTCAAAACCTCAGTAGGAGGTGTGCTAGAAGCTTTTCTTATACAGTGCAAACATTCTGTGTATGTGAGCATGATTCCATAATGCAGACTATTAATATAAGTAGCTTACATCTCCATATCAGATATAAACATTCTGTGTATGTGAGCATGATTCCATAATGCAGACTATTAATATAAGTAGCTTACATCTCCATATCAGATATAAACATTCTGCAGAGACTGTCTTGGTCTATCTTGGATTCTCAGGCTCTGGGGCTGCTGAATCACAGGAAGTTTAGGCTTTATGTATAAATCAAAATAATATAGCTTTCACAACTCTTCTAATGTAGCATTGATGGCTAATAATCATTTATACTATAATGACATCCAGTTGGCATAAGGACAAAATGGTGGGATCAAGTCTGTAACTAGCACAGTACAATATGTGCGAAAATCCAGGGCGAATGATTGTGGGTAGGCGCTGACTCCCACGTGGGATTAAAGCTTTTTATATTAGTGACACTACTGGTTTTTGTTTATTTTTTTAGTGATTTAACCGGGAACCGGGGGGGAGCAGAGGAGGGCAGGCGGTCAGCTGCATAAATTGATAAGTACTATATTTTATCCTTTCCCATGTGCATTGAACTAAAAGAATTAGGTTGCACAAACCCGGCCACCTTGGCATTGGCAGGATCTGCTTCTTCAACACCCTGGCCTGGAGTGAACTAATCAAATAATTATAGAGCTGTGTTGATTTAACAGTTTACTAATTTTGTAAACTCATGAGCAACAAAGCAGGTTCCATTCACAGTCACCTATGGCATTTATTCTACATTGCATACAACCAGGAGTCAGGCGGCAGCAGAATGACGTTGCTGTGAGATTTTGTGGAAAAAGTATGACTGATGGACACTGGATGTGGGTATTACATATGATCACTGCTATTATAGTCACAAAAAGACTAGAAATGTGCATGGACCCCCTTGGGGTTTTGGTTTTGGAAAAATAAACACCCTCAAGTGTTTTGGTTCAGATTCGGTTTTGCATTCCTTTAACATTTATAAAAAATAGGTAAAATCATGTAATTTTGACCTATTTACATGCAATCCAAAACACAAAATTTAGTTTTTAAATCTGAGTTCCAAAATTACAACAGACAATGATGCTTCTGTAGTTAATGTTTTTGAGGAGGGGTTAATTAATGATTAGGAAATAATATTATGTGGCAATTACCAATATACTATATGTATTATATGGCAGTCATAAATGCTCTCTGTATTATATGATGGTCACTGTGATGCCATCTGTATTGTATGGTGATCACTCAGCTGCTCTCTGTATTATATAGTGGTCACTGTGATGTTCTCTGTATTATATGGCAGTCACTGCAGTGTGTGACCACAAAACATTATCCCAAAATTTAATTCAGCCACTCTGGCACACTGCAGATGTGCTTTGAGCTAATATTTCTTCCTTATACCCACCCATAGACAAATGCATGTTGTGGGGGATTACCCAGGAACTCCCCTTACCTGGCCAAGAGCTCTGATTATGACCACAATAGTAATAGCTCAATCTGCCACTCCCTAAGGCTCCTGAACTTGCTCCAATGCTTGGTTTTTGGAATGATGCCCACACTCAGACAGGCTGGCCCTACTGCCGCATCTAACAGTTTACTGTGATCACTGGCCTTGTATATGTCTCGTGTACTGAATACACTGCACTTTGTATGAGGCAGACAATAGATGATTAAGTGTTAATTATACCCAATTTCATGGGAAGGCTACACTTGCTCTAAAATCAAGCATTTGGAAACCCCCCTCTAGAAATTCTGCATTCATGCCTGCAACCTTCCCATACAGGCCAGTTGTATGCAGAGCTCTTGATATGGTTGATTGGTGCACCTTCACTCCAGGCTCAACTCTGTCGCTCCTTCAGAATGATAGTTGAACAAATCACCTCTATGTGGCTTCCCTCTCAAGTATCCCTCTTGTTCTGATGCTGAGTTTTGAGGGACAGCCTTGTCTAGGTAAGGCCTGAGTGATATGATGCAGCTTCCATTACCTCAGAACTGATCCAACAGTGGTTACCGGGATATTCAAGGACTGGGGTATTTTTTTGTAGCCTTTTCCTATATTGTGCTTGTCTATAACTTAGAATGCTCTTTGGGCTTCATTTCACAGTTTTACTTTAAATTCACAGTTTGATCAAATTTTTTGAATTAGAGGGTATTCTATCCATAATTGAATGATTTTTTTTTTAATTACCTTTTTTTAATGATTAATTGAAAGCTAATTGCTAAAGCAACATGTTTCATCTGTCTAAACTTGGAGCTTCCTCATTGAAGAATTTGAATACTTCTGCAAGCAGCATTTTTTAGCTTTTATTCAAATAAATCTGTAGACAAATAATAAATTATGAGTTTAAACTGTGGAAGCTCCAAGTTTACACAGATGAAAGGGGATTGAATATTTTTGGAAGCCACTGTATATAAAACAATGAAGGTGTCACTGATTGCAATGACTTCAAATAAAGACACATGACCAAAAAGCAAACAAATTTGTGATTTTGTTCCTCAACAAGAATATAATAAAATTAGCTTATTTAAAGCAATCAGTGACCAGAAATTCAAATGTAAAACTTCTTCTTTCTCAAAAGTGCTTCTCAAAAGAAGATACAAGACAAGATCATAGTATAAAACATTTTAAACATGCCCACATGTACTATATTGAAAATAAATACATGTACAATGAATCAAATCAAAATGATTTATTTTCAAAGATTTGTTCATGAGGTTGCAGCAGCTTCAGTGATGTAATAGTGGGTACACACTATGCGATAAGTTGTTCTCACAACCGACGAACGATATATCAGAAGTGCATCTGTGGGTGTGTACAGATGATATTGTGAACGACATCGCTCACAGACATATCAGCAGTGGCAAACATAGGATTTTGAAAGGGGGGTTTCCAAATTCTTGGTTACCGAACCAATGAAAAAACATCTAGACACAAATAAATAGATAGATAGATAGAAACAGCTTACACAGGATTTAGGAACACTACAGTCAAATATACCACTCAGCCTATGATGGGGTACGCACACATTGACTGGCATAGACACATACAGACAGACAGACACACATACACACACACACACACACACACACCTCTATCACTAAAAAACATGACTGCAGCAGGCAAATAAATATAGCCAGCATGATTTATTAAAGATCCACCTGTTCCCAGTAGTGTCCCCAGTAGTGCCCCTTATACAGTGCGCCACGTAGGGCCCCTTATACAGGGCCCCCAGTAGTGCCTCTTATACAGTGACCCAAGTAGTGCCCCTTATGCAGTACCTTCAGTAGTGCCCCTTATACAGTGCCCCCGATAGTGGTCCCCTTATACAGTGCCCTCAGTAGTGCCTCTTATACAGCCAGCATGATTTATTAAAGACCCCCCTGTTCCCAGTAGTGCCCCCAGTAGTGGTCCCCCTATGCAGTGCCCCAGTAGTTCACCTTATGCAGGGCCCTCAGTAGTGCCCCTTATACAGTGCCCCCAGTAATGCCCCTTATACATTGCCCCCAGTACTGGTCCTGCCTATGCAGTGTCCCTAGTAGTGCCCCTTATACATTGCCGCAGTAATGGTTCCCCTATGCAGTGTCCCCAGTAGTAGTGCCCCTTATACAGTGCCCCAAATAGGGGTCCCCTTATACAGTGCCCTCAGTAGTGCCCCTTATACAGTGCCCTCAGTAGTGCCCCTTATACATTGCCCCCAGTAGTAGTCCCCTCTATACAGTGCCCCCAGTAGTGGTTCCCCCTATGCAGTGCCCCTTACATAGTGCCCCCAGTAGTAGTGCCCCCCCATGCAGTGCCCCTTACATAAATAGGACAAAGAAATAAACAAAAAAAGAAAACAACACTTACCCGAATCCCTGCTCCCACCGCACCTGCCGCTGTCCTCTCCTCCGTCCTCCCGACCCGCTCTGCACCATAGGAGAGACGTCATGACGTCTCTCCCATCACCCACTGCAGGAGCCGGAAGGCAGAGCTCATGAGTGAGCTCCAGCTCAGCTCCCTCCGTGGGTGCAGCAGCCAATGAGAGTCTGTCTGACTCTCATTGGCTGCTAAAACAACACAAGTGTACTACCCAGAGCCAGCGGTGGTGTGTTTGTTACTGCATAGTGCAGAACCCAACTTACTGCAGTCTGCACTACACTTACTGAAAATGCCACTAATCAGCGGCAATGGGGGTTTCTGGGGACTCAGAAACCCCAGCCTGCATTTTTGCCTGCATATCAGGTCAACCCTGCAGCACAGCCGATGCCTGTGTGTCCATCTGCCTGAGTGTCTGGACGACCACTACATTGACATCACAACTCGCAAATTTAAATGCCCGCCCAGTTGCGATGCCTGGGCAGACATATCGAGTGACTGATTGTGTGTATAGCTTACCAAATCAGCCAGTGGGTCTGTGGGACCGCCGGTTGGCAGCTGGCTTGTCTAAGTGTGTACCCAGCTTACGTTATCTGTGCACCTACTGAAGAATTTCCTCTAAAAAGGCCAGTTTTTACTGCTTGATTTATGCAAATTGTTTGTTTTTTTTACATTTATTCACATTAATTGGTGGTGTATTTACCTACCCATATGGTTTATGTTTTGATTTATCTACTATGTACTGTATATTTAACATTGCTGCACTGAGTTCATTTTCACTAGAGATGTGCACCGACCCTCGTATTCTGGTTTTGGTTTTGGATCTGGATCTCCCCTGGTTTTGGATCTGGATTGGTTTTGCCAAAACCTCACCTCCGTGTTTTGGTTTTGGATCTGGATTTTTTTTTTTTTAAATTAAAAAAACAGCTAAAATCACATAAAATGGGCCATTTTTTGTTCCTACAGTATTAATAACCTCAATAACATTTATTTCCACTCGTTTCCAGTCAATTTTGACCACCTCACAGCTCACAAGGGGACGAGGAAGCGTGCTTTCCAAAAATAAATAAGCAATTGTCTTAAATAATGCTTTGCAAATCTTCTATAAATGCATTTCCCAACCTGTAGAGGGACATTAAAAAGACATAGTTAGTTAGTGGCCTTCAAACTGCCGTTGTTCCCACTGTCCACTTAACCATATGAGATATATTGTGAACAAGCGGAACAGAGCAGCAAATGCAATATTTCAGACCTAAGGTTTAAGTATTACGTTGTGTCTTTCTTGAGCACCATGCCTGCTTGCTGGGAGTTGATTTTTTTCATCCCAGAAGGTTACCAGGAAGCGTGCTTTCCAAAAATAAATAGACAATTGACTTAAATAATCCTTTGCAAACTTTATGTTCTGTAACGGAATTTTACGATCTGTACAGGGACATTAAAAAAAGTTAGTGGCCTTCAAATTGCCATTGTTCCCACTGTCCACTTCTTCTTAGATACGTGAATGTTAGAATGTGGAAAGCCAAAAATTGGGTGGACCACACATGGCTGACTGATCAACCATGGCGACTGAATTAGTGTCATAAGGAAGAGGAGGCTTTTAACTGGGTGTCATGTTATGAGTTGGCCATATGAGGTATGTTGCTGTTAAGGGATCAGGCTGATTATCAGTGGATACATTATATTATAGTTGTTGTTATTCTGGGTTGCCATCTCCTGAAGGGTGTTTACTAACAGACAGAAACTACCTTCCTATCAGTTCAGGCATAGACACTTCCTGAGTTGTTTTCTCTGGATGGAAGCCAAATAGGTGGGAGCCCATGTACTTCCAACATCTCAAGCTCTTATCTCTCCACATCATCTATGACAGAAGAAAAAAAATGTCATTGGGGACATCTAGCTCCTCTTTCTGTACCCTGCTTACCCTTTTTGGACAGGAAGTCCAGCATGGATGGTTTGAAAGAAGAAGGCCTAGCAACAGATGGGGATGGTCATTATCAAGACCTGGTTCCCCCAGTGGGTGTAGCCCGGGAGGTATTGGTTGGCATGCAGGCAGCGGAATAACAAAGGCCTTCATGTTGTCTGTGCTTACTATTCTTTATTTCAGTTTGTGATTCAGGTAGTAATAAAGTGGGCTACAGAACACAGTGACAGAATCACTGGATGTGCATTCAGGCCAGATATGATCCATGAATTCCCAGACAGATTCCGGACAGATGAATCCTTTGCTTGTAATAATCTTTGTCAATTCCTGGAAAAGGTGGGTGTTATAGCCAGACACTTCGAAGGCTGTAACTTTGAACTGCTTTATAGAAAACTTGTGAATGAAACCTTTCCACACTGCAGAACATGATGGAGAAATCCCTTGACGTTCAGCACCTAGAGCATCTTTTTTTTCATGTTCTCTGAGGACTTTGGAGAAAATTGTCCAATGCGCTGTTATCTATAGCAGCCAGTGGGGTTGTCAGCCCCTACGAAATATAGAATATATGCAAAAGTAATACCAGCGCTAGATGGAGTTGCTGTTTATAGTTAAAACACAGATGGGTGTGCAATATAAATCACATTTATTTCATGATAATGCCATAGAGCATATGTAAAAATGAAAAACATAACATATAAAATCCCTATATCTGAGGAGCATATGATTCAATGTCCACATAAAATCGTTAGTGGGGAACTGTTTGATCCAATTATTACGACACTGTGATGTGGACTAGTGTATATTCCATATGCAGGGTCCAGCAAATATTTACCAAGTGGAGTGTCCTGATTGCTCAGTCCAGAAGGTATCTCCTGTGTCCAAAATCCTGTTGGTGCAAGCACAGAATGTAGACTGGATAGGACCCACTTGTAGCTGCTTCCCTTTAATGGTGATAACCGGTGGTCCAATTTTCATGTATCAAAGTGTCCAAGATGGTATATTGATGTTGTCCCCAAAACGGTATGCGATGGAAATAAGGCTTAACGCGTTTCGCTGGCCAATATGTATCCAGCTTCTTCAGAAGCATATCTCCAGTGTGTTATTCAAGCTCCTTAAATACCCTGTTCTTTATCAATTAGGGCAAACAGCTGCATATCAATTAAAACACTCAATTGCACACACATCCGTCATTCTAAAAAATATATATAATATATATATATGTAATCCAGATTTAAACTTCTATTATTGAAGGCAATCCTAAATGTATATAGAACCAAAACTTTGTCTATTATAACTATAAAAACTTATTTGAATCGAGTGTACCTTATTTCCATGTACTTCCTGATTTTATCCAATCATGTGACCACCACATGACCCGCAGACGGATCATGTGGTATACTGATTCATCTACTTTCCGTATATATTGCTGCTAAGCAATGGAGTTTGATGTCATATATCTCTTCGATTCACCCGATCACGTGACCATCACATGATGCGGAAGTGGACCAGATGATGCATTATAGACAATCATCTGTTTGTATCATCTGTTGCTAAGCAACTCACCCCATATCCAGTGATAGTAGTATCCATTATTCTCCATTAATGGCTTATGACATTTAGTTTACTGAGTGTATATTTCTTTAGCTTACAGACGTCATATTTTATAAACATTCATATATGTATATGCATAATATATTGCGTACAGTTAAATGTTTCAAAGAGTATAATTATATATATACACAGAGTCACAGACCACGTGACCGTCACATGATACTAAAATAAACCAAATTGTACATGGTAGCTAATGATCTATTCGTATCGCTTGTTGCTAAGCAACCCACCCAATCCCCAATGATATTGTTAGCCATTTTTCTCAATCATTGGCTTATTACTAGATCCTTCTTTAACTTACTGGTGTCATATTTTATAAACATTCATATATATATAAAAAAAGATATGTTACATACATTCAGATGTTTTAAAGAGTACAATTATATATATATAGAGTCACCAATGTAACATCATTGAGGAAATTAGTATAAATCCTATACATATTGTCAAATATTGGTTCTTAGTTATAACGCTACTAAAGTTAAGCATTACCTGTAGAACTAAATTGATTGAGCGGAAATGAGATCTACGGAAAATTGATAAGTACAGTATTTTAGCATGACTATCTACATAAGAATATATTTGGGCATAATGACGAGAAACACTATGATGTGGATATTTATTAATAATATTTCTTCTATGTTCCCCAAAACAAACCTGAAGGGCTCTGGTGGTGCGACCTATATAAAATAGTCCGCAGCCACAAGTCAACAGATAAATGACATAACATGTTTCACAATTAATGAAGCTTTTAATATGATAATTTTCTTTTTGTGTAGGGATGGAAATAGTGGTCGTCCTTCTGTCCATGTGGGTACACATATTACATCTTGGTTTCCCACATTTATAAAAACCAGGTGGTCTTTGTATCAACCAAGTTGTATCTTTTTTGGTCTCAGATGTTGTTGAGCTTTTGAGATTTTTTAGATGACTCGGTGCAATTATTGTTTTTATTGATTTATTTTTTCTATATATAATTTGTGGGTCTACTGGTAATAGGTTACCCAATATCTGATCGTGTCTTAAAATCTGATAATTACGTTTTATGATTCTTTTAATCTCACTTGCTCCTTTATAATAATGGAAGTGTCCTTGGTAAGGGTTTTGAGGGCTCTCTTTTCCTCCCTAGACAGGTTGGAGTTAAATTTATTTTGGTTGCGTGAAGTTTGCATACACAAATTCTTAAAAATTCTTAAAATTCTTAAAGGAACTGTGGGTGGAGAACAATATGCTAGAGATGGACCCACCCACAGTAGATAAAATTTATGATATACAGAGGAATTCTAACCTATGTAAACTCAAGTCAGAGTTCTTTCCAATAAGTGCTAAGAGTAGCAACATCGAAGCATTTTACAAAATAACTTTAGAGGATTTTAAGAATTTGTGTATGCAAACTTCACGCAACCAAAATAAATTTAACTCCAACCTGTCTAGGGAGGAAAAGAGAGCCCTCAAAACCCTTACCAAGGACACTTCCATTATTATAAAGGAGGCGGATAAGGGGGGAGCTTTGGTGGTTATGGACCGAGAGGATTATATTACAGAGGTACATAGTCAGTTACAGGATCACAGATATTATAAAATATTGGACAAAGACCCAACGACAGAATATCAGATGTCTTTAAAGATCCTTTTAGATTCGGCTTATGATCAGAGTGTCACGTCCAGAGAAGAGCATAGGTTCCTGTTTCCCACCTTTCCAACCACTCCCACATTTTACTGTTTACCCAAAATCCACAAATCACTTTCATCACCTCCTGGTCATCCTATAGTCTCTGGTATCAACTCCCTCACGTCCAATCTTTCCTTTTACGTGGATTCTTTTCTACAACCTAGAGTGTGCTCACTGAGGTCACATCTGAAAGATACCACCCATTTTTTAAATTCTATCCAGTCCATCAAGTGGAGGGAATCCTATGCATTCCTTACACTTGATGTATCGGCATTGTACACACACATTCCCCATGACAAGGGATGTGAAGTGATCAAAAGACGTCTTGTTTCGGATGGTGACCTCAGTGAGACACACCAATCGTTTCTTCTTGTGTCTATTTTATTTATTTTATCACACAATTATTTTCTTTTTCTAGACACTTTTTATCTTCAGGTAATGGGGACGGCCATGGGGACTAGATTCGCGCCCAGCTATGCGAACCTATACATGGGCGACTTTGAGAACGCCCATATGTGGGTGAGCGAGTGGGGTGCGTCTCTGGTCTTCTATGGCTGTTACATTGACAATCTTTTTATTATTTGGGATGGGGATCTATACTCTGCACTTTCCTTTGTCGAGACTTTAAATCACAATTCATACAATCTAACATTCACTCACTGTTATCACAGGACAAGTGTCAATTTTCTGGACGTGACTCTCAATATCGTGGATAATCAGATCACAACTTCTAACTATGTTAAAAATGTTAACACATATTCTTATCTACATTATAATAGCGCTCATTACAATCCATGGAAAATTAATATTCCAAAAGGACAACTAATGCGTCTTCGACGCAATTGTAGTGATGGGACACATTCTCGGTACAGGCAAAAGACATGTTAGAATCTTTTACCAAGTGCGGCTATCCAAAAAATTTATTGGATGAAGCTTACTTAAACGTGTTGGGGATGGACCGGAAAACCTTACTTCAACCAAATAAATTTCATGAAAAGAAGAAAATGAGCAATAATAATTTGGTTTTTATATGTAAACTTAATAATCGAGCAAGTGAGATTAAAAGAATCATAAAACGTAATTATCAGATTTTAAGACACGATCAGATATTGGGTAACCTATTACCAGTAGACCCACAAATTATATATAGAAAAAATAAATCAATAAAAACAATAATTGCACCGAGTCATCTAAAAAATCTCAAAAGCTCAACAACATCTGAGACCAAAAAAGATACAACTTGGTTGATACAAAGACCACCTGGTTTTTATAAATGTGGGAAACCAAGAGTAATATGTGTACCCACATGGACAGAAGGACGACCACTATTTCTATCCCTACACAAAAAGAAAATTATCATATTAAAAGCTTCATCAATTGTGAAACATGTTGTGTCATTTATCTGTTGACTTGTGGCTGCGGACTATTTTATATAGGTCGCACCACCAGAGCCCTTCAGGTTTGTTTTGGGGAACATAGAAGAAATATTATTAATAAATATTCACATCATAGTGTTTCTTGTCATTATGCCCAAATACATAACAACAACCCCAAATGTCTATCTATTACGGGGCTAGAAGCGATACCAATAACTGCTCGAGGAGGTGACAGGTACAATAGACTATGCCGACAGGAAGTCTATTGGACACTACAATTTGATTCACTATATCCAAATGGGTTAAATGAAACCATTGAATTGAACTCCGTATTATGATCTGTTATATATTGGGTCTATAGGATATATATTGGGATATTTTGTCGGTATACAATATCCCTTATTACACATTTATCTTTAGGACCGAGAATAAAAATTAGGGTAAGATTCATCACGATGTATGTGATAGCAGTTTTGTTGTCAACACTATATTCTTATGTAGATAGTCATGCTAAAATACTGTACTTATCAATTTTCCGTAGATCTCATTTCCGCTCAATCAATTTAGTTCTACAGGTGATGCTTAACTTTAGTAGCGTTATAACTAAGAACCAATATTTGACGATATGTATAGGATTTATACTAATTTCCTCAATGATGTTACATTGGTGACTCTATATATATATAATTGTACTCTTTAAAACATCTGAATGTATGTAACATATCTTTTTTTATATATATATGAATGTTTATAAAATATGACACCCGTAAGTTAAAGAAGGATCTAGTAATAAGCCAATGATTGAGAAAAATGGCTAACAATATCATTGGGGATTGGGTGGGTTGCTTAGCAACAAGCGATACGAATAGATCATTAGCTACCATGTACAATTTGGTTTATTTTAGTATCATGTGACGGTCACGTGGTCTGTGACTCTGTGTATATATATAATTATACTCTTTGAAACATTTAACTGTACGCAATATATTATGCATATACATATATGAATGTTTATAAAATATGACGTCTGTAAGCTAAAGAAATATACACTCAGTAAACTAAATGTCATAAGCCATTAATGGAGAATAATGGATACTACTATCACTGGATATGGGGTGAGTTGCTTAGCAACAGATGATACAAACAGATGATTGTCTATAATGCATCATCTGGTCCACTTCCGCATCATGTGATGGTCACGTGATCGGGTGAATCGAAGAGATATATGACATCAAACTCCGTTGCTTAGCAGCAATATATACGGAAAGTAGATGAATCAGTATACCACATGATCCGTCTGCGGGTCATGTGGTGGTCACATGATCGGATAAAATCAGGAAGTACATGGAAATAAGGTACACTCGATTCAAATAAGTTTTTATAGTTATAATAGACAAAGTTTTGGTTCTATATACATTTAGGATTGCCTTCAATAATAGAAGTTTAAATCTGGATTACATATATATATATTATATATATTTTTTATAATGACGGGTGTGTGTGCAATTGAGTGTTTTAATTGATATGCAGCTGTTTGCCCTAATTGATAAAGAACAGGAAATTTAAGGAACTTGAATAACACACTGGAGATATGCTTCTGAAGAAGCTGGATACATATTGGCCAGCGAAACGCGTTAAGCCTTATTTCCATCGCATACCGTTTTGGGGACAACATCAATATACCATCTTGGACACTTTGATACATGAAAATTGGACCACCGGTTATCACCATTAAAGGGAAGCAGCTACAAGTGGGTCCTATCCAGTCTACATTCTGTGCTTACACCAACAGGATTTTGGACACAGGAGATACCTTCTGGACTGAGCAATCAGGACACTCCACTTGGTAAATATTTGCTGGACCCTGCATATGGAATATACACTAGTCCACATCACAGTGTCGTAATAATTGGATCAAACAGTTCCCCACTAACGATTTTATTTGGACATTGAATCATATGCTCCTCAGATATAGGGATTTTATATGTTATGTTTTTCATTTTTACATATGCTCTATCATGAAATAAATGCGATTTATATTGCACACCCATCTGTGTTTTAACTATAAACAGCAACTCCATCTAGCGCCGGTATTACTTTTGCATATATTCTCTGAGGACTTTCCTGACTGTGAAGAAAGATTCTCCACACTGTAGTCTTCCATTGTGACTTTTTAATGGTGATTTCAATGTTGTCCACTGGTTGAGATCCATCTCATCTGAGGGTTGGGTTTTCCCCATGCAAATGAGACAATTGACATCCGGAAGGTGACTGTTTAGCCATGGTGTCAGTCTCTCTTTTGGCAGAATTAGGCTTTAGTTTTTTACATATATAGGCTTTAGTTTTTTAGAGCATATAACTTTATAAGCTGTTAGGATAACATTTCTGCTATGCTTAAGATTAAAACAAAAAACTTTTTGTAACCCAATAACTTAAAAAAAAGTTTTCATTGCAATATTCATGCAGCCTTTGATAGACAGCAGCACAGCACCCCTGCGCAGCTATGTTGATGACAGGTGTGGCTGACACGCACACAAAAAAAATTGTTTATTTATTATTTTGGGCAGCAGCCCCTCAACAGACAGGAGCACAGCACCCCTGCGTGTAAAATTGATAATAAATTAATTAAAAAACAATTCATTGGGTGCAGCCCCTGGCTCTTATATTGATCATAAATTAATTTAAAAACAATTCATTGGATGCAGCCCCTGGCTGTTAAATTGACCATAAATTAATTTAAGAACAATTCTTTGGGTGCAGCCCCTGGCTGTTAAATTGATCAGAAATTAATTTAAAAATAAATCATTGGTTCCTAAACCAACCATAACATTAATTTAAAATGTCAGGTAGCAATGCCCCAACCAGCACATAATGGAAAGGAAAAAGGTGCAAGATGGAATAGTCCTTGGGCCCTCACACTCATCCTTATGTTGTATACGAAACAGGACAGTTTAACAAACCAATCCTTTCAGTGACAAGGACTGGCAATTGTGGCTGAAATTATTGGTTTGCTTGGACCCCGCAAAAAACAAGCTGATCCCATACACAAACTGGCTTTACATTACATGTTGTCCTAATTAATTAACATTAATTGTGTCAGCAAAACATAGGACGTGTTGGAATTCGCCCACATGTAATTCTCTAACAATTTTGGTGGCATTGTCCGAAATCACAAGTCCCGCCGCAAGTGCAAGTGGGGTAAGCCATTTAGCAATGAGTTCCCTGAGTTTTTCTAAGCGGTATGCCTCTTAGTGAAACCAGTTATACAAAGAGTAGCCTACCTCTGTATCAGCTGTCTTTTGGGAAATGTTGCTGCTGCTGTTGCTATTGTAGGCAATATACCTACCCAGTGGGCTGTCACAGTCATGTAATCCTTAGTTTGCCCTGTCCCACTTGTCCACATATCAGTGGTCAAGTGGACAGTGGGTACAACAGCATTTCTGACGACATTAATAAGGTTTTTTAATGTCCTTGTACAGACTTGGAATTGCTGTTCTAGCGAAGTGGAATCTAGAAGGGATCTTGTAGCGAGGACACAGGACCTTAATTAATTGTTGAAAACCCACTGCAGTAATGGCAGATAGTGGACGCACATCTAATTCCAGCATAGCTGTTATAGCATCAATAATCTGCTGTGCAAATGGGTGATTGCTGTCATACTTGTTTGCCCTTGCAAACGATTGCTTGTTAGTTAATTGTTTTTTGGAAGATACGCTACAAGTGGTCTTCTTCCTGGTCCCTTCTGGGATGAAGATCCACTGACAGAAACAGCAGCAGCAACAGGCGTAGTCATCAAGGATCCTTCTGAGCTATCACGGATAGGAGAGGAGTCAATCATGCTTCAAATACCAACATTGGATGCAGCAGGACTACTTCCAATGGCGAATGAGGATGTTGATGATGCAGGTGTTGGTATTGGAGATTGAAGGCGCTTGGATCTCACAGAGAGGGAGCAGGTAGGTGACACTGGACTTGTTACGTTTTGAGTTTTGGAACTTGGTGACGTACACTTTGATATTTGATTAATGCGCTCAAGTGACGTAACAAGGAGGAGGTTCCTAGGTGGCTTAGGTCCCTCACTCTACTCACTCTTGAATGGCAATGGGCACATATGGCTTGACAGCTGTTGTCTGGATCGGGATGGAAATAATTCCACATGTGAGAAGTAGATTTTTTTGTCTTTTGTCCCGGCATGACAACAATGGGCTTTCACTTTTTCAAACCATGGGCAACAGCTGTTGCCTTACTTACACAAAGGACATCCTCAGCATCAACATCCTCATCACCAACATCTTCATCATCAACATCCTCATCATCCTTAGCGCCTTCAACTACCAAAATATCCTTCTCCTCCATGTGCAATTCCACAGAAGCATCCTCAATGACTACATGTGCAAGATGTTGACTGCCTTTCCCCACATTTACAGAGGGCACACAAATGTTGGAACTTGGAGGATCCTCCAGTACACTAGTATTTAGGTCGGGCTCACACATGGCAACCGCGGACACACTTGCACTCTCCTCGGGATTTGTGATTTCAATTTCTCAGGGCACACAGTTGGTTTTCCCAAAGCTGTCTAACAACTTTCACATTTTTAATTGGACCACCACCACTACTACTACCAGCAGAAGGGCTATAAGCAGTCTTCATAAAGAAAGGCCAAGGCCTTTTCCTTTCCTTGCCACTTTGTGTAGTGAATGGCATATTGCCAATTTTTTGTTTATCTAAAACTTCAGTAAAACTTGCTTTACCATATCGATGGCGTGACTTAAGCCCTGGGGCATGGGCCTTAATAGAGGATAAGGAAGTTGATGGCCTTGCACTGCTGGCGGCAGCTACAACATGTGGTTCTTGGTCTTGCTCTCCTGTCATGTGACAGCCTTCCATATTTTCTGCTGTCTTGAAGCAGTGTCACAAGCTCCAATAGTGTAGCCAAGGTGCAGTTACAAAATTCACACATGTGCAGTCGTGCGCACACACAAAAATATTAGAAAAAGAGACAAATGATGATTTTTATTTTTTTGTCAGCTCCATAAGAACTTGGGCCCAGAGCACCAATTGATCATGACTGGAGTCGGGCAGCACAAGGTTGCAACTTGCGTTGCTGGCTGGCTCTTGTGCGCTACTGCAGTTAAACCTAACATCCACGAGCACACACAGAAGAGAAAAATATAAGACATTTTTATTGGGGTTTTTTTGGAGCACAACTGTGTTCGGGCAGCACAAGGTTGTTGCAACTTGCGTTGCTGGCTGGATATTGTGTGCTACTGCAGTAAAGCCTAACACCCACGAGCACACATAGAAGAAAAAATATAAGACACTTTTATTGTTTGTTTTTTTTAGCACAACTGTGTTTGGGCAGCACAAGGTGGTTGCAATGTGCGTTGCTGGCTGGCTCTTATGCGCTACTGCAGTTAAGCCTAACACCCACGAGCACACACAGAAGAAAAAAATATGACACTTTTATTGTCTTTTTTTTGGAGCACAACTGTAGTCGGGCAGCACAAGGTTGTTGCAACGTGCGTTGCTGGCTGGCTCTTGTGTGCTATTGCAGTTAAGCCTAACACCCACGAGCGCACACAGAAGAAAAAAATATAAGACACTTTTATTGGGGGGGTTTTGTAGCACGACTGTAGTAGGGCAGCACAAGGTTGTTGCAACATGCGTTGCTGTCTGGCTCTTGTGCGCTACTGCAGTTAAGCCTAACACCCACGAGCACACACAGAAGAAAAAAATATAAGACATTTTTATTGGGGTTTTTTTGGAGCACGACAGTAGTCGGACAGCACAAGGTTGTTGCAACGTGCGTTTCTGGCTGGCTCTTGTGCGCTACTGCGGTTAAGCCTAACACCCACGAACACACACAGAAGAAAAAAATATAAGACACTTTTATTGTTTTTTTTTTTTAGCACGACAGTAGTCGGACAGCACAAGGTTGCGTGCGTTGCTGGCTTTTTTGGAGCACGGCTGTAGTCGGGCAGCACAAGGTTGTTGCAACTTGCGTTGCTGGCTGGATATTGTGTGCTACTGCAGTTAAGCCTAACACCCACGAGCACACACAGAAGAAAAAAATATAAGACACTTTTATTGTTGTTTTTTTTTAGCACGACAGTAGTCGGACAGCACAAGGTTGCGTGCGTTGCTGGCTTTTTTGGAGCACGACTGTAGTCGGGCAGCACAAGGTTGTTGCAACTTGCGTTGCTGGTTGGCTCTTGTACGCTACTGCAGCTAAGCCTAACACCCACGAGCACACACAGAAGAAAAAAATATAAGACATTTTTATTGGGGTTTTTTTGGAGCATGACTGTAGTAGGGCAGCACAAGGTTGTTGCAACATGCGTTGCTGGCTGGCTCTTGTGCGCTACTGCAGTTAAGCCTAACACCCACGGGCACACACAGAAGAAAAAAATATAAGACATTTTTATTGGGGGTTTTTTGGAGCACGGCTGTAGTCGGGCAGCACAAGGTTGTTGCAACTTGCGTTGCTGGCTGGATATTGTGTGCTACTGCAGTTAAGCCTAACACCCACGAGCACACACAGAAGAAAAAAATATAAGACACTTTTATTGGGTTTTTTTTTAGCACGACAGTAGTCAGACAGCACAAGGTTGCGTGCGTTGCTGGCTTTTTTGGAGCACGACTGTAGTTGGGCAGCACAAGGTTGTTGCAACTTGCGTTGCTGGTTGGCTGTAGTCGGGCAGCACAAGGTTGTTGCAACTTGCGTTGCTGGCTGGATATTGTGTGCTACTGCAGTTAAGCCTAACACCCACGAGCACACACAGAAGAAAAAAATATAAGACACTTTTATTGTTTTTTTTTTTTAGCACGACAGTAGTCGGACAGCACAAGGTTGCGTGCGTTGCTGGCTTTTTTGGAGCACGACTGTAGTCGGGCAGCACAAGGTTGTTGCAACTTGCGTTGCTGGTTGGCTCTTGTACGCTACTGCAGCTAAGCCTAACACCCACGAGCACACACAGAAGAAAAAAATATAAGACACTTTTATTGGGGTTTTTTTGGAGCACGGCTGTAGTCGGGCAGCACAAGGTTGTTGCAACTTGCGTTGCTGGCTGGATATTGTGTGCTACTGCAGTTAAGCCTAACACCCACGAGCACACACAGAAGAAAAAAATATAAGACACTTTTATTGTTGTTTTTTTTTAGCACGACAGTAGTCGGACAGCACAAGGTTGCGTGCGTTGCTGGCTTTTTTGGAGCATGACTGTAGTCGGGCAGCACAAGGTTGTTGCAACTTGCGTTGCTGGTTGGCTCTTGTACGCTACTGCAGCTAAGCCTAACACCCACGAGCACACACAGAAGAAAAAAATATAAGACACTTTTATTAGGGTTTTTTTGGAGCACAACAGTAGTCGGGCAGCACAAGGTTGTTGCAACTTGTGTTGCCTGCTGGATATTGTGCGCTACTGCAGTTAAGCCTAACACCCACGAGCACACACAGAAGAAAAAAATATAAGACATTTTTATTGGGTTTTTTATGGAGCACGACAGTAGTCGGACAGCACAAGGTTGCGTGCGTTTCTGGCTGGCTCTTGTGCGCTACTGCGGTTAAGCCTAACACCCACGAGCACACACAGAAGAAAAAAATATAAGACAATTTTTTGGGCTTTTTTTTGGAACACAACTGTAGTTGGGCAGCACAAGGTTGTGTGCGTTTCTGGCTGGCTCTTGGGCGCTACTACAGTTAAGCCTAACACCCACGAGCACACACAAAAGAAAAAAATATAAGACATTTTTATTGGGTTTTTTTGGAGAACGACAGTAGTCGGGCAGCACAAGGTTGTTGCAACTTGCATTGCTGGCTGGATATTGTGCGCTACTGTGGTTAAGCCTAATACGCACACACAGAAGAAAAAAATATAAGATACTTTTATTGGGGTTTTTTTGGAGCACGACTGTAGATGGACAGCACAAGTTTGCGTGCGTTGCTGGCTGGCTCTTGTGCGCTACTGCAGTTAAGCCTAACACCCACGAGCACACACAGAAAAATATAAAATACACTTTGAATTTTTTTCTTTTTAACTTTTTTTTTGGGGGGAGTCCGGAACTTGGCCCCAGAGATGGACACAACACATGCCCAGGACACAGCAGACAGCCCAGATGGATCAGCAGACAGCACAGTGAATGACAGTGACAGCACCGTTACCAGAGACTAGAATGGATCAGCAGACAGCACAGTGATAGTGACAGCACCGTGACCAGAGACCGGAATGGATCAGGAGGCAGCACAGTGACAGCACCATGACAAAAGACCAGAATGGATCAGCACCAGCCCAGGACACAGCAGATAGAACCAGCACCTCTCCCAGCCCTACACTACACACCCTCCCTGTTCAGTCTCCACAGCCGGAGTGGAAATGGCGTCCGTCCCATGGTCCCTTATATACTACATTGATCATAGAGAAGAAAGCTTGCGAATCGCGAGATTTCAGACTTTATCGTTTTGCCTCGGTTTCGAGATCCGAGTAAGGCGGGAACCTCCGAGCCTGCTTGGAACCGACTCGGATATGCTAAATTCGGGTGGGTTCGGTTCTCTGGGAACCGAACCCACTCATCTCTAATTTTCACTCTTGGATATTGTAAAAAATGTGTGACTGCTAACTTTTTGACTGTGTTACATATATATCCCACCATGCCAACACTACATGTACCAACTCCCTCCCTGCAGTCAGAGCCGGCCCTAGCCAATTTGGTGCCCTAGGCAAAATTTGGACTGGTGCCCCCTCTAACAGATAATCTCAGCACCAATGTAAGGCCCCCATTTATCAAAGAAGCATAACTCCTTTATCGCTCGCTAATGGGGTTATGCCATTTTTTCTGGATTTAACAAACAGCAGTAATCAAAGATTACCTCTGTTTGTCAAGCATCGCTCTTGCTATCTTTTCTGGCTTCAGCGAAACCTTCCAGGCAATGCCGGTCCCCGTGTTATGCACATGCACAGACGGACCGTTGTGCATAACACTGGAGCCCTGTCACTGGCAGCGGAGGACCTCACCGAGGAGGAGGACTTCACGGGACCTCACCGGAGGGGTAAGTATTGGTAAATACCAGTACATTTTTAGTTTGTATCACATTCATACTAAACGAAAAATTGTGCTGGTGCTTACCATCGTTGATAAATGGGGACCTAAGTGTTTATACGTGGATACCAACGGTGAAAGGTGCGATAAAAAGCATTGTGTGTGTGTAAATATATATATATATATATATATATACTAGGGGTGAGCGGGTTCGGATTTCTGAAATCCGAACCCCCCCGAGCCCCCCCGATCCGAGTCCGATCCGAGTCAGGCTCGACTTTTCCCGCCTGACTCGGATCTGACATCGAGGCAAAACGTCATCATCCCGCCTTCCTAGTCTCGCGGGTTTTGGATCCTATATAAGGTACCCGCGTCGGCGCCATTTTCTCACTCGGCTGTGGACAGTGAAGAGGGAGGGTGGGAGTTAGTGCTGTGTAGTGTAGTGTAGTGTAGTGCTGCTGTTGTCCACTACTTCAAAGTCCATAGGGGCTGGCTGTGTTGTGCTGTGCTGCTGTTGTTAATAGGGGCTGTGTCCACTACTTCAAAGTCCATAGGGGCTGGCTGGACTGTGTTGTGCAGTCAGTTCCAAAGTCCTGTGCAGTGTCCCAGTCCTAAAGGGGTGCTGTAGTGTTGTCCAGGGGGTGCTCTGTCCATCAGGGGTGCTCCCCCCAAGTGCTAAAAAAATAATATATTTTCTGTGTTTGTGAATTGTGTGCGCAGTAGCCGCACGTGCATCAACAAAGTAGTGCCAAGCGTGCGCCTGTGTCATAAGTAAAGGGCCGGCTGGCTTGACCGTTAAGGGTGCTGTAACCCCCGAAAGTACACTCCAGTCCAAACCAAAAAAAAAATTATTTTCTGTGTTTGTGAATTGTGTGCGCAGTAGCCGCACGTGCATCAACAAAGTAGTGCCAAGCGTGCGCCTGTGTCATAAGTAAAGGGCCGGCTGGCTTGACCGTTAAGGGTGCTGTAACCCCCGAAAGTACACTCCAGTCCAAACCTAAAAAAAAATTATTTTCTGTGTTTGTGAATTGTGTGCGCAGTAGCCGCACGTGCATCAACAAAGTAGTGCCAAGCGTGCGCCTGTGTCATAAGTAAAGGGCCGGCTGGCTTGACCGTTAAAGGGTGCTGTAACCCCCGAAAGTACACTCCAGTCCAAACCAAAAAAAAATTATTTTCTGTGTTTGTTAATTGTGTGCGCAGTAGCCGCACGTGCATCAACAAAGTAGTGCCAAGCGTGCGCCTGTGTCATAAGTAAAGGGCCGGCTGGCTTGACCGTTAAGGGTGCTGTAACCCCCGAAAGTACACTCCAGTCCAAACCTAAAAAAAAATTATTTTCTGTGTTTGTGAATTGTGTGCGCAGTAGCCGCACGTGCATCAACAAAGTAGTGCCAAGAGTGCCCCTGTGTCATAAGTAAAGGGCCGGCTGGCTTGACCGTTAAAGGGTGCTGTAACCCCCGAAAGTACACTCCAGTCCAAACCAAAAAAAAATTATTTTCTGTGTTTGTGAATTGTGTGCGCAGTAGCCGCACGTGCATCAACAAAGTAGTGCCAAGCGTGCGCCTGTGTCATAAGTAAAGGGCCGGCTGGCTTGACCGTTAAAGGGTGCTGTAACCCCTGAAAGTACACTCCAGTCCAAACCAAAAAAAAATTATTTTCTGTGTTTGTGAATTGTGTGCGCAGTAGCCGCACGTGCATCAACAAAGTAGTGTCAAGCGTTCGCCTGTGTCATAAGTAAAGGGCCGGCTGGCTTGACCGTTAAAGGGTGCTGTAACCCCCGAAAGTACACTCCAGTCCAAACCAAAAAAAAAATAATTTTCTGTGTTTGTGAATTGTGTGCGCAGTAGCCGCACGTGCATCAACAAAGTAGTGCCAAGCGTGCGCCTGTGTCATAAGTAAAGGGCCGGCTGGCTTGACCGTTAAAGGGTGCTGTAACCCCCGAAAG
Source organism: Taudactylus pleione (assembly GCA_031769625.1). Taxonomy (NCBI): domain Eukaryota; kingdom Metazoa; phylum Chordata; class Amphibia; order Anura; family Myobatrachidae; genus Taudactylus; species Taudactylus pleione. The sequence goes on along the minus strand of JAUIMM010000756.1, from coordinate 1,291,612 downwards.
TACACTCCAGTCCAAACCAAAAAAAAATTATTTTCTGTGTTTGTGAATTGTGTGCGCAGTAGCCGCACGTGCATCAACAAAGTAGTGCCAAGCGTGCGCCTGTGTCATAAGTAAAGGGCCGGCTGGCTTGACCGTTAAAGGGTGCTGTAACCCCTGAAAGTACACTCCAGTCCAAACCAAAAAAAAATTATTTTCTGTGTTTGTGAATTGTGTGCGCAGTAGCCGCACGTGCATCAACAAAGTAGTGCCAAGCGTGCGCCTGTGTCATAAGTAAAGGGCCGGCTGGCTTGACCGTTAAGGGTGCTGTAACTCCCGAAAGTACACTCCAGTCCAAACCAAAAAAAAAATTATTTTCTGTGTTTGTGAATTGTGTGCGCAGTAGCCGCACGTGCATCAACAAAGTAGTGCCAAGCGTGCGCCTGTGTCATAAGTAAAGGGCCGGCTGGCTTGACCGTTAAGGGTGCTGTAACCCCCGAAAGTACACTCCAGTCCAAACCAAAAAAAAAATTATTTTCTGTGTTTGTGAATTGTGTGCGCAGTAGCCGCACGTGCATCAACAAAGTAGTGCCAAGCGTGCGCCTGTGTCATAAGTAAAGGGCCGGCTGGCTTGACCGTTAAAGGGTGCTGTAACCCCCAAAGTACACTTCAAACCAAATAAAAAAATGTTTTCTGTGTTTGTGAATTGTGTGCGCAGTAGCTGCACGTGCATCAACAAAGTAGTGCCAAGCGTGCGCCTGTGTCATAAGTAAAGGGCCGCCTGGCTTGACCGTTAAAGGGTGCTGTAACCCCCAAAGTACACTCCAGTCCAAACCAAATAAAAAAATATTTTCTGTGTTTGTGAATTGTGTGCGCAGTAGCCGCACGTGCATCAACAAAGTAGTGCCAAGCGTGCGCCTGTGTCATAAGTAAAGGGCCGCCTGGCTTGACCGTTAAAGGGTGCTGTAATCCCCAAAGTACACTCCAGTCCAAACCAAATAAAAAAATATTTTCTGTGTTTGTGAATTGTGTGCGCAGTAGCCGCACATGCATCAACAAAGTAGTGCCAAGCGGGCGCCTGTGTCATAAGTAAAGGGCCGGCTAGCTTGACCGTTAAAGGGTGCTGTAACCCCCAAAGTACACTCCAAACCAAATAAAAAAATATTTTCTGTGTTTGTGAATTGTGTGCGCAGTAGCCGCACGTGCATCAACAAAGTAGTGCCAAGCGTGCGCCTGTGTCATAAGTAAAGGGCCGGCTGGCTTGACCGTTAAAGGGTGCTGTAACCCCCAAAGTACACTCCAAACCAAATAAAAAAAAATTTCTGTGTTTGTGAATTGTGTGCGCAGTAGCCGTACGTGCATCATCAAAGTAGTGCCAAGCGTGCGCCTGTGTCATAAGTAAAGGGCCGGCTGGCTTGACCGTTAAAGGGTGCTGTAACCCCCAAAGTACACTCCAAACCAAATAAAAAAATATTTTCTGTGTTTGTGAATTGTGTGCGCAGTAGCCGCACGTGCATCAACAAAGTAGTGCCAAGCGTGCGCCTGTGTCCCATAAGTAAAGGGCCGGCTGGCTCATTTCTTAAAGGGTGGTGTAACCCACAAAGTGCACTAGTCTCCAACAAAAATAAAAAATTATTTTCTGTGTTTGTGTGCGCCTTAGCCGCACGTATATATCAATATAACATAAATGGAGGACCAAACTTTCTCCGATAAAAATAAAATAGGGAAAGATCAAGAACCACTTCCTCCTAGTGCTGAAGCTGCTGCCACTAGTCATGACATAGATGATAACATGCCATCAACGTCGTCTGCCAAGGCCGATGCCCAATGTCATAGTAGAGGGCACATACAATCCCAAATGACAAAGTTCAGGAAAATGACCTTGAAAAAAACATTTAAATCATCTGAAGAGAAACGTAAACTTGCCAATAAGCCATTTACGACACGGAGTGGCAAGGAATGGCTAAGGTCTTTCCCTATGTTCATGACTAGTGGTTCAGCTTCACATGACGATGGAAGCCCTCCTCCCGCTAAAAAAATCAAACGAGTTAAGCTGGCAAAAGCACAGCGAAGAACTGTGCGTTCTAAGAAGATATCACAAATCCCCAAGGAGAGTCCAAGTGTGGTGGCGGTTGCGATGCCTGACCTTCCCAGCACTGGACGGGAAGAGGTGGCTCTTTCCACCATTTGCACGCCCCCTGCAAGTGCTGAAAGGAGCACCCACAGTCCACTTGCTGATATGCAAATTGAAGATGTCACTGTTGAAGTACAACAGGATGAGGATACTGGTGTAGCTGGCACTGAGGAGGAAGTTGGCGAGGAGGATTCTGATGGTGATGTGGTTTGTTTAAATCAGGCTCCGGGGGAGACAGTTGTTGTCCGTGGGATGAAAAAGCCCATCACGGTCATGCCTGGGCAGAAGACCAAACATTCCACCTCTTTGGTCTGGCAATATTTCTATCCAAATCCGGACAACAACTGTCTTGCCATATGTACCATATGTAAAGGTGAAATAAGTAGGGGTAGGGACGTTAACCACCTAGGAACATCCTCCCTTATACGGCACCTGCAGCGCGTTTATAAAAAGTTACTGTCAAGTTCAGAAGCTTTGGCTCAGACCGTAAGCAGTCCAGGGTCACCTAAATCCCTTTTTCCTGTTTTATCCAAGGAATCGGTGGATGAGGAGGATGAGGACGACATCTTGCCTCCGTAGAACCAGTTTGTGCAGGGACACATTAATTGCCAGCTTGTTTTGTGGGGGCCCAAACGAACCAATCATTTCAGCCACAGTCATGTGGCAGACCCTGGCGCTGAAATGATTGGTTTGTTAAGTGTGCATGTCCTATTTATACAACATAAGGGTGGGTGGGAGGGCCCAAGGACAATTCCATCTTGCACCTCTTTTTTTTCTTTGCAGTATGTACTGTTTGGGGCCTAGTTTTTCAAACTGCCATCCTGTCTGCCACTGCAGTGTCACTCCTAGATGGGCCACGTGTTTGTGCCGCCCACTCGTGTCGCTTAGCATAGTCATCCAGCTACCTCGGTGCAACCTTTTGGCCATAAAAACAATATTGTGAGGTGTGAGATGTTCAGAATAGACTGGAAATGAGTGGAAATGAAGGTTATTGAGGTTAATAATAGCACAGGAGCAGAAAAACCCACAAATTCTGTGATTTTAGCTGTTTTTATGCTTTTTTAAAAAAAAATACAGATCCAAAACACAAAACCCAGAACCCAAAACACGGAAGGGTGGTTTTGGCAAAACCAATCCAGATCCAAAACACGAAGAAAGATCCAGATCCAAAACCAAAACACAAAACACGAAAAGTGGCCGGTGCACACCCCTAATATATACATATATATATTATATATATATATATGGCATGGGCGGCACTCCTCAGATTTCAAGTAATGTGTATGTGCGTATATATATATAATATATAATATCTATCTTTAGAATATAAATATATCTTGATATATATATATAAATATATAAACACATTTATATATATATATATATATATACATATATAAATACAAATATATACACATACATAGATATATATTTATGCACATATATATATATATATATATATATATATATATACATGACACAGCTCCTATAAGTTAAATGTAGGTGCAGCCCCCCTTTCTGCCCACAGTGCCTATCTGCCTGAGCAGCTAATGCTGCTGTTGACGGCTGGTCCATTGGGGGCTGAGCGCTGGGCAGTGGCGGGCGGCGGGCCAGCGGCTAATCTGGAAGCAGAGCCGCGACTGACCTCAGTCACGGCTCGGCTCCGCAAAGGTCCACGGGAGGAGTGGCCGCGGCTGGGCATGAGCAGCATGCCCTCCCGTGGCCATCTTGACTCCTACTGTAGTCAGAATGAGCTTCCGTGCAGAAGCTCATTCTGACTTAGCTCACAGTCAGTCAGTGACCACCTGACTGCTACGCTGCCCGATCGGAGCTGAGCTCCGATCACGGCAGTAACTAGAGAGGGGGAAAGTACCGTCGCGGAGGGGGGGCAGCATCGCGGAGAGGGGAGGGGCAACGTCATGGAGAGTGGGGGAGGCAGCTTCAGAGCCCTGGAATGCCCCTAGGCATTCCAGTTGCCCTAGGCATTTGCTTAGAATGCCTATGCCTATTGCCGGCTCTGCCTGCAGTATTTCTCGTTAGGGCCCTACCTGTACAATTGTAATTGTCTTTCTGTATTTGAGATTAAACTAGCTTCAGATGATCTTCTTTTGAATGGAGTCACTCTACCAATATAAATTGTACTTTACTTCTACAGTGAAAGGGGGAAAACAAACATGATCACTGAGCTACGTGATGTGAATCCCACAAAAAGTAAAAGCAATTTAAACTTTAAAAAATTTATTTTTCGATCAGTGCCCATTCTAGTACTGTTCCACTAGGGCAGGGGTGGGAAACCTGTTTTCTGCCAAGGACCATTTTGACAATATTCTCCGGCCCGGTACAGGCCACACACCCTATGTGTGATGTCACACGGGGGCAGGGCCACAATCACCGGTAATTACAGCAATGCCCAGAGCATCCTGAGGATGATCCAGGGAGCTGTAATGGCAGCGGTGTGACCGTCTGAAGCATCCTAAGGGTGCTCCAGGTGATACTGATACATAGATTCTGGCTGCAGAGTGCCTGCACTAGGGAATAGCAGAGGAAGTGTGTCAGAAGTATTATACAGTACATACCAATGAAAATTATTTCCAACATTTTTATACTGTAATACTAATGGTGCTAGCAATCATGTGAATTTGTTTTTGTTTTTTTTATGTAATATTTAGTTTTGCGCATCAAAACATTAATTCAAGCACATAGACATACTTTAGTTGGAAATCACACATAATTTTAAAAAGTCACTAAAATTAATAGCTTCTAATCTATAATATGTAACACTGCATTAAGTATAAATTAAAAATTAAACATATTAAATATAATTGTGTTAGTATTAATTTCTAACTAAAGCCCATTTGTCCGATAGAGTCGTGTTAATTAGGGATACATTACTTAGCTTTAAGCAATACCCCTTTTACACCAAAATCTCAGTTCCAACATGGGACAGACCCCTTTCAGACCGTGGCTCTGACTTGGCTTATTCCTGGGTCGTCACCGTTTATACTGCACATGGGTGCAGTGGTTCACTTCAGCCGGCGCTTGGAGATTACATCATATCTAAGAGCTGGGGATCCACATCTTCCTATGCAGTGAATGGGACCACCAGTTCACACTAATAAAGGGTTACACGGGTCGCTCCCGTGTTCAACCCTGCTCGCTACCCAGGTTGGATTGCTGGGTCACTCGACCCGGGACTCCAACCCTGTCTTCTTTTACATTTAGCTGCGACCCGGGTTGATCCGGCATTATCCTGGGTTATTTTGGCAGTGTAAAAGAGATATAGCTTTGAAACATCAGTTCTGTGGAACAACATACCAACCCTCAGCGATACACTACTCCCTATTTTTCACTTACTGTAATCAATTACGGTCACTACTGTTCACATAACCTCACCAATGCACAAGTCCACTACACATTTCTGTATTTTATGTCACATATACTGTATGCATTGCAGACATATATATATATACACACACCACTTCCACCAGGGCTGTAACTTGGAATGTGCAACTGGTGCCACCGTACAGAGCGTAAGGCTCTGTGGTTGGCACCGTTGCCGCTCCACAGCCTTTGTTTCTGGCTAGTACACCCTGTAGCCAGGATAGCTGCTCCAGCGCAGTATGCTTCAGACAAGCACCATAACAGTGCACGTTGTCATGATGTTGCACGCATGATATCATTACATCATGCAGAGGGGGCAGGGCTGGCTGTACAAAGTGCAGTGTGCCTGTTACTGGCGATATTGCAGCAGCAATCCTGGCTGCAGGGTGCCATTCCAGGCACCCTGTTAGCCAGAAGCAAGCGATGGTGCTGCCCACAGAGCCCTGCGCTTTATGCGGAGGGCCTGGTCACACACCACTAGGTACGGCTTTGCTTTATACGCTCCAGACAGGCACACTGCAGCGTGTAGATCCTCCCTGCTTGTAGGGACCTATATAATCAAGTAAATAACCCTGAAATCTGCATGATTTTAGTATCTGATATTTACCAAATGCCAAGTGCAGGATTTATCAGAGATATCTCATGTGTTAAGCAAATTAATGCAGAATACAGTACCACAGTCCCCATTACCCACAATGGGGACTGTGGTCATAAGCAATTTAACAGGCTCCAAAAAGCGTGTTTTTTATCTTTTAAAAGCCAAGCCTACTGTCAAGTACAAAGGGAATGGGAGTGTGGAACCTCTTTTAGGGCAGGCTTGCCTAGCCTCATGATTTTGCCTGGAGCCTCCCGAATATTGGGTGCCGTTCCCATCCCACCCGTACAGGCAGTCAAGTCTCCCGGCGGCCGGCGACCCCAACAGAGTAAAAATAGAAGCCCCCGTAGAGGGGGGGGGCGGCGACGTGATTTGCGCTGAATCGCGTCATCGTAGCCCTGCCCCCTGCTTCCACAATGCCATTAATTTCAGCATTGTGAAGAGGGGGCGGGGCCTCGATGACACGATTGTGCGGTCACGCCCCCCACTATAAGCATACATTCAGCTCCCTCCCGGAAGGAGGGAGCTGAATGTCGGCAAGTATGTTTTAGGGGCATGGGCATGCACACCAGCATGGCTGGCTCATCCTAATATTTTAGGTTAAGGCAGGCAGAGGCAAAATTATTTTTATTATTTTATATTGGCAAACTATTTTTAGAAACACTTGAAGATTGACAGTGAATGAAACTCCAGTAAGAATGATCTGTCTTAAGCTGGCCATACACCTACACGACCAGCATAAGATCTGATTCATCATACGATTTCCCTCCGATTCCACGGAGCTCCCTGGCAGTCCTGGCAGCATGTTTGTTGTTTTTCTTAGCACAGCATCTGTCGTAAGATCGATCCTGTGTCTCACAGGCTCATATGGGAAACAGTCATTGAATTGTCTTGAATTTCCGCACGATGGATCGAATAACAAAATAAACGTCACGATCTGCACACGATACGATGGACAAGATGTGCTGCACATCTGATCATAAGATCTGATTATAGGAGCTGCAGGAGCGTGTATGGGATCGTATCTTACTAAAATAATACACGATTTTCACAAGATCCATCTTATGACCCGTCGAAAATTGGGCAATCAGCCCGAAATTGTGCAGGTGTATGGCCAGCATTACAGTGAACAGGCTTCAGAAAAATCTAATGGCTGAAAAGCTTTATTCGTCATAAAACAAACCACTTCTGAAATGTTGCTAAAACATGGAGATTAAAGTTTGACATATAGACGCCCATTTACTAACGAGTTTTATCACCAAAACGAGTGATAAATTTCACTGTGTATGATAAATGGAGCTCCAGCCAATCAGCTCTCAACTGTCTTTTTTCTAACAGTTGACAGATGGGAGCTGATTGGCTGGAGCACCATTTATCATACTCAGTGAAATTAATCACTTGTTTTGGGATTAAAACTCATTACTAAATGAGCTCCTTAATTAGAAATGAATTTATTCATTTTTAAAACTAAAAAACAAAACTAACAACTAAAACCAAAGCACAAACAAAAACAGCTAAAATACTAAATAAGACTCAATAGCCAACATCCACTATAGGGTTGTTATAACCAGCAGCGGTTCCTACCCTCTTGGATGAGGGGGACTGCCACTGCTGAAGGTGGGGAGAAGACAGCCCCGGCCAGCAGAGTCTTGGCACCTGCACAATGGATCTGCCAGATGCTTGGACCAGCGCACAAGTGATGGTGGCGTCACACTGCATCGGCTGCAGCCCCTATAAGCCGGGTAGGGCTGTCTGAAAGGCAGAGCAGCGGCTTCCCATGAAACCCCTCACCCTCGGACTGCCTGTCCTCTGCGTGACTGGCAGATTATTATTATTTATTTATTAACAGTTTCTTATATAGCGCAGCATATTCCGTTGCGCTTTACAATTGTAAAAATTTATAGAACAAAACTGGGTAATAACAGACAGATATATAGGTAGGAAGGCCCTGCTCGCAAGCTTACAATCTATAGGGAAATAGGCATTGATACACAAGGATAGGTCTTTCAATGGGAAGCCACTGCGAGTCACGATGTAGCTAGTGAATTCACTGATTGTAACTGGCTCACTGAGGAGGCGGATTTGCTGCAGCCCCTAGGTAAATTCCTCCACTGGTTATGACACACCCCTGTGCAGCTTGGTCGCTAAACTGTGCCTCCTCTGCCACACAAATACTTGAAAAGTATCGCCCCATCCCTGTGCAGGTAGTATTCACTACCTGCATGCAGGTGATATTCCCAAAATTCACATATACTCGAAATGCACTCAACCAAGAGGGAGATGTATCAAACCGTTGAGGAAGATAGAGTAAAGAGAAATAAAGTACCAACCAATCAGCTCCTTCATGTCATATTACAGGCTGTATTTCAAAAATGACAATTAGAAGATGATTGGTTGGTACTTTAACCCTCTCCACTTTATTTCTCTCCAGAATTTGATACATCACCCAAAGTGCCAAAGTGGAAACTCTTTGCTACACTTAACCTTCCCAAATGAGGAAGACACAAAAACAAGACAGGATACCACAAAATAAACAAATGACCAATTAAGGGTGGGAGCAAGCACACTGAGAGGGGCTGCAGTACAGATTACCTATGTAGGGGCACCGGAGTGCAGGGGAGATGTAACCACTCCTCCCTTCAGATGCTCAGTTCATGCCCCGCCTAGAAGCATCAGCACACGCCATACTAATGTGTACAACAAGGGTATACATTATACACAAATATTCAACATATACCATATATTGCAGTTGATACCCACAATCCGTATGCAGGGGGTATGGCTAAAGTACATATACTCCAAATCCGCTGCGAGGCAGGAGCCGTCTACCGCAACTGTTGCTAAAATAGATCTGCCCCTGACAGCCTTTCACACAGAAAAATGACCGACAAGGGACTTAAGATAGGCGTCGAAATACAGACACCTATCTTAATCCTGACACCTTAACACAGAAGGACACCAGCCCGAACTAGATAAGTCCGGTGCGCCCATAGTGTTAGCTGCTGGGGGGGAGGGTTAGGTTTAGGGAGCGTAGCAGGGTTAGGGTTAGGTTTTGGGGGGTTAGGGTTAGACACCCCTACAAGGGAGGGTTAGGCACCACTGGGGGGGCATTAGGTTTAGGCACGAAGGAGGGGGGTTAGGTTTTGGCACTAACAAAGAGGGTTAGGGTGTGGGGTGGGGAGGGTTAGGGTCAGGGGCAGCTCCAGGGGTCAGAGCACCCTGTGCCGGCTCTTTCTAAAGCGCCCCTACATGGGGCGTGGCCTAATTACTAATTAGTAATTAGGCCACACCTCCTATGTGACATTATTTAGAGGTCACCTCCAAACGTCAGACTGGGTGGGAGCCTCACTAGCTGGGCTTTCCCCAGCCCTCTCCGATCACTGAATGGATTCCGCATGCATGCGCGCAGCATCCATTCAGACTCCCACGGGTGGAACAGCGGGACAGTACTGTCCCGATGAAATCGGGATGTTGGGGAGGGGTGCGACCCTCTATGGGTGGCGCCCCTGTTCAACCGCACTGGTCGAACACAACTAGAGCCGGCCCCAAATAGGGTTATGCTACAAAAAGGGAAGGGCTGAGGGGGAAGGGCTGAGGGTATACCAACCATCGGGATGCCGCTGTCCGTATTCTGACAGGAGGCATCCTGACAGCCGGCATGACATATCCTTTCCTACCAGAGACATGGTACAGAACAGACATGTTATTCAGCATGATTTACGACAGGCTCCCAGGTTAAGAGCCTGGAGCTATTCAATTACTACCAACAGTCAGGACTGTAGTGAGCCTTGCTGGGCCCAGGTAATTTTGGGGTGTGTGGTCTAATGTAAGTAGGCATGTCCACACCTCTTTAAAAAAAATCTAAAAATTTTGAAAAAAATATTAAAAACCTATTATTATGACATTTATGCTATACAGGAAATAGAATCAATGTGAGTGCCCAGTAATAGAATATATTCCTTGTCTGTTGTGTTTATCATATACTGTATAGTCTACAACATTTTATAATAATTTTCAATAACAGACATACAGTAGGTAATAGACAGTTTTACTGATGTCTGGATGTCTTTTGTCTGCTACCTTTTTATTCACAGATTATATTTATTTAAACAATGCTCATGATTTGTTAATTTGATTTCTGCTAGTGCCACCACCACTCCCAACCTCCCCCAACCCTACCATTTAAATAGTTAATGATTTTCTTACTTGTGCCAATCTCCTCCTCCAATATAATATATTAATGATTTAGTAATTTGTACCACTCCCTGTCCCCCTCCCCTTATATAACACATTTAGCCCTTTTTCTTTTTCAATGCTCCTCCATTTTAAGTTATGTTCTTCCTACCCTCTTCTTTCTCTTTACTTTTGTCTCATTCCCTAGTACCTGCCGCCGCAGTACACAGGAGTGAGAAGTGGTAACAGCCAGGGACAGTTGGATGCACCACTCGCATATGATACATCATTTTGTAGCAGGTTGAATGGGCAAGAGCATCCTAGGCTGGGCTGAGGTGGTGGTCATGCTCCATAAAAAAAAGTATCTTTGTGGTGGGGAGAGAGCCTCAGTGGCTACTATCTAACAAGGTAATGCCTCTGTAAATGGGCCCTGTCAAAGCTTTAAATTGCATTTAAATCTCATGTACTGCAAATTGAGGACACAATATATGGAGCATGGGTGACCCAAGGACATATTTAGAATTTACATTTGCTTATCCTAATTCACCAAGCTCCTGTCTTCAGGGGATACAATGTTTGCGTTCCTACAGATGCTGTGTCTTTAACAGGTGCAAAATAGGCATATGGTAGTATAAAACGTGATATGCGTTGTGGGCAGTATTTTTTCATAAATGACCTCACTGAGTGTGCTTTGTTTAATGTCATAATTACGTATATTTAAAATAAACTAACAATTGGCGCTAGCAATATCTACTATGTGTAGCTTACTTACAGTAGCACTGCACATGAAAGCCTAGACTGAACCAAGTGGTAACCAAGTGGTAACTTTGATGCCCAAAGCATTAAAAATTCTTACTCATTATGGTCATCACAAAGAAGTATAAATGAAAGTTGATACAATGTGATTTTATTTTTTACAGGAGAGCATGTAATCCTTCCCTTAACTTCCCGTACTTTACAAAAAGTAAATTACTCTGAAATCCAGAGAGTACTTGGAATTCCACAATTGTATGCAACACTTTTTTTTGTAGTACTGGAGAAAAAAAATCAATGGTTACATCTAACAACTAACTCAGCAATTTTCTTTGAAGTCGACGCTTTTGATTTCCCAATTCCATGGAAGCTGTGGTACCTTATGGCTTTATAAAAACAGAAAAAAAACAGGTTGTGCTGGCATTTCAAGAACATCTAATGCAACAGTGAGTTCAAGGGAGTGCCCATGAGAACTAGGGATTGAGCAGGCCAACTTTTCCTGGGTACTAAACAAATATTTTAAAATGATAACTCACATAGGGAAGGAAGGGGTAAATGCACTGCAATGTGTAATAACATATTATTAATTTCCTAATTACTAAATTACTTAGTATATGTCAGCAGAGGTGAAGACAGAACTACTTTATATGTTTTAGCATCTTAATATATTCGTATTAGGGACCTTGGCAGCAAAAACAGCCAGATGACTATTTCCGCTTCAAACCTGCACAAACAAATGCCTTATTTCTACTTGAACAAATGTCAATTACTTTTTATTTTGTGCATTCAGATATAGAATAACTGTAAACAGGGCTGCCATCAGAAATCGTGGGGCCCGGTACTGACAAAGAAAGTCGGGCCCCCCTGGGGATGGCGCAGAGGTGGGTGGAGCTATCGGAGGAGCTACACAGGGGGGGTTGGACGTCAATTGTGCATAACCCAGTTTAAAAATTCTCAAAGTTTGGGGTGGGGAAGGCAGGATGGGCATGGGAGGCACAGGGCTGGGAAGGCTGGACTAGGGTTGCACAGGGCAGGGAAAGCTGGCTGGACTAGGGGGGAGGGGGAAGGAAGGCTAAGTACACTAGGGGGGAGGCACAGGGCAGGGAATGCTGGACTGGGGAGGGGGCCAGGGCAGGGAAGGGCTTGCTGCACTAGGTGGAGGGGCAAAGGGCAGGGACTCCTACCTTGTTTCTTCAGCGGGCCCGGGAGACAGCAGTGCAGAATATATGATTCGACAGCCTGGGAGACACAGCACCGCTGGCGGTTTTTGAAATATGACGCTGCCCGCAAACCAATCACAGCTCGCGGACCGGCTGGCAATCAGGAGCGGCCGCAATGGCTGCTCCTGATTGGCTGCCGGTCCGCGAGCTGTAATGTCTTGCAGCCGGCACCATATTTCAAAAACCGCTGGCGGCGCTGTGTCTCCCCTGCTGTCGATTCATATATTCTACACTGCTGTCACACAGGCCCCCACTCCCTCCGGGCCCAGGACTCTGGGTCCAGCAGTCCCCCCTGACGGCAGCCCTGACTGTAAGTATTTGCCTCTTCTTCCTTTCTTTCACATAGCATTTTTTTACTTTGTATGGCAATAAGAAAGTTTTCTATATTTGCTTATCACAACAGTAGAAACATCTTGTCTCGCTGGAATTTATCAATAAAATGTTGTCAGATCAGGCGAGTTGTACTAGGACTGGAGCATCAAGATCCAATCAGGGAAATGCAATCACTGGGGCCCATGAAGAGGTGAGCTCCGTCATCAGTGGATTTGGTCAGCCACCAGAGATGAGTGACCAGCCATTAGAGTGGGCATGTTTAGCCCACAGAGGACATGATTAGAGATAAAATGTAATATATATAAAAAATTGTATTTTGGAAATAAGGCTAATTTCACATATACTATTTAAAGAACTACAGAGATGAAGGTGTTTATTTATCAAGAGGCATTTTTTTTTATTATTTATAAAATTATTTATATTAATAAATGCAAAACACGCCTAAGTCATGCAGTTCAAGACTGCAGCTTGCATATATCTCTATGGTCAAAACGCTCCTGTCCACATGCTTGTTTTCATACAAATCATCATTATCAGTCTACACTTGCTCAGCCCTATACCTGGTACAAAAGATTTGTTTGAAAAAAGTTGTAATTATGTGTACACATACTGTAACTGCTGCCAGCACTACTGGGCATGCTCAATTGTTCCATTTCAGCTGATTTAAACAAGAAAATGAACAGTGTACTTTTACCACCCAACCTTCACTCCACAGTTAAACGATTAGTGGCTAATGCAGTGCTCGATCATTTTTTTTATAAAGTGTTCAGTGCTGTTCATCTTCTGTGAAGATAATGTAAAAGTTTTAAGTGTGAAATGAAGTATACGGTTGGATGCATCATAGGGCAGTTTCTGGGCAATTGTAAACCCCCTTAAGTGTGCCCCTGAATCAGGGGTGTATCTGGGGGTCTGAGCTCCCCTGGCAAAGTAATGGACTGGCGCCCCCAAATTTCTGAATAATTACACTATACATTAAATAAGTACTTATAAAGTCTCCCCAACCAGCCTCCCTTCTGTCTCCCCAGCCAGCCCCCATGTTTCATAGCCAGAACCTCCTTCTGTCTCTCCAGCCATTCTCCTTCTGTCTCCCCAGCCATCCACCTTATGTCTCCCCAGCCATCACCCTTCTGTCTCCCCAGCCATACTCCTTCTGTCTCCCCAACCATCCTCCTTCTGTCTCCCCAGCCATTCTCCTTCTGTCTCCCCAGCCATTCTCCTTGTCTCCCCAGCCATCCTCCTTCTGTCTCCCCAGCCATCCTCCTTCTGTCTCCCCAGCCATCCTCCTTCTTTCTCCCCACCTATCCTCATTCTGTCTCATCCATCCTCTGTCTGTCTCCCCAGCCATCTTCCTTCTGTCTACACATCCATCCTCCTTGTGTCTCACCAGCTATCCTCCTTCTGTCTGCACAGCCATCCTCCTTCTGTCTCCCCAGCCATCCTCCTTTTGTCTCCCCAGCCATTCACCTTATGTCTCCCCAGCCATCCTCCTTACATCTACCCAGCTACCCCCTTCTGTCTCCCCAGTCATCCTCCTTCTGTCTCCCCAGTCATCCTCCTTCTGTCTCCCCAGTTATCCGCCTTCTGTCTCCCCAGCCATCCTCCTGTCTATCCATCTACCCCCTTCTGTCTCCCCAGTCATCCTCCTTCTGTCTCCCCAGTCATCCTCCTTCTGTCTCCCCAGCCATCCTCCTTCTGTCTCCCCAGCTATCCTCCTTCTGTCACATCCATCCTCCTTCTGTCTCCCCAGCCATCCTCCTTCTGTCTCCCCAGCCATCCTCCTTCTGTCTCCCCAGCTATTCTCCTTATGTCTGCACAGCCATCCTCCTTCTGTCTCCCCAGCCATCCTCCTTCTGTCTCCCCAGCCATCCTCCTTCTGTCTCCCCAGCCATCCTACTTCTATCTACACATCCATCCTCCTTACATCTACCCAGCTGCCCCCTTCTGTCTCCCCAGTCATCCTCCTTCTCTCCCCAGTCATCCTCCTTCTGTCTCCCCAGTCATCCTTCTTCTGTTTCCCCAGTTATCCTCCTTCTGTCTCCCCAGCCATCCTCCTTCTGTCTACCCAGCTACCCCCTTCTGTCTCCCCAGTCATCCTCCTTCTGTCTCCCCAGTCATCCTCCTTCTGTCTCCCCAGCCATCCTCCTTCTGTCTACCCAGCTACCCCCTTCTGTCTCCCCAGTCATCCTCTTTCTGTCTCCCCAGCTATCCTCCTTCTATCTCCCCAGCTATCCCTCTTCTGTCTACCGAGCCAGACCCCTTCTGTCACTCCAATGACTTGCCATTCGCGTCCAGCCCCCACAGCCCACACAGATACTTACCATATATTCTGGCTGTGGCCGGCTCCTCAGTGCAGCAATGCAGCATACATGACATCATGACATCACGCACGCCTTGTGTAAAAATAAAAAACCTTTATTCATTAATTTTTATGTACCAGGCAGCTACTGGCAAGTGCTAGCTGCTACGCAGCCTTGGACATCTGCCCCAGGTAAGAGCAAGGGATGTACCCAGGACTCCAATCCTGGCAGTCCTGTCCTGATTCTACCCCCTGGCAGCAGGTGGCGCCCTTGGCGAGTGCCATTCTGGCCAATGGGTAGATACGCCCCTGCCCTGAATATAGAATCATTATTGTAGACTGCAGCGCTGTTTTTCATTTTATTGTTTGCCTTTTATTCTATCACTACAGGTTGAGTCTCCCATATTCAAAAAAGTTGGGACCTGGGGTATTTTGGATATTGGAATATTCCATATTTTGAAATATTTGCATACCATAATTAAATATCTGGGACACAAATTTAAACACAGAATGCATTTATGTTGTACTATAACAGCAGCTTGGGTCTCAAACCACAAAAAGCCACCTTAGTATAATGTATTCTTTCTTTTATTATTAGTATTCTTTCCAGCACTATTGTGGTAATTATTGTAAGATTATTTTAACTAATCTGCCTATAAAAGAAAATGTATCTTCAAACTACATTTTTTTTACCTTGATTTAAGCTAGATTTAATTTTATATTGTAATCATATAGTGACCTTTTCACAGTATACTAACTTCCTGCTATGTAAGTGTGTGTATATATATATAGAGAGAGAGAGAGAGAGAGAGAGAGAGAGAGAGAGAGAGAGAGAGAGAGAGAGAGAGAGAGAGAGAATATATATCATGGGAATGCAGTCATGTTGTCAACAATGGAGATCTAGACATAACGTCGGCAGCAAAATATCATAATATCAGAATGTTAACAGCTTAAAAGTCTGCACTCAGGTTAACATGGACGTGAGGTCGACAAACAATATGTCAACATGGTTAAAATGTCGACAATGGAAAATAATGTCAACAAAGTCACAGGTTTAATAAAGTCAAAATGTTTTCAGAGATGAGTTGACAAACATAACAACTGATGGCCTTTTTAACGTTTCCATTCAAGCACAATATTATTTGCAAATTTTTCAGCCACCTATCTATCGACCTATTGCAATCAATGAATATCTTTATTATAATGATTAGTATTTGTTCAGTCTGTTTTTATTGAAATCAAAATCAGCATAACATACTGTACATACAGCTAGAAAAGACCCATATCAGGACACAGCAAAAAAGAAAACATAATAAAGATACAAAAAGAAAGCTATAGAAAGTCCTGCAGTAGCAGTATGGTACAATGCTGATTAAATGAAAATGAAACATATTATAATATTAAAAAGAGAAGTATGAATAGAACAGACGAAAGAGAGAGAGAGAGAGAAAGAGAGAAAAGAAAGGAAGAAAGAAGAGGTAGGAAAGAATAGACAGGTGAGAGAAAGTCACCTGTGTCAATTAAAGCACCATGGAAGGGTGGAGAAGGGAGCATGCATACCATAATCTGAAGTCTCTATGAAGCTCAACCGATTGAGCCATGTGGCCATGAAATCAGAGGAGGTTCATTTCTAAAAAGAGGTTAGATCCTTCATGAGCATATAGTAGTCTATCCTCTGGAGCCACTGAGAGATAGGAGGGCAGGTCGAGGACCTCCAAAAACATGGCATGGTCTCCTTTGCAGCATTCATCAGTTGTCAAAGTAGGGACCTTTTAAATTTCTAGATGGACATATCCATAAGGTTAAGTAGCCAAAACTTGAAGTGTATCAGGCAAAGGGAGACGGCAATTATCTCCATTCAGTCAATACCGGATAAGGCCACCATATATGAAGGGGAGAGCCCCTCGCCGGATCATATCTCCAACAGAGAGTGGGTACGTTTGGAAACATCTGATGAATCTGTATAGGGCACCTGGCCAGAATTTTGTACTGAGTTTCCAGAACTTGGAGCAAAGAGGAGCTAGCAAAAGTATAAGAGAATATTCGGGATCATTGTTCCTCCGTTAACTTCCCCGCCAAGTCATCTTGCCAAGCAGAAACATGAGAGGGAAAGTTGGTAGTCAAGACAGCGAGAGACAACTGATACAGTAAAGAGATTAGATGTCTTTGCAAGGTTTCAGCCTGGCAGAGGGACTCAAACTGAGTTGGGGTCCGCATGGGACTACCTGCAGTGATGGAGGAAATATATTGCCAAATCTGAAGATAGGCCCAGAATAAATGAGGTGGAAGGTGATATGTCCAGGGGCAGAAATATGGGAGACAATAGATGTGCCTGCCACTGGGCTCCAACACTGAAGGGGCACCTCATCCAGTGCCTACAATATATTCACCCCACTTAGGGCTGTAACTATATACCCGGAGTGTATGTCATGGCCACCCAATACATGGCACCTTTTCCTGGCACCTGAGAAGCCACTATATACTGTACTAGTGGAGAGCTCCGTGTTAGCTGCCTCCTCCATCTATCTATAGCCTGTCCCTACTCATTGGTGTTGCTGCTCCTCAGCAGCTTCTATTGTCTGTGTGACACATCTGGCGCCCCCCACACCCACAACTCACTGTCTCACTACCCCATGGCATGCCTATATTCTGTGTGCAACTGAGGGTGTATCTGCTTGAAAAATGCTACATTACAGTGTCAGTGGCTGTGACGTGGGGGGGCACCAAATTATAACTTGCCTCCGGGCATCTGGAATGAACTTTCGCCACTGGATATGTCTGCTGAAGATCCGTGAAGGACTGCAGGCCATTTGCGGTGACTAAGTGATATATACAAGAGACACCCACTGAGGACCAACTAGACAGTCAGAGGCTGAGAGACCTGGAGGAAAATCAGGATTGCTTAACAAGGGCGTAGGTAGCAAGGAACCTAGACAAAATGAGGGTTAGTTTCTAAATCTTTTCCAACATTTAAGTGTAGGCCCCAATGTGGGGTGTACTAAACAAGGGCATTTAACAATCCAAGAGAGAACATGTGATTTAGCAGTGGCTGTGTGACTCACAATAAGTGGCTATTGTTTAGTAGCAGGTAGCCTGGATATTTCAATAACCCTAGCCAGGTAGACCGAATAGTAATAAATGTGAAAGTGAGGAAGCTCTAGCGACACTTTAAATCAAAACAGCCTGTGACAATCGAGACCCACCAGACCCCAGCACAAAATGTCCCACCAAAACCTGTAGTCCCTTAAATAAGGAGGTCGGGATTGCAGCTGGTAAAGCCTGCAACAGGTAGAGGACCTTAGGTAGGATATTTATTTTAATAGTGCTAATCCTACCTATCCAAGACAGTTTCATAAAGGACCATTTCTGAAAATCCATTTGAAACTTTTAAGTAGGGGAAGAAAAATAAGTTGGAATAGATTTGTATTAGTGGGAGATAAAAGAACCCCTAAGTATTTAAGCTGAGACAGATGCCAGAGGAAAGGGAATTAACTTTTAAGGTCAGCCACCATATGGTCAGGAGCTGGGATATTCATGCCAACCAATTTAGTATAATTTATGTTAAAGTTGGACACATGGCTGAACCTGTAAATCTCCTGCATGAAGGCAGGGAGAGAGGTCACCGGTGTAGAAATGGTAGCACGAAAGTCATTGGCCAATTTGTATTCGTGACCACCAACCTGCACACCCCTAATATCGCTGTTGGCCCAGATAGCTCTTGCCAGTGCCTCAATACACAGCACAAAAATAAGGGGGGGACAGTGGGCACCACTGACTTAAGTCATTTTGGATCAAGAATGAGTTCAAAAGGGCCCAGTTAACCTGTACCTTAGGAGAGGGAGAATGGAAGAGGCTGAGGTTGCAATGGAGACAATGAGAACCCAAGCATATGAAGGAGAAGACCTTCCTTAAACTGCCAATCATAGGCCTTCTCCACATCTGGGGATAGAAGGATCACATGAGGTACACTACTTCTGATAGGGTTGGATATGGGTTGCCGGCAGTCGGGATCCCGGCAGTCAGAATCCCAACCTTGGGATCCCAACAGGGTTAGCATACCGACACTTGTTGGTTTGTATGCTAACCCTCCCCCTCTCCCTACCCTAACCCTCCCTTCCTGGTGCCTAACCCTTACCTCCCCCCTAGTGCTTGAACCTAACCCCCTCTCCCTGCACCCTAAACCTAACTCTCCACCTTTAGTGCCTAACCCTAATCCTCCCCCTAGTGCTTAGTCCTAACCTCACACCCTAACCCTCCCCATAACCCCCGATACTTAGCTTTGGGATGCCGACGGTCGGTATTCTGGAGCCAGGATCCCGACTGCCGTCGGTATTCCGGCACCGGTATATAGACCATCATCCTGTCAGCCGGGATGCTGACTACACTACCGAAACCCACCTGATCTTCATCAAGTCAGGGAGGAAGGAACACAGCCTGTTAGCAAGCCTTTTAGCATTCAGTTTTCTATCATTATTCAGTTAGGAGATACAGTAGGCCTATAGCTGGAGCACAGGGGAGGGTCTTTACCCTCTTTGAGGATTATGGAAATGTGGACTTCGAGAGACTGGGGAGAAAACACTGCCTCATCAAATACCTCATTGCAGGCTTCAAAAAAATGGGCATAAGCATAGAATGGAATGTCTCTTAAAAGCTCACTGGAAATCTGTCCAGGCCCAGACTCTTTCTGACCGGTGTAGATGATAAAGCTAAAACCAGTTCTTCAATAGTAAATGGCCGTTCACGTGAAGCCAAATCATCCTCCATGATCTGCAGGAAAACAACAGATGGAGAGATAATCCCTGACAGTCTCATTGAATACAGGAAGTGCACTAGGGGGCTAATCATTATTTAATTATAAAGATTCATATAATAATTTTGAAAGGCTGCCGCAATTCGAGGAAACATGTGTGCAGCGTTTTCACTAGAGTCCGGGACAGAATGGACATAGAATTGTAGTCTTTGAGCCCTCGGGGCTCTGACTAGCATGGAGACAGGTTTATTGCCCCATTGATAGAGAAACTTATTGAGAGCCAGTCTAGCTTCAGTGAGGTCACGTAGTACTGCCGCATCTAATGAAGACTTATTGGACATTCCCAAAGATTTTATACCGGTCAGGAGCTGTTGTTGCTGGGCCACCCTCTCTTTTCTGTATGCATTTACCTCGAATCACGCATTTATGCACCTCCGAAATCGCTATAGCAGGTGTATCCAAGATTTCATAGAGAGAGATATAATCAATGATGGCCTTCAAGCCAAGGTCATCTTTAGTGCGGGGATCATTGAGCAGGAGTTCATTAAGTTACCATGTCCATGATCTAAGAGGCACATTAGGGAGACATATAGAGGCATAAATTGGGGGTGTGGACAGACCATGTAGTTTGGCCTATATGACTACAGGCGTAAAATTGTAAATGCTTGTGGTCTATAAGAAAATAGTCTGTAAGTGAATATATGTCATGCAGGGGGGAGTAAAATGTAAAAATCAGTGGCGCAACTATAAATTTTGCTCACCCCTGCCTAAAAAGTTTCTGGTGCTCCCACCCCCATGGCATCTTGGTAAAACAAACAGGGCAGTTTCTAGGCAATTTGGCTCCCAGTGCGAACAGTTAAAAATATGCTCTCAGCCCCCCCCATAGACATTTTGCAGGAAAAGACTATCTTATACCCCAGTTTTACAACCTGCATGCCCAGCCACTGAAAAAAAATCCTGATTTATGCCCCTTACATTATTTGTAATTTTTCCTCCTTATAGTAATGCCCCTTACACACACCGTAATGCCCCTTACACATTATGCTACACACTGCAATGCCTGTTAAGCATGCCACACACCATAATGCCCATAACACAATATGCCACACACCGTAATGCCATATGCCACACAGTGTAATGCCCATTACACATTATTCCACACACTGCAATTACCATTACACATTATTCCACACACCATAATGCCCATTATACATTATGCCACACACCATAATGCCCATTACACAATATGCCACACACCAGAATGCCCATCACACAATATGCCACACACCAGAATGCCCATTACACAATATGCCACACACCATAATGCCCATTGTACATTGTGCCACACACTGTAATGTCCATTAAACATTATGCCACACACAGTTATGGGACTGACACCATTTTATGCCCCACATTAAGGCTTCTAATCACTTTTAAATAACCTGCTCATTGTCAGGGGTCTCATGCTCATTGTCAGGGGTTTCATACTCATTGTCAGTGGTTTTATGCTCTAAGTTCTTTGCATATTGCCAGGGATTTCATGCTCTGGGTTTCATGCTAGTTGTCAGGTGTTTCATGCTCATTGTCAGGGGTTTCATGGCAGAAGATGCAGTTTTCTGCATCTTCTCCCAGCGGCCCCAGCGTTCCCGCCACTTCCGGGTAACTCTATATGCGCCATGCTTCCCTGACAGACACTAGAGGTCAAGTAGGACCTCTAGCATCTGTCTCCTCCTAGGTGGTGGCCATTTTTAGAGGAACATATTGAGCAGATTCCATGCGGATGGCTAGACCGCATGGAATCTGCATAAACACTGGACGCTAGCGGGCACCCCCAAGCCAACGCTGCATCCTCCATAAATCTATCAATTGGTATCCATGAAGTAGTTGGCGAATGCTGCAATCGTCCCTTAGTGGGAGATGGGGTGACCTAGAGGAACAATCCAAAGTGAGATCTATAGACAAATTAAAATCTCCACCCAACACTAAACACTAACTATTATTATTATTATTATTATTATTATTATTAATAATTATAATAATAATAATAATAATAATAATAAAAATGTTGATTTTGTGACAATCACGGTGCATACATAAATCAGGGATATTCATGTTAGACAAAATAAATGTAGACATGAACAGAGGTGGTAAGGAGAACCCTGCTCATAGAAAGCTTACAAGCAAATGCTTAAAACAAATGGCAGGGCAGAGGCAGGAGCAGAGCGTTTGGCTCAGTGTTGAGATTGAACAGCTGCGAGGATGTACCAGTGTGATTAGTATAGGTGCAAGTAGGGTTACCTCTAATTAGAGATGTGCGCCGATCCCCGTATTTTGGTTTTGGATCTGGATCTCCCCTGGTTTTGGATATTAATCTGGTTTGGGATTTTTTTCCTTGGTGTTTTGTTTTTAGGTTTTGGTTTTGGATCTGTATTTTTTTTTTTAAATGATATAAGCAGCTAAAGCCACATAATTTGGGCCTGTTTTTGTTCCTACGGTATTATTTACCTTAATAACAATCATTTTCAGGCATTTCTAGGCATTTTTAACCACTTCACATATCACAATATTGATTTCACTATTTTTCACCAATACAGGCCAAAGGCTGCAGCGAGCTGTCTGGCTAAAGTAAGCAACAGAGCCGCAGCACAAACGCACGGCAGTTTAAAAAAATATAGGACATCTATGAAACATTGCCACACAGCAGTGGCAGACAGGATGGCAGTTTAATAAACTATAATAATGTCAGTCGGCAATGCCCCAAATTGTGCCAAATGTAAAGGAAAGAGGTGCAAGATGGAATTGTCCCTCCCACCCACTCTTATGTGGGATATTAAAAAGGACATGCACAGTTTAACAAACCAAGCACTTTAGCCACTAGGACTGACACTTTCGTTGCTGAACTCCTTGGTTTGTTTGGGTCCCCACAAAACATTTTTTGGAAGGACTACCTTCAATTAATAAGGAGGAGGTTGATGATGAGGGTGTTGGTGGTGGAGATTGCATGTTATGGTCCAAACTGCTGGTAGCTGATACTGGACTGCTTGTTATTAATTTACAAATTATAATTTTGTTAAACAAATTGCATGAACTCGCTGCAAATTACGTAACAGGGAGGAGGTGCCTAGATGGTTAACGTCCCTTCCTCTCTTTGGCTTTACAAATGGAACAGATGCCTTCACAACTGTTGTCAGAATTTAGATTAAAATAATTCCACACCCAAGACGTTGCTTTTCTGGCTTTCTTTTTATCATTAGCAAGAACTGCTGCCACTGGTGGCTGATTTACGCAAACCACATCCTTATCATCAACATCCACATTAGCGTCAGATAGGACACAAATTTCCCCCTCATCATCCTTTTGCACTTCCTCCACACTATCATCCTCATTTTTTATTATTTCACCATCTAATACTAGCACAGCCGTCATGGCGTCAGTGATCCGCTGTGAAACTGGGTGACAGCTGTTATACTTACTTCCTCTATCAAAGGACTGTTTAATAGTCAATTGTTTTTTTTAATTACTTCCGATCACGAATGAGGATGTTGATGATGATGCAGGTGTTGGTGTTGGAGATCAAAGGCGCTTAGATCCCACAGAGAGGGAGCAGGTAGGTGACACTGGACTTTATAAGTTTTGAGTTTTGGAACTTGGCGACCTACACTTTGATATTTGATGAATGCGCTCCAACTGACGTAACAAGGAGGAGGTTCCTAGGTGGTTTAGGTCCCTCCCTCTACTCACTCTTGTTTTGCAATGGTTACATTTGGCTTGACAACTGTTGTCCGGATTGAGCTGGAAATAATTCCACATGTGAGAAGTGGATTTTTTTGTCTTTTGACCCGGCATGACAACAATGGGCTTTGGCTTTTTCAATCCATGGGTAACAGCTGTTGCCTTACTTACACAAAGAACATCCTCGGCATTAACATCCTCATCACCAACATCTTCACCATCAACATCCTCATCATCCTTAGCACCTTCAACTACCAAAATATCCCCCTCCTCCATGTGCAATTCCCCATCCTCACTGACTACGTCTGCAAGATTTTGACTGCCCTTCCCCACATTTACAGAGGGCACACAAATGTTGGAACTTGGAGGATCCTCCAGTACACTAGTATTTAGGTCGGGCTCACACATGGCAACCGCGGACACACTTGCACTCTCCTCGGGGATTTGTGATTTGGATTTCTCAGGGCACACAGTTATTTTTTCCGAAGGGCTATCAGAATCAGAACAAGTATTCTTTATAAAGAAAGGCCAAGGCCTTATCCTTTCCTTGCCACTTTGTGTAGTGAATGGCATATTGCCAATTTTTTGTTTATCTAGTTGATGGCTTTGCACTGCTGGCGGCAGCTACAACATGTGGTTCTTGGCCTTGCTCTCCTGTCATGTGACAGCCCTCCATATTTTCCGCGGTCTTGAAGCAGTGTCACAAGCACCAATAGTATAGCCAAGGTGCGGTAACAAAATTCACACACGTGCAGTCATGAGCACACAGAAAAACAATTCACAAAAAAATACACTGATTTTTTTTTTCTGCCGGTCCACAACTTGGGCCCAGAGCACAGATTGATGACGACTGGAGTCGGGCAGCACTAGGTTGCATTGCCGACTTGCTAGATCTTGTGCAGCTATGCCTAACATGCACAGACACACAGACAATTATTTTTAAAAAAAGACAATATGTTTAAATTTTTTTTCCAGCTCCAGAACTTGGGCCCAGAGCACAGATTGATGACGACTGGAGTCGGGCAGTACTAGGTTGCGTTGCCGACTTTCTAGATCTTGTGCGGCTAAGCCTAACACGCACAGACACACAGACAATTATTATAAAAAAAGACAATTGATTTTAATTTTTTTTATGCTCCAGAACTTGGGCCCAGAGCACAGATTGATCACGACTGGAGTCGGGCGGCACTAGCTTGCAACTTGCGTTGCTGGCTGGATCTTGTGCGGTACTGCGGTTAAGCTTAACACGCACGCACACACACACACAGAAAAATCTAAAAGACACTTTGATTGTTTTTTTTTTTGCACGACTGGAGTCAGACAGCACTAGCTTGCAACTTGCGTTGCTGGCTGGATCTTACGCGGTACTGCGGTTAAGCCTAACACGCACGCGCACACACACAGAAAAATATAAAAGACTTTGATTGATTTTTTTTTTTACTATAAATTTTTTTTTTTTTTTTAGTCCAGAACTTGGGCCCAGATGGATACAGCACCAGCCCAGATGTATCTGCAGTTCTGCACCAGCCCAGATGGACACAGCAGACAGCAAAGCACCAGCCCAGAATGGATCAGCAGCACCAGCTCAGGACACAACAGACAGCACAGACAGCCCAGATAGATCAGCAACAGCCCAGATGGACACAGCAGACAGCACAGTGACAGCACCAGTCCCGAATGGTTCAGAAGTCACCAGCCCAGCACACAGCAGGCAGCACCAGCACCTCTCCCAGCCCTACACTACCCACCCTCCCTGTTCAGTCTCCACAGCCGGAGTAAAATGGCGTCCGTCGCATGGTCTCTTATATACTACATTGATCATAGAGACGAAAGCTCGTGAACCACGAGATTTCAGACTCTATAGTTTTGCCTCGGTTTCGAGATCTGAGTCAGGTGGGAAACTCCGAGCCTGCTTGGATCCGACTCGGTTCTGCTAAATTCAGGTGGGTTCGGATCTCTGGAAACCGAACCCGCTCATCTCTACCTCTAATAGGGATTTTTTTTCAGAGAGTGTTTAAAGATTTGAAGCCTGTGGTGTAATCTTAACAGTTGTGATATGGAATCTATGAGAGTGTGAGGGAAGTATTTTGAGAGGAAATTTAAAATATATATGAAGTGGGGTATTGTTGAGGGCTAGGATGTTGATAAGGTTGGGTAATTTTATTACATCTTGGAGGACACAAGGAGCTACTTTAGGGAATTGCAGACTGATGCTGTGGGTGTGTGACAGTGAGAGAGTAAAGGTGGGTACACACCTGAAAGATATATCTGCAGATCGAGTGATCTGCAGATATATCTTTAGATGATGGTCGTTCATACACACTGAACGACCATCATCTATGCGGGAGCTGCGGGTCCCGCTGGTCAGGGGCGGGGCCGCCCCCCTCCCCATGGCAGCTGATGTGTGTGTATGGACGGTTTGCAGAACAGTCCATACACACTTGCCGATGGACAGATATGTCTGCAGACATATCTGTCCATCGGTAGTGCAGCACAGCCAATGCAATATGTCTGTGAACGACAATGTTCACAGACATATCGCGGGTATACATTGGCTGACGGCCAGCAGATATATTGGCCAATCAATTGATCGGCCAATATATCGGCCAGTGTGTACCCAGCATTAGAGTAGTCTGTCCATGAAATTTAAGATAGCTTGAAGCAGGGATAGATTAGTGAGGGGACTGCCAGATAGGAGGATGATAAGAGTTCTGGTTGCAACTTAGGTAAGAAAATGACATACTGTAGTCTAGCAATGTTTGAAAGTGGAGGTAACATGATTGCTAGCGCAGAGCCAAGTGTGACACCAAGGCAGGAGGTTGGGAGATTGAGAAAATTGTGTTGTTATTGAGGGCAATTTGAGAGTAAGAGGTTCCTCGGGCAAGAAGAAAGGATATATCCTCTGTTTTGGACATGTTGAGCTTGACTGTAGGTAGCATTGGGACAGTCATATTTACAAAACATTAGCAACTGAATTTACTTATGAAACAAGAAGCTATACTCTTGAACATGTTTCTAAGCAAGACTTTAACTGGCAATGATCATTATAACAAAATGTCACATGATATGAACTTCCTTTAACACATGGGTGTTGTAGGATCAGAAAGCCTTTGGAAAAACAAATTAACAATATCCTACAGAAATCTAGATTTGATTTTGAACTGACACTTTGCTTTAAGCAACTAACTTTGCCAAATAGCATGTGTGCCCAGGAGGCTAAATGACCTTTTAATTTTAAAAGGCACTTTGCCATGCTCCAAGGTGTTGTACACCTGGCAACCTAAACAACAGTTTTAATTACAGTGGTGTAAATGTAAGATACTTCTGCTCTGTGCTCACAAACTCTTCTGATCCATGACCCAGACAAGAAATGGTAAAAGTGTGCCATTTTCAGATTTATTGTCAAGAGAAACTGTTTGGAGCAATTATAATAAAAATGTTTCCTTGGAAAATTGTGCTGCCCAGCTTAACACTTCATGGCTGCTGCCAGCATATTACATGTAAGGTTAAAAGTTCTGCATTATATATTCCCTCCTTACAACATTGCCATCCAACTGCTTTCCAAGTGCGTTTTCATTCCCTAGGAATTTCCTTGTCCAGTTATAAAACTTTTTATGCAATATAGAAATTGTACTGCAGCGTGTGTCTTGGGAAAATCAATATATTATTCTATCCCAAAGTCTGTTCTTCAAAACCCTTTAAGTCAAATGGAATAAATGACGGCAACCATGGAAAAATTCTGTGGTTACTATTTTTAAACTCCTTGCAGATTTGCAAAAATGCGGTGCTTGTTCCAGTGCATAACAAAAATGGGGACTAGCATGATAGTCTATATGCAAAGTTTTATTTCTATTTAGATACTGAAACATTTCAATAGATGCGATGTCAGCACATTTGAGAAGATTGCTTTAAATATAGGGGTTGATTCGGAGATTGGCAATTCTGTATGCAGCGATTTGGTGAAAAAATATGCTAATTACTTAGTTAATGTCTTGTGCACTGAGACGCCCACCTCTGGTGTCTAACATCTGCCGATCATACACAAAAGCGGTAACATCGGAAACATTGGTCGCATATTTCACCTTTGAGTAAGCATATGTTGTCTTAAGACAGAGCGGCTCTCCATAGCAAGCGCATAAAATGGTCCTGACACACCTGCATTTTTCTAACCACCCCCCCCCCATTATCTCCCCCAAATGCTGACTACCTTTCACTCACTTTGCGAAAGAATCCTCTCTGCGACCACCGTCGCTAATCCATCGCTGCGTGTGCATATTGAGGCTTTGCAGCATGTGCACTGGCAAAAAAAAATCTGCATCCAAAATTGACATTGCGTCCATCTCTGAATCAGGACGATAGTGAGACTTCTGTCAGGTAAGGCATACTATATAAAATTATCTAATCATTGCATTGTGCATTCAATTTGAGTTTCAGCCAAAAAGGTCAACAAGTCACAGAGAGTATACTAAACATCATAAATGCTGTCATCTTGTCTTAACACATTAAATTTGGTGCAATATTACTAACTACAACTGTACTTTAGAAAATATTGTACTAAAGGTTTTCTGCTTCCACACTGAGTGGTACCATTACAGTGGAACCATTCTAGCTGGGATGTCCGAGAGACTAGCCTCCTGGATCCTTCCACTTTCCCAATCTGGGGGCTCAATGACATAGTTCACAGTGAACTGCATCATTGCGACCTCACCCCTCACTCCCTCATGCTGTGATTTACGACATTTAACAGCAAGAAGGTGGGGTCGCAATGATGCAATTCCAGGCACCTAATTCCCAGCACCTCAAACCTGGACTATGAATAGGAGCATACAGTAGCAATGGATTGTAAACATCTGAAGTAATAAAGTTGTAATGAATAAGAGCTGTCATCTTAATTAGTACATCTTTGTCCTGCAGTTAAGAAAGTTCAGAGACATGTCCCATTCACTGCTGCTCTAAATAGCAGAACAGTGGTGAACAGATGCCAAGTGCACCTGTAACTGGAGCGGGTGGCACTGAATAGGAGTTTTTGTAACAGTGTAAAAATGCAGCCTAACCTCTGAAAGGGGTTGGACACAATGCCCAGATTTCAATATGGCCATGCCCCTTATTCCCAGCACTCCAAAGTTAGGCACTATAAAGGAATCTGCAAGAGAATGGGAAAGAGATAGGTGAAAACTGCATGTAAAATTTCACCCACTGATTTAGGGGTCTATTTACTAAGCAGTGTTAGGAGACATAGGCCCTCATTCAGAGCCGGACGCTATTTGCGGTCGTTCGTTTAAAAACAAGGGGTGGCTATTTAAATGATCCGTACGCACATTGCAGTGTGTTCACACCTCTAAGTCTGAACGAACGAGCAAAACATACGCTCGTTTATTTGTTAAAAACGCCCCCTGGCCGCTCGCATCCTACGTCATGTCCGCTATTTATTAGATTAATCGAGTACATCGACCAGCGTATGAACTGCTCGCTATTCTTGTGGTTGGTGTTTGCTACCCCAAATTTGCGTGCAGTTCTGGCTATAAAATAACCCAGTGACGTGGTCAATGACGCTGCTGTTTTAAATATACACACCCATAAAACGCCCGTTTTGACCTTTAAGCACGCCTGCGTTCGGATCTCCACTCCCCATTTTCAAGCACCTTCCCCTGTTACCACCCACATACGCCTCATTCTGTCACTCAAAATAGCAGGCACTCGCTATATAGCGTACAAAGGATTTTCGGCCGCACTGACTGGTTCGCGCATGCGTACTAAAAAGCGTACGCATGCGCAGATGTGCAAACATCGCTCGGAACGAGCGTACTGCCGCTAACGAGCGGCTCTGAATGAGGGCCATAGTGAAAAGTGATGAGGTGCCAGCCAATCAGCTCCCAACTGTTGTTTATCAAACACAGCCTGTGACATGGCAGTTAGGAGCTGATTGACTGGCACCTTATCACTTTTCACTATGTCTCCTAACACTGCTTAGTAAACAGACACCTGAGTCTCCCATATCCAAAATGCTTGGGACCAGGGGTATTTTGCATATCGGAATATTCTGTATTTTGGAATATTTCCATACCATAATGAGATATCTTGGGAATGGGACCCAAATATACACACAGAATGCATGTATGTGTTATATACACCTTATACTCACAGCCTGCAGGTCATTTTATACAATGTTTTCAACAATTTTGTGGCTCAAACAAAGTTTGAGTAAATACATGAAATTCATTTATGTTTCATATACACCTTATACACACAGCCTCAAGGTAAATTGATACTTTAGTTTTAATAATTTTGTGCCTTAAATAAAGTTTGTGTACATTGAACCATCAAAAAGCAAAGGTTTCACTATCTCAGTCATGCTAAAAAAAATTCTGTATTTCGGAATAATTGGATATTATGGGAGACTCAACCTGTACTTTAATTTACATATACAACTAATACACATACAGGGTTAGTTTTAAGGGACTTTTTTAAATGACAGTTCTAGTTATCTGTAAGAGCATCCTAACCTGCTGCAGCTACATCTGAGTCCTAGCATATTATGAGTCACAATGAATTCTAAAAAATGCAGCAACTTTTCTTTACTTAAGAAATTGCAGCTCTATACTGAAATGTGTCATGGAAATTTGTAGATAAATATATGTGCACTGACTGTCCATAACCCATAGTTTATTGTTTCGAATGCTTTTCCAATTAATCAGCTTCTATAATGAGAGATGACATTTGTAATCTGTTCTTGCTCATGACTAATGGGTTCATTAACAGGATGATAACATGTTTTCACCAGACATACTATATACTGTATTTCTGTTATGCCAGAAGTATTAGGAGGCAAAGCCAGTCTGAAAACATGACTTACAGTAAATCTGCTTATCCAGAAACATTAGCATCCTTCTTCCGATTATTTAAATGCAGCACTGTAAAAAAAAAAAAGAACGAAGAACAGTCAGTGTGAAATTTTCAAGGTGTTTGGATTCAATGAGGGAGAAAAAGTGAGATGGGGCCATTTCTCGGCTTTTGCACAGCCCACTTGAACTTTGTGACAGGTCTCTGTCACTCAGCCACACTTGATTAACTTCTACTGACATTCAGCTGTCAGCCAGTAAACCCTTTACTATGCCCCTAACATGCTCTACAGCTTCACCCAATTAACTTGCTTTCACTTGACACTGTAGCAAGAAAAAAAAGCTTCATAATAGGTGGTAAAGGTGCTTGGTGTCTGCCTGCCCTCTTAATTGCTTCCGAGCAGCAAAATGCCTAACCCTGTGTGACAGCAAGACCTGGTGATCCTTGGTTTGCAGAGTGCATAGCTGCTAACTGCTAACTAGACCTTACACAAATAAATACACATGCAAAGTAAAGAGGTAATTCTGAGGGAAAGGCCAGCGTGCACAAAGAATTAAAACAGAACCAATTGGAAAATTTGTAATATTTTTTTCTTAGTTATTGCAATAATACTAGAACATGTAATATGTGTTTAATTGATATATTATTATTTTTCTTTACATACGGGGTTGACATGCCCCCAGGCCTCTAGACAATCTACATATGAAAACTAATGTACATATATATTCTATATTGTCTGGCTAGTTGATAGTAATGGATATTGGCCCTCATTCAGAGGCGGTCGCAAGAAGCGAGCGCTCGCTCTGAATGAGGGCGGGTGCTTGACTTTTCAAGTGCGGCCTCCTGGTGATGGTAGCGACCAACCAGGTTGATGGTCGCGATGGTCAAGACAAGTGCGACCATCGGGGCTTGTGACGAGACCCTAAGGTTGGGTCTCGGCAACCGCAAGCCCCAGGGAGCTTCCTGCTCTGATCGAGCAGGAAGCTCCCCACTGACATCACTGCTGATGTCAGTGTGGCCGCCTACAAAACTGCAGGCATTCCTTAAGGAACGCCTCCATTTGTGAAACCACCCCCCCGCCCCGCCTACAAAACGGGCCAAGCTGTCGATCAACATCACCCCTTTTATAGTGAGCTCCGGAGCGAGAGAATTTCGGCACTAACATGGGGCAGTTCAGCTTCCAATTTCCAACACAGATGCACTGTGTTATACAGTGTGGGTTGGATACACCAATAGTGCACTTACTATGACAGCAGTGTCGGTAGAACGGGATTGCTGACAGTGTCCTCAGTACATGGAATGGCAGTGCTGCGGTGTCCTCAGTGCAGGGTATCGGCGGTGTCAGCGGAGCGGGCGTGCCAGCGGTGTCTTCAGTGCAGGTTTGCTGGCTGTGTCGGCAGTGCAGGGGTTGCTGACGGTGTCCACAGTACATGGAATGGCAGTGCTGCAGTGCTGGCAGTGTCCTCAGTGAAGGGTATCGGTGATGTCGGCAGTGCCAGTGGTGTCTTTAGTGCAGGTTTGCTGACTGTGTCGGCAGTGCAGGGGTGTTCTCAATGCAGGGTGCCGGCGATGTCGGCAGAGCGGGGGTGCCAGCAGTGTCCACAGTGCAGGTCTGCTGACTGTGTCAGCAGTACAGGGGTGTTCTCAATACAGAGTGCCGGTGGTGTCTGCAGAGTGGGAGTGCCAGCAGTGTCCTCAGTGCATGTGTGCTGACAGTGTCGGAAGTGCA
Source organism: Taudactylus pleione (assembly GCA_031769625.1). Classification (NCBI taxonomy): domain Eukaryota; kingdom Metazoa; phylum Chordata; class Amphibia; order Anura; family Myobatrachidae; genus Taudactylus; species Taudactylus pleione. The sequence goes on along the minus strand of JAUIMM010000756.1, from coordinate 1,259,700 downwards.
GGGGTGCTGGTGGTGTCCTCAGTGTGGGAGTGCCGGCAGTGTCAGGCAGCAGGAGATGGTGGGCGCCATCGTCTTTTGCAATTGTGCATATTAAATGATTGGCTAAGAGCCATGACAGACGGCTCTCTCAGCCAATCAGCGTTCAGCCCGCTCAATACAAAACCTTGCGACCCGACTGCAGGATCGCAAGGTTTTGTCTCGGGTGAAGGATCCGGGCCAGGCAGGGAGATCACCACGGAACCCCCAAAATTCAAAAATCTCTGAGATCCAAACCCGCTCATCTCTAATATATATATATATATATATATATATATATATATATTTTAAATGCTCTATGGTCCGATCACTCCACACACTCATGCCATACAAACACACCATACCTTAACTAAAATAATGAGACTGAGACATTGCATTGCAGTGAAAATGGGTCAGCTTTTTATTAATATACTAAATCGTAAGACCTATTTTTGTAACTCCTACTATTTAGTATATCTTCTAAATGTTAATTAACTTCTAAAGAAAAAATGGTGACAGGGACTTGGATGGCCTAGCACAAAGCAACATGTTTCATTTAACATATAAAGAAAATAACAAAAGCACGGGCCTGAACAGCCCACCACAAATAAAATATCGGGACCAACTTCCCCCTTTACCCCTGCAACTCGCAAGGTCTCAGGCCTCCTGCCCAATTTTGCGGGACCGGTGGTACTCACAGCGCCCTCACGTCCACTCCAGCCACACGGGCAACCAAATGAAATACCAAAACTGTTCACTAAATACAAGAAAAGCCATACAAGACCAGCCACACAAGGACACAGTCCTCCACCACCAGCACAACTAACTCCAACACTAAGACTAAACATCCAAACCCCTTAATGCTAAGAATAAGTTGTGCTAAATAATCTCCAAACCTCCCCTTGAAAGGTGCACCTCATCAGCTCTATATAGGTGCCTATCAACAACTGCGATATTTGAATGTCTAACCACTACACTCCCACTTTCTCTGATGGCTCTGCCCACCATGGAATTAATCCGACGACGTGACAACTCCACCGCCCCAGGCCGCTCAGCCCCACTCCAAAAGAGTCTAGATACTATCTCAGACCAGATGATCCGACAGAAAGGCCAGTACTCGATCAGTACAACCAACTCCCTCCTCATGGTCATGCGCAAATCAAGATATCTCCAAGCCATCAGATAATTTCCCCCTAAATGTATTACCAGGAATCATGGGTACCCGAACCTGGTCACCGCGTCTCTAAGGACCTCCTCCAACTGAGCCCATCGCATGCCCTGGTGCTCCATCCACTGGACATGCACTAACTCGGGGAGCTCCCCAGCAGACAGGAGCACCTCTGACCTAGGTTGTGAAAGTACAAGGGAAAAAAATGTACGATTCCCCTGTATTTTTAACAACCAGCACCAGGCTCAGTGAGCCAGATCTGGTTCTGGAAATACAGGAGGCAAAATGAGTAGGGGTCCCCTGTATTTTCCATAACCAGCACCATGCTCTTTCTAGGGAATCGGTATGTAATGCCAGCTGTCGGGATGCCTCCTGTCTGAATACCAACAGCGGCATCCTGATGGTTGGTATTCCGACAGGGGTCGGGTAAGTATACTTACCCTTCCCCCTTGTCACGGTATGGCATGGGCTTGGACCCGGAGTGGAGTCGGAAGCAGAATGGAGGCTTGTCTGTTGGTACTGAAAGGCAGCTGGTCTTAACGGAGTATGACTCATGAGGTGAGTGGGTACTCGGAGGGTGAGGTGCCGCTAAAGGGCTGCGGACTATACACAGAGACCGGGGTCAGTTGGTCCGCATCGGGTAGTGGTTACAGGTGGCAAGCTGGAACGCAGAGGCAGGCGAGGTACAGAGCTATGAGGTGGTAACACTGAGACACTCTGGAACTGCAGCAAGTACGGAGCAAGGGAGCACAGGAAGTAGCTCACAGCTATGCTGTGATAAACGTTGCACTGGCAACTAAAGGACCTCTTGACAGCCCTTTAGTACCCTCAGGTAGTGCAGGATTGGTTGCAAAGCACTCCCAAGACAGCTGAGACCTGATTGGCTCCCACCAGACACCCGACCAAAATCCAACATGGCCGCACCCAGTAGTCTCCAGCGTGATAGCGCTGTCAGTTTCACCTGCTCATACCTCCCTCCAGACGAGCCCCCTTAGTCTGTGGGGACCCCCTGTGCCCAGCGCCGCTCTCCAGGAACCCGCTCCACCACCAGAGGGACCGCGCCAGAGCGCCCGGCAAGGTAAGAGTCACGATCCTGGCAGCCTGACAGCCCGAATCGTGACACCCCTTCTCCCCCTAACCCTAACCATTAGTGCCTAAACCTAAGTCTCCCCCTTTGTGCCTAAATCTAACCCTCCCCCCTAGAGGTGCCTAACCCTAACTACCCCCCCAAAACATAACCCTAACCCCGCAACACTTAAACTTAAACCCCCTCCCCCACGGCTAATGCTAAGGGCACCTGGATTTACCTAGTTCGGGCTGGCATCCTTTGGTGTTCCGTGTCGGGAGTAAGGTAGGCGTCGGTATTTCAACGCCTATCTTAAGTTCTTTGTCAGGATTCTCCTGTTGGTATTGAGACCGGTAGCATCGTAGATGCCGGTCTCATAACTACAGTACATCCCCTTTCTAGCCGGGTGTAATGCCACAGCCAGAGGACCCTTCACCGGGTCCCTCAGCCAAAGCATTTACACCTGACTGCTAGTCAGGCCAGGGATCCTAGGAAGGTGATGACCACCCCAATAAAGGGGTTTCCAACAGTTGAAAATGATACCACCACAATATGCCATCTCTATGCTAGACTGGAAGACTGGAAACTAGATAAGATAAATGTTGGGAAAGTTGGTCTATGAAGCAGGCTGGGTAAACAACTCTGAAGCCAATATCTTAATTGCAGATATGTCATGGGATGGTACAGCATGTTTTGCTTGGAGGTGGGGGAAAGATACTAATCCCTCATCAGAGAAAATATCACCCAAGGAGGAGAGATCAACTCTAGACCATAAGTCTGCATTCCAATCAGGAATTAAATTTGGCTACACCTATTAATGATCTGGCTGGGGAAGATAGCGAAAGGTTGTCTGTGAGGGACACCATTCTATGCCAGGACCATAGCTTGAACTGCCTTTGAAAAACTAGAAGAGGCTTAACAGAGTGAGGAAACAACAGGAGATCAGGAAGGGCCAAGGGACATACAACCTTACTTTCAATTCTCTGCCCAGGGTTTCAGTGAATCTGCAGCAAACCAGTCTCAGACTTTAATAAATAAACAAGCATCTATATATTTCTCTAGGTCAGGGAATGAGACACCCCCCTCTAACTTAGGGAAGGAAAGGTTGCCCCTTGCTGTTTTTGGTTTGCTCCCTTTCCAGATAAAGTCCACTAAAATTGTATAAAATGTATTGAATAGAGGTTTAGGTGAGGGGACAGGATCATTTTTGCGACAGCAACCCTTCTTTACCAGGATAATTCATAGAACATCCAATCCTTGGCAAGACTCTCAAATTCTTTAAGTAAGGGACCATAATTACAGCCAATAACATCTTTGCCCCTAGCCAGATGAGCTCCCAAGTAACTAAGTGACAGAGCCTGCCAGGCATATTCATAAGAAGCCCGTAGTCTATCAAGACAGTTCTCTGGAATATGAAAAGAGAGAGCCTCGGTCATGATGGTGTTCAGCTTATATAATGAAACTTCCAAGTAACTATCAAGAAACGAATGTAACCTGGGGAGGGAGTTTTCTGGTCGTAACAAACAAAGTAAAATATCTTCTGTAAGTGAGCTAATCTTATGGGAGATATTGCCTATATTAGGACTCTGAATGGCTTTGCTGCTTCTAATTTTATCAGCTAATGGTTCAATTTCAAGCGGGAACATTACAGGGGAAAGGGAACAACCTTGGCGTGTACCAGTAGTTATACTAAAACTAGAGGAAAGACAACCATTAACATATCTTTTTTTGGAAACGTTACATAGATTACCTTTTCTTTGTGTGGGTAGGACCAGAAGAAACCCTTAAAGACTTCCTGAAATATTTAGAGGACAATAGGTTTGGACTAAAATTTACTTTCACATCGAGTAAAAAGATGGTAGTCTATCTGGACTTATGACTTTTTTATTCAAGATAATAAAATACACACAAGAAATCATACTAAAGAAGTGGAAACAATACCATTGAACAAACCAGTCATCTTCATAAGAATTGGATCCAGAATATCCAGGGAGGCCAATTCAGAAGGCTAAAGAGGAACTGTACCCAACACAAAACCTTTCTACAACAAAGCCAAGAAATGAAGATGAAATTCACACAGAAAGGCTTTGAAGAAACAAAATTAGAAAAAGAAAAAGAGAAAGTAGCAAGAATGTATAGGAAAGAAATGATACAGTACAAATCAACACATCAAGAAAATTTCAGTACAGCCTTCATAACACAATATAATAGTCAGCAAGGGATGCAGTCAGGATACTGGCAGCTGCTATCCTGCCCACCAATATCCCGACACTTACATCCTGACATGGGACTAAAGATAGATGTCGAAATCCCAACGCCTATCATTAGCCCCACTACAAAATCCGACACCCGGCATACCGAACGAATGTATGCAGGGTGTCTTAGCGTCTAGGAGGGTTAGGGTAGAGAAAGGGTGGGTTAGGCTTAGGCGCCACTAGGGGTGGTTAGGGTTAGGCACCCCCTCCCTCCCAGGAGGGTTAGGTTTAGGGTGCGGGGAGGGGAGGGGCATTTAGGTTTAGGCACTAATGGGGGGAGGTAAAGGTTAGGCACTAGGGGGGAGGTTAGGATAAAGCACCCCTAAGGGAGGGTTAGGGGGGGGAGAAAGGAGGTTTGGGGTACTTACCTTTACCCGCTGGCATTACATACCAATTCCGTCAGCATCATGTATTTGAATCCTGCCTGTCCAGGACGAACCCCATATGGTCCAGATTTATCAGCTTAGGCAACAAAATCGATCTGGGACCAGCTTAGCATATAGCTTCACATACTAATTCAAATAGGCAATAGGGTAGTAATTTTGCAACAATTTGTGCCTCTAACATCTCTTAGGGAACCAGCCTTTCTCCGTTGCCTCATTGAACACAGAAACTATCACCGGTGCTATATCATCCTTAAAAGTTTTATAAAAATTGGAAGGATAACCATCTGGCCCTGGGGTTTTATCAAGCGGCAAAGAATCAATAGCAGTTTCTACCTCTTCCAGTGACCAGTGGGATCCCAGGGACAGGCAGATCTCAGGATAGGGAAGGTCTAATTGTTTTTAGAAAATTGTCATTGCCAGCAAAAGTAGTCTGGGGGGTGTTAGAATCAGCCCTTAGACTGTATAAATTAGCATTGTATTCCATGAACATGTTTGCGATCTCAATTGGTTCAGAAACATTGACCCCTTTAGAAGTCTAAACATTTTTTACTTGCTCCTTTTGCCCGCCTTCCCAGCAATTTATGTGCAAGCATGCATAGCCCAATTGCCAAAAGCATAAAAGTTCTGGTTGAGACAAGCAATATAATGCTGAACTTCCTGTAGGGAAAAAAACATTCGCTTTTCCCCTGGCGATCAGTAATTCTTCAGATAGCTTCTTATTAGCAGGGTCAGCCTTATGTGCAGCCTCTAATCTTGCCACTTCTGCCTCAACCACTTTGCAGCGCTGTTTATAGTCACGTTTAAGCCTGGCTGCCGCCTGGATTGCGGAACCCATTACCACAACTTTGAGGGAGCATCAAAATTTAAACACTGATGTGTCCACAACCATATTTGTAATACTACATACGTTATTAAAATGTTGCATAACTTATTTACATATTGCATACATTATTTGAATGTTTCATAACCATTTAAATATTTTAGAACTTATTTGGTTCAAATTGCTAGTACCTATTTCTATATAGGCGTTGGAAGGGGACAGGATCATCATTGCATTTTAATTAATCAGGGAGTTATGGTGTTTCAGAACCTGTTTACAGTACTCTAGTTTTACTCCACCTTAACTATTGAACATACTGTGAGTTTCGGAATCAGATATCACCTTGTTTTATTTAATGTCATTTTTTAATATCTATGATACTGGATCTGCCAAGAACATCAAATTTTTATGTTAAAATATTTATCCTTCCCTTCTGAGTATTTGCTCTGAGGCATATCTGTGGGTGTTCCCCTGCCTCTCAGTGGCTACGGGCGGCTGATATGCTTCTCTCCAGCAAGGAAGATGCTGAGAATGACATGATGAGGAAGAGAGGGGAAGGAGAAAACACTTTAAATCATTACCTACTAACATTGCAGCTGTTACCCTCTACTACTCCTATATTCATTTACCAAAATAGGGTTTTGGCTATTTGATAAATTGTGGCTGTTAACATTTGTTATCTGTGTTGCACTTATACTGTAGATACAGTACAAGGGAAATATTTATTCAATGTACTGTACAAGGCACATCAGGGTGTATAAAGGTCATGCTGTGCTGTACTGTGCTTGGAAAGAAGCTGAGTTGTATCAAACAGATGTTTACTTACAATGTCCTTTGCAGTACAGTTCAAACTTAATATGGCTTTGCAGCATACTTGCCTACTCTACCAATATGTTATTTTAGTGGGAACAGGGCTGCAATGACACAATTCACAGTGCTATGGAACCCTTAGAGGGGGCCACTAAAAAGTTGGCCAGTATACAGGGCCGGTGGTAGGGTGTTTGGCGCCCTTTACTGCAAACTATAAATTTGCGCCAACCCTCCCAATCTATATAAAAGGACAACGCAAGCAAAAAGGGGGCTCAGACTCACAAGGAAGAGGTGTAGCCAGACAATAGTACCCCCAATTCAAATTACACCACACATCTTATTCACATTACACCGCACATAGTGCCCATGATTCACATTATACCATATAGTAGTGTCTCTTCTTCAAGTTACGACACACAGTAGTGCCCTTTATACACAATGCCCACTGTAGTGTCCCTTATACACAATGCCCACAGTAGTAGTGCCCCTTACACAAAATGTCCACAGTAGTAGTGCCCCTTACACACAATTCCCACAGTAATAGTGCCCCTTACACACAATGCCCACAGTAGTAGTGCCTCTTACACACAAGGCCTCATGTCAACTGCACCCGCATTAGAACTTAGAAGGGTGACCCAGGATCCTCTCTGTGAGCATTCACAGTGGCAGTATCAGCCCAGAGCATAAATGATGAGTCCTGAATCCCTCATCTCATTGGACAGTTGCCTACTAGTGTTTAACCCTTGCTGCTTGGAAACAGCATCAACCTGTCATCTCCCTGCAGCAGAGGGCAGCCTGGGCTGTGGATGTTAGAGGAGCGCAGTGTGCCGGGGGCTATGGGATACAGCAGGCAGATAATGGGCAGAGTGCATTTTACTGGGCTGTAGCACTGCCAGTGGGCATATTATCCTCCACTTCCTCCAAACCCCCTGGCTGGCAGTGCAGAGGGGAGGAGCGGAGAGGGGAGGAAGGGGGGAGGACCCAGCCAGGGGGAACAAGAGAAGCTCAAGGCAGGCTCAGCCCGCTGCCTGTCATTCAATTTGACAGCACAGCAGGTCAGGTGCAGTACAACGGGGAGGGGTGGCCAGGAGGGGCAACAGCAAGGGGTGGTATTATATGAAGAGCTGCTCAGGCTCAACCACTCTTCTCTGCAGCAGGCTGCTGCTGCCTGTCATACAGTTTGACAGGCGCAGTGGCAGCTGGCAGCAGCAACAACGTACTCAGCAGCAGCTGCAGGGAGAGCGCCTCTCAAGCCTGGCGCCTCCCTATAGTTCAGGCTATGTTGCGCTGGCCCTGCAAGTACTGTATGCTTAGTCTTAACTAATAGAAAATTGATTGGCTTTGTTATGTCAGTGCATAGACGGTCACATACTGCAGCCAATCTGCCAGGGGTAAGTACTACACATTTATAATATAAGTATGATTGTCTCTATTATTTAAAACACTGATATTATAATGACAATGTACAGTACACTAATGCATGCCATTACACTACAATAAATAATGTGGCCCCACGGAATAAAATGTACTGTAATATTATAATTGCTGCATTGTAATTACTTATAAATACAGTACAACCTGCAGTCCACAAAATATGCCCTTCATAGGCTGGCAATAGGGACAATCGGTTGCTGTGTCATACCATCTAAGTCCAAAATGTAAGTACTGCTAGTTGTTCCTCCACATTCTAAAATGAAAAAAATGTCACCTTTGTATACAACATTATTATACAGTATACAGAGATCGCAATACAGAGAGTGATTGTGCACTCTAGGAGCAGCACTACAGTGACATCAACAATGTGTCATTTAGCGCATCAAATATACAAATATGATAAAACAATATTTTTGATGTCACTCGTATGAGTATTCACATATAATATAGTTTTACACCAACAAATATTGGGGAAAGAAGGGAAGAAAAAATAATAAATACAAATTACTAATTGACAATGGTAATGTCATAAAACTACCTGGTATACACACTGTGCTCCCTTCTCTTACAACCACACTCTATTTCAAAAATGTATGTGGTTACTTACATAGTAGACATAGATACTATACAGAAAGAGAGAAATATATCATAGTGTGATACTGTATAGTACATCTACCATGAAACTATTATAATAATGCGCGCACCCTATGTAAGGGTGATAACAGCCTTAAATATGTCTTTACAGCTTTAATCCTTAGACAACACCTTAGGAATTATCCATCCTGGGGTAGACAAGCTAAATTTATTCACATGTAGTAGAAATGCTCCCACAACATAGCAAAACACAGCTTTTACCGGACTAGAGGGGTATTCAATATGGGAGCGATAACATCGTTTTTGCGTTAATATCGCACTTTTGACGTCATTATCGCAGGTTTGACTTTTACACCGTATTCAATTTCAAAGACTTATCGCAGTTTTGAAAAGTCTTTGAAAAAAAATGGGGATAACTTTTCACCATTGAATAGGTGTCGAAAAAAAGTGCAGAATTGGGGTTTAGGGGTGAAGGCTTAAAAAAAATAGCCTGCACCCCTGGGAATGACATTTAAAAAAGAAGTGTGTCAAAAAAAGTTTTAAAAAAAAATAGGGACACCCCAAAAAATGTATTTAAAAATTGGGGTGAAAAATAAAATGGGAAAAAATTGTTAAACAATAGGGAAATAGGTTCAGGGCTATTCTGCAAGTATGCGGCAGGTGTTTTGAAGAATAGAATTATAGCAGCAGGTGCACAAATGCAGAATTTTTAAAAACTTACTTTAGGGACATTAAAATATGCTAGTACCCATTTTCATGTACCCCAAATTTGATGGGACCACTTAAAAAAACGAAAAAAATAAGTGCTCTTCTGCATCACTTCTTCAATGTCGGGAAAAAAACACCTGCTGCGGCTATTTAAATCCCCGACTTTCAATTAAAGGATAAAACGGGGGTACCCATAGTGATCCCCCATGTTTTTACAACTTTAGGGGGGTCTTACAATTTTTTTAAGGAAAAATTTGTAACTTTACGCAAATCCAACTTCGGAGTTTCCTGTTTTCGTTAATTTTATATTGAATACGGGTATAAGCGGGAGCGTGCCCGATACTTTAACGCAGGTAAAAACTCCGATATGAAACGTTAACTTCGACAGTGAAGTTAACGTTTCATATTGAATACCCCTCTAAGGGTGGTATTAAATTGTTTTGCGGTCCGGATCTCCCGTCTAAAGTGACGAGAGATCGTGGGGATGCTATTCAATTGTTACTGCTTTTTGCGCTGATCACACCCAATGCACAAAAAACAGCAACAATTGAATAACGCCCCACAATCTCCCAGCACTTTAGACGGGAGATCGAGCGCGCTATAACAATTGAATACCGTCCTAAGGATTAAACATAGCAGTCCTTAGAGTTCTGGATCCTCCCGAAGTGCCAGCTGCTTACAGAGTGCTCCACAAAGCCTTGTCCAGATAAGAGATTTCCTATCGAGTCCACCAACGCGTTTCAGCTTAAACAGTCTTTAGGTAAGTGCATTTCACGTATTCTACTAGCCAGTTACCCTCTTGTAGTTTATTCTGTTGTCTTGTTTGGTTACATTTCTTTTACACATGGCGCAAACATTAAAGCACATTTCTTTAATCACTCATTAATCATGATCATCACCTCAGCAAAGTCTGTATGCACCAGAACAATCTTTGTAGCCTTGCTTATCAACAAAACTATAGCATTAAAAGCAACATAGCTTGCCTACATTAGTTTTACTTAACTGTGTCTAAATAATAATTAAGCTGCCTAGACTTTTGAGATTTACATGCAGCAACTGTAGGTTTGCATCATTGCATCACACTTAGAAGGACATAAAAGACATGCCAGGCTGGCAGTGCAGTTCAGTCACTGTGGGGTCTGTTCATATAGAACATGAAGTGGCTACTAAAAAGTATCGCTATATATCGCATCACATCGATGCGATATATAGTGAAGTTTAGTAGCCATTCATGTACACTTACCTGTCTGACGTCTTTGGGCGCTGTCCAGCCCCTCCTCTATCCCTGTAGCGCACTAGCACAGTGAGAAGACAGACCTGCTCCTCACTGCGCATGCCCCGGCGTCTTAGAGCAGCAGGTCACGTCAGACCTGCTGCTATGGATGCTGGGAACATGGGGAGGAGCCACCGCCGGGTGCCGGGCAGACAGCAGGGAAGTATGGTGAATCTGTACCGCAAGAGGGGACGGAAAGCTGAGCTTTCCATTTCTTCATGAATTGCACTCACCATACAATATGGTGGTGCGATACAGGCATGGAGCAGGAGTACCGCTGGAGAAGTAATACACTTCTCCACGGTAAACTAGCTCCATGAATAGCACGAAGCAGAGAAGAGCCCTGATTACAGCTAAACAGTGCTCTTCTCTGCTTCATGAATAGATCCCTGTATATGCTGTACTAGTGTTGAAGCAGTTATTCATCAGAAAATGTTTGAGGAAAAACAGATTGATACATTATTGCATTTGATTTTCTTTGTCCCTCTAACAATAGGCAGTCTGTTGACCCTGAAATCTAAGTGTAACATTGGGATTGACCACAAAAAGGACATCTGTTACAAGTGTTTCTTATTTATTTTTGTTCGGCATATAGTTACGTCACCACCAAAATATTTTTTATGGCTTATTAAATTAGTCTTTCAATTTTTAGGACATAGTTTCCTCTGGATACTAGTTTTCAGTATCCTCTCAATAAGCCTGAGGCATGATTTGTCCTTGTTTCCCTATAACCCTATTTCACAATGACCATGGAAATTAATTTACTCATGTATCATGCTGTTGATCCTGTAGTTTAAACAGTTATGGGTCCTGTTTGCAGACTTTTCATATAAAGGTAACATGTTCAACTATAGTCTAAACTCTTGCAACATTTGTACTGGATGAAATGATACATATTAATGAAATGAATTAGAGTAAAGCTTCCCACACACATAACGATATGTTACCCGATCTGGCCGACTGTAAAGTCTGGATGCATGAGAGATCGTATGAGGATTGGACATCAAAATCATATGCAAATCTTGTGCAGATCGTGTGCAGAGCTGCCGGGGAGAGTTTCAAGGGAAATCATACACATCAGCTGATCGTGAGCACATCGCTATGTCTGTGTGCACCTTAACATATGTATGCCTCCCCTCTGGGTGATTTCTAAGTAAGAGATCCAAGTGGGCCATTTAGCATGGCAGTGCGGTTCATGTCATCGCTGTCCAATGATGTGCATCACGGCATCAGGCATTGGGGCTTAATGACGTTATTTACTGTGAATCTTGTAATCAAGCTCCAGTGCCATCTACTTATTTGGGTCAGTAGTCATTGTACATTGTAATATTTTCCAGGTTAACAGAGCAATTAACATTTGCAGTGCTTTTGTTGTGGAAGTGGAAGGAAACCAGTTAACACTGAACACTTAAGGACACCAATATTGCAATTTTGAATGGAGTACTCCAACTCACAGTGTCAGAACTCAATTATAACAGGTGGGCTCGGGGGCTGTGACGTGTAGCTACTACACAGGGGCCTTGGCTATGTACCCTTGTGAACGTAAAGCTTGTTGTGCACACTTGGGGCATGGAAGTGGTTGTGGCTATGCTGGTCCTGCACTCCTGGGCCCCTATAGAGGCCTGGGTAATCTGTACCTGCCCCACCCCCTCCTCCCCCATCACCGCCAACAAGTGAACAGTTACAATAGCAAGATGTAAAATTTTGTAAAGATAATATCTGAAATAGTAAAAAAAAAAAATTTAAACTCAGGTTTGCATACATATATATATGTCTAACAAACATATAAGGGTATGGCAATGTAGTGGTTTTTGGAAAAGTCCCCTTCAAAGCATCATGAAACTACATTTACTGCACATGGTACAGGAAGGACTGAAAATGGTCTAAACCAGTGGTTCTCAACCTCAAACCTGGAAGTTTTCCCAACAGGTCATGTTTTGAGGATTTCTGTCTGTGGAAACAGATGGGATAATTATTGACAGAGTCAAATAGATTAACTCACCTGTGCATGATTAAAGAAATCTACAAAACATGACTTGGTGGTACTTGAGGATTGGAGTTGAAAACCACTAGTCTAAACAGTAAAAAGGCTGCTTCAGAGTCTTCCTAGTACTTAAGGACCAGACTTTGGGCCTGATTCAGAGCTGAACGCTCTGAACCAGAGCGCTCGCTCTGAATCAGGGCCCTCCTATCTTTTTTTGGAGCGTCCTCATGGACGCTCGCATAGCTGTGGGTTACCACCCACAGCTATAGCGAGCGTCCATGATGATGGTCGCGATGGTCTTGACCATCACGACCATCGGGCTTGCGACGGAGACCCTGTAGTAGGGTCTCGCTGCCGCAAGCCCTGGAGTGATTTTGGCTCTACCAGAGCCAAAATCACTCCCACTGACATCACTAGTGATGTCAGTGGGGCAGGCTTGAGACGGTAGGCGTTCCCATGGGAACTCCTCCATCTGGCAGGCACGCCTCCGGCACGCCCACCAAAGGGGGCGTGCTGTCAATCAACATCGACAGCACGCCCCCTTTGGTGCGAGACCCGGAGCGATGGTGAGCCCATCTCTCGCCGAGTCTCGCGCATGCACACGACGGAGCTCCCTCCATCGTGCGCATGCGCAGTGGGGAGCATCGACCCGCTTGCGAGCGTCCTGCCGCTCGCGAGCGGGTCTGAATGACCCCCTTTATTTATTTTGACTTTTCAGAAATCACTGCAGAACAGAGGCGGACGGATATACTATAGCAGCTGCTAACATATTAGCAGCTGTGATAGCTGTAATATGGTAATGTAGCAGGAGCTGTTACGCCTTCTGCATGCATTACTGATCCGAGCTGTGTCCACGGACACAGCATTGGATCATCTGCAATCTCTTCGGCTGGCTGAGTGACCATGGGGTCACACAAGCCGGCCACCATAGATGAGTAAAAGAGGTCTGGAAATCTCCATCACTCGACGGAGATCCTGGCCTCTCCACTCCCCCCCAATGGCAGCAACACTCTCCCATTTTGAGAAACAGAGGCCATTGCTGCCCCCTCCTCGTCCAGGAACAGCAGCACACAGTCAATCACTGACAGTCGGCTACCGCACTTAGGGCCTGATTCAGAGCTGCTCGCTCTGAATCAGGGCCGGGCTTTTCTATTTTTGGAGCGGCCTCTTGGCCGCTCGCATACCTGTGGTTGACCACCCACAGCTATAGCGAGCTGCCATGATGATGGTCGCGATGGTTAAGACCATCGCGACCATCGGGCTTGTGACGAGACCCTTATGGTAGGGTCTCGTTCATCGCAAGCCCCAGAGAGCTTTCGGCTCAAACAGAGCCGGAAGCTCTCCACTGACATCACTTGTGATGTCAGTGGGGCCGCCCCCAAACAGCAGGCGTTCTCATGGGAATGCCTCCATTTGGGCAGCCACCCCTCCGGCCCACCCACCAAAGGGGGCGAGCTGTCACTCAACATCAACAGATCGCCCCCTTTGGTGCGAGACCCGGAGCGACGGATTGGCTATCGCTAGCTGGGTCTCGCGCATGCGCACGACGGAGCAGGCTCCGTCTTGCACATGCGCTGTGGGCCACCATTGACCTGGTTGCGAGCGCTCAGCGCTCGCGACCGGGGCTGAATCAAGCCCTTAATCCTGGTCAAACTACAACACCATGCCAAAATTTGTGGAGCTAGGTACAAAACTCTGGCCGCGCATAAAGGACAAACAGACAGACACACACACACACTTTCTCACTTATCATATAGATAATCATTCTGTCCATATTTTCTGCTGCTGGTTATTAGAATGAACATTACTCACAGTTCACAAAGACCAAACCACAGTAATGCTGATTACATACTATCCGTTCGTACAGCAGCAAAACAAATATATCGTTAAGTGTGTCAGCTCGTGTGCACACAGTGGGCCTGATTCAGAGCCGCTCGTAAGCGGCCGCTCGTTCGCTCCGAGCGATGTTCGCACAACTGCGCATGCGTATGGGTCGTAATGCGCATGCGCCAACCAGTAATTGCGGTCGGAAATCGAGAGCTCGCAAAATAGCGAGTGCCTGCTAATTGCCTGCTAATTTGAGTGACAGGATGAGGCGTTTGTGGGTGGTAACAGGGGAAGGTGCTTGAAAACAGGGAGTGGAGATCCGAACGCAGGCATGCCAAACGGTCAAAACGGGCGTTTTAAGGGTGTGCATAATTAACAAAGCAACGTAATCGACCACGTCACTTGGTTGTTTCTTAGCCTGAACTGTTCGCATGATTGCGGTAGGAAAATCCAACCACAAGCACTGTGAGCAGTTCAGACGCCTTTCGATGTACTCGATTAATCAAATAAATAGCGGAGATGACGTAGGATGCGAGCGGCCAGGGGGTGTCTTTACAAAATAGCGTGCGCATGTTTCGTTCGCTCGCTCAGACATAGAGGTGTCAACAGACCGCAAAGAGCGAGCGCTCAATTTAAATAGCCGGCCCCTTTTTCTGAACGAGCGAGCGCAAATAGCGTCCGGCTCTGAATCAGGCCCAGTATATTTGTGAATGACGTCATTCACAGATATATCCTGTTGGCTATGCAGCAGATCTGATATATCTTGCAGATATATTGTGCGCATCTGTCTGTGTGTACAGGCGACCCACCGACTGACCCATACATTGGCCGCAACTGACATCACAACTGGAGGAGGGTAAATTTAAATGAGCATATATATCATGCAGCCAATTGTTAAGTGTAGATGCTTATCAAAATTGGCCGCTCAGTCTGTTGGTCAGGCGCTCAGTGTGGCCTTCGAATTGGTGTATACCAGCATAAATTACTGAGTTTGTGATATGTTGTAAAGTACAGTAGCCTAGATAATGGTCCATAGAGCATGCCTCAGAGAGGAACATGTCTGTAACTGAGCACAATGTTGCTAGGAGTCACAGCCCACCAGTCACTGGTCCCAGAACCCGGGGTATGGTGGTGTGCACAGTGCTGCACAGTACTATGGTGTGCCCAGTCTTGCACAGTACTATGGAGTGCCCAGTATGTGTGCCCAGTGCTACACAGTACTATGGTGTGCCCAGTGTTGAATCTGCCAGTGTGCCTCTTTACTCCTCATGGGTTGCTTAAAGCTGGTGTGAGCAGATACTGCTGGTAGCTGGGTCCAACATCCACTGTGTGCAGCAGGTGCTAAGAGTGGACCCAGCAGGATGAAACATTCCTCTCACTTTACATTCATAAGGTAGCAGCAGTCAGTCTGAGGAAGGCATGGGCAGTAGGAGGCCTGACAAACTCGCCTGATAAGCCCCACCTCTTTTCCACGCTCCAGCCCCTTGGGTACCTGGGAAAGGAAACCTGGCTCCCCATTGGTCAATGACAGGTATCTTTTTATAGCCTGATATGGGGGCAGCCATATTTTGTTTGCACCTGTTATAACACAGAGTGGCCTCCCACAGTCAAGAAGTCCTGAATAATTAATATCATGTAAGAAGGGTGCGGCGCCTGCTGCCATGCAGGTGTACTCCCGTATCTTACCTCGTGTCGCACCCTCTAAAGTGCAGGCCGTATGTTGAACAGACGGTCCTGGAACTCCAAGCTGGACATGGACATGATGACCTAGGAGGAAGGAGATGATGTGGGAACCATCCTTCCTCAAATCGACTAACACGCCCTACCGGACCGAGGAATAGATTTTGGTTTTAAGTGAAGATAATCACTGGCACTTTTGGCCTCAGATCCTGAGTTTTCACCTATAGGTACTCGCGCACCAGGTGAAGACTCGACCTTGCACTGGGATGCAAGGACCACTGTCCACCCAGAAGGAAGAAAGACCGAAAGGAACAAACAGACAGTGAGAGACAGTACACACAGATATTTCTCACCATGTCCACTCTTGCTCTTCATCCGGTCACTCGCCTACAGGTCCCTGTAAGGAGATACACACCATAGCCATGCAGGGCCTACACCTGTGTCACGCTACTACACATACTATGACAATATCACCCTTAACCTACAGAGTGTGTAGTGCTGCATGTATAACAATAAACAACTAAACATTTGCCCTGCACGGAACAACCATCACAGACGGTTATCACACAAGAGTAAAACCACAGTCCTGTCCCTTAAAAAGCTTGCTACCTGCCTATCAAGAGATGGCCAGCATCTCTTCTTGGTGACTGGAAAACTACCATATGGTGGGAGCCTGACAGCTCTCCACGGGGTATTTCAAGGTTGAGTGCCATACAGCAACTCACACCTCTCTTGTAGATTTACACAGGGGGCTACCTACTTGTTATACCAGTGGTCTGGGCCTACTGCCCAGAACCACTCTCAATGAGCTCGCGGCTCAGGCTTTGTGCCTGCCTACTGCGGGTCACAGGAGGGACTTGGGCCTACTGCCCAGAGTCCCCTTTTCATGTTGATGGCTCAGACCTATGGGCCTGCCTAATTATGGGGATTAATGAATTGGGCCTAGTGCCCTCCTCTATGTGTACAGGCCTAAGACCTGGTTGATGGCCATGGGCCTAGTGCACGTCTACTTAATCCACTAGTGACCTGGCCTCAGTACCCAGGTCACTCACACCTAATAGGGTCAATTAATCTCTATAGGGCCTAATGCCCGCTACTGCAATCGGGCCTTGTGCCCGCCTATTTGCCCAAAGGCCTAATGCCTGAATGTGCCCCACGGGTCTGGTGCCTGACAACCCTGGGGGTCTCTGGAGGGGTTAATACTGGTGGCCCAAGGCCGCTTACCGGTACGTTGGGAGAGGCTGCAGTGGGGAGCTTCGTTAGCTCTTTTGCTTCCCACCACTTCAGCACTTCTCCGGTCTTCAGCATTCTTCTGCCGCTGGCCCATCCTGGCCAGCGGCGCTGCCTCTTCTTCTCTGCATCCAGCCGGCACCTCCTGTCTTCTTTCTTGACAGCAGCATCTTCTGGCCTCTTCCACGGCTGCCGAAACTCTTGACTCTTCTTCGGGAGGTCTTGTCTCCTCCCTCTCCGCTGCTGGACTGAAGTTTCCTGCTCAGTGGCGTCTAATACAAGATGCTGCGAGTGGGTGGGGATTTGATGTTGCGAGCATCCTCCTATTGTCTGCTGGACTGGGAGCCATGTTTGACTCACAGCAGAGCCAAACACCCACCGCCGCTTCTTGACTTCCGGATGGCGAGCTCCGCTTAGCGTGTGCCCAGAGCCAAGCTTCTCCTGGTGCCGCTTTAACCCTTTACCAGGTACCCACTTCATCTGCTCACTAGGGAGCAAACACACTATCCCAGTGCCGGCCAAGGATGTGTCCCGCAGGGGACACATCCCCTCTGCCTGCCCCTGCAGCTGTCCCGATGCTGGGATCAGACACTTCCCCCCCACACTTTTTCCTTTGTAGTCCTTACAAAGTCTTCCATCTCCATTGTCCTCAGGTCAGATTATTTTTTGATCTCGCCAGCGAAGTTGTGTTCTAGGGCCAAGCCAGGACCGGCTATGACTCCACATTCCTTCTTCACTGGCTCTGGGCTCTCCATCTTTGTACCTCCTGACTTCAGTCTGCGGATCTTCTGTGGGAGTGGCAACTTGGTAGGGCCACTCACGATTTGGCCACCAGGGGGAATTTCCATCTGAGGGTGCCACAGCTACCCACTCTTCTTCCAACTCTTCTGGGGCGTCTTCATGGCACTAACCACTACCCAACAGTGGATTTCTCCGGGGCATTCTCTCCCTCCCGGGTATCTGTAGACACTATCATCATGTCCTCGTGAGGCATCAATGGTCCTGTATCCTCGGGAACCAGTCCTCCCATGGCATCACAATCATCTCCTTCCCCGTCCGTACAGACCATCATTCCTGGCAGGTCATCACTCTCCAGGACTTCCTCCTCTGCTTCACAGAGGACAATTGCCTGCGAGCACAGCTCCAGAAGATCCTGCCATTCACACTCTTGGGCACTCACTTCGCCCAGATCTTCATCCACCTTCTCTTGATGGGCTGGACTGTCTTCAATAATAGCCAATGTCTCCCATGAGTCTGGAATTTTCTCCACAGACTCCTGTACCAGGTTATGATCTCTGTCCTCAGCGTACTCCATCTCTTCCGCTGGCATCTCCGGGTATCCAGGATTCTTCTGTTCCACCTTATACCCAGGTCATGGACTCTTCCAGCATGGGAAGATTGTGGACTTCTTTGCCACTGGGTCTTCGTGCTCTTTCTTATAGCACGACATCTTCACCTCCCTGGAACTCCTGTACTCTCGTATCTTACCTCGCTTCAGACCCTCTCTCCTTCAGGCCGTTTGTTGAACAGACAGTCCTGGAACTCCAAGCTGGACATGGACCCGATGACCTAGGAGGAAGGAGATGATGTGAGAACCATCCTTCCTCAAGTCGACCGACGCCTTACCGGACTGAGGAATAGATTTTGGTTTTAAGTGAAGATCATTACTGCCACTTTTTGCCTTAGATCCTGAGGTTTCACCTTTAGGTACTTGCGCACCAGGTGAAGACTCGACCTTGCACTGGAATGCAAGGACCACTGTCCGCCCAGAAGGAAGAAAGACAGAAAGGAACAAACAGACAGTGAGAGGCAGTACACACAGATATTTCTCACCATGTCCATTCTTGCTCTTCATCTGCTCACTCACCTACAGGTCCAGGGGCGTTTCTAGAGAGGAGGGGGCTCCCTGTGCAGTCTCTGACACGGGCCCCCTCCTCTCCGCCCGGCGGCTGGTAGCACACTTAGCTGTGTGTGCCCAGAGTCTATAATGTGTGCCCAGAGTCTATAATGTATGCACAGGTCACCGGGAAAATGGCCACGGCAGCCATTTTCCCTGTACTGCTCATGCGCAAACAATGGGAAAATGGCCGCCGCAGGCATTTTCCAGTTGTTTTACAGCGCCGGACCCCAGCGCCGACGTGGGACTCCGGAGAGGTAAGTAATATTATGGGTGCAGGGTGTGCGGTGCGGGGCATGTTGATGGCTCAGGCCTTTGGGCCTGCCTAATGGTGGGGCTCAGGTACTGGCCTGGGCCTAATGCCCAGGCCACTTTATACAGGGCTCAGGCCTATGGGCCTGCCTAATTGTGGGGCTTAATGAATTGGGCCTAGTGCCCTCCTGTATGCGTCCTGTATTACGCGGTGAGCTGCAATTGGCTCATCGCGTCTGCCTCCTATTGGATGCTGGACCGCGAGCCGTTTTTGGCTTGCGGCCAGATCCCAACAACCGCCGCCGCTTCTTGGCTGCCGGGTGGCGAGCTCCGCTTAGCTTGCGCCCGGATCCAAGCTTCTCCCACCGCCGCTTTACCGCCGCCCTTCACCAGGTACCCGCCGCGTCTGCTTACCCGGCCCTGGGAACAAACACACTGTCCCAGCGCCAGCCAAGGATGTGTCCCGCAGGGGACACATCCCCTCTGCCTGCCCCTGCAGCTGTGCCGATACTGGGATCAGACACTTTCCACATTCGTACTGACATGGTGGGCAGATGGCACCCTGGCTTCTGACCCAGCCCACCCCTGCTAATGGGGGCTGTAGCTGCTCTCAGAATCGTCTGCTGCAGTCCCTCTTCATATGTACAGTATGGGTGATACATAATATTTCCAGGAATTCTCCGAAAACAGGTGTACACCACAAATATTGAATGATAAATAGGCCCCTATGTGGTAAGAAATAAATGTTTTGGGCCACATTCTCTACTTCAATGTATTAATTGTGAATGTTACAAAGTGACCTTATACTGTATATATAAACTCTTACTGTTTTAGCTACACTAGAGTATTGCATAAGCTAGCCGTAACTTCCACAGTATTTCCAAAAAATTTGAATTGGGAGGAAACATAATTGTTTCTCATATTCAAGACACACTATTTCTAATGAGATAAACAGAAGTGTTTTCATCTTGTGTGTTCCTGTCATTACACAACTGTGTATTGTGTTTAATGTATGAAAGCAAGCTATCCTACTAGAGCTGCAGCATGTTTTTTATTACAGTTATTTAATTAAATACATAGAACAGTGTCAAATTAGTTATGTACATTATTATTCAGCATCTAAAATATATGTTTTCTGTAAATGTGAGAGCCCAATTATGCATTTTGGATAAGGTTCTATTAGCTATAAACAATAGGAGAGTGTTTGGGCTTGGAATACAGTGCTTATTGTTTTTGGCTGAGCTCGGGCAGTCAGTTTAGGTTCAGACACTGAAAGCAATTCAACAAAAGTTTAATAATTAGTCCAACAGATACTGTAAGTGCCTGAGAGGAGAAAGCACAGTTCATCCTATTCCCATGGCTTGTCACACTACAACTCAATGAGGTGCCAGAACGGTTTCATGGCAGCTTGTGAGGTAGAATATACTATGTAAACAACACTAGTTATAGGAATGTTTAGCATACCTTATAAAAGAAGGCTTTTGTGGGATCATGTAGACTTGGGAATCCCAATGATACAAACCAGGTAATTTAACTGAGGTTGCTCCATGTAGGTCTACAAAGCCTAAACAGAGTTAAAATATCAAAAAGATCCCAGTGTGGATGAGAACAATAAGGCAGATTACCCAGTGGCATAGGGGCCTATTCATCATCACTCATTCATGCATCATCATCTCCTGCTTACCTTCCTCTAGCGGAATGGCCCGCTGTCCCCATACACTAGTATGGGGACAGAATTCATCAAGCTCCAAAAATATAATATTTTCGGAGATTGAGTGCGGGAGCATTCGCCATCTTTAGATGGCGTTTGCTCCCGCTCTGGGTTCACAACCCACTCCTTCCCTTTTGGATCCGTCCGTCCCTGTCCAGCTCCTTGCGCCAGACGTCGGGGCTCTTGTGCACATGCGTGACCATTAGTCTATGGCTTCATATTTGCCTACATACTCTATCATCAAGGCACTGCCCTTGTCACATACAGTACACCCCTGTCCACACACAAGGGGAGATGTACTGTATCAAACTTTGAAAGAGATAAAGTGGAGAAGTTGTCCATAGCAACCAATCAGCTTCTAACTGTCTTTTATCTAGCAATATAAAAACAACAAGAAGCTGATTGGTTGCTATGGGCAACTGCTACACTTTATCTCTCTGAAAGGTTGGATACTTCTCCCCCACAGTCACATGAGTTGCCTAAGTTACTGGGCAGGATGCAGGAAGGGGAGAAATGCAGTCAAACTCCCATTTCTGCATTTCTCATATTTCTCCCACGCAATTGGTCAATTAATTCACACTGTGCATCGCACGTATGCATCGCAGTACGCCTGCACGAGTTAGGTGCTCCTCTAGGAATTGCGAACGCAGTGACTACGCAGACCCATGGCAAAGTGATTGCCAGGAAGTGCCGTTTCTGGGTGGTGACGGGGGGTGGTCAGGCGAACACAGGCGTGCCAGTGCATTTCAATGCCATTGCATGGGTGTACATAAACTATCCACTGCAATACCATACGCAGACAGAGGGCCTCATAGCGTGCGCTGAAATAAGCAATTACCGAGTGAAGTCTGACCTGCCTTAACTGTGTGTATGGGTCTGATGTTACTCGATGTTACCGATTTTTTTCGCTATGTTGTCAAGGTATACTGATGTGAATAAGGGGAAGAGGGCATTTTTATGTTAGGCTGCGAGCGCAATGCGAATGCAACCATTTACATACCACCACTGATATTAGCAATGCAGTTGCATGCGTATAAGCAGAATAGAAATCTATGCTGACTCATGCCCTGTATCCTGACATTCTTACCTTAAAATAAAGATTTCCCCTTCTGTTCACCTGCTCAGGGAGGTGCGCACAAAAAATAAAAATGTTCTCAGAAAAAGCATAGCGGGTTTGGAATTCGATTGCAAATGTTAATTGTGATGCGAGTTTGCCGGGAGAACAACTCACAGAATCCAACTCACACCTAATTGGATTGACATCTATAATTGATAACTGAAGCTAATGCACCAGGTTGTTGCTAGCAGAAAATATCAGGGACATTTACTGCACATTGCTGCGAAAATGTGCACATCTGTATTAGAACCCCTGAGCCTGCTTTCCACTTACTCTAGTTATATGCTTGAATGTGATTACATTTGCCCAGATGACTTTCCCCTGCACACAGAACAAAGGAGATACACTCTGGAAAATCATTGCATACTTTTCAATCGGAATTCAACTCCCATTAACTTGAGCTCTCACTAATTTCTTTCCATGCACTGCTCATTTGACTCTCATTAAAATATTAATTAAGGTCTTAATTGGATTGTCTTAATTTCAATGGGTTGTCTTAATATCAAGTGTCAGGTTTGCGGAACCAGTGTTATTAATTTTTTTTAATTTCTTTGAGCCATTTACAGTAGCTGGCCCAGTATATATTGTGAAGCTAGTAAGTCCAAATCTCACCTAATTAAAAATAGTGGCCTAACAATAACTTTTCAACATTAAAAACATGACCATTTGCACAGTGCTAAAGCCTTGTGTCATCATTCAATGCAGAGAATGTCTTAAAATTTCCATAATTCCTACCACTTTGCTATGCTCTGGGTACCACTGCAACAAGATCATTCCACTTTTACCAAAAAGTGCTTTATTGCCATATAAAAGCTGGAAAACGGCACAGAAGCATTTGCATGATGAAGCCATTCAGTTGATTTCCGAAAAAGCTGCATCAAAAAACCCAAATGGTATAATAGCCTAAAGCTGGGTACAAATTAGACGATTTTTTAAATGATTTGTCGTTTTCCAACGGATCAGAATAACAAATTGGTCAAATCGCCCCAAGTGTACGCAGTATGTGCGCTGCCACCTCGTCGTCTGTCGCATCTTCAGATCTGCCGTACATGCTGCTCAATCTGAAGGTATGACTGACAATCCCATGCATTAGGATAAGGTGGGGGAACAACATATTGTGCAGCCATTCACCAAATTGTGCGGTGTGTACGAACCGCACAATACATTATGTCGTCTGTCGCTCATGCCGTCAGCTGAGTACTGTGTACCCAATTTAAGATTATAGATGTAATCGAAGGCGATTTTGTAGGTTCGTATGAAAATTTATAGAGAGTTTCAGCAAGTTTTGACAGGTATAAAAGATAAACTCAGCAGAAAATCGACAAAAATTATCCAGATAATGGCTCTGCCTAGAGAAATTGCGCAAACTACTGTACATGTATTTTGAGCTATCTGTCCGCATTTTTAGCTATTTGTTTGGACCAAACATAATATAGAGCCACATTAAACATATGTATTACTTATCACTAATTAATACCCAATTAAGGGTCCCTAAAAATAATTGAAATATTTATAAGCCACAATAATTAATAAAATAATTTGTTATTGGGGTAATAATGTTTCAATAATAAGATTTTAAATGATGAATACAAAAATATATTTATGTTAATTGGGAACATGTTAATGAAATAATGATAGCAGCACCAATAATACCCATTTTCCACCAAAAACCCGGGTCTGACCTGGGTTTTCGGACATTGTTCCAACACAGGTCAGACCCCGTTTACACTGCACCTTCGATCTGGGTTACTCCCAGGTCAGCCCCATTCACACTGAACCTAAGTCTGCCCTGCTAAACTTGTGAGGTCATAAAAAGTGGGAGGTGACTGCTCCACAACCACCAATCAGCTCATTTTAGGCATGACCCAGGTCGGATAACCTTGGTTGCACCGGGTCCATCCTTTTGTCCAACCCTGGTAGCTACCTGGGTTGGATTCCCGGGTCACTTGACCTGGGTTATTTTTCAGGGACCCTTTTCCACTGAGCTGCCACCTGGGTAGACCCGGCAATAACCCAGGTTATTGCAGCAGTGGAAAATGGGTGTTAAATTACAAACTTGTGGCACTACAAGAGAAAGCATGGATGCACTTATATCATTAATAAATATAGATCGCCTACATTAACATAAAAAATATTATTGTCTTCAGAATTTTAAAATGTGCTTATTTAGAATATAATTGCCACTATAATAAATTAATGAATTATTGCCAGTCAAGATATATATAATTTTCAGGGACCCTTAATTGAGTTTTAAGTAGTGGGAAAGTTATGTATATATATTTAGTGTGGCTCTTTGTTATTCTCTGCCCATACAGAGGGCACTAAATGCTTGCAGTTTGAGTAATCTTGCCATACAGAGGCTTCTGTTTTATCGTGTATGTTTTTATGTCGATTTTCTGGGAATTTCCAAGTCACAAGCTATTACATCTGATGACTTGTTTGTTGGAATGGCGACTGTAACCAGTACAGAGTAATTCTGACGGAGTTCTGGAGAGCTCGCCCATAGGCACATTCTATTACATATGGTGACTTGAAACTTACTGGAAATTTGATGTAAAATTGACAGTTTTTAAAAACTGGAGGCTACTTCATTTCCTCCAAGGCATTCACTCATGTACAATGTAATAGCAATGTTAATTCCCTTTTCTGGTTCTGGATTGTAGTCTCTAAAAAACTATGAGTAAAAATAGGTTCACAGTCAGCTATACAGCAATTAATTATGTTGGAGGCATAGGTGGAGGAAATGGCAAAGCTGGGGTGCCTACCACAAATACATATAATAAATATACATTTTCAGAACCTGGTATAAAATGACACATTTGAAGGACTCTACATAAAAATAATTACTCCACGCAGTTGATACTTTGAGTTTTTGTGATTGCATTCACTGTGGGCAACAGTCACTTGTGTGTGTTAATAGAAATTAGAATGTACAGTAGCAGTGCCTTTCATGTATTTGTTGCACCATAGGTACAGGCAGTCCCCAGTACTGTGTAAGATGTAAATGTAGCACAGTGAGTATGCGCCTGTGGCATCAACTCTATGGGAAAAATGTAATATACTGCGACTTATAGGCATCGGTGAGATCTTGGCGAGTCTACCCGATTTTTTAAAGTGGCATTCATTTAAGAGGCAAAACCAACCTGCTTTTGCCTTTTAAATGATTGCCACTGTAAAAAAACATTGGACAGGCTCACTGATGCCTGCAAGTCGCAGTCTGTTACTTTTCACCCTATGCCCTATTTGATGAGGTGGAAGTATAGTGCCTCTCCTGAAAATAACTGAGCTTCATTGACAAGGAAAGCAACATTTTCTATTCAGGTTGGTATTAATAAAGTCTAAATGACATAAAGGGAGTACATGTGGGGAATTTTGGGATTAGTGTGAGTATTTTATGTCAAGCGGGGGAGGGGGTGGATCTGAGTGGCATCTGGAGGTATAATAAGCATTTTGTTATAATTGGAATATCTGTTCTACCATCAATGATCAATCTTTACTCATTGGACTGGCACCGACAATGTTCTTCAACATCGGGCCACACTATCAATAAGATGGCATCAGTGGAGCGGCATTGATGGAAAAATAAACACTTGTCATCAACCATGGACCATTGATAGTTGCAAAATAATCAATGGTCAGTGACCATCCCTAAATTAAAGTCATAGGGTGTGTGCAGGAATTTTTAAGCAATTGGGTAGATTAAGTGGCATGTGGAAGGTCTGAGGTGCATGTGGGGAAATTTTAGGATGATTTATGTGGCAGCACAGGGGTCCCTTTTGATAGTTATAGGACGGAACTTGTGGCTCTTAAAATGTATCAGGTTGTTCTACAGTGGCATAAGTACTATAATGTGTGTATTCTAGTACAGTGTGTAGGGGCAAGGGTTAAGTTTACAATTATCTTGCCTTGGTGAGTGTGCCACTTGTGCTCAGTGTAGACAGTTTGCATCACTTTCTCACTATTACTGTATAACAACAGCAATTTATATGTATCTTCTCTTGCGTGCGTATGTGAACTGAATGCAGTAAAGGTCACTTGCAGAAAATAGAGATTTACTATATATTTACTAAGATGATCTAGTATAATGGTTGCTTACTAACTACAGTATGTGAAGCTAATTCAACAACAGTGAAACAATTATTTACACATGCTCATAAATTCTGTTTCTTTTTATTTTAAACTCAATTGGAGGACATTGGAATGTTCTACATAACCAAAACCAATTTCATCAGTATCCAACTAGTAAAATAGAGACACAGTATTTGTATTGGAGAGTACGGGAGAGAAGTTTTATTAAAAGCCACATAAAGCTAAATAAACAGCATGTGGGAGTGCCAGACAAGTATAACAATGTGATCCAAAGCAGTCTGCTAAAGCCTAAGACCTAATGACCCTTTAGGGCAGTAGAATGACATAGCTAGGCCTACACTGTTTTTACTAATCTATCCCTAGCCAATATGTCATAGCTGATATTGCTGTACTGCAGTTACAGTATAGCAAAACAGATAAAAGATTGACTTGCCTTTTTAAACGTACTCATGTGCATTTTTTATATTTAATTTACATTTCATTCCTCTATTTATTTATTTTGAAGTATATTTTTATTGAATTTTGCACAAGAACCTGTCCAAACCAGCATGTCCAGCAATAGAGATAAACACACGTTTAATAGACATGTGAAACATGGCAACTCAAAAATGTAATCAATAACAGATACTAAAACAAAGAAACCTTACATAGCTGTACAAAAGTATTAATACAAAGAACATGGTTGAGAACACAAGGGAAAGAAGAAGTGAAGGAATGTGGGTGGATAGGAGACCTGTTGCCCACAGTACATTAATATGCTGATTACCCATTAAACAAGATGGGATAGTTTAGCAGTGGAACAGTTGGGGAGGTGCAGGACACCAGGGAACCAAAAAGAGGCTATACCCAATGCTTGTAAGCCCATGGTTGTATAAGTCTTAGAGAACTTAAATTCCAACCACGGACCCCTAACAGCACAACATTGCTCTTGCTTTTCAACCCCTAGAAGGAGGTCATCCATGGCCATATAGAGATCTAACCTATAAAACAATTATTCTTTAAGTATGGTGGGGAAATTGACCTCCAGTGCACGGGAATAACCACTTTAGTTGCACTATTGAGATGTTTTAGTAGCAATTTCCTATCTCCAGCTTTTGATCTGCTGGACAGGATCAAGAACCAGAAAGAGAGATCAGTAGGGGAGTCCCTGCAAATAATTACAGCAGACAGAGTTGATATTTTCTCTCAAAGGGACGTAGAGCTGAATAATGCCACCAGATATAAAGTGGGGAGCCGACTGCATTATTGCATTTCCTGCAAACTCTAGAAACACCAGGGTACATATTTACAAGGGCAAGGGGGCAGCAGTAGCAACTAGAATGAACCTTGAAGTGAGCTTCTATTACAGATAACAACATCATAGAACATACATTTGAAACATCCCTACAGGAAAGACCAAAAAAGAATAACCTGCAAGAATGTTGAAAAAGGGAGAACCCTTTGTGGGGGCACAAATTGTATACAGACAATGGAAATTAGATTAAAACATAACTTTTAATATTACTGTAATAAAAAAGGATTAGTCAAGCTCGTGAGGCCTAATGGTACTACTTCACATATAATACATATCCTTCAGTTCATACATGAAGGAGAATAAATGTGATAGGGACATATAGATAAGCATCACACTTTGTTTGTAAATATTGGTTGATGTAATAAATCCTAAAAGAAAGATACGTAATCTTATAATAGGCTAATAGTAAATGAAATTGCCCAGCTTGGTGAATATTGTCAGGGTAATAAATTCTCAGGCTATGCCTGTTTAATCATTTAATTATTTTTGTATCTTTTTAACATTATTAATTTAATTGTTATAAATATAAATATTATTTTCATATTTTTTTTCACATTACAGGATGTATTTTTGAATATGCATTTCTTACCTACCTTTATACCTGTACTATCTGCAAATTTATTATCCCTTTTCTCCCTAACACTGTGTCTCTTAGTGTTAATCACCTTTTTAAAATGTGCTTTTTCTATTCTGCATACCCTTGTGTTACCTGCATATATCCTCATTGGCTAACAAACATGCCACTCATGCTAATGTGCTGAGCGTTTGGCTCAGCACTGCTGCTTTAAACTGAGCCTCGCCACCAGTAGGTCAGGCTGATATCTGGTGAACAAGCCCTGCAGATTTAGGCTGAAATGTGCGACCAGCTACAGGTCTGTATTCAAGCTGTGCCCCCACAAAGGGTTCTCCCTTTTTTCAACATTCTTGCAGGTTATTCTTTTTTGGCCTTTCCTGTAGGGATGTTTCAAATGTATATGCTAAGATATTGTTGTTTACCTTAGGGAGCACGACCAACAATATTTATCTTTGCTAGGGAATAGCAAAAAGTCCTTACTATATATCTTATTTGATGGTTGGTTCTAAAAATGTATAGAAAAAAATGTATGTATATTCATAAAAATGTATGATCTCCAATTATCACTATATGATGAGCGATTACTCCTGTGCAGGATAACCACTGTTACATTATAAATAACAGAACAGGACAAAGTTGTATTTTTACAAAAACTTTTGAGTCTACTTGGATTTGGAGGTCTCATGCACAGTCCCTGGTGAAAGTAGAAAGTGTCTGAAATGTATGTTCAATCAGTAGTTTGTACCTCCTGGAAAGAAAATGCATCGGTTGTGAGGGGCCAGACACATGTCTTTAAAAGGGTTCTTCTCTGAACTAAATGCTTAAGCTGCTGATAGCACCAAACTTCATAGACGGGCAAAGATCCTGTGGCCTGGAGATCTCCAAAAGAAAGTACACCCACAGCACCCACCAGCTGGTTAAACACATATCACCACCTTCTGTGTCCAAACTCAAAAGGTAGTGTTCGATATACCAGAAGAAAAATCAGGGTTATCAAACAATGTGGTCACAGGCAAGATTATGGAGGAAACTCAAGACTATCTCACTAACTTGTTTCAGCAGGCCCTCGTAGGGCCTATAGAGGGATGGGGGATGATAGGTACCTTGGACTGCCAAGGGAATTTCATGATAGGTGCGGAAAAGAGTATTTTTTAAGTCTGACCCATGCTTGCTATCTCTCGAACTAGGCCAGTTCAGCACCTGATCCAGCATAAGAGCTTCATAATATGTGAGGAAGTTGGAATCCCCTAAATGCTTGTGTCTTAAACAGTATGTCATGTTTGAAACAGGGCGTCCGTCTCACCCACATAAAGTCCCTCACTAGTCTGTGCAAGTCAGTGAAGCACTCTTTAGGGACATGAATAAGGAGTGTTTGTAAACTGTCAGAAAAAAAATGCTAGCTCACCTTAACCAGGAAGAATTCTTTTGACGCTAATCTCTAAATTCAATCCAGAGTTTATGTAGCAGAGGGCGGAAATAATCAACATAAAGTTGGGACAAGTCACTATTTACAACAATACCTAAATATTTAAGACTAGATGGGTGCCAGGAGAATGCAAAATACTGCTTCAGCACATCAACAATATGTCGGGATACAATAAAATTAACAGCCACTGATTTAGTGTAATTCACCTTGAAATTCGATAACAGACTAAATTTTTGAAATTCTGCCACTAAGGGCCTGATTCAGACCCACTCGCGAGTGGCTGTCCGCTCGCAAGTGGGTCGATGTTATGGACTGAGCATGCGCACGACGGAGGGAGCTCCGTCGTGCGCATGCGCCTGACGCGACGAGCGAAGGAAAGTCCTTTGCTCGTTGTGTCCGATCAAAGGGGGCGTGCTGTCAATGTTGATTGACAGCACGCCCCCTTTGGTGGGCGTGCCGGGGGCGTGCCTCCCTGATGGGGGCGTTCCCACGGGAACGCCTCCCGTCAGAAGCTGGCCCACTGACATCACTAGTGATAGAGCCAAAATCACTCCGGAGCTTGCGGTTGAAAACCTCAACCGCAGGCTCCGACTCGCAATTTCGATGGTCGCGATGGTCTCGACCATCGCGGCCATCACAATGCACGCTCGTATAGCCTGTGGGTGGTGACCCACAGCTATACGAGCGTCCAGGAGGACGCTCCATGAAAATGGAGCCCGGCCCTCATTCAGAGCGTGCGCTCTGCTCAGAGCGTACGGCTCTGAATGAGGGCCTAAGTTAGGAATTGACACGACTGGATTGGACAGGATGGATCGCTAATAAATCTCTGTGAACATGACCAATTTATATTCTCAGTAACCCACTATGATACCTGAGCTGTTAAGCTTAGACTTAATGGTATGGGAAAGAGCTTCCATGCATAGTATAAAAATGATGGGGGAAAGGGGTCACCCTTGTTTGGTACCATTATTGATTGACACAGACTCAGGGGTACCGTTAATTCTAATCCTTGTGGAATGGTGGTGGTAGAAAGCAAGAATCCTATGGAGGCATGTAGGACACAAAACCAAGTATAACAGCGAGCCCTGCATAAAATTCCAATTAATCCTGTCAAATTCCTTTTGGGCATATCTAGAGAGTAATTCTGGGTACACAATAAATGATGTGTACCCAGCACAATCTTGCTAACAACGGGACTTGGCAGGGGGTTCCGGCATTGGCAAGTGCATATACACTTGCTGATGCTGGGAGCGACGGTGGGGGCCATGCTGCTATGTCACCCTATCTGCCGGAACCCAACTGGATATGCTTTCTGCTCAATAAACCCTTAATGCGCTTTCCACACTGTGACGTTGACTAATCCAAAAGTCTCATTAAGATCAAAATACTCACTGATTGCCTCATCTAACTGGGATTTACAGTATGATCAAGGTGTTCAGTAAATTGCTATATACATTGTTTGGTGCGGGGTTAGAAGGTCAGTAGTGTCAGGGTTATGGGAGTGTGGTCGGACCCGGTAGTGATTGCTGTATACATTGTTTGGTGCAGGGTTAGAAGGTCAGTAGTGTCAGGGTTATGAGAGTGTGGTCGGACCCGGTAGTAAGGAAATAGATGGTTTAAGGGACCTTGTGAAACAGTGGAGAAAATATTGTTGATGAAATCATGGTCAAGCGCTACCCTCAGGGGTGGGGGAACAGACTGGTTTCTGGGGGGAATAACAAAGACACCCCCAATACAAAAAATATACTAAACCACTGCCAATATGAATGGATATGTGGATATCTATAGAATAGATGGTGTGAAATTAATGTTGATATGTCTCGTAGCTTGTACATAATAGGTCAATCATACTGTAATGCATACACTATTTAATGACACAAAAAACATATATACAAATGTAAAAACATCAATACACACAATTATATAATACAGCACAATGGCTGAATTGCCGGGTGCCTGTTTTACCAGATGGTTGAAAGTCATGGGCATCGGTGTTTAAAACAGAGAGGTAGTCCACTTATGGGGGTTGTGCTTACGCCGGGCGTTGTGTGAGTATGGGGCTTGTGCGTACGCCAGGCGCTGTGTTAGTATGGGGGTTGTGCGTATGCCGTGCACTGTGTGAGTATGGGGGTTGTGTGTACGCTGTGTGAGTATGGGGGTTGTGCGTATCTGTGTCACCCCTGTCTGTCTGCCCATCCCCTTTAGAATGTAAGCTCTCACGAGCAGGGCCCTCTATCCTCTTGTGCTTATCCTTTCTTTACTTATACTATCTGCTCTATACTCAAAAGCACCTAACCCGTGACTTTTGCCATACTGCTTCTGTTGCAGCAGTGTTTATATACCATGTACTTGTCTTGTAGTGTCTTAAACTGTATGACACTGTTTTCTTGTTCTGTTCAACTGTTTATGTACTATGTTTCTGTACTATGTAAGGCGCTGCGGGACCCTTGTGGCGCAATATAAATAAAGGATAATAATAATAATAATAGTCCGGATTTCCTCAAATCTGCATGTCCATTCTTCTCAACAGATCCTGGTCAAACAGTGGTAATCCTCCTGTCTGCCAACGCATTTCGGAACTCCTGGTTCCTTTATCAAGGCAAGGAGGTATGGGTTACAGAGCCCTCTTCAAATAGCCACGTTGTTGGTCACTTCCGGTTCTGGTAACACGCAGACCGGAAGTTGCGGTATGTGGGGAAAAATTCCCCTTCACCGATCCCTGTGGTTGCTGTGTGTTCCTTCAAATATGGTGTGTTTGCAGATCTGTTTAAGCTGTTCAAGCTATAGCTCCAGGGATCCTCAATGATCAAATAGATCACTGCTCAGAAGTGGATACACGCTGGACCAGAAATTACATCATTGGGTGTCCTGGGAACATAATATTTCAATGTATGGTTCCTCATTAGATTCTGTTCCACTGGATTTTCTTAGAGGACTTTCTTTGATGAGTCCCTGGTATCTGAAAAACAATTTTAAAGAGAAAGAAGGACAGTCCAATGAATAGCATTTGTTGGATTATATTAAATATGGTAAATGTAATCTTTAAAAAATTCCATATATAATAAAATCCATATATAATAAGCTCCAATAATACAAAAACTTCACATATATAAAAATAACATGTAGTTAAAAACATATGAATAAAAAATAGTGTATGTATGTATGTATATATATATATATATATATATATATATATATATATAAGAATAGTATGTATATAAAAACATAGTTAATATGAACATTAAGACCAAAAATTTCTAAAATTGATAATAATTAAAAAGCAGGTACATAACACGGAGAAATTGTGAAAAATTGCAGCAAATGTAAATCAAGAATCATAGTTAGAGAATCCATTTGAGTTCAAAATCTTAATTCAGGCCTGATGGGGCCAACGTTTTTAATTTGTAAATCAATTTCATTTGCTCCTTTGCTAGATTTTTTTCTACATTTCTATCTCTCCAGTTTGGGTTCACGTGTTTTAGTCCCACAAATCGTCTTATATGTCCTACGAAGCAGTTATGTGTCACTCGGAAATGTTCTGAGAGGTGATGAGTTTGGAGGCCCACATCTGTGGAAGCCCTTAGTGCGTATTGAATTCTTTGAGATTTGGGGAAGTGCATTTTTTACTAAATGATCTTTTAAGTTTCTTGCTTTCCAATATATGAACCTCGGCTTCACTGGGATTATATCTTTAAGTATAGGATCTTTGCATAATAAATGCCAATGTTTTGAAACTAGGCATTCAACCATTTTGTGTTGCGAATCATACTTCGTGATGAAGGCCCACTCTTTGTCTTTATTTTGTCTTTCTGGAGGATTCTTATTGGATTCCAGGAGGGAGCCTCTATCTTTGGACATGGTGTCTTCCAAAATTGTTGTTAGTTGGGTGGGATTGTATCTTTTGGCCTTGAAGTGGTTCTTCATGGTGGTGGTCATTTGCCACTCACAGATGGGGTCTTCACTGCAATTCCTACTAATTCTTAATAGATGGCTTTTTGGTATCCTTTTAACCAATTCTGGTGGTGTTTGCTGATTACTGGGATGTAAGTATTTACATCCATTGATTTGTTGTAAGTCATTGTTTGGATAGAATTATCTGTGATGTAAATTGTGAGATCTAAGAAATTAATCCGTTCCTTGTCATTTTCAAAAGTGAAAGGGATATTCATATCATTTTCATTCAGACCACTAAGAAATGTTTGCAGTTTCTCTTCTGGGCCCTTCCAGATGAGTATAACATCGTCAATGTAGCAAAACCAAAATAATAATTTTTCTTCAGATTTTTCACCCCAGTGTGAATGTTGTGCATTTTCCAATATGCCATGAATAGGTTGGCGTGGCTTGGGGCAAATTTGGTTCCCATTGCTGTCCCAGATTGTTGGATGAAATAATCTCCCTCAAAGTAGAATTGTTATATAGTATGAACCTGATGTCCTCAATAATGAACTTTTTTCATGCTGTAGAATGATCTGTTTTTTCTAAAAACCACTGAACTGCCTTCAATCCTTTCTCGTGTTTGATGCACGTGTACAGTGATGTCACGTCTCTTGTTGTGAGGATCATATCCGGCTCCCAAATTATATTTTTCAGCTTCAACAATGTATCAAAAGTGTCTTTCAGGTATGATGGATTATTTTTGACTATTGGTTGTAAAAATGTATTAATGACAGCCAATAGATTAGACGTGAGACTGTTGGTGCCCGCAATTATGGGCCTTCCTGGGGGATTTTTGGGGTCTTTGTATACCTTTGGGAGGATATATATTCAAAGGATCATAGTGTTATCGAGAGTCATAAAATCGAATTCCTTCTTTGGAATCCCACCTGTTTCGAGATGTTCCTTTAAAAATGTATCAAAGTTATTCTTAATTTTTAATGTTGGGTCCGTTCTAAGGGCCTAATTCAGACCCACTTGCGAGAGCATAGCCCTCGCAAGTGGATCGATGGCCGGGCAGTGCGCGCATGTGCGAGCCCTGGAGCAAGAGAGAAATCCCTCGCTCTGGGGCTCGCTACAAGATGTGACAGCTGTCGATGTTGATTGACAGCTCGCCCCATTTTGTAGGTTCCTGAAGGAACGCCTGCCGTTTGTGGGCAGCCCTACTGACATCATACAGTAGTGAACTTCCTGCTCTATTAGAGCAGGAAGTTCACTGGGGCTTGCGGTGGACAAGACCCTACCACAAGGGTCTCATCACAAGCCCGTTGGTCGTGATAATTGCGACCATCGCGAGGCCGCCCGCTAAAGCTGTGGGTGGTCACCCACAGCTTAGCGAGTGGCCTGGAGGCCAGGGTAAAAAAAAAACCACCCCGCCCTGATTCAGAGCGAGCGCTTGCAAATAGCTTTTTGGTTTTTGGTAAGTGGACTGGTCGGATAGTTGCCGATAGACTTCTTTTTTTATAATCTTCTTTATTAAGAATGGCCACACCTCCTCCTTTATTGCACGGCTTTATTTCTATATTCTGGTCCTTACTCAGAGATTTTACAGCCTCTCTTTCCTTTTTAGTTAAATTGTATTTAATGTTTTTCCTCTTTGTTCCAATTTTTTGCAAGTCCTCCTGGTCACTTAAGACCAATTTGTTAAAAGTATCGATATAGTTGCCTTTTATGTGAGCAGGATAAAACTGTGATTTCTTTTTAAGCTTAGTGCAGATAGAGACAATTGGTGGGGATTCTGTACTTGTTTCTGTATTTTTCATTCTGAAGAACTTTTTAAGTGTTATTTTGCATGTAAACTTGTGGGTATCCACAAATTTTCCAAAATTGTCTGCCAATGCTGTCGGGGTGAACTTTAGTCCTTTGCGTAAGATATTTTAGTTTGACCTCCGTGACTACCCTATCGCTTAAATTGAACACTTTATCTACAGGGGCGGTTTGATTCTTAGACTCCATTGTTTGTTTATTCTCATGCTTCTTTTTCTTCTTATTTTCATTCCTTATATTTTTTCTAGTCTCACTATGTTTATTTCCTGCACGATAACCCCTTTTTCTCACTTTCTTGGCCTGGACGAACTAATATTTTTCTCCCTCGTTTGATGGTCCTACTGTATCATTGCTCACCAATGTTGTCTTCGCCTTTCTACTGGTGGAGTGTACCGAATCCTTCGTCTTTCTACTGGAGGAGTGTGCCAGTTGATTTCTCCTCAAAAACTTTCTTCTAAAAAAGGTGTGGAGAAGTAGTTATTTCTCCTGTAGAGCAATGAACGTAATCTTCTTGATCGATTAGGTGTTTCCTCTCTGTGATTCGATGAAGTCCTCTTATATTGTTCCCTTCTAGTGTTTGGATTCCAATTGTCCCTGAGATGTCTTTGATATCTCCATGTGTTTCTGCGAACCTGAGAATATTATTTTCTCTCTTTAATGCTAGTGGAATTGCCTGGACTTCCGGCGTTTGATGCGGAGTGGTGTCAGGCCTGTACTTTTTGCTTTGTATTCAGTGAGTATAGTTGTTTTTATTTATTTGTTTTCTCAGGTCCTTAGATGTTGCTCTGGTGTTTTCTTCATTATTCTTGGTTTCTAAAGGGTATCATGTTCAATCAGTGTATTTTTATAATTCTTTTTAGGGAATGGTGGCTTGCTTTTATCCTCTGTTCCAAATTTATAAAACTTGAAGTCCCTCTGTAATTTACTTTGTTTTTTCTGTATTAGATCCTTTGTGTTCTTCGCTATTCTGGCTGAATTAGAGTCCTCCAGTGTTTTAAAGATGGGTAAAGTGTTAAAAGGCTGTATTAGGGTCTTTAATTCTTCTTTTCTTTTGTTTAGTTCCCTTAATATTCCTCTTTACTCTTTAGTTATTAGTTCCATCGGGGAAAAAGAACAGGTATTCAGTATTTTTACCCATTCATTAGCGAAATCCTCTGTTCCTTCATCAAAAGAGGGAAATTTCTTCATTCTTAGGGCCTAATTCAGACCCGCTCGCGAGCGCTGAGTGCTCGCAAGCAGGTCGATGGTGCCCTAATGCGCATGCACACGACGGAGGGAGCTCCATCGTGCGCATGCGCGAGACCCGCATAGCGACAGCCAAGCTGTCGCTATGGGTCTCGCACCAAAGGGGGCGTGCTGTCGATGGTGATTGACAGCACGCCCCCTTTGGTGGGCATGCCGGGGTGTTGCTGTCCAGACGGAGGCGTTCCCATGGGAATGCCTACCGTCTTGGTCCGGCCCCACTGACATCACTAGTGATGTCAGTGGGAGTGCTTTTGGCTCTGATAGAGCCAAAAGCACTCCTGGACTTGCGGCAGCAAGACCCTACCGCAGGGTCTCGTCGCAAGCCCGATGGTCGCGATGGTCATGACCATCGCGACCATCTTTTTGGCCGCTCGCATAAGCTGTGGGTGGTCACCCACAGCTATGTGAGCGGCCAGGAGGCCGCTCAATTTTTTGGTAGGAGGGCCCTGATTCAGAGCGAGCGCTCTGGTCAGAGCGTCTGGCTCTGAATCAGGCCCTTAGTCCCTTAGGAATGATCTGCTCTGCCATGTATTTTTCTAAGGTGGCGATCTCCCACCAAAGTTGATTTTCCTTTATTAGCCATTCTTCAAGGCGTTCCATCGCTGTTTCCAAGTTGTCATCTGTCATTTCTATGTTTTCGTCATCAAAGTCTATTTTGAACGCCTCCTTGATGTCTTCTGTTCTTTGTTGTACAGTGGTGGAACATGTTGCTGCTGTGAAAAATCCCTAATTGGGTATATGGGCTAAAAATATAGATGGTTTAAGGGATTTTTCACAGCACTACAGTGGTGAGGGAGAGCAGCTCTGCATTCAATTCCTCAGTCTACCCGAGACCTTGTGAAACAGTGGAGAAGATATTGTGGAAGAAATCATGCTCAAGCGCTACCCTCAGGAGTGGGGGGACAGACTGGTTTCTGGGGGAAATAACAAAAGACACTCCCAATACAAAAAAATATACTAAACCACTGCCAATATGAATGGATATGTGGATATCTATAGAAAAGATGGTGTGAAATTTATGTTGATATGTCTGGTAGCTTGTACATAATAGGTCAAACGTACTGTAAAGCATACACTACACTAAGGGCTTCCACAGATGTTGGATATGTTTCGAATGTAAGCAAATGTAAGCAAAATTAAGGCCAATTCTTCCAAATGTACAGAAATTCAAATTAATGACATGTCTTTCAAAATAGAAGATTTTATAACATGCCATACAGCAAACGTTTTATATATAGTTGAGTGTGACTGTGGCCTTTTCTATATTGGCATAACCACAAGACCTTTGAAGTCACGTAGCGCAGAACATCTAAGGAATATTAAAAAGGGCCTCCATACTCATCACCTCTCAGAACATTTCCGAGTGACATATAACTGCTCCTTAGGACATATAAGACGCTTTGTGGGGCTAAAACACGTGAAACCAAACTGTAGAGATAGAAATGTAGAAAAAAATCTAGCAACGGCAGAAATTAAATTGATTTACAAATTAAAAACGTTGTCCCCATCCGGCCTAAGTCAAGATTTTGAACTCAAATGGTTTCTCTAACTACGATTCTTGATTTATCATCAAAGAAAGTACTCTAAGAAAATCCAGTGAAACAGAATCTATTGAGTCTACCATACATTGGAATATTATGTTCCCAGGACACCCAATGATATAATTTCCGGTCCAGCGTGTATCCACTTCCGGTCCAGCGTAATCAAGCTGTGATACATCTATTTGATCATCGAGGATCCCCGGAGCTATGGATTGAACAGTTTAAACAGATCTGTAAACACACCATATTTGAAGGAACACACAGGAACCACAGGGATCGGTGAAGGGGAATTTTTCCCCACATACCACAACTTCCGGTCTGCGTGTTGTCAGAACCGGAAGTGACCAACAACGTGGCTATTTGAAGAGGGCTCTGTAACCCATACCTCCTTGCCTTGATAAAGGAACCAGGAGTTCCGAAATGCATTGGCAGACAGGAGGATTACCACTGTTTGACCAGGATCTGTTGAGAAGAATGGACATGCAGATTTGAGGAAATCCGGACTACCTCTCTGTTTTAAACACTGATGCCCATGACTTTCAACTATCTGGTAAAACAGACACCCGGCAATTCAGCCATTGTGCTGTATTATATAACTGTGTGTATTGATGTTTTTACATTTGTATATATATGTTTTTGTGTCATTAAATAGTGTATGCATTACAGTATGATTGACCTATTATGTACAAGCTACCAGACATATCAACATAAATTTCACACCATCTATTCTATAGATATCCACATATCCATTCATATTGGCAGTGGTTTAGTATATTTTTTGTATTGGGGGTGTCTTTGTTATTCCCCCCAGAAACCAGTCCATTCCCCCACCCCTGAGGGTAGCGCTTGAGCACGATTTCATCCACAATATTTTCTCCACTCTGGTAAGGAAAGTTGGCAGGTTCTGATTGGGAATATAAAGGTTAACAAAAGTGTGCATTTTACCATAGCGTTTACATTTGACCAGAAGTGCCCTAACTTGCACTAAACTGAACCCTTGTATATCTTGAAAAGCAAGGCATCTGGAAAATAAAATAGCAACTGCTGATGTTTTTGCTTTGCTATTATTGCTGAAAAGGGCTTTCGGGAAAGTATGTACTTTATGCAGTGTTTCCTGAATAAAGGCAACATCCAAACTTGTAGCAGGCAGGTCCTGAAGGGCCCTCAATCACTTTTCCGGGATATTCAAACTCTTGGGGGTAAATTTACTAAAGTCAGAGTTTTTAGAAGTGGAGATGTTGCCCATAGTAACCAATCAGATTCTAGCTATTATGTTCTATAACGTGCTAGATAAATGTTAACTAGAATCTGATTGGTTGCTATGGGCAACATCTCCATTTCTAAAACCTCTCACTTTAGTAAATTTACCCCTTGGTGTTGATATGGTTGCTCTTGCAGGAGCTGCCATCATATGTAGTAAACAGTGCTAGACAGGGGCCAGGGGAAGGAATATAACAGGAGAGATGGAGGATGAAGGAATTAGATAACTGACAATAAGCACATGTAATACAATGAAAAAGCAAATATATGTAGTAATGAGAACAACTGCCTCTCGAAGGATCATGCCTGAGAAGCATGTTGGGGCCAAGAGAAAGCATTGGTGTTCAAGAGTCAACGGGGGTCTGTGACAGTGACAACTTTTAAACAACTATACAAATGTAGAAAAAAATAGCTAAAAACAGAAAAGTACACTCACAGTATAAAGGTGCAGTAATAGACCAGCAGGTGTAGTAAACTAAGAACTAATGGGATTACAGTGCACAAAAAGACATGCATGAAACGTGACTAAAAAAGGTAAAGGCATCCTGGGCAAAAACACAAATAAACAAAAAAGTTTAGTGAAGAGTCTCACAGTGAGCAATTTATCATGGTTTCCAAAAGTTTCCAAATGCATACTTTACTCCCAAGGTACCCCTGGTGTGAGGTAGGCAGCAGAAGTTCAGTGGAGAACCATAGCCGAGCAGAGTCACATAGAGCAAAAGATGATCAATGAGACCATCAGAGTCACCTAGCACAAGAAACAAGAGCCAGTTGGCGATGGGAATATCCCTTCATGGTGGCACGGACTCTGATGATTTTCAGAGGCCTCTATGAGGTTTTGGCCACTGTCCACAAGCTGCCACCTGTTCTTGCCAGGACAGGTGCCATGGAGCATAAGAGATTATCTCGCCAATCCGGAAAGGCCACTGGAGGAATGCCCAAAACAGAACTGATCGGGAGGACATCAGGGTTCTTAATAATAGACATTTTGCCATTATGTGATACCTGGAGACTGAATGGGAATCCATATATGTATGTAATGCCTGAGTTGCACAACTCTGCAGTCAGGCACTGCAACGCCCTGCTTTTTTGAAGGGTGTCCCACTACAGATCCTGGAAGATTTGAATGCTCTACCAATCACTATAAATGCCATCCAGATTATGGGTGATTGACCTCACAAAGAATGTCCTCTTTCTGAGTGTAATCATGCAGGTGACATATAAAATTTTTAGGTCCTCAAGGTCGGAGAGCCCAGTGTGCTCTGTCAAACATTATAGAGAAGTTTCGCTCTATGAGGCCTTTGTCAGAATGTCCTCAGAATTGCCTCTAATCCCCAGGTTATTTCTCCTTCACCTATTATCAAGATCATCAAACCTACCCTGGAGATGCTTAAATTCTACTGCCTGACTTATCAAAGCTTCATGGAAAGCATTATGGGAAGCAACAGAGATATTGGTAAACTCTTTGAGGGAGGACAACCTGGCACACATAAGTTTCACATCAGTTTGGGTTGAAGTCATTTCCATATGAATTGTGTTCTAATGCCTGCACTCCAACAGTTCAAAGTCTTATTTGGTTGGCAAAGAACGCAGAATCTGGAAAACCTGAGAGAAGCAACTCTGCTCTGTGGCCATGGCTGGTTAAAGATGATCCTCAATCTGAGAAGGT
Organism: Taudactylus pleione; assembly: GCA_031769625.1. Taxonomy (NCBI): domain Eukaryota; kingdom Metazoa; phylum Chordata; class Amphibia; order Anura; family Myobatrachidae; genus Taudactylus; species Taudactylus pleione. The sequence continues at coordinate 1,218,675 of JAUIMM010000756.1, read as the reverse complement.
GTATCCTGTGATATTGAATGCTGTGGGTAATAGAGGACTGTCCCTCAAAGGTGCAGAGCTGAAGAACTGGAGTAATTGCCATATACCAGAACAGGAGGGGGTGCCAGCAAGGCGGGCAGGTCCTTCTTGGGAGCACTCTTTCTAACTTTACCCATGAAACGGTTGGGAGGAGCAACTGAGAGGTCAGTAGACTATACACCAGAAAGATGGGGAAAGGGTGGAGTGTACTGAGGTCAAGGCTGTCATTGGGTGCATTCCCCCCCTGTGGCAACAAGGTCATCATCAAGACTACGTTGGGCACACTCAACTGTCATGTAGGCACCTCCAAGCTGGCATGTTGTACCACAAGGGGTCCCTTTAGAAACTATGAACAGTCATCATGCTGGGGAATTCCACAGGGATCAGAAACAGTGTCTGAGGATAGTGGGAGAGTCAGAGAGGGGGCAGCTGGGTCAAGTGGAGTAATGAGAGGAGGAGAACAGGCACAGTTCAGGTGCAGAATCTAAAAAAAGAGGCTCTTACTAGTAGAACCTTTTGTCCAGCCAGCTGTATGTTTTCATCTCTCTCCCAGTCTGAGAGGCAGAGCTATGCAGGGCTCTTGCCCAGAAGGTGAAGACTGAAAGACCGTTGAAAGATGGCGGCCGGCCTGTGGACCTGACCACATCACAATCCCCAGAAGGGACCTCCAAAGAGGAAGGAGAGCGGCAGTCAGCAGTCTGCTGGATCCAGGAGCTGCAGTAACACTACAACAGGCGTGTCCATGCTGGCAGTGAGGTCCGGCTGTACACCATGCCTGAAAGCCTACGGATATGCTGCAGTCTTAGAGTCACACAGGAAAAATACAACAGGAGTCTCTTTCAGAGCACCACAGGATTAGAGGAGATGGAGGGCACTCAAAGATTATTTCGGGAGTGGGGTAGGGATGCCCTCTAATAGTGCTCTCAGAGAGCCTAGGCTGGAGGTGCACTTCTGCTCCAATTAACAGCCATGCCACGCCCCCTCTCATTCCTTTGATTTATATATGTGTGCTTAGATGTGGCATGTTTAGTAATGCTAAGATTCAGTAAAAAAAATAGCATTTTACCTTGTGAATTATGTGAAGGGGGTCATTATTTTGAGGGTCAACTTATTGAGCTGACAAATGTTAATGGAGAACAGTCTCTTGGTGATGCTAAATTTCAGAATAAAAATGTTCAAAATTATGAACAGTTTAATGCTGAAAATCTTTTTAACATATGCTTTTAATTTTGGGGGAAAGGCATAACTTAGTGTATAAGACACTTGGGACTGTTTTGTTTTTTTTGCCCCAGGATGGATCAAAGATGATCAAAAAAGTTCAGACTGTCGCACTTCATTTGGACGGAGCTGGTAGGAATATGTGGGATCTGCTGATATCAACGCATTTTGTTTCCTAGGTAACGGGAGACTTTCTCAAGACTTCTTAATCTAAGCATATAGCATGTTTGCATGCTACTAGCAAATAGCATCTCTTCACGACTGTCTTTGCTGCAGCAAATCTTCACTAGATGTTATATCTACTTGCATATATAAGAATAAGGAGCCTTGAGCAGAAACTTTGTATTTATATGTCTGTGAGTGTGGTTTTATTTGTTACAACTGAGTAAAGTTTATATAATTTTATATGAGCCCTAGGGGTAAATTTACTAAAAATCCCGACTGGTTGAGATGCCATTCATGGGTGTGTTTTGCCAGTTTTTCAAACACAGAGATTTACTGAAGGCAAACACGGGTGTAAAATCATGATTATCTCTGCAACACACAGTTGAAAATACAAATAGTAATAAATACACCATTGGCCAAAATCGCAAGTCATTTCCATAGATAGGAATACAACACGGACAATTCCCAGCATCAACCAGCATCAGGCTCTTACTAGCGTGTGTGTAATGTCACGGCCAGGGGACACACTTCACGGAGTCCCCTGTCCAAAGCATCACCCCACACTAGTCAGCCCAGGCCGGGGATCCCTGTGGAGGTGGGGACCCCCCCCAATAAAGGGGTCCCCCCTCTCCAGATAACCCCAGGCAGGGGCTAAAGCCCAGGACTATCATCCATATTCATGGCCAGTGGATGCAGAGTTGATAGGGCTAAAAATTAGATTCAAACTAATATTGTCTTTTACAGAGGGACCACAATGACTTTGCCAAGGGCCAAGTTGTGATGACTAGATGACTGGGTCAGAGCATCTCCAAAATGGCATGACTTGTGGAGTGTTCCCAGTAGGCAGTGGTTAGTACTGTACCTACCCAAAGTGATCCAAAGGAGGGACAACCGGTGAACTGGCAACATGGCCATGGGCGCTTAAGGCTCATTGATGGCTAGCCCACCTAAAACCTGGCCAGAATCCAACTGGATCATCTTGCATTGGTTTCATCCCAATTGGGATGCAGGGGTGTCCGAATGCATAACCAGACAAACTGGACAAACAAATAAACAGACCAATGAATTTTATATATAAGATATATAAAATTAATAGGTCTGTTTGTTTGTGTGTTTGTTTATTTGTTAATCTGTCTGTCCCCTGCACCGATTGGGACCCAGGGAGTCTGTTTTGGGCCTTCTACTGCATGGATTTGGACAACATCTCATAATTTAGACAAAAACTTCATACAGTGGTAACATTGGATCCCAGAAGACATACTAGAGGGTTGAGGTCCTGGTCGGATCTCCCGATGGTGTACGCTGGGCAGAATTTTGACCCGGGGATGCTGGGCAGAAATTTTGACCCGAGGAGCTTATTCTGCATCTTCTGCTTTATGGATTTGGATGAAAACTTCAAAGAGGGGTGTCAATTGGTCTGGGGTGCCTAATGGAGTGGTTAGGGCCCGGTCGGGCCTTACAGCAGATTGTGTTGGGCAGAACTTTGACCCGGGGAGCCTGTTCTGGGCCTTCCGCTGGATGGATTTGGATGACATCGCATAATAAAAATTAATAACTTGAAGATTTAAACCTGTGTAACGCAGGGTACTTCAGATAGTATATATATATTATATATATATATATATATTTATATTAGATACACACACACACACATTATATTTAATTGCAATTTCCATTCCATATCTTGTTTCTTTTTGAAAACACCATTATAGTTTTCCCTTTCCACAGGCTGCATCAAAAACCATGGTAAGTGAAACAGTTCTAATTTTCCATGCATTTACTAAAGCAGAACACTTATAAGTATTTACAAGCATTTTTAGGGGTATATTAGGAATATATATAAAAAATCAAATTACTGCAAACTTGCTACAAAAAAAGTCAGCCTAGATGTAGCTTTAAAAATTTATTATAAGGGTAATTTACCAAATGAAATGGCGAGTCTTTCACTTTATGAAAATACTTACAATGTAACGTGGTTACAGGTTCAGTTAATTATAAACACAATCCTGCATATTAATGAGCTAATGCATACCATTTCCTACTAAACAGAGTATTATGCTTGTTCAAGGAAATAGGAAGTTTTAAAACATATGTACAAGAATACATAAATGTCCATTCCATTATTTCCCCAGGTTGCAAGTAAATGGCAAATATTTCCTGACAGCCAATGAAACTGTCAAGAAAATTTCACTGCTATAAAAAGAGGGCGCTAAAATCAACATGCAGGATACAGTTTGAAATTGAGTTAGAGAAATTAAAATTAAACCGTGTGTCAGTCAAATTTTATGAATCCTGTTTCAGTCCTCTTTCATGGTACTGTATGCTTTATTATTGTTTTGTGACAGGCAAAACATGAGTGCCAACAGCATTAGCCACCCAGAGTCACTATATTTTGCACAAAATGGTGGTGCTTCTGGCAGCTTGTCTTTACAACTAACCATAGAAATAAAATAAAGTTATCAGACATAAGGACGGTGTAGTATGAAACTAGTGGCTGCCCTCCAAGGTTAGCTAATAACGACTGACATGCTCTGGAATGGTGAGGACTAAATCAACATTGTTTTCACAGCTGTAATTAAGCCACCTAATCAGAAGCACATTCTGACGGGACAGAATTTGGAAGCCAGATATTACAATTCCTTATGCCAGGAGCGCAGTGGCTCATGAGAGGTCCTTATTTCATTTCAGGTTACAGGGGAAAAAAATTCAGAGAGAGGTAGTAAAATGAAATGACTATTAAAAGAAAAAGGAGGGGAGAAAGAGAAAGCCCCTGAGTGCCGTGTGTTGAAATGAAGCAGGCCTGTGTGTTCATGCTTCGTCCGGGTTAGCTTCCCAATCCCACCCTCCTTCTTAGGCTCTCAGCCGAGTCCCCGATGTCTCCTGTGGCAGCTGCAACGGTCCCAGCCAAAATCAACAGATGAGCTGGTTTGAACTGGCTCTCTGTGTGTTCTGATTGTAAATTGTGCTGGTGATGATTAGAGAACTCTAACACAGGATGTCGACTCTTTAAAATGGTCCAGAGAAAATATATATATTTCTTTTCTTTCCCGGGATGAGGACATTTGTATAAGCCTTTTTTCACCCTCCACTCCTCTTTTCATTGCGGTTTTGGTACATTCTTTGGTGTCTATGACTTTCAGATGATTTGAAACATGCATTTGGATATGTAAAGTAAATACGTTTTGTTATTTATTTTGTTTTAAGAGTAACATTTCACAACTGCATCTGACTGGATTTCCTCCTTTGACACGGCCTTGTACAGGTGGTGTCTGCCAATGGAACCTTTCCCTAGTGCTGCTGCGTGTATGTGGGAGTTGTCACTCCAGGCTTATCAGTGCACCGTGAAAATATAATAGCATTGTGCAGAGTGCTGAGGTTTAATAATAAAAGTGTGGGGTCACAGGCAGGACTAGGAGGTCAAAAGTTTACGCAATGAAATCTAAGCTGGTGCAAATTCTAGCAAAGACCAGTAGAGCCCTATAAATTCAACAGGAAACGGTGTTATACAGTAAATTTATCAGTGTTCACTAAAACATCTCCTAAAAAGTATTTAAGTTAATAGGCAAATTAAATTAAAATACACTTTATTACATTGTCAATGATATTTATATAGCATATAGTTTTTTATACGTAAAGGTATTTACAAAGATGTGTACTGTATTTCTGGGAAATTGTGAGTTTTCCATGCAACATAGCAGTGTCACTGATACACTTAAAAATATGCTGAACACATAAAAAACCATATAGATGACATTCTTCCGACACATGAATGAAATGTGACGTTTCAGGCAAATCAAGCTTTTTGTGTGAATGCAAGATCAGTGCCTATTTGCCAATGAACTACACTGTGCTAAAACATTAACACACATGTACTATACACATGCACTCACATATACTATACACTCAAGAGGAAAATGTATAACGATCTACTGTAGAGAAGGCAGTGAGAGATTGGTGCAAACGGTGTACTCTGAACCAAATAGCAATCTGAAACCATCCGAAGGAAAGCTAATTGCCTTTGTAAACTTCCTAAACATCCTAAACACTAGTAAACATACAGCAATGTAAAAATACACTTTCACCAGTTGTACACACCAGGTGTGCCGAGAGAGGTTTGACATTTTTCTTTTAATCTGTTTAATTATAACGACAGATGATACAATCAGAAAAAGCGAAAGAGAACATATGTCAGTAAAACAATACAAAGTAAATGGCCATTTAAAGAACATGAACAGACAAGAAAACAATAAAAAGAAGCAAAGAAATAAAAGAAGTTGGAAAGATGGTCAAACCGATGGTATTTACCTGCTAGCAGGATTCTTGTTAGGTTTAGTCTGAGCTTTCAGTTCCTCTGCACATGCGCAAAACAGCCAGCTGGGTCACACACGGGAACATCCACCTGAGGTTGACCTAACAAAACGGTACGTTACACCTTAGAAGCAGTACGTTACACCTTAGAAGCGGTACATTACACCTTAGAAGCAGTACGGTACACCTTAGAAGCGGTACGGTACATCTTAGAAGCAGTACATTACACCTTAGAAGCGGTACGGTACACCTTAGAAGCGGTACGTTACACCTTAGAAGCGGTACGTTACACCTTAGAAGCGGTACGGTACACCTTAGAAGCGGTACGGTACATCTTAGAAGCGGTACGTTACACCTTAGAAGCGGTACGTTACACCTTAGAAGCGTTACGGTACACCTTAGAAGCGGTACGGTACACCTTAGAAGCGGTACGGTACATCTTAGAAGCGGTACGTTACACCTTAGAAGCGGTACGTTACACCTTAGAAGAGGTACTTTACACCTTAGAAGCAGTACATTACACCTTAGAAGCGGTACGTTACACCTTAGAAGAGGTACGGTACACCTTAGAAGCGGTACGTTACACCTTAGAAGCGGTACGTTAAACCTTAGCAGTAATGCTGAGCGATACTCTGCTGTCTGAGAGTTTTTAAAGGTAAAATGAAGAAAAAACAGATTTGCAATCTTTGTGATAAATAATAGGCCCTTAGTATACTTAAACGTTACACACAATAACCTCTTTAAGAGAAATAAGAAAAACAATACTGAAATGTTATTAAAGATATTCATTCTTCTATTTTTCCTGTGCACTCAGCACACAGATAGTGTTCCTCCATCCCTTAGGCCATGTCACATCATGTACCATAACAAAAAACATGATCACACACAGCTGTGTCCTCCCAGCTAATAGCTTGATGACACAAGACATCATAGAACGATAGCAGTATAAACATATACAGTAATAAGTCTCCCAGAGATCACCAGCAGGGTAAGGCAAAGGAAAGAAAAACAACATTAATCAATTACAGGCAAAGTGATAAAGGTCTTAATTCTCTTTTGTGGACATACTTGGATGCGTAGGATAGTTTATGTCTGTGTGATGTCTGCATGACACAAATACATCTGCTTTCAATAGGTACCACTGGGACACATCTAGAGAATCACCTTATTAGCCTTGTATGAACTTAAATACAAAAGAACTGGTGTTTAAGAATATAAATGACTCATAATACAGTACCTTTAAACTCACTCAAAGTACAACATGTTTTTAACATCCAAGACAATCCCTGAGAATATTTAATCGTTTCTTACAAAGGGTGATCACATGTCCTAATTACCATTTTGGTTTTACACATAATTAATAACACTCCTGCAAGAAATACATCTGTTGGTATTTGCATGGCTCACTAGCATAAAGCAGACACGTCATCTAACAACTATATTTCTTTTAATAGCTAACGAAAATATTGCATGACTGAAGGTGTTTTTATTTATAACATGGATTTACCCAGCGATGACAAAACTGAGAAATGTATACACATTGATAAATATGTGTGTGACAGGAGGCGTGTGCTACAGTATGATGACCCCAAACCATAATGATTTAATATGTTTGGTGTAAAGTCACATAGCAGAGGTAATCTTTTATTTCCATGTGAGTGTGTTAGCCGGGGATTTGTAGTATGAGTTTGGTGGGATGCTGTTTCTCTATTTACTGCAGACTATAGACATGTATAAAACATTTACTCCTACCCTGCTTCAAAAGAGAGGGTCATTCTATTTAGTATTAGTGTCTAAAGTTGTTGCTATATACAGAATTTAGGGTCAGCATTTAAGTGTGGTTCTACGCCATTACAGTAGCAACTTGCCCACCTCATTCCTAATTGAATTGCCCCCCTTTCTTTTATGCTGTTTATTGTCTCTTATAGCTAAGCACAAAATGAACATTTGTAATACCCCTTTTACACTGACATGAAAATCCTGGGTTTTTGCACGTGAGCGCTCATCAACCCGGGATTTTTGTCAGTGGTAATGGCTTAACCCGGTTCCAGTGACCCGGGGATCCAACACGGGTAATAGTGTATATGGCGCGACCATGGACACGATGACCTGGGTCATGCCACATGTTACCCGATTGACCAGCTTCAGTGGTGTTTGGAGAGTACAACATGTCCAAATGTCCACTACAATGCTGGAAGACCCGGGTCACTGCCGATTTCAATGGCGCCGACCCGGGAATAACCCGGGTCTAACCCGGGTCGGCGCCACAGTATGAAAGGGGTCATGTTCCGGGTCTGATCCAGGTTGGAACTGTGTTCCAAATGCCAGGTCAGACCCAGGATTTTGGTGTAAAAGGGGTATTGCTAATGCTGGGCATACACGGCCAGATAAAATGTCTGTCAGACCAACAGACATTTTATCTGGCAGCCTGCCAGCCGCAGATGTCGCCGGCATACACTGTGAGATTTTTCTTACAGTGTATCAGCCCGACATCTGCGCTCCGCCCCCGGGGGAGGAGACATTTCCCTGTTCCTTCCGAAGGAAGGAATACAGGAAATGTCTATCTGTCGGCCGTGGCTGGGCATACACTGCATACACTACACAGTTTACCGGTAAATATTGCATCGGACGGGCATGCTGGACAATCCGGCATGCCTGACCAAGCAATATTTAACCATCGGTCGCCCCCCCACACGCTACAATTATATCAGGCGGATCGCCCCAATAATTGTAGCGTGTATGGCCAGCTTACTAATACAAATGTTCAAATTGTTTCAAAGTGATTCTCAAACTGAAAAAAATTACCAGAAATTCTAGAACTTTAGAATTTTGTAAGGCAAACAGGTTCAATCATGTTCAAGCCCAATTTAACAAGTATGACCATAAATGTCTACGTATTATAGTATTTTTCATCTTTTTTTTTATACAAAGAGTGAATTTGAACTTTGAACCTCTACATAGTAATATTTTCCATGCAATTGAAGCTGAAACAGGCAGAAAAGACAACATTTTCTAGTTTGTTTTACATCTATAACTGCCAGCTGTGAGCACCCATTATACCAAAACAAAAAACACACACTCACTTACTTCCATACACACACATAAAATGTTACAATAAACTCTCATTGAGTAAATGATACCCCAAACCCTCATCCAACACTTTATTAAATATAAAATAAAATTCTATATATATATTTTTTAATATGCTATAGTCCAAATGGGAAATCGAATCTTAGTTTCTCGTTGCTTGATCCGTCACAGTCCAAATCAGAAAAAAAGCACTGCCCATTTGTGATTGGTTGTTGGTGACATGGAATAACTTGTTTTTATGGGGTTTTATTTGGACTATAATAATAGATGAACGAGGATTTTGGGGAGCGTTTTATTCATTTAAAGTTAATTTAAGAATTGTGTCTGTGTTTTTTACTGTTTTGGTATAATGGGCAGGGGCAAAATTGCCACTCCAAGCTTTTCAGAGTAGGCCTTGTAGCGTCTATAAAGGAGGTATAATATTTTATTATTATTATTCTTCTGCCAACTCTCTGTAAAGACATCAACCCTGCACTGACTAGATTTGGGTTGATTTTGCCACCCATCCTGTATAATGATCATCCTGTAATTGAACGCAACATGCTGTGTTCATATTAATTCAATACGGGATGCAGTTTGATCCGTTTTCAGGTCTGCTTTTGTGGTGTAGTGCCGTGGGTGACTGTGTGAGGCGGAGCTCCGGCTCTGAGTCCAGAGTGAGCAGCTAATAGGATACCGGCTATTGTCCACACAGTTAATAAGAACCCTAGCATAATATCAATACCGCCCACATGACATTAATACTGTCACACAACATGGTAATGCCTACATATTAATCCCCTCAACATAATGATTTTCTCTTTCATATATTGGGAGGTAGATTCCTCTACAATCTCTGGATATTGTTGGGGGCTAGCACCATGTGTGAAAGTTAGGAGAGGGGTGGAGAGAAATGAAAGGAAGTGAGATAGGTATAGAATCTAGGCCATCAAAACTATGACTGTCCCATCAGGTTCAGGAGAGTTGGCCAGCTATAGGTCTATGTACAAAGCCATGGAGAGAAATAAAGTGGATGGAGATAAAGTACCAACCAATCAGCTCGTAACTGTCATTTTTCAAACACAGCCTGTAAAGTTACAGTTAGAAGCTGATTGGTTGTTACTTTATCTCTGTCCACTTTATCTCTCTCCAAGGCTTAGTACATAGAGCCCTATGTTTTTTAACTGTTGCTACAGCCAGTGGCATCGAAAGGGAGGTGCGGGCCACACCTGGGTATCACCCGCCAAGGGGTAACACAAAGTGCCGACTACTCCTCAGTGACAGGAGCCGGGTGCTGCACTGTAGCATTACGTGAAGCACTCAGCTCCTGACACAGTGAGGGAGCCAGCACTGCAATCAGACTGGTCCCTGGGGCAGTCGCATCTCTGGGACCCCAGAGTGACTAAAATGGGTGTTCGGGCAACGAGGCCATGCCACCTACCCGTGAGGCAACTCCCCTACCCATGAGGCCATGCTCCCTTTGCCATAAAATGCTTTTCCGCATGCACTACAAACCTACCCGTTCCTCTCCACACCGGGTGTCAGCAGAGGGAGGGACACCACTGGCTACAACACTTACTAACTGCTGATTCTGTTGCTATTTGGCTGGATCTTGGAAAGTTGAGGTCCTGTTAGGAAAGCCTTTAGACTTCCCTCCTCCAAACTGCCCAACTTGAAATCAATACAGCCAAAATGAATAAATAGGCCTGGTTCTACCACAGCTTGCCCTTTAATTAAAAGGACATCCTCCACATTTAATACAAATATCTCACATTGCATTATTAGTTCATACACTATATTAATAGCCTCCATCAATTCCACATTAATCTACAAATCCCCATATTTATTAAAATCAGCCCCATTGGCTGATGCAATACATCAATAACCCAAACATTACGTTAATAACCCTCATCATCCTTCATATTGCATAAATATACTCCACCAGTAGCCACATTATATTATTAATCTCCAGCTATATTACATTAAGAGCCCCATTAATTCCCATTTTAAATCAGTAGATCCGCTACATAACCTTAATAACCTTTTCCACATATAATTTAATGCTAGTCCACATGGACATAATATAAATACCTCAAAAAAACACAAGTACAGTTTCCTAATCGGCAATGCTTGAATGCTGTGTGTGTCAGACTCCCCTGTATGCTTCTCACACTGGGGATCCAGCATCACATGTGCTGAAGAGAGAAGGGAAAAGGGTGTTTCCATGGTACAACAGCACAGATGTGCTCAGGGATGGACTTGCCCACAGGGGTACAGAGGAAATCCCCAGTGGGCCCCACTGCCTGAGGACCACACCCCCTCCTCTAGGAGTGGAGCAGGATCATGGATGAACTTGGGTGCCTGATTTGTTTCTATGAAAACTACACCAAGATTATCCCTCCTGCCAATCAAAGTGGGTGGTACTGACACACCTCTGTCCCCTCTTTTATAAAAGGGTCCTGTTTTTTGCATGTCCCCTCTAATAGTTGCCCAAGTCCATCTGTTTTGGCTGGCCATGCACCCTCTGGTGGCTGGCCACACCGTTAAGCTTTGGCCTCTACCACCATTGCATTCCCTGGTAAGCCCTTCATGCACCAGTCTGATACTGGATGTGCTTTTGTCTGTGCTGTTGGAGTTGCTGGGTACACATCTTTTCGATCCACGGCTAATCGGGTTAAACTCTCCCGATCAGCGAAGGCAGTGTCTCCCCAGCATCACCCACTTTCAGCTGCCTTTAGCCCTGTACCCATTGTGCTAGACATAACTCAGTTTGTACGGGCTTCTATGGGATAGAGAGGTCGGACCAAGAAATATTAAACAGCAGATTAGATGCGACCTCCTGATCAAGACCATTGCAAGAGCGTTATAAGCCGTTAATCAGCTAATGCTCCTGCAATGGTACTGCATGCACACCTATACAATCGTCGGCCCAATCACCCAATATCATGTGATCGGGCCGACGATTGAGTAGGTGTATACTCAGCTTAAGGTGTGAAAGATTTCTTATCTCCTTGTGATTTCATTCACAGTGATGTCATGCTAGTAAGTTGGAGTACAATTATATTAATTAGCCATGTTCTTTGTAAATGGCCAATTGGCTCTTTTTAATGTTTAATTGCTATAAACATCAATAGATTTTTTTTTTCTCCTAGAAGTGTGTTATTAATAATATTACTCTTTTGTAGTCTAATTCTATCTCTCTTTTGTTATGTTTATGTTGTAATGCCTTAGTAGCAATTGGCTTAATTACACCTATTAATGCTCTTTCATACAGAAGTGTAAGTGGAAGATATAAAGTAGTAGTGCACACCCTGGTATGAATGTTAATCCTAGTATAATTATAGGAGTCAGACTCAATTTCTGGTTCCTTTAAAGTGGCAGTTACAAAAGGTAAATGGGTGTGCATCTCCCGCAAAGTGGGTAATGCATCTATATCCCTGTCCAACCCTTATTTTAAATGTGATCTTGTTTTGGAAATGATGCACCCAGTCCACACTTATCAGGTAACCTATCAAAATTGGTCACTGCAGACACAACCATCTTGATGTCACCAAACAGCAACTGTCATGTCCAATTTTCGATTTGCAAATTACCCTTAATAGGTCATTGTTTAAATACTTTTCTACATGGCACAAATCAGGTGAAGGTTCACTGACCATTAATCCTTGACATACTGTAATTAAGAACTCTGACTGTAACCAATTAAGCAAACTGCTATTTATCTATTTCAAATGTTTAAGTAAAACAAATGATCACATACATTTTTCTCTTATAGCCGTGACCATTGAAGTACTTCATCCTGTACATAATATTCAGTTCTAATAGCTGAAAACTATGTTTCCTGTACTTTAAATTGCCCCTTTGTTATTTACACTTTCAGCAAAATGCTTTAGAAGTAAACGGCATGTTATATTTCACTATCATGTTCATTTTCCTACAACGTAATCAGAAGTGGAAGCAAGCGCTCAAAATTGTACCAGACGAGTGATTCAAATAATTATTTTAAAGCGAATCATTCTCAGCCTCTCTTTGAACCATTTAGTAGTTGAAGTGCTGATTAATTAACAGTTTTAAGATATCTGGATTTTCATAAGAAGGCACTTTCTGACAGGATTTAAACTGCATTAGTAGAGATTAACAAAGACTAAAATGGAGTGTAGGGAGTACTATGATCTGTTCTCCTTGGAATCGCTGATAAGAAAGGCATAGACATGCAATTTGCAGGCTTGAAGCTCTGTAATGCTTACAATAAAATATAAAAATCATCTCAGGAGTTCCTCACATATATGTAGTCTACCCATTGAACTGTTTAATAAAACCCAGCAGTCACTTCCATATTCCCAGTGGCTATATTCCAACATGTCTGTAGATGACAGGTTAGTGGAGGTAATTAGAAGGACGTTATTGCTTTGAAATTTAGAGTGAGCATAAGATACACAGAGACTTTCAAACAGTCCCATTAAATTGAATGGCAGCCTGGCTGGTAGAGACCCGATCAGCGCTGATAACATTTTAGAGCATATAGAACACTTGGGAGTTTAAGTACTGAGAGCTAATTTTCTTTTAAGGTACATATGTGTGTTTGCTCCTTTCGTATCCTTTCACTTGTGGTGTATTTAATTACAATACCTTATAGTTATTGTTGTATTTGTCATCATCTTTTGAAACTATAACCTTCATTTACAGAGGTTGTATGTATTAGTGATGAAGGCTAAGAGTAATCATAGTAAGGTATAAAACCAGAGTATTTTCATTCACAATTTTGAAACTGAAAACCACAACCCGCACCATCACCATTACAAATGACATCTCTTATTTGTGCATACAGTACGTATAAAATACCAGGGGGGAAAAATCAGTAACTTTATAGTGAACATGAATGTTGGCTCACTATAGTCTATAAATAACTTTTAATATTTTATCTTAAGGCCCCCATACACGGTGCGATTTGCAAACGATCCAATCTCGTTTGCGATTTCCCTTGAATTCCTGAACTCTCCCGGCCAAACTATACGATTGTACAAACGACTAAACGATAGAGATGGGTTGTAAATGACTGCAGATCGTAAATAATATATCGTTTGTAGCAAACAATCTCACGATGCTGGAATTTAAATAATGGGAGGAAAAGTGACAACATATCGTCCATCGTTCATTGCATCGTTCATCATGCACAAACACACGAAACGATGTGTGCCAAATCGTGAAAGATAGGTCGATATCTTTCTGCAGGTTCAATTGATCAGCGACGATGATGTACGACAGTGGGGGCGCACATCGGCATCGTGATCATCCCCAGACACTGCACTTTGTCGAAACTGGATAATTGGCTGAGACAAGATCAGCTTAAAATTAGATTGAAACGATGCCATCTTGCGACTGGCCGCAAGACACCATCTTGAAAACGAGATCTGCAAGACGCCATTTTACGAATGGCCACCCAGCGCCATTTTAGCTAAACTCACACTTAAGTACATATGGTGATGCTATTATTAGCATCAGGCAATCGTACATTTTACCATACCACATACACACATTAATACACACAGTTGCGCTGTTAACATGTCGCACATTAGCGAATGCATAATACCCCGCATGCGAATGCTGTTTATTAGCTTTGTGCGTACGCATTTGCCCCAAGTTAACCAGCGTCTTTTCCCAAACCCCTAACACTCACACACTGCACATTCGCGTAAAAGGTTCCATAGCTTTAAAGTATAAGATTCAAGTTTTATTCATTTATTACAAATGCTGTGAAATAAAGGTTATTTAGTACCTAAGGTTTAATACATGATAAATAAGCCGTTTTTGGTGTTATACTGATCTGCACTTTCTCAACAGCTTCCCGGTATCATCGGTGTGAAGATCGCAACATGCATTCTCAACTTATGGACCGTAGAAAGTTAAAGCACCAAAATGTACTTTGTAAAGCCAACAGCCTAGATTTGCATGAGGCAGGAAAACGGAGATAACCAGCTGTCGGAGGCTGGTCTGTGTCCATTTGAATCAACCTGTTAAATGCCCTGTAACAGAAGCAACGTGATGGGGAACCAATGGGATCGCAACGAACCTCTCTATTGTGTAGTCTATTTCTATGGGGGTATAAATATGTGTGCTCTGACCCCAGTCTTCAGTTTTCATGCTGATGCTGTTGATGGAGGTTTCTTGCTGATGCCGGGACGTGGTCCCAGAGCGTGTGCGTATGTATAACTGTATCTTGGGTCTGTATAATTTCTTTGCGCTAAATTGTACATAGATCACAGCGTGTAACTAACTGTACTTTGCTTGAAATAATACTTTGTGCTTTGGAAACACATGTTCAAGGTCTGAGGTCTTTATTTTACTGTATGGCTGCGTACGCAAATAGTGTCAATTTAAGAAGGTATAGGCAGCTTTTTAGAAGGTACAGGCAGGAGCGTATAGAGGTTTTAAGTCAGTATCCTTACTTTTTACATGATTGGTAGTTCCAATTGATCGAAAACTTCCAAATCGTGTTAAAATTCACACAGTGTATGGGGGCCGTAAGGAATAACACAAAAATAGCTATGTACTGTATGCCCATACAAGTAATATGAAATAAAGAAATCATGTCATTGTCACACTGAGGAACTGGGGCTATGGGCAAGTAATATGATTACATTTTAAAAAGTATATCAGTAGAGTGGAAGTTAAAGTTCTTGTTTAGACAATGTTACTGTACAATGCTGCCATTCTGTTTTCATGCCTATATGTATTCTTCATGGTTGATAGTCCTTTCATATATTGAAGATTATAATAGTAAATGTTCCAATTGAGATAAATTATTGTCTGAATGAATACTAATAAAAATTGTTAAAAATATATTTTTAGCTGACAGAAGTACACTATGTAGACAAAAGTGATTGGACACCCCTGCGCAAGCGAAAAGGTGTGCTCCTGCAGCAGACACGTGTTCGTGAAGGTATAAATCAAGAAGTATAGAGATGTTCTCGATTACTCTGTGCTCCCTACATTGTGGTAGTTCTACGGAAACAATGAATGTTTTTATCAGGACGACAATGCCACCTGTCATGTTTCCAGGGCGACGCTGAACTGGGATACAGAAAATTTGGTAACGCGGATGGATTGGCCAGCTCAGAGTCCAGATGTCAACCCCATTGAGAACCTCTTGGATGAATTGGAGCGAGGGGTGCTTTGTAGGCCGACTTAACCTTCTTCAGTGTCACAGTTGGTCACTGTACTTAAGGCGAATGGCAAAACATACCGCCTGCTGTTGTCCAGGAACTTGTGGACAGTTTGCCAAGAATGGTGTCTGCCGTAATCACTGCACATGGTGAACCTACAAAGTACTGACGTCAATAAATTTTTGTTGATCTATTTTCAGTCAGTGTCTACAAATATATAGATTTTTCAGAACAAAAAAGCTTATGTTGATTATGTATATGCATCGTACAATGTGTTAGCCACACAATGCTGTGTTTTCTTGAACATACAGTATATGCACTTTTTTCTATGTGGAACATGATGTGCTGGCTTTTTTATTTTGCATGATAATGGCCTATGTGTCATACACTCTCCAATTGGTTGCTGAAGTGTGTGCGTCCTGTACAAGTTTATATATAGTGTAAATTATTGCAATCAAAGGTGAAACTACTATGGGTGCAAGAGGCGTCATTGCTTCAGGAGTTAGACCATCTCTGGGGCCCACCTCTCCTGTTGATAAATGGGCTCCTAAATGCTAAATGCTTAGGACTACAATGCCAAGCCAGAACAATTCACAGTACTGACCAAATATTTTCAGGACACACCACTGCGTAAACATCCAGAAGTGAGAGACTTTGTGACACCTGTATTCTTCCCTATACATGTGTTACCACCATTATTCCTTTCTGGTTTCCTTTGTTTTGTTGTGAATTTAGGTACAGTAATATGTGTAGGTCTACATATTACATTTTATTATTATGATGGTATTTTTGGTATATTTTGAGTTCCATACAGCATAGACAGCCAATATGTTATCAGTGCTCTTTACTGTGTGGAAGAATACAATTATAATTTAGAATGTCTGGAATTATAACATTAATATAAAATTGCAGCAATTTTTTCACTTTTAAAGCGGTATCTAATTAGCCACAAATATTGTTCGGGCACTAATTGATCCCCACTATTGGTGAAAAACGGGGATTTTTCGCCTATTATACCCGATTTTTGCCGATTTTTTTTTTCACCCGATCGTATTTTTTCGGTCTAAATAATAGGATACTCCTCCCGAAAACACATAGGAACTGCAAAAAGCTTGCGGACCTATGTATTTTCGTCTTTTTTTTTTCGTGGATTATTTTACAATTCAGGTCCTGGAAAAAAATAAGTGTCGGCTTCGGGCCGAATTCAGGGCTAATTGGATATCGCCGGGCTAATTGGATACCCCCTTAGTGCTTTTAAAATATGTTAGTGAATCGATACAATGACCTGAAGCCTGAAAAAGTTAATAATGTTTGCTATTGTAGATGTTACAAAGTGTAGATGAAATGTAATTGCCATTTTAGCATTCCTAAAACATATGTGGTAACATTCTGAAGAAGCAATTGCATGAACTTGCGACCATTCCTTAGCAGTAAAAAGTGCTAGGATTGGCTCTTATGGCACAGAGTTAGTAAAGTTAAATTTCCAAAACATGTTTCATACATCCATGAAATACTGCACATAGATTAAAATAATAGATTAAAAAAAGTAAAGTAAATGATTATATTGGCAAATGCATTAATCTTTGATTATTCCTTTGCATGCCATCATAGACCTCATTGCGGTAATCTGGTGGCATTGAAGTACTCCATATTCTTTAAAATATTACCACACTTTTACAATATCTCCAGTTTACTGACTCTTTTACATTAATACTACATAACCAATACATTTTTATGTTTAATGTGTGGATCATGCTCCTGACACCATCATAAACCCCTGACAGTTTCCTCTTGTTATTATGTGTGAATGGACCCTTGAAGGTGGATATGCTCAATTAAAGGTCATTTGGATTATTACTACTCTTTTGTATGAAGCAACATAAACAATGAGTAAACACCATCCTACACACTATTTAGATTCATATCAATATTAGGTAAGGTCTTGCAAGGACGGTTACTGAACACAAGCTATTACAAGAAGTCTGTAAGAATTTTTTCCAACAAATCTCCCAAAGATAAAGTTTTAAAATATTATATCCAGAATTTATTCTTATTTATAAGACTAACAGAAAAAAAACAAGTCCAGTAATTATTTTAAATAAATACACTAATGTGCTTAGGCATATCTGATGCCAAGCCAATGTGCAGAGCTATATTTGGTGCCAGGACTTGCATACAGAGTCATTATCTGGTGCCAGACTAAGGTGCTAAGACATATCTAGTGCCAAGAGAAATGAGCTGGGCCATATCTGGTGCCAAGATTTATTGCTGTGCCATATTTTGTGCCAGGACTTTTATGCAGAGCTATATCTGGTGCCAAGACTAAAGTGCAGAAAAATATGTAGTGCCAAGTCTAATATGCAAAGCAGTATCTGGTGCCAAGTCTAATGTGCAGAGCTATATCTGGTGCCAAGGCTAATGCGCTTTTATACATATCTGGTGACAAGTTTAATCTGCTGAGACATATCTGGTGCCAAGACTTATGTGCTGAGCCATGTATTGTGCCAAGACTAATATGGAGAGCTATTTCTGGCGCCAAGACTAAAGTACAGAGCAATATGTAGTGCAGAGCTATATCTGGTGACAGGGCTAATGTGCTGAGACATATCTGGTTTTAATACTTGCATGCCATCTGTATCTAGTACAAAGATTAATGTACAGAGCCTTGTCTTGTTCCAAACATTATATGCACAGCACTATCTAGTGCTAAGACGAATGTGTAGATGAATGCGTAGAACAATTCTATCTGAATTAGAGATTTAAAACAAATTCTGAAAACTTTTTTTTTTTAATTGTATGATTTACTAAAGGCCAAACTACACATCAAACTTAAGTTTATTAAACCACAGTTTAAAACCTTAATTTTGATTGTAATACATGGGGGGGAATAAAAACCCTTGCACATATTAAGCGGTAAAGTTCTCAATAATATGGCAAACCACTGCTAACTAATACAAAAAAAAATAGAGGTAGTTTGGACAGTCAAGATAACTCAAAAACCACCATGATTGTTCTATCTTACCTAAAAACACAGTAAGAACTAAATAAGAAAATAAACTAAAAATAAGATCAAACTAATGCGTGCCCACGGTAAATATATTTACCATTGTGTGCCTGGGAAATAATTTAATTAATCATTGTTCCCTGATATATAAACAGAATAATCATTGAGCTCCCAGTTGTATTAAAATAAATAGTAGTGCCCCTTGTACAAATAATCAATCATTATTGCTGCCTTAATTAAAACAGTAATATGTGACCATAATTTCAAAGCAAGTCTTGATTCCCTACAAAATTTTTAACTAAAATCATCTTTTCTTGTTCCAACATAATTCAAGGTGAAGAAAGATAAGCCATATGAAAAATTAAATTTGCGGAACAGACCTCATCTGAGAGGCAAAGGATCCAAAATGGATTAATCTCCCGTGAGGGAGACTTCTCTTTTACTCGAGCACCCTATCAGGGGCAGTCTCTTATCTGTGATTAACTGAGTGGATTAAGAGACCACTCCTGATTGGTTACATGACTGTTAAGTAGTAAACTCACCAGAAATGAATAAATTTTGCACCAGGTGCTATTTGGGAGCAATCTGTTCTATGCATAGGTTTTCTTTTACAGTTGTGCCCTCATACATCTAGTCTCAACACGCCATGCAGTGCGACTTGCCAGGTGTGAGTGAGCCGCCAGGTCCAGTGCTACTCTGCCAGCGTCTGTCATCTTTTATTGCCGAAAATGTGTCTAAGTTGCGATGTGATTTAATTTAATATGCAACACTTATATATCTGTATTAGGGATGTGCGCCGGACCATTTTTTCCGGATTTGGATTTGGTTTCTAATTCGTCGTCCGGCTTTGGATTTGGATTTGGATTTGCCAAACTGCGGTGACTGGCTTTGGATTTGGATTTGGATTTGGATTTTTTTACAAAAATTGACAAAAAAAGCTAAAATCACATAAATTGGTCTTTTTTTTCTTCCTAGAGTATTATTAACCTCAATAACATTAATTTCCAGTCAATTTAGACCACCTCACAGCTTATAATATTGTTTTCAACATTATTGGCCAAAGGTTGCAGTGAGCTGACTGGTTACTAAGCGACAAAGCAGCGGCACAACGACACAGACACCACAGTATAAAGCACATCTATGACACATTGCCTCACAGCATTGGCAGAGATGAAAAGTAGTGCACCCACCCAGTGGGGTACGACCAGCAGAGTCACAGTACTTGTTTACATAGTGGGCTACGGCCCAAGGAGTCACAGTGCACAATCTTATTCACATTACACCTCACATAGGGCCTGATTCACATTACACCATAAAGTAGTGTCTCTTATTTATGTTACGACACACAGTAGTACCCCTTTTACACAATGCCCACAGTAGTGCCCCTTTTACACAATGCCCACAGTAGTGCCCCTTTTACACAATGCCCACAGTAGTGGTGTCCCTTGCACAATGCCCCCAGCAGTGGTGCCCCCTATGCAGTCCCCTTAGTAGTAGGGTCCCCTATGCAGTGCCCCCAGTAGAATGCCTCCCAGTAGTATGCCCCCCAGTAGTATGACCTCCATTAGCATGCCCCCCAGTAGTATGCCCCCCCAGTAGTATGGAACCCCCCAGTAGTAGGCTGCCCCAGTAGTAGCCCCCCCTGTAGTATTGCCCCCACCAGTTGTATGGCCCCCGCAGTAGTATGCCCCCCCCAGTAGCAGCCCCCCCCAGTAGCAGGCCCTTCAGTAGTATGCCCCCCCAGTAGTAGCCCCCCCCCAGTAGCAGGCCCTCCCAGTAGTAGGCTACCCCAGTAGTAGGCCCCCCCAGTAGTAGCCCCCCCCAGTAGCAGGCCCCCCCAGTAGTATGCCCCCCCAGTAGTATGGCCCCCCTAGTAGCAGGTCCCTCAGTAGTATGGCCCCCCAGTAGCAGATCCCCCCAGTAGCAGGTCCCCCCAGTAGTATAGCCCCCCCCAGTAGCAGGCCCCTACCAGTAGTATGGCCCCCCGCACCCCCAGTAGCAGACCCCCCCAGTAGCAGACCCCCCCAGTAGCGCCCCTGGCCCTTACACAAGTAAAAAAAATACAAATAAAAACTTACCTGTATCCCCACTCCCGTGCCGTCCGTTCTGCTGTCACACGCTGAGGGGGGAGCCGGAAGATGGAGCTCATGAGTGAGCTCCAGCCGGCTCCCTCCATGCAGCAGCCAATAGGAGTCTGGGTGACTCTCATTGGCTGCTGTAACAAACACACAGCTGCCACTGGCGGCTGTGTGTTTGTGTCTGTGTAGGGCAGACCGCTATCACAGCGTTCTGTCCTACACGCGAGGAGCCCTGATGTCGGATTCTCTAGTGAGAATCCGACATCAGGCGGCCGCCGTTCGGCCCCGAACGGGGATCCGAGTCAGGCGGTGAACACCCGAACAGGGTTCGGGTGGACTCGGATCCCCAATGTTCGGAGCGGGTCGGATTCCACAGAATCCGAACCGATCATCTCTAATCTGTATACACCTGAGTCTGTATATGAACCACAATGAAAAAGGCTGTGGCCACTACATTGTACCACTTTGTATACAGATTCAGAGACTCAGTCGCACACAGATATACAAGTGTAGCATGTAAAATTAATCAGCACAGTCTGCTCATGCGCCTTAGTCACATTGCATTGCGATTTAGGCACATTTCCAACAAAAGAAGAGGCAAGAAAGATGCCCGGTGCTAGCAGAATCTCATGGGACATGGTGCGCTGAGATGGGCTTTTTAACACAACTGCAGCAAAGATGTGTAAGGACACATCTGTATGGGGTTTATTTTACTAACTTCCCATATGTATTAATTTACTACACTTTAGATTACTGTACATTGGACCACTGGGGGCCCAATGATTAACTTATTTATCTATTGGAGGCACTATGATTTATGTTTTTAACAACTGGGGCAACACTTGTAGTGGATGTTCTTTTTGTACTAGTAGTAGATGAAGACGAGGGGAAAAGGAACAACATACCTAGCACCACTTACTCTTTTAATTCATGTGTGTCAAGAATTTAGATTTCAGGGGAAAAAAAGCCTAGTAAGTAAAAGATTTACAATGGAAAAAAATACATTAAAAATGAGTTAAAATTAGTAGGGGAAAGGAAGAATGGATGGCAATAAATGAGGGACCAGAAACAGAAACAGTCATCCATATCCAGTTCTTTGGGCACAGCTCACAAGGAGAGGGGTGCAATCACCCACATGTACAACATGTACAACAACATATTATTGTATTTCATACATATGCATCATATGTAATAGGCATAACTCATATTCATTCTGTGTATACCGTAAAGTATTTATTGCAAAGGAGTCTCCAGTATGTCTAAGATTGTTAACTGCAATAAAAGTCTATGAAAGCGAGTGCTAAATGTTTAATACAAGGAAAGAGCATATATCTCATTGTATATATAAATAATTACAGCATCAACATTGTTGTAAAAGTGCATTAATAAAGATTTTGCCATATTATTAGTTTAGCTAAATCTAATTTCTGATAAAACACTCTCTTCAAAGGGTTAATTATTACATATAATAGCAATCAATGAGTTAAATAGACTAAATAAAAACCCCTCTGACTCTCCCATACATGGGACATGCTCTTACACCACAATGGCAGATTGTATACTGAGTTTCATATTGTCTCCCAGGTAACAGCTCCCTTTTTAAAATTATTTTGATGGAAGCAATGGATATTCACTTGAAGAAATCACTTAACCAGGTAGCATTTCCTACCTTGAATTATTTATATGTGTAGTTCATAAATAGTTCTGACAGACCCATTTCATGTCAGATGCAAAGATGGATTATGCATTAACTGGTTCTAGTCTTAGAGGCATTTGCGTTAAATGACTATTGAGAAATCTCAAAGGTGAATCAACTTTTACTTATAAACAGTAAATGCTCCAGTATTCTAAAAACAATCTAGGGATATTTTTATACAAAAATTTGTAATGACTTTCGGTCAAGATTGTTGCAGCATTAATATTGTATTACTTCCCCCAATCAAATGTGTTACCAATTGACCTAGCATTACTGTTTTCAAAGCAAGAAGTGTGTACAAAATGAAAAGTAGGAAATGGGGCTCTGACTTGTATTTGCTTATAATGTGGGGAATGGAAAACTTGACATTATTTGGTTTACTGATATTTAGTTTTACAGTGTTAATTCACAATTAATAAATACATTCATTTGGAAAATAGTGATGAATTATCTATATTAATAATATTAATAATATGCAAATTTTAAAAATAATAATAACAGCAACCTACTTTATAACTGATTATGCATTAACAATTTACCATTTTTTATTTTTGTCTTACTGTATATATTTAACATGGTGGAAAATGTCTTAAATTTAATTTATCTAGACTCTATGAGTTAAAGCTGACTTTCAGTATTTTGAAGATTTTTGTTATTTGGTGCCAAGTTGTTAACTCTACTGTACATTACTCCAAAATCACCAGTGCTTAGAGTAATTTATCAAATTAAATAAACTATATACATTTGACTTTGTATATATAAGAGTATATCCAGGTGGTTATTTCTTAATCCCCTCATACCACATGTAAAATGAGGTACTGTATTATGTGATTCCTGTACCTGGTCTGTACTTGTTCACCATCCCTTACTGTCTACAAGTAGCTTGAAGAAGATTTATTTTGTACCACACAGTAATTTTTGGTTATTAGTGTTAATGTTCTTCCTTTTCGTTAAATTGATTATTGTGGTAAATTTATATAAATTACATATAGGAAAAATGGAGTTAAATAAGTATAAGTACATCATGTCGTATGAATATTATAACAATCACTTAACTGAAGTTGTTTCTATTGTAAGCATTAAAGAAAAAAACCTCAATTATTGAAATTGAAAAATTATTTTGAAAGCATCACAAAAAGTAGCAAAATTGAGCTTAGTGGTCTTTTTCAAGCTGATTTACATACAAAAAATTGCTTACATTTTGTTTTATACTGACTAAATGTAAAGTTAATTGAATTATGTATACAAAATTGTTTACAAATATGTTTTTTTAATAATAAAAAGTTAATTTTTTAGTTTATGTTAATGTTCTGTTTATACTTTTTGAACATTTGAAAGACATTCAATACGAAGTGTTTTTTGCCACAATTCTGAACTTTTTTTATACTTAAATTATATCCAAATTCTATAACAATTTAAAAAAAGTTAAAACTTTAATGAATATGACTTACAGATAACATATATTTATATTTAGTTAATTTGTATATTAAGGTATTTCTAAAGAACAACCTTTGGTGTGTTTTGAGTTGAGATTTTTACTATGATACAAGTTGGTATATACAGTTGGAATGGAATCTCAGACCAAATGGGTTTAGCTTATAATGGGGCAGATGTGATTTGTTCTCTGAGAAATCCTAGCACATTACAGCAATTCTGAACACTAACCAATAGGATAAGGGGAAACCTTGCTACATATCTATGTGGAGTTTGTATGTTCTGCCCATGTTTGTTTGCATGGGTTTCCTGTGGGTACTCCACCCAGAGCTGTAACTAGTCTATTTGGTGCCCTCTGCCAGAGAGAGCATTGGCGCCCCCCCCCCATTTTTTAGGGACATAAGATAGTGCACCTGAAAAAGGGCCATGGCCTCATGGGGAATGGCCAGGGAAGAGATAGGGGGACCAGGAGATGCTGGGGATAATAGAAGAGGAAGCTACAAGTAAGAATGATAATAAACAGGAAATTGACAGGCCCAAACAGCGCCCCCTGCCCTGCGGTACCCTGTGCCATGGCTCTGACTCCACCTCCAGTATGCAGAGGCCAGTAATTGAGGTTTTCCTAGTCCTAGACCCAGTATGGTTAGGGGGCTGTGAGAAGAGGCCATTGTTATTGTTATTGTCATTAAGTTACACTTTTCCCAAGCCCACCACTGACTTTTTGTCCCCCCGTTCCAAATTTGCATGTCTTATCTATGTCTTTTACCAACCATTCTTTATGTATCTGTCTGTCTTTATTATCTGCCCCATTTATAATTTCTATCCAAGGTTTTATGTCTGCCTCTTTCTCCCTCTACAATATGTATTTTTCTATGCTTCCCCACATGACACACTGTGACTAAGTGATAAATTTAGGAAGAATTGTGTTTGCCCGTGTTTGCATTTCCGTGCATGTTTGCCCTAATTTTCAAACACTTACATTTACTAAAGGCAAACACTGGTGACAAAACACAATTCGATCTGCAAAACACGGCTGCTAATGCAAATAGAATTGTGTTTTGTCACCCATGTTTGCCTTTAGTAAATGTACGTGTTTGAAAATTAGGGCAAACATGCACGGAAATGCAAACAATACATCATCGAACTGACTTGCAAGTACTTTCCATTCACAGTAATGCAACACAAACATTTACCAAGAATCGTGTATGTAAACATAATCGTAAATGGAACAAACTCGGACCAAATAGAAATTACAAATAGACTACCTCATGAGCAGCGTGTTTGCATGTGTTAGGAGGATGTCAGTGTATTCTTTATAGTATTAACCTTTACCTTAAACTGGTGTTAAAATATACTTAGAAAATCTGATGATTTTAAAGTAGTTTGTTGTTTGTTGGCCTAAAAATATACAAGCAAGTGTTACGTAGACCTTTGATGACAGTGAAAATAGACTCTCCCCTTACAGTGTATATGACTTGTGCCATTTAAAATGTGTCCCTATATTTACTGTGTCTATATGTGTTGACATAATACAGTATTTTCACTAAAATGGTGTTGGTAATTGTCATGCCTTCAGCATAAGGTTTGTTATGTTACATTAATTCATATTAGCAGCCCCACCTAGTGGTCAGGACAGTAGCAGTTTAAATCAGATCTATTTTGTCCCTCCTAACATGCCTTAGCAGTCTAGCAATGCATTCTGGGCTAAAGGAGCTGTAAGCAGCCATTTCCTCCACACACATGGTCCCAGACAGCATTCACTTCATATGCTCAACCTGGTATAGCATCCGATGGTGAGTTTCTAAGCTTCAACTGTGCCATCATAGATCTGCTTAGCCAGTTATGTATGTTAGCTGTACTATGTCACTGCAGCCTATACTTTGCATACTGTATATTTCATGCTGTTTGCATATTCCATGTTATGTATACGTTTGCCTTGCAATTCCATGTACATATTGTAATTGCCTTTCATTGTTTACATTTACAGTTTTAGAGCGCACACTCGCTTATACAAACGTATCTGTGCACATTCACGCAAGTTCCTCTATTGAATAATAAATCACCGTTCTTCAGATCACATCTCACTGGATTATTGGAAGATAGAGTTTTGGTTATGCTGTCTGCTCCAAATTTGTCAGACACATAGTGAGGGGCAGAACAGTAAATATACACAATGTATGTGCCATAAATTGGAAACACATTAATGAGTCCAAAGGATTTTCAAAACTGTATTTTTTTTTTTTTTGGTCATAAACCACTCAAATCAATATACAAATACTATGGGGCCTATTCATCATCACTTAATTTTTACCAAAGCAGGTGAAAATGAACATTTTCTCCCGCAATTGTAGAAATTAAGTTATTGGGTCATTCATCAAGGAGGTAATGCAGGAGATGTCACAGATATCTCCTACTCACAACTTGAATTTTTATGCCAAGTCGGGGGAGTAGAGTCAGATGTACTGTGCGGGACTGTCACTGGTGGGGAGAGGAAGCCTGATTGGTGCAGTGCCTGGAATGAGGTGGCTGGTCCTAGGGGAGGGGTCAGTTATTAGGATGCTGATTAATGTCAAACCAGCGCCCATTATGCAAAGACTCCCTCCCCTTTTATCAGTAACAGGCAGTGCAGATGAAGTACTCAGACAGCCCTAGGGTAAGCTCATTGACAGACTCTTCTGGTTTGAAAAGAAGTATAAGTGACAGGCTCTGTGCCCTGAGCCAACTACACCAGAATGGGTGCTAAGCTAGCTCAACAGATGGTAGAAATAAAATTAGTTTTTAAAGAAACTTTATATAACTGTTAATTGACTGCTAATAGAAAAAAGTATTTTCAATCTATACTAGCAGCACATTGTACATTATCCGGCAGCCCAGGTAAAATTCATAATTCACTATATCCTACCTCCTGTAAATGTCACTACCTGCTGCTGCTTGTCTGGATCCTGTTAGATACATAAAATCTGGAAAGTTTATCAAGAAGTGAATACTGTATGAGTCCCTCCCCCGTACCAGCACCAACGTTAAATCAACAGCACACATGTTTAATAAATATACCTCCCTACCTGCAACCAACCCTGACATAAAAGTAATTACATTCAAAAAGTTGCAGACAACTTGAACCTATACATGAGACCCCTTCTTGTTTCTATGAGCTTATTTACTTTCTAGTACCTATTTTAAGTTATTAAAGTCACAGTGTAACCCCTCCTTGCTAGTTCTCTCCTCTCTGATACTGAACAAACCCACCTCTCCAATTGTTCCAATCCCATTGTAATATCCCCATTGATCCACAACTTCTAGGCTGCTGTTAAATCCCTAACAATTTCAGCTAAATTTAATAACCCTACCGCTCCACTACCCCTAGCCCACTGTAATTTATCCACATTTCGACATAACTCAGTGAAATGCAACATTCCCACTACTCCTAATCTACATTAATATATCCACCCAACTACCCGTCCTTTCCCTACCATCTGTAATATGCCCTATGTAAAATCCCCACCCTTCCCACTCTACGAAAATATCCACATACCTCACAACCAAATAATGGGCGTGAGCGCTCGCAAGCGGGTCGATGGTGCCCAAGTGCGCATGCACACGACGGAGGCGCCTCCATCATGCGCATGCGCGAGACCTGAATAACGACGGCCAAGCCGTCGTTAAGGGTCTCGCACCAAAGGGGGCGTGCTGTTGATGGTGATTGACAGCACGCCCCCTTTGGTGGGCGTGCTGGGGGCGTGGCTGCCCAAATGGAGGCGTTCCCATGGGAACGCCTACCTTCTGGGTCCGGCCCCACTGACATCACTAGTGATGTCAGTGGGAGTGCTTTTGGGCTCGCGGCAGCGAGACCCTACCGCAGGGTCTTATCGCAAGCCCGATGGTCGCGATGGTCTTGACCATCGCAACCATCATTTTGGCAGCTCGCTATAGCTGTGGGTGGTCACCCACAGCTATGCGAGCGGCCAGGAGGCCGCTCCAAAAAGGAGCAGGGACGGTCCTGATTCAGAGCGAGCACTCTGTCAGAGCGTCCGGCTCTGAATCAGGACCAATATGCCAATCTATAAACCCCACTCATGCAAGCCCATTGTTATTTCCTCACTACTCTGTCCCTTGTGAGCCACCTGTAATATCAACACCACTCAACTTCTCTGATTCCACTGTAAATTCATCATTCAATCAAGTCCCTTCCAGCCTGGCTGGAGAGAGGAGATAGAGTTGTGGATGGCTTTGATTTGGTAGTAATATGGGTGGCGAATTCAAGGGTAGAGAAGGAGGAGTTGGTAATAAAGAGGCAGTGAGTGTTGGAGGATTTGGAGAAGACAAGGGGCCAAATGTAATAAGGTGAGAGTTTAGGAAATGTGAGCATTTAGCAGTAAACTCTCACACTTTTTAAACTCAGCCAATGTAATAGAGTATGAGAACATGCAATCTTACATTTTTTTAGACTCAAAAAACTCTCATGATTTAAACTCTCATCCAGATGTTTTCCCATTTTGAAGATTAAACTTGATCAATATGAGAGATTACTGCTAAACTCTAACATTTCCAAACTCTCACCCTATTACATTTGGCCCAAGATATTTGAAGTATGATAGTTTACCATGAGACAGATCAGAGTCATAGGAAGAGAGCATACATTTTAAATTGAGGTAGTCAGCATGAACACGTGATATCCTCCAGTACCGTTCATCTGTGCTAGAGCATTTCTGAAGGCAGTGGGTGAGTTTAGAGTGCCTGAGTTGGGAAGCATACCAGCAAAGCCTGAGACTGGATAAAGGCCAGTAGCGCAGTAGCAAATAATCGCTCAACTACGCAAAAATAGACACTGTGTCCACCTCTGAATCAGGATCTTTATGAGAGTGAAGGTTAAGGGTGGTAGTAATGGGCAGAATACATTATAATAAGAGGTTAGTGATAGAGGGACCAATTCCAGAATAAATAATAACCAAATGGGGAGTGGATTATGTATTTACGGTCTCAGTGAGGCATTACCAGTTCTGATCAGATTTTGACACTAAGCAGTTAGGAGGCAAGTATTTCTGATAATGATAAATGGACAATATGATGTGATGCCACATAATTCCAACAGACAATACTTTTAATAAATGGATTTTTATGTAAATATGGCAGTGGCCATGTCAAGAGAAAACAGAGACCAGAGACTTTTCTAGGGTAGAAGATAATTGAAATTCCACACCTGCTTGCAGGGCATGTACTGTAAATGGGATGTGAGAAAGTTTGACAAGACAGCAACTATTTTTTCTTATACAAAACAACCAATTATCCCTTTTAAGGAGCCAGGTGTGAATGATCAGGTACAAAATGACTCACCAATAAATGTCTCATTTAGGGGTCTATTCATCATTCGGAGCCAGAGCCCCCCCTCCGCTCCCCACCCGATGTTTAAGTATCCAACTCGACGCGGGGCAATGGATACTTATCACCAGAGCAATTCAGCATTTCTCCAGTGCAGGGACAGCTGCTCCGAAAAGCAGCTGTCCACACGATTAGTAACACTGCTAATTCTGCAGCGTTACTTACCACCCCCATTGCTGTCTTCTGCGCATATATGACCTGAGGTCACACATGTAAAAAGCTGCTGGGTGCGCAGTGAGGAAGCAGAGGAAGGGTCCGCTTGGATCCCTCATGCCAACCCCGGACCTTCTTTCCATATGAAGGTGCGGGGCTCTGAACCAGCGCCATCTGAATGCTGCGTTTGTTCTCGCAAGCAAACTTCCAAAAACTTTACGTTTTCGGAGGTTTCTCAATATTAAGCGGTCCTTTTGGACCCCTAATAATGAATGGCCTGTTACAACAAATATGCGGAAACTAGCCATTTAAGTGAAAACTAATAGGTCCCCAACAACATACTGTATAAACAAGTATGTAATTGTTGACATGATGGTGGCAATCTTGGAAATTATAATAGATTGTTGGATCAGGTTCTAGGTCATATTTATTGTCCTATCTCTGACATGTTTTCATATCTACTATATGTTTAGCCTTTTTGTTTTACTTAAAATTCTACTGTATATGCAGTCAGGTCCATAAATATTGGGACATTGTCAGAATTTTCATATTTTGTCCTCTATTCACCACCACAATGGCTCTGAAATGAAACAAACAAGATGTGATTTAACTGCAGACTTTCAGATTTAATTTGAGGGTAATTACATCCAAATCAGGTGAACGGTGTAGGAATTACAATGGTTTCTATATGTGCCTCCCACTTTTTCAGGGGCCAAAAGTAATGGGACAAACTAAACAATCCTAAATCTAACTTTCACTTTTTAATACTTTGTTGCAAATCCTTTGCAGGCAATTACAGCCTGAAGTCTGGAACGCATAGACATCACCAGAAGCTGGGTTTCATCCCTGGTGATGCTCTGCCAGGCCTCTACTGCAAATGTCTTCAGTTCCTGCTTATTCTTGGGGCATTTTCCCTTCAGTTTTGTCTTCATGAAGTGAAACGCATGCTTAATCGGATTCAGGTCAGGGGATTGACTTGGCCATTGCATAACATTCCACTTTTTAGCCTTAAAAAACTCTTTGGTTGCTTTTGCAGTATGCTTCGGGTCATTGTCCATCTGCACTGTGAAGCGCTGTCCAATGAGTTCTGAAGCATTTGACTGAATATGAGCATATAATATTGCCCGAAACACTTCAGAATTAATTCTGCTGCTTTTGTCAGCAGTCACATCATCAATAAATACAAGGGAACCAGTTCCATTGGCAGCCATACATGCCCACGCCATGACACTACCACCACCATGCTTCACTGATGAGGTGCTATGTTTTGGATCATGAGCAGTTCCTTTCCTTCTCTTCTCTTCCCATCACTCTGGTACAAGTTGATCTTTGTCTCATCTGTCAATAGGATGTTGTTCCAGAACTGTAATGGCTTTTTAAGATGTTGTTTGGCAAACTCTAATCTGGTCTTCCTGTTTTTGTGGCTCACCAATGGTTTGCACCTTGTGGTGAACCCTCTATATTCACTCTTGTGAAGTCTTCTTTTGATTGTTGACTTTGACACATATACATCTACCTTCTGGAGAGTGTTCTTGATTTGGCCAACTGTTGTGAAGGGGTTTTTATTCACCAGGGAAATAATTCTTTTGTCATCCACCAGAGTTGTTTTCCGTGGTCTTACAGGTCTTTTGGTGTTGCTGAGCTCTCCGGTGCGTTCTTTCTTTTTAAGAATGTTCCAAACAGTTGATTTGGCCACACCTAATGTTTTTGCTATCTCTCTGATGGGTTTGTTTTGATTTTTCAGCCTAATGATGGCTTGCTTCACTAATAGTGACAGCTCTTTGGATCTCATATTGAGAGTTGACATCAACAGATTCCAAATGCAAATGTCACACCTAGAATCAACTCCAGACCTTTTACCTGCTTAATTGATAATGAAATAATGAGGGAATAGCCCACACCTGTCCATGAAATAGCTTTTGAGTTGATAGTCCCATTACTTTTGGCCCCTTAAAAAGTGGGAGGCACATATTGAAACTGTTGTAATTCCAAAACCGTTCACCCGATTTGGATGTAATTACCCTCAAATTAAATCTGAAAGTCTGCAGTTAAAGCACATCTTGTTTGTTTCATTTCAAAACAATTGTGGTGGTGAATAGAGGCCACAAAATGAAAATTCTGTCAATGTCCCAATATTTATGGACCTGACTGTATGTGTTTCTAAAGTTTGCCCATAAGGAGCTAATACAGAGGGAGAATTAAAATAATATTACCATATAATACTGTAAGAGCTGGTCAACCCAACTAAGATTTGGAGTATTGAAGAATCATATGCTGGGGGCACCTCCTGGATCCCCACTTTTCTCCTCCAGCAGCAGTGCTGCAGCACCACCATACTCCATCCTGTCAGGTAGTTTGCTGTCTAACTTGTCAGTTACTGTCAGCATCCTGTGAGTCTAGCAGCTCTCTGGCTGCAGACAGTGCTGTGTTCCATCCTCAGCTCTTCTTCATAGAGTAGGCGAGAGTCAATGACCTCTAAGCACACAGCCACAGCTGCCACAAAGTTTTTTTTTTTTTTTTTTTAAAGGAGCTACCACGATTCTAATGGGTGGTTTGGTGCACACCTGGACCACCCCGTAGTTTTGCCTATGCGTTTAAGACATTAATGCAATAGTGTGCGAGCTACCACGATTCTAATGGGTGGTTCGGTGCATTCAGAGTGCTCTGAATCAGGGCGTTTTTTTTATTTGATTGTTTCATCCTCCTGGCCGCTCACATAGCTGTGGGTGACCACCCACAGCTTATGCGAGCGGCCAGGTGATGGTCACAATGGTCGCGACCATCGGGGCTTGCGACGAGACCCTTGTGGTAGGGTCTCATTCACACATGCACACGCCGGACCTAGCACCGGTGTGTGCATGCGTAGTGGGGGACCATCGACCCGCTTGCGAGCGCTGTGCGCTCGCGAGCGGGTCTGAATCAGGCCCACAGTACAAAGAAGTTTAATTAAACAAATGGACACTTACCAGGTCACCTGGGTGCATCATGTTGAGACGGCAGATCATCTTTGGTTGGATGAGGATCTTTAATGACTCCTCATACTCGAGGTAATGGGCATGGTATGGGGAGCCCCCGCCTGTCTGGCTTGCTGAACAAGCCTCCGTTGCCATCTTTGCCTTCAC
Organism: Taudactylus pleione; assembly: GCA_031769625.1. Lineage (NCBI taxonomy): Eukaryota > Metazoa > Chordata > Amphibia > Anura > Myobatrachidae > Taudactylus > Taudactylus pleione. Next base: position 1,185,871 of record JAUIMM010000756.1, on the reverse strand, counting down.
ATGCCTTTTTATGACAGAAAGTCTCTTTGTTCAGGTGTCCTCACTGCATGCCCTTCTGCATGTGCAGAAGGACTCGCGCACAGCGAGGGGTGATGGGAGGGATCCAATTGGATCCCTCTCACATCTCTTTGAGATTAGAAGTCCACAGGCTTGTATAAAGTAACGTCATAGGGTAACGCATTGCAATCTGGGGCTTGGTGCATATGAGAAATGCTGTTGAACCCACAAAAATTGCATTTTGGGGGTTTGACCACATTTCTGACATTGCAGCATCATGCCATCCACCTCTAATTCCACATCCCACCTTTCTTCTACCTGCTATGCCCCCCTCGAAGATCCTCTTTTCTCCCTTGACACATCCAAACTTGGAAAACTCATCTTCTTTGGCTTCCAATACTATCTTTATGCTGTTGATACTCAAATGTACTTATTTTGGTTCTTTCCAGCCTCTGCCATCTCATGCTGGATATCACAGCACTTTTTCAAATTACACATCACCAAAATCAAACTCATCCTTGACTCCCCCCCCCCCTTTTTTCCCTTTAATCAATCGTGAATGCTGCTGTTTATCTAATTTTCTCTTTAACTGTGCCAGCATCATCTCCTGCAGCCTCCTTCATTAGCTCCCCATCCCCCTCTGTATCCAGCCCAAACTATTCATTCTCACATACAAAGCACTTAATCACTCTGCACCTTCCGACATCTCCAATTCCATTTCTGTCCACTCTATTTCCCGCTTCCTCCACTCTTCTTCTGATTGGCGCCTCTCCCCCACCATGGTTACCTTCTTTCATGCCCATCTCCAAAATTTCTCCCACTCCACCTCCTCTGAAACTCACTCCTCTGCCAGGTCAGACTTACTGCCAGCCTCACCAGCTTCAAATGTGCATTCAAAACACACAGTTTCATCAAAGTCTACCATCCCACCTTCTTATAGTATGTGCTCTCACAGGCAGGGAGCTCCTTCAAGTTTGTCCATAGCCGTGTCCTTTTGACAGTCCATATTGTCTCCTAATCCCATTCTGTACATCTGACACTGATTGCTCACCCTTCATTAGGTATAGGCTCATTGAGTACTGAACTGCCTCCCCTTCCAGTGACTCACCTGTTTGTCCATGAAGATAAATTGAGTTACCCTACCATTGTCCCTTGTCTACGTCCTACCTTGTTAGTTGGTTTATTTCTCTGTATTGTACCTGAGATATGTTAGAATTGACTGTATGTTGCTATGTATACTTTGTCTGGGCTTCCAGTGCAGTGGGCATTCGTGAAGAGTCATGCATGCAGAGATACTGTAGTACCAGGACTGGCTGGCTAGTTTTGCTGGGAAGCTGAGTATCACTCAACTGTGTTGGGGATATTTTAATGGTATTTTGGTCTGAAAAAAATTGCACCCAGTATTGTTAAATATGTCCCTTAGATTTGAAACACTGAGATTTAACATTCTAGACTCCTTCTGAAACTTTCATTCATTGTGTAACCGGATGCAAATGGCAGACAGATGCACACTTGTCTTACTATGTTAACTTTTTATATAGTACGCTATGTTATGATAATTTGCATCGAAAAAAGCTATTAAAGTGTCTGTGTTTCTGAACATAAGACAACAAAGCTTTTTGTATCATATCTTGTGTCCATCATTGCTTATTTCAAATGTTTAAAGGTATGTCTATGTGTGTGTACTGTAGTTTTTAAATTGTGGGTTGTTTGCCTAAATTATTACGATCGTGCTACCCCAGTAATGAAGTGAGCAGCAGTCTCTACACAGGTAAGTTGGCCGTACATACGATAATAAAATCATATAATAAAATCATAAACCATGGATGGTTTCATTTCTGCCTGTTCCAACACATGAATAGAAAATAGATGGCATTTTGTCAGTCATGCCATTACATGTGCCCTGAATTCATTCTTTGCTTTCATCAGTGTCAGTTTCCAGTCATTTTTTCACATCAAAGTTTTCGCTATTTTTCAGAAAATTACATTACAACATAATATCAGACAGGATCCTAGTTCTGTGAGACCTTATACTGACACACTATAAATCGTCTGATGTACTGTAGTGACTGAATTCTTATCTAAAGTGACAAATTAAACAAGACAGACTTAGAGAGATTTCCCCTGTCTTTGTAGTAGTAAAAATCAGACTGAAAAATGAGTATTTCACAGGACCAACTACTGTAAAATTGTAGTGACTAGAAGTTTAGATAGCTCAGTAAAATCTGTTTAATCAGTGTAATTGTTGTGTGAAAAACACATACCATAATATTATCCTAATATATAGGCTAATGCAAATGTATATGAATATTGAAAAAAATATTAAAACGTTACATATCAAACTTGTTACATATCAAAATTGGAGATGATAGTATAAACTCTTTCAGTGCTAAGAACCAGTGATACTTGTGCCGCTCATTCAGAGATGGACACTAAAAGCCGCTGCATCTTTGTAATTATGCAAAGGCCTCGTCTTTAGTAAAAAGATGCCCACTGCAGGCTTCTGTGATCCGCTGCGGCTTCCGATGCGTGAGCATCGAACATCTCAGGTTACTCAGAATGTCCGGTGAGATCACGCTGCTGGAGCCAGTGAAACTGCACTGGATTTGGTACGCCAAGAAAATGGGGCCGACATGCCCCCATTTTTTGCAATGCTGCCGTTGCCTCCCCAAACATCAGCAGCATGTCAATCATGCTGCAGCCTTTGGGGCACTGTGAGTGACATTGCAGAAATAGATCTGCACATGCGCAGTGTAACAGATCTGCAAACATCAGAGATGTACATAAGTATCACATTTCTGTACATCTCTGAATTAGGCCCATATACCATAAAAACAGTAAGGGTGAATGGGGCTCATCTTTACTACTTTTGCGGTATATTTTCAGGATGAAGGCATTCAAATAACAAAATATATATATATAGAACTTCTACCAGTATTTTCTGATTGTGGGGCTCAGGGAGGAGCCAACCAGTGGCGTAACAAGGGGGGTGCGGGCTGCACCTGGGTGTCACCCGCCGATGGGTGACACCAAGGTGCAGGTTCCCCCTCAGTGACAGGAGACGGGTGCTGCACTGTAGCATTAAATGCAGCACTCGGCTCCTGTCACAGTGAGGGAGCCGGCACTGCGGCACGCATCTCCGGCACCCCTCACCACCCCATTGATAACCACGGGCTGGGGTTCGGGCCAAGAGGCCACGACTCCTTTTTGGCTGCACAGGGAGGGACGCCACTGGAACCAACAGCATGATAATATCATTGTGCCAGTGTACAATGACATCACAGAGCATGTCAGTACTCATCTACAGCACTACAGAAAACTGTGCAGAGTCAGAGGATAGGGTAATACACTAAAGCTGCCCAATCTCACCCCTTTCTGGCTCTTACATACTCAGGGAAAACCTAATTTTAAAGGGGAGAATTCCCTATTTATTTTATGTGGTCTCTTAGTAGTTATTCTCTGGTGATAATCTGGTATCTTTGGTGCTAATCTGGTATCTCTGGTGATAATCTGGTACACTACAAATATAGAACAGCCAAAGGATAGGGGGAGGGAAAACTAGATGGACCTATCATTTGAAAGAAAATAGCACCCAACTTTTAATTAGGTGCCAGTAAAGCACTTTAAATGCCCTCCCGCTATCCCTTGGCTTAGACTATGGGGCCTATTCATCATCACTTTGGCCCGTTACACATTCTGAACGCTAGTTTCTGCATATTTTATGTAACGATCCATTCATTATCAGGGGTCCGAAAGGACTGCCTAATTTTCAACAAACTCCAAAAACGTACAGTTTTGCAGAGTTTGCTTGTGAGGACAAACGCCATCTTCAGATGAAGCTGGTTCTCAGATCTCTGCTCCTTTCTATGTGAAGCGAAGAGGGATCCCTCCACCAGCTCCTCACTACCTCCCCAGTGGCTTTGTGCATGCGTGACCTAAGGTCATACATGTGCATAAGCCAGCTACAGGGAAGGTAAGTGACACTGCTTTTCGGAGCTGCTATCCCTGCTGAATTGCTCCGATGACAAGTATCCCCATAAGGGAGTAGGAGACTTAATCATCAGGGTCCATCTGGCCCCAATGTTGAATAGGTCCTATAACATTGTACACTACAGAAAGTGTTAAATCCAGAGACGGAGGAGTTATAATGCTCAAATCCCTTATGTCAATAAATGCAGGGGAATCATCATGTAATATTGTAGATTTTCTAGTTTTTAAAATTGTATCATGTTGTGTTATCCATATTATTGCTACACATTTTATACACTTAATTATTGTTTTCGAATGCTGATTTTATAATGAAGAACAATGTGTAAAATCCTGCTGTTTGCTGCTTGGAAACTGTATTGGTGCAAAAGCAAGAACCACAAATAATTTCTTGGTGGTGTTGAGGAAAAAACAAAACATTCATACAATTTCCTGTAGTTCACTTTATTGCATTTTAAGAGAAAAAAAAATTCTGGACATTGTGGGTAGATGTTTTTTCTGTCTGAAGAGTTATAAGCATACTATGTTCTGAAATGTCAAAGTCTTCCAAATTAAAGCAGTTACAAAATAATCTCAATGCATAGGGGAGAACAGCCTCATCAGCGAATGGGGATAAAGAAGAGCTATGAAGAAGAAGAAGACTTTTAACCAGCTAAAACAAACCAGGGTAGCAGAAAGGGGGAGGGATTCCAAGCATGTCTAGGGGCCCTGGAGTTCAATGCCTGCTGGCACTTGTGGTTCTCCATGTGTCAGTATAGCCTTACAGCCATTAAAATTGGGCTTGACAGGGCTTGCTGTTGCCCGTAGTTTGCATAAAAAAGTATGTATTCTAATTAGGGGTGTGCACCGGCCACTTTTCGTGTTTTGTGTTTTGGTTTTGGATCTGGATCTTTCTTCGTGTTTTGGATCTGGATTGGTTTTGCCAAAACCACCCTTCCGTGTTTTGGGTTCTGGGTTTTGTGTTTTGGATCTGTATTTTTTTGAAAAAAAGCATAAAAACAGCTAAAATCACAGAATTTGTAGGTTTTTCTGCTCCTATGCTATTATTAACCTCAATAACCTTAATTTCCACTCATTTCCAGTCTATTCTGAACACCTCACACCTCACAATAGTGTTTTTATGTCCAAAAGGTTGCACCGAGGTAGCTGGATGACTATGCTAAGCGACACGAGTGGGCGGCACAAACACGTGACCCATCTAGGAGTGACACTGCAGTGGCAGACAGGATGGCAGTTAGAAAAACTAGGCCCCAAACTGTACATAATGCAAAGAAAAAAAGAGGTGCAAGATGGAATTGTCCTTGGGCCCTCCCACCCACCCTTATGTTGTATAAACAGGACATGCACACTTTAACAAATCAATCATTTCAGCGCCAGGGTCTGCCACACAACTGTGGCTGAAATGATTGGTTCGTTTGGGCCCCCACAAAACAAGCTGGCAATTAATGTGTCCCTGCACAAACTGGCTCTACGGAGGCAAGATGTCATCCTCATCCTCCTCATCCACCGATTCCTCACCCTCTTCAGTGTGTACATCCTCATCCTCACAAAGTATTAACTCGTCCCCACTTGAATCCACCACCACAGGTCCCTCTGTACGTTCTGGAGGCTGGTCTCCCTGGAAGAGCTGATAATTCATTTTGATGAACATCATCTTCTCCACATTCTGTGGAAGCAACCTCCTACGCCTTTCGCTGACAAGGTTCCCGGCTGCACTAAACACTCTTTCGGAGTACACACTGGAGGGGGGGCAACTCAGGTAAAATAGAGCCAGTTTGTACAGGGGCCTCCAAATTGCCTCTTTTTCCTGCCAGTACAGGTATGGACTGTCTGACATGCCTACTTGGATGCTGTCACCGATGTAATCCTCCACCATTCTGTCAATGGTGACAGTATCATATGCAGTGACAGTAGACATGTCAGAAATTGTTGCCAGGTCCTTCAGTCCGGACCAGATGTCCAAACTTGGTCCTGCCTGCCCTGCATCACCGCCAGCGGGTTGCTTAGGATACCTAAGTTTTTTCCTGGCAGCCCCAGTTGCGGGAGAAAATGAAGAAGGAGCCGTTGACGTGTCACGTTCCGCTTCAGCTGACAGTGTGTTCACCAGCAGGTCTTTGCACCTCTGCAGGCTTGTGTCGGCCGGAAAGAGAGACACCACATAGGCTTTAAACCTAGGATCGAGCACGGTGGCCAAAATGTAGTGGTCTGATTTCAACAGATTGACCACCCTGGAATCCTGGCAAAGCGAATGAAGGGCTTCATCCACAAGTCCCACATGCCGAGCGGAATCGCTCCGTCTTAGCTCCTCCTTCACTTTCTCCAGCTGCTTCTGCAAAAGCCTGATGAGGGGAATGACCTGACTCAAGCTGGCAGTGTCTGAACTGACTTCACGTGTGGCAAGTTCGAAGGGCTGAAGAACCTTGCACAACACGGAAATCATTCTCCACTGCGCTTGAGTCAGGTGCATACCCCCTCCTTTGCCTATGTCATAGGTGGATGTATAGGCTTGTATGGCCTTTTGCTGCTCCTCCATCCTCTGAAGCATATAGAGGGTTGAGTTCCACCGCGTCACAACCTCTTGCTTCAGGTGATGGCGGGGCAGGTTCAAGAGTGTTTGCTGGCGCTCCAGTCTTCGGCACGCAGTCGCTGAATGGCGAAAGTGGCCAGAAATTTTTCGGGCCACCCAAAGCGTCTCCTGCACGCCCCTGTCGCTTTTCAGAAAATTCTGCACCACCAAGTTTATTGTGTGAGCAAAACATGGGACGTGCTGGAATTTGCCCAGATGTAATGCCCGCACAATATTGGTGGCGTTGTCAGATATCACAAATCCCCAGGAGAGTCTAAGTGGGGTAAGCCACTGGGCGATGATTTCCCTCAGTTTCTCTAAGAGGTTGTCGGCGGTGTGCCTCTTACTGAAACCGGTGATACACAGCGTAGCCTGCCTTGTAACGAGCTGGCGTTTCTGAGATGCTGCTACTGGTGACGCTGCTGCTGTTGCTGCGTAAGGTGATACATCTACCCAGTGGGCTGTCACAGTCATATAGTCCTTAGTCTGCCCTGTTCCACTTGTCCACATGTCCGTGGTTAAGTGGACATTGTGTACAACGGCATTTTTCAGGACACTGAGGACACTTTTTCTGACGTTTCTGTACAGTCTCGGTATCGCCTGCCTAGTGAAGTGGAATCTAGACGGGATTTGGAACCGGGGACACACTACCTCCATCAATTGTCTAAATCCCACTGCACTAATGGCGGATACCGGACGCACGTCTAACACCAACATAGCAGTCAAGGCCTCAGTTATACGTTTTGCTTCAGGATGACTGCTGTCGTACTTCATCCTCCTCGCTAAGGACTGTTGGAGGGTCAATTGTTTAGTAAAAGTAGTGGTGTTCCTACTTCCTCTCTGGGATGATGAACGACTCCCAGCAGCAGCAGCAACAGCAGCAGCGGCAGCAGTAGGCGTAGCAATGCAGGATCCTCCGGAGGAATCCCGGATAGGAGAGTCAGTCATGCCAGTGATATGGCCTGCAGGACTACTTCCGATCCTGACTAAGGAGGAAATTGACGAGGAGGGAGTTGACGGTGTGGTTTGCAGGCGCTTGGATACAACAGGACAACGGGATTTAGGTGTCCCTGGACTGCTTACGGTCTGAGCCAAAGTTTCTGAACTTGACAGTAACTTTTTATGAACGCGCTGCAGGTGCCGTATAAGGGAGGATGTTCCTAGGTGGTTGACGTCCCTACCCCTACTTATTTCACCTTTACATATGGTACATATGGCAAGACAGTTGTTGTCCGGATTTGGATAGAAATATTGCCAGACCAAAGAGGTGGAATGTTTGGTCTTCTGCCCAGGCATGACCGTGATGGGCTTTTTCATCCCACGGACAACAACTGTCTCCCCCGGAGCCTGATTTAAACAAACCACATCACCATCAGAATCCTCCTCGCCAACTTCCTCCTCAGCGCCAGCTACACCAGTATCCTCATCCTGTTGTACTTCAACAGTGACATCTTCAATTTGCATATCAGCAAGTGGACTGTGGGTGCTCCTTTCAGCACTTGCAGGGGGCGTGCAAATGGTGGAAAGAGCCACCTCTTCCCGTCCAGTGCTGGGAAGGTCAGGCATCGCAACCACTACCACACTTGGACTCTCCTTGGGGATTTGTGATATCTTCTTAGAAAGCACAGTTCTTCGCTGTGCTTTTGCCAGCTTAACTCTTTTGATTTTTTTAGTGGGAGGAGTGCTTCCATCGTCATGTGAAGCTGAACCACTAGTCATGAACATACTAGGGATCGACCTTAGCCGTTCCTTGCCACTCCGTGTCGTAAATGGCATATTGGCAAGTTTACGTTTCTCTTCAGCTGATTTAAATGTCTTTTTCAAGGTCATTTTCCTGAACTTTGCCATTTGGGATTGTATGTGCCCTCTACTATGACATTGGGCATCGGCCTTGGCAGACGACGTTGATGGCATGTTATCGTCTATGTCATGACTAGTGGCAGCAGCTTCAGCACTAGGAGGAAGTGGTTCTTGATCTTTCTCTATTTTATTTTTATCGGAGAAAGTTTGGTCCTCCATTTATGTTATATCGATTTGATATATACGTGCGGCTAAACACAGAAAATAATTTTTTTTTTGGTTTGGACTGGAGTGTACTTTGTGGGTTACAGCACCCTTTAACGGTCAAGCCAGCCGGCCCTTTACTTATGACACAGGCGCACTCTTGGCACTACTTTGTTGATGCACGTGCGGCTACTGCGCACACAATTCACAAACACAGAAAATAATTTTTTTTTGGTTTGGACTGGAGTGTACTTTGGGGGTTACAGCACCCTTTAACGGTCAAGCCAGCCGGCCCTTTACTTATGACACAGGCGCACGCTTGGCACTACTTTGTTGATGCACGTGCGGCTACTGCGCACACAATTCACAAACACAGAAAATAATTTTTTTTTGGTTTGGACTGGAGTGTACTTTCGGGGGTTACAGCACCCTTTAACGGTCAAGCCAGCCGGCCCTTTACTTATGACACAGGCGCACGCTTGGCACTACTTTGTTGATGCACGTGCGGCTACTGCGCACACAATTCACAAACACAGAAAATAATTTTTTTTTGGTTTGGACTGGAGTGTACTTTCGGGGGTTACAGCACCCTTTAACGGTCAAGCCAGCCGGCCCTTTACTTATGACACAGGCGCACGCTTGGCACTACTTTGTTGATGCACGTGCGGCTACTGCGCACACAATTCACAAACACAGAAAATAATTTTTTTTTAGGTTTGGACTGGAGTGTACTTTCGGGGGTTACAGCACCCTTAACGGTCAAGCCAGCCGGCCCTTTACTTATGACACAGGCGCACGCTTGGCACTACTTTGTTGATGCACGTGCGGCTACTGCGCACACAATTCACAAACACAGAAAATAATTTTTTTTTAGGTTTGGACTGGAGTGTACTTTCGGGGGTTACAGCACCCTTTAACGGTCAAGCCAGCCGGCCCTTTACTTATGACACAGGAGCACGCTTGGCACTACTTTGTTGATGCACGTGCGGCTACTGCGCACACAATTCACAAACACAGAAAATAATTTTTTTTTGGTTTGGACTGGAGTGTACTTTCGGGGGTTACAGCACCCTTTAACGGTCAAGCCAGCCGGCCCTTTACTTATGACACAGGCGCACGCTTGGCACTACTTTGTTGATGCACGTGCGGCTACTGCGCACACAATTCACAAACACAGAAAATAATTTTTTTTTGGTTTGGACTGGAGTGTACTTTCGGGGGTTACAGCACCCTTTAACGGTCAAGCCAGCCGGCCCTTTACTTATGACACAGGCGCACGCTTGGCACTACTTTGTTGATGCACGTGCGGCTACTGCGCACACAATTCACAAACACAGAAAATAATTTTTTTTTGGTTTGGACTGGAGTGTACTTTCGGGGGTTACAGCACCCTTTAACGGTCAAGCCAGCCGGCCCTTTACTTATGACACAGGCGCACTCTTGGCACTACTTTGTTGATGCACGTGCGGCTACTGCGCACACAATTCACAAACACAGAAAATAATTTTTTTTTAGGTTTGGACTGGAGTGTACTTTCGGGGGTTACAGCACCCTTAACGGTCAAGCCAGCCGGCCCTTTACTTATGACACAGGCGCACGCTTGGCACTACTTTGTTGATGCACGTGCGGCTACTGCGCACACAATTCACAAACACAGAAAATAATTTTTTTTTTGGTTTGGACTGGAGTGTACTTTCGGGGGTTACAGCACCCTTAACGATCAAGCCAGCCGGCCCTTTACTTATGACACAGGCGCACGCTTGGCACTACTTTGTTGATGCACGTGCGGCTACTGCGCACACAATTCACAAACACAGAAAATAATTTTTTTTTGGTTTGGACTGGAGTGTACTTTCGGGGGTTACAGCACCCTTTAACGGTCAAGCCAGCCGGCCCTTTACTTATGACACAGGCGCACGCTTGGCACTACTTTGTTGATGCACGTGCGGCTACTGCGCACACAATTCACAAACACAGAAAATATATTATTTTTTTAGCACTTGGGGGGAGCACCCCTGATGGACAGAGCACCCCCTGGACAACACTACAGCACCCCTTTAGGACTGGGACACTGCACAGGACTTTGGAGTGGACACAGCCCCTATGGAGAACTGACTGCACAACACAGTCCAGCCAGCCCCTATGGACTTTGAAGTAGTGGACACAGCCCCTATTAACAACAGCAGCACAGCACAACACAGCCAGCCCCTATGGACTTTGAAGTAGTGGACAACAGCAGCACTACACTACACTACACTACACAGCACTAACTCCCACCCTCCCTCTTCACTGTCCACAGCCGAGTGAGAAAATGGCGCCGACGCGGGTACCTTATATAGGATCCAAAACCCGCGAGACTCGGAAGGCGGGATGATGACGTTTTGCCTCGATGTCAGATCCGAGTCAGGCGGGAAAAGTCGAGCCTGACTCGGATCGGACTCGGATCGGGGGGGCTCGGGGGGGTTCGGATTTCAGAAATCCGAACCCGCTCACCCCTAATTCTAATGTTAACAACATTATTAATCTAACACAATTTACAGGGGTGTTAGTACTAGGGATATTCCTACCAGCATGTGGCTAGTTTTTCATAGAAGGGGCAATACACCCTGAGCTGACCTGCCTTATGGCTTGCTGGTGCTATAGTGCCACAAGCCCTCGCTGGTAAAGCCTATTGTGGGTTGAGGACAATTCAGGGAGACCCCACAGTTTTGGTCCCCCACTAATTTTTACACTATTAGCCTAAGCTGGTAGCACTAATGCTGGTTTACATTTGGGGGAAGGGTGCATATATTTTTATGTAATAATTTATTTGTTTCTTAAAAAGTCGCTGTAAACATACCAGAATGCCGGCAATGTGTGGTTTTAAATCCAGCATACATCGCCATTAGCTTGGCTTCTCCCGATGTAGAGGCCAAAATTTCCAAAAACTCACAGTGATTTGCAGCAATGTATTTGTCACCACAAATGTGCAGGCTATTACATTCCAGCCGATACGTCAAACCAAACGTCAAACCAAATCCCAACACTACCACATGAGAGCAGAGACCTGGAGTTCTTTGTCCCGGCCTCCAGGTTTATAACTTTGTTATCTCTAACCTAATTGGAATACATTCTGCTAAAGCCCTACCCATGTGTTAGGAATGCAATTGAAGGCTCTTGGGGATAATATGTCTGCAGGCAAAACAGTAGGGCTTTCTGCAGTAGTCAGCCAATGCTGCATAGCCAGCCACTGTTGTTTGATATAAAACAGCTTCTTGCATAGCTTTCACCGCATATTTACAAGTTGTATTATGGAAGACCACACTGAAGCAGAGAGCAGGGCAACACTGGCTTTTGGCTGAAGTTCTTCTTTAATATTTGGGGGGGAAGGTGTTGGTTGCAGGACTAGTCTTTGGATGACCCATCACATCATAGGTTTGCATGTTATTATAATTTAGTAAGTTCCACTAAAAAATAAATTTTACATTTTTATAGGAAGTCTTTTTACCTTTTTAGGCTTAGACTAAGCAATGACAAATGAATTTGAATATGTATTATTTATTTATCACCTGTTATTTATATAGCGCACACATATTCTGCCGCGCTTTACAGAGAATATTTGGCCATTCACATCAGTCCCTGCCCCAGTGGAGCTTACAATCTAGGGGGTCTATTTACTAAGCAGTGTTAGGAGACAGAGTGAAAAGTGATAAGTAAGTGATAAGGTGCCAGCCAATCAGCTCCCAACTGTCATTTTTCAAACACAGCCTGTGAGATGACAGTTAGGAGCTGATTGGCTGGCACCTTATCACTTTCTTATCACTTTTCACTCTGTCTCCTAACACTGCTTAGTAAATAGACCCCTATATTCCCTACCACATGCTCACACATACACACTAGGGTTCATTTTTGTTGGGAGCCATTAACCTACCAGTATATCTTTGGAGTATATTTGAAAGTTCACGTGTTTTCTGCCTTTTCTAATATAAATAAACCCAAACATACATACAGTAAAGTACAGTATATACCAGCAGATGCAAATGTAATATCTTATGTATTCATTTGTAATTGTTTCTATATTACTAATGAAAAATGTATTTAAAATAAATTTGGGTAACTAATTTATTTATGCTAAATATTGAATTGTAAATTAATATTTATTTTAATGAACCATGTATTCCGTTTGCATTATTGGCAGCAGTTAGAAATATAGTACATATTGAACACAAATGTCTTTGAGGATGAGGTAATCCAATCCCTGGAAATGTCACTTGAGAGTGTCAGTTTTGGAAGTTACAAGGTGATATCCTTTCTTATGTCCATGACAGGCTGATCTGACCTCTAACCTGGAACGGAGAGAGAGAAAAATAACTATCAATGGTAATTCCCCATCAGACACATTAACTGGGATGAATTGGGTCCCCATGAGTCTACTGAGTGGACTTGCATTGATCGCCGGTCTTGAAATCCATGAATAAATTTAGGACTAATTGATTTTTCGTTGCAAATAAATCTCTAATCCAGAGAGCAGGCAGCACATGTTAAGGAGGGAAACCGTCTACCAATGATCTGAAAAAGAGTGGTGAAGAGTAACTCATTGGAGATCTTTTACACATCTTTGCACATTGAGTCATTAGGGGTTATTTACAAAGACGCAGAAATGCAGGGTCATGGTACACATATAAAGCACATATGCACTTTCTGGACAGCCATGTGCATACTTTCAGGAAGTACCTCTATGCAGATGCTTTGTGTGGCCACTGTGTGAGACAGCGGCCATGACAGCACATATTGTAGAATGTAAAATAGTCACTTCAGGCCGCTGCATACAATCACTTTTGTTCTATCCCTGAATTAATAATATTTCCTTTTTCTCCTAAAATACTGCTTGTCAGAGCCTCATAATATTAATAAGTCATGGCAGTCACTTGGACTGTCTTTAATGTACCACACTTCTATTTTCCTGCTATTACTACTTTAGTCTAATTGTGCTATTAAACCTGTTTTTCTGTATAGAGGGCCTGATTCAGCATGGATCGCAACTGCTAAAGCATACGCAGATGGCCAATTGTTGCGTACTGCACATTTGTATACATCACAGTGTGCGTGCGCAAAGGTATCATTGTGATCGCACTGCGATCATGGAGACCACGGAGAGCCATCGCAGAGTGATTGACAGGCAGTGAGTGTCTGGGGGTGGTGACGGGGGGGGCGGAGAAAAGCAAGCAGGCGTGCCTGTCCGTTGGAACGCTGTTACATGGTCGTGCATAAATTAGCAACTGCGATGGCTTGAGTGCTCACTGCGTGCAGAAAGGTTAGTAATTTCTGAGTAAGGTCAGACCTGCTGTAATTGTGCCTAAGGCTCCGATGTTACTTGATTTTGCAGATGTTTTAGCTGGATTGCAAGGTATTACGGATGTGGGATAGGGAAAGTGGGCATCTTTATGTAGGGCTGTGGCGGCATTGCGATAGCACTCATCACCATATTTTCGCAGCAGACCTGCGTGCAATTACAGAGCTGCGATGGCAATAGCAGTCTGTAATGGATCAGGCCCAAAGACTGCAAAAGATGTCCAATCTATGTGTAGGGTTTTCTGGTTTTTTGATGGAGGCTTAAAGAAGCTGTAGTCACAAGCTAATCTGTGACTGTATCCGAAAATGAGTATCCGCACCCCCATTGAAGCACATTTCATTTAATCTGGAAAATGAAATTTAGTTTTTATTTCATTTGGTTGCAACTTGCAATATGAGGTGAATTCCTGCATCCAGACCACATTCTGCAAGGAACACCCCAAATCACCACAAAAGGAGACAATATTTGTATGAATTTTCAATCTCACATGTTTTCCTCAGAATAAAACGACTCATTTTTTGCATTCAGGTGCAATACAATATTTGTCCCATTTCGGTAAGGGTGGCCCCAATATGCCCAGTGTCCACCATCATTACCAGAAAACTCTGCTGCCCCAATTCACCACCAAAGCACAGAAATAAGTGTCTGACTTCACAAATCATATCTATGCTATATTTTTGCACTCCATAAATTACACAAGCTTCTCTGTTTACTGTATGTCATGCTTTGCAATTTATTGATTTTCAGAATATTTCCACAGTGTGCAGGGCATTAATAATCCATGGTTCCCTACAGGCCGGGAGCAGTGACTGAAGAGGTGGTAAGGATTGATAACTGAGATACACATGACACACAAGGCCTGTATTGCGGGTATTTCTTCCTCTCAATGACAATCTGTCTGCACAGACCTCATTGGGTTCTGCGATAGGACATCAGTGCATACTACCCAAGTTTGGGGCGGAGCAGTCCCTCTTTTAGAGCACTGTCCAACCAACGGGCAGCAGACTCCCATGGGCGATTTGGGAGGTATTGCTTTAATGCTATCTAGCGCATCAGTGAATGGATGCCGATCTGGAGTTCCCAGCATTACAAAAACCGGGGGCAGCGTGGGGACACGCAGCCATACCCCCTAATGTGGCTATCATGTGGGTGTGACAAGCAGCTATGCCCATTTTGCATGCACACCAAGGGAGCGCACACAGGGCGGGAAGCAACAAAGGTAGATATGCAGTCAAACCATGAAAATGCCGGTTTGACCGCATTTCTCATATGCACCAAGCCCTGGAATGAGATGCACTACAGGGCTGAATGCAGTGGTAACGCCATCTCCTGATTGGTGTAACCCTATAGAAGCCTACGTGCTTCTATCCGGAGAGCGTTGTGAGAGGGATCCAATCGGATCCCTCCCAGCACCCCCCGCGGTGCATGCGTCCATCTGATCTGCGCACACGCAGGAGGACGCCAGACGAGCTTCTGGGTCGCAGACCCGGCAGTCCCTCAAACTCAAGGGGCCGCTCTTACAGAGTTCCTTTGCGGTGTTCATCATGCATACCGGCGTTGCTAATGCCGGCATGCATGCAAAGGGTGGCAGGATGCATCACATCCTGAATGCGATGCGTCGTGCATCCCACCCACAATGTCTTGGATCAGCAGAGACTAAATATTGGGAGGTATGTGAATAACTTTAATGCAGTAAGTCAGAATTCTGGTATCTTTATAAATAAACACAATTCCCTACTATCCTGACTCAGCTGGGACAGTTCCTATATGAGGGCTCTGAGCTGTCATCTTAATTAGTACATCTTTGTCCTGCAGTTAAGAAAGTTCAGAGGGATGTCCCATTCACTGCTGCTCTAAATAGCAGAACAGTGGTGAGCAGGTCCCACGTGCACCTGTAACTGGAGTGGGTGGCACTGAATGGGAGTCATTGTAAAAGTGTAAAAATGCAGCCTAACCACTGAAAAGTGTTGGCCACAATGTCCAGATTTCAATATGGCCATGCCCCTTATACCCAGCACTCCAAAGTTAGGCACTATAAAGGAATCTGCAAGAGAATGGGAAAGAGATAGGTGGAAACTGCATGCAAAAATTCACCCACTGATTTAGGGGTCTATTTACTAAGCAGTGTTAGGAGACAGAGTGAAAAGTGATAAGGTGCCAGCCAATCAGCTCCTAACTGCCATCTCACAGGCTGTGTTTGAAAAATTACAGTTGGGAGCTGATTGGCTGGCACCTTATCACTTTCTTATCACTTTTAACTCTATCTCCTAACACTGCTTAGTAAACAGACCCCTTAGTCTTCTACTACTGAACTAAAAGTGTAAAGAACACAAGTAAAGTATAAGGAGATACATGATTTTCAGGTGATTGTGTAAAGTGAGTGCTACTGTACATATTTACATGCTCATCAACAGCATGCTTTTCTTTGCCTGTCACCATTGTCAGTGACAAAAAGTGGTGTATCCTCCTTGGACAAAATAGGTATATGCATAGTTTGGGCAAATTAGGTTAGTACAAAAAGAAGGTGTGTAGGAGCGCTGGTTTGTAACAAACCAGCGCTCCTAAACACCTTGTTTTTGTATTCTATTTTCAGCAGGTAGCAGATCCTGCTTGTTAGGAGCTGCCAGTTTGGATTAGCATTGTGCTTTTGGTTTTGTAGCGCACTTTCCATTCTCAAATTAGGTTAGTAGCCTGTAGTGCCCCAATTTTTATATACTATTCATTGACTGACACAGCTGAAGATGACTGTTAGTGTGGTAGCGCTGTTAGGTGTATGGTTCGCTGATCAGCATACAGTACATCGGATCTCAGCGGGATGTGGTTATTCATCAGCTTCACTCTTCCGGTCTGTCTCTTTTCAGCTGATACTGTATATAGAGGGGCTAATTCGGGATTCTGCGCGTGCGCCAGTGATGTGCGATCAGGTGAGGCAGAGCCTTTCCTGTCATACTTCAGTTTACTCCAGAGATTTGACTATAAAAATTATAAGAAAAATGTAAATAAAATATTATAAATATCTTCTTTGTATTATTCTAATCGTTTTTATAGTGAGTAAAACGTGTATGGCAGGTGAGACACTGCCTCCCCTGTCTACATTTCCGCACATCCCTTATCAAAACTCACCAACTTTCCAGCACTACATTTGTATAATGCGCACATGAACCCCCGGGTTCATAGGAGTATCTGTAAATCTGGCTCTGATAAAAGCCATTGTCTCCCCAGCCATTTACCTCACCACACGTCACTGGCATGCACTGGACCCGTTCTGCGAATGTGCAGTACGGCTCCTGTGTGATCGCACGCAGCCTCTTCTATGCCTCTGCCTAATTGACAGGAAGAGGTATTTAAGGGGAAACGGGGACGACTGGCATTCCCGGAAACTGAGGCGTTTCTGCCCCTTTTTCCGGGACCGGCAAAGCCAGGGGCTGCGTCCACGGATGTAGTTTCCTTGCCTCGCAAGCCGGCCAGCCTAAGTAAGCTGACGCTTATTCAGCTGGCCGGCGGCCCGGCGCTGTCCACCATCATGACTGATGGTTGCGATGGTTATCCCAGCCTGCAACCTCGATCACCATGCTGGGAACGCAAATGCAGCAGGGAGGGTCATACACCTCCTGGTGCATTTGCATGTTTGCAAGGACGGAATTGCAAAGCTGCTAGCGTGCAGCTTTGCAATTCCGTCCAGTACCGAATCACCCCCAGAGTACATTGTATCTTTACAACAGCAATTCCCTGATGCACTCTAAAATCCTCAGATTGTAAGAAACATTACACATTTGATATATTTGCTTAATATAGTAATAGATGTTTGGGTGATTATATATTTAGTTGTTCGCTTCTAGTACCTCACAGCTCTAAATTGAACAGGGCAACTTTTTGCTTAGATGGTCCCTTAGATGAAATAAATCTTTATTGCATTATACACCAAGAATTACTTACTTTACATTTCAGCAAAGCTCATTCTTTAATATATGCTTAATACAGGGGCATAACTACCACCGTGACAACCTATGTGGTTACTGGGGGTGATGGGGAACCCAGCACTGAGTGTTCTTACTCTTATAATGAGCATGGATGGGGCGGTGGGAGCCAGTGGAGGACACTTTCAGATGTCAGATCCACTGTAATGTTTACTGAATATTAAAAAATAGAACTAATAATTGTACATTTTTAAAAGAATTATATCAGTAATAACATTTCTAAAAACATTGTTGAATTATTGCTTTGCATGGTGAGAACATTTTACATTTGTTGCTAGAAGTTATTTAAATAACATTATAACATGATGACAGAAACATTTTCTACATTACTCTAAGAGGTTGGTCAAGCTCGCATAATATATTTGGCATATTTATCTACTGTTAGTTTCAGCTAGGTGATCATCTTATACAGTACCACTTGAAAAAAGTTACAGCATGAAGCCTGGGGATATTGCACAGTGCTGTAAAAGTAGATGCTTTTAATGACACAGTGCCACCTAATGGAAAATATCAAAAGTGTTTCTTTCATTTTGTTTTGAATTTTGGAAACAAAAATACTTAAAATAAATTGGTGGATATACAATCTCAAAACCGAAAATGATATTCATTGATAAAATGATTTTGCTTTTATGTGAAATGCTGAGTCACTTTAGCATAACTAACTCCTCAAAAGTAATATTTCTTACATCTGTAGAATCCAGGAATTCATTTTCCATACAGTAGTTTAAGAATATTGGTGCAGATATATGCATTTTATTTTGCACTGTGCAGTATAGTTTCCTACTGTCTCTGAATGCAGGAAAGACTCATGGACCTGAGAGAGGGGGTCAGTGTGATTGTTTTTTTTAAAATGGGGTCCAATGTGTTTTATTTTTGTTTTATGTGGAATCCAATGTGCTTTGTTGGTTTCCTTGGAGGCCAATATATGTGCTTTATTTTCCCCCATGGGGACCAATGTGTGTGCTTTTCTTCATGGAGGACAGATGGTGTGCCTTGGTACTTTTAAAAATTTGTTCGGTGTGCCACGAGTTCAAAAAGGTTGAAAATCTCTGCCATAGAAGCTTGTACTCACTGAGCTATTTCTGGCACAATGTGTACGGGGGTTGCAGGGGGCTCACAGGAGGTCAAGCTGGGGTGATCGCAAAGGTGTGTACCCAACTTAAAGTGTACATATACACAAAGCCCATAAGTATTTTACTAAAGTTTTCTGATGTCTGAAATGGGAATGCAATCACTTTGAAAGTTCACATATTAATGTATGTCACATGCAAATGTATGTCTAATATATTTCTTTCATTTTATTTCTAGTTGAAATCTCATATTGTAATTAGTATTACTGTACACCCATTCTAGTAAATATTGAAAAAATGAGGTCAATGTCTCATTCATTTATCCTGCTCATTATTTTATTATATAAATGACATTATTATCTTCCAGTCTACACAACTACATGCTAAGGAGAATATTCATCAATATGGTCCTATCAAGCCTGTTATTTAGGTATCAACTCACTGCAAGTTGCGAAGTTTGATACCAAATTACTGGAGCAGTTAAAGCAGTGATCCCTATCACTGCGATTCCACTGCTAATTACTAGCAGCGGAACTTTACAAGGCAGTGTTAGTTAGAACACATGCAATGCGAAGGGGGCAGAGGTAATCAATGCCATCTGAAGATGGCGTAGGTTAATTTAAGTAGAGAAAGGAGGGGGATTTAACCCCCTATTGTACCTCAGCACACTGAATAATACCTGCAACAATATATGAAGACTATATGGTCATAGAAATTCAGAGATATTAGTTGCATGCATTTGCAAACACATGGGAGGCTGCTGGGCCACGTCACGGCTTCTCTGTTACCAGCAGTCCCTAACACTAAGGGGTTCACGTCCGGGGCGCAGTGCACCCCAAAAAACGTCCAGCCCTGGACCCCCCCAGGGCATCACACGAAAATGGAAAAAGAGTGACAGTGCAGTGCAAAGTATAGCTGTGTGTGAGTAATCATTAAGTGTGGAATGAGAGGTTAAAATATATGTGAAAAAATACATGAATAATAAACAAACATAAAAGGTGATGTGAAAAGCAACTATGTGTATTAAGTGGTGATGCCCTGAGGAGGCCCAACCAGACCAGTCCCGGGGGCCCTACGCCCAAACGCTCACCCCAATGTAACATATCCCAATTATAAGGCCTCATGATAAAGGCACATATATAATTTTGTCAAATGTAAGGCCTCATGATAAAGGCACATACATAAATGCATCCAAATTGAGAGCCAGCTTACCTGGGAGTCACCCCTGGGAACTCCAACTAGCACTACTAGAACCAGCATGCCCTACTAATGCTGGCTCCTTCATGCAACTCATAACAAACAAACAAAAATGGCAGCTGCTCAATCAATCTAGCAGTACTAATCAGGTGCATGAAAGGGAGGAGTCATACTAAGTAGAGAAAGGAGGGGGATTTAACCCCCTATTGTACCTCAGCACACTGAATAATACCTGCAACAATATATGAAGACTATATGGTCATAGAAATTCAGAGATATTAGTTGCATGCATTTGCAAACACATGGGAGGCTGCTGGGCCACGTCACGGCTTCTCTGTTACCAGCAGTCCCTAACACTAAGGGGTTCACGTCCGGGGCGCAGTGCACCCCAAAAAACGTCCAGCCCAGGACCCCGCCAGGGCATCACACGAAAATGGAAAAAGAGTGACAGTGCAGTGCAAAGTATAGCTGTGTGTGAGTAATCATTAAGTGTGGAATGAGAGGTTAAAATATATGTGAAAAAATACATGAATAATAAACAAAAATAATAAGAACTGTTTACCTTCTGAGTGGTGAGTGCCCCCTGAATTTAAATTTGAACATATCAGAAACAGAGCAAAAATGCTTTATGGATGAAAAGCAGAATTAGATAAAGACTTGGTTATTGTTAATGATTTAGCCCAACAGAATTTGTTTTGCATATTTTTTGTTTGTTTTAAAAAAAATGACAAGACCATAAATTATATAATTACCTAACAATCTAGATTCAAAAAATGGGATTAGTTCATGTATTTTAAATAATCTAATTTCAAAACATTTGAACAATCATACATAAACTGTATGCAGACATTTTATTAAACAGAAATGTACCCTGAACTGACTAATATTTTCTTTGCTAGGGCACAGTAAGCAAGGTGTTAGTTGAAACTATAGACAACATATGTTTTAATACGTGCTTAGAAGAAAATTGGTTGCATTCCACTTGGTTGAAGCTGATTCAACATAGGTTCACCACACAAACACAATAAGCACTATATGAGAGCACATTTTTATAAGAGGAATGTATAGTTTCCTCATAAGACCTCTAACCCCCGCGAACATCTATTGCTAGGTACACTTTATTCCACCAGTGCACGGTAATTACAGCTTTATATTCCCTCGCTGACCTAAAGAATTTCTGTCAATAGATGTGGCTGCCAGAGACAAATTCACTGTAATTTTGATGATGTTGTGGGTTCGGAACATACTTAGTCGGAGAAACTACACTGTGAAAGAACAAAGACACATTCCTCTCCTCCTTGCCAGACTTCTTCGCACTGGTTAATAGGCCACAAACTGATTTGAAATCATTCAAATCTAAAAAAAAAAAATTTAATTTTTCCAAATGAGTTAATGCATTGTGATAGTACGTGTTAAATTAGCGTCTTAGACTTTTGTGCTATCTGCGCACAAATTAAAGTCGCTATTAAAGTTTTGGGATTAAGGTAATTTATCAGCATCAAACCACTAGCCTCTCACATTCTCTCCTTCTGAGACACAGTCAATAGATGTAAATATTTTACTGCACCCAGGCCAATTCATTGTTTGATGTTTAAAAACTCACCCTGAATCAAAGAAAATGTATTAAATTTTAGCCCCCAAATGAGACACTATTAGCTTTGAAAAGTCAACTTTTACTGTGATATTGATGATTCTCTTTTTTCTGTGACAGAAATCACTAGGGGATGCCTGATGTCAAAGTACTGTACAAAGAAAGATAGTGAGCACTGACCAGAAAAAATACACACGCGCAAGTTGGTGCACAGCATAGAACAGATAGTTCTGATGTAATGGCTAAGATCAGCGCATTCAGGTAACGTACTATAGTATAGCATCAATATATGCAATCATTAAAATTATCACTTTAAGAACCTTTATGAAGTTGCTTAAAGGGCAGCTATATTTGAAATATAAAAATGATGTGTTGTAGGGAAGAGGGTGAATTGTACTATATTTTTGTCAGTTTAATGCCATATAGTATGTCAACAAAATCAAAATGCTCACTGCATGCTGCCATATTTATGTAAACGACTTGCTCGGATGTCAGAAGTTTATATACAGCGGACTTATTATTACCTCCATTTGACTTAGGTACTTTTTCTGAAATGTCTTGTGTCAGACACATTAGTAGCATTTACAGTGAATATAGAGTTCTGTTTCTCTATTACAAGAGAGCGCTTCAGCTGTAAAAACTCTGCGTGTGACAAGAAAACAGTATTTCCCATTAAATGAAATGTGTACCTTGTAAGTCTTCTGATAAATTCAGAATGCTGCATTTTTTTATAGATGGAAAAATATGCTGACCCAGATTTACCCCTTTTTTTTTTGGCTTCATCTTAAATACATCTTGAAAAATATTGTTCACATTCTAGAGAGATTTATAAAAGTCAGATTTAGAAAGAATTTAAATGTTTATTCAAATTATGTCTGGTGCTCAAATTGAGCTTTATGAGACTTAAAAATGGCATAAAGTAGACAAGTTAGATGGATGGTTTATATCAGTTCTGAGGTTTTTTTACGACGCCCGACAGAGCAATTCGATTGTTGCTCTGTCAGGGCGCGATAGCCGCCGGTGCCGGCATTTCTGCACGCACTCAGGAGGGTGCGAGCAGAAATGTGTCTGAAACACCCTGGTTAGGAATTAAGACGGGTTTATCCATTTTAGACGGCTAAGCTTCGTCTTTTAGGCGGCGAAGAGGGCGTTAATTAATGAGTGCCCAGAATAATTGAATAGCAAACTGGGCGCTCATTAATTATCACGCCCAAAAAAACAATTGAATCGCCCCCACAGAGCTCTAACTAGATACAAAATGCTCTGCTTCTGGACTTCCCACTTTATGTATGATTGCAGTCACATTTCAATCAATTTATTAGTTCAACACAGGTGACTGCAATCATAGATAGCATTGGGAAGTCCAGAGCATATTGTACCTGGTGGAAGAGGTCATGTTGATCAGGAGGAGATGTAAAGTGGAGAAGTTGCCCATAACAACCCATCAGCTTTTACTGTAAAGCAGGGCATCCACTATACAATTTTCTGTCAGATATCTGTCCAATCTGGCTGGTTGGAATGAAAACCTGGTAATGTATGGGAAGAAATGACAATCGTCCATGTACTCACAAACACAGAAAATAGCCAAAAATGGACGTTCAGACAAATTGGTTAAAACACACAAATTTAACCAATGTACACAATTTTTTTTGTCCTTTTTTTCAGTGTTTAAAACCATGTGATCGACTGTCATTTGCTCCCATACATTCCCAGGTTCCAACCAGCCAGATTGGACAGATATCTGACAGATAATCATTCCCAGGTTCCAACCAGCCAGATTGGACAGATATCTGACAGATAATTGTATAATGGATGCCCAGTTTTAACTGTCATTTTATATACTGTGCTAGATAAATGACAGTTATAAGCTGATTAGCTGCTATCGACGGAATCAGTATGTGTTACCGCCGGCAGCATGGCCAGCAGTTCAAATCCCGCCGCTGGAAGACCTGCAGTAGTGAAGATCCCGACAGCGGATTTTGGTAAGTAAAGCTAACACTTGCCCCCCCCACCCCCCTTAACACTAACCCTCCCTTAGGGCTACCTAACCCTAACCTCCCCCCCAGTGCCTAACCCTAACCCCCCGCTAAGTGCCTAAACCTAACCCCCCATCCCGGCAGCCTAAACCTAAGTTTCCCGGGGGGGTGCCTAACCCTAACCTCCCCCCAGGGGTGCCTAACCCTAACCAACTCTTTCCCTAGCCTAACCCTCCAAGGTGGGTGCCTAACCCTAAGTCCCCCCCGGGAGCACTGACACCTACCCCTCCCCCTGCCCGGCTTACCTTCGTTCGGTATGCCGGGCGTCGGACTCCCGGAGTAGGTCTAATGACAGGCTTCAGGATTTCGACGCCTGTCATTAGTACCCTGCCTGGATTTGACAGTCGGGATGCCGGCGGTCGGCATTTTGACCATCGGCTTCCTGACTGCATCATGCTATGGACAACTTCTCCACTTTATCTTTCTCAAATGTTTCATGCATCTCCCGTGGTTTCTGTAGACAGCCTTATGTTGGCTGGCCGACTTGTCCGCCGACCTACGGATTCTCTGTCCGAGAGGCCAATTGAACATGCAATTAAATTTGCCCTCAAAGTTGAGATGTCAGTGTCGGCGGTCCCTGGAGAAAGTGTACAGTGGTTGGCAGGTCACCCGTACACACAGTCAGATGTAACAATATATCTGCAAAACATATCGACATCGCCTGTGCTGCAGGGTCAACACGATATGTCTGTGAACTACGTCATTCATGGACATATCGTCTGTACACACGGACAGATGCACTATACGATATGTTGTTCGTCAGCTGGACGAGTAATATATCGCATAGTGTGTACCCAGCATTAGATAAAGATACAAGAAAATTTTAATCTTGTTACAAATTTGGTCAACTTCCACATATTTGAAGGCCCCAAACATATTTGTATATGAATTTGCATTTGTTGTTAGAATTTAACCTGAACATGTGTGAACTGACTCAGACACCAATGAACCTGTTCAAATTGATCACTTCTAAAAAAAATTCAGATGAATCCAGGGAAAAAATGGCGCTGAGATAGGCGGGTAAATTCAAATATATTAAAATTTAAAAAAATCTCTGTATAACAGTGGATAATTAGAAACGTGAGTTTAATAATAAACATTTCTTACATATTAACATAATTAAAACCTCATATAGTAAAATAGCAAAAGAGAGCTTCGGTATCATCATCTAAAAAAATCAATTGTTAAGCAATTATACGCATAATCTATATTATGGTGTAACAATAGTACTGTTAGACTTCTAATATAATCTCACTGAGGTAATATGCTAGTCAATGCGGGATCCAAAATATCTGCTCCTTATTGAGGTGCAAGTACTAAAGGATGCGTTAGTTGTCTGTACTCAGTTGGTGGAAAATGTGGTCTGTGGGCCTGATTCATCATGGATCACAATTGCAACCGCATGCACAGATCGGTCGATGGTGGGTACTGCGCATGTGTATGCACCGCAGTGTCCGTGTGTGAGGTAAGGCGCACAACCTAAAAGACATCAAAACGACTGCACGATTACAACATTGTAATCGTGCAGTCATTTGACAGTCTGTGATGTGCCTACACTGAACGAGCAGTCATTCAGTGTAGGAACATCAATCATCTCCTAACATGCTGAACCTGACGTTATCGTCAGGTTGTCCAGCATGTTTGCCCGATGGTAGATGTCTAAACGACCAGCGGGAGCGCGCGTCGCTGGTCGTTTTAGACATTTTTCCTAACGATTTGCAAACAATTTATGAATGATTGAATGATAACAATATCGTTATCATTCAATCGCTCAATTTAATCGTCTAGCGGATGTGTGCCATTAGCATTGCGATTGTCTACGCAGTTACAAAGTCATCGCAGATTGAGTGATGTCGGGTCAGCGTTTGGGGGTGGTGACAGGAGAGTGGTTGGAGAAACACCGGAGTGCCTGTCCACTGCGATGCCATACGCAGCTAGTGTACTCACTGCGTGTGACGAGGT
Organism: Taudactylus pleione; assembly: GCA_031769625.1. Classification (NCBI taxonomy): domain Eukaryota; kingdom Metazoa; phylum Chordata; class Amphibia; order Anura; family Myobatrachidae; genus Taudactylus; species Taudactylus pleione. The sequence goes on along the minus strand of JAUIMM010000756.1, from coordinate 1,160,152 downwards.
TAGCAATTTCTGAGAAAGGTCAGACTTGTTGTAATCGTGCATGAGGGGCTGATGTTACTTGATGGTACCGATGTATATGCAGGATTGCAAGGGGTTACAGATGTGCGAAAGCGGTAGTGAGCATCTCTATGCTGGCTTTGGGCGTCTCTGTACTAGCTTGCGATTGCAGTCATTAGCATGTTTTCGCAGCAGACCTGCGTACGTAATCGCAGCTGCGATCGCAGTATCAATCCGTAGTGAATCAGGCCCTGTGTCCCAAAGCAAAACTTGCTTCTCTGTGCACCACCATGCAGGTCTCAGTTCACCTTTCATTTTTATAAACAGTATAGCGCTTAACTAGTTTTACTTTTTGACTGTCTGTCTCCTTTTAGGTTACTTCGTCCTTGCTGAAACTAGTATTTTAGCCCATTATATATTTCCAAATGGCAGGTAGTTCATTAAGACGAATATGGAGACTGATAGGGGATCCAGTCTTTATTTGTTGTGTCTAGCAACATTAACTGGGCAACAGCATTTGATATTTGCCCCTTAATGTATGACAAATATCAGTTAGTATACAGTAATAACAACAGCATCAGTACCGAGACAATGATCTTTTTTTCCAGCAGATATGCAATGGAATTATCCAAACTGCATATAATGTCTGTAAGACACTGTGATTTTGTCCTTCCATACAGTATGCTAAGTGCTGCCTTATTGATTCACCAAAAAACTGCTAGCGGCACTATAGCATCTCCGTAGTTGAATGCGTCACTCTGGAAATTGTATTTCCTTATTGTTGTTATTAGTAATTTGTATTCCTCTACGTCGGTATCGCTGAATGGCGCACTGTAACTTTAGGGACAAGTAGTCCAACTGAGAATAATATTTGTAACAGCAGGATGGAATGCTCAGTATTATTGTTATATCTGTTTTATTTTTATTAAATTTATGGTTTTTAACTCATTCAATACATTATTATATTATTTATTTGATCTGCATTAGTTTATGTAGTTGATAGATTAGTTTGTAATTTATGTCGCCAATAGCTATGTAACTCTAACTCCATGTGCATAACATTTCGCCATTCCTGTATTTGCACAATCTTAATTTTGCTGGTACTTTATCTCCTTTCACTTTATCTACAGCCAATGCTTAGTAAATATATACCCCTTACTTTACTATGAAATAGTACATACTCTCATCATGTTACTGTGATTATTGTATATATTGGTCCAGCTGTTTTAGCAGAATAAACATTGCACTTAATTGTATGCAAGAAATTGGTTGCAATGATCAATGGGTATAAAGTGCACATATCCAGATTATTGGAAACAGATCAGAGCTCAAGAATGCAAAAACTGTACACATAAAAATAATGGATTTTCTTTTCCTGAGTTAGTGAGTTTAATTATATCTAGTTAACATACATATTATTAGATTTCAAAAATAAATTATACGTGATACAATCAATCTATCACTACAATGCTCCATCTGTACTTTACCTTAAACGTTGCAGTACAGGTCTTTCAAAATAGTGATAATATTCCTGCATTGTTAATAGTCATTGTTTGTGGATGATAATAAAAACTGACAAGGCTACAGCTTCCAACATTTTTAAATTATGGAAAAGGCTTTGTTTTTCGTGTTACCATGGACTTTTTTTGTTAAAAACGTCCCCTGTATTGTTTGCCGAATTTAAATAAGGGAGAAACTGTCAACACCAAAGACTCAGCTAAATTCATGCATAACGTGGTCTTGTAATCACTGCACTACCACACAAACAGCATCTACGGTCTACTGGTAGGGGGATTCATTTGATCCAGCATTTTACAGTTAGCATCCATCGTGCCAGGTGTTCTGGTTGTTGCAAGTGCTGTATAATGTGCCCCAATAAATGGACTTTGCTTGTGTTAGAGGAACCGTGTTTTGGAAACTAAAGCATGGAAACTATTGCCAATGTCTTTTGTAGTAATGTGCAAGTCAATCTTCTTAAAGCCGAGCTCAATTTATAGTTTTCTCTCATCTCTTGCAATGAAACTGAGGCTAGTTTTCGGGGTTACAGTGTTCCTCATGTGCTGTTTATGTCGTGTGCACAGTCTGGAACAAATAAAACATTTATTCAATGCGTCATATTGATTTAATGTGACAAGTCATGTGACCTAATTGGGACTAATTGAGACATCTGTTTATAAAAGATACTGAGCACTAGTTTGGTTATGTTTCTTTCCATTTCCATATGTGATTATTTTATATGTATGTATATATGTGTGTGTCATACTTGCCTACCTTTTCTTTTCTCTTCCTGGGAGAAGCCCGGGTAAGAGAAGCAGGAGGGTGGTGACGGGGGGCGGGGCCTGTAGATCCCCGTCATTAAGCCCCACTCCCTTGTGGTAAATTACCATGATTGGCTCAAATTTAAATATGGACGGGGCCAAATGACACAAATCATGAAGAATCGCGTCATTAAGCCCCGTCCCCTACACGGAGACTCGCGATCGCCGTGGAAATTCTCCCCATTCTGCCCACTTCATTAGGAAGTGGGCAGGAATGCAGGAGAGATGCCTACTCTACCAGGGGTGCGGGGATTACCCGAAAAATTGGGAACCTCCTTCGACTTCCAGGAGAGTAGGTATGTATGATTTGGGTGTGTATATGTGTATATATGCAGCCACACATTATATTTGGGGAGTATAATTTGTTATTAACGATGAATGTTTTATTCCAATACATTACGTATTATGAGGCTGACTCAGCATTGAATGTTTGTGCAATGCTGAACGTAGATCCCGATTACCAGGAATCTGCGTGTGCGCAGGACCCGTTCTGCGAGTGTGCAGAATAGGACCTCCGTGCTCGCATGCAGCGCCTCTACCTGATTGTCAGGCAGAGGCATTTAAGGGGCAGTGCGGAGGTGGTCGGCATTCCCGGAAATGGGGGCGTGTGCTCCCGAATTTCCGGGAGTGGCAAGGCCAGAGTCTGCGTCCACGGATGCAGTTTCCTGGACTCGCAAGCCGGGCCAGCCTGAGTAAGCTGAGGCTTCTTTGCTGCCGGCGATCCGGCGCCGTCCACAATCATGTCATACACCTCCTGCTGCATTTGCATATTAGCAAGGACGGAAATGCAAAGCTGCTTGCATGCTGAATCACCCCCCATATTCACTTCTTTATCTATCTTTAGTATCTAGGTGCTATAGTTACCAGCTATTTCCTATGAATAAATAAAAAAAAATATACACTCTCTCTCTCTCTCTGTATATATATATTAGGGGTGAGCGGGTTCGGATTTCTGAAATCCGAACCCCCCCGAGCCCCCCCGATCCGAGTCCGATCCGAGTCAGGCTCGACTTTTCCCGCCTGACTCGGATCTGAAATCGAGGCAAAACGTCATCATCCCGCCTTCCGAGTCTCGCGGGTTTTGGATCCTATATAAGGTACCCGCGTCGGCGCCATTTTCTCACTCGGCTGTGGACAGTGAAGAGGGAGGGTGGGAGTTAGGGCTGTGTAGTGTAGTGTAGTGTAGTGCTGCTGTTGTCCACTACTTCAAAGTCCATAGGGGCTGGCTGTGTTGTGCTGTGCTGCTGTTGTTAATAGGGGCTGTGTCCACTACTTCAAAGTCCATAGGGGCTGGCTGGACTGTGTTGTGCAGTCAGTTCTCCATAGGGGCTGTGTCCACTCCAAAGTCCTGTGCAGTGTCCCAGTCCTAAAGGAGTGCTGTAGTGTTGTCCAGGGGGTGCTCTGTCCATCAGGGGTGCTCCCCCCAAGTGCTAAAAAAATAATATATTTTCTGTGTTTGTGAATTGTGTGCGCAGTAGCCACACGTGCATCAACAAAGTAGTGCCAAGCGTGCGCCTGTGTCATAAGTAAAGGGCCGGCTGGCTTGACCGTTAAAGGGTGCTGTAACCCCCGAAAGTACACTCCAGTCCTCCAAACCAAAAAAAAATTATTTTCTGTGTTTGTGAATTGTGTGCGCAGTAGCCGCACGTGCATCAACAAAGTAGTGCCAAGCGTGCGCCTGTGTCATAAGTAAAGGGCCGGCTGACTTGACCGTTAAGGGTGCTGTAACCCCCGAAAGTACACTCCAGTCCAAACCAAAAAAAAAAATATTTTCTGTGTTTGTGAATTGTGTGCGCAGTAGCCGCACGTGCATCAACAAAGTAGTGCCAAGCGTGCGCCTGTGTCATAAGTAAAGGGCCGGATGGCTTGACCGTTAAGGGTGCTGTAACCCCCGAAAGTACACTCCAGTCCAAACCAAAAAAAAAATTATTTTCTGTGTTTGTGAATTGTGTGCGCAGTAGCCGCACGTGCATCAACAAAGTAGTGCCAAGCGTGCGCCTGTGTCATAAGTAAAGGGCCGGCTGGCTTGACCGTTAAAGGGTGCTGTAACCCCCAAAGTACACTCCAGTCCAAACCAAAAAAAAAAATATTTTCTGTGTTTGTGAATTGTGTGCGCAGTAGCCGCACGTGCATCAACAAAGTAGTGCCAAACGTGCGCCTGTGTCATAAGTAAAGGGCCGGCTGGCTTGACCGTTAAGGGTGCTGTAACCCCCGAAAGAACACTCCAGTCCAAACCAAAAACAAAATTATTTTCTGTGTTTGTGAATTGTGTGCGCAGTAGCCGCACGTGCATCAACAAAGTAGTGCCAAGCGTGCGCCTGTGTCATAAGTAAAGGGCCGGCTGGCTTGACCGTTAAGGGTGCTGTAACCCCCGAAAGTACACTCCAGTCCAAACCTAAAAAAAAATTATTTTCTGTGTTTGTGAATTGTGTGCGCAGTAGCCGCACGTGCATCAACAAAGTAGTGCCAAGCGTGCGCCTGTGTCATAAGTAAAGGGCCGGCTGGCTTGAACGTTAAAGGGTGCTGTAACCCCCGAAAGTACACTCCAGTCCAAACCCAAAAAAAATTATTTTCTGTGTTTGTGAATTGTGTGCGCAGTAGCCGCACGTGCATCAACAAAGTAGTGCCAAGCGTGCGCCTGTGTCATAAGTAAAGGGCCAGATGGCTTGACCGTTAAGGGTGCTGTAACCCCCGAAAGTACACTCCAGTCCAAACCTAAAAAAAAATTATTTTCTGTGTTTGTGAATTGTGTGCGCAGTAGCCGCACGTGCATCAACAAAGTAGTGCCAAGCGTGCGCCTGTGTCATAAGTAAAGGGCCGGCTGGCTTGACCGTTAAAGGGTGCTGTAACCCCCAAAGTACACTCCAGTCCAAACCAAAAAAAAAATTATATTCTGTGTTTGTGAATTGTGTGCGCAGTAGCCGCACGTGCATCAACAAAGTAGTGCCAAACGTGCGCCTGTGTCATAAGTAAAGGGCCGGCTGGCTTGACCGTTAAGGGTGCTGTAACCCCCGAAAGTACACTCCAGTCCAAACCAAAAAAAAATTATTTTCTGTGTTTGTGAATTGTGTGCGCAGTAGCCGCACGTGCATCAACAAAGTAGTGCCAAGCGTGCGCCTGTGTCATAAGTAAAGGGCCGGCTGGCTTGACCGTTAAGGGTGCTGTAACCCCCGAAAGTACACTCCAGTCCAAACCAAAAAAAAAATTATTTTCTGTGTTTGTGAATTGTGTGCGCAGTAGCCGCACGTGCATCAACAAAGTAGTGCCAAGCGTGCGCCTGTGTCATAAGTAAAGGGCCGGCTGGCTTGACCGTTAAGGGTGCTGTAACCCCCGAAAGTACACTCCAGTCCAAACCTAAAAAAAAATTATTTTCTGTGTTTGTGAATTGTGTGCGCAGTAGCCGCACGTGCATCAACAAAGTAGTGCCAAGCGTGCGCCTGTGTCATAAGTAAAGGGCCGGCTGGCTTGACCGTTAAAGGGTGCTGTAACCCCCAAAAGTATACTCCAGTCCAAACCAAAAAAAAATTATTTTCTGTGTTTGTGAATTGTGTGCGCAGTAGCCGCACGTGCATCAACAAAGTAGTGCCAAGCGTGCGCCTGTGTCATAAGTAAAGGGCCAGCTGGCTTGACCGTTAAGGGTGCTGTAACCCCCGAAAGTACACTCCAGTCCAAACCTAAAAAAAAATTATTTTCTGTGTTTGTGAATTGTGTGCGCAGTAGCCGCACGTGCATCAACAAAGTAGTGCCAAGCGTGCGCCTGTGTCATAAGTAAAGGGCCGGCTGGCTTGACCGTTAAGGGTGCTGTAACCCCCGAAAGTACACTCCAGTCCAAACCAAAAAAAAAATTATTTTCTGTGTTTGTGAATTGTGTGCACTGTGGCTGCACGTGCATCAACAAAGGAGCAGCGCCAAGCGTGCGCCTGTGTCCCATAAGTAAAGAGCCGGCTGGCTCATTTCTTAAAGGGTGGTGTAACCCACAAAGTGCACTACTCTCCAGCAAAAATAAAATAATATTTTCTGTTTGTGTGCGCTTTAGCCGCACGTATATATATCAATATAACATAAATGGAGGACCAAACTTTCTCCGATAAAAATAAAATAGGGAAAGATCAAGAACCTCTTCCTCCTAGTGCTGTTGCTGCTGCTGGGAGTTGTTCATCATCCCAGAGAGGAAGTAGGAACATCACTACTTTTACTAAACAATTGACCCTCCAACAGTCCCTAGCGATGAGGATGAAGTACGACAGCAGTCATCCTGAAGCAAAACGTATAACTGAGGCCTTGACTGCTATGTTGGTGTTAGACGTGCGTCCGGTATCCGACATTAGTGCAGTGGGATTTAGACAATTGATGGAGGTAGTGTGTCCTCGGTTCCAAATCCCGTCTAGATTCCACCTGCATCCTCAAAGCAGCAGCGACAAGCGTGTGTCTGTCTGTTAAAGGGTGGTGACACCCTCAAAGTGTGCTACACAAACAATTAAAATATTGTTCTTTTTTTTTCTGTCTTTGTGAATTGTGTGGGCTGTAGCCGCACCTGCATCCTTAAAGCAGCAGCGACAAGCGTGCGTCTGTCTGTTAAAGGGTGGTGACACCCTCAAAGTGTTCTACACAAACAATTAAAATATTGTTCTTTTTTTTTCGGTCTTTGTGAAATGTGTGGGCTGTAGCCGCACCTGCATCCTTAAAGCAGCAGCAACAAGCGTGCGTCTGTCTGTTAAAGGGTGGTGTAACTCTCAAAGTGTTCCAAAAAATAAAAAACTATTTTTTTAATGTGTTTGTGACTTGTGTGCGATGTAGCCACACTTGCATCCTCAAAGCAGCAGCGACAAGCGTGCGTCTGTCTGTTAAAGGGTGGTGACACCCTCAAAGTGTTCTACACAAACAATTAAAATATTGTTCTTTTTTTTTTGGTCTTTGTGAAATGTGTGGGCTGTAGCCGCACCTGCATCCTTAAAGCAGCAGCGACAAGCGTGCGTCTGTCTGTTAAAGGGTGGTGTAACTCTCAAAGTGTTCCAAAAAATAAAAAACTATTTTTTTAATGTGTTTGTGACTTGTGTGCGATGTAGCCACACTTGCATCCTCAAAGCAGCAGCGACAAGCGTGCGTCTGTCTGTTAAAGGGTGGTGACACCCTCAAAGTGTGCTACACAAACAATTAAAATATTGTTCTTTTTTTTTCTGTCTTTGTGAATTGTGTGGGCTGTAGCCGCACCTGCATCCTTAAAGCAGCAGCGACAAGCGTGCGTCTGTCTGTTAAAGGGTGGTGACACCCTCAAAGTGTTCTACACAAACAATTAAAATATTGTTCTTTTTTTTTCGGTCTTTGTGAAATGTGTGGGCTGTAGCCGCACCTGCATCCTTAAAGCAGCAGCAACAAGCGTGCGTCTGTCTGTTAAAGGGTGGTGTAACTCTCAAAGTGTTCCAAAAAATAAAAAACTATTTTTTTAATGTGTTTGTGACTTGTGTGCGATGTAGCCACACTTGCATCCTCAAAGCAGCAGCGACAAGCGTGCGTCTGTCTGTTAAAGGGTGGTGACACCCTCAAAGTGTGCTACACAAACAATTAAAATATTGTTCTTTTTTTTTTGGTCTTTGTGAAATGTGTGGGCTGTAGCCGCACCTGCATCCTTAAAGCAGCAGCGACAAGCGTGCGTCTGTCTGTTAAAGGGTGGTGTAACTCTCAAAGTGCTCCAAAAAATAAAAAACTATTTTTTTAATGTGTTTGTGACTTGTGTGCGATGTAGCCGCACCTGCATCCTTAAAGCAGCAGCGACAAGCGTGCGTCTGTCTGTTAAAGGGTGGTGACACCCTCAAAGTGTGCTACACAAACAATAAAAATATTCTTCTTCTTTTTTCTGTCTATGTGAATTGTGTGGGCTGTAGCCGCACCTGCATCCTTAAAGCAGCAGCGACAAGCGTGCGTCTGTCTGTTAAAGGGTGGTGACACCCTCAAAGTGTTCTACACAAACAATTAAAATATTGTTCTTTTTTTTTCGGTCTTTGTGAAATGTGTGGGCTGTAGCCGCACCTGCATCCTTAAAGCAGCAGCGACAAGCGTGCGTCTGTCTGTTAAAGGGTGGTGTAACTCTCAAAGTGTTCCAAAAAATAAAAAACTATTTTTTTAATGTGTTTGTGACTTGTGTGCGATGTAGCCACACTTGCATCCTCAAAGCAGCAGCGACAAGCGTGCGTCTGTCTGTTAAAGGGTGGTGACACCCTCAAAGTGTGCTACAGAAACAATTAAAATATTGTTCTTTTTTTTTCTGTCTATGTGAATTGTGTGGGCTGTAGCCGCACCTGCATCCTTAAAGCAGCAGCGACAAGCGTGCGTCTGTCTGTTAAAGGGTGGTGACACCTCAAAGTGTTCTACACAAACAATTAAAATATTGTTCTTTTTTTTCGGTCTTTGTGAAATGTGTGGGCTGTAGCCGCACCTGCATCCTTAAAGCAGCAGCGACAAGCGTGCGTCTGTCTGTTAAAGGGTGGTGACACCTCAAAGTGTTCTACACAAACAATTAAAATATTCTTCTTCTTTTTTCTGTCTTTGTGAATTGTGTGGGCTGTACCCGCACTTGCATCCTCAAAGCAGCAGCGACAAGCGTGCGTCTGTCTGTTAAAGGGTGGTGTAACCCTCAAAGTGTGCTCCACAAACAATAAAAATATTATTATTTTTTTTCTGTCTTTGTGAATTGTGTGGGCTGTAGCCGCACTTGAATCCTCAAAGCAGCAGCGACAAGCGTGCGTCTGTCTGTTAAAGGATTACATCGGTGACAGCATCCAAGTAGGCATGTCAGACAGTCCGTACCTGTACTGGCAGGAAAAAGAAGCAATTTGGAGGTCCCTGTACAAACTGGCTCTATTTTACCTGAGTTGCCCCCCCTCCAGTGTGTACTCCGAAAGAGTGTTTAGTGCAGCCGGGAACCTTGTCAGCGAAAGGCGTAGGAGGTTGCTTCCACAAAATGTGGAGAAGATGATGTTCATAAAATGAATTATCAACTCTTCCAGGGAGACCAGCCTCCAGAACGTACAGAGGGACCTGTGGTTCCAGCAGGGACGAATTAATACTCTGTGAGGATGAGGATGTACACAACACTGAAGAGGGTGAGGAATCGGTGGATGAGGAGGATGAGGATGACATCTTGCCTCCGTAGAGCCAGTTTGTGCAGGGACACATTAATTGCCAGCTTGTTTTGTGGGGGCCCAAACGAACCAATCATTTCAGCCACAGTTGTGTGGCAGACCCTGGCGCTGAAATGATTGATTTGTTAAAGTGTGCATGTCCTGTTTATACAACATAAGGGTGGGTGGGAGGGCCCAAGGACAATTCCATCTTGCACTTCTTTTTTTTCTTTGCATTATGTACAGTTTGGGGCCTAGTTTTTCTAACTGCCATCCTGTCTGCCACTGCAGTGTCACTCCTAGATGGGTCACGTGTTTGTGCCGCCCACTCGTGTCGCTTAGCATAGTCATCCAGCTACCTCGGTGCAACCTTTTGGACATGAAAACACTATTGTGAGGTGTGAGGTGTTCAGAATAGACTGGAAATGAGTGGAAATTAAGGTTATTGAGGTTAATAATAGCATAGGAGCAGAGAAACCAACAAATTCTGTGATTTTAGCTGTTTTTATGCTTTTTTTAAAAAAAATACAGATCCAAAACACAAAACCCAGAACCCAAAACACGGAAGGGTGGTTTTGGCAAAACCAATCCAGATCCAAAACACGAAGAAAGATCCAGATCCAAAACCAAAACACAAAACACGAAAAGTGGCCGGTGCACACCCCTAATATATATATATATATATATATATATATATATATATATATATAAAGTCCATGCAGGCGGCACTCTGTCTCAATGACCACAATACAGGAAGTGTGAAAAAAAATCACAGACGTTTCTGAGCTCTTATTGCCCCTTCATCAAGGTAAAAAGGGGCAATAAAAGCTCTGAAACGTCTGTGATTTTTGTCATTGAGTAGAGTGCAGTCTGCGTGGATTTTGTAGGGTGGGTCAACTGCTGTTAGTCCTTATCGGAAGGCACCTACATATTATATTCACTGATGGGAGTGCCACCCTTGTGGATTTTATATATATACATATATATATATATATCCCAGCAAAAACAAGACGGCACTCAGAGATTTGTATAAAGACAGAGATATAAGGTGCATGAGGGCGACGTTTCGAGGTATAACCTTCTTTCTCAAGCCTCCAGCAATACAGCACGGACAAACAACAAATAGACATCATTTACCCCATTAAGTAGCTGTGTCAGCTCTCCGTCCAGCCCACGCTGCTCCCATGCGATCCGTCCACCGGAAGTTCCACGTGAAGCACTTCCGGGTTCTACGTTCCACCGTTACCCGGCAACAGTTGTATCCCCTGCAGGAATACTTTCTGGTTCAGTTCGCAGCCGCTGCATCAGGAGGGGGATAGCGCCAGGCCCTCAGTAATCTGTCAGAGCTCATCCCGGGGAACCCCTCATATGGGAGGGTATGCAGTCGGGAAGCTGGCGGACCTAATCCCGACAGCCGGCTTCCCGACTGTCATATCCCGGCAAGGGTCTAAAGACAGGCGTCATTATGCCGACGCCTGTCATTAGACATACGCCGGGAGCCCAATGCCCGGCATCCCAATCAAAGGGCCGCAGAGCGTGGATAGCCGCGGGGGGGAGGGTTAGGTTTAGGGTTCCCGGGGGGGACTTAGGGTTAGGCACCCCCCGGGAGGTTAGGTTTAGGCTAGGGGAAGGGTGAGTTAGCGTTAGACACCCGGGGGGGACTTATGGTTAGGCACCCACCTGGGGGACTTAGGTTTAGGCGGTGGGGAAAGGGGGGTTAGGTTTAGGCACTTAGAGGGGGCATTAGGGTTAGGCACTGGGGGCGGAAGGTTAGGGTTAGGTACCCCTAAGGGAGGGTTAGGGTTAGGGGGTAGAAATAGGTTAGCCAATATTTACCTTAGGATGATCAGGATTTCCTCCTCTGCCGGGATGCTGCTGTCGGGATTCCAACCACCGGGCATGGGTCCAGCGGTAAATCATACCGATTCCTATGGGAGAAGGCCTGTGGGTTAGACAAGCAGATCCAGCTATGTGATTAACCTACCACTAATAAACCAAGTGCATACTAAAAATAACATTAAAATACATCAATTGCAGACAACTATTGTCTGCAAAAACATACAAATACTGAAGAAACATCAACCAAATGAAGAATACACATATGTGCAACCAATGCACATCAGTAACAATAACGGAAACATCAAACTCCAACATTCATTAATTATACCACATATTCTAGATCCCTACAGCAAGTTACATCCATATGTACATCGCAGTTTCTTTGAACAGGCTCACAGAATATTCCAATTTATTTTATCATTTAGACCTTTAGGACGTGTCGTATCTAATCTAAATATCCACTGGGCTTCTCTGTTCAACAAAATTCTTGAGCGATCACCACCCCTGAGGGATTCCTTCACATGATCAATGATCATATGTTGAAGAGATGACAAAGTGTGACCTGCATCCTTAAAATGACGCGCCACAGGCTGCTCATTATCTCTACCAGCTAGGGCAAATTTAATATAAGATCGGTGCAAAGCCATCCGTTCACGAAATTTACGGATGGTTGCCCTACATAATATAAGCCACAAGGGCAAATTATAATGTACACGACAAAGGAAGACGTACATGTCTCAAATTATGAGAGTGGCGAGAATTACGAGTGATGTGACCCAGCTACCTCATCTACTGGACGAACAGATCAACAAATTTGCAGCTAGGGGATACGATAAAGCAGGCCTGGTACAACAGAAATTAAAAAGCATTAAACATGAAACGAGAGGATTTATTACAGCCTAGGACAAGATCTACGAATCAACTAATACCGTGGACTAGTGATTATACGACAGCTAGCCCCATTATCCGTCGCCACGGATAAAGGCCTACCTGTGTTTAAAACCAGCAAGTCTATAGGGGCATTCAGATGTGGCCGTAATCTACGGAATTTACTAGTACACACGGACATTACTGGGAGAAACATACCACGGGAGCCCAATGCATATGTGAAAGCACCTGGCAGTTATAGATGTGCCAACTGTGTAATGTGCAAATATTTAATCAATGGCAATCAGTTCCAACAGAGTTATAAGATCAACCAGGTATTAACGTGCACATCTTCCTTTGTCGTGTACATTATAATTTGCCCTTGTGGCTTATATTATGTAGGGCAAACCATCTGTAAATTTCGTGAACGGATGGCTTTGCACCGATCTTCTATTAAATTGGCCCTAGCAGTCGGTGGCGCACCAATTTAAGGATGCAGGTCACACTTTGTCATCTCTTCAATATATGATCATTGATCATGTGAAGGAATCCCTCAGGGGTGGTGATCGCTCAAGAAATTTGTTGAACAGAGAAGCCCAGTGGATATTTAGATTAGATACGACATGTCCTAAAGGTCTAAATGATAAAATAAATTGGAACATTCTGTAAGCCTGCTCAAAGAAACTGCGTTGTACATATGGATGTAACTTGCTGTAGGGATCTAGAATATGTGGTATAATTAATGAATGTTGGAGTTTGATGTTTCCGTTATTGTTACTGACGTGCATTGGGTTGCACGCAGGGCCGGCTCTAGGGGTGTTCAACCAGTGCGGTCGAACAGGGGCGCCACCAATAGAGGGCGCACTCCTCCCCAACATCCCGATTTCAGTGGGACAGTACTGTACATGCAAGTGCCTCAAACCAGTACTGTCCCGCTGTTCCACCCGTCGGCAACCATTCAGTGACGGGAGAGGGCTGGGGGAAACCCAGCTAGTATGGCTCCCCCCAGCCTGACGTTATGGTACGCCTCCAAATAACGTCACGAAGGGGGTGTGGCCTATGGTAATTAGACCACACCCCCATTTTCAGTCACGCACGGCTTCGCGCACATGATGTTTTGGCGCACTGTAGTGCTCCGACCCCTGAAGCCGGCCCTGGTTGCACATATGTGTATTCTTCATTTGGTTGATGTTTCTTCAGTATTTTTATGTTTTTGCAGACAATAGTTGTCTGCAATTGATGTATTTTAATTAGGGATGTGCAGGCTCGGTTCTACTCTGTTCCGTTCGGTTTTTTTTACAGAATCTTATTGGCTATCCAAAACTCGTGACAGCTGAAACCCAATAAGATTCGGTAAAAAAAAACGAACGGAACCGAGTAGAACCAAGCCTGCACATCCCTAATTTTAATATTATTTTTAGTATGCACTTGCTTTATTAACGACACTGAGCACACCCCTGCCGGGGACACACTGGCCAATGTCGCTCATGGAGCGAATTGTCCCGTGTGTATGCAGCTTTACTCTATAAATAATTTTTCTTGTTTTACTTTATGCTCAATAGTTGGTGCGATGATGGGGACCCACTCACGCCTAAAATATGATCTGAAAGGATGAATAATGTATAATAATAACTGCTCAGGAGTTATGCCATCTGGTTTGAGGCACTTGCATGTACAAATTGTGTGTTTATTCTGTTTTGAGATGATGACCAAAGGCAAGGATATTCCCTGCTGAGAGGCCACACGTAAGCTGCTAGCCCAAAACGCTGGGAGACAGCCAGTCTAAGTTGTATCATAGAGAAGCCCAGCAACCTGTGAATAATGGGCTGGCTCATTCGGTGGAAGGGCAAGCAGAGGCGTGTGGCCCTGGATTTTCTACCAACAAATTGCAATGAAAAAATGTATGTAACATAAATGGCTTATCTAATGTGGGTAGTTTAAGTAGCCATTTAAATATATATAAAACATGTAAATTATCAGAAGCCAATTTACTACCAGTATGTTTTTGGATTGTGGGAGGTAAACAACGCAAACATGGGAAGAGCATATAAACTCCACACATACTTTGGTAGTAATTGAATCAATGACCACAGTGCTGCCTCAAAAGATAATGTCGTTTTATTACACCTGTGTTTAGTGATATATACTGTGTCTAGTTGCATTATACCAACGTGCAGAAACTATAAGCCACATTGGTGAGTAACTATCTATAACCTCCCCCCACGTCTATATATGCAGTTATTATGTGTGTATAGGGTATAATGGGTCATGGAAGGGATTTTGGTCCACACTTCACTTGCTGCAAACCTGGCTGCATCTGCTAATGATGCTATGAAATATTTACATTACCAGATACAGTTAAGTTATAGGGGCCCATTTATTAAAATCCCATTTGCGATGCAATCTGGGCTCAACTTGCAGCCATGTCCGAGGGCGGTAACTAGCTGCCCACTGTGCCATGGGCAGGGAGATGTGTAACAGGCCAGCAGCCCCTGGCCAGGGCACATTAACCATTCGCTGCCCATACAGGTCTCATGACACATTACCTATAATATAATAATATACTGCTGGTACATACCTGGTGCACAGCGCAGGCTCCTAGACACTCTGTATCAGTGAGGTACTGTATACAACATTCGGGTTGCAGGGATGGTCATCCATTATTCAGAGAGGACGGTCCTCTTCCTTCTATTGGTCGCTCTATCAGCGGTAGCAGCTGCTGATTTGTTGGTGTTGCTGTCAGTCACGTAAAAGTGAGGGGACTGGATTTGGTGGCGGCTGACTCGCTGTTGCTGCCATCATTCAGATGAGATAGGAGGGAGGGTAATAGGAGCGACTGATGGCCGGTCTGCGGAGCTGTCATCCAGGAGGTAGGATTGGGGTGCCTTCAAGCTGTCCCGTGTTGGTCCCAGTAGCTGGGAGACAGACAGTAGATGCTACCCAGCTGCTCTGAGTGTACTAATACCATAATTGGAGCAGCCGGGGAGCTTCTTCTCCTTGTCTCAAAGCCACAGGGCAGATGAGGCAGCATATGGCCGCAGCCGGGCAGTGGCCCCCAACTGTAAAATTGTAGCGGCCTGAGGGGCAGATGCAGAGCAGTAACTAGACATCTTGGTGCCCTGTGCCAGAAAGAGCATTGGTGTCCCCCTCATTTTTCAAAGGGACATAATGCACCCAAAAAAGGGCCATGGCTTCATGGGGAAGGGCCAGGGAAGAGATATGAGAGGCCAGGAGATGCTGGGGATTAAATAAGAGTTACAAGCAAGAACGATAATAAACAGAAATTTGACAGGCCCAAACAGTGCCCCCTGACCTCTGGTGCCCTGTGCGATGGCACCGGCCGTACTACCCTAGCTACGGCCCTGGGCAGATGCCACCCTACCCCCCGGCCCAGCCCTCCCCTACTTTGTATACACCCCAGGGGAGTCAGGGACATTTCGGGGAATTGCTATGCACGTTTGTTCTACTTTAGCAAGGTGTGAAATGATCTCTCAGCTGTACCAGTTTAGCCAGGATGTCAAACTCCCTAGATCTCCTGTCCCCCCATACATTCAAAGGCAGGGGGTAGCTCTCCCTACATAAAAGGGGAAAGGATCCAAGCAGTATATTAGCTGAGTCCAGTGATCAGCTGTTGTTCATATTCGTGAGTAGGCCATAGAGTCAAAATGCACCATATCCCCCAGAAGAGACCTCACTTCTGCCATTGTTCAACCCTGCACAGGTGACTTAAACTCTTGTTGATTCCCATTTATTTTTTTTCTTGAAATTGCTAGTAACTTGTGTGGACTTTTAATAATTATTATAATATTTATAACCTTTTGTAACCATAAGCTTTGAAGTGATTACTTAAAATTAAAACCTAATTTTTAGTTCTGATATTCTGTGATTCTTTAACGCACGGCCTCCTATGGCCACATGCAACTGACTTAAAGGTATATTTTCTGGTGAAGCGGAACTGAAGAGCCGCAGTGGGAGGGGAAGTTCCCAGTCTAACTTGGTGGTTGCAGGACTTATATTTTTGGTAATAAGGTGACCCGCAAACATCAACCGTCATTGCCATCTGTCTTAGTTAGTGATCTGAGGGCCTGATTCAGCAGTACACACAAGTGCGAGTGTGCAGAATGGGTACTGCATAGTCGCACACAGACCCTTGAATGCCTCTGCCTGATTGACAGGCAGAGGCATGTAAGGGGTGGTAAGTATTTGTATATACTAGTAGTTATTTATGATAACATGTTGCACTGAAGAAATTATATCATACTCGTATTTATAATATATTAAAATGTAATGCATTCTATTGCATGAATATAATATATACCAAGATGAAGTTCTTATTTGGTAAATGTAAATGTTAAATCAATGAAATGGGTTTTGCGTAAGGAAATACAGAAATTATTTGTTTCAATATCCATGTAGGTTTTATTGCAATAGAAAGTATTATCACACACTCTAAAAATGCAGTATCAGTCAGTTATACAGTATTTATAGATGCATAATTCCAATAGTGCAAGTATATTGGATTTGCCATACCTTATATGTGAAAATACATTTTACTCCTCATAATTCACACTGTAGCAAACCGCACACAATGTTGATGTTCATGTAGTTGAGAGATTAGACTGGCCTAAGGAAGCAGACGTAGGTTCTGCGAAACGTGTGTCTACAGCCACCAACTGGTAAACTGGTATCAATTACCTATTCATCTCTTTATTTTCTTCACTTTGTTTTCATTCATTATTTTTATAATTTAATTATTATTTTGATATAGTTTATGTTATTGTATATTTTATTTTAATACATTAGTTTTTCTGTACATCAAATTTATTGGTATTGAATTATTGGACACCAAGTTATTGGATTCCAATTATTACAAACACCGTCAGACATCGTCAGACACCGTCAGACATCGGATTTTCATAAATGTCCAAGGCACTTTTTCATCCTACTGAGGGTGAGCATATTTGTGTATTATTTACAGCACATAAATATTGCAGTCCACAGGCTAATTAGCAATAACAGGAAAGTATATGTAAAGCTAGGGGCAGATTGGCTCGCCAGTATGCTGGGCCAGGTTCCGCTGGTCTAGTCCCGTTGTACCCTCAGTGGCAGTACTTCACTCACCTCTCTGCCATCTGCCAGGCCATCTGCCGCCATCTGAGCTTAGCTCCAATTGAGCAGCATTACAGCTTCTGCACATGCACAGAAGCTCACTGAAGCTAAACAAAAATGGTCAATTGGGGAGCTACAGCACATGCCCAGCCGCAGCAGCTCCTCTCATAAGCCTTTGCAGAGCCCATCAGTCCATCCGTGGCCCGCCTCCAGGACCAGCTCCATCTGACTACAACAACAAGCAGCCAAGAAGAGGAGCCTGTGTCTGATGGCCTGCCAGGGGTGGATTGGGCCGCCAGAAAAGCGGGAAAGATCCCGCTGGACCGGCCCCATGAACTCCTTTGCTGGGCTGGGCAACACTGCCGGCCAGCTGGGCCGACACTGCCGTCCGGCTGCTGTGCTTCCGTGATTTGCATTCCGCTATGGTACACAAACAGTAAGCTCCCATTTCTACCATCAATCTGCAGTGTCCCCTCCCGCCATCAGCCCCCCTTTCTCTGTGGTATGGCTAGAGCCGGGCCATCCCATCCCCTAGGTGCTGTGGGAGATGATGTGGATGGGGTTTGTGCAGCTGTGCCTGGGAAGAGTAGAAGCCGGAGGAGCGGGACAAGGTGGCAGGGGTTTTCTCAACACACCTGTGGCTGACAGTGCTGTGAGAGGGATGGCAGCCGGGACCCATGAGCTGCGGTGAGCTGAGGTAACCCTGGAGTGTGGAGGTGATTCTTGTTCAGCTTCTTCCACTCCCATCCTGCCCGCTAATTCTCACCACTACAGCCACCCTGCTCCACACTACCAGTCATATCCTGCCCCTTCCACTATTAATCCAATCCTGCCCCTTGCTCTGAACTACTACTACTCCCAGTCTGCGCCTCACTACTACTCCCATCCTGCCCCTGCTCTGCCATTACTACTACTCCCATCCTGCCCCTAATCCGCACTACTACTACTCCCATCCTGCCCCTGATCCACGCTACTACTTTAATCCTGCCCCTGATCCACACTACTGTGACTCCCATCCTGCCCGCACTTCCCACTACTACTCCTATGCTGCCCCTTGATCAGCACTACTACTACTCCAATCCTGCCCTCTGATCTGCACTACTAATACTTTCATCCAACACCCTGCTTTTCACTACTACTACTCCCATCCTGCCCCCACTTCCCACTACTACTCCCATCCTGCCCCCTGCAGGGACGTACACTGCTTTTCTTGTGGAGGCCAATGTGTTTTTATTTTTTTTCCTGCAGGGGCCAATGTGTGGGGTTTTTTTGTGTTTGGCCAGTGTGTGTTTTTTTTTTTACCTGTCGGGGGTCAATGTGTTTTTTTTTTCCTGTGGGGGTCATTGTGTTTTATTGATTTTTGTAGGGGCCAATATGTTTGTTTTTCCAGTGGGGACCAATGTATTCAATTTTTTCTCTGTGAGGGCCGATTTGTTTGTTTTTTTCTTGTGGGTGCCAGTGTGGGTTTCCTTTTTGTGGCTAATGTGTTTTTATTTATTTTTCTTGTGGAGGCCAATGTGTTTTATTTTTCCTGTGGAGTCTAATGTGTTTTTTTTTCCTGACAGGTATCAATGTGTGTATTTTTTTTCCTGTGGTGGGCCATGTGTTGTATTTATTTTTTATGGGACCAATGAGTTTTTATTTTTTTTTCTGTGGGGGCTAATGTGTTTTATTGTTTTATGTAGGGGCCAATGTGTTATTTTTCTGTGAAGGCTAGTGTTTTATTGTTTTTGCTGAGGTTAACGTGTTTTTATTTTTTTTTCATGTTGGAGCCAATGTGTTTTATTTTTTTCCTGTGGAGGATATTGTGTTTTTTGTTTTTTCTTGTCAGGTGTCATTGTGTGTATGTTTTTTTTCCTGTGAGGGTCAATGTGTTTTATTTAATTTTTTTGTGGGAGCCAATGTGTTTTTAGTTTTTTCCTGTGGGTGCCAAGGTTTTTTATTGTTTTCTGTAGGGGCCAATGAGTTTGTTCATTTCCTGTGGGAGTCAATGTGTGATTTATTTTTTTTCTTGTTGGGGCTAATGTGTTTTATTTATTTTTTTCATGGGGGCCAATGTGTTTTTATTTTTTCTGTGGGTGCCTATGTGTTTTTTTTTTCCTGTCGGGGTTCAATGTGTTTGTTTTTTTCCATAGGGGCCAAAATATGTGTGTTTTCATGTGATGACCAATGTGTTTTCATTTTACTTATGCAAGGTTTTTCATCTGCGAATGTGTCTGAGTGGCAGTGCAGATTCAGTCGCATGCACAAAGAAGTGTATTAGAAATGTGTTGGGTGTTCCTAGATGGTTACAGGGGGTTGACTATAGAGAAGCTGAATTGCTCACACTGGAGGTCATACTCAGATGGATGATCTGCACCTAGCATAGGGCTGGTGAAAGTTCCAATGGTGCGACCGATGGTGACGTCTAAAGATGCACAAAGCATGATTGGAGTCTCTTTAGACACTGACAGTGGGGTCTCAGTACTTGCACATTTGGACGCAGGGGCGTACACCAGGGAAGGGCATTGTAGGTTCATTAGCCTAAAGTCACAGATGCAACTGCAGGAAAAGATGCAAAGACAGCTGCAACTGTGTCCAACTTAGAATCAGGCCCTATGAGAAGGGATCCCACCATAGTTGACAGACCTCACCTCCTCAACAGACCCCACACCATTATGGCTGCTTCCATAAATTTCCAAGGTTGGTTTTCTGTTCCAAATCCCCCCCTGTGGCCTGCCAATTCTGGCTTTGGCCCACAAAGAAGAGAAGCAGTCAGCCCAGAACAGAAGACCGAGAGAAGGTAAGTGCAGTCTAGAGACACAGGAGGGCAATAGAGACTTAGGAGGCTTTGAAACTGGAGAGAAACAGGGGGGTGCAAGGGGGCCTGGAGATGGAAATGGCTTGGAGATGTAAACACGGTGGACCTGGAGAGATGCAGGGAGCCTAGAGAGACACAGGGGGCCACAGGAGGCACAGAAGCTGGAGAGACACAACAGGGCCTGGAGAGACACAGGGGGCCTTGAGAGACACAGGGGGGCCTGGAGATGAAGAGAAACAAGGTGCTGGAGAGATGCAGCTGGCCTAGAAAGACACAGATGGGCTGCAGCCAAAGAATGAGACATGGAGCATATGGCTGGAAGAACGTGTGGTGAGAGGGATAGTGCTGGAGAGGCACGGGGGGATAATGCTGGAGAGTTAGAGTGGAGAATAGTGCTAGAGATGCATAGGGGGAGCAGTTAGGCTGGGGACAGTAATATTCATTTACATACCAGTTCAATGACACTGGTTATATTTCAACATAAACAAGCATCTTCCAGACAATGCGATCTCCTACATAAATAGTGATTACCAGCTGAAGATACTGTCTGCACAGTGAGGCTCAATTTCTTCAGTGGTTCCCCGTTGCAGAGAAACTACCATATACATAAGAAAAGACATTTGAGCCAACTGGCATGTACTTAGGGGGTCATTCAGACCCGCCCGCGAGCGCAGGACGCTCGCAAGCGGGTCGATGTTGCCCCACTGCGCATGCGCACGATGGAGGGATAGAGCCAAAATCACTCCAGGGCTTGCGGCAGCGAGACCCTACCGCAGGGTCTCCGTCGCAAGCCCGATGGTCGCGATGGTCAAGACCATCGCGACCATCATCATGGACGCTCGCATATGCTGTGGGTAGTCACCCACAGCTATGCGAGCGGCCAGGAGGCCGCTCCATTTTCATGGAGGAGGGCCCTGATTCAGAGCAAGCGCTCTGGTCAGAGCGTTCGGCTCTGAATCAGGCGCTTAGTGTGGAGGGATGGGGCCATTTCTATTGCCAGTTCTGTGCTTAAGCCTTTCTAAAGTTTTTAAGCATGTTGATAACACGTAATAAATTATATAACCTCCATCATGAGCTTATCTCATTTTTCAGCCCTTCTGACAATTCCAGGAAGAATCACCCTCAGAATTAGTACAATTAAAGTGTTAAAGAATTGGTGCTGTAAGCAGTGCTACTGTAGCTAGGCCTTATTTTTTTTGGGATGATCAGGGTGCAATAGTAGCATACTGTAGCACAGAATCCAGATAGCAGCAACAATGTGTGTATATATGTAGATGTACTAACCTTGGAGAGAGATAAAGTAGCAACCAATCAGCTCTTTCAAACACAGACTTTAAAGTGACATGAGCTGATTGGTTGGTCATTTATTATCTCTCATTCCACTTTATCTCTTTCCAAAGTTTAGTACTTGTACCCCATAGTCACTAAAAGTTCCAGATGTAACAGAAACTTCTTGCGCAAAACAGGAGTACTTATAAAGGAAGACTGGAATGCAAATGTAATAAATCCTTCAAATCCAATGCAGAAGTAAACGGCAAAATGGTTCCAGAATAAGTCACTTGTAGGCAATGCAGATATTACAACAGATTGGCTTGTGAGTAGAAAAATATTTGAAAAGGAAACAGTATGAAACACCTCCGGACCTAAGCCCGGCTGATGAAATACCGACGACGGAAGGCCGGCAGCTGAAGATCACGACAGGGGAGGTAAGTAGGCTATCCCTACCCCTCCCCTTAACCCTCCCTTAGGGGTGCCTAACCCTAACCTCCCACACCTCGTGCCTAAACCTAACCCCCCTCCCACACTCTAATCCTAACCCTCCCGGGGGGGGCACCCACACCTAACCTCCCCCCAGTGGTGCCTGACCCTAACCCTCCCTTCACCTAGCCTAAACCTAACCCTCCCGGGGGGTGCCTAACCCTAAATCCCCTCTGGGAGTCTTTAATCCTAACTGTCCCCCCGCAGCTAAGCACTCCCTATGGCCGCCTTACCTACGGTCGGTATGCCGGGTATTGGGATTTCCGCGTGGGGCTGATGATAGGCGTCGGTATTTAGACGCCTATCATTAATCCCATGATTTCACGGTTGGGAAGCCGGCGGTCGGCATTTCGACCGCTGGCTTCCTAACTACATCCCATTTGAAAGGTAGAACAGTCTCTGAAGAGATGAATAAAGCAGGTGACACAGAAGCAGCAGGGGGGACAGTGCCTGACGAGTAAACTGAGCAATGTAAGCTTTCTTATATCAGCTAAGGTATGGGATTACTGAAGACAGCTATGTGGTTTGACTAACAGATAGCCAGAAGTAGGTAAACTTTATAACAGAATCCAGACACAGAAGCTGAACAATCAGATGTAGGCTGAGTACATGAAAGTCGCACAGCCCAAAGCAGGAGACACACACAGAGCACCACAGAAATCCAGAAACAGGAACACAGGATTTAAAGCAGGGATAACCACAGCGAATAGCATAGTGAGTCTTGCAGAAAATGAACTGTTGTCTGCACCGGACGGGTCAGTACTCTAAGTCTTGTACACAGGCACCTACATTATATCTTGTTTTGCCCATTATTTTATGAAAATTAGTTTGTAAATCTGTCGGTCTAATTATATAGTATATTATTTTCATGCTCTCTATTGAAGGTACAAAAAGAAAAGAAAAACAGTGATATGATGTGGGCTATGGGTTTAATTCAGCAAGGAACCCAGTTGCATGCAAACGACCGATTGTTGTGTACTGCGCATGCATATACATTGCAGTGAGGATGCGCGAACCAGCCACTGCGATCGCAGACCCATCGCAGAGTGATTGACAGGAAGTTCTGTTTGTGGATGGTGACAGGAGTGGTCGGGTGCATGCAGGCGTGCCAGTGCGCTTGAAAGCCATTGGAGGGGCGTGCATAAATTATCCACTGCGATGCCCTAGGAAGCCTGAGGCCTGATGGAGTGCGTGGAAGTTAGCAATTCCTGAGTAAGGTTAGAGCTTGAGCAAGTGTGCGTTAGGCTGCGATGGTACTCGATTGTACCGATGGTTTCGCAGTCTTGCTAAACATTACGGATGTGTGTAAGGTAAAGTGGGCATCCCTATGTAGTGCAGCGACAGCATAGCGATCACAATGAATTGGCATACTATCACAGTTGAATTGTGTGTGTAATCGCTATTACATTCGCAGTTGCGTCCCGTAGTGAATCAGGCCCTATGTCAGGTGTTATGCTAATTACTTATAAACCTAACAGTTAGCCTAAAAGATAAATAATACTTAACTTGTGGAAGGACGGATGACCTATAATCATTGTCATTACAGTAATTAATAATCAAAGTTTATAAAGTCAGGAAAATACTATGCAGATTTATCATCTGACTATGGCCTCAAAAGTAAATAATGGAGGATCTGTGTATGCAAACACTTCAGTGACACCGCCACGATACTCCGATAACACGCCCATAAGACAGACCATTACCGTGCATCTATTTAACCACCTCTCAGTCACTGCCCAGGAGCTCCCACCACTTGTCCAAGGCATCTCTGATTCCAAGCGTCTGAATCACAACAGCGCGTTGTGGGTGCACACTGAGTGACAGATCCACTTACAGGTTTTAAGGGCACACGTGCAGAACCAAAAAATCACTCAACTACATGAACATCGACATTGGACCAAATGTTATAGGGTGAGAGTTTAGAAAATGTCAAATGTCAGAGTTTAGCAGTAAACCTTCACATTGGTCGAGTTTTTTCTTCAAATGGAAAAACATCTGGATGAGAGTTTCAATCGTGAGTTTTTTTAGTTAAAAAACATGCGAGTTTTCATGTTCTCGGACTCTATTATGCTGGCCGAGTTTAAAGAGAGTTTACGGCTAAACTCTCACATTTTCTAAACTCTCACCTATTACATTTGGCCCATGAATGTGACTTAGACTCAGGCCCAATATCTCATTCTCCGCTGATATCGCATACTATTGTTTCAGATTTCCTCTGACCAGAGTTTATTAATTGTATTGTATTGTGGTATTGTCTTTCATTAATTACATTGCAGCAAGTCCATAATTACTTAAAAAAATGGGTATGTACTCCTGCACAACAGAAAACTATTGACACCCATGGCGGGAGCTGCTTGGGATTGAGGTCACAAACCCACTTACAACAATCGTCAAAAATAATCTTGCATCTATTTGGTGCTACCCAAGCACTAACCTTATGTGTCTTTATTTTGTGTATATCTACTCATATATACCTGAAGTATATAAGATTTTTGATGTAATAATTTGTTAGATGCTAGTTATGTCTGGTAATTAATACACAATATAATACAATGTAATATGATGCAGTATAAAAACCCCATGCTAGGTTATGGGTACCATAAAAGAAACAATGATTTTATTTTAATGTTACAGAAGGTGTGGTTTGTATTAAAACTGTTTAAAAAATAAATAAATATAAATATTAGTACTTAGCCGGCTAAGTACTAATATTTATTTTTGAAACAGTTTGATCATGTATATATTAGCAGATTAGACACAAAATAAAGACACATAAGGTTAGCTCTCGGGTAGCACCAAATAGGTGCAAATATATTTTTGAAGTCCATAATTAGTATTTTTTTTTTCATTTTTCAATATTTGTATATATTTATCTTTTAAGTGTTTATATTGTTGATAAAATGTAATTACACTAGCATTGTGTCATTTATGTTTTATCATTTAATATTTACAGTGTTCATTTAATACAGGGTCGTTACTTGCTTCCTAAAGACACATTAACAAGATAGGCACTATTATAAAAGAATTTACATGGAATCTGACGTAAAGCAAATACCCAGAGGCTACATGCTAACTTTAATATTTATATATCATTCAATTATTGTTAAACATAATATAGGATTTGCTTTTGGAGCTTGTTTTATGACACAGCGATAGTAATTGGGATATGTAGTCAGGTTAATTAACACATTTCATCCAGAGCAGTGAATCAGAGACTGTTTCAATTTTTAGTTGACATACTGAAGAACAGCAGTGTGCATCATTTTCTAAGCTGATACATTTATTTTCACTGAACCTCATGAGGCATAGAGGACATTAATTTAGTATTATAAATAAGTTAGTCACATCAGTTGCTTTGAGTATCTTCTGTTGTAATTTACATCAAGTGAAGCTCATGACAGCCAGTGGTGAAGAATTACAGCTTCGTAATGACCAGAGCCCCATGGCTAGCCTAAATTTCCTGTGCCAGGCTTAGTGTAATGTCCACTGCAGAAGCATATCTACTGCTCTTCATTGGTGGTTAGTGTTTTCACAGTAAGGAATAGCTAGATGCGTCTGTCAACTTGATGATAGCTAACATAACAAAAGTGTAATTAAGAAACCAAGAAAATCGGTGTGGGGTTCCCCCTATTTTCGGTGTGTTGTTCCCCTTATTTTCCTCTAACCAGCACATGTCTAAACCAGCTTGGGTGGTAATACAATGGCAGGGAGACACGCAGCGTGGGGTCCCCCTGCCATCACATTAAAATAAATTGGGGTCTTCCACTCCTGAAGATTATCCCAGGCTTAGTAGTACCTCCGAAGGGGGACCCCAATTTATTTTGGGGTCCCCAATTTTCAAATTTTTCCAACCCTGGGCTGGCCAATTTGTGTCTGGTTAATGTGATGGCAGGGGGACTCCATACTGTGTGTCTCCCTACCATGGCATTGCCACCCCGGATGAAAATAGGGGGAACCCCACGCCAATTAACCCCCTACTTTCTGTACCATCCCAAGCTAAAAGGTCTAGGGCTTGTCAAGAATTAGGGGTGAGGGGGGGCACACCATTTAAAAAAAAACACTTTTTAACACTATAATTTACTTTTAACCCTAAGAAGCCGCTGCCACAGACAGGTCTTTGGGTGGTTCATCTGTCAGTTTTGTGGTCGATTTAAAAAAAAAAAGATTAGTAGATCTGATGTTTTCATAGTAAGCTATGTAAAAGTATCGATGTTGGACCAGTGTTTGATTTTGGTCAAAATTTGTTTTTTCACTTTTTCCTACAAATCCTAGTCTCAATATAATTGTAGATGACACCAGTAGTCATCCAAACGTAAGCTGAGGTACTGTGCCGGAGTATAAATTTTAAAGGGACCTCTGTTCCATTGCCTCTAGATCAGTGATTCCTAACCTTGGGTCCTCAAGGCACACCACATTCCTCGTTTTAGTGATATCCATGCTTAAGCACAGATGGTTAAATCAAAATAACTGAGGTACTAATTAAGTCACCTGTGCTCAGGTATGGCTATCGTTAAAACCTGGACTGTTAGTGTGCCTGGAGGACCATGGTTGGGAACCCCTGTTCTAGAGAGACACTTCTCTCCACAGTGCCTGTACATTATATGTCCCATAGTAGTGCCTTCGGGCCTATTCAGATTTGCGAGCAATGACGATATTTACGCAGTTTGAACAATTGTTAGCCATAGCACATGCATGAAAACTGCACTGCACACGTAGCTGTTGTTTTGCGATCATGCACACACAGAGGATTCACTTGCAAAGTGAGTGGCAAATAGTCAGCGTTAGGGGGAGGTAATGGGACGATTGTCAGGGCATGCATAAATTAGCCCCTGCATTCTTGCATGCAACAGGGGAGCCCTCTGCGTGTCTGTGGACCCACTGTGTCTGCGGCTTCTTAGTTTTGCTCAGTAGGCTGATGGCCGTCTGATCTGCGTTTGATGTTTCCGATGTTTTCTAATTTTGTGCGTGAGCGGTGGGTGTGAGAAGCTTTCAGTGGGCGTCTCTAAGCACTGGACAGCGGCTGAGTCATTAGCATATTTTCGGAATTGCGATCTGTGACACGTTGCAGCTGCGATGGCATTTGCTTGAAGAGCTAAATCAGGCCCTTAGTCCATTTTATTCCCCGTAGTAGTGCTCTAGTTCACTTTATACCACACAGTGCTCCCAGTTGATATTATGACACATTGTAGAGCTTTACTATAGTTCAAAGTGTGCAACAAAGTGCCCCAGTTGCATTATGTCACACTGTAGTGTCCTCAGTTCACATTATACCACATTGTAGTGTCTCTAGCTAACAAAACGCCACATAGAAGTGTCCTTAGTTCACATTGTGCCTCCAGGTGACATTATGCCACACTGTAGTGATCACAGTTCAAATTATGCCATATTATAATTTATAATGCCCTAGTTCACATTAAGCCACTCTCATTTCACATTATGCCATACAATGCCCCCAGTGTACATTATGCCAGATTGTAGTCAGCTAAACTAGGACAGCAGTACAAACAGTAATAAAAAGCAAAGGTTGTACAGTATACAGGTGCCAATTTACCTGTTTGATGTCCAAGGATGTCTGCAACCAGGAAGGCTCGTGTCCTGAGTCAGCTAGAGGAAGGTGACAGAGACTGTTCTCTGTGACAAGTCACAGGTTGAGGGGTTGCGACATGTTGCTGCAGTCAAGAGTGGTGCCTCATGAGGGGGGTGGATATCACAAATTGTGTACTGCAGGTGGCTGTTACTGGCCGGGCCTGGTAAGGTATTTGTGCCCCATGACATAGGAGATCTTAGGATATATGCCCTCTGCAATCCATCCACCTTTATCCGGCTTGTGTCTTGTACTTTGAATTGACATGGCATCCCAATGAAAATAATAATACTTATGCCTGATTTAGAGTTGACGTAATACCCAATATGGCTGAGATCGGGAATAATTTTACAATAAATAGACTAGTTTTATACTATTTATGAAGTGCAGTTTTGTATTTTATGCTGTACTTTGGTGGGGAATTGCATTTTTCAGTATACTTTGCCTAATGTACTGTAGGCAAACCTTCATACAAATAGAAATGCCACAAATTTGGGAAAGATTTGAATTTATTTCCTGATATAGCGCACATATATTACTCTGAATGTAAAAAGGAGGGAACGCAGCAGATATCTCTGATATCTGACGCAGTCCCTCCTTTTTACACCACAAAATCAGCCAACATAGGTTTTTATGGGAGCTGCTAAACTGTTGGATTTACCCTGGCGCTAATGCCATATCCCATAGTAGTCTATGGGTTACTCTTTTACAAATCTTTTCAGACTGAAGCATGCACAGGCCGTCAACTGAACACAATTTCCAGCTCTTCTCCATGACGGACTTTTATTGAAGCATATGTCTTGGCAAGAGAATTATATTAAATTTGTATGAAACTTCAAATGTTCAATTTGCGAATTTAGTCATTATTAACATATCCACACCATATTTAAAATGTGGGATATGATAAGTGGGCCCCATGGAAACAAGAGTACTGATGTCCCATTATTTTTAGGATTATTTTAAGACATAAGTGAAGCTAAACTGCATAACTGGGGAAAACAACTATAAAATTTTAATTAATAAAACATGGTTGGAGGTAGGATTTTCATGTGACATTCATGATTTGTTCTCCATTTTGCAAGCCAAGGCCCATTTGTAGTTTAGGGCGACGTCTCCTGAGAGCACCTTTATATACAGTATGTTGGTTGATCAATCTATAGTTGGGCTTTCTAGGTGCATGGAGTACAAAGGCCTCATTTTGAGTTTGATACTTTTTTTCATACTAAACGTAAGTCTAACATTTGTAGTGTAAAATTGCATACTTACATTTATTTAGTTGCACATATCTCAAGGGGATCCGGTCATAATTAGAGATTTGCGTGGACCTCCGTGTTTTGGTTCTAATGCATCATCAGGTTTTGGTTTTGAAAAAACACTGCAAGTGTTTTGGATCAGATTAGGTTTTGGTTCAGTTTTGGATCCCTTAAAAATCAATTAAAAAAATGTATGAAAAAATCAATAAAAACTGCTAAAATCATGTAATTTGGACCTGTTTACATGCAATCCAAAACCTGAGTTTGGTTTTTAAATCTGGGTTCTGAACTGAGGGCCTGATTCAGACCCGGACGCTATTTGTGGACGCTCGTTCTTAAAAAGGGGCCGGATATTTAAATTGAGCGCTCGCTCTTTGCGGTGTGTTGACGTCTGAGCGAGCGTCCGAAAAATGCGCTCACTATTTTGTAAAGACGCCCCTTTGCCGTTCGCATCACACGTCATCTCCGTTATTTATTAGATTAATCGGGAACATCGAAAGGCATCTGAACTGCTCGCAGTGCTTGTGGTAGGATTTACTTCCCGCTATCACTGCGAGCAGTTCAGGCTAAAAGACAACCAAGTGACGTGGTCGCTGATGCTCCTTTACTAATTATGTACTCCCATTAAACGCCGTTTTGACCGTTAGGCACGCCTGCGTTCGGATCTCCACTCCCCCGTTTTCAAGCACCTTCCCGTTACCACCCACAAACGGTACATTCTGTCAATCAAATTAGCAGCCCCTCATTGTTTTACGAGCACACGATTTCCGACCGCAATGACTGGTTTGCGCATGCGCATTGCGAACCAAACGCATGCGCAGTTGGGCGAACATCGCTCAGAGCGAACGAGCAGCCGCTTACGAGCGGCTCTGAATCAGGCCCTGACAGCAGACCTGAGCTGGGAGTCTCTTCTACTCGGAACTCCAAAGTGATTACAAACTGGCACTCGTTTCGACTCGGAACCCTTAAGTTTGGGTGTGTTTGTATTTTTGAAAAACTGAACTGCACATCTCTAGTCATAATGTTGAATGTTGACAGGTTCTGAATGTCGGTATCTGGACTATAGATAGACAGTTAAAAGGTCTTCAATGTCTAGATAGACACCAGCTGTTAGACAGGTAATAGGTTGACAGGGACAAAATGTCGACACACTAAAAGTCAACATGTAAGAAGGTCGTCGGGTACAAATTGCTGACAGGGTCAAAAGTTAAATACACAAATGGTCAACACATTTTTAATTTTATTTTTTAGGGTTAGGGTTAGGCTTAGGCACTTACTGGAGGGTTAGGGTTAGGCACTTACCACAATGGTTAGGGTTAGGTACTTACCCTGATGGTTAATGTTAGGCACCAGGAGGGAGGGTTAGGCATCAAGGAGAGGGTTAGGGTGAAGATTAGGGTTAGAGATCAAAAAACATGTGTCAACCATTTGTGTGTTGACCATTTGTGTGTCAACCTTTTGACCCTGTTGACCATTTGTACCTGTCAACCTTCTTCCATGTCGACCTTTAGTGTGTCAACCTTTTGGTCTATAGCAACATTTTGTCCCTGTTAACCTATTGCCTGTCTAACATCTGGTGTCTATCTAGACATTGTCGACCATTTATCTTTTATACCATAACTCTGAAAGTCATTTCAACAACGAATATGTTGACATTCAAAAATGTCAAAATAGTTATAATGTCAACATGTTTATAACGTTGACATTTAATATATTTTTGTTTGTTTTGAGGGCTAGGTTTAGAGTTAAGCTTAGGTTTAGGGTTAGGCTAAAATAAAAAAAAAACTGTATGTGGACTTTCTAGTGTTGACATGTTAAATGAACATGTCATCATTTTAACCATGTCGTCATTTTTGAATGTGGACATATTGGTTGTCAACCTAAAGTCCATGTAAACATTCTGACTTGACTACATTCAAAACCTGTTGACATTCTGATGTCGACTTTTAATACCATACCGATCTCAAGATACGTCCAGTCAAAGCATAGCATTTTGCCACATCAGACATGCTTGTGCTCAATGTTAGAGTTTCTGCTTGACAGTGTTAGTTATTCATGAACAAATCACATTATTCTAATCTCACAAACTATAATGTAATTACATATTAAATAAAGAGAGTATACAAATATAATTAATATTAGAGCAACGTACACGTGCACATCATTCTCTGTACTAAAATAAACACAACAGAGCTCCCCTGCAAGGGATTCATACATGTGCCATAGTTAGACATCTGGTAGTTTCTGTTAGGTAAAGCTTTGCACTTCATTGGTGTAGATCACACCCAAAGAAAGGGGAAGGCATTTTCCCAATTGACCAATCCCTAGCTTAGCAGTTGTAGGTGATTAGAGTGTTCACTGACAGAGTGCTCGCTCTGAATCAGGGCCGGGCATTTGTTTTTTCAGAACGGCCTCCTGGCCACTCGCAGAGCTGTGGGTGACCACCCACAGCTATAGCGAGCGGCCATGATGATGGTCGCGATGGTCAAGACCATCGCGACCATGGGGCTTGTGACAAGACCCTTGTGGTAGGGTCTCGTTGCCGCAAGCCCCAGAGAGCTTTTGGCTCAAACAGAGCCGAAAGCTCTCCCACTGACATCACTTGTGATGTCAGTGAGGCCGACCCCAGACGGTAGGCGTTCCCATGGAAATGCCTCAGTCTGGGCAGCCACGCCCCCTGCCCGCTCACCAAAGGGGGCGTGCTCTCACTCAACATCGACAGCACGCCCCCTTTGGTACGAGACCCAGAGACCATAGTGACAGGACAGGCTCAGGGGCAGGCACAGACTCTCCACTGTCTCCAGTGACCATAGTGACAGGACAGGCTCTGGGGCAGGCGCAGATTCTCCACTGTCTCCAGAGACCATAGTGACTTGCAGGCTCAGGGGCAGGCACATTCTCTCCAGTGTCTCCTGTGACCATAGTGACAGGACAGGCTCAGGGGCAGGCGCAGATTATCCACTGTCTCCAGAGACCATAGTGACAAGGCAGGCACAGACTCTCCACTGTCTCCAGAGACCATAGTGGCAGGGCAGGCACAGACTCTCTACTCCCCTCTCCACTGTCTCCAAAGACCATAGTGACAGGGCAGACACAGACTCTCCACTCCCCTCTCCACTGTCTCCAGTGACCATAGTGACAGGACAGGCTCAGGGGCATGCACAGACTTTCCACTGTCTCCAGAGCCCATAGTGACAAGGCAGGCTCAGGGGCAGGCACATACTCTCCACTGTCTCCAGTGACCATAGTGACAGGACAGGCTCAGGGGCAGGCACAGACTCTCCACTGTCTCCAGAGCCCATAGTGACAAGGCAGGCTCAGGGGCAGGCACAGACTATCCACTGTCTCCAGAGACCATAGTCACAAGGCAAGCTCAGGGGCAGGCACAGACTCTCCACTGTCTCCAGAGACCATAGTGACAGGGCATGCACAACTCTCCACTCCCCTCTCCACTGTCTCCAGAGACCATAGTGACAGGGCAGGCACAGACTTTCCACTCCCCTCTCCACTGTCTCCAGTGACCATAGTGACAGGATAGGCTCAGGGGCAGGCACATACTCTCCACTGTCTCCAGTGACCATAGTGACAGGACAGGCTTAGGGGCAGGTGCACTCTCCACTGTCTCCAGGGACCATAGTGACAAGGCAGGCACAGACTCTCCACTGTCTCCAGAGACCATAGTGACAGGGCAGGCACAACTCTCCACTCCTCTCTACACTGTCTCCAGTGACCATAGTGACAGGACAGGCTCAGGGGCAGGCACAGACTCTCCACTGTCTCCAGAGCCCATATTGGCAAGGCAGGCTCAGGGGCAGGCACAGACTCTCCACTGTCTCCAGTGACCATAGTGACAGGACATGCTCAACTCTCCACTCCCCTCTCCACTGACTCCAGTGACCATAGTGATAGGGCAGACTCAGGGGCAGGCACAGACTCTCCACTGTCTCCAGAGACCATAGTGACAAGGCAAGCTCAGGGGCAGGCACAGGCTCTCCACCATCTCCAGAGACCATAGTGACAGGGCAGGCACAGACTCTCCACTCCCCTCTCCACTGTCTCCAATGACCATAGTGACAAGGCAGGTTCAGGGGCAGGCGCAGACTCTCCACTGTCTCCAGAGACCATAGTGACAAGGCAGGCTCAGGGGCAGGCACAGACTCTCCACTGTCTCCAGAGACCATAGTGACAGGGCAGGCACAACTCTCCACTCCCCTCTCCACTGACTCCAGTGACCATAGTGTAGGCAGACGCAGTGGCAGGCACAGACTCTCCACTGTCTCCAACTGGCAGAGCACAATGGCGGGCTGCTCTGGGCGGGTGTGATGACGTTGCGCCCTGTATTCTAATGCCGGCGGCGGGGGTGTGTGCACTGTATTCTGACGCCGGCAGCGGGATGGGCGCCCTGTATTCAATTTCTGACACTGGCGGCAGGGGGTTTCCGACTATAGATAGACAGTAATTAGTTAGATAATGTCTAGATAAGACACCAGAAGTTAGACAGTGAATAGTTAGACAGGGTCAAAAGTTCAACAGGGACAAAAGTCAGACACACTAAAGTTCGACATGTAAAAAGGTCAACAGGTACAAAAGGTCAACATGAAAATGGTAGACATACTTTTTTTTATGGCTAGGGTTAGGTACTTACCCCCACAGTTAGGGCTAGGCGCTTACCCAGATGGTTATGGTTAGGCACCAGAAGGGAGGGTTAGGCACCAATAGGAGGGTTAGGGTTAGGGTGAATATTAGGGCTAAAACATTTTTTACTAAATTTGTCGACCATTTGTGTTGACCATTTTCATGTCGACCTTTTGACCCTGTCTACCTTTTGTACCTGTCGACCTTTTTACATGTCTAAATTTTGTCCCTGTCGAACTTTTGACCCTGTCTAACTGCTCACTGTCTAACATCTGGTGTCTATCTAGACATTGTCTAACTAATTACTGTCTATCTATTATACCACACCCGGCGGCATGGGTGGGTGACGTCGTGCCTGGTATAATTCTGGCGGTGGAGGTGTGCGGGTGAACTGGAGGTGGTGGCAGCGGGCAGCCTCTGCAGCACTGACTGGACCGGACCATCTGGCCATCGGCCCTTCTTGCATTTGCCAGAACTGCCAGATGGGCAGTCAAGCCCTGCCTTTATTTGTAGTCATGAAAATGATTACCTATTCTGTTTATATTGTTAGTATATACAGTGCAGGATTGTAGTACAGTATATCAAAGAGTGTTTTTATTTTTAAGCATTTATTTACTATATTTTTAATAACTATTATGTCATTTAACTATACTATGTCATCATATTGCCTGCAGCTACCAATGGGGTTAGTAGAAGAACCAGGGCTGTAGCTAGGGTAGTGCGGCCGGTGCCATCGCACAGGGCACCACAGGTCGGGGGCGCTGTTTGGGCCTGTCAAATTTCTGTTTATTATCATTCTCACTTGTAGCTTCCTCTAATTTAATCCCCAGCATCTCTTGGCCTCCCTTATCTCTTCCCTGGCCCTTCCCCATGAAGCCATTTCCCTTTTTTGGGTGCACTATGTCCCTTTGAAAAATGAGGGGGGCACCAATGCTATTTCTGGCACAGGGCACCAAAAAGTCTAGTTACGGCTCTGACAAGAACATTATCCATGCAGTCTGCCTAAAAAGCATTTCTGCCGGGAAGTTGAATTCTGCAGTTTTAACATTGAATTTCAAAAGTAAAAAAAAAAAAATAATAATAATAATAAAAAAAGAGATGTATATTTTTTTCCTTAGGATTTATTTTATCCTATGTAAAAAATAAATAAATAAAAAAGCCCCAGCATGAAAGTAAAAATTGATCTCTTGTTTGTTGAACATGATCTCTCCAAGATGCCCAAGCACACTTGGCTGCCATGGGCAGGGCACTCTCAGCAGATTCTTTCTTCCAGCCAGCGCTTGTCCTGATCCAGCTGGGTCAGCTGTCTGTTCTGCTGACGCAAAGATTGATCTTTTCTCCGCAGCTCCATCTTTGCCTCAGAGAGACTCTACAAGCAGGAGAGCGGAGGAGACGAAAGCACTTACTTGTCAACGCTCCAGCATGACTTCAATATATGCCAGGAGCTACTGAACAAAGAAGACTATACACTAACTGCACAGTTGTTCTGGGCTATTAAGGGTACACTTTTTCACACATTCTACAAATGATTAATATTTTTATCTAATACTTTATGATACTTCTGTATACCTGTATTTTTCATTGTTTGAGACTTTGAAACATGATAGATTTTCTCATTCTCGTTTGCCGCATTAAAATAACATTATGCTAACAATTTTTGAATAGAGAGATTATAAACTCATCATGGAAAATAAATGAAATATCATTTATGTCAAAGGATGAGGTTATTAAATATACTGAACAAAGGTGTTTTATATAGTATGCCTGCCAACAGAGCGATACAGGTACGGATCTGAGGGCAAGTCAATAAATCTGAGGCAAGGTCAGCAGAATTAGAGGAGTGACAAACAAGTTGCCCTTCCCCCACCTACTTTATAATTGTTTTCATTTTAATCTGTTCACTACCTGCTTCCCTTCCCTGTATGGAAATGTAGCCCCTCATTTCTTAATGTTCCATGGACCTTCTGCATGCTGTACTGTGGGTGAATCTTACCTGTGTTTCAAACTGTGCCCCTTATTAAGAGTTGGGAATAAACTAAGTAAGAAAAAGCGGTAACTGTGCACCTTGGTAAAGCCATGCTGCACTGCAGGTGATACAGATGTAAAAGTTGCAGAGAGATTTAGATATGAGAGGGGTGCATCCAGCAGCGGCTCCAAACCTCCTACCCTAGAGGAGCTACTGCTGCTGATGGTCTGGCCAGCTGGGTCCCAGCACCTGCGCAATGAATCTGGCAGGCGCCGGGACCAGCGCATGCGCATGAGTGGCGGCAGCACCACGCATGTGCATAGCAACAGCTTATAGAGACTACTGGTATCTGCTAAGCACAGTCTGGACTGGCAGTTCCTGGCTGAGGAGCCACCTCCCGCTGGGGCTGCCTGTCCTGTGTGTGACTGGCAGGTAGTGCTTCCAATGGGATAGCAACTGGCTCAATGACTGGGACTGCAGCTGGCTCCCTGTTAGTGTATGGCAGGTGGCGCTTCCAATGGGTCATGGACAGCAGATGGCTCACTGAAGTGGTGGATTTTTCTGGGGGGAGGCTGCAGCACCGCAGCCTCTAGGTAAAATATGCCCCTGGGTGTATTCAAACTGAAATCTAAATTGCAGTGTAAAAATAACACTGTCCAGCATTTTGTGGGCTACATACAAAATCAGCCAGTATTTACTCCACATCATACTTGCCAACATTCTGGCCGGGGGCAGCCAGGTCGGCGCTGTGGGGGGGGGGAATGAGGGGAAGTGACGGTGCGTAGGTTGTACTGGCATGATATCGTCATCCTTGGCATTGCAAGCAGGAGACAAAGCTACGATGACACGATTCAAGCAGGATGGCGTCATCTGCCGCCCTGGAACCACCCACTTGTGCTCAGTAAGTGGGGGCTGCCAGGGGGGCAGGTCTGCCATCAGAAATTGTGGGGCCCGGTACCGACAAAATAGTGGCAGAGGTGGGCGGAGCTGTAGATACTGTGGGTGGAGCGACCTCAGGGGTGGGGCATCAATTGGTGCGTAAACCAGTTTAACAATTCTCAAAGTTTGGGTTGTGTGGGTGGTTGTTATTATAACATGTTAATCTAACATATAATATATGAAATTATACAAATACAGAAATATAGGAGAGAAAACTGCTGTAAACACACACACACACAAAACCACAATCTATACTAAATATATAGGGAAAGCAATGTCGATTCAACGCACGCATGCACATACACACACATTATATATATAAGCCGCAACCACATAAAATACATTGAAAAAGCCGGATCCATATAAAATACATTCAAAAAGCCAGAAGAACATAAAATACACTGAAAAAGCCGGATTCACATAAAATACATTGCAATAGCCAGATTTACATAGACCCACATAAAAAAACAGAAGAAAAGGGAAGTGCAGGACAGGAAGAGCTGATCCTATTGGGGGCACAGGAATGGCCAGACATGGTGGGGGGAGGAGGGTGGCACAGGGCAAGGAAGAGTGGACATTAATGGTGGGGCACAGTGCTGGGAAGGCTCGACTGGGGGGGCACAGGGCAGAGAAAGCTGGCTGGACTAGGGGGGAAAGGGCAGGAAAGATTGGCTGGACTGAGGGGGACAGGGCAGGGAAGGATGGTTGTACTAAGTGGGGGACAGGCATGGTAGGCAGGCTGGACTGGGGGGGGCACAGTGCAGGAAAGGCTGGTTGGACTGGGGGGCACTTTATACACTTTTTATTATTACCTCCTACTTATGCATGACTTAACTCATAGGCTTTCTTTATTATTTTTTAACCCTCACTTTAAATCTCAAACTAGTGTGGTGCCATGGGGCGGTTCTGCTGGGTTGGCCTGGGGGGTCCCGTGCCCTATATTTGTTCCATAGGAGTGTTAGGGACCTGCCCGATAGAGGTCACCTGGACGTGGTGGGCAGGCCCATAATTATGGCCATTATTATTCAAAGAACCTCTTTAATGCTATTTAGCAGCTATATTATTAGGTTCAGCATGGTTAGAGTGTGCACTTGCATTTGTTTCTTTATGCTTGCAGCGCTACAAGTCTCAGCAGGTAGCACATTGTGCTTAGGGTGTGCAATCTAGGGCCCCACCCCCTATGTATTTTGACTGGGGGGGCATAGGGTAGGAAAGGCTAGCTGGACTGGGGGGACAGGGCAGGTAAGGCTGGCTGGAATTGGGAGGGGCAGAGGAGGCTGGATCGATCGGGGGGCAGGGCAGGGAAGGCTGGCTGGACTGGAAAGAAGCACGGCAGGGAAGGCTGTCTGGACAAGGGGGGGCACAGGGCAGAGTTAGGAACCACATACCTCGTTTCTTCAGCCAGGCATAGCGAAACAGTGCCGGCGGCATTTCAAATATGGTGCCAGCGGCATACCAATCAGCTCATGTAACAGCAGCCAATCAGGAGCGTCTGCTGTGGACACTCTTGATTGGCTGCCATTACACGAGCTCTGATTGGCTCACGGCCGGTGCCATTTTTGAAATGCCGCCTGGCCTGTGTTGTTTCTCCTAGGCTCCTTGTGCAATCCCCACTGCTGCCACCCGGGCCCCCTTTCTCTCCGGGCCTGGGACTGGAGGGTGTGGGCGGTAGCGTCCGTCTCTGGAACTCTTGCTCATTCTTCCGGGTGGCCGAGAGTGCCACCTGACTTTTGGGAGCCTCCCGGCTGTTCCGGCAGAGTGGGCAAGTATGTTCCACAAGCAAACAAAATGTATGTACAGTATTTGCATCACTTGCATTGCAGGATGGTTTGTCCAGGTACACAGTTAGTTGCTCTGTCTTTCCCAAATCTGAAACTAGCGTGTGTTCTCACATAAAAAGGGCTGCTCTGTCTAGAACAGTACTGATACCAGAACACACATCTACACAACAAAGGGGCCTGTGTAGTAATAATCGCGGTAGCGGTGCAATTATTATTAGTCTGTATCGTGATGGATTTTTTATTTTAAGCCAAACTATTCCTGGTTTGTACTAAAATTAAATCGTAGGGACATCAGTTACGAGAACCGCTGTCCCTGTGAGCTATATCTCGGGCATTTTAGAGAAGTCTTTCACATTTTTTAAGTTTCTGACATTATGCATGTGCACATTGTCACTTATCGGAGCTGTCGGAGGCAGCGGGAAAGGATCGCAACTGTTTGGACAACAATGGCTAATATTTTTTCCTTGAGGTTTTTGTATATGATAAAAACTTTGGGCCGGATTCAATTAGAGGCGAAAAGTGCAGTTTGGACATAAATTTCAGCGGATTCGGACTTCCACCTGTTTTCAAAGTATCTCCATATTCATTTCCAGGACGATTTTGCCTCAGGAGAAAGTCAATGCATTGTAATAGGTGGTAAAAGTATCTCCTATGAATAGCAGGTGAAAAAAAGTGCTAAATCCTTATTTTGGGGTACAATCGTGGAGAAACATCTCAGCACCCTTGGAACAGCCCCCCAAAGGACAAATCAACAAAAAAATAAAAAAAAATACCTCAGAACACCCCAAAAAAAGTACTTTCATTTTGGGGGCAAAAAAAGTAAAAAGTGGGGGGGAAAGCATAAAAACCCTTGGGGGTCTGCAAGGATGGATCAGGTGTTTTTGGGATTGCAGGGGCAAGTAGCAGGTGCGTTTTTGAAGTTTTTTAAAAGTTAACTTTAGAAACATTAAAATATGCTAGCACCCATTTTCAAGTACCCCAAATTTGACTGGACTACTTATTTTCACCCAAAAATACTGCTTTATGCCATTCTTCACCACTTTTGCAAAGATGCTAATAAGAAGCAATTTAAACTACTTAAGTACCCCTAACACTTTTATTATGGTTATTAGTACACATCTACATTAATTCCCTATGTTAGTGCATCTTTTTTGGGGGGTACAGACTGATTTCCCCAATTCTAACAGTACTTTCCGCCTGTTCCGCATTCGCCGGATTCAGTTGTCGTTTGTTTAGGAACTGAATATGGAGAAAAGCGGGGACGTGCACGTAAATTTTCCACCTCTGAATCAGGCGAAGGAGGCGGAAAGTCGGACAGGCAAAACTTTTCCAACTTTTCACCTCTAATTGAATACAGGCCTTTGTTAGAATCTAAGAGATCTTGTATGTAAGTAGTAGTTCACAAATGGCATGTGGTACAGCAACAGTAAACAGGATTCATAGAACATTATTAGTACAGGATTTGTGGCACCATGCTGTGTAACCTGCTGTAATAGAGTGGTGTTTATTCCTATGCTCCTTTGCTAATACCGCTAGTCAGTGCTGTAGCAAGGCACTAATGCACCCTAGCTTCCCTCAGCCTCCTTCTCACCACCAGCAAATCATGCTTGCCTACTTTTGAAAAAGCATTTCAGGGAGATTGTGAAAGCAGCACCTATGAGTGCGGCAGTAAAGTGGGCGTGTACTGTTACATCCGATAGGCGTGTCATAACATTGTTTTACATACAAATGTAAATGATTCAAAAGCAGTTAGTAAGATCTATTTTTTTATGAAAACATACTGATACATTACAGAAAATGCATGTAGCTATAGGGATCATTGTGCCTTATAACCAATGTGGTGAAATGATACTAATGATCCCAGTTGAATGTAAATATCTCTGTTTATTTTTATATAGAACATCTTTATAATAGTGGTAATGTGCAATCAGGGAGATTGCTAGTCTCTTCAGGGAGACGGAGATTGCTACTGTTTCAGGGAATCTCCCTGACAATCAGGGAGAGTTGGCAAGTATGCAGCAAATGTGACATCATCACGTAACAAAAGCGGCGGCCTGGACAAAGGACCTTAGTGCCAAGCGTGTCCTAATGAGGTGCTGCACAGCGGTGTCATTCTAGACATCCTGCAAGTCAAATAAAGGTGCCACTGCCACACAGGGGCTGGCACCAGTTGCAAACCGCTAGTTATTACCCGCCACTAATGCTAGATTATGTATTCCATGACAAAAATGTTTCTGTGGCTTAGATTTTAGAGCAATAAAGCAGTTCTAGTACCAGAGTGCTGAATATGTCTCAGTAAGTTCAGTCATAGATCAGCCAATAAGTTATAGGGCATTGGGTATTTACAGTGCTGCAGTAGTCTGGTCCAAGGACATTGTCTGGTGAAACGCTACAACATATTCACACTGGACTGTTGTGTACTACGAGGGTTGTTAAAAAAGTAATGCCTAAATGCTCATAACTCTGAAATAATATGCAACATTTATTTGAAACTTTGTCAGTTTGTACTTTAATATGTCTGCTAGCTATATACTGTATGTATTTTTGTTTAGGTAGTCCAAGAAATACCATGAAATCCAAGATGAAACAAAGAGCCGTCATTGAATTTCTGGAAAAAGAAGGCTGCAGTGCTACAGAATTCCAGAGAAGACTGAAAAAAGTGTATGGTGAGCGTACAATTGACTATAGCAATGTCAGAAGGTGGATGAAGCGTTTTCAATCGGGAGAATCGTCCGTGTGCGACAAACCTCGTGGTGGCAGACCATCAACTGCAGTGATAGCAGAGAACCGACACAAAGTTGATGCCATGATTCAGAAACACCATTGCGTGACCATCAGAGATATCAGTGATGAACTGAAATGTAGCCATGGCACTGTAGAAACACTAATCAATGATTTGGGATATCGTAAAGTGTGTGCTAAATTAGTTCCAAAGCAATTAACCAGGAATCATAAGGCCCAGAGGGTGGAAGTGTGCAATGACCTTTTGACCAACTTTGAAGCCAACCCTGAGATGTTTTTGGAAAATGTCATTACAGGAGATGAGACCTGGGTATTCCTTTATGACCCAGAAACAAAGGCCCAATGAAAGCAATGGAAACACCCAAGTTCACCTAGGCCAAAAAAGTTTAAATCACAGCGATCTGTAAACAAAGTCATGGCCACATTCTTCTGGGATTGCCGAGGTGTTATTCTCATCGATTACTTGGAACACAACCAATCAATCAAAAGTGATCGATACATTATTACACTTAAGAAGCTGAAATAAGCCATCCGCAAAAAAAGGTCAACAATTCCACTGTCAAATGTCATCTTACACCATGACAATGTCAGATCTCACACTTCGATGGCAACATCTGCGGCCATTGCCAAAATGGGGTGGTCAATAATGCCACATCCACCATACAGTCCTGATTTGGCCCCTTCTGACTTTCTTCTGTTTGGCCCTCTCAAATACTGTCTCCGTGGTCAACATTATCGATACTGGATTTAAACCTCTATACGATCCTGCCTATACCTTCTAAATCCTGCCTATACCTCCTAAATCCTGCCTATACCTTCTAGAATTGTCGCTATTTGCGTACGCAGTCATACAGTAAATAAATGCCTTCAGGCTTTGAAATGTGTTTCCAATGCATAAAAGGTTATTATTCAACATAAAAACAGTAGGTTACACGCTGTGATCTAAAGACAATTTAGCGTAAATAAATCATAGAGACCCAAGGTACAGTTGTTACATACGCACGTGCTCTGGGACCAGATACCGGCATCAACAAGAAACCTCTGTCAACAGCATCAGCAAGAAGACACCCAAATGGCGTCAGAGATCGCACATTTATACTTTTACAGGGATAGGCAAGTTTGGCATGATTCCATTGGTTCTCCGTCACGGTGCTTCTGTTATAGGACTTTTAACACAAGTCAGCTTCCAACAGCCTTTTGTCTCCTTTTTCCCTCTGCATGCAAATCTAAGCTGCTAACATTACATAGTACATTTTAGTGTTTTAACTCTCTACAGTCCATAAGTTGCGGACACATGTTGCGATCTTCTCACCGATGACACCGGAAAGCTGTTGAGACAGAGTAGATCAGTACAACTCCAAACACGGTTTGATTATCATGTACTAAGCCTTAGATACCAAATAGTCTTTAGTTCACAACATAATAATAATAATAAATGAATAAACCTTGAATATTACACTTTGAAGCTATGGAACCTTTTATATAAGTGTGCAGTGTGAAAGTGTTAGGGGTTTGGAAAAGGACACTAGTTAGAGTTCACCATGGTAAGTGACTATCTGTATTTATGTAGTAAGGACTTTTAACTTGTGGAAGATGCGTACGCATGAAACTAATAAACAGCGTTCGTACGTGGGGTATTATGCATTCGCAAATGTGCATATTTAATGTGTATATGAGATATGCGAACGCATGATGCTAATAATAGCATCGCCATATGTACTTAAGTGTGAGTTTCGCTAAAATGGCGCTGGGCGGCCATTCGCAAAATGGCGATGTGCAGATCTCATTTTCAAGATGGAGTCTTGTGGCCATTCGCAAGATGGCGTCGCTCCGATCTAATTTTAAACTGATCCTGTCTCAGCCAATTATCCGGCTTCAACAATATTTTGAAGACATAAAGGTTGTTAAAAACGCCATATGTTCCTGGGTCAAACACCAACCACTGGAATTTTTCCAAAGTGGATTCACAGCTTGGGTTGAGAGGTGGAGAAAATGTTTGAGGGCAGATGGTGAATTTTTTGAGTAGAGTCATTCTGTTACTAAGACTTCAAAGTATTTTACTGCAAATTTTCAAATCTGTATCTATAATAAAATTTGAGTTGTGAGCATTTAGGCATTACTTTTTGAACAACCCTCATACGGGGAAGATAGGTAAAGACCAAGATTGTGTAGTGTATGAGTTCGCAGGACAGTATAGAAGTATCACTAGTACTTTGAATTGAAATAATACCTCACTCTTTTTCATAATTCCTTTGTTACTTTTATGTTGCTCTTTTCAGCTTTTGACTCTACTGTGTGTTACTGCACTCTAGGAAGAAATGTATCAGGACAGTTATTTTGACAGGATTAACTATTTTCCTCCTCATTTGCATG
This sequence comes from Taudactylus pleione, assembly GCA_031769625.1. NCBI lineage: Eukaryota > Metazoa > Chordata > Amphibia > Anura > Myobatrachidae > Taudactylus > Taudactylus pleione. Next base: position 1,117,073 of record JAUIMM010000756.1, on the reverse strand, counting down.
CTGGGACAATACTGTGGGAGATAATTTGGCTAGGATCTCATTTCGAGATCTCTTTGCTCTGGCCTACAGGATTTAAAGAGGAAATTATAATTGTTGCAAATAATGTGTGTGTAGGTGTTGACTCAAGTTATGAACAGTCATTATACTTAACCAGTGACTGTGGTTTATGGGAAAGTAGTAGGTAAAGCTGTACTCACTGTTACTAGCGGTGGAGTGGAGCTTGAGAGGAGCGAGGCTTCAAACGGCTCACCAGACAGTGTTTTGGGTAGGTATATCACAACCAGTACTGGGCTCAGTGAGCCAGTCCTGGTTTTGGAAATACAGGGGACAAAATGAGTAGGGGTCCCCTGTATATCCCTTAATGCCCCGCATGCTGGTACTTGTGATTCTCTAAGTACCAGTATGCGAGGGAGCATCCTGTTCTCCAGCAAAAGGCAATATCAGTTCATCTATCTTTTACACCACACTTTACACAACCCAGAACCCACTGGCCAGGGGTGCTGGGGTGCCCTGGAGAGGTCTAGCGGTCAAGTGTAATGCTTTGGCCAGGGATCCTCTGGCTGTGACATTACACCCCCACTAGAAAGAGTCTGGTGCTGGTTATGGAAAGTACAGGGGACCCCTACGTCTTTTGTCCCCCATATTTAGACGACCAGGACTGGCTCTGAAAAGTTCGGGGCTGGTTATGCTTTTAAGGGGGAACCCATGTACTTTTTTAAAAAATTTTACACTTTACAAGCTTTTTTCACAGATACATACACGGATCTCACTGATCTGTGCATGCATTTGTGTCTGAAGCAGGTCTGGGAGGGGAGTGTCTATGGGAATGCCTGTAAATTGACGGCCGAATCGCGTAGGTCTGAACGGCATATTGTTTGTCGTTCGGTAGTGCATACACACTGCACGAAAAGATGGGAATCGTTAACGAGATTGACAGATCTTCCTGCATGTACAAAAGATATGAAGATGCGCCCAACAACCCACAGGAACGCGCATTGGGATCGTGATAGAGTGTACACACTAGACGATATGAACGTTTTGTCATTCTGATGCGTCGGAATCGCCCATATCGTTAAAAATATTGTCTAGTGTGTAGTGGCCTTTAGTCTGTAAATATCACATCTACAATTTTAATACCTATTTTAATAACTATAATTATTGTTCATGTGGATTTCCATTAAACTTTAGCTTTTGCATGGACTTTATATAAGTTTTATACTACTGATATTCAATTATTGATTTTGAAAAAGTTCCACTAAAGATGTCTGTTTGAAGTTTGTTGAATTTTGATATTTTAAAAGAAATACCAATAAATAAAACTGAATAAATGTACAGCTTTTTAAAGTTTTTTATTAAATGGTCATTTTTGATTAATATTGAAATTAGTTTTTTTTTTAAAAAAGGAATAAAATAATTTAACACTTACAATTGCACTTTAGACTATTGGCTTATTGGTCAAGCGCACTGGTTTAACCTTATTTCCTGAGCCTATTTTTCTATATTTGTGGTTGGAGCTCCTCAAAATCAAACCTAGCATCACAAGGCACACTGAGGCACCTAAAAAGAGGTGGTAAGTGCCTAATGTGCTATAACCAGCAGATACTTACATTGAATACTAGCTGGGATACCCGGCGTTGCCTTGGTTGAAACCTGGACCCTGAAGTACACCTGCAGCCTTTATTTGTTTACATTGTCTTTTAACCCCATTTCATTGATCCAGAAAAGAACTCCACTGTTTGCTAACATGTATGCAAACAGTGGATTAACTACCATGGGTGCAAGGGGTGTGGCTGCTATTGTGCCCGAGCTGTCCGTTTGGCCCACCACTCCCCCTGCACCCAATCATGCACACAACGTGGGCCGGTCCAACCAGGGCCGTCGAGGGGGACCCGTGGTGTCAGCAATGTTGATTTGGTGCCAGTCCGCTAGCCGATTACAGCTGGCGCACTGGCAGGCAGTTATGGGGAGACAGGTTGCGAGGTAATTGGAGCTAGCGGACCGGTGACATATTCAAATTGCGCTGGCGCTGTCTGTCCATGTTTGCAGCTGCCTGCCGGTGTGCCAGCTGGCGGCCCGGTCCCGAATCCACACCTGCTGGCTGCTGATGGCACACATGGGGAGGCGAGAAGCTGGTGTAGGGACACAGGGAGGTGAGTTGCTGGGTGGGGCATAATGTGTAAGGGGCACTACTATTGTGTGGAATAATGTTATATGGGGCACTACTGCTATGTGGCATAATCTGTAAAGGGCATTATTGTGTGTTATAATGTGTAAGGGGCATTACTGTGTAGTGTAAGGGGCAGTACTGTGTGGCATAATGTATAAGAGGCACTGCTACTGCATGGTATTATATGTATTAAGGGGTACTACTGCGTGGCATAACCTGAATGGGGTCTATGTGGCATTACATGAATGTGTGGGGGCAAATGTATGGGTTTTTTTACCTCTGGGGAGGTGTTTTTGAAGATCTTGCTATGTGGCCCACAAAGTTCTAGTTACGTTCTTGCATGCAAACACAGAGGCTCTGAATTTAATATGAACTTGCATGAGTCATCAAGTTTGCTCAGACTGAGGTTAAAAAGATACTTTTGTAGCTGTCTCACAGGTTTTTGGCAGATTGCCAATTTCCACTGTAGCCAGCCCCAGAACCTGTGTAACTGAAGAGTGTCCCCATTTTTATGGTTTATGTGAGAATGTGTGGCCCTGATGAAGTTCAAACCTAGGCAAAAACCTAATCCTGGTCAAACTACACCACATGCCAAATTTGGTGGTGCTAGGTCCTAAACTTTGGGCGTGTATATAGGACAAACATACGGACAGGCAGACACACTTTCTCACTTATTATATAGATGTAAAAAAGCAGATAGATTATAAAAAAAAAATCACTTTTTTCTACATTATCTGCAAACATCTAAAAATGTTGCCATTGCCATGTATTATTTGGTGATGGAAACTCATTCAGATGTTATTAAAAAACGATAAGCGTATTTTTGTGACTTATTGTTTTTCACATATCAGCAGGATTACCTGCAGGTATGTGTGCTAACCTGTAGCGGCCGGACGGCCTCTGTGGGGTTCTCATGCTGTGCACAAGGTCTCGCAATGTTTGCAACACCTTGTGCATGTGCAGTGGGGGAGATAAGATACACTGCATCAGCACTGGACTGATGTGCTGTGGGTCTTGCACAGATCCACGGAGGGGGGAGTTTTTTTTCCCACTCTAGTGGATGAGCTGTTAATACATCTCTGTGTAATTGCTTCCTGCTTTCTGAGAGGTGATGGAGGTAGAGCTATAGTGACACTATAAGTACATATGCCCTACAATGCCCATATAGCTCATAAAACCCACATGGGTGAGTCTAGCGCAGTTCTATCTTTCTACACATACGTATGTGCCCATAATGTGGTTTTTAGAAGTAAATAACATACTACTGTACTTACTGTCAAATTATTCTTATATGTAATCCATGGCTGTGGATCTGGTCAAGGTTTAGCTGCTAGCCATGGATCTATAGTATGGCTGGTTTGGCTTTGACATTATATAAGGTCAGTTAAAGTTATTCTTAGAGGTTTATCATTTGACAAACAAGGTTAGCTGTTGTCTACTTACCAAGATCCTGCATATAAGTATTTATTTTTTGGTGCTATTAGGTTTGAGGTGTAGATGCGCACAAGTTGTATAGTAGAGTCCTATGGGTTGGGTACGGGATGCTGGCGTTCAGGATCCCGGTGGTCAGAATCCTGACGCCGGCATTTTGTCTAGGTTACCATCCCAATAGTAACCCTATCCCTACTCTAACCCTCCCCAGTGCCTAAACCTAACCTCCCCCCTAGTGTCTAAACCTAACCCTCCCTCCAAGGTGCCTAAACCTAACCCTCCCCTAGTGCCTAACTCCTAACCCTCCCCCCAACCCAGCCACTTACCTTTGGGATTCCGGAGTTGTCATTCTGACCGCCGGAATCCCCGCTGTTGGTATATTGAACGTATACTGAGTCATATATATTGAAGATATAAGCCTCTGGCTTCAGCATTTCTGCTCCTCTCTAGAATGTAAGCAAGCAGTGAACTTTTGTTTTCTACATGTAATTATGTAACTTGTGGACTGTAATTTTTAATTTTGTCAAATTGTCAGTAATCGGTTTTGTATTTTTAAAAATTTGTCGTATTTTATATGTACAGTGCTCCAAAGCCCTAGTGGCACCATATAAAAAAAAGGTATTAACGATAAATCCAGTTTATTATGTCCAGATTGGTGAATAGATTTAGTGACATACATTTTATGAATGGTTAGTGGATAATTGCTTTATGTCACTCCCTGTCTTCTTTAAAGTTCAGATGTGGTCCTGGATGTTTTCAGGATTTGCTATTTTACCATTTAAATAACTGATTTTATGTACTTATCAACTGGGAGTTCGTAAGTCTTAGTCAAATGTGTAGTAAATGATAATAGGGACATAGGGCCTGATTCAGAACCGTTCGCTATTTGCGGTCGTTCGTTCAAAAACAAGGGGTGGCTATTCAAATGATCCGTTTGCAAATTGCAGTCTGTTCACACCTCTAAGTCTGACCGAGCGAGCAAAACATACGCTCGTTTATTTGTTAAAAACGCCCCCTGGCCGCTCGCACCATACGTCATGTCCGCTATTTATTAGATTAATCGAGTACATCGACCAGCGTATGAACTGCTCGCTATTCTTGTGGTTGGTTTTTGCTACCACAATCTTGCGAGCAGTTCTGGCTATAAAATAACCCAGTGACGTGGTCAATGACGCTGCTGTATTAATTATGCACACCCATAAAACGCCCGCTTTGACCTTTAAGCACGCCTGCGTTCGGATCTCCACTCCCCATTTTCAAGCACCTTCCCCTATTACCACCCACATACGCCTCATTCTGTCACTCAAAATAGCAGGCATTCGCTATATTGCGAGCACATGAATTTCGCCCGCACTGACTGGTTCGCGCATGCGTATAACGATCCGTACGCATGCGCAGATGTGCGAACATTGCTCGGAACGAGCGTACTGCCGCTAGCGAGTGGCTCTGAATGAGGGCCATAATCTTCTGAATATTTAAATAAATTAATAGTAATTTCTACCTCATTTGTAATGGTGTCCTTAAGAGTCAACAGTGGCTCTGGTAAGATAGTACCAAAGACAGTAGAACAGAGGATCCCAAACTCCGCCATTACAGTCCAAGGTTTAACGATATCCATGCTTGAGCCCCGATGGTCAAATCAAATTGACTGAGGTAGTAATTAAGTCACCTGTGCTCATGTATGGATATCCTGAAAACCTGGACTGTAATGGCAGAGCTTGGGAACCTCTGCACTAAGGGGTCTATTTACACTGAATTGCGTAAGTGCTGCAATTTCTTTAAATGTACAGTACATCATAGCAGGGATAATAATATTTGACTTTATTGTTCCAGCTATGTACTAATGGGACAGCAAGAGCGATAACAGCTGTACCTGTGAGTTACATCCTAGGGGTATCAGACGAGTGGTTAGGTGACCATTAAAAATTTACGGGCACATTCCTTCGGAAACTATAGTAGTCTGCAGGATACTGGGGTAGGGGCTTGCTTGTGTTTGCCCACATCGATTACAAGAATTTCCTGCAGTAATAACTGGAATAATTGAATCTGCAGTTAGAGCTCATAAAGGGAACATATTTGTAACTGTAACACTGTCTCATTTAGAAGCTGGCACAGCTACTATCTGTCAGGAGTAAATCATCGTGTGACATGGGACCGGATTCAGAGGGGCGCAATTGAGCGATTATTTGCTACTGCGCACGCATGAAAAGTTCTGGAACCCCAACAGCACGTGAGTACACATGAGAGAAATCGCTGTTCCATACACAATCGCACTAATTTGAGATGGAGGCTGAGAGCCATGGGCGTGTCTGTGAGGTGGCCTGAAGTGAACACAAAAAAGGCCGTCTCATGGGAGTGTCACGGGTGTGTCAGTAAATACAGCTGCATTTTCAAACACAGAGTCGCAACCACAGAGGCCATGTTTAGTGACTGTTTAGAAGAAGACTGCGCCAGCAATAGGGCATTATAATTTAAGTATTGATGGACATCGAGCTGGTGATTGATGGCATGTTTGAGTCCACCGGTGAATTTCCACTGTGCACATACATTGAAAGTGGGCGTCTCAGGGCTTGTATTCTCTGGTGCCTGCAATTACAGAAGGCGAAGGCTGAGACTAGCATTTGCATATTATCGCAGCTGCGAATCTGGAAGAAATCTCAGCTGTGCATGCATTAGTGTCCACCTCTGAATCAGGCCTCCAATATGAGAGGATGTCATTTTATGTCCTGTTTTAGCAATAACCCTGTAGGACCTTCCCTGATAAGTGTACAATTGAAGAGCTAGCTGTTATGGCCAGTAAGAAATGGAGAGTCTATGTAGATATTAGTTTTACTGGGAAATAGCAACCTTAATGGTAACCTAGCTGAGAAACAAAAAAAGAACATAAAAGATCTTCATGTTAGCATTCTAGAATATTTATGATTGCCTAATAATAACAATGACACATAAATAAACATTAGTGCCTTAATAATAGGATGTAAGCAGTCCCACAGCTGTCAGTGGACATTATTTTGTCAGATCTTAATTAGGGAGACCTAATAGCTATTAATATTTTCAGGCAGGTGACAGGAGCCAATATGGAGTTCGACAAGGCAGCAATGATAAGTGCCAGACTGCCAGCTGGATCTTTACATTGGGAGGTTTGTGATGGCCTTGTATCTAGGAAACATTAGAAGAGAGAGTAGGATAAATCAAATTAATAACTCTACTTATAATTGTTTTCCCAATGCTCTGTTCTAATTACTTGAAGAACTATCCTGTAAGTAAATATTAATCTGTGTACAGCCTGAGCATGAAACGGTGAGCTAATCAATAAACATGTATTGGGGACTAAATTCAAGATGATTTTAAGCACTGCAGGACCCAGAGTCACATTAATGTAACAGCTACCAGCTACATTAGTGTAACAGGGACAGTCGCAATAATTGTACAGCAGCATCTCATATATTTGTCTTTAGGCCTTGAGTCAACCATAGGTTTTTGACAGGTTAGGGAAAAGATAAAAAATTGAGGTTAAGGTAGTCAGCCTAATTACAGACCGCTCTCACATGCTTCACACAGAAGCTAAAGACAAGCCAATTATATGCAAGGGAGATAAGGGAAGTTTTATTTGTGTACTAATTAAACCCCTAATGAAATAAAAAAAACCGCACAACTCTGTACTTGTGTCTTTAGAAAGGTCACATCGGGTTCAGTTATCACAACAGTGCAGCCTTGAGATATTTCTCTTAATCCATTGCATTGGCCATATTACTCTCCCTAGGTCTTTTTATTCCCAAAAAATACTAAATTTCAAAGATTGATAGAGTCTTTATCTAATGTATTTACTGACAGATTTTTCCTCTAAGCATATAATTAGGTTGAACATGATAACAAACAGAGGGAGCTGGATTAGAAGAGATGCCATTCAGAGATCCAGTGTAAACTGTGATATTATTAATTAGTGCTGTTTTACATTGGTTTGTTCTTTTGTGATTTCCTATAGAACTTTGAGGTCACACAATCAAAAAAACAAACGTAGTAAGCACTCTTTTATCTTCTAACACTGGGATAGTTAGAGCCTGTTGTACTTTGTTTCTTGTTAGCTACAAGCAGACGAGAGTTGACAAATTTATGACTTAAGTTAGGTACCTATATAGCTATTTCTGACCGATATGACCAATAATTGTGCCTGACGGTCAGTCAATACCCAGTAGTTTTTGCTCCCGATATAAGGAGAGCTGCACTCACTACAGTATGTTATTCATTTAGTTATGGTATCATTCAGAAAGTGCAGAAGTGAGTTATCTCCAGTGGTGGATTTTGCCTAGGGTTGCGGGGCTGCAGCCCCCCCAGTAAAATCAGTCACTTCAGTGAGCCAGTGCAGTCCGTGACCCATTGGAAGTGCCACCGGCCAGTCACTCACAGTGAGCCAGTTGCAGTCCCAGTCAGTGAGCCAGTTGCAGTCCCATTGGAAGAGCCACCTACCAGTCATGCATAGGACAGGTAGCCCCAGGTGTAGGTGTCTCCTCCTCCTGGGACTGCCAGTCCGGGCTGCGATCAGCAGATAGTGGCTTCCAGTGGAAGCCACTGCTTTGCCTTTCGGGCAGCCCTACACGACTTCTTAGAGTCAATGCTCAGAAGTAGGGATGAGCGGGTTCGGATTTCTGAAATCCGAACCCCCCCGATCCGAGTCCGATCCGAGTCAGGCTCGACTTTTCCCGCCTAACTCGGATCTGAAATCGAGGCAAAACGTCATCATCCCGCCTTCCGAGTCTCGCGGGTTTTGGATCCTATATAAGGTACCCGCGTCGGCGCCATTTTCTCACTCGGCTGTGGACAGTGAAGAGGGAGGGTGGGAGTTAGGGCTGTGTAGTGTAGTGTAGTGTAGTGCTGCTGTTGTCCACGACTTCAAAGTCCATAGGGGCTGGCTGTGTTGTGCTGCTGTTGTTAATAGGGGCTGTGTCCACTACTTCAAAGTCCATAGGGGCTGGCTGGACTGTGTTGTGCAGTCAGTTCTCCATAGGGGCTGTGTCCACTCCAAAGTCCTGTGCAGTGTCCCAGTCCTAAAGGGGTGCTGTAGTGTTGTCCAGGGGGTGCTCTGTCCATCAGGGGTGCTCCCCCCAAGTGCTAAAAAAATAATATATTTTCTGTGTTTGTGAATTGTGTGCGCAGTAGCCGCACGTGCATCAACAAAGTAGTGCCAAGCGTGCGTCTGTGTCATAAGTAAAGGGCCGGCTGGCTTGACCGTTAAAGGGTGCTGTAACCCCCAAAGTACACTCCAGTCCAAACCAAAAAAAAAATTATTTTCTGTGTTTGTGAATTGTGTGCGCAGTAGCCGCACGTGCATCAACAAAGTAGTGCCAAGCGTGCACCTGTGTCATAAGTAAAGGGCCGGCTGGCTTGACCGTTAAAGGGTGCTGTAACCCCCGAAAGTACACTCCAATCCAAACTAGGGGTGTGCACCGGCCACTTTTCGTGTTTTGTGTTTTGGTTTTGGATCTGGATCTTTCTTCGTGTTTTGGATCTGGATTGGTTTTGCCAAAACCACCCTTCCGTGTTTTGGGTTCTGGGTTTTGTGTTTTGGATCTGTATTTTTTTTTAAAAAAGCATAAAAACAGCTAAAATCACCGAATTTGTAGGTTTTTCTGCTCCTATGCTATTATTAACCTCAATAACCTTAATTTCCACTCATTTCCAGTCTATTCTGAACACCTCACACCTCACAATAGTGTTTTTATGTCCAAAAGGTTGCACCGAGGTAGCTGGATGACTATGCTAAGCGACACGAGTGGGCGGCACAAACACGTGACCCATCTAGGCGTGAAACTGCAGTGGCAGACAGGATGGCAGTTTGAAAAACTAGGCCCCAAACTGTACATAATGCAAAGAAAAAAAAGAGGTGCAAGATGGAATTGTCCTTGGGCCCTCCCACCCACCCTTATGTTGTATAAACAGGACATGCACACTTTAACAAACCAATCATTTCAGCGCCAGGGTCTGCCACACAACTGTGGCTGAAATGATTGGTTCGTTTGGGCCCCCACAAAACAAGCTGGCAATTAATCTGTCCCTGCACAAACTGGCTCTACGGAGGCAAGATGTCATCCTCATCCTCCTCATCCACCGATTCCTCACCCTCTTCAGTGTGTACATCCTCATCCTCACAGAGTATTAATTCGTCCCTGCTGGAACCACAGGTCCCTCTGTACGTTCTGGAGGCTGGTCTCCCTGGAAGAGTTGATAATTCATTTTATGAACATCATCTTCTCCACATTTTGTGGAAGCAACCTCCTACGCCTTTCGCTGACAAGGTTCCCGGCTGCACTAAACACTCTTTCGGAGTACACACTGGAGGGGGGGCAACTCAGGTAAAATAGAGCCAGTTTGTACAGGGACCTCCAAATTGCTTCTTTTTCCTGCCAGTACAGGTACGGACTGTCTGACATGCCTACTTGGATGCCGTCACCGATGTAATCCTTTAACAGACAGACGCACGCTTGTCACTGCTGCTTTAAGGATGCAGGTGCGGCTACAGCCCACACATTTCACAAAGACCGAAAAAAAAAGAACAATATTTTAATTGTTTGTGTAGCACACTTTGAGGGTGTCACCACCCTTTAACAGACAGACGCACGCTTGTCGCTGCTGCTTTAAGGATGCAGGTGCGGCTACAGCCCACACAATTCACATAGACAGAAAAAAAAAGAAGAATATTTTTATTGTTTGTGTAGCACACTGTGAGGGTGTCACCACCCTTTAACAGACAGATGCACGCTTGTCGCTGCTGCTTTAAGGATGCAGGTGCGGCTACAGCCCACACAATTCACAAAGACAGAAAAAAAAAAGAACAATATTTTAATTGTTTGTGTAGCACACTTTGAGGGTTCACCACCCTTTAACAGACAGACGCACGCTTGTCGCTGCTGCTTTAAGGATGCAGGTGCGGCTACAGCCCACACAATTCACAAAGACAGAAAAAAGAAGAAGAATATTTTTATTGTTTGTGTAGCACACTTCGAGGGTGTCACCACCCTTTAACAGACAGACGCACGCTTGTCGCTGCTGCTTTAAAGATGCAAGTGCGGCTACATCGCACACAAGTCACAAACACATTAAAAAAATAGTTTTTTATTTTTTGGAGCACTTTGAGAGTTACACCACCCTTTAACAGACAGACGCACGCTTGTCGCTGCTGCTTTAAGGATGCAGGTGCGGCTACAGCCCACACATTTCACAAAGACCGAAAAAAAAAGAACAATATTTTAATTGTTTGTGTAGCACACTGTGAGGGTGTCACCACCCTTTAACAGACAGACGCACGCTTGTCGCTGCTGCTTTAAGGATGCAGGTGCGGCTACAGCCCACACAATTCACAAAGACAGAAAAAAAAAGAACAATATTTTAATTGTTTGTGTAGCACACTTTGAGGGTGTCACCACCCTTTAACAGACAGACGCACGCTTGTCGCTGCTGCTTTGAGGATGCAGGTGGAATCTAGACGGGATTTGGAACCGAGGACACACTACCTCCATCAATTGTCTAAATCCCACTGCACTAATGTCGGATACCGGACGCACGTCTAACACCAACATAGCAGTCAAGGCCTCAGTTATACGTTTTGCTTCAGGATGACTGCTGTCGTACTTCATCCTCATCGCTAGGGACTGTTGGAGGGTCAATTGTTTAGTAAAAGTAGTGATGTTCCTACTTCCTCTCTGGGATGATGAACAACTCCCAGCAGCAGCAACAGCACTAGGAGGAAGTGGTTCTTGATCTTTCCCTATTTTATTTTTATCGGAGAAAGTTTGGTCCTCCATTTATGTTATATTGATATATATACGTGCGGCTAAAGCGCACACAAACACAGAAAATATTTTTTTATTTTTGCTGGAGAGTAGTGCACTTTGTGGGTTACACCACCCTTTAAGAAATGAGCCAGCCGGCTCTTTACTTATGGGACACAGGCGCACGCTTGGCGCTGCTCCTTTGTTGATGCACGTGCAGCCACAGTGCACACAAGTCACAAACACAGAAAATATATATTTTTTTGGTTTGGAGTGTACTTTGGGGGTTACAGAACCCTTTAACGGTCAAGCCAGCCGGCCCTTTACTTATGACACAGGCGCACGCTTGACACTACTTTGTTGATGCACGTGCGGCTACTGCGCACACAATTCACAAACACAGAAAATAATTTTTTTTTGGGTTTGGACTGGAGTGTACTTTCGGGGGATACAGCACCCTTTAACGGTCTAGCCAGCCGGCCCTTTACTTATGACACAGGCGCACGCTTGGCACTACTTTGTTGATGCATGTGCGGCTACTGCGCACACAATTCACAAACACAGAAAATAATTTTTTTTTTGGTTTGGACTGGAGTGTACTTTCGGGGGTTACAGCACCCTTAACGGTCAAGCCAGCCGGCCCTTTACTTATGACACAGGCGCACGCTTGGCACTACTTTGTTGATGCACGTGCGGCTACTGCGCACACAATTCACAAACACAGAAAATAATTTTTTTTTTGGTTTGGACTGGAGTGTACTTTCGGGGGTTACAGCACCCTTAACGGTCAAGCCAGCCAGCCCTTTACTTATGACACAGGCGCACGCTTGGCACTACTTTGTTGATGCACATGCGGCTACTGCGCACACAATTCACAAACACAGAAAATAATTTTTTTTTTGGTTTGGACTGGAGTGTACTTTCGGGGGTTACAGCACCCTTAACGGTCAAGCCAGCCGGCCCTTTACTTATGACACAGGCGCACGCTTGGCACTACTTTGTTGATGCACGTGCGGCTACTGCGCACATAATTCACAAACACAGAAAATATATTATTTTTTTAGCACTTGGGGGGAGCACCCCTGATGGACAGAGCACCCCCTGGACAACACTTCAGCACCCCTTTAGGACTGGGACACTGCACAGGACTTTGGAGTGGACACAGCCCCTATGGAGAACTGACTGCACAACACAGTCCAGCCAGCCCCTATGGACTTTGAAGTAGTGGACACAGCCCCTATTAACAACAGCAGCACAGCACAACACAGCCAGCCCCTATGGACTTTGAAGTAGTGGACAACAGCAGCACTACACTACACTACACTACACAGCCCTAACTCCCACCCTCCCTCTTCACTGTCCACAGCCGAGTGAGAAAATGGCGCCGACGTGTGTACCTTATATAGGATCCAAAACCCGCGAGACTCGGAAGGCGGAAAGATGACGTTTTGCCTCGATTTCAGATCCGAGTCAGGCGGGAAAAGTCGAGTCTGACTCGGATCGGACTCGGATCGGGGGGGCTCGGGGGGGTTCGGATTTCAGGTGCGCCTGTGTCATAAGTAAAGGGCCGGCTGGCTTGACCTTTAAGGGTGCTGTAACCCCCGAAAGTACACTCCAGTCCAAACCAAAAAAAAAATTATTTCCTGTGTTTGTGAATTGTGTGCACAGTAGCCGCACGTGCATCAACAAAGTAGTGCCAAGCGTGCGCCTGTGTCATAAGTAAAGGGCCGGCTGGCTTGACCGTTAAGGGTGCTGTAACCCCCAAAAGTAGACTCCAGTCCAAACCAAAAAAAAATTATTTTCTGTGTTTGTGAATTGTGTGCGCAGTAGCAGCACGTGCATCAACAAAGTAGTGCCAAGCGCGCGCCTGTGTCATAAGTAAAGGGCCGGCTGGCTTGACCGTTAAAGGGTGCTGTAACCCCCAAAGTACACTCCAGTCCAAACCAAAAAAAAAAATATTTTCTGTGTTTGTGAATTGTGTGCGCAGTAGCCGCACGTGCATCAACAAAGTAGTGCCAAGCGTGCGCCTGTGTCATAAGTAAAGGGCCGGCTGGCTTGACCGTTTAAGGGTGCTGCAACCCCCGAAAGTACACTCCAGTCCAAACCAAAAAAAAAATTATTTTCTGTGTTTGTGAATTGTGTGCGCAGTAGCCGCACGTGCATCAACAAAGTAGTGCCAAGCGTGCGCCTGTGTCATAAGTAAAGGGCCGGCTGGCTTGACCGTTAAGGGTGCTGTAACCCCTGAAAGTACACTCCAGTCCAAACCAAAAAAAAAATTATTTTCTGTGTTTGTGAATTGTGTGCGCAGTAGCCGCACGTGCATCAACAAAGTAGTGCCAAGCGTGCGCCTGTGTCATAAGTAAAGGGCCGGCTGGCTTGACCGTTAAGGGTGCTGTAACCCCCGAAAGTACACTCCAGTCCAAACCAAAAAAAAAATTATTTTCTGTGTTTGTGAATTGTGTGCGCAGTAGCCGCACGTGCATCAACAAAGTAGTGCCAAGCGTGCGCCTGTGTCATAAGTAAAGGGCCGGCTGGCTTGACCGTTAAAGGGTGCTGTAACCCCCAAAGTACACTCCAGTCCAAACCAAAAAAAAAATTATTTTCTGTGTTTGTGAATTGTGTGCGCAGTAGCCGCACGTGCATCAACAAAGTAGTGCCAAGCGTGCGCCTGTGTCATAAGTAAAGGGCCGGCTGGCTTGACCGTTAAAGGGTGCTGTAACCCCCGAAAGTACACTCCAGTCCAAACCAAAAAAAATTATTTTCTGTGTTTGTGAATTGTGTGCGCAGTAGCCGCACGTGCATCAACAAAGTAGTGCCAAGCGTGCGCCTGTGTCATAAGTAAAGGGCTGGCTGGCTTGACCGTTAAAGGGTGCTGTAACCCCCAAAGTACACTCCAGTCCAAACCAAAAAAAAAATTATTTTCTGTGTTTGTGAATTGTGTGCGCAGTAGCCGCACGTGCATCAACAAAGTAGTGCCAAGCGTGCGCCTGTGTCATAAGTAAAGGGCCGGCTGGCTTGACCATTAAAGGGTGCTGTAACCCCCGAAAGTACACTCCAGTCCAAACCAAAAAAAAAATTATTTTCTGTGTTTGTGAATTGTGTGCGCAGTTGCCGCACGTGTATCAACAAAGTAGTGCCAAGCGTGCGCCTGTGTCATAAGTAAAGGGCCGGCTGGCTTGACCGTTAAGGGTGCTGTAACCCCCAAAAGTACACTCCAGTCCAAACCAAAAAAAAAATTATTTTCTGTGTTTAGCCGCACGTATATATCAAATCGATATAACATAAATGGAGGACCAAACTTTCTCAGATAAAAATAAAATAGAGAAAGATCAAGAACCACTTCCTCCTAGTGCTGAAGCTGCTGCCACTAGTCATGACATAGACGATAACATGCCATCAACGTCGTCTGCCAAGGCCGATGCCCAATGTCATAGTAGAGGGCACATACAATCCCAAATGGCAAAGTTCAGGAAAATGACCTTGAAAAAGACATTTAAATCAGCTGAAGAGAAACGTAAACTTGCCAATATGCCATTTACGACACGGAGTGGCAAGTAACGGCTAAGGTCGATCCCTAGTATGTTCATGACTAGTGGTTCAGCTTCACATGACGATGGAAGCCCTCCTCCCACTAAAAAAATCAAAAGAGTTAAGCTGGCAAAAGCACAGCGAAGAACTGTGCTTTCTAAGAAGATATCACAAATCCCCAAGGAGAGTCCAAGTGTGGTGGTGGTTGCGATGCCTGACCTTCCCAGCACTGGACGGGAAGAGGTGGCTCTTTCCACCATTTGCACGCCCCCTGCAAGTGCTGAAAGGAGCACCCACAGTCCACTTGCTGATATGCAAATTGAAGATGTCACTGTTGAAGTACAACAGGATGAGGATACTGGTGTAGCTGGCGCTGAGGAGGAAGTTGGCGAGGAGGATTCTGATGGTGATGTGGTTTGTTTAAATCAGGCTCCGGGGGAGACAGTTGTTGTCCGTGGGATGAAAAAGCCCATCACGGTCATGCCTGGGCAGAAGACCAAACATTCCACCTCTTTGGTCTGGCAATATTTCTATCCAAATCCGGACAACAACTGTCTTGCCATATGTACCATATGTAAAGGTGAAATAAGTAGGGGTAGGGACGTCAACCACCTAGGAACATCCTCCCTTATACGGCACCTGCAACGCGTTCATAAAAAGTTACTGTCAAGTTCAGAAACTTTGGCTAAGACCGTAAGCAGTCCAGGGACACCTAAATCCCGTTGTCCTGTTGTATCCAAGCGCCTGCAAACCACACCGTCAACTCCCTCCTCGTCAATTTCCTCCTTAGTCAGGATCGGAAGTAGTCCTGCAGGCCATGTCACTGGCATAACTGACTCTCCTATCCGGGATTCCTCTGGAGGATCCTGCATTGCTACGCCTACTGCTGCCGCTGCTGCTGTTGCTGCTGCTGGGAGTCGTTCATCATCCCAGAGAGGAAGTAGGAACACCACTACTTTTACTAAACAATTGACCCTCCAACAGTCCTTAGCGAGGAGGATGAAGTACGACAGCAGTCATCCTGAAGCAAAACGTATAACTGAGGCCTTGCTGCTATGTTGGTGTTAGACGTGCGTCCGGTATCCGCCATTAGTGCAGTGGGATTTAGACAATTGATGGAGGTAGTGTGTCCCCGGTTCCAAATCCCATCTAGATTCCACTTCACTAGGCAGGCGATACCGAGACTGTACAGAAACGTCAGAAAAAGTGTCCTCAGTGTCCTGAAAAATGCCGTTGTACACAATGTCCACTTAACCACGGACATGTGGACAAGTGGAACAGGGCAGACTAAGGACTATATGACTGTGACAGCCCACTGGGTAGATGTATCACCTTACGCAGCAACAGCAGCAGCGTCACCAGTAGCAGCATCTCAGAAACGCCAGCTCGTTACAAGGCAGGCTACGCTGTGTATCACCGGTTTCAGTAAGAGGCACACCGCCGACAACCTCTTAGAGAAACCGAGGGAAATCATCGCCCAGTGGCTTACCCCACTTAGACTCTCCTGGGGATTTGTGATATCTGACAACGCCACCAATATTGTGCGGGCATTACATCTGGGCAAATTCCAGCACGTCCCATGTTTTGCTCACACAATAAACTTGGTGATGCAGAATTTTCTGAAAAGCGACAGGGGCGTGCAGGAGACGCTTTGGGTGGCCTGAAAAATTTCTGGACACTTTCGCCATTCAGCGACTGCGTGCCGAAGACTGGAGCGCCAGCAAACACTCTTGAACCTGCCCCGCCATCACCTGAAGCAAGAGGGTGTGACGCGGTGGAACTCAACCCTCTATATGCTTCAGAGGAAGGAGGAGCAGCAAAAGGCCATACAAGCCTATACATCCACCTATGACATAGGCAAAGGAGGGGGTATGCACCTGACTCAAGCGCAGTGGAGAATGATTTCCGTGTTGTGCAAGGTTCTCCAGCCCTTCGAACTTGCCACACGTGAAGTCAGTTCAGACACAGCCAGCTTGAGTCAGGTCATTCCCCTCATCAGGCTTTTGCAGAAGCAGCTGGAGAAAGTGAAGGAGGAGCTAAGACGGAGCGATTCCGCTCGGCATGTGGGACTTGTGGATGAAGCCCTTCATTCGCTTTGCCAGGATTCCAGGGTGGTCAATCTGTTGAAATCAGACCACTACATTTTGGCCACCGTGCTTGATCCTAGGTTTAAAGCCTATGTGGTGTCTCTCTTTCCGGCCGACACAAGCCTGCAGAGGTGCAAAGACCTGCTGGTGAACACACTGTCAGCTGAAGCGGAACGTGACACGTCAACGGCTCCTTCTTCATTTTCTCCCGCAACTGGGGCTGCCAGGAAAAAACTTAGGTATCCTAAGCAACCCGCTGGCGGTGATGCAGGGCAGGCAGGACCAAGTTTGGACATCTGGTCCGGACTGAAGGACCTGGCAACAATTTCTGACATGTCTACTGTCACTGCATATGATACTGTCACCATTGACAGAATGGTGGAGGATTACATCGGTGACAGCATCCAAGTAGGCATGTCAGACAGTCCATACCTGTACTGGCAGGAAAAAGAGGCAATTTGGAGGCCCCTGTACAAACTGGCTCTATTTTACCTGAGATGCCCCCCCTCCAGTGTGTACTCCGAAAGAGTGTTTAGTGCAGCCGGGAACCTTGTCAGCGAAAGGCGTAGGAGGTTGCTTCCACAGAATGTGGAGAAGATGATGTTCATCAAAATGAATTATCAGCTCTTCCAGGGAGACCAGCCTCCAGAAGGTACAGAGGGACCTGTGGTGGTGGATTCAAGTGGGGACGAGTTAATACTTTGTGAGGATGAGGATGTACACACTGAAGAGGGTGAGGAATCGGTGGATGAGGATGACATCTTGCCTCCGTAGAGCCAGTTTGTGCAGGGACATATTAATTGCCAGCTTGTTTTGTGGGGGCCCAAACGAACCAATCATTTCAGCCACAGTTGTGTGGCAGACCCTGGCGCTGAAATGATTGGTTTGTTAAAGTGTGCATGTCCTGTTTATACAACATAAGGGTGGGTGGGAGGGCCCAAGGACAATTCCATCTTGCACTTCTTTTTTTTCTTTGCATTATGTACAGTTTGGGGCCTAGTTTTTCTAACTGCCATCCTGTCTGCCACTGCAGTGTCACTCCTAGATGGGTCACGTGTTTGTGCCGCCCACTTGTGTCGCTTAGCATAGTCATCCAGCTACCTCGGTGCAACCTTTTGGACATAAAAACACTATTGTGAGGTGTGAGGTGTTCAGAATAGACTGGAAATGAGTGGAAATTAAGGTTATTGAGGTTAATAATAGCATAGGAGCAGAAAAACCTACAAATTCTGTGATTTTAGCTGTTTTTATGCTTTTTTAAAAAAAAATACAGATCCAAAACACAAAACCCAGAACCCAAAACACGGAAGGGTGGTTTTCGCAAAACCAATCCAGATCCAAAACACGAAGAAAGATCCAGATCCAAAACCAAAACACAAAAAGTGGCCGGTGCACACCCCTACTCAGAAGCCAGTTATGCACATGCGGGAACCCGGCCGGCAAGACCAGCCAGCAGCAGCAGCAGCCCCCCTCAAGTAAGAAGTCAGGAGCTGCTGCTGGTTATCTCCCCAATTTATTGACTAGGTGGAGACTCACTGAATCTCAGTAAGGGTAGCTGATTCACTGTGTGAAAAATATTGTTAAGTATTTTCTTATGTAACATTTGTCCTTTTATTTTTTCTTATTTTTTTCTTACCTTACTGTACATCTACAATGAGCGCCACCTGCTGAGCATATAACCTTTTATTATTGTTTACATCTGTATGAGCATGACGAAGCACTTGAAGAGATCAATAATATTATGACATACTGTACAATAGGCCTGTTACCTATAAACTATTGATTTTACAAGTTTGATTAAGCCCTTGAAGAGATTAATAACTGAGTGTCTGGCGTCCTGACTGATCTGCTGCATATGCACAGTGGACCACTGACAGCCTGTGGGGACACAATTTGGTGGTCAGCTGCACACTGCCATCATAGGACGAGAATACCAGTGAGACCACAGTATTGCCTGGAAGCCGTGATACAATTTGTGGGATTAGCTGTTTTATAATCGTATGTGAATCGCGTGTAATACTCAAATAGATTGTTTAAAGCAACACCATCATTATCAGAGAGAAAGAATCTTGGGATCCAGATCACATTCATTGGAGGTGATCTCCCTAATTTATGCTTGCTGACTCTCCTGCAATGGTCAGGAGGCTCCCGAAACTCGTGTGGCGCTCCAGGCCCCCCGAAGGAGAGGGCAAATCTCTTGGTGTGGCCACCATCCCCAGAACCCCACACAGCCCATCTCCACTTACCTGATGTCACATGTGTCAGCCATTCCTCAACACTTGTTTTTCCTCCCTGGCAAAATTTTTTCTTTGCTCCAGACAAAGTGTTTCCAATACATGTGGCGCGAATACTGAACTTTTTGTCTATTGGCTGGCTGACATCAACAAAGAGACATTCCAGAGATTTGGTACTGCGCAAATTGGCCCAAGAGCAATTATTTGTGATTTCTGAGCGTGATCTGTAAAAAACGTTCCAGAGTTTTTGGAAGTTCTACGAATATTCGTCAGAACCAACATCTTTTTCTGTGATCATTCTATGTAAACATACTTACATAGCCATAGGACTGTGCAAGATCATTTACTGTATTAGTAATGATGGCAATGGTTTCCATTTTATAAACACATGGAGCAATTCCGGTAGTGGATCATATCATGTAAGTATGTTAACATTTGTGATGGATACCATGATGTCATGTATGAAGTGTAACATGGGCTATGCTAAAAAAAATTAAGCTATATGCACAGATGTACTATATGCAGTACATATATTAATTTACTGGCACATGTTAGTGGAACGCCATCTGTTGTTGAACTATACTACCCAGCTTGCCCTGACACAATTTTAGCATGCCCTAACAGCAAAACAGTGGAAGGGCATGCAAGTATGTGTAGTTTCACAGAAGCTGCAGTGCAACTGGTTGACTACCACAGATGTAATATATGTCCTGGAATATGTAAATATTTCTTGTGGAGGATAACATAGTGTCTTTATGTTTATGACACCACAAGGGTTTCACAGCGCTTTATAAAAAAGCAAAAAAAAAAAAAAATAGTGACTTACAGTAGAAAAAAATACAGGACAAGTACTTGGTTTATAAACATTGCTGCGTCCGTGATCGCAGGGCTGGCACAAGGAGGAACCGTGTCCTCTGCAGACAGGGACTCCGACGCCCCCTTACCGCGCAGCGCACATCCAAAAATGGGGTGTGGCTTAACTACCATAAACCGCGCCCCTAAATTACCCTATTTGGCGGCGTGCCCATATGGCACGCCTCCCATTTAATGTCGGGCTAGGGGCAAGCCCAGTACTCCTTCAATAGCTGGGCTGCCCTCTGCCTTCTCCCTGCACTGAATGGATGGTGCGGGAATGCGTGCAGCACCCATTCCTCTTTTCCGGGGCCAGCACTGCCACACAGCTGTGGCAGGGGGGGTGCCCAACCTCCCGACCACCGATGGTATGCTTCAGCCCGCGTTTGGAGCAGCAGGGCAGTGCCCGAAAAATGGGACTGTCCCACTGAAATCGGGATGGTTGGGAAGGGTGCGCCCTCTATGGGGTGGCAGCCCTGTTCAACCGCACTGGTCGAACGTGCCTCGAACCGACCCTGCGTGATCGTAACACTCAAATAAGCAGCAGGACGGTAGCAATCAAGGGTTAGGTGCCATTGTGGGTCGTATAAGATAGTATAAGTAAGGGAAAGGAGAAGTACATGAGGGAAAAAGGCTGGGTTAGGATAAGAGCTGGATGGCTTTGATGAAGAAGTGAGTTTTGAGAGCCCTTTTGACATTTAGTAGTGAGATGGAGAGTCTGATAGGGAGAAGTAGAGCAGCACTTGGGAGCTGCTAGAGGTGTTGAATGTGTGGTTTGTAAGAGAGGGAGGAGTCCAGGATAACTTCAAGACAGTGCACTTGGCGGCTAGAGGAGATAGTTGTGCCATTAATAGATAATTAAATTGTGGAAAATTAAGTTATACGGGTAGGTGGGAAGATGATCAGCTCAGTCTTGAGTGAGTAGAGAGGGGGAGAGGTCAGGGGAAAGTAGATCTGAATGTCATCAGCATAGAGATGATATTGGAGGCCAAAGAGCTGATGAGCTCACCTAGAGAGGACATATAGAGGAAGAATAGGAGAGGTCCCAGAACAGAGCCTTGGGGGACACCTACTGTTAGTGGAAGTGGGGGTGAAGTGGTGTCATGAGAGATGGAGAAAGAGTGGTCAGAGAGGTAGGAGGACAGCCAAGAGAGGGCAGTTTACAGTACCTGCAGACTGAGGGAGTAAAGAATTTGTGTGAGGAGAGGCTGGTCCCAGGGCCGTATCTATAATGGGTGAAGGGTCTGCGGGGCACACGGGTCCCTGGGTCCAGGGGGCACACACCTTGCACCCATACTTCCAAATACTTACCTCTCCAAAGTCCCACATCACCTGGAGAGGCGATACACAGAATGCCTGGAAAGTGGCCGCAGCAGCCACTTTCCTGGCGTTCTGCGCATGCGCAGTAGGGAAATTGCCTGGAAAATGGTTGCCTCACCATTTTCCCGGTGCACTACGCATGTGCAGTAGACTCCAAGCACAGACTAGTGACCGGAGTTTACTGAATGTGTCAGTACCCCGCGGCCGCCAGCGAGAAGAGGGGGCCCAGATGGTGAGTGAACACGGGCCCCCTCCTGTCTAAATATGCCCCTAGGTGGTCCACAATGTCAAAAGCAGCAGAGAGGTTGAGAAGGATGAGTAGAGAGTCATCTTACTGTGTATCCGTTATTTGCGATTTCCATAGCTAGTACAGTAGTGTATTATAGCATACCGGCTAGCCTCAGACTAAAGTACACAGCAAACTCAATGTTAACCATTTATTTGATTCACAGTGCACACATGCTAATCTATTACCTCATGTTATCACAGAAAATTGGCATCACAAAAAAAGCAACAGGCCATACAGCTAGGGGCAGGACTATGGAAGACAATGGAAGCGCCTACCACTGGGTGCCAGCACTGAAGGGGCACCTCCATCCGTTGCTCAGAAAATATTCACCCCACTTAGGGCTGTAACTATGTACCCGGAGTGTACCGTCACGGCTGCCCAATGCATGGCACCTCTTCCCAACACCTGAGAAGCCACCATACACTAGTGGATAGCTCCGTGTCAGACCATAAGCTGCCGTCTCCGTCTATCTATAGCCTGTCCTTACTCATTGATGTCGCTGCTCCTTAGCAGCTTCTTATGTCAGTGTGACATGTCAGGTGCCACTTCACCCACAACTTTCCATTTCACTCCTCCTTGGTGGCAGCCCAGCCTCAAACCCGTGCAACAGTCCCGGTGCTCTCCCTCACCCACAACTCCTCGTCTCACTCCTCCCTGGCAGCAGCTCTAACCGCAGAGCCATGCAGCAGAGTCCTGAGTGGCTGGCCCGAGCAGAAGTGCGGTTGCAGATCTTCTTCCAGGAGCTGGATGTCAACAAGGATGCACCCGACGGAGCTGCGGGTAAGAGGGCATGGGAGGCGGGGTCTGGAGCACCAGCGTCTGAGTCTGGGGGGGGCAGATCTTTGGTGGAGCAACTTCCCAGCATGTAATGCAGTCGACAGAAGGCTGGGCAATTTGTGATTTGTAGTCCCACCACAGTGGCAGTCTAAAGGTGCCCACACACATACCGACTTGCTCCCAATCAGCCGATGTACACGATTTCCCCTGAACTCTCCCTGAACTCTCCCCAGGCAGTCGTGGTCACGATTTGGAGTTAAAAATGTCCAATCTGACTAAAGATCTATCTTGCAGCCAATGCATTGTATCCCAGATTGGCTAATCTGCCCTACAGCACGGCAGATCTGAAGATGCGAGGTACAACGAGCGGGGACGCGCATCGGCATCATGATCAAGAGTAGAAACTCACGATTTGACCATTTTTTACATGATCTGTCATCACGATTCATCGAAATCGGCCAAATTGGATGAAAAGTCGGTATGTGTGTGGGCACCTTTACAGTATCTTGACTTAAACTCAGTCCTCAAAGCCATCACATCAGGCGGTTTTCACCTCCATCGGGGTATCAGGAGGGTTCCCCACCCCACTTCAAGTAGCTTTCGCCAGGAGGACTGTTAGCCTCATGCTAATTGCACTTTACAGGTCACTATCTGTGACTAAAGCATTCAGATGTGTCCACATACATCATTCCTCCATACGCGACAAGTCGCGTTACACATAACGTGTGAGTGCAAAGTGACTTGGTAGCGCGGAGCCTCTTTTCATGCAATTTTGTTCCTTCAAATGCGTCTTATTCGCACAGCGATGCAACCAGGAGGCACAAGCAGCTTCTGTTGATTAAAATGATATGCAGCATGCCTATATTCTGTGTGCTACTGCGGGTGTGTCTGCATGCGAAATGGCTACATTACAGTGTCAGCGGCTGTGACGGGGGAAAAGGGGCACCAATTTATAACTTGCCTCCGGGCGTCTGAGATGAACTTACGCCACTGCTCTTGGTGGAATTAAATTTGCCCCATTACCCTCATAGTTCTCCTGATTGGATCTACAAGAAGATCCAGAACATGCGCACCAGGGCCCTGATTCAGACCCGCTCGCTGCCGCAGGCAGCTCGCAGGCTCTGTGGGTGTATTTTTTTTTTCTCCAGGCCGCTCGCAAAGCTGTGGGTGTCCACCCACAGCTTGTGCAAACGGGCTGGAGACCGTCGCGATTATCGCGACCATCGTGCTTGCGACGAGACCCTGAGGTAGGGTCTCGGCTGCTGCAAGCCCCAGTGGACTCCCTGCTCTAATAGAGCAGGAAGTCCACTACTGACATCACTAGTGATGTCAGTAGGTCTTCCCACAAACACCAGGCGTTCCTAAGGGAACACCTGCGTTTCTGCAGCCACCCCCCCTACCCTCCTACAAAACGGGGCGAGCTGCACTCACCATCGACAGCCTCCAAGTCTTGTAGCGAGCCCTGCAGTGACTGAAGTTCAGTCGCTCGGTGGGGCTCGCGCATGCGCGCGCCGGACACAGTGCATGCGCAGTGCCCAAACTTCGAGTCACTTGCGAGCGCTGTGCTCTCGCGAGCAGCTCTGAATCAGGCCCCATGTTCAAATAAAGATCTGAAGGTGTGAGCCTCCAAAAGATCTGGATCAGGGCCTGATTATGTGTACCTATTGTGGTACTACGACCTACTCAGCTTCACCACTGACCAGGAGGAGAAATGGCCATCAGTAAGCTTGATGACCTTGGAAGTCAATGTGGGGTGGATTGTTCGTCACAGAATATGGAGGACCAATATTCATTGACGGATATGGTAAGCAGAACTAATACAACTATGGTTTTATGTGATGTTAGAAAAACATTTTTTAAGCTCTACAACTGAAACAATGCATTGCCAATTGAAGCAATGTACTTTAAAACACCATGTAATTTTGCCTTTCCATGGCACCATCTCCATTAATATACTGCAACTATTTTTCTCTATTTATATGGCCCTGTTCAGAAATACCTCTAGATACAGATGTGTCCTCAATCATACACCTAGGGCCAAATGTAATAGGGTAAGATTTTTAGAAAATGTGACAGTTTAGCAGTAAACTCTCACATTGGTCGAGTTTAATCTTCAAAATGGGAAAACATCTGAATGAGAGTTTAAATCGTGAGAGTTTTTTGTGTCTAAAAACATGCGAGTTTGCATGTTCTCGTATTCTATTGCATTGGCCGAGTTTAAAAAGTGCGATAATTTACTGCTAAACTCTAACATTTTCTAAACTGTCACCCTATTACATTTGGCCCCTAGTCTGAATACACCATGCGTTACGAGATGCCTGGTGCCTGCTTGCGACAAGCGTCTTTATTACCCAAAAAGGTATCATAGTCACAATCGGTTGCGACAATCATGAGACTGCACTGATAAATTTGACATGTGACACTTTTATATCTTTGTGTGACTGAGTCTGTATATAAAGCACATCAGAACTTAAAAAGAAAAAATACAGCTGCTGCATCATAGCACTTCATATACAGATTCAGACCCAGTTGCACACAGATATACAAGTGTTGCATATCACAATTATTAGTAGTCTAATGAAACCATGAAGTAATTTGCTGCATCCGAGTTTGACTAAAACGCATTTTCCAGTGAAAAAAGTGCAAAAACAATGCTCAGTGCAAGCCGAATCGTACATGACCTAGCAGAATCCAAACCCATCCGAACATTGGGAATCCGAGTCAATACGAGTGGCGGCTCGGGTCTTCCCGCCTGACTCGGATTCCACTTTGAGGCAAGCGTTGCAGCGTCGGATTCTCATGGGTTTTAGATTCTATATAAGGCACTGTGGACGGGACTCTGCGCCATTTCCTTGTCAGGCAAGCTGCTGTATGCTGCGCTTAACTCTGCTGTATAGGCTGCGCTATGTCCAGACTCACAAGTGGCTGTGCTGCTTAGTGAAGCATGCTTCTGTATACTGTGCTGTACTTTGCTGTATAGGCTGTATCCAGATTCACAAGTCACAAGTTACTGTACTGCTTAGTCAATGTGTATATGGGGTGCATGCTTCTTTATGATGTACTGTATTCTGCTGTATAGGCTGTGTCCAGACTCACAAGTCACAAGTGGTTGTGCTGCAAAGTCAATGTATATAGGGGGTGAACGCTTCTGTTTACTGTGCTGTACTCTGCTGTTTTGGCTGTACTGTATCCATCAGTAAGACATTCATGTGCATATATAAGCCCTGTGACTCCACGCAGTTTGAATAGAGCTGCGCCTGCAACATCAAAAAATAAAAAAATTGAATACTAGTATTGTGTGTACTTTTTCATGCACTTTGTTCATGTGCATATATAAGCCCTGTGGCTCCAGTCCATGCAGGAATAGAGCTGCGCCGTCAAAAAAATAAATTAAATAATTGTATTGTTTGTACTGTTTGGTACACTTTGTTCACGTGCATATATAAGCCTTGTGGCTCCAGTCCACGCAGGTATAGAGCTATGACACACAAATAAATAATTAAATAATTATACTGTTTGGTGCGCTTTGTTTTTGTGTGCATATATAAGGCAAGCCCTTTGGCTCCAATCCATGCAGGAACAGAGATGTGACATCAAAAAATAAATTAAATAATTGTACTGTTAGGTGCGCTTTGTTCACGTGCATATATAAAGCCTTGTGGCTCCAGCCCATATAGAGCTGTGACATAAAAGTTTTTAATAATTATACTGTTTGGTGCGATTTGTTCATGTGCATATATAAGCGTTGTGGCTCCAGTCCATACAGGAATAGAGCTATGATATAAAATAAATAAATAATTGTACTTTTAGGTGCGCTTTGTGCACGTGCATAGATAAGTCTTGTGGCTTCTGTCCATGCAGGAATAGAGCTTTGACATGAAAAAAAAATAACTATAATTGTACTGTTTGGTGTGCTTTGTTCACGTGCATATATAAGCCACACAGAGATCTTCAAATTGAAAAATGGATAACGTTCCATTTCAAGAAGAGCAACCAAATACTGTTGCTGCAGCTGCTGCCACCAGTAATGATGATGACGCTAGTCCTTCAATGTAATCTTCTAAAGCCGATGCTCAAGGGCATGGAGGGTCTAAAATAATATGAGATATGGTAAGAACTTACCCTTGTTATCTCTATTTCTACGAAGTCCATAGGGTTCCACAGGATACCTTGGGGTATAGGTGTGACGTCAGTCGCTGGGCACCATAGAGTTAAGCTTTTCAGCCTCCCAGGATGCACTAGGGTCCCCCTCCTATACCCCGCCCCCGAGCCAAGGCACCTCAGTTAGTTATCAAGCCATAGGCCGGAGGAGGAGAAGGAAGAGAGAGAAAAAAGATCTGGACATATACAAGAATCACATTCTCACCAGAGGGAGACGGAAAACCGGTGACCAGAGCAAACCCCATCTGCAGCACAGGTGCGACAGGGCGGGAGTCCTGTGGAACCCTATGGACTTCGTAGAAATAGAGATAACAAGGGTAAGTTCTTACCATATCTCATATTTTCTACTTCAGGGTCCATAGGGTATCCACAGGATACCTTGGGGATGTCCCAAAGCAGTATCCTTTAAGGGTGGGGACGCTCCTGTGCAGAAAGGAGAATCCGCCGCCCGAAGGAAGCATCCTGAGAGGCGAAGGTGTCAAACCTGTAATACCTCACGAAGGTATGGACAGAGGACCACGTAGCAGCCTTGCAGATCTGAACTGCCGAGGCACCACGTCGAGCTGCCCACGAAGGACCCACAGACCTAGTGGAATGAGCCTTCAGAGAAGGTGGGACCGGTAGGCCTTCATGAAGATAAGCTTCAGAAATAGCCATACGGATCCAGGCTGCCAAAGTTTGCTTTGAAGCAGGCCAACCCTTTTTACGGAAGCCATAGAGGACAAACAAAGCGTCCGACTTCCTAAACGAAGAAGTGCGGTCAACATAAGTCCTTAAGGCCCGCACAACATCCAAAGAGGCCTCCCCCACGGAAAGACCCGGTGAGTTAAAGGCCGGAACAACTATTTCCTCGTTAACATGAAACTGGGAAACAACTTTGGGAAGAAACTCGGGCCGAGTGCGGAGCACTGCCCTGTTCCCATGAAAAACCAAGAAAGGGGGTCTACAAGAAAGAGCCCCTAACTCAGAAACACGTCTGGCCGAAGCAATGGCCAGAAGGAAAACAGTCTTAGCTGTTAGCCATTTAAGATCCACTGAGCCCAGTGGTTCAAACGGCGGTCCTTGGAGAGCCCTCAGGACCACAGCCAAATCCCAAGGCGCCACAGGTGGAACAAAGGGCAGCTGAATGCGGAGAACACCCTGCATAAAGGTGCGCACATCCGGGATTGTAGCAATCCTACGGTGAAACCAGACAGATAGGGCCAAAACCTGTACCTTCAAAGAAGCAAGGCGAAGCCCATGATCTAGTCCCGCTTGCAGGAAGGCGAGAATCCGAGACAGATGAAACTCCCGCGGTGCATAACCTCTCGGTCGACACCACTGGAAGAACGTATGCCACACGCGATGGTATATCCTCGCGGAAGACGGTTTCCGAGCTCGTAACATGGTACGCACCACAGAGCTGGAAAACCCCCGGGACCTCAGCATGGCCGTCTCAACAGCCACGCCGTCAAAGACAGCCGAGTCAGGTCCGGGTGAAGGCAAGGACCCTGAGACAGAAGGTCCGGTTGTAGCGGCAACCGCAGAGGACTGTCCACGGACAGACCCTGAAGGTCTGAGAACCAGTGCCGTCTGGGCCACGCGGGAGCTATCAACAGGAGCATCCCTCCTTCCTGTTTGAATTTCCGGATTACCCGTGGAAGAAGGGAGACCGGAGGGAACAGGTATGCGAACCGGAACGTCCACCGGACGGACAGAGCATCCACCAGAGACGCCCCTTCGTCTCTTGTGCGAGACCCGTACACCGGCAACTTGTTGTTGTGCCGGGACGCCATGAGGTCGATTTCTGGAAGACCCCACCTGTCCACCAGTAGCTGAAAAACATCCGGGTGCAGGGACCATTCCCCCGGATGAACGTCTTGGCGACTTAGAAAGTCCGCCTCCCAATTTAGCACTCCCGGGATGAAGACCGCTGATATGGCCGGAAGATTGCGCTCCGCCCAAACCAGGATCCGAGAGACCTCTACGAGAGCCGCCCGACTGCGAGTTCCTCCTTGCCTGTTTATGTAGGCCACGGTAGTAGCATTGTCCGACTGGACCTGCACCGGGCGACCCTGGAGAAACCGCTGTGCCTGCTGGAGAGCATTGAAGACCAAACGGAGTTCCAAGATATTTATTGGAAGCTCCGCTTCTGTCGGCGTCCACCTGCCCTGGAACAAGTGTGGACCCGAAACTGCTCCCCAGCCCCGAAGACTGGCGTCCGTTGTCAACAGGACCCAATTTGGAACCCAGAACGGACGTCCCTTGTTGAGGTGGGTCGTCTGTAACCACCACGCAAGGGACAGGCGAACCTCCGGGGTGAGCACAATCGTCTGGGACTTCAGAGACTGAGGCAGCCCGTTCCACTTGGACAGGATCAGGTGCTGCAGAGGTCTGGAGTGAAACTGGGCGTATTCCACCATGTCGAACACCGACACCATGGAGCCCAGTAACCTCATCGCCGAAGGCTCCAAGATGCAGAATCCTCCGAGACGGGATTAGAGTGGACTTCTGCCAGTTGATTAGCCAGCCGTGCCGTTGCAGCAGTGCAATGGTCAGGTCCAAGTGGCGTAACAGGAGCTCTGGAGATCCTGCCACCAATAACAGGTCGTCCAAATACGGCAACATGCGGACTCCCTGCAGCCGCAGAGAAGCCGCCATGACCGCCATCACCTTGTTAAAACACGTGGTGCTGTTGCCAGGCCAAAAGGTAACGCCCGAAACTGGAAGTGGTCGCTGCGGATTGCAAACCTGAGGAACTGTTGATGGCGCAAAAGAATAGGGACATGCAGTCCTGTATGTCCAATGACACCATGTAGTCCCCAGGTTCCAGCGCCAGAATGATGGACCGTAGGGTCTCCATCCGAAACTTCGGGACCCGCAAAGACTTGTTGAGTGCTTTGAGGTTGAGAATCGGACGATATGACCCATTGGGTTTCTGTACCAAAAATAGATTTGAATAGAAACCCTGGCCCCTCTGGGAGAATGGAACAGGCACTATAACTCCAGCCTGGAGCATAGTGTGCAATACCTTCAGCAGCTCCGTAGCCTTGTTCCGGTCTGATGGTAGACCCGTGGTGAAGAAGCGAGCCGGGGATCTGTGCCGGAAGGAGAGGGCGTATCCATGGGAAACCACCTCCAGAACCCAAGTGTCTGTCGTAGTGGTCGACCAACACTGGGCGAACTGTAGCAGGCGGCCTCCCACCCTGGGATCCCCCAAAGGGAGGCCCGGACCGTCAGGCCGCAGGCTTGTCATCTGGCTTGGGGGCCGGACGTCTGGTACTCCATGCCTGCTTCCGGGGCTTGACCGATTTCTTAGGGCCAGCCTGTCGAGGAAACGACTGTGGTTTGGGCCTGCCCTGGGCCCTAGATGACCGAAAGGACGATGGTCCAGAACCAGAAGGAGCAGCGGCCGACGGGAGACAAGCAGATTTGGCTGCCGCCAGCGTGGCCACAATCTTATCCAGATCCGGACCGAAGAGAACTTCTCCGGTAAACAGCAACGCTTCCAGACCTTTCTTGGAATCTGCGTCCGCCTTCCAGGATCGCAGCCACAAGGTGCGACGAGCAGCTACCGCTGCTGAAGAAATTCTAGACACCAGAGTACTAATGTCTAGAGCCGCCTCGTTGATGTAGGTGGCCGAATCACGGAGATTGCCAATCAACTCCGCCTGTTCGGCCGGACAGTCGGATTCAAAAGAAGCCTCTAATGAATCCGCCCAGCGCTCCATCGCTCTGGCAACCCAGCAAATGGCCATAGCAGGCCGTGCTGCCCCCCCTGCAAGGGAATAAGCGGACTTCAGGCAGATTTCTACCTTGCGGTCCGTAGCATCCTTAAGGGAGGACATGGATGGCATCGGCAATGTGGCACTACGGACAAGACGGGTCACGTGAGAATCCTTTAGCCGCTGGGGAAACTTCATCCTCAATCACCAAGGCTGTGCGGACCGCCCGAATAAGTCCAGGAATATATACTTTGGACTTAGCATCAGCGTCCTTAGTATGGAGAGGTTCCTGATCGCAAGGATCCAGAATCTCCCCATCATCAGACGTCCCTTCGTCATCCTCATAAGGAGCGGACAGAGACGCCACCGGCCTTTTATGAGGCCGCATCACAGACTCCCCTTGCAACACATCCGACAAGTGCTGTACAGAACTCGTCAGGGAGTTAACCCACGCTGGCTCCTGAGAACCCGGGAGCGGGGAAATAGGGAGACTGTGGGGTACCACCAATTGTCGTGGGAACCCCTGCATGGGTGACGACACCACAGACTGCTGGGACAAACCCATCGGAGTAAACGCGGGCTGCGGAGCTAACTGGCCCACTAAAGCTGTTAACGCCTGAGCGAAACAAGCCCAGGGCGGCTCCTGTACCGGTGCTGTAACCGTAATAGGCCGCGCCATGGACAAACACTGCCGGCAAAGGCCCTCCGCGCTACCCTCCCCCTCCGCTAACGGTACTTTGCACGTGGTACACTGTAGCCGGAGGGGAAAATCACTTTCAGACATGATGGCACCACGTATGTGACCTCTCTCACCAATTAAGTATTAAATAGGCGAGAGACCACCCTGCAGCACCGCACCGCAAGGGCTTTAGCAGAAAGAACAGGGACAGTAATAAAGCTGACAGTTTAGAGAAGAAAAGTTACAGGCAGCGCTAGCACAGTCACATACAATGCAGAGAAATAACAATTCCTGCACTAACAGCGCTGATCACTCAACTACACAGACACAGGGCCTGGTAGGACACAGCACTGCATACACAGACCTGAGCCACAGCGGAGGAGAGGTATGCGGGGGGACCCAGACCACGATGCTTCCGTCCAGCGCTTCCAGCAGCGTTCACCATGCGTTCTGGAGAAGATGGCCACCGAGGAGCAGAGAGGAGGCTGGCCTGGGGGAGGAGCGCTGCCACAGGACCAGTCGGCAGCATGCAGAGAGGGCTGTGTGCAGCGGGGGAGGCGCCGGCTGTGAGACAGGGAAGGCGCGCTCCCCTGGCATGCATTTAACCCCTGGGACGCCGCAGCGCTACCGCTCTGCTGCGGTCCGCTGTCCCAGGGGGTAGTGGAAAGCGCAGGTTGGTCGCCTGGCTCCACGCTGCAGCCAGTCCCCAGGGAGCCCCCTGCCTGGGGACTTAGGACCATGTGACCAGCGGGGACCCACCGCGGGACCCCGCTGCTTACCTTTGTCCCCCTTGGATCCGGCCATGGTCCGGAACATCTGGGGTCACCGCTAGCTGTGACCCCAGATGCTCACCAGCATCCCCGGATCGGTACCGGCGTTCTGGTACCGGCGGGGGTGTAGGGAAGACAGCATGGATGTCAGGACTGACTGTCCATGCTGTACATCCAGATGTGCAGCCACAGCTGCACTGAAGAAAGCTTCAGGGGCTCTTCTAGCCCCCACTCCGACAGGTGCACCCGACGCCGGCCGGGCACCAAACTAAACTGAGGTGCCTTGGCTCGGGGGCGGGGTATAGGAGAGGGACCCTAGTGCATCCTGGGAGGCTGAAAAGCTTAACTCTATGGTGCCCAGCGACTGACATCACACCTATACCCCAAGGTATCCTGTGGATACCCTATGGACCCTGAAGTAGAAAAAAAAAATATACAATGTTAAAGGAAAAAACTAATAAAGGGAAATGCAATGCAGAATTCACCACACGCAGTGGCAAGGCAAGACTGAGGCCTTGGCCTTTATTTATGAGTGGTGGTTCTGCAAATGTCAGTGAGGCATCTTGCCTCTCATGACGATGCAAGACATTATAACTGAGAGTGTGGAGGAGGTGTACATAAATGAAAACCAATAAGACAGTAGAACAAACTGCTTTCAGAAACAGAAATGTCACAAATCTCTGAGGAGAGTCTAAGTGTGTCCACGAGTGCAATGTGTGGGCCTTTCTGATACTGTTGTACTCACAGAGAAGCTGCCTTCCACCATTTCTGCTCCCTCTGCAAATGTGGGGATGATTAGCACAAATACAGCCGATGACATAGAAATTGAGGATGCCATCGAGGAAGTCCAAGAGAGTTAGGGGCATATTTGTTTAGCTGACTCCGGCACTAATGAGGATGCTGAGGATGAAGATGTTGTTATTGTAAGTCAGGCACCAGTGGAAGCAGCTCTTGGCCATGATAAGAGGAAGACCATTGTAATGCCTGGGCATAGGACCAACAACTGCACCTCTTATGTGTGGAATTATTTTTACCCAAATCCTGATAACAATTGTCAAGCCATCTGTAGCATTTATAAAACCATGGTAAGAAGAGGTAGAGATGTTAACCATCTAGGAACCTCCTCTCTGTTATGTAATTTGCAGCAAACTCATTTAAAACTTTTGACAACATCAGAAACAGGTGCTAAATAAAACAAGCAGTCATGCATCAGCTAGCTCCCTTCTCTAAACTTCAACTAGAGCCCTGTACCTGCAATTTCTACGGCCAACACCTTCATTGACTCCTCCCCTATCCAGGATTCCTCAGAAAACTCCTGGCTACGTAACTCCTTCGCTATCCAGGAATCCTCAGAAGAATCCTTCAGCGCTTGGCTCGGCTCGGTCTGCTGCTGCTGCTGGGGATAAATCTTCATCCCAAAAGGGGACCAAGAAGACTACTATTTTAAAAAAACAACTCACTGTGAAACAATCCTTTGCAAGGGGAAGCAAGTATGACAGCTTTCACCATGTCACCAAATTGAATATTGAAAACAATATGGTGAGCTGTGAGATGGTAAAAATTAACAGGAAATGAGTGGAAATTAACGTTATTGAGGTTAATAATACTCTAAGAACAAAACGAAAAGCTAAAATTATGTGATTTTTTGCCAATTTTTGGAAAAAAATCCAAAACCAGTAATGGCGGTTTGGCAAAACCAAAACCGGACGACGAATTAGAACCAAAACCAAAAAGAGCTAAAAAGGTCTGGCACACATCTTTACTATTTTGTCAAGCCTCAAATTAATATTAAAAATTCTGAACTAATTGCTTAATATTCCAAATGCATTTTCTACAACCCTCCTTGCTCTTGAGAGCCTGTAATTAAAGGTACTCCTCTCATGGCTTGGTCCCCTTTGGGCTTTAAGCACATTGGTATGTAGTGCAAAGGCCTCATCCGCAACAAACACAAAGTTGAGTCTATACTTTGTCTGGCTGACAGAGGGTAGGTGCAGGGTGCCATTCTTGAGACTTTTCTTGAGACTATCATGAAAGTCAGTCTGCTCCAAAGCCCCACTGTCAGGCATTTTTTGCCAACATCCACAAATATGAACTTGTAGCTTGCATTGACAATTGCCATCAGAGCAGTGCTGAAAATCCCTTATTGTTATAGTAATAGGAACCAATTGTGGGGGATGGCTTTATCCTCACATGCTTCCCATCAATGTTGGGGAAATGCTAAAATCTTCAAAATTCAGGGCAATTGCCAGCCATTCCGCAATTGTTGAAGGCAGCTGTAAATAGAATGCATAGGGGAGAGGCCCTAGATTGCATACCCTATGCGCAATGTGAGGTGCTACCTGCTGAGACTTGTAGGACTACAAGCAAAAAAAAGGAAAAATGCAAGTGCACACTCTAACAATGCTAAACCTAATAATAATTCTTCTAAATTGCATCAAAGAAGTTCTTAGCAAAATCATGGCCATAATTATGGGCCTGCCCACCGCGTTCAGGTGACCTCTATCAGGCAGGTCCCTAACACTCCTATGGTGTTACGGACCTGCCTGATAGAGGTCACCTGGATGCGGAAATAATATCATTATAATAATGTTTTGGGGTTTTTTGTTTTTTTATTTACATGTGTTTTTTGTTTCTATCACTTCATATTATTTTTGATACATGGCCAGATATATTTGTGGCACTTTTTGTAAGCGATGGCACAGATCTGTATGAGTTAAGTATATGATTGGGCACAGATGGCTTTTATAGTTAGTCATATTTTATACACTTATGAGGGTGTTGTTTGATACTTCACTCAGACACTCTGAATTTTATATGTATTAGAGCTTTTGTGTGTTCATTTATTATCCCGTTGTAGGGTTATTTTATTAGTATGTTCTATAAGCATAATGACTATAACTTTTGACATGATATGCACAAAGGTAGCATTTTTTTTTTTAAACAAAAGTGTTGTGTTCAATCACAGCATTGCCGTGACTACAGTCCAAGCCCCGGTGTTGTCACTCCCAGTGATGCATGAGTTCATGACGACGGAAGAGAACACACCGGAAGCAAGGCTGCAGCCCCCCCAGTAAAATCCACCACCTCAGTGTAGTTAGTGCAGTACGAGACTACACTGGCTACACTGTGTGACTGGCAGTGGCTTCCTATTCCCCCTGGGACTGCCAGTCCGAGCTGCTATTAGCAGAGAGCGGATTCCAGAAGGATCTGCCTTTCTGCCAGCCCTAATTGGCTCCTAGGGGCTGCAGACGATGCAGCCCTTTGGATGCTGGTCGCATGCACGGTCCCGGTGCCTGACAGATAGATTGTGCAGGCGCTGGGACCCGGCCAGGATGGGAGCAGTGGGTGAGTAATTGTACCCTCCCTCTTGTTTTTAGCAGCGGTTGCCCCCCTCATCTAAGAAAGCAGGAGCCGCTGCTGTAAGCCACTGATTGAATTTGTTGAGAGAAGTTTCTGAGTGCCGCCCTGTTCGAGTTTGCTACATTTGGGAGTACAAGTCTCCTAAGGAGGGCAGCGGAGCCATACTGTTTGTTTGAAAACCTTAGTGCTGGGTGACTGGCACTCAGGCACTGTAGCGTGAATTCACCCGTACACACTGAACGATGTAGGCGATTTGTTGTTACGAAACTGCATTTCGGCCCTTCTCGTTCCAGTGTGTACCTTGCTTAAGGATAGAGAAATACTTAAAGCTATGGTTTAGTTTTGGTATTAAATTAGCATAAATGTCTAGTATACTGTAGGAGCTGTCTATGGGTACCCTTTACATGGCAACCCTTTAATGTAATGCTTTAGCAACTGGTCATTGCGTGCCTGCCTAGGGTATGTGTCGTGACAGAGGGGACTATTAATCAAGCACCTTTATCATAAAATTATATATAAACTACAGTTTCTGTATAATTTATCCTAGCTATGTACCAATATCATAATGCAGAACATTTCACAGAAATCTCCTGCTAAAGGCTAAATAGTGCTTCAGGCCTCAGTCTTCATTATTTTCAATGGGGACTATGGTTTGACCACTATTTTACCAAGCATCAAAAAGTGTACCTTTCAGAGTTTGGCCATGTTGGTTAACCCCATCCTCAAGATGGCAGCAGCTGCTTTATGCCTATGGAGGCATTTCCAGAGAAAAGAGATCTTACCATCCCTCTCCCAAAGCTTCTGACCAGCTCCTGTAACTGGCGATGTGCGCATGCGCAGCGTTAGATTCTTAGCAGTGCTTGAGCATAGACTGTACTTTAAGTGCAGGAGCATACCGAAACCCCTAGGTTGTGAAACTTTGTGAGGTCCACAGTGCAGGTAACTTATGGGGTTATGTTGTGTTATTGTCTAGCTTATAGCAGGGTTTGGGGGAGCGTTTAGGTGTGGGTAAATCTGTTTTTAGCTTAGTGATAGGCAGGGCTCTGCCGCTGTTTCCCCCCCCCCTTTCCCTTTTTTTTGGGTGTGCGGTGGGAAAGAACCACAGTCCATTCACTATTTTGCTGCAATTACATCTGGGTGTGCTCCCCTTCAATAAACTGAGTAAGCTGATTTTAATCTACTGGGGTCAGCAGCACTGGCATTATATGTTGTATTGTATGGGAGGTGGAGACCCTGTTTGCTTACCGTTGAGAAGGGCAATTGTCCCTGCAAGTGTGGTTGTTGACATCTGTTGGCGTAAGATGTCTTAGTCCCTGATCAACTGTCTGTACTTTCTTCCTGCCACCATAAGATAAAAGTTTTAAATAAAAAGTTTGGTCATTTTTTAAATGCCACATCGTTGTCTGAGTCATTATTTTGGTCAAGTATTTTAGTGCTTAATTTGTGTACTGCAATTGTGGGTTTTCAGTCTGAAAACTGTCAATAGGGCGTTTAAGCAACCGCTGTCCCTGCTATATGTCAATAGTACACAGCCGGGAAAAAAGTTGAAAACAATATTAACTGTGACAATATGCTGCAATTTTTAGTACATAAGCCCCACAATCTTGTAGAGCACTTTGGCTCCATTGTAGTGTGAACAGTATGCTCAGGAATAAAGCATTACAGATATATGTCCATGGAATCATTAATGGGGAGATTGGGGAAGGGGGGCTTTGAAGTGAAGTGGTGTCAATGAGAAAACTGGCATTGGGGGAAGGAATGTAAAATAATATCAAATCAATGTGGTTGTAAAGAAATATAGGATGGAGTAATTTAACATTTATACAACAACGTCAAGATTCTTTTAATGTAAAAAAGTTCACTATAATATTAATAAAATGTGTAATAGTGACAAAGTAAAGAGGTAGAGCTGGTGGAGAATGGGATCTGACAGGCGGGACACCCCTGGCGTCATGTTTCAACAGATAGACTGTACTTTACTTGTGATTGAGTAACGTAAGTCTGGTTATAATGGGGATGATTCAGAGTTGGCAACAACAACAAAAAGGAGCAAATATGCACTGTGTACAGCCATCCGAAGCGTCCAGGCAGCTCTGCACACTTCTCCTGACAGTGGCCCCACCCCCTCCCATGATATCACAGGTTCAGGGGTTGGTCCTGCACAGAGCACCAGAAAGCACTGCGCCGGTGCTGCTGTGGTTATAGATAAAATAAGTCCTTTTGTGGGGGAATGAAGACTCTGAGGTTGATGAGTTGAACATGCGCCTGTTTCCAAAGTGTGTCTTGCATGTTTTGCATTGGGCATGCTCCAGAACTGATCTTACGCAAGAATGACAATGCAGAGTCGTAGGCATACACTTATGATCCAAAAGGTGTAACTGGGCTGTAATGGGGCGCTGTCAAATAAGCACAGTTCAGTAAGGACTTTTTAATGCAACTGCAGGTTATGCAGAGTTGGACTTAAGCGTAACCACAGGACATACACCTTTGCATTACAGGAACAAAATAATGTTAGTAATGCCTTGACTAATTTTAATTATTTTTAATATTATAAGCATGGAATATTCTAGGAAACCTGAGACATATAATATGTGGAGATTATAGTGGAAATAAAAGGAAATAAAAAATGTAAAGCATACTGTTCTCTACATGTTTAATGTAACCCATAACACAGTGCTTCTGCCCTTTTAGAGGTTTACATCAGCTTGTCAGCCATTGATAGCTTGGACATGGTGACAATTGTAGAACTACAAGTACCAGCATTTCCAGAACTGAAAGTGGTTTTCAGAGGTATTGGAGCTTGTGGAACATGTGAAAAATACATACACCAAATATTGTATTAGTTTTGTTTGAAAAATCTACCAAAATCCCTCATTTACCACTTATTATGCTCCTAAATCCATGTGGAAATGTCTTTCTCCTGTACTGATGTAATCCATTGGACAATAAAAACAAAAAAACCCTGATAGAATGATGAATACTTACTACGAGCGGAGCAATGACAAATTATATAGAAAGTAGAGCGGATAAAGGGACCTTTAAGGATTGATCATTCCGCGAGGGTTACTTAAGTATCCAACAGAGGGGAAAACGCAATTCATCATTGCTCCAGTGAGGGGACAGCTGCTCCGAAAAGCAGTTGTCCCCTCGGTTAGTGTCACAGCTACAGATGTAGCTGCATTACTTACCTGCTCCCCGTCATCCCGGCTACACATGTGTGACCTCGGGTCATGCATGCACAAAGCCGCCGGGGAGGTAGTGAGGAGGCGGCGGAGGGATCCTTTCAGAGTTTGCTGAATACCAAAGGGGTCCTGTTGATGAATGGCCCGCATGGTTACCGGGCCATGTATCGTTTGATGAATAGGCCCCTAAATTACATCGCACACCACATGTTTGAAAAATGTAAATGTACAGAAATTGGGGAAGCGATCTGGCAGAATGCCCCAGAGAAGTGACTGTCTGGGGGACACCAAAAAGAGCTACATACATACTGCAGTGAGGATTGTTTACTGCCTGCAGTATTCAGGTTTGATGCATCCAGTTACCAGCTGTGCACTGTGCTGTACCAAGCTACCTGCTTTTCACCAGTGCAGTTTGGAACTTCGGCATTAGTGCTATCCAGAGTGTTTGTCATATTATAATCCTTAAGTGCTGAGTGCCATCCAGATCACCTGCTCTGCTCAGCGATATTCAGGTACTATAATGGAGTAATAAACTGGGTGCTGACCACAGAAACTCACTTGAACAACATTGATGTTCTTTTAATTTCTCTTGACCCAAAGTTCCTGGCACACCCCAGGCAGAAAGGCAAAGACCCCAGGAACAACATACACACATTCCTAGGAATCGAAAAGAACGATTAAAGTTACCACATTTATTTATGATGGCGGATGAAGATTTGTGATTGAACTTTTTTGAACTTTTTTAATAATAAGGACATCATAACACGAGATACTTAAGTGCTGCATTGCATTCATATGATTGAAGTGTTACCCATTAGAGAGCGCCTGACCTATTGTTTTTTACTTTATATCAGTATATAATATACTGTCTACAGCACCATTACACTTACTGACATACATACACAACATACATTGCTTGTTAATAAATATAAAATATACTAAATACATACTGATTGTAGACAGGCCGTTGCAGACAGCGTTCAGTGAGGTACCGCTCTCTGCCCGAGCGGCATCCATTCCCTGCTCCTCCCCTCTGAGAGGAAGAGCAGAAGGGGATAGTAGTATACAGAATTAGGGGGCAGGCGATTGTCTGGCTTGCTATCACAAACAAGTGAAAGCAGCCGCTGCAGCCGGATGGCACGTTATGTCAGCAGCAGCGCCGACGCACGCTGACATTACTGTGTGACAAAGCAGGCAGCCTGCCCTGTACCCGCCAGATGCTGCGGCTGTGGGGGCCAGGGAGTGAGGAAAGAGTGTACACTGTCGCACTGTCTCAGTCACTGACATAACAGTGTCTGCGGACGGTTTTACAAGTGACGCGGCCACCAATCGGATTTTACACAGGGACCCTTATAGTTAGTGCACTGTCACTAATACAACAGGGCAGCGAGCGGCACTCTTCAATGGCCGGTGCCCCTAGGCAGCTGCCTAATGGTGGCGCCGACCCTGCCTTAGAGCGATGTCATCTGAGCGCAAGCACTATGAGAAGGATTTTCAGCATCTAAGTAAACAAAGTATACTAAGAGAACAGTGAACTATACCAGTGTGGGGCAACCCTGCACAAAATCCCAAAATGCATGAAGCAATGTTCAACTCTATCTGTCACATCTATTGTGGAGGATGAGATATTCATTGTGAGTACAGTGGAAACAGTTGTGGGAGAGGTAGTTTTTAAGATGGGCATTTTGAATATTACCTGGATTAGGAAAGCACCGATGTGAAGAAACTTTACTGAGGCCACTATGAGGCATGGCCCTATTAATGTACTGTGTTTAAAAATTGGGCATGATGCAGTGATACAGTTTAAGTTTTACAGTATGCGTGTACTAGAAACACTGCTTATTCAAATGATGCCAGGAACCAGATCCATTACTTATAAATATTAAAGTTTATTTAGTGTTTTGTCAGGTCTGCAAAGGACACAGAGAAATTAAGAATTAACTAATTTGAAAGATGGGGCATGTTATCATTGTTTTATAATTTACTAGCGACCCACCCTGGCTTCGCACAGGAGTAATTTTGAATTTACGGCGATAGTCTTATAAGATTGCCTTGTAGACGATATTAGCCATTTTTCCTGCTGACATCAACACGAAAAGATTTAGGGGTCTATTTACTAAGCAGTGTAGAGTGAAAAGTGATAAGTCTGTGATAAGATGCCAGCCAATCAGCTCCCAACTGTCATTTTTAAACACAGCCTGTGAGATGACTGATTGGCTGGCACCTTATCACTTTTCACTCTGTCTCCTAACACTGCTTAGTAAATAGACCCCTTAGCTTTGACATGACACGCAAAAGGGCCACGTAAAGTTGTCCTTGAGAAAATCAGCCTCCGCTTAAGTCAACTCCAGCAACGTTAAGTGTCTGTCCCTGTGCTTTATTTATTGTCATGCCAAAGCAGACTCTTAACGGGAATTGGATTCGTTTGAAATTAAAGAATTGTTTTTCACATAAATGAAATAGGAACGATAAGAAAAGGGAAAACTTAAATTTTGTATCAGTAAACAGGGCTTATATCCATTTTTCTGGAGAAACCGGATAATACATATCAGTCTCTACATGGTATAAAATAAAGTCCATCTTGATATATCTTTCTTTAACGGTATAGACAGTGTAAGTCAAAAAAGTGCTTTTAGGTCCGTTTTTTCATTGACTTGCTTAATTAAAATCGTCACTGCTCGGCTCCCTTTTATCATATTTTAATGTTTCATACACATAAATTTTCCTCTTCAAGTGTTCTATAGAATAGTGAAACCTACATCAAAATCCGTTCAGTGTTTCTTTGAAATCAGCCGGAACAAACAGACAGACGCCTACCAAGGACCGTTTTTTCATTGACTTGCTTCATTAAAATTGTCACTGCGCAGATCCCTTTTTCCATACATTAATATTTCATACACCTAAACCTTCCTCATCAAATGTTCTATAGAATAATGAAAACTGCATCAAAATCTGTCCAGTGGTTCTCGAGATTAGCCCGAACAAACATAGAGATGCCTACCAGGGACTATGTATAGATAGTCATAATCAAAGTTTTATGTAGTGTATTTTTTTAATTGATTAATGGTTTAAAGGGAAGGTGGTTAAAATACCAACGGCCGGGAAGTCGTCTGTCAAAATGCCAGCATCTAAATCCCGACTCGGGACTAAAGACAGGCATCGAATTGCCAACGCCCATCTAGATCCCGACGCCGGAATCTCAACACACGGCTTCCCGAACAAAGGTAAGTCGGCCACTGTTAGCTCTTAGCCGCAGGGGGGAGGGTTAGGTTTAGGCACATCTGGGGGGGACTTAGGGTTAGGCACCCCCTGGGGAGGGTTAGGCTAAGGGGAGGGGGGGTTAGGGTTAGGCAAACCTGGGGGGGGAGGTTAGTGTTAGATACCCCCCCGAGGAGGGTTAGGGTATGGGGAGGGGGGGTTAGGTTTAGGCTTCACCAGGGGGGAGGGTTAGGTTTAAGCACCATCAAGGGAGGGTTAGGGAGGGGAGAAGGGTAGGGTTACATACTTACATGCCCCTGTCAGGATCTCTAACGATCAGGGTTCCGATGTCAGTATTTCACCCGGCGGCCATTTAGCCGCCAGGACTTAATACCAATTCCGTTTCAACAATTACTCAGTTTAAGTGATGTAAAATTGTTTGGTACTATGAATAACTGTCAATATTTATGCATAGTTTGGTCATGCTTTGGGTGGACTGATTAGAATAACGGTCCTTTAGGGGCTGATTAGTATAGTGGTGGTAGGTGATGGTTTGGGAGGTACCCCCGGGTGGAATTATATGATTTAAAAATGGGCTTTGCCTGGTCCCTTCTGCACTTGGGCGATTGCTGAGAACAAGGAAACTCTGAAATAGGTTTGCTGAAATAGGTACACTAGTATTGTATCAGAGCAAATCTATATTTGATAAACACAGATATTTTTGTAAATCTGAATAAGTCTTACTTAATAAAATCATGCAAACAGCAAACATGTATCAGAAATTACTTACTCACACTCAGTGGCGTAACTAGGGTATTTAGAGCCCAGGGCAAATTTGAAAAGGGAGCACCTCCCCCCCTCAACATCCCGCTATGTGCGCGTGCCAAAGGCGTGCGCTGGGGAAAAAATGGGCGTGGTCACTTAAAAATGGGGCGTGTCAACATGACACACCACTTTATTTTCACACTGAACATTCCTATCCATATGCACCTTAACCCCAGTAGTACCCCTTATACAGTACCCCCAGTATGCAGTTGTGGTCCCTCTTAGGCAGGCCCATAGTAGTGCCCCTTATACAGTATCCCCAGTAGTGGTCCCCCTTATACAGCCCCCAATAAGTTCCCCTTACTCAGTGCCCCCAGTAGTGGTCCCCTCAAATGCAGTGCCCTATGTAGTGTTCCCCTTATGCAGTGCCCCCAGTAGCAGTCCCCACAATGCAGTGCACCCAGTAGTGGTATCCCATTATGCAGTGCCCTTTATATAGTGCCCCCAGCAGTAGTCCCCCCCATGCAGGTTTCCCAGTAGTGATCCCCCTTATGCAGGCACCCAGTAGTGATCCCCCCTATCTAGTGCCCCCTGTAGAGGTCCCCGCAGTGCCCCTAGCAGTAAGCCCCTTATATAGTGCCCCCAGCAGTAGTCCCCCTCTCCCATGCAGTGCCCCCAGTAGTGGTCCCCCTGATGCAGGCTCCCAGTAGTGACCCCCCCTATCCAGTGGTCCCTGTAGTGGTCCTTCCTGTTACTGCCCCCAGTTGTGGTCCCCCCAGTGCAATGCCCCTAGTAGTAGGCCCCTTTTATAATGCCCCCAGTAGTATTTCCCCCCCCAAGTAGTGGTCCCCAGTTGAGGTTCCCCCTCCCGATTAAGTGCCCCCTGTAATAGCCCCCCCCAGTAGAGGTCCTCCCAATAATGGTGCCCTCAGTAATAGCCCCCCCAGTAGAGGTCCTCCTAATAATGGTGCCCCCAGTAGTAGCCCCCCCAGTAGAGGTCCTCCTAATAATGGTGCCCCCAGTAGTAGCCACCCCCCCCGTTGTGCCCCCACCCCAGTAGAGGTCCCCCCTGTGGTAGCCACCCCCGTTGTGCCCCCAGTAGTGCTGGCAGGTTTTTTAAAATATATATATAACAACATACTTACCTGAATCCACGCTGCTGCTCCTCCAGTCCGCGCCGCCGCTCCCGCCGTCGCCCGCCAGTCCTCAGGGGCTGGCGCGCTCAGCATAATGGGACAGACGTCATGACGTCTGTCCCATTACCCACTGCAGGAGCCGGACGGAAGTCCGGCTCTTGCAGTGGGTGCTGCAGCAGTCAATGAGAGTCTATCTGACTCTCATTGGCTGCTGTTTAACACACGCATCGCCGCCAGCGCTGGCGGCGATGCGTGTGTTATGCACAGCCTGAGCCCGCCTCCTGGCACTATTGGGCAAGCGCTCAGGGGGAGGGAACGGGCTCAGGTGTGCAGCACAGGACCGGCGCTGGAAGCCTAGCGCCGGTCCTGTGCAAATGTGTAGCGCTGACCGCACTCATTGCGGTCGGCGCTACACTGGTGGCTAACTAGGGCGGGCCGGACCCTGGCCGGCGGCGCCCCCCCGCGCCGCCGGTCCTACGGCGCCCAGGGCAAGCACCCCGCTCGCCCTGCCCTAGTTACGCCACTGCTCACACTGGACTAACGTAAAATTAGATTACAGAACATTTGCGTTATTTCCACAAAGTTATATGTTGTTTTTTTATTTCTGATTATGTAAACATTCTGATTAAATGAATAACACCGACATGTTTAATAGAAAATATTATTTAAGACCTTACAATGTTTAAATATGTGTGTTAGTGCACATTGAAGACTGTAATATGAAGTTGAGTGAGCAGATACATAATAAGAGCACTGCGCTTCTGATCTTCCAGGTTAATTCCATGACCTGTAGCACAAACTGCAGTACTCACTAGTTACTGTATGTCTTTTGCGCTTCTCAGTCAGAACTGCTGAGCCTTGGTAGACAATG
This sequence comes from Taudactylus pleione, assembly GCA_031769625.1. Taxonomy (NCBI): domain Eukaryota; kingdom Metazoa; phylum Chordata; class Amphibia; order Anura; family Myobatrachidae; genus Taudactylus; species Taudactylus pleione. Next base: position 1,072,796 of record JAUIMM010000756.1, on the reverse strand, counting down.
GCACTGTTTATACTCCAAGACAAGAGAATATATTTTACTCTGTTCCGAGGCAATTAAAATTCTACAACTACAATTACTTATATTCCAGTAGGATTTCCCTAATCATCCTTCATATAATAGACTTACGGCCCCAGGACACCCAACGTATCCTACTTATTGCTAGATTTGTCAGGTCTGTAATTAATAATTGTGTTTAATGTTGATAAATAAAATTGTCAGTGCTCCTTCTACTAATTGCTAATCCAGATAATATTTAATAGGTTTATTTACGCCTTAATAAAAGTCCTTGTTATTTAGTTTCCCCTACTAGACAGGTCCTAATCTGTTATTACTTGTCTGACGATGCCAGCAGTACATTGTGACAAGCTTAAATAAAGCTTATTCATAGTCAGTAGCTTGTTTCTAACACTTACTGCTATGGTTACAGTAAATTAATCTGTGAACAAAAACGTGGCTGCAACCTGATTATATTGTATGACTTGTGCCATTAAAATGTAACATTGTTCACACAACATGAAATAGTGTAGAGACATTGGGGTCTATTCATCAAGTACTGCTGCTCATCAGTGCTAATTTAGTATCAAACACGCTGCGAGTACTGTAGCAGCAGTGGATACTAAAACACCGAAGCAATTCAACATTGCTCCTCTGCAGGCACAGCTGATCCGAACATCAGTTGTCACCACGTTCCCTATCCGCTACTTCCATACCAGTGAAACTTAACACGGCTGAGTCTGAACTTGGGTTCATGCATGTGCATGAAGAGCCCGATGTTTGTCGGAGAGATACGAATGGATCCCTATTCGCAAAACGGGTCTCCTTCCCATATGCAGGAGCAGAACATTGAGAACGATTCTCGCAATCAACTTACGAAAAGTAGTGCCGAAAAGAGGTTGAGTCTCCCATATCCAAAATGCTTGGGACCAGAAGTACTTTGGATATCGGATTTTTCCGTATTTTGGAAAATGTACATACCATAATGAGATATCTTGGAAATGGAACGCAGTCTAAACACAGAATGCATTTTTGGTTCATATACATATTATTCACACAGCCTGAAAGTAATTTTATACAACATTTTTAATAACTTTGTGCATCAAACAAATAATTTTGTGCCTTATATAAAGTTTGTGCACACTGAACCATCAGAAATCAAAGGTGTCAGTCTATCACTATCTCAGTCGTGCTCCAAAAATTCTGTATTTTGGAATACTCCGTATTTCAAAATATTTGGATATGGGAGACTCAACCTGTATTTTCGGAGTTTGATGAATTGGGAAATAAGGAGGTCCCCATACTAGTGTATGGGGACCATGTTCTGCTTTGTGGAAATCTTCTGCATTAAGCTAGGTACAGACAATCATACTTTCTATGCGATTACACTTAAGTTCGTAAGTCCCATTCAAAGTGCTGATTCATGTGTACACACCTATACAATCTAACTTGCGATCCAGGAAACTCATCTGTCTAAAATATTTGGTTAAAATAAGAAAGGCAGCACTGCTGCTGGAGTATGGGCAGAAGCATGGGACAGAATGGTCGGCAGCAGGGCCGCCATCATGGGGGGACTGCGAGGAGTGGAGTCCCAGGCCCGGACATTGGCAGAACAGGAGGTGGCCCGCGCCCGCTCCTACCCCGATGCACAGCCTGCAATACGTCCCCACCCTTGCCATGGGCCAATTCCCCTCTCCAAAGTTTTATACATTACCGCAATGAGGGCGGAGCCAATGCTCTAAGCCCCGCCCCATACACCCGTGAATTGCTACGTTGCCGAGGGGGCGGAGCCTAATGATGCAAGGATTACGGCCCTACCCCATTAGCATTCTGCTGTTGCATCAGTGAGTAATAAGTACTGTATCATATGTATGTGTTTTAGCATGTGTATGTATGTGTCTGTATGTACAGTATGTGTTAGTGTATGTACTGTATATGTTAGACTGTATATATGTGTGTGTATGTAAGTATGTATATGTGTTAGTGTGTATATGTGTATGTATGTTAATGTGTAACTGTATATATGTGTATGTATGTTAGTGTGTATATATGTGTATGTATGTGTTAATGTGTATATATATATGTATGTATGTTAGTGTGTAAATATGTGTATGTATGTGTTAATGTGTATATATGTGTTAGTGTGTATGTTAGTGTATATATATATATGTATGTATGTGTTAATGCGTATATATGTGTATGTATGTATTAATGTGTATATATGTGTGTGTATGTTAGTGTATGTATATATATATATGTGTGTTAGTGTGTGTATATTGTATATGTATTAGTGTGTATATGTGTGCCATAATATGTACATATTTTCTATATACTGTATACATGATTATATATATATATACGTATGTATGTTTAATAAACACACACATACATATATATGTGCGTGTATATGTGTATATATATACAGTCAGGTCCATAAATATTGGGACATTGACAGAATTTTCAGATTTTGGCCTCTGTTCACCACCACAATGGTTTTGAAATGAAACAAACAAGATGTGCTTTAACTGCAGATTTTCAGATTTAATTTGAGGGTAATTACATCCAAATCGGGTGAACGGTGTAGGAATTACAACAGTTTCAATATGTGCCTCCCACTTTTTAAGGGGCCAAAAGTAATGGGACTATCAACTCAAAAGCTATTTCATGGACAGGTGTGGGCTATTCCCTCATTATTTCATTATCAATTAAGCAGGTAAAAGGTGTGGAGTTGATTCTAGGTGTGACATTTGCATGTGGAATCAGTTGCTGTCAACTCTCAATATGAGATCCAAAGAGCCATCATTAGGCTGAAAAATCAAAACAAACCCATCAGAGAGATAGCAAAAACATTAGGTGTGGCCAAATCAACTGTTTGGAACATTCTTAAAAAGAAAGAACGCACCGGAGAGCTCAGCAACACCAAAAGACACGGAAGACCACGGAAAACAACTGTGGTGGATGACAAAATAATTATTTCCCTGGTGAAGAAAAACCCCTTCACAACAGTTGGCCAAATCAAGAACACTCTCCAGGAGGTAGATGTATATGTGTCAAAATCAACAATCAAGAGAAGACCACAAGAGTGAATATAGAAGGTTCACCACAAGATGTAAACAATTGGTGAGCCACAAAAACAAGAAGACCAGATTAGAGTTTGCCAAACAACATCTAAAAAAGCCATTACAGTTCTGGAACAACATCCTACGGACAGATGAGACAAAGATCAACTTGTACCAGAGTGATGGGAAGAGAAGAGAAGGAAAGGAACTGCTCATGATCCAAAACATACCACCTCATCAGTGAAGCATGGTGGTGGTAGTGTCATGGCGTGGGCATGTATGGCTGCCAATGGAACTGGTTCCCTTGTATTTCTTGATGATGTGACTGCTGACAAAAGCAGCAGAATGAATTCTGAAGTGTTTTGTCACAAGCGTGGAATTTAGGAGCTGTGTTCCCGGACTGGGCCTTGGATCTGTATTGCTTGGCGCAGACGCTCGCTGGAGGAGACTTGGCTTAATGAAGTTTCTCCGCATGAGAGGGTGCAGCGAACTGACAGGAGTTTGAGGAATGCGGCAGTAACGTGGTAGCTAGGAAGCTACGTGGAGCGGCTGGATAGCCTTGGGTAGACGTTGGTAGCTGAGTGGCTACGTGGAGCGGCTGGATAGCCGTGGGTAGACGTTGGTAGCTGAGTGGCTACGTGGAGCGGCTGGATAGCCGTGGGTAGACGTTGGTAGCTGAGTGACTACATGGAGCGGCTGGATAGCCGTGGGTAGACGTTGGTAGCTGAGTGGCTACATGGAATGGCTGGATAGCCGTGGTAGACGTTGGTAGCTGAGTGGCTACGTGGAGCGGCTGGATAGCCGTGGGTAGACGTTGGTAGCTGAGTGGCTACGTGGAGTGGCCGGATAGCCGTGGGTAGACGTTGGTAGCTGAGTGGCTACGTGGAATGGCTGGATAGCTGTGGGTAGATGTGGGTAGCTGAGTGGCTACATGGAGCGGCTGGATAGCCGTGGGTAGACGTTGGTAGCTGAGTGGCTACGTGGAGCGGCTGGATAGCCGTGGGTAGACGTTGGTAGCTGAGTGGCTACGTGGAGCGGCTGGATAGCCATGGGTAGACGTTGGTAGCTGAGTGGCTACGTGGAGTGGCTGGAGCGCAGTGGGAAGGCTTGCTTAGTTAAACTAAGAAACTAGTTGCACTGGCAACTTGTGTGAGCATTGGGGATCCTTTTGTAGTGGACACTGGGAGCTGACAGGCTGAGAGAGAAGGAGAAGGCTCCTCATTGGTGGTAGTGGGGTCATATGGGCAATCCAAGATGGCCGCGCCCATGGACCGGAGGACAGCTCTTCCTGGAGGTAGTCAGCGGGGACCAGCGGTCAGCAGGAGCCGGCGTGGGAGCAGCACAGCAGCGGGACCCTCCAGAGGACAACAGCGGAGACTGCCTTGAGAGATGAGGAAGGAGCGTACAGCGCGGGAGCCGGAAGACAGCGCGGGTCAGCGCCTGCACAGGTAAGCGACGGGGTCTGATTCTGGGGTCTCCAGGCCGGCGTGTGACAGTACCCCCTTCTTCAAGAGTGGCCACCGGACACTTCCTTGGTTTATGAGGAAATTTCATATGGAACGCTTTGACCAGACGGGGTGCATGGACATCGGAGGCATTTATCCAGATTCGTTCCTCCGGACCATAATTCTTCCAGTCGATGAGGTATTGAAGACGGTTGTATCGACAACGGGAATCTAAGATTCTGTCAACTTCGAACTCCTCTCCCTGCTGTGTTTGAACACTAGAAGCTTTAGGCAGGACCTTCTGAAATCGGTTTAAGACTAGTGGTTTTAAAAGAGAAATATGGAAAGAACTTGGAATGCAAAGAAATGGAGGAAGCTTTAACTTGTAAGCCACAGGATTCAAGACTTTGATGATTGGGAATGGACCAATGAATCGTGGAGCAAATTTCATCGAGGGTACTCGGAGTCTTGGGTTTCGGGTAGAGAGCCAGACCATATCCCCAGGTTGGAAATTTGGAACCACTCGTCTTTGGCGGTCAGCAAATCTCTTGTACCGGGCTGACGTTTTAGTCAGAGAGGAACGAACCTTTTCCCAGATGTTGGAGAACCGTTGAAGGGACATTTTGGCCACAGGAACATCTAATGTTGGAAGAAGAGGGAAATCTGGCACTCGAGGATGTTGACCAAAATCTGTAAAAAAAGGATTTGAGCTGGTGGACGTGTGATAATGATTATTGAGAGCAAATTCGGCCCAAGGAAGAAGTTCAATCCAGTCATCTTGGGAGGATGAGACAAAAGAGCGCAGGAACTGTTCCAGGTCTTGATTGACCCTTTCGGTCTGACCGTTGGTCTGGGGATGATAAGCGGTAGAAAATTTGAGTTTTACTTGAAGGGCTGAGCAGAGTGACCTCCAGAACTTCGCTACGAACTGTACTCCCCTGTCGGAGATGATCTCTTGAGGAAGGCCGTGGAGCTTGAAGATCTCTTTTATAAAGCTCTGGGCGAGTAGAGGTGCAGACGGAAGCCCAGTAAGTGGTACGAAATGAGCCATTTTAGAAAAACGATCCACGATAACCCAAATTGTGTTGTGGCCCCGAGATGGAGGAAGATCAGAGATGAAATCCATAGATAGGTGAGTCCATGGCTTAAATGGAATTGCAAGAGGCTGGAGTTGACCGTGTGGAACCCGCCAAGGTATCTTGTGTTGGGCACATTTGATGCATGAAGACACATAAGACCTGACATCCTTTTTCATCGAAGACCACCAATAGGACCGCTGGATGAATTCTAGGGTTTTATCCATACCCAAGTGACCAGAGAACCGGGAAGCATGAGCCCAATGCAGTAACCTCTTGCGGAGTTCCGGAGCGACGAAAGTCTTCCCAACCGGGGGTATAGAAGATAATTGGGTAGAGGCGAAGAAAGCTGAATTCAAGATTGGTTGGGGCTGTTCCATGGGTAGATCAGGGTCGCTCGTCATGGAACGGGAGAGTGCGTCGGCTTTGAGGTTTTGTGAACCGGGGCGATAGGAGACTTTGAAGTTAAATCTGGAGAAAAACATTGCCCACCGGGCTTGACGAGGGTTCAAGCAATTTGCAGATTTAAGATAAAGGAGGTTCTTATGGTCAGTAAAAATGGTAATGGGGTAATGAGCTCCTTCTAGAAGATATCGCCATTCTTCGAGGGCTAGTTTCATGGCGAGTAACTCTTGATCTCCGATGGTGTAGTTCTTTTCTGCAGGCAAAAATTTCCGGGAAAAGAAACCACAGGCATGAAGTTTTTCATCTTTAAATCGCTGGGAGAGCACTGCACCGACTCCTTCAGAGGATGCGTCCACCTCCAGGATAAAGGGCCGGGTGGAGTCTGGTTGCTTTAAGATGGGAGCGGAGATGAAGGCTTGCTTAAGAAGTTGAAATGCAGAGGTAGCTTCGACGGGCCATATAGTTGGATCTGCTCCCTTGCGGGTGAGGGCTGTAATCGGAGCTACCAGAGTCGAGAAACCTTTTACAAACTTGCGATAATAGTTGGCAAATCCTAGGAATCTTTGTATGGATTTTAAGGAAGAAGGAAGAGACCAATCAAGAATGGCTTGTAGTTTTGACGAATCCATTTGAAAGCCTGTTCCGGAGATGATGTATCCCAGGAATGGTACACTTGAGACCTCAAACAGACACTTCTCTAATTTACAAAACAGTTGATTGGACCGCAACCTCAGAAGGACTTGTTTGACCTGGTCTCGATGAGTTTGGAGGTCTTGAGAAAAAATCAAAATGTCGTCCAAGTAAACGACCACACACTTGTACAAAAGGTCCCGGAAGATTTAATTGACGAAAAACTGGAAGACGGCTGTAGCATTGCAGAGGCCGAAGGGCATAACGAGATACTCGTAGTGCCCATCCCTGGTGTTGAAGGCCGTTTTCCATTCATCGCCTGGACGGATACGAATTAAATTATAGGCTCCTCTTAGGTCAAGTTTGGTAAAAACTGTGGCTCCCTTGACTCTATCAAATAACTCTGTAATGAGAGGAAGAGGGTAGCGATTCTTAATAGTTATTCCATTAAGACCCCGGTAGTCAATACACAGGCGCAAGCCACCATCTTTCTTTTTTACGAAGAAAAATCCAGCCCCTGCTGGAGACGTGGAAGGTCGAATGAAGCCTTTACTTAAGTTTTCCTTAATGTACTCCGACATGGCCTGAGTCTCAGGGAGAGATAGAGGGTAGGTTCGGCCTCTAGGAGGGTTCTTCCCGGGAATCAGATCTATGGGACAGTCCCAATCACGATGGGGAGGTAACAGGTCTGCGCTCTGTTTGCTAAAGATGTCCTGAAACCCATCGTAGGCTTTGGGCAGGTCTGTAGAATCCCGTACGACGGAAGATCTGACAGGTATTACCTGCTGAAGGCAGCCTTTGAAGCAATTGGAACCCCAGGAGGTTATTTGCATGGTGGTCCAATCGATTTGTGGTGAATGTCTCTGTAGCCAGGGTAATCCGAGGACTAAAGAATGAGAGGCTTTGGGAATCACTAGGAAGGATAGTTGTTCGGAATGGAGCACCCCAATGGTAAGTTTAAGTGGTGTTGTACGATGGGTGATGGTTCCACTAGAAATGCGACTACCATCGATGGCGGTTAAAGTGATGACTCGAGGCAACGCTTCCATGGGGATTTGATGTTTCTGGACAAAGTCAGTAGTGACAAAGTTCTCTGCCGCTCTGGAATCCAGGAGAGCTAATACAGCTTTGGAACCTCGAGGACACTTTAAATGAGCCTGGATGGTGGAATCAGACTTCCTTTGTGATTCAATGGCAACTCCTAACTTAACCTCTCTTTCATAAGTTAGGAGGAGGCGTTTCCCGGACGAATGGGACAAGTTTTAACTAAATGTTGAGGAGATCCACAGTACATACAGAGGTTCTGCCTCTGCCTTTTCTGCCGTTCCTCAGCCGATAAATGAGAGCGGTTGACCTGCATGGGTTCTTCGCCCAGAGTCGGAGAGGGTAAGCGGGAAACTGGACGTGGCCTTCCACGATCAAATCTGCCTCTTTCCAAGGCACGCTCCCTGTGACGGAGATCCACCTTGTTGCAGAGAGAGATTAACCCATCCAAACTGGTTGGAAGGTCACGGGAAGCTAGGTCGTCTTTGAGCCTTTCCGCCACTCCAGAAGGCAGCGATGAGGGCATCCTCATTCCAATTGAGTTCTGAAGCCAGAGTCTGGAACTGGACTACGTATTGGCCGACGGTCCTGCTGCCCTGACGGAGGCGTAGAATATCAGCTGATGCGGAAGTGGTTTTTACCGGGTTCATCAAAGATTTTGCGAAATGTGGCAACAAATTCGGGGTAGTTGGAGAGCAGGGGATCCGACTTCTCCCAAAGGGGCGAGACCCAATCGAGTGCTTGGTCAGAGAGTAGAGAGATGATATATGCCACCCTGGTTCTGGCCGTCGGAAAGTTGGCGGATTGTAGCTCGAATTGGATTTCGCATTGGTTTAAAAAACCCCTGCATAATTTGGGGTTGCCATCGAACTTGCTCGGAGGGGAGAGCTGAAGACAAGCAGGAGGTAGAACCGGAGGAGCAGGTGACACCACAGGAGGAGAGGCGGCTTGGGAGCCAGCGGGAGCGGGATGAGCCAGTAAGGACTGAAAATTGTCCAGGCGTGACGACATATCCTGGATAAATTGGATCAACTGGGCCTGAGAGGTCTCCTGTCTTTCCAGACGGGATAGTACATCCTGCGAGGCCTCTACCCCAGATCCTTGACCATTTGCCGAGTCCATCTGGCCAGTGCAAACTGTCACAAGCATGGAATTTAGGAGCTGTGTTCCCGGACTGGGCCTTGGATCTGTATTGCTTGGCGCAGACGCTCGCTGGAGGAGACTTGGCTTAATGAAGTTTCTCCGCATGAGAGGGTGCAGCGAACTGACAGGAGTTTGAGGAATGCGGCAGTAACGTGGTAGCTAGGAAGCTACGTGGAGCGGCTGGATAGCCGTGGGTAGACGTTGGTAGCTGAGTGGCTACGTGGAGCGGCTGGATAGCCGAGGGTAGACGTTGGTAGCTGAGTGGCTACGTGGAGCGGCTGGATAGCCGTGGGTAGACGTTGGTAGCTGAGTGACTACGTGGAGTGGCTGGATAGCCGTGGGTAGACGTTGGTAGCTGAGTGGCTACGTGGAACGGCTGGATAGCCGTGGGTAGACGTTGGTAGCTGAGTGGCTACGTGGAGCGGCTGGATAGCCGTGGGTAGACGTTGGTAGCTGAGTGGCTACGTGGAGCGGCTGGATAGCCGTGGGTAGACGTTGGTAGCTGAGTGGCTACATGGAGCGGCTAGATAGCCGTGGGTAGACGTTGGTTGCTGAGTGGCTACGTGGAGCGGCTGGAGCGCAGTGGGAAGGCTTGCTTAGTTAAATTAAGAAACTAGTTGCACTGGCAACTTGTGTGAGCATTGGGGATCCTTTTGTAGTGGACACTGGGAGCTGACAGGCTGAGAGAGAAGGAGAAGGCTCCTCATTGGTGGTAGTGGGGTCACATGGGAAATCCAAGATGGCCGCGCCCATGGACCGGAGGACAGCGCTTCCTGGAGGTAGTCAGCGGGGACCAGCGGTCAGCAGGAGCCGGCGTGGGAGCAGCACAGCAGCGGGACCCTCCAGAGGACAACAGCGGAGACTGCCTTGAGAGATGAGGAAGGAGCGTACAGCGCGGGAGCCGGAAGACAGCGCGGGTCAGCGCCCGCACAGGTAAGCGACGGGGTCTGATTCTGGGGTCTCCAGGCCGGCATGTGACATGTTTCGGACAATATTATATGCTCATATTCAGTCAAATGCTTCAGAACTCATTAGACGGCGCTTCACAGTGCAGACGGACAATGACCCGAAGCATACTGCAAAAGCAACCAAAGAGTTTTTTAAGGCTAGAAAGTGGAATGTTATGCAATGGCCAAGTCAATCCCCTGACCTGAATCCGATTGAGCATGCATTTCACGTGATGAAGACAAAACTGAAGGGAAAATGCCCCAAGAACAAGCAGGAACTGAAGACATTTGCAGTAGAGGCCTGGCAGAGCATCACCAGGGATGACACCCAGCGTCTGGTGATGTCTATGCGTTCCAGACGTCAGGCTGTAATTGCCTGCAAAGGATTTGCAACAAAGTATTAAAAAGTGAAAGTTAGATTTAGGATTGTTTAGTTTGTCCCATTACTTTTGGCCCCTTAAAAAGTGGGAGGTACATATAGAAACCGTTGTAATTCCTACACCGTTCACCTGATTTGGATGTAATTACCCTCAAATTAAATCTGAAAGTCTGCAGTTAAATCACATCTTGTTTATTTCATTTCAAAATCATTGTGGTGGTGAATAGAGGCCAAAATATGAAAATTCTGTCAATGTCCCAATATTTATGGACCTGACTGTATATATATATATATATATATATATATATATATATATATATATATTAGAACCCCCCTCCCCTCAGAAAACCTTGCATTTGCCTCTGCCCTTGTTCATTACTTTTTTTTTCCTTTGGAGACGGCGCACATGACGTCATGACATCATGCCACTCTGCTGGAGGTCAAAGGAGCTGCGGCGTGTTAGGAGCAGCGCCAGCCAGACCTGGAGGAGAAGCCAGAAGGAAGGAGCATTCTTTAAGACGATAAGGTAAGTCTTGACTCATGAGACTTTGCGGTAGAAGGGGAAGGGGGAGGGGGGCCCTGCCTATTTTGCAAGTCCCTGGCCCCACAATTTCTAATGGCAGCCCTGGTCGGCAGTGCATATGCACTTCACTTTTTATCCGATATTGTACCATCAAATCGGATGAAAATGAAACTGCACATAAAACCCGATCTTTGTATACGACCAATTTTCTTCCGAGGAAACATTATCGAAGGTGCGTACTAGAGATGAGCAGGTCTGGATCTCCCAGAACCGGACCTACTCGAACATTGCAATTCCGAGTCGGATCTAAGACCAACTGAGGTTTTCCCGCCTGACTTGGACCGAAAACGAGGCAAAAACGTAATCCTCCTTCTGTCTGATTCTCACGGGTTTTGGATTCTATAAAGATCCCGGTGATCGGCACCATTTTCACTCCTGCTGTAGAGTGTGCAGAACAGACGTGCTCTGTGCTGCTGTTGTTGAAGGGTGCAGTGTTGTCGGGCTGGGGGTCTGTGCTGCTGTTGTCCAAGGGTGCAGTGTTGTCGGGCTGGGGATGCAGTACATAAAGGGGTGCTCCTGTGTTGTCCATAAAGGGGCTGTAGTGCATAAAGGGGGCTGCAGTACATAAAGGGGTGCTGCTGTGTTGTCCTGTCCATCAAGGGGCTAGGGCTGCAGTACATAAAGGGGTGCTGTGTCGCCCAGGGGTGCTCTGTCAATCCAGGGGTGCTCTTCCCTAGTGTTTAAAAATAAAAGTTAAATTATCATCCATAAAAAAAAAAAACCTTTTTTGATTTTTTTTTGTGTGTGCTACTGTAGCTAGTAGCTGCACTATTATGGTTTGGTGACACTGCTGGCCAGACAGCAGTTTATCATCCACGTATTTGTGACTCTGCAGGTGGTCCCTCCGCACTCTGCTGCTCCGCAGGGGTGCTTTGTTGTCCATAAAGGGGTGCTCTGTTGTTCATCAGTGAGCTGCTGCCTCGTCCAGGGGTGTTCTTGCCCAGAGTTAAAAAAAATAAAAGTTAAATAAAATTATCATTCCACTAAAAAAAAAAAAGATCTGTTCTGATTATTTTGTGTGTGTGTGTGCTACTGTAGCTAGTAGCTATGCTGTTATTGTTCGGTGACACTGCCGGCCAGACTGCAGTTTATCATCCATGTATTTGTGACTCTGCAGGTGGTCCGTCCGCACTCCGCAGGGGTGCTTTGTTTTCCATAAAGGGGTGCTGTGTTCTTCATCAAGGGGCTGCTGCCAGGTTGGGAATTGCTTTTCTAGTGAAGTGGAATCTAGATGGGATTTGGTAGCGGGGACACAGGACCTCAATCAGGGACTGGCTGGCAACTTTCAGCCTGGGGGGCAAACACAAACCAGTGGCCCCGGCTTTTCTTTCAGCATATTATGAAGCATTTAGCAGCTTGGCCCCGAAAGGGTAATGCCTGAACGCACCGCTCAGGGGGAGGGAAGGGGCACGGCAATGCAGCACTCTCTATTTATATATACACACACACGTGCAATATTGGTGACAAGAAATTATAATTACTAGGAACTGGTAACGAATAAAAATGCTGCTTTTGGGCCCCATATTAATGTATATGTAAATACAAACATTATATATACCCCTCACACAGCTCCCCTCCAACCAGCTCTCGCCCCTCACTCAGATCTTTCCCCTCACATAGCTCTCCCCTCCTCACAGATCCCACCCTCTTATAGATCTCCCTTCCTCACACACAAACCCCCCCACCACACAGCTCTCTCCTCTTACTCATATCCCCCATACAGCTCTCTGCCCACTCTCTGAGCTCCCCCAATCACACACACACAGCTTCCACCTCTCAGAACCCTCACACACACACAGCTCTCCCCAATCACTGAGATCACCTCCTCACACACATGCAGTGCTGCACCCATACAGATCCCCACCAGACAAAGATCTTCCCCCTTTCTCAGATACCCTTACACAAACACTTTCCCTACTCACTCAGGACCCCCCACACAGTTCCCCCCAACCCCGTACATGGCTCTTCACCCACACATAGATCTCCCACCCCTAACACAGAACACACGGGGGGAGATCACCTGCTGAGCCTGCATTACATTGAGATCAGTGCCTCGGGGGTGTGGGCGCGATGGGAGCAGCGAGTGCCACTCCGCTTATACAACATCCACCTGTCTGGAAGCAGTGTAATGCAGGCCCAGCAGGTGGTCCACTAACCACCCGCCCACCCCTCCATGCCCTCCCTTCTTCTGGCAGATAGCCTGCACATAGTCAGCAGCACATACCTCCGGGGGGCTGGAGCAATGGAGGAGGGAGCCTCCATTGTATCCCATAGTTCCGCCCCTGACCGCACCTCCTGGCCTTACACAAGCAGAGAAAACAGCCTCCAGGCAGCTTCAGGATTCATCACACTTTGTAAAATGCCGCGGCCAGGACGGGTGGTGCAGTGTAGCCCCAGACCACCCCATAGTTTTCCCAGTGCCTGTCTGTGTCTGCCGGCACCTTCTCTACTTGCACTGCTGCAGTCTGACAGTGATAGCCGGGAGGCAGGCATAGGAACCGCCCCGGGCTGTCACTGATATATTCTTACTGAGAGGCAGTGACGGCCCCTAGTGCTGGACAACTGTACCGGCCCGGGGGTCCAGCCCGCCACTGACCTCAATTAACTGTCTAAACTCCACTGCATTATTGGTGGATATTGGATGCACATCTAATACCAATATAGATGTTATGGCATCAGCGATCCGCTGTGCAACTGGGTGACTGCTATCATACTTGCTCCCCCTTGAAAAGGATTGTTTAACAGTCAATTGTTTCTTAAATTACTACTAGTAATCTTCCAGGTCCCCTTCTGGGATGAAAATCCACTCCCAGCAGCAGCATCAGCAGCAGGCATAATACTCAAGGATTCTTCTGGGGCAAGGACTGATGTGAATTATTTAAATAATTTTTTGTAAATGCCTCCCCTCCTCCCTCATAAATTTGCTTTGGAATAAAAAAAATTTAATTAAATTCACTACTAATCAAATCTTCCTTTCCCCGCCTTTAACTACATACATATTCCAACTCCTTCAGGCCTCTTGAATAATAAAAACATTTGTTTCCTGATGTGCCATGTTGGAAGTTGAACTGTTACAGCTGCTGCAATCTTTGACATGCGGTTGTTGAATGCCAAAAATGTCCAGAAATGTTTATGGCCACAGACAGCATCTCCTGCATGCCCTTTCATTTAAAAAAAATATTCTGAACCACCAAGTTGATTTTGTGGGCAAAACATGGGACATATTGTTCACCCATGCTCTCCCTCCTACCTCATAAATTTGTTTCGGAATCAAAAAATTTCATTGAATTTACTACCAATCAACCCTTCATTTCCCTGCCTTCAACTACATACATACATACTCCATCTTCCTCAGGCCTCTTGATTAATGAAAACATATGTTTCCTTATGTGCCATGTTGGAAGTTGAACTGCCATGTCTTTGTGCCACCCACTGCTGCCGCTTTGCTTAGTCAGCCAGCTAGCTTGGTGCAAATTTTGGGCCTAAACCGGATGAAATCAACATTGTAAGCTGTGAGATGGTCAAACCTGACTGGAAATGAATGTTATTGAGGTTAATAATAGTGTAGGAACAAAAACAAGTCCAAATTATATGATTTCAACTGTTTTATTATATTTGAGAAAAAAATACAGATCCAAAACCAAAACACACCAAAACCAAATCCAGTTCCAAAACATGAAGAAGATACAGATCCAAAATAAAGGGCGTCGGGGCACATCTGTAGCTAAAAGTTTTTGCCAATGCAGCTATGGATAAACTCTACTTAACCCTTATTATCTCACGGGTACTTCTATATTAACAGAAATGGTATGTGAAAAATTAAAGCTCAAATAACTTTGTTCTACATATCACACCCCATCCAATTTACATTACATTATAACTTGCCTCCGGGCATCTGGGATGAACTTACGCCACTGCAGCTTCCATTGTTACTATACTCGGCTGACTATGCTAAGTGACAGCAGTGGGCTTCACAAACATGTGGCAATTCAGCTTCCAACATGACACATCTAGGAAACAGAGTGGCACGGCAGTGGCAAAGAGTATAGCAGTTTAATAAACTACTAAAACACACTAAGGGTACGGCAAGAGCCGTAACTAGACTTTTTGGTGCCCTATGCCAGAAAGAGCATTGGTGCCCCCCCCCCCACGCCTCCGTCCTAGTTTTCAATCAGGGACATAAGACCCAAAAAAGGGCCATGGTCTCATGGGGAAAGGCAAGGAAAGGGGTAAGGGAGGCTAGGAGTTGCTGGTGATAAAAAAAAACAGGAAGCTACAAGTGAGAATGATAATAAAATATGAGATATGGTAAGAACTTACCCTTGTTATCTCTATTTCTACGAAGTCCATAGGGTTCCACAGGATACCTTGGGGTATAGGTGTGACGTCAGTCGCAGGGCACCAAAGAGTTAAGCTTTCAGCCTCCCAAGATGCACTAGGTCCCCCTCCTATACCCCGCCCCCAGGCCAAGGCACCTCAGTTAGTTACCAAGCCATAGGCCGGAGGAGGAGAAGGAAGAGAGAGAACAAAGATCTGGACACATACAAGAATCACATTCTCACCAGAGGGAGACGGAAAACCGGTGACCAGAGCAAAGCCCATCTGCAGCACAGGTGCGACAGGGCGGGAGTCCTGTGGAACCCTATGGACTTCGTAGAAATAGAGATAACAAGGGTAAGTTCTTACCATATCTCATATTTTCTACTTCAGGGTCCATAGGGTATCCACAGGATACCTTGGGGATGTCCCAAAGCAGTATCCTTTAAGGGTGGGGACGCTCCTGTGCAGAAAGGAGAATCCGCCGCCCGAAGGAAGCATCCTGAGAGGCAAAGGTGTCAAACCTGTAATACCTCACGAAGGTATGGACAGAAGACCACGTAGCAGCCTTGCAGATCTGAACTGCCGAGGCACCACGTCAAGCTGCCCACGAAGGACCCACAGACCTAGTGGAATGAGCCTTCAGAGAAGGAGGGACCGGTAGGCCTTCATGAAGATAAGCTTCAGAAATAGCCATACGGATCCAGGCTGCCAAAGTTTGCTTTGAAGCAGGCCAACCCTTTTTACAGAAGCCATAGAGGACAACAAAGCGTCCGACTTCCTAAACAAAGAAGTGCGGTCCACATAAGTCCTTAAGGCCCGCACAACATCCAAAGAGGCCTCACCCACGGAAAGACCCGGTGAGTTAAAGGCCGGAACAACTATTTCCTCGTTAACCTGAAACTGGGAAACAACTTTGGGGAGAAACTCGGGCCGAGTGCGGAGCACTGCCCTGTTCCCATGAAAAAACCAAGAAAGGGGGTCTACAAGAAAGAGCCCCTAACTCAGAAACACGTCTGGCTGAAGCAACGGCCAGAAGGAAAACAGTCTTAGCTGTTAGCCATTTAATATCCACTGAGCCCAGTGGTTCAAACGGCGGTCCTTGGAGAGTCCTCAGGACCACAGCCAAATCCCAAGGCGCCACAGGTGGAACAAAGGGCGGCTGAATACGGAGAACACCTTGCATAAAGGTGCGCACATCCGGGATTGTAGCAATCCTACGGTGAAACCAGACAGATAGGGCCGAAACCTGTACCTTCAAAGAAGCAAGGCGAAGCCCATGATCTAGTCCCGCTTGCAGGAAGGCGAGAATCCGAGACAGACGAAACTCCCGCGGTGCATAACCTCTCGGTCGACACCACTGGAAGAACGTATGCCACACGCGATGGTATATCCTCGCGGAAGACGGTTTCCGAGCTCGTAACATGGTACACAGCATAGAGCTGGCAAACCCCCCAGACCTCAGCATGGCCGTCTCAACAGCCACGCCGCCAAAGACAGCCGAGTCAGGTCCGGGTGAAGACAAGGACCCTGAGACAGAAGGTCCGGTCGTAGCGGCAACCGCAGAGGACTGTCCACGGACAGACCCTGAAGGTCTGAGAACCAGTGCCGTCTGGGCCACGCGGGAGCTATCAACAGGAGCGTCCCTCCTTCCTGTTTGAATTTCCGGATTACCCGTGGAAGAAGGGAGACCGGAGGGAACAGGTATGCGAACCTGAACGTCCACCGGACGGACAGAGCATCCACCAGAGACGCCCCTTCGTCTCTTGTGCGAGACCCGTACACCGGCAACTTGTTGTTGTGCCGGGACGCCATGAGGTCGATTTCTGGAAGACCCCACCTGTCCACCAGTAGTTGAAAAACGTCCGGGTGCAGGGACCATTCCCCTGGATGAACGACCTGGCGACTTAGAAAGTCCGCCTCCCAATTTAGCTCCGCCCAAACCAGGATCCGAGAGACCTCTACGAGAGCCGCCCGACTGCGAGTTCCTCCTTGCCTGTTTATGTAGGCCACGGTGGTAGCATTGTCCGACTGGACCTGCACCGGGTGACCCTGGAGAAACCGCTGTGCCTGCAGGAGAGCATTGAAGACCGCACGGAGTTCCAAGATATTTATTGGAAGCTCCGCTTCTGTCGGTGTCCACCTGCCCTGGAACAAGTGTGGACCCGAAACTGCTCCCCAGCCCCGAAGACTGGCGTCCGTTGTCAACAGGACCTAATTTGGAACCCAGAACGGACGTCCCTTGTTGAGGTGGGTCATCTTTAACCACCACGCAAGGGACAGGCGAACCTCCGGGGTGAGCACAATCGTCTGGAACTTCAGAGACTGAGGCAGCCCGTTCCACTTGGACAGGATCAGGTGCTGCAGAGGTCTAGAGTGAAACTGGGCGTATTCCACCATGTCGAACACCGACACCATGGAGCCCAGTAACCTCATCGCCGAGTGTAAGGACACCCGGCGGCTGTGCAGACAACTGCGCACCCTTGACTGTAAAGCAGAGATCTTGTCCTCCGTCACGAAGATCCTTTGCTGTCCCGAGTCCAATAAGGCTCCAAGATGCAGAATCCTCCGAGACGGGATTAGAGTGGACTTCTGCCAGTTAATTAGCCAGCCGTGCCGTTGCAGCAGTGCAATGGTCAGGTCCAAGTGGTGTAACAGGAGCTCTGGAGATCCTGCCACCAATAACAGGTCGTCCAAGTACGGCAACATGCGGACTCCTTGCAGCCGCAGAGAAGCCGCCATGACCGCCATAGCGTCCTGTATGTCCAATGACACCATGTAGTCCCCAGGTTCCAGCGCCAGAATGATGGACCGTAGGGTCTCCATCCGAAACTTCGGGACCCGCAAAGACTTGTTGAGTGCTTTGAGGTTGAGAATCGGACGATATGACCCATTGGGTTTCTGTACCAAAAATAGATTTGAATAGAAACCCTGGCCCCTCTGGGAGAATGGAACAGGCACTATAACTCCAGCCTGGAGCATAGTGTGCAATACCTTCCGCAGCTCCGTAGCCTTGTTCCGGTCTGATGGTAGACCCGTGGTGAAGAATCGAGCCGGGGGTCTGTGCCGGAAGGAGAGGGCGTACCCGTGAGAGACCACCTCCAGAACCCAAGTGTCTGTCGTAGTGAACGACCAACATCGGGAGAACTGCAGCAGGCGGCCTCCCACCCTGGGATCCCCCAAGGGGAGACCCGGACCGTCAGGCCGCAGGCTTGTCATCTGGCTTGGGGGCCGGACGTCTGGTACTCCATGCCTGTTTCCGGGGCTTGCCCGATTTCTTAGGGCCAGCCTGTCGAGGAAACGACTGTGGTTTGGGCCTGCCCTGGGCCCTAGATGACCGAAAGGACGATGGTCCAGAACCAGAAGGAGCAGCGGCCGACGGGAGACAAGCAGATTTGGCTGCCGCCAGCGTGGCCACAATCTTATCCAGATCCGGACCGAAGAGAACTTCTCCGGTAAACGGCAACGCTTCCAGACCTTTCTTGGATCTGCGTCCGCCTTCCAGGATCGCAGCCACAAAGTGCGACGAGCAGCTACCGCTGCTGAAGAAAATTCTAGACACCAGAGTACTAATGTCTAGAGCCGCCTCGTTGATGTAGGTGGCCGAATCACGGAGATTGCCAATCAACTCCGCTTGTTCGGCCGGACAGTCGGATTCAAAAGAAGCCTCTAATGAATCCGCCCAGCGCTCCATCGCTCTGGCAACCCAGCAAATGGCCATAGCCGGCCGTGCTGCCCCCCCTGCAAGGGAATAAGCGGACTTCAGGCAGATTTCTACCTTGCGGTCCGTAGCATCCTTAAGGGAGGACATGGATGGCATCGGCAATGTGGCACTACGGACAAGACGGGTCACGTGAGAATCCACCTGTGGAGGGGATTCACACTTAGCAAAATAATTATCCGCGAACGGATAAGCCACCGCCAGGCGTCTCTGCGGCTGGTATCTTTTGCCAGGTTGTTTCCACGCCTCCTCTAAATGGTCCACCAACTGACCCGAAAGAGGAAAGACTGTGGCATCGCCCTTCACATCTTTGAAAAAGGCATACTTAGATTTAGCCGCTGGGGGAACTTCGTCTCAATCACCAAGGCTGTGCGGACCGCCCGAATAAGTCCAGGAATATATACTTTGGACTTAGCATCAGCGTCCTTAGTATGGAAAGGTTCCTGATCGTAAGGATCCAGAATCTCCCCATCATCAGACGTCCCTTCGTCATCCTCATAAGGAGCGGACAGAGACGCCACCGGCCTTTTATGAGGCCGCATCACAGACTCCCCTTGCAATACATCCGACAAGTGCTGTAAAGAACTCGTCAGGGAGTTAACCCACGCTGGCTCCTGAGAACCCGGGAGCGGGGAAATAGGGAGACTGTGGGGTACCACCAATTGTCGTGGGAACCCCTGCATGGGTGACGACACCACAGACTGCTGGGACAAACCCATCGGAGTAAACGCGGGCTGCGGAGCTAACTGGCCCACTAAAGCTGTTAACGCCTGAGCGAAACAAGCCCAGGGCAGCTCCTGTACCGGTGCTGTAACCGTAATAGGCCGCGCCATGGACAACACTGCCGGCAAAGGCCCTCCGCGCTACCCTCCCCCTCCGCTAACGGTACTTTGCACATGGTACACTGTAGCCGGAGGGGAAAATCACTTTCAGACATGATGGCACCACGTATGTGACCTCTCTCACCAATTAAGTATTAAATAGGCGAGAGACCACCCTGCAGCACCGCACCGCAAGGGCTTTAGCAGAAAGAACAGGGACAGTAATAAAGCTGACAGTTTAGTGAAGAATAGTTACAGGCAGCGCTAGCACAGTCACATACAATGCAGAGAAATAACAATTCCTGCACTAACAGCGCTGATCACTCAACTACACAGACACAGGGCCTGGTAGGACACAGCGCTGCATACACAGACCTGAGCCACAGCGGAGGAGAGGTATGCGGGGGGACCCAGACCACGATGCTTCCTTCCAGACTTCCAGCAGCGTTCACCATGCGTTGCAGAGAAGATGGCCGCCGAGGAGCAGAGAGAAGCTGGCCTGGGGGAGGAGCGCTGACACAGGACCAGTCAGCACAGTGCAGAGAGGGCTGTGTGCAGCGGGGGAGGCGCCGGCTGTGAGACAGGGAAGGCGCGCTCCCCTGGCATGCATTTAACCCCTGGGACGCCGCAGCGCTACCGCTCTGCTGCGGTCCGCTGTCCCAGGGGGTAGTGGAAGCGCAGGTTGGTCGCCTGGCTCCACGCTGCAGCCAGTCCCCAGGGAGCCCCCTGCCTGGGGACTTAGGACCATGTGATCAGCGGGGACCCACCGCGGGACCCCGCTGCTTACCTCTGTCCCCCTTGAATCCGGCCATGGTCCGGAGCATCTGGGGTCACCGCTAGCTGTGACCCCAGACGCCCACCAGCATCCCCGGATCAGTACCGGCGTTCTGGTACCGGCGGGGTGTAGGGAAGACAGCATGGACGTCAGGACTGACTGTCCATGCTGTTCATCCAGTTGTGCAGCCACAGCTGCATGAAGAATAAGCTTCAGGGGCTCTTCTAGCCCCCACTCCAACAGGTGCACCCGACTCCGGCCGGGCACCAAACTAAACTGAGGTGCCTTGGCCTGGGGGCGGGGTATAGGAGGGGGACCTAGTGCATCCTGGGAGGCTGAAAGCTTAACTCTTTGGTGCCCTGCGACTGACGTCACACCTATACCCCAAGGTATCCTGTGGATACCCTATGGACCCTGAAGTAGAAATAGAAAATTGTCAGGCCCAAATAGCACCCCCTGATCAGTGGTGCCCTGTGCCATGGTACAGGTCGCACTACTCTAGTTACGGCCCTGGGTACAGCCTGTGGCGTCACAGTACTTGTGTTATGGATACACACTAGGGTACGGCCTGAGGTGTCATAGTATTTGTGTTATGGATACACACTGGCGTACGGCCTGAAGTGTCATAGTATTTGTGTTATGGATACACACTGGCGTACGGCCTGAGGCATCACAGTACTTGTGTTATGGATACACACTAGGGTACCGCCTGAGGTGTCATAGTATTTGTGTTATGGATACACACTGGGGTACGGCCTGAGGCATCACAGTACTTGTTTTATGAATACACACTAAGGGTATAGCCTGCATCGTCCCAGTACTTGTGTTATGAATACACACTAAGGTTACAGCCTGCGGTTTCACAAAACTTGTGTCATGGATACACACTAAGGGCACGGCCTGAGGCATCACAGTACTTGTGTTATGAATACACACTAAGGGTACAGCCTGCGGCATCACAGTACTTGTGTCATGGATACACACTAAGGGCACGGCCTGAGGCATCACAGTACTTGTGTTATGGATACACACTAGGGTACCGCCTGAGGTGTCATAGTATTTGTGTTATGGATACACACTGGGGTACGGCCTGAGGCATCACAGTACTTGTTTTATGAATACACACTAAGGGTATAGCCTGCATCGTCCCAGTACTTGTGTTATGAATACACACTAAGGTTACAGCCTGCGGCATCACAGTACTTGTGTCATGGATACACACTAAGGGCACGGCCTGAGGCATCACAGTACTTGTGTTATGGATACACACTAAGGGCACGGCCTGAGGCATCACAGTACTTGTGTCATGGATACACACTAAGGGCACGGCCTGAGGCATCACAGTACTTGTGTTATGGATACACACTAAGGGTATGGTCTGCAGCGTCACAGTACTTATGTGTTAGGGATACACACTGGGGTATGGCCTGCAGCGTCACAGTACTTGTATGGATACACTGGGGTACGGCCTGCAGCATCACAGTACTTGTATGCATACACTGGGGTACAGTCTGCAGCATCCCAGCACATGTATGGATACACTGGGGAACGGTTTGCAGCGTCACAGTACTTGTGTGTTAGGGATACACACTGGGGTATGGCCTGCAGTGTCACAGTACTTATATGGAGACACTGGAGTACGGACTGCGGCGTCACAGTACTTGTATGGATACCCTAGGGTACGAACTGCAGCATCACAGTACTTGTGTTAGGGATACAATGGGGTACAGCACAAAAAAAACATTTATTTTTTTAACTTTTTGTAACTTATTATTTTTCAAATTTTTTTGTAACTTTTCTTGTGTTCTTTTTTAACTTTTTTCTTGCTATTTTAACTTTTATTAAAAACTTTTTTATTTTTTTAACACTGGAGCAAATGGGCACCAGACAGGTGTGTCGGCAGCACTGGAGCAGATGGACACCGGATAGGTTAGGTGCATCGGCAGCACTGGAGCGGATGGACACCGGACAGGTGTGTTGGCAGCACTGGAGCAGATGGACACCAGACAGGTGCGTCGGCAATACTGGAGCTGATGGATAGTGGACAGGTGCGTCAGCAGCACTGGAGCTGATGGACACTGGACAGGTGTGTCGGCACCACTGTAGCGAATGGACACCAGACAGGTGCATCGGCAACACTGGAGTGGATGGACATTGCGTCAGCAGCACTGGAATGGATGGACAGGAGTGTCAGCAGCACTGGAGCGGATGGACACTGGACAAGTGCATCGGCAGCACAGGAGTGGATCGGCACAGAACAGCACTGAGCACAGGAGCAGCTACTGGAGTGTATGGACGGAGCACAGCACAGTCCCTGGACAGACACAGCACAGCCCCTGGATTAACACAGCACAGCCCCTGGACGGAGAGCACAGCCCCTGGATGGTCACAGCACAGCCCCTGGATAGCACAGCCCCTGGACGGACTCAGCACAGCTCAGACACACAACAGAGTCCAGCACAGCCGGAGTGAAGCAAATGTCGCCAATCACATTGAGAAGGGACTTATATGCAATCCAAAACACTGGGATTGATGACGTTTTGCCTCTTTTTGGGAACCAAGACTGGTGAGAAACCCAGAGCCGAACTCGGATCCCCCTCGGATCAGGTTTGTTTGGGGGGGAGGGGGGGTCCGGTTCTCAGAGAACCGGACCTACTCATCTATAATTTTAGCAAAATTAATAACCTGTAGTACAGATATATAGCATGGATAATATAAATGCATAGGCTAAATGGATCCAATAAGAATCACAGAGACCAATCTTATTAAATGAAGTACAGTATATTAATTAATTAATACTAGAAAGATACTAACAATGCTTAAAGTATATACAAAAACTATATAATAAGAATGACATACCAAGATAGTCTTATACAAATATTTTTTTTACTAAACAAAAAGAAAAAATTAGTGAATAGTCTTACCAACAAGAATCTGTTTGCGAGGCAACGTAAGATGATGAAGTAATTCCCAAAGTAAGATTGTCTCCCAGGAATTATACAAAGTTCCAACGTTTTACACTGTATTTTTATGCCTACTTGGGCTGTCACACAGCTCCCTCTTTTCCTGGCTTAGGTTTATGGCCCTTTGTCCAGAGCATGCTTAAACCAGCTGTCTGAAGTGAGAAAAAATAATACATTATATTTCCACAACAGGGCACATCAGAGAAGAAAAACATGGAATTCAAATAACACAGCACCTAGTTACCAACAAGTAGACATGAGACATCAATACATTACAGGGGTGTCTTCCAAAGTTTTAATTTTACCTCATTTATTCCTTCCTAAATGGAATTTTGCCACGGCTGGAGGGGTCTTTGGTATAGGATCAGGGTCTATGATGTTTCACAGATCATCAAGAAATCTGGGGAGTAGGTTAACATGTCATGTGAACATTGACATAGTAACAAGTATCACCATACAAAACTTTATGACCTTCCCATAAACCATTATCCGTTCCCTGATCTGTGCAGCTGACTACATCTTCCCCTTGCCTCCAAGCAGGTCAGGGGTGAGAAACAATAAATTTGAAAAGTGGTCAAGTAAATACAGGTTGAGTCTCCCATATCCAAAATGCTTGAGATAAAGGCTATTTTGTATATCGGAATATTCTGTATTTTGGAATATTTGTATACCATATTGAAATGTCTTAGGAATAGGGCCCAAATCTAAAACACAGAATGCATTTATGATTAATATATACCTTATACACACAGCCTATAAGTCATTTTTTACTTTATTTAAACAAAGTTTGTGTACATTGAACCATCAAAAATCAAAGATTTCACTATCTCAGTCATGCTAAAAATATTCCGCATTTCGTAATATTCCGTATTTTGGAATATTTGGATATGGGAGACTCAACCTGTACACATATCTGCTTGGGATGTAGTTTGGAAGCCGACGGTCTAAATGCCGACCGCCAGCTTCCAGACTTTCTAATCCCGGCGTGGTACTAATGACAATCGTTGAAAAATCGACGCCTGTCATTAACCAGACGCCGGAAGTCAGACGCCCAGCATACCGAACGAAGGTAAGCCGGGCGCGGACAGCTGGGGGGTGGGGTTAGGTTTAGGGCTTTCGGGGGGACTTAGGGTTAGGCACCCCCGGGGGAGGTTAGGGTTAGACACCCCCCGGGAGACTTAGGTTTAGGCTGCGGGGAAGGGGGGGTTAGGTATAGGCACTTAGTGTGGGGATTAGGGTTAGGCAAGGTGGGGAAGTTAGGGTTAGGCACCCTAAAGGAGGGTTAGGGGGTTAAATTAGGTTAGTTTATACTTACCTTTAGGACGATTGGGATATTCACCCTTGTCGGGCATGCAGCCGGCTGTAATACCTACCACACCCATCTGCTTGTGGCATTCTCATGTAATATGATATTTCCCTGACAGACCTGCATGAATATATCTCAGTTAGGAGGAGTATCTTTGGCACCTAGTATAGGGCAGGTGCAAGTACTCACCGATGATAATAACTAGTAGCAAGCTAGATGCATATATTACACACGCAGAGGTGGGCACTCCACATATGTGCAAATATCAAATCATTTTTCCTTGTACATTACCTTCGAGCCATATACACTCAATTTAGTTGCATTGGCTCCATCATGTTTATGCAATTTTTAGACATTTTTGTGTATGTGACAAAAGTGCAAATGTACTATATTAGAAAAACTTGAAATATACTTGACAGAAATACAGATTTAGAATTCAGGGTTCATATTTGCCATTTTCAATCAATAGTAGAGTATGTATATCTAGGAATGCTAAACTGCATAGTTGCAAAATGAGTAACAGCAATTGAATGCGATATGCTTTCTTGTAGAGAACCTTTTACATCCCATAGACTAAAATATCGACTCTGCTGTAAGGAGGCTGGGTGAGTTATTAACAAAGATATGTTTAAATTCACTCGGTGGAGTCATTTGTATGATGCATCTTACTTATAACAGCTTCTGTCATTTTACTTAGACACAAATGAATATTATTGACAAGGATCTTAAACCCGCATAGGGCATATTGGTAATTAAAGAATGTGGATCACAAGTCAATATGCAGCCTTAAGTTATTGTGCCAACGCAGCACAATTACTGTACTACTGGTGACACCAATATATTTTAGCAAAGGCTACATATTGAGAATTTTAAACCTTGTCACATTTAACAACACACACAATTGCAACCATAAAATATATTATATTAAAGCAAGCCTGAAATACACTGATAGTGCCTACTTAAAATACGCCATAGAAAACAGGACGATCCGTCACTACCTTGTTCCAACTGAAGAGAGTAGACTTTTATTGCGTGGTGCTAGATGTTTATTTTTAGTCACTTTTAGGCTGTTTATATTATTTTATATGTAATCATTGACAACAATCCTTTAATATGCAGTGTGTCAAGCCCAAAACAGATTGTGGACCCGGGCTGGGTGCAGGGAAGTCCTTGTGAGCAGTTTCTTGATATTGGAATGATGAAGAGGGTATTTATTCATGAATGTCTCTGCCTTTACAGGAGGAAGTGGAGGACGGAGACCAAGAGCAAGAAGGGAGTTTAACCCCTTTGGGGTAACCTGAGCACGACTCCTGGAGGAGCTGGAGTGCATGAACCTTGTACCAGTGCTGGCTGGGAACACTGGTGGAGAAGGCTCTGTAACAAGCGCAGGTGGCGGTATTGGTTGCCGGAACTGAGAAGTACAGTCCAACTGGCAATGAAACTATGAAGTGAGGCAGGAAGCAGAAGTAATCTCCAACCGGTACTGCAAACTGGAACACTGGAAAGCGAATGTAGCTAAGGAGCACAGAGAACTAGGCACACAGACTAGCTGTGTAAGACGTTGCACTGGCAACCCAGGAACTCCCAGACAGCCCTTAAGTACCCAAGGCTAAAGCTGGATTGGCTGCCTGAGCTGACTGTGAATTATGCAGGGTGGATTGGCTCACTCCTGACCAGGGGTGCCAAGAGGGGGGGGGAGCGGGTACAGATTACCCGGGCATGGCAGGGGGCCCGGGCCGCCCACAGCACGACTTTTTTTTTATTCATCTTTTTTTTTTTTTTAAATTCTTTATTACTTTACTAAAATCACCTCGGGTGGCGGCGAGCGCAGTTCGGTAGGGGGGGGAGTGGCGCACTGTCTATGCCACGGCCGGACTTGTGTTGTTACTGCCCATATAAAAACGGAGTGCAGCATACCACTGTCTCCGCTGTGGTTCTCTTCACCGGCTCAGCTGTCACCCTACAGCAGCCGCCGAAGAGCTTCACTAATCTCGCGAGACTGTGACTTGCAGGACAGAGAGCAATCCTCTGTGGCTCAACCTCGGCGGCTCGTCCTCCTCAGCGTTCCCACTACCCACATGGTACAGCACAGTGGTGAGCGGAGAGACAGGTAACCACTGCCCTGTTGTGTCCCACAACAAATTAGAGGCTATATTATATATATATATATATATATATATATATATATATATATATATATACTGTGTGTGTATGTATATATATATAGTAATTATAGCTATATATAATATATACTGCTATATATACATATATATACTATGTGTATTTATATATATATTATATATGTGTGTGTTTATTACTTTTTCTTTTATAATCACTGGAATATCAACTTCAAATATATATATATATTTATATATATACTGTGTGTTTATATGTGTGCATGTGTATATATATATATGTGTACATAAACACAAATATATATAGAGCTATATGTATAGCTATATATGTGTGTGAAGTTATATACTCATATTTGCTGTAACCTCATTGAACCACTATGATGCATTTAAACTATTTCTGTGAAGGCTGGTGATTACACTCCTTGTTTTGAAATATATATATATATATATATATATATATGACCTCCAAAGGTGTGGCACTCGGACACAGTTGTAGGAAGTACATCTGATGGGGATGTGGTCAAGATGCCAGCAGACGTTATGCTGGACGTCAATATAACGACGCAGGAATCCTGACGCCCGGCAGAAAGCCAATGCTGCCATCCTCAAGAGATCAAGGTACCGACATCTGCATCCCGTCCGCCGGTTAATCATAAGTATTCCCATCTGATGTACCTCCATCATCTCTGCATCTGTGTCCGAGTGCCGCACCTTTGGAGGTCACATGAGTTTTCGTTGTGAGGGCCAAGTATATTTGAATTGGAGAGGAGCGCCAGTCCCTTGCCTGTGTATATATATTATATGAGGTTATAGGGGCCCCCACAAGTTTGTTGTCCAGGGACCCACGCAGACCTTAATCCGGCCCTCTATGTGTCTGTCACAGGGTCACACAGACAGTGCACTATCACTCACGAGCAGGGGCAGAACAATGGGAGACAATGGAGGCGCCTGCCACCGGGCTCCAGCTCTGAAGGGGCACCTCCTGCATTGCCCATAACATTTTCACCCCACTTTGGGCTGTAACTATGTACCCAGCCACCCAATACATGGCGCCCCTTCCCGGCGCCCCTTCCTGGAGCTGTCCACCATACACTAGTGGACAACTCCATGTTAGACCATCAGCTGCTGCCTTCGTCTATCTATAACCTGTTTGCATGCAAATTGCTAAATTACAGCATCAGTGTGATAAGGGGGGGGCACCAAATTACAACTTGCCTCCGGGCATCTGGGATGAACTTACGCCACTGCTCACGAGTCACTTGTCTTGCAGGGCAGAATGCAGCCACGCCGCTGTGGAGCTGGTGCTCTCGCGAGATGATGACGTCATCATCTCGCAAGGCTCTCAGTATCAGTTCCAGGTTCCGGGCGGTGGGCGGAGTTGATATTGAGAGGGAAGGAGGAAGGGGACAGCTGGCAGACTACAGTATGTGACAGACAGTGAGTCGGACTGTCACTATGAAGGGAAGAGCCATGCGCGCCACTGAATGGCTGATAGGTTGACGCTGCAAATCTGTGTAAGTGGACTTTGATACTGTGATCCTGTTGCAAGTTGTAAATTTATGAATACTGTATAATTTATATATATAATGCATCACCATTAGTGTATATTAATAATGATATATTATATATCTAATACACAGTAATGGTTGCAATATATATATTTATATGTGTATATAATATGTGTGTGTGTGTATATATATATATATATATATATATATACTGTCTAATATGTATATAATAGTTATATCTATCTAAACGTGTGTAATATATATTTTATATGTGCATGATAAACGCATATATATATGTGTGGATAAATGTAATATATATGTGTGGATAGATTTCCCTCTCTCTCCCTCTACCTCTCTCTCCCTCTATTTAGGTACGGTCCCGCCGTCCCACCCGCGGGCCGCAGTGTTGGTAGAAATTAATTTCACCGCTGGCAGGTGAATAAATGGCGTGCGCATGCGCACATCATCTCTTCACTGTGCAGGCAGGGCCTGGGGGAAGCCCAGCGTCTCCGGGGATGCTGGGCTCGCCCTTGGAGTGTTGTAACGAGTACGTGTCATCATACCATACCCCTTTTTTGGGGCGACGCTTGTTGGGAGGTATGATCTTCATAGTGAATACTTATGTCCCAGCTGCTGGTAGCCATGTCATGCTCCGGTGGGTGCTTCTCACATGCTAGACACGCCCTGTCCCTAACATGCTGTGGCCACACCCCTCCAGGGGGGGCCATGGGAAGTTGCTGTACCGGGGCCCAGGATTTCTCTTGGCAGCCCTGCTCCTGACATGTGACCAGATCCAAGATGGTGGCGCCCAGCACCAGGCAGCGTCTGTACAGACTCCCAGCTACCACATCTCCACTTCGCCAGAGACCCAGCGCTGCCTCTCAGGAACCTGCCCGCACATCCCGCTAAGCGCCAGCAGCCTGCACTCCCACCAGACGGACCCTGCCAGAGTGCCTGGACAGGTAAGTCCTGGACCTCCCGCAACTGCTCCAGAGCAGCCCATGACACAGTTAAAGCAAATAAATAAAAACATCAGTATCCAAAATTTGCCTCTGTTCCACCATAATCTGCATCAACAGATTGCATACCTGAATACATGCTGTTACCAGACTTCAAAAATACTAGTAAGGCATGGATTTTGATCCCAGAAGATAAACAGCCTCATAAAGTAGTTGTAACTGAAACTGTTCTAAAAATGGTTTACACAATAATACTAAATGATCTCCAATGATATGGGAAAGCTGCATGTTGTGTACTGTACTTTATACAGGTCATGGAACAAACTTCTTTTGCATATATCATGCATTTTACTATTGAAATACTTAAAATACTGTCACTTGAAACTATAATAGTACTGTCCCTAACTGAATATTAGAGATGAGCGGGTTCGGATTTAAGAGATCCGAGCCCACCCAAATTTCGGGGATCCGGGCGATCGGATCTCCCTGCCTGCCCCGGATCCCTGACCCGAGGCAAAACCTCGCGACCCTTCTGTCGAGTCGCGAGGTTTTGTTTTCAGCAGGCTTAATGCTGATTGGCTGAGAGAGCCGTCTGTCACGGCTCTCAGCCAATCAGCGTTAAGCCCATTGAAAACAGCACAAAAGAAGATGGTGCCCATCATCCCCCACCGCGTGACACCACCGGCACCCCCCGCTGCCGACACCGCCGGCACCCCCACTGGCAGCATTCCCCGCTGCCGACACTACCACTGCCGACACTCCTGCACTGCTGCCCAGCATACTGAGGACACTGTCAGCGACTCCCACACTGCCGACACTCCCACACTGAGGACACCACCAGCATCCCTGCACTGCCGACACAGTTAGCAAACCTGCACTGAGGACACCGCTGGCACCCCCGCTCTGCCGACACCGTCGGCACCCTGCATTGAGAACACTCCTGCACTGCTGACACAGTCAGCAAACCTACAAGGAGGACACCGCTGGCACCCCCGCACTGCCGATACAGCTGCAAACCTGCACTAAAGACACCGCTGGCACCGCCGCACTGCCGACACAGCCTGTACTAGGACACCGCTGGCAACCCCGCACTGCCGACACAGCCAGCAAACCTGCACTAAGACACCGCTGGCACTCTCACAGTGCTGACACAGCCAGCAAACCTGCACTAAAGACTGTGCTGGCACCCCCGCACTGCCGACATCACTGGTAGACTTCACTGAGGACACTGCCAGCACCGCAGCACTGCCATTCCATGTACTGAGGACACCGTCAGCAACCCGCTCTGCTGATACTGCTGTCACAGTAAGTGCACTATTGGTGTATCCAACCCACACTGTATAACACACTGTATCCGTGTTGGAAATTACAAACTGAACTGCCAAATGTTAGTGCCGCCCACTGTGTCACTTAGCTTAGTCAGCCAGCTAGCTGGATGCAACCTTTTGGCCTTACTTAGATGAAGCAAATAATATTGTGAGGTGGTCAAAATTTATTTTAAATGACTGGAAATAAATGTTATTGATGTTAATTATACTTTAGGAACAAAAACAGGCCCATTTTATGTGATTTTAGCTATTTTTAGTATTTTTTAAGAAAAAATCCAGATCCAAAACCAAAACACGAAAACAAAACACGGAGGTGAGGTTTTGGCAAAACCAATCCAGATCCAAAATCAGGGTAGATCCAGATCCAAAACCAAAACACGGGGGTCGGCACACATTTCTACTGAATAAATGGGCAGCTGAGACCCCATGGCAGTAATTATAAGAAATCAATGAGAAGTCACATAATTCCTCTCTTACTGGGTCTGAGCAGTCTTGGACCCCTCTCTTCCTCTGGCATAATTATCCGGGCCTCAGCTCCCACCTGAAAGGTCCAGGCAGCAGAATCTACAGTGGCATCCCATGCAGTGGTGCAGATTCCATATTGGTTTCTCTTCCTCCTGCCACCAGCCAATCTCTGCTCTGGAATCCAAGTCACTGTCACAGCACAGAACTAGTTTGGTGGGCTATTTAAACTTCTACTGGACACTTCCTTACTGCCTGATCTTCATCTTACATTCTGGGTTCAGTTGCTGTTGACTACTCCTGGTGACTGTCCTGTAGTTCCAGTTGTTCCGGATTCTCCCTTTGGAACTGCTCTTGCAGATTTTTTTTGTCAGTTGTTCTGGTGCAATCTATATCTCTTGACCAACTACATCTCAGTGCAAGTGTATTTCTACACTGTCCCTGCAGTGTCCCAGCATCTTCGGGTCAAGAATTGCATCATTCTCTTCTGCTAGTACTCCTGTTCACCTTCTTTTGTTCCCTCACCAGTTTCTCCCTGTCATCCAATACTTACAATATAATAGGACTGTTTTTTTTGTGCCTAATTTTGCACACTCTGTCTCTTGAGATTTTTCTTATACCCCGCAGGTAATCTTCTAGTTTGCAGATGTACAGTCGCAGTGGTGCAAATGTAAGATAATTTGTGGTGAGCGTTGGGTAAGCTCTATAAATGAGGTCTGTTGTGTGTTATAATAGATTATATATTGTGATTTTAGAATGCTAATATTTTTCATTGCTATTTTTTATTTTATTTCTATTTTGGGGAGGGATACAAGAGATAATTGCATTATTTCCTATAGTTTCTTAACCTAATTGTACACATTTACAAATGTATGATCTAAATATGATACAGTATCTCATTTTAATATCCTCTTTGCTTCTGTGCATAGCATGAAATACACATGGGAGTTTATTTACTAAACAGAGCTTTTACAAACCAGAGAGTTTTGCATGTTTCTTGCAAGTTTTGCCATGAACTTTTAATTCGCCGGTTTGTAATAGCTCAGTTTAGTAAATGAACCACATAGTCTTTCCTTTGAAATTCCATTTAAAATACTATAATTGTGATTCATTTTACTTTAGTTTAATATTCATTTCTTTTTACTTTTAACCAGTCCATTCCATTAAATACATGCAAATAATTAAACAATTGCCATAGGAAGCTTAACATAAAAATATTGTCTCTGTTTATTGTTCTGACAAATTTTAATTATTCCAACCAACCCCTCAGGATGTTATCAGTAATCAACCCCTTGCTCCTAATTAACCAATTGTGAAATGTAACAGTAACACATCAATCAAAACATTTTGATTAATTTTTCAATAAAAAGCAAATAAAGAGAATAAAGGGAGCAAAAAGGGGACAACATAAAATATGTCAAAGATATAAAGAAGACAAATTGAGCTAATAATAACATCACTTTAGCAATTTAAGATTAGCATAGACCAAAATGAAACTTTGCGCTTGTGGTCATCTTAAAAACACATAAAAATATATTGAACACAATATGATTATCATGCTCAAAGATGTTTATATCAAATTATGTCCCATAGTCTACATTATATATTTAAATCAGCAGGATATAGATGAAAAATATTCACTTATTTTATTCTTTTTGTGGGGGGGGAGGTTGATCAAAATAAACATGTCATGTAGAAGATTTTTATTATTATGTCATCCACTGTTATCTGGGGGATATGGGCCTTTTTGTTTTTGCAGTTTCCTTGGAAAACTACTGCCCAAACATGGGGTTTCTGAGGTGAACTGAGACCTGGTTTGAGTCTTCCTGCCAAATTGTGATCTCAAAATGAGGCAAAACTTAATTTTCCTGTAAATCTCGGATTTTGCGTGTTTTCTGTTGCCTTTAAGAGTCCCTACCTTGTGATCAGGCACTGTTTCACACAGGAAAGTGAGGATATGGGCTGTAGTTGCTTTTCAAAATATGTCATTAGGATGCCATTACATCAGAGAGAGTTGCTGTATATAGATGGAGTAGGTGAGAAGGGTGCCTGCAGGCATCTTTGTCACTGTGAATGTCTGGGGGTTTTTTGTGAGACACAAATACAAACTGCAAACAGGCTACTGTCTGTTGGTTTGTCAGACATAGTAGAACCTGCAATCCAATGCTGCAAACAGACTGTTGTATATGTTTGTTAAAGTGAGCTTGCACTTGTTTTTTCACAAGGATATCTAATGTTTACACTGCAGTGTATGAAGGCAGAGACAATGTGATTTCAAGATTGTTTGTCTAAAAAACAGTATACTGTGCTGTGTCTCATTGAGCTGCACCACAAAGAAGACCTCTTTTCCTGTTATAAAAAAAATAAATTTCTATCTCCAGTCTTATATAATTCAATTTAAATCATAATTTTACAAGACTGTGTTTTGTAGGTTCAGTGTATATTACAGTACTTACTGGGTGTTGTCGTGTCCCCATTAGCTGCACCCCAAAATAATGAAAGTGGGAAAAATATTTTTTTTATTCTCGTGTCAAAACAATCTGCAGTCTTTTATAATTCAATGTAAATATTATTTTAATAAAGTGTGTATTGGAAAGGCAGCATATATTACTGTACTTACTGGGTTTTGTCATATTCCCATTAGCTGCATCTGGAAAAAAAATGTATACTCGTGTCAAAACAATCTGCAGTTTTTTATAATTCAATGTGAATATTATTTCAATAGTGTATGTCTTTGAGAGGCAGTGTTTATTACTGTACTTGCTGGGGTTTGTTGTGTTGCCATTAGCTGCACACCAAAATAATTAAAGTTGAAAAAATACATTTATTTTCTGGTGTCAAAAATAAATCTCCAGTCTTTTAATAATACTGCATGGCAAAGGTAACAGTCCCTTATTTCCGGGTTGGGTATGAGTTGCCAGCAGTCAGGATCCCGGTGGTCAGAATCCTGATGCCGGGATCCAGACAGGGTTCACATACCAACACTTGTTGGTTGGTATGCTAACCCTCCCCCATTCCCAACCCTAACCCTCTGTTCATGGTGACTAACCCTAACCTCCTCCCCTAGTGCCTAACCCTAACCCTACCCTAGTGCCTTACCCAACTCTGCACCCTAACCCACCCCCTAACCCCTGATACTTACCTTCAGGATGATGACGGTTGGTACTCTGGAGAAGGGATCCCGACTGCTGTTGGGATTCTGGCACCGGTATATAGATCGTCGGCATCCTGTCAGCCAGGATGCTGACTACATCCCCTCATTTCCCTATCTCATTATACGTTCACTTGGTATGGTGGCAGTTAAGTTCAACTAGAGTAGCTTTACTCCTGTCCTGGTGTAAAAAATAAAATCAATCATGGATCAGTTGATAGAAGAAGAGCAACCCAAGTACTGTTGTTGGCAGTCATTGTTCTCCAACATCTACTTTTAAAAGAGGTCAAAGGGACATAAAATGTAATAAGGGCACCTCAAATCTAAAAAGAATTTCACAATCTTAAAGACAACATTACCTCTAACTATGAAGGGAAAATTTACTGTTGAAAAACATAAATATGCTAGCATCATACACAACATGCAGTGGCAAGGAAAGCCAGGCTCAGGCCATGGCCTTTCTTTGCGAGTGGTGGTCCAACTACTACTCTTTCATGCACTAAACTGCCTATTGTGAAAGCCAGGGCTAAATACAGGCATCTTCTGTAACCTCGCATGCACCACCTTCCACGCTGTAGATGTGTATCCTTTAAAACAGGCAAATAAATGCACAATAAAAACACTAAGGGCCAGATTCAACTAACTGCGGTGTGGAGAAAAGTTTTCGCAGGTGCAACTTTTCGCACAAACATGCGTATTGTGCAATCCTATTGTGGAAATTCTCCATAGACAAAAACTGGCAAACTGTTTCCGCCATCTCAGAGCAGGTGAAAAGTTGTGCAAAATCCATATATTTGCTTAAAAATGTGGGGACTGGATTCAGAACCCTTTGGACACCCCCACTAATGACAAATTAGGCAAAAAGATTTGTTGATTAGCTTAATTTGATCAATTTGGTCAATAATGACATGTACATTTTGGTGTGAAAAAATTAAGACTTGAAAAATGGGTTTAAAGTAGTGGGTCAGGTATTTTTGGGGGCTGTATAATTGGGACATGTGTTTTAAACATTGCAGGTGGCCGCACCTGGTGTATTTATAACAGTTTTTAAAAGTGCACTTTTTGGACTCAAAAATTTACTTGCACCAGTTTAATGTACCCCCAATTTAACTGCAGCAATTATTTTCTCAAAATATATAGCTTTTTATATTTTTTTCACACTTATACAAATATGCATATAACAGCCATTTGACACAATTTAAGAACCCCAAATACTTTTATTAGGGCCACTAATACACTTGAGCTCACAAGAAACACCTCAGCGCTAATGAGCCAGTAATTCAAATATCAGTGCAGCAGTGTTAAAAGAGGTGATTGCCAACCTCACAAGCATAAACAATAAAGGAAAAAAACTGCGCTCTGATATTTATGTTGGGACATAGGAACAACACATCGATATATTAAAAGAATTTAATACTTAAAATGATAACAAAAAACAAAAACACATATACAGACTCAATAAATAAATGTGAAAAATTAGTCAGCCTGCTAGAAGCTCATAAAAAGTATATAGCAAACAGGAGATTAGCAAGCATGCAAATATAGGAGTTGATCAGGCTCCCAGATCTAAAACACGCTCTCCTGTGATAATGGCTACACCATATACCTGTGCAGATATGAGCTATATAGTGCTGTAGCAAATTAAGCTTATTAAGGTACTGGTATAGCCTGTAGCCACTGATTAGCTATCCCCAACAATGTATCAATAATGATATTAGTGGAACCAGTTGAAAAAATGTCAGTTTTGTATAAAAGTCACGAATGATATGGCCAATCTCAAGCGTAAATAGTGAGCCTGTATTCAAGAAGTGAGCCTGTATATAGCATGTAGAAAAGTACCCTATTGTGCAATAGACAGTCACGCAAAGTTCTGCTGGGTACTTAAATATTTTGAGCTGTCAATGAGTACCTGTAGATAGGAACCATGCCGTCCTTTACACAGAGGAGATTGGAACTGAAAATAATCAGTGTAGTTTAGCAGGATGTGCTGAGCATTGATGTCCGACAGGTCTGCAAACCGCTTGTTTATCTCTTGGTCGGCGTCAGCACCCGTCCCGTGCTTACAGCCGCCGGGACCTCCGTCAGCAGCCACGTGACTCGGATCCGTATCTAGAGTGGACACAGGAGGATGCTGCGGGCAGAACGATCCGTCTCAGTCTCAAACACTGCTCGGCATGGGACGCCAGAGAGTACTGCGACCAAGGAGACCCACCTGATAGGGCAATGGTCTAACAGTGGTCCAAATCTCAAAGGAAAAATTGTAGGCTAGTTGTCAATGTAGCGGCCCCTGGTTCCAAATGGGCAATAGCTTCAGTGGCTTGTATGGAGAGCAGCAACGCGTTTCAGCTACTACTGTAGCCTTTTTCAAGCTGTAATGCTCCCCTTCATGGCTAAATGATAGATATAGTGTATAAGGATGGAACCCATTGGGTAATTAGATAATTATTTCACTAACCATCCAACTCTCCTTAACCCTTAATGATCGGTTCCAGAATATGTGTCCATATCATTTACCCATATAGTCTTATTATTCCTTACAACATCTTAGACACAATACATTCAATAAATATAAAGAAAGAAAAATATTTATAAAAACAACTAAAGTCAATTAATAATAGATGTATAGTAGTGAACATAATATGCATATATAGCTGCGTGTATATAACACGTGTGTGTGCATACATAAGCACACCTATTACAGCCCCCATATGTCAACATGTGTGACCATATGTTTAGCTGTCTACCCTTAATGTCCCAACAATAAACATGACAGAGTAATATAGACCATCGGAGGATATATACTATAATTAAAACTTTATTATTAATGATTAATCGAAACATCGCCTGTGCAATGTCAGCTACTTAGCAATATCCTGAGTAGTCCACTAAAATAGATGGAAAAAAGAGAGACAAGAAAAACTAGCCTATCTACATCTAACAAACATATACCTGAACCATCGATGATCACCATCTACCAAACAATAGCCTTCTAAATTCCAGCATATCCTTAGCATAATAAAATGGACATGAACTGGAAATAAGTAAATAAATGAACAACTAAATTAGTACACATACTATAGGAGCGCACATGCATATACACACATACATGCACAATAAGCACATACATATATATATACAGACACACGTGCGCACGTAAGTACGTACATACATATATATTAATATTATTGAATGGTGTTAATATAGTATAATGATAATGATACTATTGGTAATACTGATGATATATTCACATCAATGGTGATAGTATACTAATGGATGAACACTAATTGTTCAAATATCAATATCGATCCTGATAGAATTGATAGATCAAATAGAAACACCTTATATAAACAATGTGGCTAAAATTATAAGAATGGGACTATCTCTAATAAGACCCAACCAATATATCAGGGAGAAACACTATGAGGAAAAAATAATATCTTATCATATTCTAATAGCCCAGAACAACTCGGGCGTATAGGTGAACGAACGGAGTACAAGATAATGCAAATACCCACTGCAAACAAAGGATAAAGTAAAAAGGAAAGAGCGAGCCTTACATGATACAGTTATATTGATTGACATATTCAGTATACCGATGAGAGTTAGATGTACACATATATATACATACATTCACACACATATATATATATATATATATATACACATAAATACATATACATATACACACATACATATATATGTGGAGAGGGGTCCAAAAAACTTTTGAAGGTGGCGAGAGAAATAAAGATTTTCCTTTCCCTAGCAACCGGTCTCAGTCTCAGTGCTTGAGACTGAGACGGATCGTTCTGCCCGCAGCATCCTCCGGTGTCGACTCTAGATACGGATCCGAGTCACGTGGCTGCTGACGGAGGTCCCGGCGGCTGTAAGCACGGGACGGGTGCTGACGCCGACCAAGAGATAAACAAGCGGTTTGCAGACCTGTCGGACATCAATGCTCAGCACATCCTGCTAAACTACACTGATTATTTTCAGTTCCAATCTCCTTTGTGTAAAGGACGGCATGGTTCCTATCTACAGGTACTCATTGTCATCTCAAAATATTTAAGTACCCAGCAGAACTTTGCGTGACTGTCTATTGCACAATAGGGTACTTTTCTACATGCTATATACAGGCTCACTTCTTGAATACAGGCTCACTATTTACACTTGAGATTGGCCATATCATTCGTGACTTTTATACAAAACTGACATTTTTTCAACTGGTTCCACTAATATCATTATTGATACATTGTTGGGGATAGCTAATCAGTGGCTACAGGCTATACCAGTACCTTAATAAACTTAATTTGCTACAGCACTATATAGCTCATATCTGCACAGGTATATGGTGTAGCCATTATCACAGGAGAGCGTGTTTTAGATCTGGGAGCCTGATCAACTCCTATATTTGCATGCTTGCTAATCTCCTGTTTGCTATATACTTTTTATGAGCTTCTAGCAGGCTGACTAATTTTTCACATTTATTTATTGTGTCTGTATATGTGTTTTTGTTTTTTGTTATCATTTTAAGTATTAAATTCTTTTAATATATCGATGTGTTGTTCCTATGTCCCAACATAAATATCAGAGCGCAGTTTTTTTCCACTAATACACTTACCTATTTTAAGGGCTACAGACAGATTTCCCCAAATTCACCTGTACTTTTCACAGGCAACTCCACAAAGTTTTTGTGCGAATGCATTTTCATGGCTTTTGTAATTGGATAGTGTGAAAAACGGGAGCACGCATAGACAGCATGCGATGGACAACCCCACAGGAGCGCGCAGCAGGCGATATCATGCCCACACATGGAACGATATAGCGGCGATTTCGTTCAAAACCGTCGGATCGCCCGCTATATCGCTCCATGTGTGGGGGCCTTAAGGGTGTCTACGAGTGATATGTTTGTGTCTGCTATTTCTGACACTGTAATCCTAGATAAGTCTTCTTCTGAACCCTCTGCAAATGTGAGGATGAGTAATAATGATGATGATTTAGTCATAGGAATTGAGGATGATTTCTTCTGAAGAAATTCTCCCTGAGAACAAAATGCGTCAAGGGTGTTACATACTATGGGCCGTATTCAATTAGAAGCGAAAAGCCGATTGCTTCTTTGCGCCAGTCGGAAACTTATCTCCGTATTCAATTCCAAATACTTTTCGCGTATGCGGAAAGTCAATGCAATGTAATAGGCAAAATAGATTGGCCTCTGAATAGCAGGAGAAAACAAATGCATTTTTTTTATTTTGTGGTGCAAAGGTGGGGTAACCACTCAAAACCCTTGGGACAGCCTCCAAAAGGATCACTTCGATAACAAATCCCTAAAAAAAAGTGACTAACACCCCAAAAAAGTACTTTCATTTTGGGGGTGAAAAAGTACAAAGTGGGGGTACAAGCATAAATAGTAGCGAAATAGACTTCTTGGGGGTCTGCAAGTATGAGTAAAGTGTTTTTGGGATTGCAGGTGTTTGCAGCAGGTGCATTTTTCACGTTTTTTTAAAAGTTCCCTTTAGCGACTTTAAAATATGCTAGCACCCATTTTTAAGTACCCCAAAATTTACAGGACTACTTATTTTCTCCCCAAAAGACTGCTTAATGGCATTCTTCACCACTTGTGCAAAGATGCTAATAAGAAGCTTTTGACACAACTTAAGTATCCAAAATAGCATCATTAGGTCTATTCGGGCACATGTACATTGTTTCCCAATGTTAGTGCATCTTACTGGGGGTGTCAGGCTGATTTCCACGATTCTGACACCACTTTCTGCCTGTTCTGACTTAGCGAGTCGCCGTTATTGCATCTTTTGGAATTGAATACGGTGAATAGCGGGGACACGCACGATAATTTTAAGCGGCCAAAAGACTCGATATAGGCAAAAAGTCCGGCAGGCGAAACTTTATCGCGGACGTTAAACTAATTGAATACCGCCCTATATTTCAAATAGTCTAAGTGACCATTTTAGCACACTAAGCAAGGGCGCTTTATGGTATACCTATTGGAATTATTTTCAGTAAACCATACATCTGCACAGGTAGACGGTAAAGCTTATTGATTGCATATACCTGACTTTATCACCTGAGGTGGTTCCATGCACTGCCAGCTTCCTTAGTGGTAGAGCGCTTACAAAAACTCACCACGACCTCCCTTGATTGCTGCAAGGACCTGATGGGAGGTTCCCTGGTGAGTACTAGCACAAGTGGTACAATCCTCAATGAAATTGGCGGCAGTGGGGAGAGGGTTCATTTTCCATCTGTCGGCTTCCCTAGTATTGGAGCACCGACATTGGGACCCACTGAGACCCACCCGGGTGATCACGTCTAATTACTAGCACGATCCTGTTCTACAGTGGTAACATATCCAAAGACCAGCCCAACTTATGGACACTGGCTCATCAGGCACTGCAATGTTTATTTAATCTACCATCTTTCATTATTGGCCATCTAATAAGCACCGACATTCATTACAGGTATACCCGCAGACGTGTACCTATATGTGCGGTATTAACAGTACTTTAGCCCTGACATGGTCCAATCTGGTTCCATACCAATAATTATACTTATTGGCCAATTTGTAATATTATTAATTATTGGTTTTATCATGTAAACTATGTCTATTTAATATTTTATTTTGTGTATTTGGCTATTTTATTATCTATTATTATTGGATCTGTTATATACAATTGTGTTCACTATGCTAGGAATATTTAATCCTCAATATCAAGACTTAGTAAATTGTAGTTACTTTTATCCCTGTTGCTGAAGTGCTTGGTTTGTTAAACTGTGCATGCCCTTTTTTATAAGACAACATAGGAGTTGATGGAAGAACCCACTATTCATTATGGGCTTTGCCAAGATTGTGTGTGTTTGCCAGGCAGCGTATATTACTGTAATTTACTGGGGTGTTCATGTTCTCTATCTTACAATGCCAACCATAGCTTCTAATCTAGATGTTTAGGCCATGTTTCCTGCAGCTTCTCCTTATATACAGAGTAGTATCATCCTCCTTTTTATGCTTTATTGTGTGTGTTTGACAGACAGTGTCTGACTATGACGAGTACAGAGTTGCTCATTTCAGCATTTCCTCCTTCAGTAGATGTTCAAGTATCAGCTCCAGCTTCCTAGCTTATCTTCTAGAGGTCACTGCAGCAGCATACTGTACATCTCATTATGGACAGACACTAATCAGAGGCATTGATGCTCTGTATCTTTGTGATCTTCTGGTTGTATTAGTTTTGATTGTAAACCCTCCTATTGTCCTGAGGCCTGTGATTTGCTTGGTTTCAGTGTGTTTGTGAACTCAACTTTGACTTCATATTTTTAATAGTTTTTTTCTATGCCACTAAATACTTAGTACTCCATCTCCAAACACTTGTTATGGCCTGAGGGCTGTGATTTGCTGTTTGAAGAAGTGTGTTGGTAGTATATTTTCTACTAGGCTTTCTAGTTCTTGATTGAAAACAATATATAGGGTTGTATAGTGTACTAAACTGCCATCCTGTCTGCCATTGCAGTGCCACTATATTTCATTGATGTGCTATACTATTTTAAACTGCCATGTGTTTGTGCCACCGATCTGAAGTTACTTTAGCCAGCCAGCTCGCTGCTGCCTTTGGCCAATATTGGTGAAAACAATATTGAGATGTGGTGAAAATTTACTGGAAATGAATGTTATTAATGTTAATAATACTGTAGGAACAAAAACAGGTCCAAAATATACAATATTAGCGTTTTTATACATTTTTAAAGAAATTCAAAACCCACACCAACAAAATTGAGGGTGGTTTTGCCAAAACCAAAATGTGATCATGTAGAACCAAAACACGTGGATCTGTGCATATCTCTACTGTATTTGAACACATATCAGAGGCTGGACTGTTTGATGTTTGGAGGGCTTTTAACTGCCAGGTAAGGTATTATACCTTTTATTCTCACCCACACCATACCTATTCTAATATAGATTTATTTCTGGGATGTGCCCCCCTAACCCAGTCTCTCCTTCAGTCTTCTATTCTTTCCTGACCATGATCTGACCATTCCATACTCTCAGCCTCTTTTGGTATGTTGGAGGGCAGAAGTGGGAGACCTACAGTAGAGGCTTGACAAGACATTTTTAAAACTCCCACAATTTCAAGAAATGATACAATCTAAGATTTAAGATTAATTTGAGCTAAATTTGTTGGAAATTGCCATGTTCCCACGGTGTTATATGCACACAAGGCTGTTAGCCAGGGCAAGATTATTGAATATGCTGTTCACTGTAAGAAACTCCAGTCCTCTCATATTGAGGTCATCACCACCCAAATTGCCCCACCTTGAATGTGAACAGAACTGCTCCCATTCCAGTGAATTTTGGCTACTGCACATGAGCCAAAGCTTCACTGCACACACGCAGCGATGAGTTTGAGAAGGCAGTCGCACCAAGGATTTTTTCGCAAAGTGAGTGACAGTTAGTGAGCATTTGGGGAAGGTAATAGGGAGTGGCTACTTTTCCTTTTACTGGTCGTGCCCTAGTGAGCCTCTGCGAATTTGTATGCAGCTGCAAAGGCCCTGGCGTCTTAGGTGAGACAAATATTCTGAGACAACACAGAGATGCTTAGATGTTCGATGTGCGACAGATGTTCCCAATATTTTGTCTTTTAAGCGTCAGATGTGAGACGTCGGAGGTGGGCGACTCTGCACAAGACATCACCTAAATCATTAGCATATTTTTGTAGAACCTCTACATAGAGAATCTCAGTCATGATGGGATTTGCATGCACCTCTGAATCAGGACCACTGACATTTGATATAGCAAATAAAGCAGCAGTACTTTATTAACTAAAAATTCTGGACCAAAAAGTAAAGTATACTGTACATACAAATACAGTATACACAAATAGAAGATAAACTTCATGCATGCACAACCAACATACATGATTTCTTTTTCAGACCAACTCTTTTCAATTATATTGTATATCTGGAATCACTTTACAGGTTCTGAAATAATATACTGAAATATTTAAAGCAAAACGAAATAAGAAAGTTTACAGCTTTTTGGCTGCTGTTCTGTACCTGTGCCCTTGCGTGAACCTCCCCAAGGAGAACAGAGTAATACTGTTCCAAATCTCTCTTCTGTTTTTGCCAGGCACTTTCCTGTGCTTTCATCTGCTCGGCCAGCTTGCTGAATGAGTCTTCATGCTTCTGCTGCTGAACCCTCATCACTCCAGCCTTGTTCTAGCAAACATATTATAGATGGGACATAAGTGGTGGCCCGAAGAAAATAGAAAGAGACGTCTTGTCAACACTTGGAGTACAATTTCCATGTACTTCATATAGCGAGATCACCTCACACATTACATGCTGAAGTGGGAAAAAATGAACTAGAAGATTTAGTAACTGGAATTTGAAGAACAATCTCAATAGACTAATTGAGAATAATAGATTATATAGATAGCATAACAGTGTTCGAGGGTCTAAAAAAACAGTGATGGCATCAATGTTTTAAGAAGTTCAGACTGCAAAAAGTTTTACAACTTCACTTTTAAATTATTGTTAATGGGATGGATCAATTCATGGATCAAGTCTGATTCTGACATAACCAAATATAAACTGACCCCATAGGATTATTATACCCATCAAATAAAACTGCACTAGGTGTAGTATACTGATTCTCAATGAATATACTTTATCCTTATACAAGTACAAATGTTTTGGATTAGCAGGTCTTTTTTTCCACTGTTAAATTGCAATTTGCTTTGTACATACAATGACAGGGATATACTTTAATAAAAAGTACTAATTCTCTAAAATGTAACACTAACAAATACTTCTTCAAATATTTGCAATAGTGTGCAAATGTTTTAGGCATGTGTTGAAAAAATGCTGCAAAGTAAGAATGCTTTAAAAAATAGAAGTGTTAATAGTTTATTTTTATCAAATAATAAAATGCAAAGTAAATGAACAG
Organism: Taudactylus pleione; assembly: GCA_031769625.1. Classification (NCBI taxonomy): domain Eukaryota; kingdom Metazoa; phylum Chordata; class Amphibia; order Anura; family Myobatrachidae; genus Taudactylus; species Taudactylus pleione. The sequence goes on along the minus strand of JAUIMM010000756.1, from coordinate 1,028,702 downwards.
AAGTGAAATCTAAAACAAATCAATACTTGGTGTGACCATACTTTGCCTTCAAAACAGTATTAAAGCTGGCCAAACACTAGTACGATGCAATTCATTATACGTTTTCCCTTGAACTCCCAGGCAGCTACGACCGCACGGTTTGGTGCTTTTTCAGACACGATCTGCATCGGATCGGATCCTACCTAAATACTACACGATGTCGACAAAATTAATCGTATGACGCGTCTAAAATCTGTCAATCGGCACGAAATCTCACTAGTGTATGGCCAGTATCATTCTCCTAGGTACACTTGCACATAGTCAGGGATTTTGTAGGATTACAGTCAGGTGTATGATTAACCAATCATACCAAACAAGTGATAATGATCACCATTTTCATATATAGGTTGAAACACAATCATAAACTGAAACAGAAACAGCTGTGTGGCTTAAAACTGGGTGAGGAACATACAAAAAAGAGGTTGTGGAAGACAGTTTCATGTCATAGGTCATAACCATTGCAAGACTGAGCACAGCAACAAGACACAAGCTAGTGTGACAGCATAATTCCACATGACGTAAATGTGGAATGTCCATATCTCCCAGGTTGGCAGAGCAAAGGCATTAGGAATGTGTAATGTCCAGTTCAGGTGTTGCCTCAATCAGCGTCTGGAAAGACAGCTGTGTGAGAGCTGCAGAGACACTGGGGAAACTGATCCTGATGGTGAGATAGTTGCCCAGTTTATAGGCCCGGGAGTGACTAGTGTTAGGGGTCCTGGACCTGCGGGTCCATTGCAGAAACATATTTCTGTTTGGAAGACTTTTTGTAACATCTTGCCTGTGAAACTGCCATATCCTGTATACCTGCCTGTGGTGAGAAATAAAGCTGATGATGGATTTTACCCGGTCTATGTGATTCTTGTCATAGTAGTTATACTGCATCAGCAAGGGCTCTCCCAGGCAAAGTTTTCAGAGCAAACTGGAGTTTCAAGGTGTGCTGTTCAAGCTCTTTTGAAGAAGTACAAAGAAACGGGTAACGTTGAGGACCATAGACGTAGTGGTCTGCCAAGGAAACTTAGTGAATAAGATGAAAGACACATCATGCTTACTTCCCTTCGAAATCGGAAAATGCCCAGCAGTGCCATCAGCTCAGAACTGGCAGGAACCAGTGGGCCCCAGGCACACTCAACTACTGTTCGGAGAAGTGTGACCAGATGTGGTCTTCATGGAAGAATTACAGCCAAAAACACATACCTTCAACATGGAAACAAGACCAAGCAACTCAACTATGCATGAAAACATAGGAACTGGGGTGCAGAAAAATGGCAGCAGGTGCTCTGGACTGATGAGTCAAAATTTTAAATATTTGACTGTAACAGAAAGTTTGTTCGCCGAAGAGCTGGAGAGCAGTACAATAATGAGTGTCTATCAGCAACGGTGAAGCATGGTGGAGGTTCCTTGCAAGTTTGGGGCTGCATTTCAGCAAATGGAGTTGGTGATTTGGTTAGGATTAATGGTGTCCTCAATGCTGAGAAATACAGGCAGGTACTTATCCAGCATGCAATACCATCAGGGAGGTGTCTGACTGGCTATAAATTTATTCTACAGCAGGACAATGACCCCAAACATACAGCCAATGTCATTAAGAACTATCTTCAGCATAAAGATGAAAAACGAGTTCTGGAAGTGATGCTATGGCCCCACAGAGCGCTGATCTCAACATCATCAAGTCTGTCTGGGATTACATGAAGAGACAGAAGCATTTGAGCAAGCCTACAACCACAGAAGATCTGTGGTTAGTTCTCCTAAATGTTTGGAACAACCTTCCTACCGAGTTCCTTCAAAAACTGTGTGCAAGTGTATCTAGGTGCAAGTGTATCTAGAAGAACTGATGCTGTTTTGAAGGCAAAGGATGGTCACACGAAATATTGATTTGATTTAGATTTATCTTCTGTTCATTCACTTTGCATGTAGTTAGTTTGTGAAAATAAACTATTAGTACTTCTATTTTTGAAAGCATTCTTACTTTTCCACACTTGCCTAAAACTTTTGCACAATACCGTATATCTGCATAAACCATCGAGTTTCCGTACATATCTGAATCAGACCCAAAGTAAACAAGGCAGCGACAATTAGGGCCATGTCTAGGGGCGGGCGAGCTGTGCAATCGCACTGGGCACACGGCTCGCTACCCCATACTTGTGTGCCGCTGGGTCATCGCGGCCTTTACTGTACTGCAGTCAGACCTGGGGCCGGGCAGCGCTGGGCTCTTCTTGGAGGCTCAGGTGTGCCCGCACCTAAGCCACTTCCTACTTCAGTGATGAAGAAGGGCCCCCCTGTGTTTCGGCCGAACCCACCTCCTTCTGACAGCCAATCAGTTGTCTAGCTTTCGCCACTGCCGGGCACCTTGCAGCTGCCTCCTCCCACAGGAAATGCCTCCCTTCAGTAGCAGCCTTGAAGACAGCTCTCAGATACAGATGCTCTCGGCAGCACTGGTCAACCCAAGCTGGCTCCACTCCTACTGACTCCTGCTCATCGCTAAATACTTGCTCAATTGCTAGTGTTTAGAAGTGACCAGGAGTCAGTGGGAGTGGAGCCAGCGTGGGTTGGCCAGTATTGCCCAGAGCCCTGTGACCTATGGAGATGTGTGCGTGTGACCTATGATGTCATGCCTGCCTGCCAGTCAGTCCGCCCACACACTGCATCTCCCCAGTTGATGCTGACTGTGCACAGCCCCAGCTACCGACAGGTAAGTAATTTTATTTTTTCTATGGGAGCCAATGTCATATTTTTGCTGTGAGGGCCAGCCAATGTTGTTTTTATTGTGGGGAGCAATGTTATTTTTTATCTGTGGGAAGCAATGTTATTTTTTTCTATATGGAACAATGTTATATTTTTTCTGTGGGGAGCTATGTTATTTTATTTGTTATGGATGCCAATGTATGTGTATTTTATTCTCGTGGAGGCCAATGTATGTGTATTTTATTCCTGTGGAGGACAATGTATGTGTATTTTATTCCTATGGAGGCCAATATATGTGTATTTTATTCCTGTGGAGGCCAATGTATGTGTATTTTATTCCTGTGGAGGCCAATGTATGTGTATTTTATTCCTGTGGAGGCCAATGTACGTGTATTTTATTCCTGTGGAGGTCAATGTATGTGTATATTATTCCAGTGGAGGCCAATGTATGTGTATTTTATTCCTGTGGAGGCCAAGTGTGTGGGGTTTTTTCCCGTGGGAGGGAGTGTCTGATGGTGTGCCTTAGAAATTACAAAATCTTGTTACTGTGTGGCATAGTATGGTGTAAGGGCATTTGTGTGTGTGGCATAATATGCTGTCATGCATTACTGTGTGGCATAATATGGTGTAAGGGGCGTTACTAGTAAAATGAGCCTTATGATTCACAGTTTGTAAGTCATTAGGTAGTCTTTTCCTTTGATGCCACACCCCTTATTGTGAGACCACACCCCTAGTTCCGAGGTCACATCCCAGGGGCGCGCAAGGTTACGGTCTTATTTTGTTTGGGGGGGTGCATTTTGACTTTTCGCACTGGGAGCCATATCATCTTGAAACTGCACTGGCGACAATGATGTTGGACAACTATATTTCTAGCAATCAAGAACAAGAAACGATCGAGAATCAAAAAACTTAATGTTTAGCAATCTGCAAGTGCTATTGCGCACAGTTTTCTAACATACTTTTGCTAATTGTAAAAATGGGGAGGTAGTCAGCATCCCGGCGTGCGGAATGCCGATGGTCAAAATACTCCAGTATCCTGACCGCCGGCATCCTGAAGGTGAGTATCTGTGGTTAGGGGGAGGGTTAGCGATAGGCACTAGGGTGAGGGTTAGGCACTAAGTGGGGAGGGTTAGGTTTAGGGTGCAGGAAAGGCGAGGTTAGGGGAGGGAGGGTTATGGCCAGTACACACTAGACGATATGGCACATCGTCTAGTGTGTACCCTCAATGTCACTGACGATGCGCGATCCTGTGCATCGTCAGTGACATCGCTCGTCAGACCTGCATGCAAGTCCAACGGGCGACATCGTTAGTGAGGGCCATGCTGCTGAATGCAGCATGGCCCCCGCCGTCGCAATTTCACTCCCGACATCGGGACCCCCACCGGAATGCATTGCTAACAAGATCATGCTGGGTACACATTGTGAAATGTGTACCCAGCATTAGGGTTAGGGGTAGGGTAAGGGTTCGCATTATGAAGCTTACCCGATGGTGTCGGGATTCAGACTGTCAGAATGCCGCAGCCTGTATTCTGACCAGCGGCATTCTGACCGCCAGGATCCCATACCAAACCCATAAAAATGGGCCTGTCATACAAATGCTGCGCAAATATATAACAATATAGGCATCAAAATACTTGCTTGTGTAAATCAGAAATTTGACATATTACAATAGCTCAATTGTACATGATGGCAAATTGATTAGTAATGATGATTCACAGAACTGGGTTCATGGTTTCGATTGTGACTCAGGCACATCTGTGTGGAGGATGTATGTTCTCCCATATTGTGTATAATACATATTGGTAGGTTAATTTAGATTAAATTAACCCTAATGCGTGTTTGTGTTGTTGAGAATTTCGAAGGCCAGCTCCAATGGGGCAATTCCTGGTTACATATTTCACCTAATAGTATAAAGATTCACATCTATATAATAAGCAAGAAAGCATGTCTGTTTGTCCTTTATGCACGGCCAGAGTTCTGGACCTAGCTCCACCAAATTTGGCATGGTGGTGTAGTTTGACCAGGATTAGGTTTTGTTTAGGTTTAAACTTCCTCAGGGCCACACACATTTTCACACAATCCCTAAAAATAGGGACACTTTTAAATTACACAGGTTTCGGGGCTGGCTCAAGTGGAAACTGGCAGTCTGCCAAAAACCTGTGTGAAAGCTACGAAAGTATCCTTTTAACCTCACAGCCTGAGCAAGTGTCAAACTTTATCACTCATTCAAGTTCATATTAAATCCAGAGTTAGTCCTTTTTAAATTGACCATATATATCAGTGAGCCCCCTGTGTTTGCAATCAAAGAGCGTAACTAGAACTTTGTGGGCCACATAGCAGATGAGGTAAAAAAACACATACATTTTCCTCCACACAGAGTCCATTCATGTTATGCTACACAATAGTACCCCTTATTCACATTATGCCACGCAGTAGTAGTGCCCCTCATACATTATGCTACACAGTGATGCCCCTTACACTACACAGTAATGCCCCTTACACATTATACCACACAGTAAAGCCCTTTAAAGATTATGCCACATATTAGTAGTACCCCATATAACACATTATTCTTACACATTAAGCCACCCAGTAATTCCCCTTATAACATTATGCCACACAGTAATGCCCCTTACACATTCTGCTCCCCCACCAACAACTCATCTCCCTGTGTCCCTCCAGCAGCCTCTAGCCTCCTCATTTGTACCATTAGCAGCCAGCAGGTGTGGATTTGGGATCAGGCCACCAGCTAATTACAGCTGGTGCACCAGCAGGCAGCTGCAGACATGGTCCAACAGCACAGCTGCAATTTGAATCTGGCGACAGCCATGAGCCAATCGGCGCTTGCAGACTGGCAGCCAATCAGGAGCCGCCACTGCTGATTGGCTGCCTGTCTGCCAGTTCTGATTGCTTCACGACCAGCAGCGTTGTCTCTCCATGTCTGCCTGCCAGTGCGCCAGCTGTAATCAGCTGGTGGGCCGACACCAAATCAACACCGCTGACAGCCGGACCCCCTTCGGCGGCCCTGACTGAAGCGGCCCACTGGGTGCAGGCGGAGCAGTGGGACACAGAGGCAGCTCAGGCACCATAGCAGCCGCACCCTTTGCACCCACGGTAGTTATGCCACTGTTTGCATGCATGTTAGCAAACAGTGGGATCCTTTTTAGGATCAATGGAATGGGGTTATAGGCGAGGACAATGTAAACAAATAAAGGCTGCAGGTGTACTTCAGGGTCCAGTCTTCAAACTGGGCAACGCCGGGTATCCCATCCAGTAAATCATGTGTCTTATGCAGAGTTGGTAGTGTAACTCGCATTGCGTGCACAGTAAGAAGATGTATATTCACCTATATGCAGTGTTTCACAGCTGTCATTATTATCAGTATGGACTTGAACCACCCCTATCCTTGGTGCAAAAGATTTGTCTGAATACAGGTGTAATTACACATGCAAACAACTATACATAGCCCACAACTTTGGTGACACACCCTATCTGAACTTTGCCAACATGCATACGCCCCGTTAGCCCCCAGTGATCCCCTCCAGTGTAGGTACCTCTGAGTTGCGCATGAGATTGCAGCACCCGCATTTGCGTAGACTTGGCTTCAGAGCATGCGCGGTGCAAGAACACAGAAGATACGCACCACAAAACCAACTCTCCATTATGTGCTCATTTCTGTAGCACCTATAGTGCTAGAAAAGTTCTTTGAAAATAAAAAGTCCCACTAATTTGCCACAAAATCAGGGAATTCCACTCTGGCTATACACGAACAAAAAGGAAACCATCAATGAATATATATTGCAAATCCCCACCCCCAGAGCAATACGAAATAGTGACAGATATCTACTGAAGGCAGAGAAAAACATAATAATATTCATGATACATCTTTCAGTTTTCCTTGACTTTAAACATTTTTCTTCACTCAAATAAATATTACAGTAGGTGTGGTTCCAAATATCAGGCCATAGTTTATACCAACTGCCCACCAAAAGTGGTCATCTTGTGAGCACATTTATTTTTCATTGAAGTAAATATTTTAGTGGCTGTGATTCAAATTCTTGTATTATTCTTTATTTTAACTGGAACACTAAATGGTATGACTTATAAATACATCTTTTTCATGTCAATAAATACCTCAGTATGTTTGGCTTTAAATTCTTAAATATACTTCATCATAACTGTGACAGAATGTATCTTACTTATAAATGCCACTTTTTCATTCATGATCAATTTAATCTATTTGACTTTTGAAATAGGTCTCTAACTAATAATCTGTAAAATTTAACAACCAAGAAAGTACAAATTTAAACAGCAAAAGAGAGAGAGAGAGAGAGACTTGCGGGTAGATAAGCCTTGATGAACAGATGATTCCTATTGGAAATGTTTTACCTGGCAAATTTCCAAATTTGTTCAAATTTCTGAAAATTGTGAATGAATTCGAAAAATCCATTCAAAATGAATTATTAAACTTTTACTCGTCTCTAGCAATGGTTGTGTGTTTTCATGCAGTTTACAGTATTTGCCATTTAAACTGTTAAGGCGGCAGGGTCTATTGATGGGACAGGATACTCCATCCTCATAGGGCCAAAGTTGGACATAGTCTTGGCCATCCATGCGTCTTTTGCTGCAGTTTATTCTGCAACTTTATGCTAAAGCGGATATAATGAGAACAGTGTGTGAAAGGCCAGGAGTCTGGGAATCTGCCAGCATTGTACTAGGTGGGGGTTCAGTGCGAGGTCGGGAGAGGTGCTGGGGAAATAAGGGAGGGTGCAGGGCTTAGTATGGGGGAGCAGCATGGTTAAAGTAAAGGCATATGATTAAGTGTGAAGAGGGGAGGAAGGAGAGTAAGAAAGGGGGGAAACTGAACTGAGGGCTTGATTCAGAGCCGAACGCTCTGACCAGAGCGCTCGCTCTGAATCAGGGCCCTCCTCCCTCAACTTGGATCGGCCTCATGGACGCTCGCATAGCTGTGGGTTACCACCCACAGCTATAGCGAGCGTCCATGATGATGGTCGCGATGGTCAAGACCATCACGACCATCGGGCTTGCGACGAGACCCTGCGGTAGGGTCTCGGTGACCGCAAGCCCTGGAGTGATTTTGGCTCTATCAGAGCCAAAATCACTCCCACTGACATCACTAGTGGTGTCAGTGGGGCCGGACTCAGACGGTAGGCGTTCCCATGGGAACGTCTCCGTCTGGCAGCCACACCCCCAGCATGCCCACCAAAGGGGGCGTGCTGTCAATCAACATCGACAGCACGCCCCCTTTGGTGCGAGACCCGGAGCGATGGCTATCCCGTCGCAGCCGGGTCTCGCGCATGCGCACGTCGGAGCTCCCTCCGTCGTGCGCATGCGCAGTAGGGCACCATCGACCCGCTTGCGAGCGTCCTGCACTCGCGAGCGGGTCTGAATGACCCCCTGAGAGAGAGACGCCACAGCAGGAGGTAGAAGAAAAGTTGGTGTGTATGTGTGTACAGTGGGTGGCGCGGAGTTGAAAAGTGGTTGTGGGGAGGAGAAACAGTAAAAGTAATTGTGATGGCAAAGAGATGTTACAACGCAGGTAGAAAGGACAGTGCAGGAAAAATGGTATGCTAATCACTACATTTTCCCAAAGCCAAAAGAAAATAAAAAGGTATAGGATACAAGCTGTAGCATTACATCTTCTAGAAGACCTAAATAGTCCCCAAATCTGAACATGTCTTCTTTATCTAACTTAAGAGCAGAGCAGCCAAATATTCCCAACTGGGAGCTGTTTATTGGCAATCCTCTCTCTCTCTTTCCCTCCTCCCTAAATACTAATATTTTGGAACTTTACAGCGGAAACCTACTCCATTTTTCAGATGGTGTTGGCTCCTGGAACCACGCTCTTTCCTATGGGTCCGGGTTTCGAAAAGGCATCCCCTCCGCTCTTGTACGAATCCCTCCACAGGACATCAGTTATCTTTGTCTGCTTGCCTGAAATCCGTACACGTATCCGTTCTGGTCACAGAGGCAGTGCAAAGTTTCACTGCTTTCAAAGTAGTAGTAGTTAGAGATCGCGAGAACAGCTGATTTTTCGGATCAGCTGTGCCCTCACCGGAGCAATGTAAAATTGTTCCAGCAATTTAGTATTCACAGATGCAATTTCCAGAAAGTTGGATACTAAATTAGCACTACCACTCACCCCTATGACTGGTATTAGGAGAAAGCGTTTTGTGAAATTAGCTGACTGCATATTGTAAGCAATCCCCCAGCACACATACACAATTACACAATACTGCAGGCTTAGGCTCAGAATGGATCTTACTACACACAAGCCAGGTGTTTGCTCCATCCCTTGCTGTAGCCAGATTAATATCACGTCCCGAGGTTCCTGCAGTGACAACTTTGGAAGTCACTACATAGATGAACCTGTCACTAGAGCGGCTGCTACTACCTGCTGGAGTGACAGGTTAGCGGGGAGGATTTGGGCATAAGGCAGGCACGGGTACCTGGTGCAGAGTTGTGAGCCCATTCACATTACTGTGGTTGTCAGCCCCCGGACTAGCAGTTCCGACGCCCCCTTGGTCTGCGATGATTGCCACATGTCTGCCTGCTCTGTTCTTGTCTTGTAGTGTTTGCCGGCCTGGGCCAGCTTTTCTTCATAGCATGAGCCTATGCGTGATGTGATGCTATTACATCACATTTGTGTCACCTTACTTGAGCAGAAGTTCTGCAGTGAGTAAACTAACATTATATCACAATAGCACTAGTGCAATCTTTCATACATACTTCTGTGCAACAGAATCCTTACCCTAATGATTAAAACGAGACTTATAGTCACTAAGTGACACAAACATGACAATCTCAACTCCTCTGCTGCTAAAGGACCTGTACAGCAGCAACATCACTGGTCACCATTGCAGCCCAGGGGTCACCATACTCACCAACAAGCTTATAGTACATAACATACTCCTTTACTTGATCAGTCACTAGAAGCTGGACTTTCTCCAAGGCCTAGATCTGATCCTGATTCCTGCTCCTCTCTGTCTCACTGTTGGCGCATAGAACTTGAAGAGAGGAAGAGCCTCCGCCGCCAGGCCAGCACATCCGGCTACCAGCCAGCCCTCTCCTCCTGTTTGGCTGTTCCCCTCTACCACACGCAGCCACCTCCCACAGAGCCTGTGTGCAGGGGCCACCTCCAAGTCAGTGCCAAGCTCGACCACTGAGTAGAAGAGCTGTGATGCATGGTGTTGCCAGCCCCTGCTCTGCCTCCAGCCGTGTGGCCTGACTGTATGTGTCTGGCTGTATATGAGTCAGCCCAGCATGCAGGGAGGGTGGCAAGCCTCTGAGGGATGCCCAAACTGCCCCTGGGATAGATACATGCATTGACCCTGCCATCTGTATGTTGCAGTAGAAATCATGCGATGTATATTCTATATACATATGTCCAGTTTTGGTAAGTCTGTGCCCATTGTGTCCTCAGTTTCCTGTTCATATCTGAAAGGAGTGGAAATTGGGGTTGTGTTCTGCCACTTCAAGGCACAGGTATTTGAGTCATTGTCTTCTTCTTGTCAGCTTGAGCCAGTCTGTCTTATCTCCTCTGACCTCTCTCATTGCTAAATTTTCAACCCCATTACTGCCACCCACTGCATGTGTTTTGTTTTGTGCACTATTCTCTGTAAACTCTAGAGTTAGCCATTTCTGAGATTTTCAAGCCACTAGTCTGGAACCAACGGTCATTCCATAAATAAGCAGACATTTAATTATTTTAATGTTTGTTTCTTTAAAAGTCATACAAACCAAACAAAATAAAACTATTATTCTTGTGTATGGATGCTACAACATAGGTTGTACAATAATACTCTGTTTCTTATACACAGGCACTGTATGCATAGAGGAAAGGAGCAACCACAAACACAAAACTACATGCAGTAGCTTATTGGAGAGACGTTGAGAGAGACAAGTGGTTTCCATCAGATATCCTCTGTGGCAAATCATGGAGTTATTGTATTCAGAGCCTGATTAAGTTTTCATTCTTGGCAAATACACTCATAGCACCTCACCCCTGTACCAAGTTCTGATTTCCCCCGTAATAGTGCACCAAGCACCTGATCCCTCCCAATTCAACATTGTATCAGCTGGCATCCCTTCTCTGTAAGAAGCCGATTAATTGATTAGCCCACGCTGAACCATTTAATTAATAACCCAATACTCCAAACCCATTACATTAAGAGCATCTGCCCCACCACACACACACATTAGCCATCTTCCATCTAGCAATACAGATTGCATTGTGAAGCTTATATAGCAGTGAGGGGAGCTGCACTGCTTCCTGCCTACTCCTAGATGATAGAGTCAGGTCTGCTGGATCAATCATAGATGTTACTTTCGATAAAGCTGCCTGGCTGCTGCGTCAGTTGCTCCCCTCAAACCCTGGCACCATAGGCTGCAGCCTGGTCAGCCTATTAGTTAATCAGGCACTGATTGCACTTCATTTTAGATGATGCATAACAGTGGTCACATTTTTTTTATATAGTTGTATTTTAATTTCTTCATTTATTAAAATTCTGTAGTTTGTAAAACATGTTTTTGTCAGTTATGTTAAATTGTTTTATATAGTTTAGTTTATTTCACATATATTACATTATTGTAGCATAATAACCATAGTACTGAACATTAACATAATGCAATATAGTAAAACACAAGTATATTAAATCACAATATTGCAGATACAGGCCCTGATTCTAAGTCAGATGCAAGTGGAAGTGGATGAGTCTCTTAGTTTTCAGCATACAAATGTGTCCTCACTCTGCTGCAGTTGCACCAACCAGCCCCTCATCATGCATATTTCCAACTGGTCTGGACCTAAAAATCCCACAATAATAGCCTCAGAGGTCCTGATTCAGTGTGCACTGCTGATCGTAGATTCCACAAGATAGTGAATCCGCATATACGTAGGACCCGTTCTGGGCATGTGCAGAACGGGTTTGCGATCCTGCATGCAGTCAGGCAGTGACCACACACAGCTATTGCGTGCGGCCAGGTTGATGTTTGCGATGGTCAAGACCATCGTGACCGTCGGGCTTGTGACGAGACCCTTGTGGTAGGACCTCGTGGCCGCAAGCCCCAGAGAGCTTCTAATAGAGCCGGAAGCTCTCCCAGTGACATCACTTGTGATGTCAGTGGGGCCGCCCCCAAATGGCAGGCGTTCCTTCGGGAATGCCTCCGTTTGGCCAGCCACCCCCCCTGCCCACCTACCAAACGGGGCGAGCTGTCAATCACCATCGGCAGCTCACCCCCTTTGGTGCAAGACCCAGAGCGACGGAGCACCCGTCGCTAGCCGGGTCTCGCGCATGCGCACGACGGAGCCGGCTCCGTTGTGCGCATGCCCAGTGGGCATACATCGACCCAGTTGCGAGCACTCAGCGCTTGCGACCGGGTCTGAATCGGCCCTGTGTTCTACTTCTGCTAGCTAAGTACAGGAGGTTGAAACTACAGTCTGCACAGGCTCACCAAAGACAGACAATTGACAAGTGCACAAATGTTGCCTGGTCTGACGAATCTCAATTTCTGCTGTGACATGCAGAAATGGCAGGAAAAAACCTGATTCCATTGATCCATCTTACCTTGTGTCAACTGTTGAGTATGGCTACTGATAGCCATTGCAATGCACTATGGGGTCCATGCAGTGGCGGTTACTACCTTTACAGGTCCGGGGGGCTGCCTGGGCTGCAGCTTAAGTCAGCGCTGACCTGGAATATAACAGCTGTGTGCAGCCCCTAGAAGCACATTGCAGCCAGCAATCAGCATATAACAGGCTTCCTGCTGGAAGCTCTTACTGTGCTGATAACACTCCGGACTGGCAGTCCCGTAGGGGGAGGAGTTTCCTCCCCTGAGACTGCCTGCCCTGTGTGAGATTGGCAGGTAGGGCTTCCAATAGGATACACTTGCTGCATGCTGGGTACCATCGCCAGCGATGTCATGCTGGGTACACATCGCTAAGTGTGTACCCAGCATTACCTCTCTCCCGGTGTGCAGCTGCAACAATGAGGGTTTTTTGGACAAAACTTTATTGACCAAAATGATAAAGAGCTCTCTTCTTGCTTCTTCAGTGAGAAGAGGCAGATAATGGCAGCTGGAGTTGACAAAGCTGGCATTTGACAAGACAGCTGATGGTAAGTGACATTTCTTGTTAGCAGCACAATATTCTAGCCTGCTCTTAGCTCAGAGAAAACCGTTTAGTACATATCGAGAAGGGATTTGTACAGGGATTTTCTCTGCCTTTTTTATTTAACCCACTTATCTTCACTTAGTACGTCACCAAGCACATGACATCTCAGTTGATTCCACGTACATGACAATGAGTTCAGTGTATTCCATTAGCCTCCACAGCCACCAGATTTTATTCCAAAAGAGCACCTTGGAAGTGATAGATTTATCTCAAGACTTTGCAGCCGACAAATCAAATAAATGCGTGATGCTATCATGTCAACATGGACCAGGACAAGATAGTGTTTGCAGTACCTTATTGAAGAATTTATTCTGTTCTGGGGACAAAAGGATGGTCCTATCCAGTGCCACAGTAGAAAAGGGTTCCTTATATTTTCCATGTTGTACTATTCCTGTAAAGAATTCTAATATTCCCACTGAATTTGCAAATGGTTCTAATTTTAGTACAATATGCATTAAATGTGGAAAGCTGTATTCTTTAGAGCCAACATGCATATCTTGTTTTATCGTAAAATATGTTTTTGTTTTGTTTGTTTTTAAAACTATTTTGTGAACCTAGTGCCATTATTAACTTATCATTCTCTCTGGACAGATTTTCTGAAAGTTTAGTAAATGGTACTAAGTTATTTTTCCTGTTGTACGGGTGTCACGGTGATGCTATGAACAAAGTTGCCACAGAGCACATGGCAATTTGTAAATGACCTGAATTGCCCCAGTTTGTACACAACCTTGTGTAACTTTCCTTTGCATCCATTGGGACTGCACAAAGCAAAAGTGCCAAAATGATCAATTGCAAGCAAGCTCGCCTGGTTTTGAACTATGGCCAACCAAGCTGTTTATTACTCCACCATATGAGAAAACTATGCAAAACAATTGTTCCTATTCCAGTTCCATAAGGACATAATGGTCTAGCCAAGATCTGGAATCTTTCTGTCAGACTACACTGGTCTATACAAAAGAGCCTATACTGACAAGATGAGACATATGCTACAAACATATCTTTCTGATTACAAACACAGGAGGTGGTGTCATAGAAACATTTTACAATAAGTGGTTACAGATTGATACTTAATAGACACCATAATGCTTTCTCTGAAATGATATGTAGCTTTGGGAAAACAACAAACAAAAACTCTTTGGTACTAAATAGCTCTCATAGACATAGGCCCATATTCAATTAGTTACGCCTACGCAATAAAGCTTCTCCTGCCGGAGTTTTAGCCTACATCGTGGATTTTAGCCGTGGAAACTTATCGTGCGTGTACCTGCGATTCACCATATTCAAATCCAAAAGACGCGAAAACGGAAACACAACAGCCGAAAAGTGGTGTCTGAATTGGGGAAATCAGCCTGAACCCCCCAAAAAGATGCAGAAACTTTGGGGATGAATGTAGTAGTGCCCGATTAGCCCTAATGAAACAGTTTGGGGTACTTAAGTTAACACAATTGCCTCTAATTAGCGTCTTGACACAAGTGGTGAAGAATGGCATAAAGCAGTATTTTCTGGAGAAAATAAGTAGTCCTGTCAAGTTTGGGGTACCTGAAAATGGGTGTAAGCATATTTAAAAGTTGCTAAAGTTAAGTTATAAGAAACGTAAAAAAGGCACATTCAGCAAACACCTGTAATGAAAAAAACACCTTACCCATACTTGCAGACCCCCCCAATGTCTATTTTCCTACTTTTTATGTTTGTACCCCCACTTTGCACTTTTTCACCCCATTTTCAAAGTGCTTTTTTGGGGTGTTCCTCGCTTTTTTTTTTGTTTTTTTTAATGCAGTTATCCTTTGAGGGGCTGTTCCAAAAGTGCTGAGTGGTTTCCCCAGCTTTGCACCCCTGAATAGCGATTTTGCACTTTTTTTCTCTACCTATTCAGAGACAAATCTTTTTTGCCTAATACTTTGCTTTGCGTTTTCACGTACAAAGTGTTTGCAATTGAATATGGAGATAAGTTTTCGACTGGCGAAAAGTCGCAATCGGCGATACTTTTTCGCGGATCTCTGCTTTTCACTCCAAATTGAATAGCTGTGAATCCATAGCTGTGAACAGTGAATTCTAATTTCTTATCTTAAATATTTTTTCTGTTTTAGCTGATTAACTTGAAATTCTGTATGAAAGCAATATATATATATATATATATATATATATATATATAAATATACTGTATATGTTTTTTTTCTACTAACGAGCAATGATATATGGGCTTCTTACGTGTCTCATAAACCTTTTAGAATGATACGGACCTTGCAAAGTTTAAAGTATAATTTAATGACAAATAAATCATCATTATAAAAGTAATGAAGCCTAAATAATCTACTTAGATATCTAGATTAAAAGGGTTTAAACTCAGTACATATTTCTTGAAACATCAATGCAATGTAAAAATCGAATGAAAAATGGCAAGCTCAAAAAACACTGACCAAAACTGAGCAGCCCTTTTATACAGTATATATAATTAGGACGCACACAGGAGTACCACAGGTTAGTATCCATTAAAAAATCTAATTATTTTAGGTCAATGTAATAGACAACACCAGTTCTGTTGGCTGCCAATCATAAAATATATGACAACCAGAAGCACAAGCCTGTCCATCACCACATAACTGAATCTAGGGATGACATGTAAGCATAGTTTTACATAATTTAATAATTTTTGCTGAAATTCTCAATAAGAAACTTGGGGGTGCTGTGAAAAAAATGCTGATACTCTATGGCACCATGCTTCAAGAAAGCTTGGGAACCACTGCAATAACCTTCTTTGCTGCTGGCCTACTGTGCTCCTGCCTTCCATTCTTCAGTCCATCATCAACACTGCTGCCTGCCTCATTATCCTTTCCTGCTGCCCACCACTGCTGCCTACTTCTGCCAGTCATTCTACTGGCTGCCTCCAGTTCTACACATAATCAAGTTTAAACTCCTCCCACAAGGGCCAGTCCTGACCAATTTGGTGCCCTAGGCAAGATTTTAGCTGCCCTGCTGCTTCTATCTCCTCTTCCACAATGAACATTGTACATTATGTGCTCCTGAACCCCAGACAACTCCCCCCGAGGGGGCCCCCGCCCTCCCCTTCCCAGGCTGCACTTAATTATAACTTCTTTAGAGACTCAGAAAGAGTCCTGCTCTCTGGCAGACGGCTGCTCTGATTCTGGCCGCAGTCTACTGCTGGCTGCCTGTTTGTCTTCACAGACAAATTCAGCTTCTGCAGCTGATGCTGAGCCTGCAGCTGTCTGCCAGGCGGGCCTGGAGAGGCTAAGCACTATGTTGGGGCTGCCCGCTAAATCATTAAGCAGAGATCCAATGAGTCTGAAATAGCAAACAAATCAAAGTACTTCAGACTCCTCGAATCACTGGATGAGAGGAGTCACTGAAGAGTCATCAGGCAGCCCTGCTCCCATCTTGGATTACTGTCCGAGAGAGCTGAGGAGTCATCAGGCAGCCCTGCCCGTAGTCCAGTGCTCAGCCTCTTCAGGCCTGCCTTGCTGCCCCGACAGCAGTCAGATTTAAAATGCTGATGTCAACCAGTTCCGTGCATGTGCCCGATGTGCCCTCCCTGAATTTGACACTGGACTCCCCCTGGAGTCTAGGTCACCCAAGGCAACTGCCTAGGTCACCTATGCCCAGGGCCAGCACTTCTACTCACTTGCCTACAATCCCTTAACCACTTTTCTCCTTTTAACATTTCCAAACTCACTTCCACACACACATCCTGCCCACTTTGCTCTGTCAATGAATCCTCACCTCCTCCCTGATCATCATTTTCCACCCCCACCTTCAGGATTTCTCCTGCTCTGCTCCCAGCCTCTGGAATGTGACCGGCAGTGACCTGCCATTAAACACTAGTACTGTACCGAGTGTACAGTGCAGTCCGTTTGGGCTCAGGTTTTGCATTTTTTGTTTATTTTATGAAGACTAGTTCATATTTCTCTTGTTTCTGTATATATTGAAATTGAAGAAAAAATGTGTATTCCAATATGGTACTATGTATAGATCCTAGCTGTGATGGGATTCACTTACTTCACAGGGTGTCAGCAACTAGTCATTACTGACTTACACCAACTGGTGTCACTTGACCCACAACTGTGAGTTTCACCTTCACACCAGCATGGTATTCTGGCATTCTAAGTCATAGTACAATATTGCTGCTAACACCACCAGGTTCCTTTGCTAGCATCTGTAATTGATGTACATCTTTTTGCTATTTGCCAAAGCTGAATCCTTGCTTTGGATCAGGATTTCTGGGTATTTGGCAGAACACTGACACTGGGATTTAATCTGTTGGTCTCAGGAACACAGCAGGAACAGGGCAGTTTTGGACTGTGGCATGAAAGACTCATCTGGGGAATGCACTGGTAGGGGCCCATGCTTAAGGAGGTGGGGCCAGCCACCACAGAGGCTTGGCTAACCATTGGAGAGTGCATGGTCTTGCCTCCTTTATAAATATATAGTAAATACAAATGGAGCATGCATAATAATGTACCAAATTGATACTATATTGTTTTGAATCCTGGGAATGAAGTATAATGTAACATACTGTATGTATAATAGTAAAGCACACAATGTTGATTCCGTCTATATAAAGCACATTATGCACTGCACATTTGTCAGGGGACTGTCCAGTGTCTAAAACTCAATAAGAACTGTATTAGGTCTAGTAAAGGCAAAATCCATGCTGTCACGACCAGCCGGCCGATTCTCCAGATACCTCAATCTGAGAATCGCCACCAGTGACTTATGGTTACCTCAGCACGTGCGGTTACTCTAACACTGTTCTGCCACCACCAACGAAGTTAACGGGAGTCGTTAGGTTCTCCCCTTAAATCTCAATATGCACACTCACTTACATATAGGTACGTAGCTTTGACCTCACAGGCTCGTGAATTCGACAAGAACACGGAGAATACACTGGATTAAGAATGTTTAATCCGAAAAATATTTCCAAGGTTATTGATTACAGAAAAAGGTAGTACAAATATGGACAATACAAATATATCACAAATAGGTTTCAGAAAGTAAAAGGAATTAAAAATGAAAAAGAACCCAGAGTCTTTACATCTAGACTCAGTCGTGAAGGAGACACAGGAGCATTGGATTCTGGCCAGTCGTCAGGACTTGGGCACAAGAACAATTATCACTGAGGGAGATGCATAGTTATACCCTCACAGCTGCACTAGCCCCCACCTTTAGGTTTTTCACTCTTTCATTGCTGTACACTGGGCATTAAGAAATCGGCCACACCCTTCCATATTGTCTATAGGAAGTAGGGGGTCTTGAAACAGTGTGAAGGGGTCTTTAGAAACCAATAAGCAGGTAACATACCCTACATTCCTGTCATCTCCCTCCTAAAGGATTTTATATCCCATAACCTGGCTTGACCAGGTCTGACCATCTGCATTAAGGATGTATCTCTCCCCAAACTTTATGGCCCGTAGAGAGAAGAGATGGTTATCTAGATGCCTGGTTCCAGGAAGACAAATCTCCTCCAAGCTTTGTATTCCTACAGGTCAAATACAGGACACTGCCTAGAAACCATGTTGATACACACATTTATATATATATACATTTACATGACATCATTCCTGGCGATTATTCTCGGGAATAAACGCCACACCTCCCCCTGAAGATGGGCACAGGAGAGACAGTGATCCACCTATCACATTCTCTCCTGTGACCCCCAGTACCATGTCACCTCATTGCTGTACCCATCTGCCTCTTTAGCAGCAGCTGCTACATTTACCAAGGGGTCAGGTTTCTGATCATTTTCATTTAGGCAACACATGGCTATTACACAAGTTTCCATGTCATGCCAAGCTCTGAGCAAATTACTGTGGTACACAGTCTCACTCTTCCATCCCTCCCCTGCTGCCAACACATAATTGATATCTTGGAGATGTGGCACTATTAGCTGGGGACTTTCCCAGGCAGCCTGTAGCTTGGTCAGCTGCATAGGGCTCAGCACCAGGCCCTTGTGGCCTAACTCACAGGTGCCCTCCCTCATGCAGTCATACCAGAGCTTCTGTTTCACCTGCGCAGGGTTCAGGTCATTCTGCGACATTCCCCTTAGGGACTGTAACTCCTCCCTGAACTTCACCATGTACGACACCACTGACGTTTCAGTTTGATTCAGTTTAATCAATTTACCTTCCCACTCTTTCTTAACCAAATCTAAGGGGCTGCACACTCTGCACCCATATAGGAGTCCAGAGGGTGAGAAGCAAGAGTGTTCCTGCGGCATCTCGCGGTATGCAAAGAGGCGACGCGGCAGGAACCCCTCCTGGTCTCTTCCCTGAGACTCCACGAAAGTCCTTAGTATTTGGTTTAAGGTGATAGAGTGGGATTCAGAATGGGAGTATTCGGCAGTACCTAACATAGACACAACCTTTTCATCAACCATAGGGGTAGACCCTGAAGCTAAAGTCTCTCCCAGTCCTGGTTGTGGGTGAAGGATACCTCCTTCTACCCTGTGCCTTGAGTACGGCACCTCACTCATGCCTTCTAGGCAGTCCTGGGCCTCCAGCTCATCTGACCTGGTCTGAATCACTGCTGGCTCAGGTAGGGAGTACTTCCCTTTATCACTCTGCCCTGGCTCCATCTCCTTACACAGTATCTGGGAGTGATCATTGTCAATCTCTAGCTCCCTGAGACCTACAACAGGAGAAGGAACTTTTGCAAAGTCCATGTCAGTCATTGGAGACAACGTACAATCAGACATCACATTTTTAAACAGTTGGTTACCAGCCTGCACTTCTAATTCAAGGGGTAGGATGCTTAACTGTGTCAGCTGTGGCTCTGACACACCCTCCTCCCTCACAGGATCATCTAATTCTAATACATTGCTATCCAGCATTCCAGTCAGGTCCTTATCCAACAGCCCAGTGGGGGGTGTATGGCTTATGACTGGGTCAGTGGTGTGTGACAGGATCACAGGCTCAGCAGCAGGAAGTATGAGGCTAAGGGTCTCTCTGTCATAGTTAGTTGGGGCTAGAATCCTTTCCTCCCCCTCATGACCTGTCTTAGCACAGAGATACATCACATACTGGGAACTATATACTTTGGCCCTGATACCTGGACCATCAGTTGCCATACAAACATGGGTGGACTCTAACACATTACTGACCCTACCAGATTCCATCTTGAAAACTTCCTGTCTTCCTAGATCTGCTGGAATGAGGGTCTGTGTGTGAGGGTGGGGAGACGTTGGACACACAATATTACTGTCCTCTGTGACTGCTAGCAGACCACTGCTCATTCCTTCAGGGATTACTGCACAGCTCCTCTGTGCTGCTTCCTCCCTGGTACTTACAATTAGGGTAGGAGTCACATCAGACACACGTTTACACATTTCGTTACCATCAATCCCTGGTACTTGTAATTTTTCCAGATCATTTGCACCAGGGACTGGAGTAATTTCACCAGTACCATATACAGTGGGACACTCAGCTATGCCAGTAACTGCACCTTGTTGCACAACCCTGACATTTCTCTCCAAAGATATTTCATTTTCCACAAAAATTATATCTGGTTTCCCTTCCTGGTATTCCTGACTGATCCTATCATGTTTCCCTTCCTGACCTGCTCGGCTAACTCGTGCTCTTACAGATTCCAGGCTAGGGTCAGTGTCCTGTGCAGCTTTGATAGCATCCCTCTGGACTACCTGGTCATTGTATAGAGTTAGGGCAGCAGCTGCCCTGCCCTTTCCCAATTCAGTGTCTGAGACTGACCTGAGTACAGGGAGGGAGGGGGAATGAGGGGGATTAACCTCTTTTGAGCTGGTTTCCACACCTGCAAGGGTTAACTCACAGCCCCTCTGCGCTGCTGTGGGCCGGGTCATTACTGTAAAGGAAGGGGTTACATTAGACTCATTGTTGCATACGGTATTCACTCCAACCCCTGATGGTGGTACATTTGCAATATCATCTGTTAACAGTACATTACACAGTTTTTCATTAGGGTACACCGTCAGACCCAGTTCTGACTGACCGGACTCCAGCCTGTGGAACTGCAAAGGGTTATCTGCTAGAACAGAACTTTGTACATCACTGATACAATCACATTCATTTGTACTCATGCTGGGTTGGTCAGCTGGAGTCACCTGGGGAAAAACTGGGTTAGTTTGTAACTTTGCATAATTTACAACATCATTCTCAGTTACATATTTAGTTTGCATTTTCCCCAAATCACACCCCAACAGTACTGTAGCAGGTAAATTGTCCAGCACCCCAACATCCCGGATACCTCTCCCAACTCCCCAGTCAAGATACACACGAGCCATAGGCACCTCTGGGTGCACCCCACCCACTCCCTGCACTGTAATTGTCTTCCCTGGAATAATATCCTCGGGACCCACTAAGGCTGGGTGGATGAGAGTCAGGTCTGAGCCAGAGTCTAATAGCCCAAGTGCAACTTGGTGTCCTACCTGGACCGCTTGTAGATTGTCCCGGTGGTGTCCTTGGGGCCCTTCCACACACAGGATGGCTGGCACAGGTTTCCCTGCCGGGCCACTCACAGGAGAGGGTGTTGATCTTTTCTTCTTGGGGCAATCAACACTGATGTGCCCCAGCTCATTGCATGTAAAACACCTGCGGCCAGTTGCCAAAACAGGTTTTCCCCCCGCCCCCCCAAAAGGTGCAGCAACAGCTGGCTTTGCAGGGTACCGCGGGGGTGATCCTCCAGGTCGTCTCTCTCTCCATGCTGCTTGTCCTGGCATCCCCCAGCTCTTCTTCACCACAGAAGCCCGAGTGCTGGTGTACTTGTCTGCCAGGCTGGCAGCCTCCTGAGACGTTTTGGGATCCCGATCCAGGACCCACTCTTTGACCTCCGCTGGACACAGTGTGAGGAACTGTTCCTGGAGAATAAGGTCCTTTAGTTTGTCAAAGTCCGTCACCTGCAATCCATCAACCCACTGATGCAACAGGGTTGACAATTGCGCTAACAGTCCCACATAGGTATCAGAGGGACTGCGCTTTGAGTCTCTGAACTTTTGTCGATAAGCCTCAGGGGTGATGTTGAAACGCTGTAACAAGGCTTTTTTAATCGCAGCATAATCACCATCCAGTTCCTGGGGAAGATCTGCAAACGCCTCCAAAGCTTTTCCTCTCAGCCCAGGGGTTAAATAACTTGCCCATTCACTGTGGTCCAGTGCAAACTGTCGGCAAGTCTTTTCAAACCCCCTCAGGAACGTATCGAGGTCACCATCCTTCTCCAATACAGGAAATTGATCGTGCCGGGTCTTTTTCCTACCCGGTTCACAGGTGGCATTCTGTCTGCGGAGTCTGGCCATCTCCAGCTGGAACACGCGCTCAGCCTGGCGCTCCTCAGCCGCAGCCTGGCGCTCTGCAGCTGCAGCCTCAGCCTCTCGGACTGCTTTCCGCTCGGCAGCTTCTGCTTCCTGGTCAGCTCGGCGTCCAGCAGCTTCCCTGTCCGCAGACGTTTGGAACTGCTGCATCAGCTGCAGAGTTGTGGAAGCAGAGTCCCTGTCCTTCATATGCCTGGCAGCAGTTTGAAGGAAACTCTCTAGTGCAGACTCACTTGACCCAGCAGAGGTGTCCGACCCCCGCTGTGCATCTGTTGTAAGGTCCAGTACAGACTGCGCCTCTGCAGCAGGGTTGTCCATTGTCTGGCCACCTTCAGCAACAAGATTCTGATCCGCCACTTGGAGTAATTGGGCCAGTTGATCCTTGTTCTGGCCCTTCCAGGCAATGTTTCTCTCCATACACATGGCCACAAGGTCATCTCTTTTCTGTTGCAGGTACTCTGTGGTCATTCTGGACCTCAAACTAATTGCCAAATAAAATAGAAAAGAAAAACAAGAGTGGGGGGGGGAACAGAAACTATTTGCTATGTATGTCCGTTTAAATCTAAACCTTGAGCGTAATTCTCCGGTGAATTTATGATGTAGTTTCTCTCAAGAATCACACACCATTAATTCACTTAAGTTCTTGTGATAAAAACAACAATTATCATCATCCCACCGCTTGCCACCAATTTGTCACGACCAGCCGGCCGATTCTCCAGATACCTCAATCTGAGAATCGCCACCAGTGACTTATGGTTACCTCAGCACGTGCGGTTACTCTAACACTGTTCTGCCACCACCAACGAAGTTAACGGGAGTCGTTAGGTTCTCCCCTTAAATCTCAATATGCACACTCACTTACATATAGGTACGTAGCTTTGACCTCACAGGCTCGTGAATTCGACAAGAACACGGAGAATACACTGGATTAAGAATGTTTAATCCGAAAAATATTTCCAAGGTTATTGATTACAGAAAAAGGTAGTACAAATATGGACAATACAAATATATCACAAATAGGTTTCAGAAAATAAAAGGAATTAAAAATGAAAAAGAACCCAGAGTCTTTACATCTAGACTCAGTCGTGAAGGAGACACAGGAGCATTGGATTCTGGCCAGTCGTCAGGACTCTCCTTGGGCACAAGAACAATTATCACTGAGGGAGATGCATAGTTATACCCTCACAGCTGCACTAGCCCCCACCTTTAGGTTTTTCACTCTTTCATTGCTGTACACTGGGCATTAAGAAATCGGCCACACCCTTCCATATTGTCTATAGGAAGTAGGGGGTCTTGAAACAGTGTGAAGGGGTCTTTAGAAACCAATAAGCAGGTAACATACCCTACATTCCTGTCATCTCCCTCCTAAAGGATTTTATATCCCATGACCTGGCTTGACCAGGTCTGACCATCTGCATTAAGGATGTATCTCTCCCCAAACTTTATGGCCCGTAGAGAGAAGAGATGGTTATCTAGATGCCTGGTTCCAGGAAGACAAATCTCCTCCAAGCTTTGTATTCCTACAGGTCAAATACAGGACACTGCCTAGAAACCATGTTGATACACACATTTATATATATATACATTTACATGACATCATTCCT
Organism: Taudactylus pleione; assembly: GCA_031769625.1. Lineage (NCBI taxonomy): Eukaryota > Metazoa > Chordata > Amphibia > Anura > Myobatrachidae > Taudactylus > Taudactylus pleione. The sequence continues at coordinate 1,004,896 of JAUIMM010000756.1, read as the reverse complement.
GGCGATTATTCTCGGGAATAAACGCCACACCTCCCCCTGAAGATGGGCACAGGAGAGACAGTGATCCACCTATCACATTCTCTCCTGTGACCCCCAGTACCATGTCACCTCATTGCTGTACCCATCTGCCTCTTTAGCAGCAGCTGCTACATTTACCAAGGGGTCAGGTTTCTGATCATTTTCATTTAGGCAACACATGGCTATTACACAAGTTTCCATGTCATGCCAAGCTCTGAGCAAATTACTGTGGTACACAGTCTCACTCTTCCATCCCTCCCCTGCTGCCAACACATAATTGATATCTTGGAGATGTGGCACTATTAGCTGGGGACTTTCCCAGGCAGGTTATCTAGATGCCTGGTTCCAGGAAGACAAATCTCCTCCAAGCTTTGTATTCCTACAGGTCAAATACAGGACACTGCCTAGAAACCATGTTGATACACACATTTATATATATATACATTTACATGACATCATTCCTGGCGATTATTCTCGGGAATAAACGCCACACATGCCATTATAAAAAAAAATTAAAAATCAACTCTCTAAGGCCCTGATTCAGAGCCGCTCGCTGCTGGCGGGCGCTCGCTCTGAATGTGGGTGTCTTTATTTATTTATTTATTTTCTCCGGCCACTCGCAAAGCTGTGGGTGACCACCCACAGCTTGTGCGAGCAGGCTGGAGACCGTTGCGATTATCACGACCATCGGGCTCGCAACGAGACCCTGGGGTAGGGTCTGGCTGCTGCAAGCCCGAGTGGACTTCCAGATCTAATAGAGCAGGAAGTCCACTACTGACAATAGTAGTGATGTCAGTAAGCCCTCCTACAAACACCAGGCGTTCCGGCCACTCCCCCTACCCGCCCACAAAACAGGGCGAGCTGTCAATCAACATTGACAGCTTCCCCGTCTTGTTGCGAGCCCCACAGCGATTGAACTTCAGTCGCTCAGGGGACACGCCGGATGTGGCGCGTGCAAAGTGGGCAACCATCGGGCAGCTTGCGAGCGCAAAGCGCTTGCGAGCGGCTCTGAATCGGGCCCTAAGTTCTTACCATTGGGATGACTTAATTGTTGCATAGTGAATTAATATAGAACTACAATGCCATTCCAAACACTGGCAGGAAATCTGGGCCTGATTCAGCAAGGATTGCAACTGCGATCGCGGCTGCGGTTATGCCTGCAGTCTCCCTGCGATGATATGCTAATCCATTGCGATCGCTATGCTATCGCAGCACAACATAAGGACGCCCACCTTAGCTTACACACACCTGTAATGTTTAGCAAGACTGTGAAACCATTGGTAACATTGAGTACCATCGGAGCCTCATGCACACTTGAACAAGGTCAGACCTTACTCAGAAATTGCTAACCTCATCGCATGCAGAGAAATGCCAAGCTGCATATGGCATAGCAGTGGATCATTTATGCACGCCCCTGCAACGGTATTCAAAGGCACTGGCACCTCCCACAAATGGCACTTGCTGTCAATCACTCTGTGATGGGTCACTGCGATCACAGTCCCGATTGCAGTGGTTGGTTCGCTCATGCCCACTGCAATGCATACGCAAGGGCAGAACGCAGCGTGCATAATTGCAGTTGCCATCCTTGCTGAATCAGGCCCTGTGTTCATTATGCTAAAGCCCACAGCCAACAAGAGGGGGACAGGGGTTTGTTGGGACTGCCCACTTTGATTGGAAGGAGTATGAATCATGGTGTGTACAGTAGAGTGAACCAAGCACTCTAAATCACTAACCCTCTAATAGAGTAACAATATAGTGGTCCTCTAGGCAGGGCCGACAACAGAAATCTCGGGGCCCGGTACACTGATGTCTCTGGGGATCCCCATCTTCTCACCACCCCCGATCCCACACATCCCTTCCCTGCATGCGTGAAATGCGAAGCATGATAAAGGCTGAAAGATATGCCAGCATTTACATAAAGTAAAAATACACTATGACTTACCACACTGGTCTCTCTGTCACTAACGATGCAGGCTGTAGTTCATGTCTGCCGTGTCTTGCAAGGTCTTCTTGATGACAGTGCTGTGGATGCCTCAGGGGTAAGAGGGATGATGTCTGCAGCCAGCCATCCTCAGTCCTCAGCCCCTCATCATCTTCCTCAAATTCAGTCTCTTATTACCATTCTTAGCCCAGAAGCCCCCCATCACCTTCCTTCATCCCCAGCCCCCTTCACTTTCCTCTGCCCCATCACCTTCCTGTCCCCAGTCCCTTTCCTCCATCCCCCTTCACCCTCCTCTGTCTCCAGCCCCTATCACCTTCTGCCACCAGCCCCCATCACCTTCCTCTGCCCCCTTCACCTTCCTCCATCCCCAGTCCCCATTACCTTCCTCTGCCCCAGCCCATCATCTTCTGCCCCCAGCCTCCATCACCTTCGTCTGCCCCTCCACCAGCCCCAGCCTCCATCACCTTTCTTAATCCCCAGCCCCCATCACCTTCTGCCCCATTACCTTCATTTGCCCATTCACCTTTCTCCATCCCCAGCCTCCATCAGCTTCTTCCGTCCTCAGTCCCCATCACCTTCCTCTGCCCCAGCCCCTATCACCTACCTCTGCCCCCTTCACCTTCTTCTGTCCCCAGTCCCCATCACCATCCTCCATCCCCAGCCTCCATCACCTTTCTTAATCCCCAGCCCCTGTCATCTTCTGCCCCAGTATCTTCGTCTGCCCCTTCACCATTCTCCATCCCCAGCTCCATCACCTTTCTTAATACCCAGCCCCTGTCACCTTCTGCACCAATACCTTCATCAGCTCCCTTCACCTTTCTCCATCCCCAGCCTCTATCAGCTTCTTCCATTGTCAGTAACTATCACCTTCCTCTATCTATATTTCTTATCCTCTATCCCCAATCACCCATTAACCAAGGCAGCAGTGCAGCCGGCCTGATGGGCAGGGAAGATGTGCGGCGACGTGATCAATGATGTCACGCCGCCGCGTTGCTAACTTAAAGGTTATGCCCAGCCCGGGCCATAGCTGAGCCACTTGGAGGAGCCCAGCGCTGCGCGGACCAGGCTACAAGGGAGCTGGGGTTGGACGGCGGCTATGGGTCCCAGTGGATGTGGCTGTAACAGTGGATCCGCCGTCTGCGGCCCCGTTTTGTGCCCGTCTGGACCTCGGGGCCCGGTACGGGTGTACCCTTAGTCCCCCTTTCACCGGGCTTAGAATAGTTTACTAGGATATACTAGGCTTTTAGTAAATTTTAGGGGTAAATCAGCACCAAGCCCCTCCAGTATAACCATTCCATGCTTAGTGTGTATGTTTGCGTCACTTGGCCTCCTGTGATTCTCATTAAGACAACTGAAGTGAGAGGATTTGCCTGCTCATTTGTGCCTTTGTTTACTCTATGAAATGTGGGATTGCTTGCTACCTGTGCAGAGCTCATGCAGACTCATTTATATGTTGTAAAAGGCATGATGTCTGTCTCAGCTCTGAGCTTGGGCAGATCAGATCTCACATATTTTTAATGGGATGCAATCCCATGCTTTCCAGTTATAATGTAAATTAAAGTTTTAAATATCCAAAGGTGTCTCAACCATTTGCATTCCTATTATGAAGATATTAAAATTATATTTTCTTTTAGTTTTATACATTTTTTCTTATATTTTATTGATCGTGGAATTGGAAGTCCAAGTCCAGACTTCCACTCCACTGTCCATGTGCGTCATCAAGCATGTGCAAAGATTTACAGGACTGGCTGGCAAAGTGGTAACCACTCACAGCCAGGATCACTAGGGAGCTGAGTATCACTCAGCTGTCCTAGTGAAGTGTTCTTGTGGCAAAACAATATTTTTGGTCGCTGGTATAAGTGCAATATTAAAACCTTAGTAATTGGGGGCATGGCTGCATCATATTGAAGCAATGAGACCAGATCTTATTCATGAGCCAGTGGGCAAGATTAAAGCCGGCCATACATCTTGCGATATAATAGCTGACGTATTTGCACAATATAGCTGCTATATCGTACCATGTATGGGCATGATATCGTCCCGAGCACGCTCCCATGAGATCATACATCGCATCCCCAGATCTTACAGAAAATCCACTCGATCTGGGGATGTGATGTACGACCCCATGTTGTGTTATGGGAGTGAGGGAGGGAGGTGGCAGCATATCGGGAGGTCGGCCACCACTTTGCTTCGTGTGTGGGGACCGCCCGATATGTTGGGCTTCGGATCGGCCGTTATCATACATGGTGCATATCGCACCATGTATGGGCCGCATAAGTCTCCAGGGCCCATATCAAGCACTTCTAGTGTGCTAGCCACAACCCCTATGAAACCAACAGTTTCTTGCAATGCAGACACTTACCTAACTACCTTCTCTGCGTGCATCATTGGAATATTCCTAATACAATGCAAATCGCGATTAATACAAGATGATGGAACTGTAACTCTGAAATTGGAACTGTTGGCAGATATGTGAAAGTTGTTCTTACTATCAGGAATGTCACAAAACCAAAATAATGGCAGGGTGTATCTTATATTTAAGGGGGTGAATCAAACCAGTCAGATGCAAACTGGCTGTATTAGAGGGCAGCAGCGGAACCCCCTATGTACTACCTTAACCACTTGCCTGGCATGGTCGCATTTTTCCGACCACACCAGGCAGTGCGTTATTTGATCTGGTAGCAATAATGCGACCAGTCACTTCAGGGCCGGCTCCAGGGGTCGGAGCACCCTGTGCCAGCCCCCTCCAGAGCGACCTATCTTCACGCGCGCCCAAAAATGGGGGTGTGGCCTAATTACCATAGGCCACACCCCCTATGTGACATTATTAGGAGGCATGTCCGCCTCCAAATAACGTCAGGCTGGGGGAAGCCTCACTAGCTGGGCTTCCCCCAGCCCTCTCCCGTCACTGAATGGATGCAGCGCGCATGCATTCAGGGTCTCTGGGGTCCGGGACCATCGCACAGCTGCGGCGGTGGGGGTTCCCAACCTCCCAATTTAACCTGGCTGTGAGTTATATTTCTTTTTATCTTTGCTTTTCACATTTATGTATTTATCTATGTCAACTGTTCCCGGGGCAGATGTATTTCATTATGTATACACATATGCAATTTGGTTATTTTGGAGAAAATAAGATCATACCAATTAACTTAAAACTGAATAGCAGAATCTAATATAGATTAATGAAACAAGCTATATAAACCCAGATCAAATGTGGTGGGGTCATTAAGCCTCTGACAAAGCTGTGTAACACAGAGAAACACGTTAGCCGGACTCCACTTGTCACTTTTGGATCAAGATTGTGCACATCGTTTTACTGGATATCACACTACTCCTCTGACTCCAGATCATCTAGCTGGACTTTGGCTATATCTCCAAACAGGATTATAGGATCTCCTGTTGTACCATGCACTAAGCTGCCCAGCTGCCGAGCTGTCACTATTGTTGAGAGATACCACCTGTTCATACCACTCCGGCATATCCGTGGGACACGGAATGTTAATAATACCATCTACGGGATCACACAATTCCTTTGGAACATTGCACCCAGTTGCCCAGCCACTCCGCTGATATTTCCTTGGGGAGAAATTATAGTATACCTAACACAGCGTGAGACATGGATTACTAAACAAACCAACCTGCAGGTTAGGTCATTTTGACATCTTACAGTGACGTGCTTGAGAATTTTCTTATTTCCCTAATTGGGATTTATAAGACCTCTATTGGCTTATTGCTAATCAAATATCTCAACACCCTTACTTAACTTAGCACTTAACTTATCTACTAAATAAAGAGACGGACACCATAGCAGCTTGGATAAGAGGTCACAGCTTTTATTTCCGAATTAATTAATTAATTAATTCACCTAACCATGGTGGCCAGGAGACGCTGCATACTCAGTTCTAGCTTTCAAACTGACACAGACGAGGAACGACTAAAACGTTCCCCCTAAAGACGCACTTACGCTGTGAAGGTCTCGCCTCCCTCCTGGGCCAGCCTACTCCGAGCGCTTCCATACAAAAGCGCTTAGGTCCCCTCGTACGAGAAGGACAGACTCGTCATGTTACATCGAGGTCCAGCGCCCCCACAACGCTCTTTTGCACCACAATAAAGCCACTGAGATGCAGCGTTCTCCCGCCAAAGCCAGGCTCAAATTGAGTGTGACCCGCCACCAAGAGAAAAAACTACTAATCCAAAGAGGCAAGCAACTCCTTCAAAAACAAACCTAAACCCAAATTATTAAAATGAACCCCGTTCGGACGAAAAAATCTAGCTAAATCTGAACCCCAAAAGCTATGCCTGACTACCAAGCCACCAAAAGACAAAACATGTTTATTCAAAGCTCTGTTCACCTTACGTCTTGCCCTATCCAAAGCCTTGTGGTCCCGCTCACCACGCCATACCAGCCGCGGCACTATCACAGACCATACAATGCGCAACTTTGGCCACATCAAACGAACCGCATCCACCAACTCTCTCAGCTGAAAAGACAACTCCAAACCTTTCAATTTACACAGATCGTTCCCACCAACATGCTGGACCAACCACTCAGGTACTCCCCATCTCGCTGCAGACTCCACCAACAAATCACGCACAGATGCACAAAGCAGGCCACGCACACCTATCCAGCGAACTTGCCTACCACTTAACAATTCACTCGCCCGTCTAACCATGCCGCTCAGCCCAAAATATATAAGAATGGCCGACCAGCCAAACCTGTTCTTCTCCAATGTCTTCCCCTGTAAGGAAAGAACACCCTGACCGTGAGCCACCGCACCAAAACCAAACTATACATAACAAAATGAACACACAGCAACTAAACTAGCAGGATGCAAATGGGGAAACAGGTAACCCGAGTGAAGGAGAAAAACTAAAAAACCTTCCCCGTGAACCGAGTTGGGCCAGATGATGGTCCCTGGGTAGAAAAACTAAAAAATTCCTTCACACCGCCACTTATCGAATGCTAACCATTCGTTAACTGGGCGGTAAACAACGTTTTCGGGTTGGCGCAGGAGCGCACCTACAGCTTATCGCAGCGAACGTACGTCTTATATGCAGAGGATTTCCACCTTCCAATCTTTTGAATATCGCTGCTGGATGCTCCTGCTATTGCTGCACTAGTGGCAGCACCTATCCTAAAGGAATGAGTCCCGTAACTGGAGCCATCTAAGCCTAACGCCACTAAGCTACGCCAAAGAACAGCAGCAAATTGAAATTTGGGAAGAGGGGACAAATTTGACTAAACCAACCATTGGGCACCACCTGCCGGACGATTAGCCATATACAATGCTGCGAGTCGCACCGGGCAAACAGAGGCGTCATCCTGTTTGTACAGAAACTGACAAATCTCAGGTGCACAACTCCAAATTATTAATAATATATATAAATGCAATAACATTTTGCAATCAATAGAGGTTTTTAGCATAATCATGGCCAAGGTTATGGGCCTACCCACCATATCCAGGTAACCTCTTTCGGGTAGGTCCCTAACATGCTAGGGTTCAAATCCAGAGCGCAGGACCCCGAAAAACTGGCCCAGCCAAGCCGCCCCAGGGCACCACCATAGTAAGAAAAGTGCAGTGTAAAGAGATAGTTAGGAGCAGCTGCAGCTGCATAGAAAGAATGAAAATAAAAAAGTGAAGTACATATATATTAAACACACACAGAGAAGGGTTAAAATGTGTTATAAAGGAAAATGTGTTATAATGCGGTGCCCTGAGACAGATTAACCAACGCAATCCAGGGGGACCCACACCCCAAAAATGAACCAAAGTTGCACTACAGTATATAACTTGCAGGACTTATCTAGAATTGTGCCTAATACAGTGTGCATATACATTACCATATTCCATGCTCTTAAACAAATAAGGAAGGGTGCTAGTCCAGAATGAGGGCGTCTCTTTTCCCTCAGAAGTGCAATAAAGCACATTAAATGGAGCATATGGGAAAGATTTCTGGACTGCACAACCTGGCTATATATATGATGGGAGGTGCTACCTGATGAGACTAATTGCAGGCACAGAAACAGACAAATCTCAGGTGCACAACTCCAAATTATTAATAATATATATAAATGCAATAAAATTTTGCAATCAATAGAGGTTTTTAGCATAATCATGGCCAAGGTTATGGGCCTACCCACCATATCCAGGTAACCTCTTTCGGGTAGGTCCCTAACATACTAGGGTTTAAATCCAGAGCGCAGGACCCCCCAAAACTGGCCCAGCCAAGCCGCCCCAGGGCACCATCATAGTAAGAAAAGTGCAGTGTAAAGAGATAGTTAGGAGCAGCTGCAGCTGCATATAAAGAATGAAAATAAAAAAGTGAAGTACATGCCCTGGGGCGGCTTGGCTGGGCCAGTTTTGGGGGGTCCTGCGCTCTGGATTTGAACCCTAGTATGTTAGGGACCTACCCGAAAGAGGTTACCTGGATATGGTGGGTAGGCCCATAACCTTGGCCATGATTATGCTAAAAACCTCTATTGATTGCAATATTTTATTGCATTTATATATTATTAATAATTTGGAGTTGTGCACCTGAGATTTCTCTGTTTCTGTGTCTGCAATTAGTCTCATCAGGTAGCACCTCCCATTATATATATATTCAGGTTGTGCAGTTCAGAAATCTTTCCCATATGCTCCATTTAATGTGCTTTATTGCACTTCTGAGGGAAAAGAGATGCCCTCATTCTGGACTAGCACCCTTCCTTATTGGTTTAAAAGCATGGAGTATGGTAATGTATATGCACACTGTATTAGGCACAATTTAAGTCCTACAAGTTATATACTGTAGTGCAACTTTGGTTAATTTTTGGGGTGTGGGTCCCCCTGGATTGTGTTGGTTAATCTGTCTCAGGGCACCGCATTATAACACATTTTCCTTTATAACACATTTTAACCCTTCTCTGTGTGTGTTTAATATATATGTACTTCACTTTTTTATTTTCATTCTTTATATGCAGCTGCTCCTAACTATCTCTTTACACTGCACTTTTCTTACTATGGTGGTGTCCTGGGGCGGCTTGGCTGGGCCAGTTTTGGGGGTCCTGCGCTCTGGATTTGAACCCTAGTATGTTAGGGACCTACCTGAAAGAGGTTACCTGGATATGATGGGTAGGCCCATAACCCTGGCCATGATTATGCTAAAAACCTCTATTGATTGCAAAATTTTATTGCATTTATATATATTATTAATAATTTGGAGTTGTGCACCTGAGATTTGTCTATTTCTGTGCCTGCAATTAGTCTCATCAGGTAGCACCTCCCATCATATATATAGTCAGGTTGTGCAGTCCAGAAATCTTTCCCATATGCTCCATTTAATGTGCTTTATTGCACTTCTGAGGGAAAAGAGACGCCCTCATTCTGGACTAGCACCCTTCCTTATTGGTTTAAAAGCATGGAGTATGGTAATGTATATGCACACTGTATTAGGCACAATTCTAGATAAGTCCTACAAGTTATATACTGTAGTGCAACTTTGGTTCATTTTTGGGGTGTGGGTCCCCCTGGATTGCGTTGGTTAATCTGTCTCAGGGCACCACACTATAACACATTTTCCTTTATAACACATTTGAACCCTTCTCTGTGTGTTTTTAATATATATGTACTTCACTTTTTTATTTTCATTCTTTACATGCAGCTGCAGCTGCTCCTAACTATCTCTTTACACTGCACTTTTCTTACTATGGTGGTGCCCTGGGGCGGCTTGGCTGGGCCAGTTTTGGGGGGTCCTGCGCTCTGGATTTGAACCCTAGTATGTTAGGGACCTACCCGAAAGTGGTTACCTGGATATGGTGGGTAGGCCCATAACCTTGGCCATGATTATGCTAAAAACCTCTATTGATTGCAAAATTTTATTGCATTTATATATATTGTTAGTAATTTGGAGTTGTGCACCTGAGATTTGTCTATTTCTGTGCCTGCAATTAGTCTCATCAGGTAGCACCTCCCATCATATATATAGTCAGGTTGTGCAGTCCAGAAATCTTTCCCATATGCTCCATTTAATGTGCTTTATTGCACTTCTGAGGGAAAAGAGACGCCCTCATTCTGGACTAGCACCATTTCCTTACTGGTTTAAAAGCATGGAGTATGGTAATGTATATGAACACTGTATTAGGCACAATTCTAGATAAGTCCTACAAGTTATATACTGTAGTGCAACTTTGGTTAATTTTTGGGGTGTGGGTCCCCCTGGATTGCATTGGTTAATCTGCCTCAGGGCACCGCATTATAACACATTTTCCTTTATAACACATTTTAACTCTTCTGTGTGTGTTTAATATATATGTACTTCACTTTTTTATTTTCATTCTTTCTATGCAGCTGCAGCTGCTCCTAACTATCTCTTTACACTGCACTTTTCTTACTATGGTGGTGCCCTGGGGCGGCTTGGCTGGGCCAGTTTTGGGGGTCCTGCGCTCTGGATTTGAACCCTAGTATGTTAGGGACCTACCCGAAAGAGGTTACCTGGATATGGTGGGTAGGCCCATAACCTTGGCCATGATTATGCTAAAAACCTCTATTGATTGCAATATTTTATTGCATTTATATATATTATTAATAATTTGGAGTTGTGCACCTGAGATTTGTCTGTTTCTGTGCCTGCAATTAGTCTCATCAAGTAGCACCTCCCATCATATATATATAGTCAGGTTGTGCAGTCCAGAAATCTTTCCCATATGCGTCATCCTGTCTGTGCAAAGTAACCCACTTGCCCCGGCCTAACTGATCTGTTTTGGAAAAGTGTAGTCTGCACAAAACGGATGACTCCTGTAACACGATGTCACCCATCATGAACCCTGAGGACGCCGAGGACTTGCTGGAAGCTACAACCTCACTGTCCCTAAAAGCCCCGAAAAATGCGACTGCAAAAGCTAAGCGGAACAGCGAGGTCTCAAAAGAATCTGAAGCCACACTGTCCATAACACCCAGCAAGCGAACAAGGAGATGGAGATCAATGGGCCTGCGGGGGTCAGCCCTGGCGGGAAACTCCTTGGCCCAACCTTTAAGGGCCTTAGAAAGGAGGAATGATTTGGTGGGGTCTGGTAAACCCTTTAATTTACTGAAAAAGGAAATATCTGCCGAGGACATGGAAGCCTTGGAGCGACCATGCTGGTAATGCCCCCTAACGAACCTGGACATCAATTCTGAGGATGACTTACCTAGCTGGTGGCTTTGTGAACAAAAAGCCTGCCAGTCCTGCCACAACGCAGAATATGCCCTCCGAGTTGCTGGAGCCAGCGACCCCTGCGCCAGGCCCTCTATACCGGCCTGGTAATCTGCCATACAAAAGGAGGGCAAGGTGACCCAGCCGCAGCAGCCGCCGGCGCCAGCAAACGGAAACGGGAAAATTGAAAACGGGACAATGCATCAGCAATCTCATTCTGCACCCCAGGGACGTGCCGCGCGCGAAACCGAATGTTGGCCTCTAAGCAATGCAACACCAAATGCCTAAGGAGGCGCAAAGCCAGGGGGGAGGAAGAACGCTGATTGTTAATGGCCTGAACTACCCCTAGATTGTCGCACCAGAAAACTACGTGCTGACTAGCCAAATGCTCCCTCCATAGCTCGACTGCTACTACAATAGGGAAAAGTTCCAACAACAGCAAATTACCAGTAAGACCTTCTAAATGCCATTCAGGCGGCCAGGGCGCTGCACACCACTCTCCGTTAAAAAAGGCCCCAAAAGGAGCCAGCTGAAAAGCTGCAAAGTGGCATTCGCCACAGGAGCAGAAGGCCAAATGTGCTCACCATTGAAACGAACCAGAAAACTGGACAGAGTCCGAAGATCCTCCTTAATTTCAAGAGACAAACGAACATAGTGATGCGGCTGGCTCACCCCGGCCGTGGACCTCTCCAACTTTCTGCAAACCCCGTCCCATGGGAATAATGCGACAAGCAAAATTAAATGACCCCAGTAAAGACTGAACCACGCGCAATTTAATGCTATCTCCTCCTAAACAAATCGCAATCTGATCGAGCAACTTAATAACCTTGTCATGCGGCAAGCGACAACAACCCGCCACCGTGTCTATCTCTATGCCCAAATAAGAAAGACAGGATGAGGGGCCCTCAGTTTTGTCATGCGCAACAGGAACTCCTAAGACCCTAAACAAAGCTGTGGCGGAAAAAAGGAGATCCGTACAAATCTCACTCCCTCCTGTACCTATAAAGAGAAAGTCGTCAAGGTAATGCGCAACACCGTGATGTCCAGTGCCCGCTACTATGCACCAATGTAAATCCTAACTGAACTTCTCAAAATAGGCACAGGAGACCGCACAACCCATGGGCAGACATTTATCAACAAAGAAATCCCCTCTGAGTCTAAAACCCATATATTGCATTGCTTCAGGGTGTAAAGGTAACAAGCAAAATGCGGACTCAACATCCAATTTTGCCAGCAAAGCGCCCGGACCGAAGCTACGAACCAGGCCTAAAGCATCATCAAAGGACTGATATGCAACACTGCAAGCCGAATCGGGTATAGCATCGTTGACTGAATTACCGTGGGGGTAGGATAAATGCTGAATCAAACGAAATTTCCCAGGTGCCTTCTTAGGAACTACTCCCAACGGCAAGACGCAAAGATTCGGCAGAGGAGGACAAGGGAAAGGGCCTTCCATCCTGCCCAGCGAAACCTCCGCGTCCACCTTAGCTTGCAAAACTTGAGGAAAATCCCGTGCAGAGCGCAAATTCCGGGGGGCATTAACTTGGAGCGGGCCAGAAACCAAATGAAAAACCATCCAAAAGAAAAGAAGCAGACTCTCTATCGAGATAACGCGCCAACTACTTGGAAAGCTCCGCCAAATGGATAGGCAACCTAGCCTTAACTAGCTGTCTTGGAGCTATCGACCCTATCAGAAACCGCGGCTCCGGAGCCTCGACAGCAATCCCTGGCCGGGTGCTCCCCTTTGCAAATACGGCAGGAGTGACGAAAACGACAAGAGGTGCCCCGGTTGCACCTCGAGTCATTGAAAGCAAAACACTTCCCCTTCGTCATCCCCGACGCACCATGCCTAGATAAAGCAACCTTACGTGGGGGCACTGCGTCCAAAGGAGGCCGCCGCTGCTGCGAAACCTTGAGCCAAACCTCGACATCTTCAACACCAAATGGCACTATGCGACTACCCTCATGCTTACGCCTGAACTAGCAATCATAATCTTTCCACGATGTGCCCCGTGACCGAGCGAACATATCATGCACCAAGTAAATGTACCTGATAACATTCTGATGCTCCTCCGGTCGCGTTTCTAAATAACACGCCACAAAAATAAGCATGCCTTTTAGCCAGGAATTATATCCACAGAAAACATCTTCCCCAAGCCCTCCCGGCTTTTTAGCTTGAGCTAATCCCTTCTTCATCTCATCTGTGAGGGTGAAAAAATCAACGAACTTACCCCTGCGGATGTTTTCCCTTACGCTTTTTCGCAAACCCCGAAGGACAGCAGTATTAGCGCAATGTACAGAATCCGCTCCCAGCGGCGGTTCAATGGGGCCTGATGCCTCACCTGTTTTCTTCTTTCCCTCAGATCTTTGACTAAACGCCGCGCAACCAATCTAGCAATCTTGCGCGGGCGCCCCGGGGAACCAGACGAGTGAGAAGATGAGGCAGAGAGGATGAAGATGAAGACATATCATACTCACCAGCGCCCTGGACTAGAACTGAATCGCCGGGAGCTTCACGCGGAGGGTCCACCGGAGCTCCCTCCGGGTCCACCTTGACGCGCACAGTGCCTGGAGCCACGACAACCGGAATGATCGGTACATCCACTGCTTCTGAAACTGTACCAGGTGCGTGAGGAGCCAAAACCAGAACTGGATAATCAACAGGCAGGGGGGGTGGGGGGGGTGGAAGGAAGAGCGGGAGCGGGAGAAGGGTGGTGTAAAACAGCAAGGACAGAAACAGATGCAGAAAAAACGGGTTGCAGACGCAGAAGAAATTGAGGAGGGGTGGACAAAGTAGGCACTTGGGGGGCGGCCGCGGGGGGAGCATGAGGAAAAAAAGAGGTGGTAGGATGATGCATAAAAGGAGCGGGAGGGGGACAGGAGTGCCAAAGGGAAGGGCTGGAAAAAGAGGAAGGCTGCCAATAAGGGAAACCGTAAGGCAAGAAGGAAGACATGAAGGAAGGATATGATGAAGGTGGAGCAGCGGAAACAGCAGGAAAAATAGGGGGAGCAGGGCCAGAGCTCCAAGAAGGCTGGGAACATGAAGAAAAAGGGGCGGGGGAGGGGTAATGAGGGTTGTAAAAGGAAGTGGCAGGCAAGGTACTTGCCATTAATGGGACATGCTGTTGTGGGTAGGGGTCGTAAATTGAGGTGTGCACCCCCGTGGAAGCCACCATGGCTGCCAGGGTGGGTGCTGGGACAAACTGAGTAATGGCAGGAGGGCCGGGTCTCACCACCGCAGCGGCACTCAAGATGGCCGCCGGGGTGGAAATGGACGTCGGGCCCGCCATATAAGCAGGGCCGGGGCGGCCACGCTGGAGCCAGCATTGAGGCTCCCGCAGGAGCCGGGGAAAGACCGGGAGTGAAGAGCGGGGGCCGGGGCCAACCGCCGCTGCCTCCACGCAATGCAGGCATAGCCGCCGAGACAGCGGGGGAAGCGGGAGCACCCGCACTCGCTGCGATGACAAAGCAGGGGGAGACAGGAGGGCAGGTAAGAGGTGATGAACAGGAAGCAGGGGAGGGGACAGGGCTGAGACGGATGGAAAGCGGGCACAGAGAAGGGCTGGCAGAGGCAGCCCTGAGGTGCAGGTGCCGTGGACGGGGAGCATTTCTCTTGGGACGAGGCATGCTAACAAGGGGGGTAGTAACGACAAAGACAAAGCACAGTGATACTTAGCCTGTGAGACTCCAGAATCACCAAAGAGGCAGATACTTTACCCTTCACCTCTTTTATACCTTTATTGTAGGAACACACACAACTGCAATCATTGGCCAGCTCATAACCACCTGACCCCCCTTAACCCATTTAATCTGCCTAGTAACAAAGCTGTCAAGACAGCCAATCAGCAAAAATCCCAGGATTCTTATCTCACTCATGTTTAGGCAACCTTTGTTTTCTATTAACTAAGTTTATTTTCCATCGGCTGATTCATAATTGATTAGTTGATTTTTAATCTTTATTGTCTGTATTTATTTCAGTACATTAATCTTTTTACATGTTTTCATATCATATGAGTCATTCATATATATGATTTATATTCACTATATTTATTCCTGTTTATTTATCTCAATATGTCATGTTGATTCTATTTCATCTCCATTAAATTATATGTTTTTGCTACATCTGCCTAGTGATAGGTTATTCAAGTGTGATCTTCTACATACACTGTTCATCCATCTTTTTCTCCCTAATCCAACATAGTTTGCGCTATCATCACTCTTTTCTCCTGATTTAACCCCCTGCGGGCTACTTCGGCCCACGGGTGCAACCCGCTGAAATCGGGATGTTGGGGAGGGGTGTGCCCTCTATTAGTGGCGCTCCTGTGCGACCGCTCAAGTCGAATACCTCTAGAGCTGGCCCTGAATCAGATAAACAGTGTGGGAGGCTGCAGGAAGAGAATCTTCCCACAGCTGCTGCTCTTAGATAGACCATCTTGACTGTGCGGCTTCTCCTACGACCTTCCCGTTAAAGAAATTGTTATTTTATTGCAGAGTGATTATGCGCTCTTGCATTGTCGCCCCCCAGTTCTTGCACCAAAACGCCCAAGCTCACGGAAAGACACATCCGGCCAAGTTCTGTCTAACTCAGAATAGAACGGCTATATGCAAATAATGCGGAAATTTGCATTTTCGCATTCGCTGTATAGTACACTCAACTCAAACTGTAATCAGCCCCTAAATGTGCATAGAGAGAAATTTATTGGACAAACTTAGGGGCTTGGGACACAAGGAAGATGGAACCGCAGAAATACTGGAGTGATGGAGACGGAGACACACAGGGGGGAACGATTCTGGAGAGACAAGGGGGACTGTATGTCAATGGCATTGCTATATTCCTGTGCAAACAGGTGTCTTCTGGATCATGTGATCTCCTACATGAATAGTCAATTCTGACTGAAGACACTGTCTGCCTTCTTAGGCTCAAATTCTTCAGAGGTTTCTCATTGCAGAGAGAAACCGCCCTACAGGTAAGAAAAGACTATTAAGCTTACTGGAATGTACCTGCCGGGTAGGGATGTGGGGGCCTTAAAAATTGAAAGTACCAGGCCCCTGGATTTCTGTTCCCGACTCTGACACTGACACTGTTTGCACTCCCATACAATTATTGGGAGCTGTTCCTTCCCCCATGTGACTCCCCACTACCTGCTTCTACAGGCTACAGTTCCTTTCCCTTGTACTCGTCACTCCCTGTGTGTGGTTTTACTGTAATGGTTTGACGCTACAATATATGCTTATGTGATGGTTCGCTGTTAATTGTTTTTAAGTCTACCCCATGTACAGTACTGAATATGCCTTGTGGTTTTTAATAAATAAAAGCTGGTATAATAATATCTTGTTAAAATTGTAATTATTTATCTTCAAGAATGCCCACAAGCCCGGCCATGATGATGATTTGCAATGGTTTTAAAATGCAAGACATATAAAAGCACAGAAGGATTTGTATATGCAGCATAGAAGGAGTTAACACAGCTTCAAGTTTTTACAGAACTCTACAAAATCAAAAACTTCCTTTTGACATTTAAAATCTCCCCAGACTTTATGTATTTTTTATTCCCCAAGTTGATGTTCATTGAGTCGCTGCATCTTGTTTCTGCTTTATGCTAAGTTAAAGAGTTGGTTTATTAGTGTAAATGACTACGTCCTTTGAATTGCCTCATCAGTAAGATTAATTTATTTTCCTTTAATTAGGTCCCTGTGGCTAAGACTGGCTGGTAGCATTAGCATGTCCTGTATGGAAAGTGGAGCTTGGAGACTTTGTACAGGCTTCAGTCACATTTATGTGTCCATAGAAGCGGCATCAAACCAACATGTAGGCAAGCAATAATTAATGGTGTTGAATTATTCACGCACAAATTCCTTTTGAAATAAGATGAATATCGGCACCTTTTAATGATACTGTAATGTGGACAGAAGTCGCTGGATTTAATAAAGGTAGGTAGACACAGGAGAATTGTTATTTTTTTCATTAACTTTGTACAGTAGAGGTCTGAGAAAAGGATATCAACATGCTCTGCAAGATTACACAAAGCTCTGGCCAGGAGGAATTACCCAGCATGCACTCCTGTCGTGTTATACACACATGGCCTGCCAGCAGATGCTGGTGTAAATTGAGTTTATTATGAAAGGGAAAGCAAAATATTAGTTTACTACAGAAATGCATCATGAAGATTAAAAATGGGTAAAACAGCCAGAAAATATTAAAGGAAAGTTGACTCTGTATGAAAAGACAACATTCAAAAAGCTTATAAAGAGCAAACGTTGTTTCTGAATGGCGAGAAGGTAAAGATGGTTAGTGGGATTAAGTTTTTAGGTATTAATTTTACTGAGGATTTATCATGGTCCTCTCACATTGCAGCTGTGGTTGGTAAGGCCCAGCAACGCCTTATCTTTCTACGAAGACTTTGAGCATTGGGTTTATCGAAGCCAATGCTTGTAAATTTCTACTCCTGCTTGATTCAGAGTCTTTTGACTTATGCTGTTACGGCGTGGTATGGGAATTGCAAGTGTTCTGATCGTAGTTCTTTGTACAGGGTTGTTAAAGCCGCTGAGAGATTTATTGGCCAATCTCTGCCTGAGTTGGATGACATTTTTTCTAGGAGGAGTATAGCTAAAGCTGAAAAAATCATTTCTGATCCTAGTCATCCATGTCATCCATGCCACTTGCTTTTCACATTGTTGCCCTCCAAGAAACGTTATTGGTATCTTGGATGCCGAACCAGCAGGTTGCAGAACAGTTTCTTTCCTTCTGTAATTGTTAGTCAGAATCTTTAATACTGTGGGGGTCTATTTACTAAGCAGTGTTAGGAGACAGAGTGAAAAGTGATAAGGTGCCAGCCAATCAGCTCCCAACTGTCATTTTTCAAACACAGCCTGTGAGATGACAGTTGGGAGCTGATTGGCTGGCACCTTATCACTTTCTTATCACTTTTCACTCTGTCTCCTAACACTGCTTAGTTTAAAAGACCCCTGTGTATTTTAACTTTTTACATGAGTTGTAAGTGTACTGCATTGTAATAAATTATTCTATTCTATTTATGCCCTAGTTCTGTAGCTGAGTGTAATCTATTGTTCCCAGTTATCGGCTAGGTCTTCTAAACTTACAAACATGTGGTTTACAGGAGGCTTGCAAACATTTACAATATGTTACAAGTTTATGGAAAAAAGAGTAAAGTATGTTAAGAGGTGTGATTATAAAGGAAATCTAACACAGATTGCACTCTCATCGTTTATGAAATTCAGGGAAGATGTATCAAACCTTCGAGAGAGAGATAAAGTGGAGACGTTACCTATAGCGACCAATCAGCTTCTAACTGTCATTTTATAGACTGTGCTAGATAAATGATAGCTAGAAGCTGATTGGTTGCAATGGGAAACTGCTCCCCTTTATCTCTCTCGAATGTTTGATGCATCTTCCCTTGAAAATGAAGCTATTTTCATCATCAGTGCACACTTGAACCTACCCTATCCTAGTAGCAAAAAATAACGCTGGAAATATGAATATTTACACTTGTATCCAAATCTGCATAGCCGCAGCTGCATTGACATGCCCTCACTGAACTTTGCCTATGATCGAAATGTGGCATTGCATTATCATTTTGTAATAAGCATGTTAGACTAGGGAAAACATGACAGGTGTGAGCTGAAAATCCTACTTACATTACACCAGTTTTATTGGAATATCATAGTTTTGCTCGTAATTAAAAGGGAAGTCCAAACAGTTTTAATTTACATCAGCCAGTTGATAATAAGATGAAATGCAATGTATCCTTGCCAAAAGGGTATTTCGCCTTCACATTTACAACAATATATAGTATTTATATAATCAGCAAAACTTATTTTTCAGCAAAGGATAGAACTCTGTCTGCATTGGATACAAATTTAAACAAGTTGTGAATAATGTATCTACATAGTGGCACAGTGGTTAGTATTGCTGCCTCACAGCACTGGTGCCAAGGTTCCATTCCATGTATGTATTTGCATTGGCTGGTATCATAAATTATTGTGGAGCGCTACTGATTTATCCGAATGAGGACCCAGAGTCTGCAGGGGAGGTCCGGCCTCCAACTTAATGTGATACTGCACATGTGAATGCAGCCATCTTTACTTAGTAGTACTCTGTAGAATGACATGGTGGGAGACAGGCATCTTCTGCTTAGCTCCATGTGAGAGACCCCAGTGTACAGCCTTGGCCAAAAGTTTTGAGAATGACACAAGTATTGGTTTTCAATACTTGTGTCTCAGCCAAAGGAGTGGGCTTACTCACAATTTTGCCTAAGAACACAGCTATGAATAAAGAATGGTACCAAAACATCCTCCAAGAGCAACTTCTCCCAACCATCCAAGAACAGTTTGGTGACGAACAATTCCTTTTCCATCATGATGGAGCACCTTGCTATAAGGATAAGACAAAAGTAATAAGTAAGTGGCTCGGGGAACAAAACAAACCAGAAGTTGATTTGACAGCATACCAGGGAGAATTGCAGAGGTCTTGAAAAAGAAGGGTCAACACTGCAAATATTGACTCATTGCATAAATTTAATGTAATTGTCAATAAAAGCCGTTGACACTTATGAAATGCTTGTAATTTTACTTCAGTATACCATAGTAACATCTGACAAAAAGGTCTAAAAAGACTGGATCAGAAAACTTTGTGTAAACCAATACTTGTGTCATTCTCAAAACTTTTGGCCATGGCTGTATACCTGCATATAGCTGTTCCAGCATCCTGTACCAGGAATCGGTATGGAATCCCGGCAGCCCGACAGATCAGCAGAGCCTGGCAGCGGAAGCCCGACAGCGCTGGAAATCCAGATCGTCCTTAAGGTAAGTATAAACTAATCTAACCCACTAACCCTAACCCTCCTTAGGGGTGCCTAACCCTAACCTCCCCCCAAGTGCCTAACCCTATTCCCCCCCCTAAGTGCCTAACTCTAACCCCCCTTCCCCTTTGCATAAAACCTAAGTCCCCCAGGGGGGTGCCTAACCCTAAGTCCCCCCCGGGGGTGCCTAACCCTCCCTCTCCCTAGCCTAACCCTAACCCTCCCGGGGGGGTGCCTAACCCTAAGTCCCCCCCGGGTGCCCTAAACCTAACCCTCCCCCCCACAGCTGTCCGCTCACGGCGCCCAGCATCCCTTCGATTGGGATGCTGGACGCCTGTCTCCCGGCATCGTGGAAATGACAGGCGTCTAGATATTTCACCCTCGCCGGGATATGACAGTCGGGAAGCCGGCTGCCGGTATTAAGGCAGCCGGTTTCCCGATTGTATACCCTGTACCACTACCTGCAAGCAGCATACACTCACCGGCTGGTGAGCTGTATAGGACCCCGTTTCGCTCAAGCTTCACTACAGTACCAGTGTGCATGTAACAGTGAGTACGACTGTACCAGTTATCTAACAATAAACCAACACCACTCGTTCAGAAACTGGACTCCACATAATTTGAGCCATCCACTAGTGTGTGCCTATATAACTCTGCAGTATCAACAAATGCACACTCATCATTTCCAACATCCATAAGTATTTCCAGGAGCAGTAAACAATATAATAATCTCTTAAAATACATGGAAGATGTTGTTTGTATATGATATACTTGTCAATTATCATTGTAAGGAAGTAACAAAAACTATAATTACTGCATTCTCAGTGCTGTGATTAATCAGCAAAAATAGCTGGTGTTTTGTATACAGTACATTATATGCCAACCATTATCAGGTTATGCTGGTCATTGGTGGTAAAATCATACTGGTCATTTGTGTTTACTATACATGATCTGCAAGGCTTAGCTGTACATGTACTGTATGCATTATTTCAATGGATAGGAAAGAAAATACAAAAGTACAGACCAAATAAAGAAATGCTTACTATTCCACATAGCGACCCCATCTTTGTATTTGGCTCTTTGCTATGTTGCTCCATTGCTATTGTTTGTGACTCCACAGAGCTCCGCTCACCAAACAAATATTCCACTCATGAGAGTGAGGATTTCTCCCAACAACAGCAATCTGCTGATCATGTTCTAATATCACCCACGTCTTATTAACTTCAATCTGAAGTTACACCTTGTATGCCGGCAACACCACATCATGGAGAGTTCCATAGTTATGACGTGAGTACTCCAATGCTGTGGTCACAGTGCATGCACAATCAATTGGTTACAGGGCTGTCATAGTAAATGGTACACTGAGGCCCAATTACTGTAAAAGAAAAATATAAATATCATCAATTAAACATGGTCCTGTCATAATAAATGTGGATAATACAAGTGTATTTAATGGGGTTGATGTCAAGCTGAACTTACACCAGTACTTTGCATGCCCAGGAAAGAAGCCACTGCCACATGCATATAAACACAAAGGTTTTCACGAATGTGACCAATGCACTCGTAGGCGGAGGGACAGGGGACGCAAGGCATGTTCTAATGTACGGCAGAGTAAAGCAAGGACATATTTGCGTAACAAGACAGACCTGCACAGAGACACAACTAGCTAATCAGATTGTCTGATTGTGATTATATCTCTGAAGCTGCTAGGTGCTTTCTTTGTTGCTCCTGCATGTTTTTTTATTTTTTTTGGACAGGAGATGGAGAGTTGCACCTGCTGTATTCACAGATAAAACAAATGGTTAAAATCTTGGCTATATGTGATGTATGTTGAATGTACACCAAACGCATATGCTACTGCTGCAGACCTGCATACTGTACATCTTGCGATGCATACGCCTCAGCATACTGTATGGGCTTTAATACTGTGCAGTTTTATTTATTAAATTCTATATATTGCTAAGATTTTCTTTTGTGTGTTCCTGGTTTAGCTCCTTCGTCATTTCTTGTCCAGCTTCACATTTGCATATATGATCAACATTTATGCAAAAGTAGATGGTTCATTGGCATCAGTGTCATTTGTTTACCCACTTATACACTTCCTTTGTACTGGATGTCCTTTTCTCCATGCAAGGCCATACCTAGGACTGTGCGAGAAGGACAACCACTCAGGGCGCACAGTATAAAGTGGGTTCAGGGAAATATATATCATAGGTTAATTAGATAGCAAGAGGGCATCATGGGCCTGATTCAGAGCCGGTCGCTATTTGCGCTCGCTCGTCCAGAAAATAGGGGTGGCTATTCAAATGAACCGTTCGCTGTTTGCGGTCTGTTCACGCCTCTAGGTCTGAACGAGCGAACAAAACTTGCGGTCGTTTTTTGGGAAACTACGCCCTCTGGCCGCTCGCATCCTACGTCATGTCCGCTATTTATTACATTAATCGAG